>CM012446.1:3247431-4655983 GCA_003999625.1 Oryzias javanicus
AATTAATGATTTATTCTTATTTTTTTATACAATTTTTAATTTAATTTAATTTAATTTAATTTAATTTAATTTAATTTAATTTAATTTAATTTAATTTAATTTAATTTAATTTAATTTAATACGGTCTATGGTCACTCTTAATTTTATTCATAATTATTGATAAATTATCATAAATTTTCACAATTGAAAAAAATTGTAGTTTTACATTAAAGGTTGACAATAATTTAATTTGTCATTTTAAAATAACAAAACAAATAAACATGAAATGAGGTGGGATTAGAACAGGTATGTTGGATTGAGGAGGAATCATTTATGTGAAGATCAGGACAGCCTTTTCTGCTCCAATCCTCTTCAGCTCCAGCATCTCCTCACCTGTACCTCTGCTCCTCCTGTAGCTGCTCACCTATGGAGCTCCGACGTGCATCATCTGTTTCCTAGCAACAGTGGGAATCCGGAGCAGCGAGCCGCCGACTCCCCCATCAGCCAGCGCCGAGTCTTCCGGGTCGGAACCATTCGTCCAGGGATTAAAACTGGTGAGACGGTACAGATGTTGGAGGAAAACGGATCTGTTCAAGTGTTTGGGATTGAAAACACTTTTTGTATTTAAGCATATTTTAGCCTGAAAGTCTAAGAAACAGGAAGTGATTTCTGGCTTCTTCCTTTAGAGGTCATTTAGGGCAGAAGAGAACAAATCTCTTTTTAAAATTTTTTTTAATTTGCAAAAAAAGAAATAACCGTGGTAACTTTGACATAGTAAGTGTGCAGCAGAACTAGAAGAGTTCAAGCAGAACCTCTGCTCTTCTCCAAGTCATTTGTTTTAAAAACAAACTTTGGGTGCTGATAAAGTGGACCGACCAATCAAATGAAAGCCTGACTGGGTTCTGCTATTTCTGTCTCAATCGAGTTTTATTTTCTCGGGTTATGATGCGGCACCGACTTGGCTCCATGTCTATGGAGAACGATCAAGTCCTTTGGAAAAACCTGAGAAAAACCAGACGAGTTCTGGCACCAAAGCTAGTTTTGAACCAGGACTTCAACAGGTCACAAACAAAATGTAAATATAACCTGCAATGTAGCCGAGAGACTCAAAACTTAACTTGGACTCCTGGTTAGAGACTAGAAACCTGACCTAAGACTTTGGGTTAGAGACTAGAAACTTAACCTAAGACTTTGGATTAGAGACTAGAAGCCTGACATAAGACTTTGGGTTAGAGACTAGAAACTTAACCTAAAACTTTGGATTAGAGACTAGAAACCTGACATAAGACTTTGGGTTTGAGACTAGAAACTTAACCTAAGATTTTGGATTAGAGACTAGAAACCTGACATAAGACTTTGGATTAGAGACTAGAAACCTGACATAAGACTTTGGATTAGAGACTAGAAACCTGACATAAGACTTTGGGTTAGAGACTAGAAACTTAACCTAAGACTTTGGATTAGAGACTAGAAACCTGACCTGAGACTTTGGGTTAGAGACTAGAAACTTAACCTAAGACTTTGGATTAGAGACTAGAAATTTAACCTAAGATTTTGGATTAGAGACTAGAAACCTGACATAAGACTTTGGGTTAGAGACTAGAAACCTGACCTGAGACTTTGGGTTAGACACTTGAAACCTGATCTTAGACTTTGGGGTAGAGACTCGCAACCTACTTGACTTGAAAGTTAAATCCCAGACTTGAAATCTGACTTGAGAAGTTGGGTCAGAGACTTGAAGCTTTGCTCAGCACTTTTTGGCTTAACGAACTAAAACCTGACTTGGAATTTACCTTACAGAGTTGAAACTTAACTTGGACTCTTAGTTATAGGTTCGAGTCTTGATTCAAGACTTGGGGCTAGAGACTCAAACTTGTCTTGGATTTTATGCTATAATCTAATGATTTGAAGAATGACTTGGAATGTAGGGTTGGAGACTTGAAACCTGACTTGAACTTTAGGTTTAAAGACTTGAATTTTTACTTGACTTGAACATTGATTTAGATTTTAGACTCTAGTCTAGGGGTGCCCAAATCCAGTCCTAATGATTTGAAACTTGACTTAGATTTTAGGACTAGACACTTAAAACTTAACTTGAGTATTAGTTTAAGGACTTGAAACTGGACTTAAATTCTTGGCTTGCAGACTTGAAACTTAAGTTGATTGTTCGGACTCGTATAGTCCAGTCACATTATTTTCTACAGCGCAGATTCGAAACAGGACTTGAACAGAGCTGAAGTTGTTGTCGTGGTTTCCACGTCGAGTTTCAAGTCTCTTCGACTCAGAGCAGCTGACGCCTTCAGGTTGTTGTGGTTTGATGGTCATCTGGTTGCAGCTGAACTTTGACCTCCCGTGTCTGCAGCTGCTGAGGAACAAAGCTTACCTGGTGCTGCTGCTGTGCTTCGGCTCCGGCATCGCCGTCTTCACCTGCTTCTCCACGCTGCTGGAGCAGGTCCTGTGCGTGCGCGGATACACCAACGTGAGCTCGGCAGAACCTCCAGAACAGAACCAGAGGGCGCTGAAACGTCCCCGAGTGAAACGTCTGTCCCCCCGCAGGACTTTGCGGGGCTGTGCGGCGCTCTCTTCATCGTGTTCGGCATCGTGGGCGCCGGAGCTCTGGGTCTCTACGTGGACAAGACCAAGAAGTTCATCGAAGCCACGAAGATCAACATGGGGCTGACGGCGCTGGCGTGCATCGCCTTCTCTGTGGTGAGAACAGACACCGAGGAGGAACGAGGCTAAGAGTTTACCTTAAAATACAAGTCTGTGAAAAGTTTGAAGTTTCACAAAAGTTTTTACAAATTAAAGTTCAATCCTACTCCAAAACAGGGCTGCCACAAACGATTATTTTAATAGTCGAATAATCATCGATTAATTTTTCCGATTAGTCGACTAATCGGATCATGGACAAAGTGGATGTAAAGAAAATCTGAAATATGATTAGCTTTAAAACTAAAAAATCCTAAATAAGCTAAAATCGCTAGCATATAGCTGAAATATTAGCTAAACTGTCCAAATATTAGCTTCTGAAAAACTGCCTAAAAAACAAAAATTTAGCCAAAATTAGATGAAGAAATAGCAAAACTCCAAATTAGCCTAAAAAACTGTAAAAATCCCAAATTAGCCAAAATAGCTAACATGCAGCTGAAATATTAGCTAAACTCCAAATTAGCCTAAAAAACTGTTAAAAACATCCCAAATTAGCTAAAATAGTGAAATATTAGCTAAACTCCAAATTAGCCTAAAAAACTGTAAAAAAAATCCCAAATTAGCTAAAATAGCTAGCATGTAGCTGAAATAATAGCAAAACTCCAAATTAGCCTAATAAACTGTAAACATTTACAATTAGCAAGCTAACATGTAGCTGAAATATTAGCTAAACTCAAAATTAGCCTAAAAAACCTGTAAAAATTCCAAATTAGCCAAAATAGCTAACATGTAGCTGAAATATTAGCTAAACTCCAAATTAGCCCTATAAAACTGTAAAAATTCCAAATGAGCCAAAATAGGTAGCATGTAGCTGGAATAATAGAAAAACTTCAAATTAGCCTAATAAACTGTAAACATTTACAATTAGCTAGCTAACATGTAAATGAAATATTAGCTAAACTCCAAATTTGCCTACAAAACTGAAAAAATCCTAAATTAGCCAAAAGAGCTAATATGTAGCTGAAATATTATCTTAATTCCAAATTAGCCTAAAAAACTGAAAAAGCTTAAATTAGCCAAAATAGCTAGCATGAAGCTAAAATATTAGCTAAACTCCAAAATAGCCTGAAAACCCTTAATACATGCCAAAATAGTCTAAAAAGCTAGCAGAATGTCATTATAACTTTCAACTTTACTACAGTCTGACTCCATATATTATAAAGTAACGACTAATCGACTATTAAATTAGTTGTCGACTATTAAAATAGTCATCGATTAGTCGACCAATCGTGGCAGTCCTACTCCAAAATGTAAAGAAATGCTTATTCAGCAGCAAATACCAACGAAAATCAGATTTTTCAGGTAATTTATGTCTGAATATTTGAGATTTAAAGTTAAAAGTTTGTGTTTAAGGAATAAAATATTTGCAGAACGCAGGGACTTTAAATCCTAAAAAGCCTAAATGCCACAAAAAAGGAACATTTTTAGAGCAGAAAGCCTCATTTCTGCAGTCTGGTTAAGTTTCTAGAGAAGAAGGTCTGAATCTTTTAGTTGTTCTTAATTGTTCTTAAAACAAAACAAAACAAAAAATAAAATAATTAAAAGTAAAACAAAAGTAACTCAAACTGCAAAATAAAATAAAAAAGCTACAACTGAATTTGATTATTAAGAATATTTTTTTCCAAATGACTTTCAGTGGAACATTTTAGCCGTCAGTTGTTTCCACTCAAATGTTTTGGTCTTCTAGGACTGGATTCTCTTCTCCTTTGTGGTTTTTCTCTGTATTTCTCCACATTAGCCAAAGCTAACAACAAACCGGCCTCCTCCAGTTCATCCTGAAGCCCGAGGCTACACGGCCCAATCAAGTGACTCATGAAAAAGTACACAAAGTGACATTGAACACTAACCTCTTCATTTACTTCCTTTTTCATTTTCCGATTCGTACTTCTGTTCTTTATTCCAATTTCTCACAGCAGTGCTATGCAAGAAAGATAAACCACTTTCGTTGTGTTTTTTTTTTTTTTACTTGCACCATTTGTTTTTATTTTGCAACATTGTATTTTTCATCTGCAGCATATTTTATTTGCAGCATTTTAAAATTTTTAGCAGTTATTTTTTATTGGCACCATTTTTTTTGTTTGCAAAATTGTTTTTACTTCTAACATTTTTTATTTGTAGAAGTCTTCCTTTCTATTTGCAACATTTTTTTTTAATTTTCTGGTATTTGTTTCTTTTTGCAGAGTTTTTATGTTTGCTGCACGTATTTCTTATTCATTTTTTCTGCTACCTTAAACGTTCTCTCGTGAAGCTCATGTATGCGTTCTCTATCAATTCATTCAAGTATTGTTGTGCAGAAACAGCTGAGCATGAGCAGAATGTTCCTCTAGAAACACAAAGTTTCTCCAGTTTGGTCTCATGTGTAAAGAGATTCCTTCAATGTCTTTAAATGGTTTGATTTAAATAAAATGATAAACATATGATTTGGAGTTAATCTTTTTCCATCTCAAATACTATATTTCCTGTTTTTACTGCATCCTACATTCCGCTGCCAGAGTCAGATTGACATAAGGGAAGGTTTTTTAATCTATATCTGAGATATTATATGTCAGGAATAATCCTACAGATGAAAGAAATGCGTTTTTTTGTGACTGAATTGTCTGTTTGTCCTCTCAGGTGTCTCTGATGCCGCAGCAGAAGGCCGCCGTCGCCGCCGTCTGCTCGCTCTTCGGCTTCTTCGGCTTCTCCATTTATCCGGTAGCCATGGAGCTGTCGGTGGAGTGCTCGTACCCGGTGGGAGAGGCCACGTCAGCTGGGCTGGTCTTTGTGTCGGGGTACGGCGCTCAGATCCCAAGTTTTTTTTGTGCAGTAAATTAAACATCTGAGCACATTTTTACATCATTTTTCCTAAAGTTTCTGTGAAAGACCAGATTATTTTCACAAATCTTTAGTCTGATTGCGCCTTTGAGCAAAAATGTAATTCTGTCAAGCAGGGAAGAGTCTTTGGTATGACTCCACTGTGGATTTGAACCCACAACCGACCAGTTTCAGGGTGGACACTCTACCACAAGGCCATTTAACCCACTAAATCTCTTATAGTGCTCAAACAATGTTTTAAAAACTGCTGATTAAACCAACGGAGCCATCCAGATGCTTACACCAAAACACATGACATTTTGAAATTATTATGGGATGGCTACAAGGCCTACATCTTTAAATGTGGCAATTTTTAGTTTTAGCCATTTTCACAAAAATTTCACTCACACAAGGTTAAATCTACAACCACAACCCAAGTTTCATTAACCTTTGACCTCAGGAAGAAGCTGCCATCTTGAATTTTTATCAAAGCAATCACCTTTTACAAATTTAAACTCCTGGAGATTTTGATGTATCACCTTCCAACTCCTCAAACATAATTCAGAATCTACTTTGATAACATTTTTAGTTTGATAACATTTTTAGCGTTAGCGTGGTTAGCTAACAAAAGTGGCGTTGCCCTGTGACTCACACATTTTTACAGGCATATTTTGAAATCATTATGGGATGGCTACAAGGCCTACATCTTTAAATGTGGCAATTTTTAGTTTTAGCCATTTTCACAAAAATTTCACTCACACAAGGTTAAATCTACAACATGGTCTACAACCACAACCCAAGTTTCATTAACCTTTGACCTCAGGAAGAAGCTGCCATCTTGAATTTTTATCAAAGCAATCACCTTTTACGAATTTAAACTCCTGGAGATTTTGATGTCACCTTCCAACTCCTCAAACATAATTCAGAATCTACTTTGATAACATTTTTAGTTTGATAACATTTTTAGCGTTAGCGTGGTTAGCTAACAATAGTGGCGTTGCCCTGTTACTCGCACATTTTTACAGGTATATTATAAAAACCTAATAAATTAATCGTTGGCTCAAGATGAAAAAAACAATATATCATTCAACATGAACATATAAGGAATGTGGGTTTGGTTAAGAAAAAACCTCTGTTGCTAAGGAAATCCAAAAATTTACTTGTGCTGATTCTTCTGAAAATGACATTGATCTGTTGGTCACCCCCAGACGACCAAAAAATAAAATGGTTGTTATGGAGATAAACCTAAGAAATCTGCCATTATGAAAAAAGGGGCATGTATCACCTGGTGGTCTTACAAAAAATAATACTAAAACATTTTAAAAACTAGATATTTATCATTATCTGTGATAGATTAATGGCTGAAGATGCTTAAATTAGTAGCTAAAAACGCTGAAGCTGATAGCTTGCTAAAATATTAGAAAATTGACAAATAAGCTGAAAAAAATCAAAAAATTCTAAATTAACCAAAACAGCTAGCATGTCGCTGAAATATTAGCTAAATGTCAAAATAGCGTACAAACTGAAAAAAACCTTAATTAGCCAAAATAGCTAGCATATAGCTGATATATTAAATGGCGTATACAGCTAAATGCAAAATTAGCCTGAAAAAGTGGAAAAAAGTCTAATTTAGCCAAAACATCTACCATACAACTAAAATATTAGCTTAATGCCAAATTAGACCAAAAACCAGAAAAAGACTAAATTCGCTGAAAGAGTTAGTATTTAGCTGAAATATTAGCTAACTTCTAAATTAGTCTAAAAAAATAGAAAAATGTATAATTTAGCCTAAACAGCTAGCATAAAGCTTAAGTATTAGCTAAACTCCAAATTAGCCTAAAAAACTAAGAAAAAAAGAAACGTAAATTGGCCAAAACAGCTGACATGTAGCTGCAATAATAGCGAATTGCCAATTTAGCCAAAAAAAACTAGAAAATTCTAAATTAACCAAAACAGCTAGCATGTCGCTTAAATATTAGCTAAATTTCAAAATAGCCTACAAACTGAAAAAGCCTAAATTAGCCAAAACAGCTAGCATGTAGCTGACATATTAAGGCGTATACAGCTAACTACTAATTCAGCCTAAAAAAATATAGAAAAATGTATAATTTAGCCAAAACAGCTAGCATAAAGCTAAAGTATTAGCTAAACTCCAAATTAGCCTAAAAAAAAAAACAAAAACATAAATTAGCCAAAACAGCTGACATGTAGATGAAATATTAACTCAATATTATTCTGAAAAACTGGAAAAATGTCTATTTTAGCCTAAACAGTTTGGGCCAGGCAAAATATGAGGGAGGGCCGCATCCGGCCCGCGGGCCGTAGTTTGGGAACCCCTGTTCTAGATGCACTTTCAGAGTCCATCTGGCCAGAACAGCAGAAACCTGATGGTTAAATCTGGAGAGAGTTGATCCTGAAGCTGTTTTTGCTTTTTTGCAGACAGGTTCAGTCGGTTCTTTACATCATCATCCTTCAGGCTTTAACCAAACGAGTCGCCGACTCGCCTCAGTCGACCTGCGGGGACGCTGCGTTCAGCTGGAGAGGTGGGTCACCTCCAGTCAGAGTTCTCCTCAGATGTGTGGGGGGCTTCATCTCTGCTGGCTGTTTTTCTTCATACTTGACCGTGTTGAAGGTTTGAGAGAAGAGCGTTTCCTCCTCTGGTTTCCCTCTGCAGTTCCTCTGATGGTGATGGCGGGTCTGTGCAGCTTCTTCTGCTGCAGCTTCATCATCTTCTTCCACAGCCGGTACAGACGCCTGGAGGCCGAGGAGCAGGCCAGCTACCGGACCAAGAGAGGCGACTCCACGGCCACCGGGGGGCGCCGTCCCAGCACGTGAAGACTTGCTGCACTTTTTGGATTCCTGATGCAATTTTTATGAAGTCACTGATGGGGGCGGGGTTAGGAAAGAAACAGTGATTCCATGAAAAATTTTAGATTTGGAAAACAACATTTTCCTTTTTTTTAAGCTGAAAAAAATTCAGGAAATTCCTCAGGAATGGACTGAAAATGGTACTGAATTTAAAAAAAACTGGCAGAACTCTAGAGCACAAAAACAGAGGTACGTTTTTAAGCTTTTAGATGATTTTAATCGTAGAAGTTCTGGCTTGTTGAAGCCATTGGGCACTTCCTGTTTGGAAAATCGAGGGGGCGGAGTCACTCCTGTTCTCATATACAGTTTTAATGAAAAGGGAATAAAGATGATTTCATAGAATTACTTTTAGACCAAATTATGCCAAAAAAAATTCTATTTTGACATGTTTTTAACTGGATGTGTGATTGTTTCTTAAGCTCTTACCTCAACAGACGACTTTTTAACTCGTTCTAATGAACTTTTTGTTTAGTTGTTTTATATTTGTGAATAAATTCAGGACAAAACGGTTTGTTAAAACAGAGAAATGTTTATTTCACTGAAGAAAACAACAAACTATGTCAAAAAATAACATAAAAAACAAAGACTGGAGAGATCTTTAATCAGCATAAAACAAATATAAAAACCGGGTTGGACCTGCAGCCTCCTCTCCTGTGAAAATCCGGACTCTGAGCAGTTTTCAGGACGTAAAACTCTAAAACAAAAGGATGAGCGCTACGGGAAACTAACCGAGACTTCCTGCTCCACTCGTCCTCACTCGTCTGTGGCACCGAATAAAGTTTGGATTTAAACAAACAAAACAAAAAACAAAGAGGAGATTCTTGATGCAAGATTCTTGAGCTGGTATGTTCTTAAGGTGGACTTCCTCCTTCAGAGCTGCAGGGCGCAGAACTGCTGGTACACGGCCAGGATGTGGTGGTCCAGCTCGGCCGTGAACAGCAGGTTCTCCAGGGTCCCCATGTACTGCTGGATGGTCACGTGATGCTGCGGGACGAGGCGCGAAAACAAACAGACTTCTGTCAGAGCACGCGTGTCAAAGTAAAGGCCCGGGGGCCGGATCCGGCCCTCCGGGTAATTCTATCCGGCCCTCGAGATAATATTTCATTATTAATGGTCCGATGTTATCTTGCGCTTATTTCTAACTTGTATAATTTGGAAAAAATATATTTTTATGGAGGGTAAAATATTGAAAGTTATTTAAGGTTTAAGTTGATTTATTATGGAAAAATATTCCTGCCTTTTTTATTATTCATAATTATGTTAAAAGGTTACAGTTTTAAAGTTTTAAAAATTGTCATTCTACTAACTAAGATTTTTTAGGCTACTTTGGATTTTGGCTAATATTTCACCTACAAGCTAGCTGTTTTGGCTAATTTATTCTTTTTTCAGTTGTTTTTTTTTTTTGGCTTTTAGGAGTTTAACTAATATTTCTGCTACATGCTAGTTGTTTTTGGCTAGTTTAGGCTTTTTTCTGTTTTTAGACTATTTTGGAGTTTAGCTAATATTTCAGCTACATGCTAACTGTTTTAGGATAAACTAAGTTTTTTTTATTTTTTAAGGCTAATTTGGCATTTAGCTAATATTTTAGCTGGCTATCAGCTTCAGCGTTTTCAGCTATCAGCTTCAACATTTTCAGCTATCAGCTTCATCGTTTCCAGTAATCAATTTCAGCGTTTTCAGCTATCAGCTTCATTGTTTTCAGCTATCAGCTTCATCGTTTTCAGCTATCAGCTTCATCATTTTCAGCTTCAGCGTTTTCAGCTATCAGCTTCATCGTTTCCAGCTATCAGCTTCAACATTTTCAGCTATCAGCTTCATCGTTTCCAGTAATCAATTTCAGCGTTTTCAGCTATCAGCTTCATTGTTTTCAGCTATCAGCTTCATCGTTTTCAGCTATCAGCTTCATCGTTTTTAGCTATCAGCTTCATCATTTTCAGCTTCAGCGTTTTCAGCTATCAGCTTCATCGTTTTCAGCTATCAGCTTCATCGTTTTCAGCTATCAGCTTCAGCGTTTTCAGCCATCAGCTTCAGCATTTTCAGCTATCAGCTTCAGCGTTTTCAGCTATCAGCTTCATCGTTTTCAGCTATCAGCTTCAGCATTTTCAGCCATCAGCTTCAGCATTTTCAGCCATCAGCTTCAGCATTTTCAGCTTCAGCGTTTTCAGCTATCAGCTTCATCGTTTTTAGCTATCAGCTTCATCATTTTCAGCTATCAGCTTCATCGTTTCCAGTAATCAATTTCAGCATTTTCAGCTATCAGCTTCATCGTTTTCAGCTATCAGCTTCAGCGTTTTCAGCTATCAGCTTCATCGTTTTTAGCTATCAGCTTCATCATTTTCAGCTTCATCGTTTTCAGCTATCAGCTTCGTTTTCAGCCATCAGCTTCAGCATTTTCAGCCATCAGCTTCAGCATTTTCAGCTTCATTGTTTTCAGCTATCAGCTTCATCGTTTTCAGCCATCAGCTTCAGCATTTTCAGCCATCAGCTTCAGCATTTTCAGCTTCAGCGTTTTCAGCTTCAGCGTTTTCAGCTATCAGCTTCAGCGTTTTCAGCCATCAGCTTCAGCATTTTCAGCCATCAGCTTCAGCATTTTCAGCCATCAGCTTCAGCATTTTCGGCCATCAGCTTCAGCATTTTCAGCTTCAGCATTTTCAGCTATCAGCTTCATCGTTTTCAGCTATCAGCTTCATCGTTTTCAGCTATCAGCTTCATCGTTTTCAGCTATCAGCTTCAGCATTTTCAGCCATCAGCTTCAGCATTTTCAGCCATCAGCTTCAGCATTTTCAGCTTCAGCGTTTTCAGCTATCAGCTTCAGCGTTTTCAGCTATCAGCTTCATCGTTTTCAGCTATCAGCTTCATCATTTCCAGTCATCAATTTCAGCGTTTTCAGCTATCAGCTTCAGCGTTTTCAGCTATCAGCTTCATCGTTTTCAGCTATCAGCTTCATCATTTTCAGCCATCAGCTTCATCATTTTCAGCCATCAGCTTCATCATTTTCAGCCATCAGCTTCATCATTTTCAGCTATCAGCTTCATCGTTTTCAGCTATCAGCTTCAGCGTTTTCAGCTATCAGCTTCAGTGTTTTCAAGAATCAATTTCAGCATTTTCAGCGGCCAAATTCTGACATCTTACATCATTCCCACTAATATTATCGCAGGTAATGCTATAATCTAGTTCATAGTAATATTAAAAAGTTACAGTTTAAAGATGTAGTTTTAGAGTTTTCACTAAATGTTTATCCTATTTGGCCCGAGACCTAAGGTGTGTTTTGGAAACCAAACTAACAGACGTTCCTCTGCTGAGTTTTGATTCCCATTCTGAGGAGAAGCAGCGCCACCTGGAGTCAAATCTGAGAGCTGAAATCTTAGCTAGAGTTAATGGAGCTCCTCATCCGTCAGAGGAGGAAACTTCTGCAGAAGCTCCTGCTTACCATGAGGAAGACCTGCTGCAGCCGCTCGATGCAGTTCTTGTACCACGGCGTGCTGATGTCCACGCTGCCCGTCTCGCAGCGGACCAGGTGCTCCGTCAACAGCATGATGAAACGCTGCAGCGGAGGAACACAAAGATCTTTCCTGAAGTTTTCAGCTCCTCAGAAGCTGCAGGTTCTGCTGACTCGGCTTCACCTGAAAGATGACGAGGAACAGGTTCTTCTGTTCGCTCTGAGCTGACTCCACCTTCTCCTGCAGCCGCTCGATCTGCTCCTCCAGCTGACCCTCCTCGTCCTCGCTGTTCTTCTCCATGTCCTCGTCGTCGCCGCTGTCCCTCTGAGCGAAGCAGAAACCGAATTAGACACAGGCGAGCACGCCGGAGCTTCAGCAGGAGCGCGGATCTCACCTGAGAGGTCACCCTCTTGTTCTGCTGCTTCTCCAGCTTCTCCTTGGCCTCCTCCAGCTCCTTCTGGATCTTCTGCACGTGTTTGTTCATTTTCCGGATGGTGGAGTGCAGGATCTCCCAGATGAAGAGCCTGCAGGAGATCAGAGGAGGCTTATTCCAGCAGGAGAGGAGAACACCTCACATCGCCCGACGCTCCTCACCTGGTGAACTCGTGAGCCATGTCCTGAGAGAACAGCCAGTTGGCCACCGCGGCACAGTCCACGATCTGCGTCCGGATCATCTTGTCCACCAGCACGGCGATCATCTGCCATGAAACCAGTCACACTTACATCACCGCCGCCGTGACGCCGGCCTTCGCCGCTGCTGGCGCCGTACCTGCGGGTGGTTCCTCCACACGTCGTACACCACTTTGAGGATGTGCAGCTTCCCCTCGTCGCTCTCCGTCAGCGTCTTCAGGATCTCGTGGAACCTGGAGGCGGGGCATGCAGGTGAGCTTCAGGAATCGACTCTATGGATGCTGGTTCTAGTCAGCAACAACCTCCTACTATATTTTTTTCTAATGTAAAAGCGTTCAGTGGTTCTTTTAATTACAATTTTTAGGCAAAATAAAAAAACCGTGTGTCGTTTATCAGACAAAATTTCTGCAGAGCAGCAGGAGCTCATTAGAAATTCACCTTTGGGTTGTGGGCGGGACTGTTTGAACTCTCTCCTGCTAGCTTGGAGCACCTCAAAAGCTCAAGCTAACATTAACATATAAGGGGAAAAAAGTGAGCAGTTCTCATTTTAACTTATATGTCCTCTATCACCAGAATGAAGCTAAAGAACAATTTAAAAACACAATTTTCATTGGAGTGGGTAAGCTGAGACCTTCAGAACCAGAATCCATCCTCAGATGGGTTAAAAGCGAAGAGGTGGCATCTAAAACTCTAACATGGAAGTTTCAGAAGTGATGCAGAAATAGAAAAACACAAGCGTAGATATATTTTAGAGAAAACAAAACAGCGAAAAGTTTAAAAAAAATGAAAGTTCTGAAAGATCTCCTGACCTCACGTGACCTAAGTATCCACTCAGATGAAAATCTGTTTTTAAGACGTTTTTGTGGCATTTTTCTGATGAAGACATGTAAGAAAATCAACCTTATTGCCTCTAATTATTGTAAATTAAAAAAAAAAAAAATCATATTTGTAACGGGGAAGTGGGGGCGGGGTCGCTCTGCACCAAACAACTCAGGTTAAATTTCTAAGCCATCCAACCACTCTGCAAAAACTATGTCCACGTTTGGCTAAAAACGTCCCAAGAGACCACTTTGACAATAGATGAGAGTGGTTTTAAGTGAGCCACGCAAACGTACTTTCCGAGCGCGCTGAAGGAGTGGCTGAAGGATTTGGCTGCCAGGTGGAGCAGCGTCTGCAGGAACACGTCGATCTTCAGGGGGTTGAAGCTCTCGCCTTCGTCTGAGGAAGAAGGAGGAGGAGCCAAAGTCGCTCGTAGTTCAAATAAAACAAGATGCTTTCCTTTAAAATGAAGGTATGTGAGTGTTGAGAAAGTTCAGGTAAGAGGATATTTTCAGGTTACCATGACAACACTTCCTGCAGATATCTCAGCTGTCAGTCCAGACTCTGAAAAATTCCTAAAACTTTTGAGTTCTGGAGTATTCCTCACCGAAATAAATAAGATAAAATAGTAATCCTGGACTCATCAAGTATAGATTTTATATTCTTGGATTTTTTTTGAACATCCTGAGGTTCTTGTGCATTTATATAAACCAAATCCGCAGCAAAAATTATTCTTAAAATCTGATTTTCTGGATGAAATATTGTGTTATCTTTGTAATAAATCAATACCAGGAACAGATCATGTTTAAATCATTAATAATAAAGAGTGTTTTCAGGATTTAAAGCATTGACGGTATATGAGAACTGGACTGAGTGATTACACCCCCTCCTCCAAACAGGAAGTATACGCTGGCTCCAAGAAGGCAAAACCTTTGACAATCCTCATGTTTTTTTACGATATTCAAATTATTCAATTAATAAACTGACCAATCAGAGGCATCAATAAAAGTAGGCGGAGCCTGCTAGCTGCCAACATTCAAACCGTTTGAGAGATTTTATTTCGCCATGTTCAAGCGGTAGGGGTGTGGCCTACCAACAGAGTGGTGAGAGTGGTTGCCATAGAAACAGTGACAGACTGACTCAGACTAATTACCAACATCTGGCTCTGTCTGTACTGTGAAAAAATGCTGACTAATTGACTTTCTCCCTTCCAACTCACTCCAGTTCTCAGATCCAGTCAATGTTTTCCTCACAAACAGACGCTGAAAGCATGTAAAGGGTTCTGCCCGGTACCGTCATCGTCCTCCTGGTTGGGGTTAGGGACCTCTTTGAGGATGGCCAGGATTTCCTCGTTGGACGCTCGGTTCTTGATCGCGTTTGAAACGGTAACAGAGGTGGGGTAACCCGGTAACGACGCTGCAAAAAGAGTAAACTTTATTTCAAAAGAGGAATCCTCGCTCTCATAGAGGTGTCAGACAGCATGTCGGGACGTCTTACAGGCGCTCTCGTCTTCGTATTTAAAGGTAAAGATGGGATCGGCGGGAATGAGGGCGGAGAAGGTTGCAGGGACGATGTCCACGATCCTCTGATGGTAGGAAAGTCTGCCAGCAAAATCACACAAAGTTTAGAGAGAGTCAGATCTATGAAACACAAGACAACTTTCTTCTTGCAAGGACTAATCTGTGGCAATCTGCAGATAATCTGAGGGTAATTTCAGAGCAGTCTGCAAAAATCAGAGGGAGGTCTGCAGACAATTTGAGGGCGGTCTGCAGACAATTTGAGGGCGGTCTGCAGACAATTTGAGGGCGGTCTGCAGACAATTTGAGGGCGGTCTGCAGACAATCTGAGGGCGGTCTGCAGACAATCTGAGGGCGGTCTGCAGACAATCTGAGGGCGGTCTGCAGACAATCTGAGGGCGGTCTGCAGACCACACGAGGGTGGGCTGCAGACCACACGAGGGCGGGCTGCAGACCACACGAGGGCGGGCTGCAGACCACACGAGGGCGGGCTGCAGACCACACGAGGGCGGGCTGCAGAAAATCCGTGGGCGGTCTGCAGACAATCTGAGGGCGGTCTGCAGACAATCTGAGGGCGGGCTGCAGACCACACGAGGGCGGGCTGCAGACCACACGTGGGTGGGCTGCGGAAAATCCGTGGGCGGTCTGCGGACAATATGAGGGAGGTCTGCAGACAATCCGAGGGCGGTCTGCGAACAATATGAGGGCGGTCTGCGGACAATCCGAGGGCGGTCTGCGGACAATCCGAGGGCGGTCTGCGGACAATCCGAGGGCGGTCTGCGGACAATCCGAGGGCGGTCTGCGGACAATCCGAGGGCGGTCTGCGGACAATATGAGGGAGGTCTGCAGACAATCTGTGGGCGGTCTGCAGACAATCCGAGGGCGGTCTGCGGACAATATGAGGGCGGTCTGCAGACAATCCGAGGGCGGTCTGCGGACAATATGAGGGCGGTCTGCGGACAATCCGAGGGCGGTCTGCGGACAATCCGAGGGCGGTCTGCGGACAATCCGAGGGCGGTCTGCGGACAATATGAGGGAGGTCTGCAGACAATCTGTGGGCGGTCTGCAGACAATCCGAGGGCGGTCTGCGGACAATATGAGGGCGGTCTGCAGACAATCCGAGGGCGGTCTGCGGACAATATGAGGGCGGTCTGCAGACAATCCGAAGGCTGTCTGCAGACAATATGAGGGAGGTCTGCAGACAATCTGAGGGAAGTATACAGGCAATCTGGGGGCAATTTCAGGGCAGTCTGCGGACAGTCTGAGGTTTTCTTGACAGTTCGAGGGCAGTCTGCGAGCAAATTTAGGGCAATTCCAGTGTATTCTGTCGGCAACCTACCAGCAATCCAAGGGAAATTTCCGGGCAGTCTGTAGGCAACCAGCAGACAGTTTGCGAACAATCTAAGGGTAATTTTAGGGCAGTCTTTAGGCAATCTGTGGGTAGTCTGTGGACAATTGGAGCGCAATTTCAGGGAAGTCTGCGGGATAGTCCGAGGCCACTCTGGACAATCTGAAGGCAATTTCAGGGCAGTGTGCTGCCAATATGTGGGCAATCTGCAGACAGTCTGCGGGGAGTCCGAGGGTTGGACCTCACACTCATCCGTTTTATAGAGATGTGTTTAGGTTTGAAACAGCTCACATGCCGGACTTAAAAGTTTGTAGATTTAGAACAGCATTAGTTTGGCGAACTCGCAAAAGTAGCGTTCCCCTGTTGCTTCTACACTTTATCAAGAATATATACATGACTCCTTGGCTCAAGTGGAATGAAACAACATAACATGCGACATGAACATGTTAGGAACGTGGACGTGGTTAACAAAAAACCTCAGTTGCCAAGGAAATTAAAAATTTGACTTTTGCCAAAATATATGTATTTTAATGAATTTGTCACATGAAGGTCTTTTATTTGTCATTTCAGAAAATTCCTTCAGAAAACTCGCATCCGTACCTCATCGACTTCTCCAGAACCTCTTTGACAAACTTGGGTTTGGGTTTATCCAGGTCCAGAGTCAAGCAGTCGGCCCTACACACAGAGAGTTATAATGAAAGTGTCACAAAAGCAAAAGCTGTTTTAGCCACAGAACAGCAGGGGTTACGCACCAGTCGTCCCAGCTCCACCGGAACTGAAAGTTACTCAAATGATGAGAAAACCAGTTGATGAATCTGTAAATTAAAAATAAAAAAAGTTGGATTGCGAAGACTTCAGTACCCAGAATGCATCTGTCCGTGGGGAAACAAACCTGTCGATGCAGCTGGTGTTCATGGTGTCCAGCCTCATGTAAAGCATTTCTGTGGCTTGCGCCAACTACAGGTCAGTCAAGGAAAATTTTAACTTTTAAAATTGATTTCATTTATAACAATTTTTTTTAAAGATTATTAAAGTTCATATAAATGGATTCAGTTCTGTTTTGACAAAATAACATTTTTGGTTTGTTTTTAGAAGGAACCGGCCCGCTTTGCTCCTATTTTCTGATATTTATTGATGCATTTATACTTTATTTTTAATAACGTATTAAAAACACATATTTTTTAGTTTTAGATCTGGTCATTTGAGCTGCAGCAGAATCCAATTTTGATCAAAACTCTACAAAAACTCCTAAAAGTGCATCAAAAACATTGCTTTTCTGAGGCTACAAATAGAAAAATAAAAGGTTAAAAGGCTTGAAGAGCTCGAACTTTTTGAGAATATCTGCATCTCTGGAAGGATACGACTTGCGGCAGCGACCCCGGCTGCAGTTTGCAGAGCTCGATGAGCAGAGAGGTGTACATGACGTCGATGTGCGGCGGCGAGGGCAGCTGGAAGAGCTCGCCGAAGATCACCTGAAAGACAGAAAAAAAAAAAAAATGAATGACGCTCCAGAGTAGAGCTGCCACAAACGATTATTTTAATAGTCGATTAATCATCGATTATTTTTCCCGATTAGTCGACTAATCGGGTCATGCACAAACTGGATGTAAAACACACATCTAAACCATCATTAGCTTTGAACTAACTAAAAACTAGATATAAACAACTACCTGCGATAATGGTAGTGTGAATGTTGTAGGCTAAAATTGATAGCTGAAGATGCTGAAATTGATAACCAAAATTGCTGAAGCTGAAACATTAGCTAAACCTTAAAATGGCTTAAAAATCTTTAAAAATGCATAGATTAGCCAAAATAGCTAGTATGTAGCTGAAATATTCGATAAACTACCAAATAGCCAAAAAACTGAAAAAAAAACTAAATTAGCCAAAATAGCTAGCATGTAGCTAAAAATTAGCTAAACTTCAAATTAACCTAAAAAGACTGAAAAAAATTCTAAATTAGCCAAAACAGCTAGTATGTAGCTGAAATATTCGATAAACTACCAAATAGCCAAAAAACTGAAAAAATTCGAAATTAGACAAAATTACTAGCATGTAGCTGAAAATTAGCTAAACTTCAAATTAGCCTAAAAGACTGTAAAAGATTCAAAATTAGCCAAAACAGCTCGCATGCAGCTGAAATATTCGATAAACTACCAAATAGCCAAAAAACTGAAAAAAAACCCTAAATTAGCCAAAATAGCTAGCATGCAGATGAAATATTAGCTAAACTACCAAATAGCCAAAAAAAAAACCAGAAACAATCCAAGATTATCCAAAATAGCTATCTGAAATATGAGCTAATCTCAAAATTAGGCTGAAAAAAAAAGATAAAAATCCTAAATTAGCTAAAATAGCTATCATGTATCTTAAATATTAGCTAAACTCCAAAATAGCCTAAAAACCTTAATAAATCCCAAAATAATTCAAAAAGCTAGTAGAATGCCTTTATAACTTTCAACTTTACTACACTCTGACTCCATATAATATAAAGTAACGACTAATCGACTATTAAATTAGTCGTCGACTATTTTATTAGTCGATTAGTCATCGATTAGTCGACTAATCGTGGCAGACCTACTCCAGAGTTGACGTTCTTCAACTTACAGTAACTTATCAAAAGTTGCGATATGTTAACATTTCAGGTGTTAAAGGCTTAAAAAAAGAGAAAGTTACCTCTACGATGTGATAGTTGAGCGGGATTTTATTCTTTCCTGGATAACTGAGTAACTGAGCAGCGCTGAGGGACAAAAAAGACATTGTAAAATGGAAAACAGACTTTCAGAGCGACATCACAGTTAGAAAAGTGGAGTTACCATGTTTTCCTTTCCTTCCAGTGAGTTTTTATGATGCATTGCAGGTTTTCTTCAATGACGAATCGCTCCACAGAATGGCTTCCGGGCATGACGGGCCCCTGCAGACACAAACCGGGTCAGAACCGGAACCGTTATGAACCTTTTGGGTCAGATGGGGGGGCGGCGGACTGACCTCCGGGGCGTCGGTGTAGTCGAACATGCGGAAGATGACGCGGGGCATGGGGTACTGGGCGCCGGGCATGTGTCCCGGCGGAGTGAAGGGGGGCAGGTTGTGCTGCAGGGCCTCGCACAGGACGCTGTCGAAGGCGATGTACGGCCGGAGGATGTGGCGCTCCTGCCAGCGGTCTTTCTTTAGCTTCTGGATCTGAGCCCAGAGGCAGTCCAGGTACTGAGAGACGGAGCAGATCGCACTCATTCAACTCACTGACATCTTAACCACCTACAGCGGAGTATTACGGCTGAAGAGGCGCCG
Organism: Oryzias javanicus; assembly: GCA_003999625.1. Taxonomy (NCBI): domain Eukaryota; kingdom Metazoa; phylum Chordata; class Actinopteri; order Beloniformes; family Adrianichthyidae; genus Oryzias; species Oryzias javanicus. The sequence continues at coordinate 3,266,823 of CM012446.1, forward strand.
TTTCTGACATTTTCAATGTTCTCATGCAAACGTAACAGACTATTTTCATTCCTCTTTGTTGTTTTGTGTTGAAATGGGACCTTTCATTCGCCTTTAGTGTTCCTTGAGTGCATGACAGTGGCATGATGTAAGGAGTCTCTAAACTCATTAATTTACACATGAAACTCTGTACTATCAACTAGGGTTGCCACAAACGATTATTTTAATAGTCGACTAATCACCGATTATTTTTCCCGATTAGTCGACTAATCTGTTCATGGCCAAAGTGGATGTAAAGATGCTGAAGTTGATAACCAGCTAAAATATTAGTTAAATGCCAAATTAGCCAAAAAATAAAAAGAGCCAAAGTTAGCCTAAATAGCTAGCATGCTGCTGAAATATTAGCTAAACTCCAAATTAGCCTTAAAAAAACTGAAAAATCCTATATTAGCCAAAACAGCTAGCATATAGCTGAAATATAAGCTAAACTCAAAAATTGCCTTAAAAAACTTACAAAAGCTTAAGTTAACCAAAATAGCTAGCATGCTGCTGAAATATTAGCTAAACTCCAAATTAGCCTTAAAAAAACTGAAAAATCCTATATTAGCCAAAACAGCTAGCATATAGCTGAAATATAAGCTAAACTCAAAAGTTGCCTGAAAAACATAAAATAGTTAAAGTTAGCCGAAATAACTAGCATGCTGCTGAAATATTAGCTAAACTCCAAAATAGCCTAAAAAAACTTAAAAAGCTTAAGTTAACCAAAATAGCTAGCATGCTGCTGTAATATTAGCTAAATTCCAAATAAGCCTTAAAAAATGGAAAAATCCTAAATTAGCCAAAACAGCTAGCATACAGCTGAAATGTAAGCTAAAGTCAAAAATTGCCTTAAAAAAGCTTAAGTTAGCCCAAACAGCTAGCTTTTAGATTAAGTATTAGCTAAAATCCAAAATAGCCTAAAAAAAAACCTTAATAAATGCCAAAATATTCCAAAAAGCTAGCAGAATGCTATTATAACTTTCAACTTTACTACAATCTGACTTCATACAATATAAAGTAACGACTAATCGACTATTAAATTAGTCGTCGATTATTTTAATAGTCGATTAGTCATCGATTAGTCGACTAATCGTGACAGCCCTACTATCAACACAGAACCCCGGACAGCAGTTACACTAATAATCATCTTTAGATTTTGAATTTCTTTGCTTTTGTAACATATCCGGAAATAAAGCTTCACTAAATCGTTTTTCATTTTCTTTCATTTTTCCTGTTTATTTCTGACCTTTTTTTCTCTTAAAATTTACAACTTTTTCTTGTAAATTTCGCAGATTTACTACTAATAAAGTCATAAACTGATGACTTTAAAACACAAACATTGACAAGAAAAAATATAAATTTGGCCGATGACTTTTTAAAGTCATAAATATAGGACTTCATTCTTGTAATTGAACAGTTGCAACTTTTTAGTTATAAATTTACATGTTTTACAACTTAAAAACACATACATTTACAAAATAAAGGTAATAAATTTAGCCAAATACTTTTCACGTCATAAAAATATGAGACAATTTCCATAAATATAAGAAATCATCAAATGTTGCTTATAAACTGGCCCTAAAACTCTGTCATAATTACATCTTTATAACTAGTAAAATTGTTTTTTTTTTCCTTTGTTTCCTTATTTTTTCATTTTTGTTTTGAGCCAATCCAGTCCCTTTGAAAATCAATCAATCAATCAATTTTCTCTTACAGAAGATCTTCTTTCCTAACAGGAATCTTTATGTTTAGTATGATAAAAACTTCACCAAAGTGATTCTTTTGTCACTGCAAACAGTCATCAGAAAGATAAAGTTTGAAGAATTTGCTTTTATTATCTGAACAGAGTTGGATTAAATAATTCTTGATTTTTATTTCCCTCAATTTTTAGTATTTTTTTCCACCTGCTTGTGGAGGACTCTCACCTCTTCTTGTGGGTGTGGCTTCTCGGCGGTCCAAACCTGGAGCATGGGGACGTGAGTCTTCACCCTCCTCCTGTCGATGGACACAGGAACGCAGGAGAGCGGCGGAGTCGTTAAAACGCAACAGCTTCAATGACAGCAGAAAAGAGGCTGCATCTCACTTGAGGTAGCCTTCGATCTGGCTCAGGAGTCGGTCCATCTCCACGTCCTTCTTCTCATAGAGCTCCTTCCCGACCCACGGCAGACAGGACAGAACGACGTACACAAACCAGTCCAACCGAACCTGAAGCCAAAAACGTCTCCAATCATCTTTGAGTCTGAACTTTTTCCACATAAATACGTATTTTACTGGACTGTTTAAGACCTGGAGTCCACAGATAACCAACTTAAGATGAAAAAACAGGCTTAAATTGGACTTCTTCAGTTCACAAAACTCACAAAAAGAGCATCTTTAAAGGATGTTTAGGTCCAGATGTTACAGTTTAGCAAATAGAAGCCTCTGAAATGTGACACTAATATAAAACAAAAGAGTGGAAAAATCTCCTAACTGTCACTTTACTTCAGAAATGAACTTTTGATGCAGGTGAGACTGTCCAGAAACCAACCTGTGGCACATCCTCCTCCTGAGTAACACTGATGAAGTTTTCAAACATGGCCACCATGGAGGGCGCAGCGATCACGTGACAGTTGACCAGGTCGGACAGGAAGCGCACCTGAAGAGAGCAGAGAGCTTAAAGACGCTGAAGGACAAAAACGCAGCAGCAGCAGCAGCAGCTCGGAGTTCAGACATCAACAGACCAAGTAAACGGCTTCGTTGTACAAGTTGTTTTTCAGCGTCTCCTTCAGCTGCCGGATCATGGCCTCCACAAACTCCCCTCCAAAGTTGTAGTTCCTGGCGTTCAGGAGGCCGACTAAAGTTGTGTAGACGGTCAGCTTCTCCGGCAGGAGGCGGGCGCTGTCAACAGACGCATTTGTGAGGATTTTTTTTTATCTGTTTCTTTCACTAAAAGTCGAGGAGAACCGTGCAGGACTTACACCGAACATAAAATACGCAGGATTTTGTTTTTGTAGTTTGGTAGATCCGCCTCCAGAACGCCCGCGAGCCCCTCCAGGTTGCTCTCGAGCGACGATGTGCTCTTTTAAAAGATCACAAGAGAACTTTTATTATTGCAAATATTAGTATTTAGATGTGTCTAGGGCTGCCACAAACGATTATTTTAATAGTCGACTAATCATCGATTAATTTTTCCGATTAGTCGACTAATCGGATCATGGACAAAGTGGATGTAAAGAAAATCTGAAATATGATTAGCTTTAAAACAAAAAAATCCTAAATAAGCTAAAATCGCTAGCATATAGCTGAAATATTAGCTAAACTCCAAATTAGTCTAAAAAACTGTAAAAAAAAAATCCCAAATTAGCTAAAATAGCGAAATATTAGCTAAACTCCAAATTTGCCTAAAAAACTGTAAAAATCCCAAATTAGCCAAAATAGCTAACGTAAAGCTGAAATATTAGCTAAACTCCAAATTAGCCTAAAAAACTGAAAAAGCCTAAATTAGCCAAAATAGCTATCATGAAGCTAAAATATTAGCTAAACTCCAAAATAGCCTGAAAACCCTTAATAAATGCCAAAATGGTCTAAAAAGTTAGCAGAATGTCATTATAACTTTCAACTTCACTACAGTCTGACTCCATATATTATAAAGTAACGATTAATCGACTATTTTAATAGTCGATTAGTCATCGATTAGTCGACTAATCGTGGCAGCCCTGGATGTGTCGTGACTAAACAGCCGTCCTACTTTTTCTCCGACGCGACATATCAGAGACTCCAGGCGGTCTTCAATCTCAATAGGCTCAGACGTTCTCCTCCTTTTATGGGCTTGACCTCCTAAAAATTAAAAAGACAGAACTTGAAGAACACTGAAGACAGAAGAACAAGTATTTATAAAAAGTTTGTCTGATAAAACATAATGTACGTTCTTTTTCAGTCACACTTAATCCATCTGAATCTGCTGGGGATTTTATTTTATACACTTCAGGTAAAAAAAACAAAACAGAAGTTTTTCTCTTTGGGGCAAAAGAGAAACGGTTGGAATTCACTACAGAGCCACAATCTATTCATCTAAATAAGTACTTTTTAATAAACACGTCACGAAATCAGCCTTCTGTTATTTAAAAAATATTTCAAGGGTTAAAGATCTGACGTCTAAGCAGGGCATAGAAAATCTACCTCACGTTATCATCTTCAGTCGACAACAGTAACTGTGTTTTTACTGGACTTCCAGGAAAATCCATCAATAAGCTGCAGCTTATACAGAACGGACCGAAAAACTAGAACCACATCAGTCCAGTTGGGGGGTCTTTCCAGTGGCCGACAGTGTTCCCTAATCTTTTTCCGGTCAACCCCTGGCGATTTTGCAGCGGCCTCTTTCAGAGCTCAAATGACTGAAATGGAACCGAGAGAATCCTGTCGATTTTCAAAACCAGAAGATTTTTCAGGGAAAAGATCACTAAAACAGTCATTTTTGCTCCCCTGACCAAACTTTAAAGCTCAAGCGATCAAAGGTGTAGCTGAGATAATTCAGTTATTTTTTAAAAGAAAAAAAACAGCTATAATTGATTATTTCTTCCACGGCTCTGTGGTTGCGGAACACTGTGCTGGTTTAGAAAGCTTTGAATGAATCACATTGACCTCCTGATCCTGAATTCGTTTTTTTTTGTCAGTTCCTTGAGTCAAAAACCAAACATATTCAGCTTCTACGCTGCACAGATCTGGAAAACACTTCTAGAATTATCTGAAACCTTTAAATCCAGATCACCTGTTCTCAGCTGCTTTTAATTAGAATTTGTTCAAAAGTCTAAATTATTTTTAAATTAATTTCATTTGAACTTTATTCTAATGGCCACTCAATTGATATTTCTATTTATGTTTTATGCAAAGAACTCAGAATTACCTTTGTGTGAAATGTTAAAAAAAATAAGTTGCCTTTTCTATTCTGTCTTTACTTAAAGCTCTGCATGTTATGTAAACACATCAATGGAAGCTAAAGGTCATTTGTAAAAAAACAATGATAAATATTCATTTTTGACAAATTTAATAATTTAGACTAAAAACTGACAAACAATCCTAATTTATATCTAAATATAAATATTAATAGGTCTACTATTTGTTATAGTGGCGCAGTGAGTGACTTGTCACTTTCTTAATAACATGAATGGGGAGTTCACGGGGCTGTAACATGTTTCTGTGCACGTGAACCAACAGAAGGAGAGGCTCGTTTCAACATTTTCTCCGGTCTATAACAGAATAAAAAATATTTTATTTGCCAAACTGTTTGATTCAAACATCAATCTGGTCTTTGGGTCTCTTAGCGTTAGCTTTAAGCAGCTAACTATAACGGAACCGGTTAATTCTGGCAGAACTTAATCTTCAAACCATCCATTCCTAATGCAAAAATTGATTTTATAATTTAAAAAATGTTTTAAGTTTGGTTAGCGCCAACGAATCCTTCAATCCTCGTAAAAATGAATCATTCGGAACATATAAATAACCAGGCTAGTAGCAGCTAGCTGCCGCGTTAGCTTTGCGTTTGAATCCCACATGCCGCGCGCGACTTGCCGTCATTCTCGTCGCTGTGTCTCCTCCTGGACATGGTCTCCCCTCTGAGCTGCACGCGCGCGGAAACCCGGTGTCAAACGAACGCGGAGCGGACCGCTGGTCCCGTTAGCAGCGTCGCTTTAAAAAGAATAATAAATGATTGAGCCTGGAGGCAGAAGAAGCCGCTCACAGAGGAATAACAGCGGACCGATTGAAGCGATGGACATCCGGGTCATTCAGGAGTCAACCGGAAGCTAAACATCAACTTCCGCTGAGCTGCACGATCGCATGGAAATAGATATTCACCGCGTTTGACAGCTTATATTTCTCTTTTCTGAGTTTTATTTTTGTCACAAAATATTTATTGTGCATTTAATTGTCCAGTTGAGGAGAATGGCCGCCAGTGAAGGAGTCTGCTCAGAGTTTCTGAACTGGGAGGTCAACACGGCGACGGTTGATGGATCAAAGCGAGACAATCACATTTCTGCAGCTCACAGAAAGTATTTCAGCTTCTGCAGGAGAAAGGTGGGAGGATATTTGGCTTATTTTGTAACAGAAAACAACAATCCAATTCAACGAAACGTCCGATCATTCAAACTTTGCTTTGTAAACATTTTTGAAGAGAACTAAACAACAAAAGCAGAATTTTGGGTAATTTACACAAGGTACTAACATGTTTTTTTTATTTGTTCACATCCTGTTTATAGTTACAAACATATTAAAGAATGCACAGTGATTCTTTTGGTGACCTATTATTTTTATTACTGTTGTTGTTAAACTGGAATTAAGTCTGGATAATACATAAAGCAGGGTATTTAGAACATACTAACTAACTTTTCATACAATCTAAATTATTAAAACTATGATGTCATATCAGACATATTATTTTCTCTGTAAATAACTATATTTATGATCAGAGTTTCGACGGGGCAAATTTCCCATCAATTTTTGACATTGAAACAAGGGATGGAACATTTATGACACACAAGGCTTGAATCCAGCTGCTAATAGCAGAAAGGGGGATTGGTATAAATGTAAGTGTTTGAGTATTTTTGTCTAATTCTCTTTTCATCTAAATATACTGGAAGGAGTTAAGAGTTAAATTGACCAAATACATCTGAAAAGGCACTGAAAAGGTATTGGTATCACTAATTATTTAAATATGTTCCGAAATTTCTTACCTGAAAACCTTTGAGATGTTTTCAATAAGACTCCGAATAATGATTTGTTCAAAGATCGATTAAACAAAAAAAAAAAAAAAAAAAATGTTTTTGCTTGTAAACTGTATATTTTTAAAGTATTTTAATCAAAATGTAATTAAAATGTTTAATTCTTTTTCCTTTTTAGTCCTTTTCCATGTTTGTGGCTTCAAAGATCTGCAGCACAGAGGGCAGCGCCTCCTGGTGCTGCTGCGACCAGACCTTCACCGAACACTCTGCGGTTCACAAACACGTGGCCAGAGCTCACGCCGCTGAGGTGCAGCAGCTGGCGCAGACGGCGTTCCAGGCTTTGCTGAGCCACCTGGCAGAGGAAGAGCGAACTCAGCGGCGGGATGAACAGCAGCCAGAAGAAGTGGACGTTTCTGCGTGGATTCCAGACGTTAGCCACGTCCCGGCGGAGCAGCTGAAAACGTAGATCAGAATCTCATGTTTGCTGCAGATGTGACAGGAGACATTTCTGACGGGTCGTGTTTCTCATACAGCGGTCCGGGCAAGGTTCTGCTCTACTACCGGTACTGCAAGGTGGAGGATCCACACGTCATCTGCGCCTGGCAGAACGCTCTGTGTGAGAAGCTGAACTTAACGGGGAAGGTGATCACAAACTCCTCCTTTGGATCTATGAGGAGCAACTCGGTTCTGACGTGGGAGCTCTCTGCAGGTGAGGGTGGCGGTAGAAGGAATCAACGGGACGGTTGGTGGAACCGCCGTCGCCACAGATCTCTACGTCAGTGCCATGATTTCACACCCGCTCTTCAAGATGGAGCGAGAGGATTTTAAGGTAAGAGAGGAGCTTTTAAGAATATCATTGTACAGGTACAACTACATTTATCAGCAACGCCTTTGTGCAAAAACAACTACAGGAACAAAATATGTAAAAATAAAATACAAATTTCTATCCAGATTAGACCATTCTGGGGTAGAAGCTGTCTCGGTTTATTGATTCTTGTTCGTAATGACCTGTGTCCAGGGTAGAAGCTGTCTTTGGTGATATATCCGGCCCCCGGGTAATTCTATCCGGCCCTCTAGATCATTTTATTTTATTTTTATTAATGGCCTGATTTTATCTTGGACTAATTTCTAACTTGTATAATTTTGACAAAATATATTGTTAAGGAGAGTAAAATATTGAAAGTTATTTAAGGTTTAGGTTGATTTATTCTGGAATAATTCTGGAATTTTATTATTCATAATTATGTTAAGAAGTTACAGTTTTAAAGTTTAAAAAATTGGCATTCTGCATTTGCTTTTTGCACTATTTTGGCATTTACTAAGATTTTTTAGGCTTTTTTTAGACAGCATTCACACTAGCATTATCTCAGGTAATTATATATATATATATTTCATAATAATGTTAAAAAGTTACTGTTTTAAACTTTAAAAAATCTAATTTTAGAGTGTTCAATAAATGTTAATCCTGTTCGTCTGGTGACCTAAGGTGTGTTTTGGATTTTGGCTCCCTGTGCAAATTAGACACTCCTGCTTTAGATGTTGACCTGGGCGCGGACTTACAATTAAGCAAATATAGGCGATTGCCTGGGGTTCCAACACCTTTGTGTAAATAATTTCAACGCCCTTTATATTCTAAGTTTATTACAAAAAATGCACATTCCCTGAAATGCCATCTGACTGTTTATTTGAAAGAGTTTGCCCCACCCCACCCCCGGCCTTCTGAAGCAATGGAACATTCCAGCAAGCTATAAAAGACCATTGACTGTAAAGGGGGGGCAGTCTTTTACAGATCTTTTTTGTTTAAATTATCCCTTTTTTAAATTTTTTGGTGTATTTTATTATTTAATTATTTTCTGCAAATTCTTTTCATCAAGAAAACTTCACTTACCATTAGGGCTGCCACAAACGATTATTTTAATAGTCGACTAATCATCGATTAATTTTTCCGATTAGTCGACTAATCGGATCATGGACAAAGTGGATGTAAAGAAAATCTGAAATATGATTAGCTTTAAAACAAAAAAATCCTAAATAAGCTAAAATCGCTAGCATATAGCTGAAATATTAGCTAAACTCCAAATTAGTCTAAAAAAATGTAAAAATTCCAAATTAGCCAAAATAGCTAGCATGCAGCTGAAATATTAGCCAAACTCCAAATTAGCCTAAAAAACTGTAAAAATCCCAAATTAGCCAAAATAGCTAACATATAGCTGAAATATTAGCTAAACTCCAAATTAGCCTAAAAAACTGTAAAAAAAAAATCCCAAATTAGCTAAAATAGTGAAATATTAGCTAAACTCCAAATTAGCCCTAAAAAACTGTAAAAATTCCAAATTAGCCAAAATAGCTAACATGCAGCTGAAATATTAGCTAAACTCCAAATTAGCCTAAAAAACTGTAAAAAAAATCCCAGATTAGCTAAAATAGCTAGCATGTAGCTGAAATATTAGCTAAACTCCAAATTAGCCTAAAAAACTGTAAAAATTCCAAATTAGCCAAAATAGCTAACATGCAGCTGAAATATTAGTTAAACTCCAAATTAGCCTAAAAAACTGTAAAAAAAAAATCCCAAATTAGCTAAAATAGCTAGCACGTAGCTGAAATATTAGCTAAACTCCAAATTAGTCTAAAACACTGTAAAAATCCCAAATTAGCCAAAATAGCTAACATGCAACTGAAATATTAGCTAAACTCCAAATTAGCCTAAAAAACTGTAAAAAAAAATCCCAAATTAGCTAAAATAGCTAGCATGTATCTGAAATAATAGCAAAACTCCAAATTAGCCTAATAAACTGTAAACATTTACAATTAGCAAGCTAACATGTAGCTGAAATATTAGCTAAACTCAAAATTAGCCCTAAAAAACTGTAAAAATTCAAAATTAGCCAAAATAGGTAGCATGTAGCTGGAATAATAGAAAAAACTCCAAATTAGCCTAAAAAACTGTAAACATTTAGAATTAGCTAGCTAACATGTAAATGAAATATTAGCTAAACTCCAAATTTGCCTACAAAACTGAAAAAATCCTAAATTAGCCAAAAGAGCTAATATGTAGCTGAAATATTATCTTAATTCCAAATTAGCCTAAAAAACTGAAAAAGCCTAAATTAGCCAAAATAGCTAGCATGAAGCTAAAATATTAGCTAAACTCCAAAATAGCCTGAAAACCCTTAATAAATGCCAAAATAGTCTAAAAAGCTAGCAGAATGTCATTATAACTTTCAACTTCACTACAGCCTGACTCCATATATTATAAAGTAACGACTAATCGACTATTAAATTAGTTGTCGACTATTTTAATAGTCGACAGTCATCGATTAGTCGACTAATCGTGGCAGCTCTACTTACCATCACCAACAATCCATAAAGTAATGACCATGTCTTCAGAAATTCCCTCAAAAGTCTTTTTCTTTTACAGTCAATGTAAAAGACTTTTCAAAGAGATAACAATAAGTGAGATGAAGCGTTGGAATGTGAAAAAAGCAAAAGGCAAGGAGAAAGGAGAAAGAACAACAGAATTATGAGGAAAAAACTCAAAATGTTATGAAGACAAAATGGTGAAATTCCATAATTTCTATGGAATAAAATGATGAGAAAAAAAATCACAATTGTTTCATTAAATTAGAACTTTATTTTGAAAAAAAATACAACTTTTTAAGTCATAAATGTGAGTTTTGTAAAATGCTGGCTTTTTTTCTCATATATTTATAAATGTATTTTCACGTTGGCCCCAATACTCCATCAAAAACAAAAAAGAAGAGAAAAGATGAAGGGTAAAATGGTAATTTTGAGAAATTTTCTTTTCAATTGAAGCCACTCCATAGTGAACTGTTTTTAATTCTTTTGCTTTCTTTAGTAAAACTTGACTAAATAATTAACATGAACACATATCGTCGGTCTGCTCAGTGTGGCCCTGTGTGGAGCCGAGGATGGATTTACTTGCACATAAACATCTAAATCCTGTAATGCCAAGACAACCACTCCTAATCTTAAATAGACACATTTGCATTATTTTGCATCATAATTTGCATTTCCACCAGCAGTACATGACCCAATGAATCCAATAAATGTTTAGTTTGTCAGAAGGAATTAAATAATTTACTAGAATTGGAGCGGGAGGAATCGAATTCATTAATCCCACCCTTTTTGTGTTAAACTTTCTTTATTTTTTAAGGAACCATAATCTGGTTCTTAATAGAGATATTTATACTTTACCAGTTCAAGTGCAGATTGTTCAACAAAATAACCATATTTTGTAAACTTCTGGTTAAAAGTTGTAGGACATCATAGATTTTCGGGGTATACTTCACCTCTGCTGCTCTGAAAGGTTCATGAGATTTAAAAAAATCAGGATATGTATTTACTGCTTTTGTCAAACTGTGTTGAGTCCAGTGACGGCGGCGCCCAGTGTTTTCCAGAACTGAAGGTCGGAGTTTACCGGGAGATCGTTCCGATGGGAGTGGATCCGGATGAGGTTTCCTACCAGCTGGCAGGTGAAGGTCACCTCCTCGGATTCTGCCGCCGGCGGCACAAGTGTTAAATATGAACTCTCTGGTTTGTTAGGAGTTCATCTGGATCCCGAGGAGTTCCACAAAGAAGTGGAGGCTCTTCTGGATAAAGGCGATTCCTCTAAAGACACCGTTCTTCTGGACTGCCGGAACTTTTACGAGAGCAGAATCGTAAGTCGGGGTTTTCATCGTTGGTGTGCAAACGTAACTTCTGAGCGAATTTGGGAAAACGTTGCAATAAATGTCAGTTTTTCTACATTGAGGAATTCTGGAGTTAGAATTCACCCTCTGTATGAAAGTCTCCAGCTTCTACATTGTTCTGCATCCATCCTGCAGATCAACTCTTCTGCTGTGATGTATAAAAACAGGACTGTGCAGTTTCTCTATGAAGTTTAGGAAACATTTTGAATGTTTTTGAGATTGTTTTTAATGTAAACCAGCTATTTCTTATCTAAAAGAAGACATACGAGTAAAAACGACTTTTTATTTATTTATAAAACTGAATGAAAGTCAGTAAAAATGTGTGCAGCAAAGAAAAACTGCTTAAAATCTGATCAACTTTGATCCTGCAAAACCTAAAAAAAACATTATTTCAAGGAGAATATAAGAAAAATAAAGTCTATTTTAGGTATTAAATGCATCAGTGCTGCTGCTTTTTATTGTGTTCCTCATACAGTTCTAGAAAGCTGCTGTAAAAAAACAAAAAACTATATTACGGTGGCCCTGAAGTCCAAATCTCATCAAGAAATCACTCAACGCAAAAACATATTAAAATCTAGACAATTAAAAAAGAAAAATAATGAATAATACTTTAAATATCAAAATAAGAAACCACAAAATGATATTACTGTGAGACGATGAGTTTTAAGGAAAAGGGAAAAAAGAAAGATATTCTACCAGAACTGTGATTTTGATGGATGAATGAACAATTTACTTCCATCTAGGTGTTAAAATATTGTAGTTTTTCCCTTTTAATATGTAAACATACACAATTTAATATATATATGATAATTGGTATGCTAATTTTTATTTAGTTTCAAGTGAAAACATTTTTTTGTTTTAAATTTTACTCTTCAGGTTAACAACTATTGACAATTAGGAAGAAAGTTGGGCTGAACCATTATGGGGGGGTGCAGATTTTTTCATTATGGACAATTTTTTTGTATGAGATTGATTTGGTTTATGTTCAAGTATGTTATAAATTGTGTTAATTTGTTGATTTATTTTTATTTAATTTGTAGTTTAGGGATAAATTGGTTAAATTTTGTTTTTAGTAGCTTTCTGTTCCCCCCTCTGTGCATCGGATGGATTTGTCCGTAGCTATAAAGCTTCCCCAGGGAATGTTTTTTCTTTTTTTTTTTTTTTTTTTTTTTTTTTTTTAGTTAAGTCCAATTTCTTTTATATTTGGTAAATTTTTTTGTTAATGTCAAATTATTATTATTTTTTTTTGACAAAGAATCTCTTATTGTTTAATGGAATAAAACATCTTCTAAGGAAACCACCTGTGTCCCGCTGTGTGTTGAGACTGATTGTGGTAGTAAAGACTTGATTGATCACTAATCGTTTGCGGTGGGCGTGGCCAGAGGCTCAAAGAAATATTGTCTTTTGGAAGATATCACTATGTTGAAAAGGTGAACAAATGTCATCCAATCAGTGATGTCCCATTCTTTTTGTGCTTTCTTATTTAACTTTTCATTTTTAGAAATTACTTTTCTTTTTTAATTTTGGTTTCTGTAATTTCTAAAGTTTTCATTATTTGTATGTTTTTGCATTTATTTGTTGATTTGAACTTCAGGGCCACCGTACTACCGCCTCATGAGTTTGTCTTTTCCTCGCAGGGACAGTTCTCTCAATGTTTGGCTCCAAACATCCGTAAGTTCAGTTATTTCCCCGACTACGTGGACCAGAACCTGGAACTCTTCAGAGACAAGAAGGTTCTGATGTACTGCACGGGAGGGATCCGCTGCGAGCGCGCCTCGGCGTACCTGCGCTCTAAGGTGAGTTCTGACATATAGATTTACATCCTTTCGTGGAAGCATCTGAGCGTCCGCGTCTGTGCTCTCTCCAGGATGTGTGTAAGGAGGTCTACCAGCTGAAAGGTGGAATCCACAAGTATCTGGAGCGGTTCCCCGAAGGGTTCTACCGAGGGAAGCTGTTCGTGTTTGACGAGCGCTACGCCATCTCCTCCAACGACGACGTCATCTCAGGTCTGTGTGAGGGGTGGAGTTCGACAGTGTGGCGTTTTCACGGTTTAACCGGCGCTTGTGTTCAGACTGCAGCTTCTGCGGACGCCCGTGGGACCGGTACGAGCTCTGCAGCACCCGCCTCTGCTGCCAGCTGGTGCTGTCCTGCCCCGGCTGCCGGCGGCGCGGCCGCACCGCCTGCTGCGCCGCCTGCCAGGCCAAAGGACGGGCTCGGGACGGGGGCGACGCCCCGCATCACAAAGAGGAGTGCGAGTGCACCGAAAAACGACCCAGAATTCCTCAAGACGTTTGACGTCATCAAAGCTCGACTTTAACAATTTGTCTTTTATATAAATTATATTGATCGTCTGATTAAATATTGTTTTTCTGTGAATGTTTTAATTAATTAAATATTTTATCAACTCATATGAGAAAAAAAAACAATATATGTGCATTTTAACATGTGACTGTTGTGAAAACCCTTTCACAATAAAAGCTTCCCTTGAGAATATTTAAGCTTTAATCTTCTCTGTGATTTAAAATACAACTATAAAAACATTTTAAAATACAGCGTGTAAATGTACTACCACTGCGGTATACTGCTAATGAAGGAAATTGTTAAAAATCCAATGATTTTCAGACAAAATTTGAATTGATGATACAAATAAAATTTATAAAAACTTCAACAACTTTAAAACATCACCTGGATGATGAGACCTTTATCCACAGCGTAGGCAAGATTAATTCACATGCTTAAGACAGTATTTTTAGAACTTTTAATCATTAGTTAGAGTAAAATTTAATTTCAGAGATAGGTGTTTTGTGAAAAAACACTACAAAAATACACAACTACCTGCCCTTAATGGCTGAGGAGCTACATGCCAGCCTGGTCAGAGCTGTTTATAACAAATGTATCCAAGAAAAATTTGTTTTTTTTAAATGGTAGCTTTTCTGTTGGTTTCATCTCTATAGCAACCATTTTATTTTTTGTTCGCCTGGGGGTGACGAACGGATTTATGTAATTTTTAGAAGAATCAACAAAAGTAAATTTTTCCATTTCCTTGACAACGAAGGTTTTTTGTTAGCCACGCCCACATTCTTAATAAAGTCATGTTGTGTGTCATATTGTTTCGTTCAGCTTGAGCCAAGGGTTCATGTACAGTATAAAGTTTTCACATTATTTTAGTAAAAAATGTAACGCCACTTTAGTTAGCTCGCCATGCAAACGGTGATCAACATCAACAAACATTAAAACTATAATTAATTTCCAAAGTAGCTTTCCGATGATGCTTCAGGAGTTAGGAGGGGATAAATCGAAATTGTAGGAGGTGCTAAGAAGTGCAGTGAGAAAGAAGAAAATAAAAAAAAATAATCTGGTCTTTCAGTCCGGGATGGCTGCAGCAAAAAAGAGGTATCATTTTGGTTGGAAGACATCTGAAAGTGAAAATAAAAGAGGCAGAAGATCGACTGATGAAAAGATTTGGGAATATTTAGTTTGCTATAGATGGAGAGAAAACAGAAACAAATGAAAAATCTGGAAAAATCAGCATTTAAAGTAGGTTAAATACGTGTACACTATGAGTATTCCACTTTTGGGGGAATTTCTGAAGACATGGTCATTACTTTATGGATTGTTGGTGATTGTGAGTGAAGTTTTCTCGATGAAAAGAACACATTTCAATAATAAAATACACAAAAAAAATAAAAAAAAGGGATAATTTAAACAAAAAAGATCTATCTTTAGAAAAATATATAAGTATACGACTAAAAATATTGTGTTCATGTTGTTTTTTTTCACTATTTATCGATCTATTCTGAAAATAATCTAAATTATTTATTTATTTGTTTGGTAGTGTCACTGTGATTGTCCCACAGTACCTGAACGCAACAGCTGGCTCCATATCAAGAACTTTATAAGGTCAGTGAACGCAGCGCGGTGATACTGATGAGGAGATTTGCAGTGACGCCTCATCTCCACTAGAGGGAGCGCCATTCCCGCGGAGCCCGAAGTGACAGCTAAGCTCCTCAACATCCCGACTGGAGGCTTCAGCTCAGCCGAGCGGACCTGGCCAGGCTGCCCGGGTCTTCGCGGACCACCCGCAGCCCTCCCTCGTCGTAGTTCTGACCCGGCGGTGACGGACGAGCGTTTGTCCGCAGATGTGCGCGTCCTCCCCCGTGAGGGCATAGGCGCGGGAGCATGTCTGCGCCCGGGTACACCAACCGGAGCAGCTCCGCCAGCTTCGGCCAGAACTCTCCGGCGAACGGCGGAGCGGCGCCCCCCTTCCAGAACGGTGAGACAGGCCGGATGGTGCGCTTTTGCCAGCCCGCCGGGGGGGGTAGCACGCTGTCCTGGAAGCTGTTTGTCAGTGAAGATGACTTTTATGTTCATTTTAAGCAGCTCAGTTGCCTTGGCAACATTACCTGTACACGGCTAGCAGAGGGAAATTGGAGGGAAGCGCGGAGTTTATGCTAACCGGATGCTAACTGTGGCTTAAGCTAACCCAGTGGGATCAGTGCTAGCACGAGCTAGCAAGAGTTAGCAAGACAGATTGCGCATGTTGATAAACTCTACATTTTATTTAAAGTCAACTTTGAGATTTTACGAACTTTTATCGAATGATTTTATGCTTTCATAATACAAAGTTAGTCAAAGACAAATTATATGTTTGTCAAAGTCCTTGTTTTGATTTGGAGTTAAACTGCGCATATTTACATTTTATTTGTGATTATATGTATATATCTATTTTTAATGTTAATTACTGTTTCAACCTTGCCGTTCAGGTCCGGTGCAGACCTACCCATCCATGTATCCGCCTGCGGGCTACTACGGAGCCCCGCCCCAGCAGCAGAGCTACCCCGCCGCCTCTGCTCCCAGCAAAGCCCCGCTCCCCAGCAGCTCCTACCAGAACCATCAGCAGCATGTAGCTCCACAGCCTCCTGCTTCATCAGCTGCTCCACCACCCTCAAACGCCCAGTACAACCATCAGCCATTCCAGCAGCCTCCCTACGTCCCTCCAGGATCTTACTATGGACCGCAGTCGTGTCAAACTTCTCCATCCCAGCAGCAGCATCCCTCCTTAGTGCCAGCTCCTGCCGCTGGACCCGGCGCCCCTCTTTACCCCATCGTTTCCTACCCATCCGCTCACGGATGCAGCCAGTACGGCACGCTCAGTTCTCTGCAGAGCGCCTCCACGCCAGGAGTCACCCAGATCTCTGCGCCCTTACACCACTACAGCACCGCACCTCCGCCCTCCACGACGGCGGTGCCGCCGGGGTACTCCGTGGGTTCTGCCGGTCAAACGGCACCAACGGTTAACGGTCAAGGAGGTCCAGGTACATGTGAAATAATTTTCTATCTGAACCACATCAATCCTGAAACTGGAAGTATTATTCAAATTATGTACATCTCCTTTTTTTGACGCATAAATCTCCTCAAACTCTGTCCGATTCTCGCCATACTTAAATCTGTTGTGTGTTTTTTTTTTTTTTATTTTATTAAACATGCAGTTCAAAACAACGCACACCAACACTACAACCAAATCCACCAGGCCTCACACGCCTACAACTCGTACAGCAGAGGTGGTGCTGAAGCCGACCGACCGCAGTCTGGAACCCCCTCCACCTCTGTCCATTCCTCTCCACACCATCACCAAGGTAAAATAAAACATTTCAGACTCAGGAAATGTTTAACCGTTGATTAGCTTTTACAGATGATTTGAAATAATTGTTTTTAGTTTGCTTCATTGAAAGAAATTGGAACAAATGTATCTAGTGTGTGATTTAAAAAAAAAAATCTGGAATAAAAGTGACAGAAGTGAGCAGAGATGATGGGAGTTTGTCCTCTGAAGACGCTGTCAGACGTTCAAAATCTTTGATAAAATATTTTTCTGTTTAGAGCTTATCTGGGAGCTTAAATCTCATCCAACCAGTGTTTTCTGAATGGATCTGCACGATCAGCAGAGGGAAAGTGTAGCGTTATTAGAACACATTTGGTGCTTTATCTTTAGTTTCATCATTGATTATGTAGACTCAATCAGAATCAGATACTTTTAGTTTATTCTTATTATTATTAGTGCTGTATATTTCAAGCTTATTTTTACAGATAAATCCTGTACTAGAAGTTTGTGTTCTTGAACTTTCATATCAGCGTACGGCACAAATGTGAGCATGACGCGCACAAAAAGTTACATAAAATTAGCGATATAGTCACAGATTCTGATATTCGGCTCAATAACTAGTTTAATAAACGTTAAAAACTGATAGCAAGTGTCTCTGTTGGTTTGTCATAATCCAAACAACGACCAGTAAAAGCCTTAAAACAGTACACAAAAAGAAAATTAAACAAAATGATGGCAGTGAGATGGTGCAAAGTCTGGGAAAAAGTTATAAAAAATCTTAATCCATAATGAGCTATTCATAATGACTGATCATCACATTTATGCTGACTTTGAAAGAAAGAAAGTAATTGAGCTTTTAAAGAGGAAATTAATTATAAAATCATTAAAAATCTGCTCTTGATCTGATCAGAAACAGATCATAAAAACAGCAAAAATATCAAATGAAAAAACTCAGTAGAGGTGGGATTATTTAAGTTACCTTCTTTCCACTCCTTTTCAAGCAATAAATCAAACAATACTTGACTTTAATTAATAATCATTATATTTAATCATTTAAATCAAATGTCTTAGTCTAGTTTTTTTCTATGCATTTCAGGCCTGCATGAGAGATCGCAAATTTATTCTTATCAAAAAATCAGTCGATACATAGATCGCAAAAGACGACTTAAATTGTGATAAATGGTTACCTGAAATGTTTACACACAAGCTAAAACCATTTTATGGCAGCTTCGCAAATTAAATACAGACACATTTGACCAATCAGATGGACCCTTTTTATCTTTGATGTAGACGAGTATAATTTAATTCACGTTGAATTTATTTAAATAAAATTGTTCCAGTGAAATAGAAATTATGTTTTTTACTTTAGTTTTTTAGTATCGGACATTGCAAGTTTTCCTCAAATATATTGATTTTTTTTAATTGTATTTCCTAAAATGGATGCTTGAAATCGATCATGTTCTGAAGATACTGAAGCTAAAGTCACCAAACTTTCTCACATGAGTAATTATTAATTAGTTTTACTACTCAGTAGTTGCTCTATTTGTACTTGATAGTTGAAACTTCATCACAGAAGTGCTTTGTTTATGTGTCAAATGATTAAAGAAGATTAATAAAATCAGATCGAGACTCTGTACCGGCAGATTCTTAAATCGGATCAAAAAGCTTGATTGGGACATCCCTAGTTTGGATGTCTTCTAACAGGAGCGGCTTTTTCAATTCTAGACAAAATAAATTCAGATCTAGTAGTTTTTTCAGAGGAAATCTAACTTGTTCTAAAACGTTTGACATCCTAGTATAAAAAAGCAGAATGTGAAGCGAACTTTGTTAATGAGATCATTTCAGACCCGCTCTAAGAACAGTGGAAACATTCAGTGCTGAACCGTCCTGAAACTTAAGGAACTAAAATCCGCTTGAACCTTTTTCTCTTTGTTTATTCTGACGCTTGTGAGTTGTGTACCCGTTCACAGCGGGAGCTGTACAAACATTTTCAAAGCTGCAGGTGTGAACCTTCAGACAAATGTCGGCGGTTTCCGGGTCAGAGTCGGTCGCTGCTTCAGGTGTTTACAGAACCTGTCAGCGGTCGGCGCTGCAGAAGCCGAGCACCAGTTTCTCACATGAAAAGTTTTCCACAGGAATGCAAAGAGGCTGGTTTTATTATGACAAAGAACTTCACAGGTTTAAAAAATGATCATTTATACTTTTATTTAAAATTTATGCTTTTTTTTGGGGAGTTTTGTTAAGATTATGTTGATTGAATTCTAAAGTTTGACTTTCTGTCACTAAAAAAAGTTACATGAATAAAAATCTGGAGCGTTTCTGATTTTAAATTCAGTTTGTCTCAAACTGTAGACCTGTCAGGGTTTTGTGTTAAGGAACAAAAAGAAAAATAATCCTATCAATAAAGTTTTCAATAGATTACATGTTTTAGAGCTAGAATTTTCGTCCTCTGGGTAAAACCGTTGGTCTAACCCCATTGGCTAAGGTTCTATTTTTGCTTCTTTAAAGAAACTCTCCCCACGGGAAAAGAGTGTTTGACTTGTTTCTAAGAGTCTGTTTTTGCGGTGCGGTCTGAGACTCCTCCCACATGATTCTGGTTATAATCTGGAAGAATCACTTTTTTCTTTTAGTTTTGAAGTATTTGACATGTTTTTATTTAGCTGAAAATGCAGGTTGAACTTTGCTGGAAGCAGTTGTCATCTTTCACACATGCACACGTACGTGCACAGAGCTGACAGCTTTCTTCTGAACCCCCCCCCCCCCACTCCCCCCTCCCCCTCCAACAGGCATGCGGTACGGATATGTTGCTAATAGTGGAGCTAGCTCAGCTTCTGCCGCCGCCTCAGGCCCCGCCGCAGCCCCCTCTTCATCCAGCTCTGATGAAGATGATGATGAGGAGGAGGATGAGGAAGCAGGTCTGCTTTGGCTTTTACCTCCCTGTTACCCCTCCCTTGCCATAAACTCACCTTCCATGCGTCCTCTCTGTCTGCGTTTCTCCCTCCGGTTCGTGGCGCTCCCTGAAGACTTCCATACATTTCTGTCCTCATCTGCTACTTCCTGCTTTCATGTGTTGTTGTTGCTATTGGAAACCGTGTCGTTGGTTTTGTGTTTGCGCCCGGTTCTGCTGTTTGGAACCCAAACCCGTCTAGGAGACGAGCTTTCTGTTGGGCCGCGCTCACTAGGGGTGTAACGGATCACAAAACCCACGGTTCGGATCGTGTCACGGTTTTAGGGTCACGGTTCGGATCATTTTTCGGATCAGTAAAAAGTAAAAAAATTTAAAAAATGAAAAAAAAAAACGAAAAAAAAAACAACAATATCAAACCTAATTTAATTTTTGGAAACTCATAAATTCAATAAGCATTTAAAATACCTCACACACACAATATTTACATATGCAACAACAAAACATCTGCTCATTGAAGCCTATTTATTAAAACAAAACATATTTGTACTTTGAACACAAACAAAATACTAAAACATGTAGTTTCTGATTACATTTACATATTTTTAGACCAAATCTACAAAAACTAAGAGAAAAGAATGATTAAAAATAGTGTTGAAAATACCAAATCTATCTGGATTATCTTTTAAAATTAAATCATAAATAAAACAGTTACAATATTTTTTTGGGTATGAATTGCTTTATTGAAACTAACTGTGGGAACATTTAAATGTTTTAAATGATAATTTTCTGTAAAACGTGGCACTTCTGCGTCAGCTTTTCCTGGTCAATTTTGACATCTCTGGCTTGCCATACAAATGTTCCGCGATTCCACCGGAAAGCCCGTAACGGAGCTTCCATTCGATGCGAACGGACAATTGGTTTAAATTATGCTAGCGCGAGGTGTCCGCGTATGGGGGGTGGGTGTTCGAGCGGTCCGCGGTACACACGTGTCCCGCACCGTGGCCTCTGATCCGTACGGACCACGGATTTTCCGTGATCCGTTACACCCCTAGCGCTCACGGTTGGGTTGACCCAGAGACGAGGTCGCGGTAGCACTCATGCTGCGGCGTCTCCCATCATCCATCTGGTTCTGTTCTGCTCTCACCAGCAGTCATCTGAAGCATAAACCAGTGAGGGTCTGCTTTGATGAATCCGATCTGATTATCTTTGAGTCTGAATTTAGCAAATTTACAGTAAACATTAGAGAACAGTTGAAGTCTTTGTGCTGTAATCTGTGCAGCTTCTGTGGTTGATGACTGCGTGTCGCCTCTGAGCAAACGTGGGCTGTAGAGGCCGGCTGTGCCACCTGTTTGGGTCTGAAATGCAAATGATCAGCTGGTATTAGCGGCGGCGTGGTCATCCATCAACCGTGGCTTTCTCATGACGGACATTATGGAAACTTTGTGCTAATTTCAAGTCCGGTTTAAAAACTTTTGGTAGTTTAAAGACAGTAGAGCAGGGGTGGGCAAACTACGGCCCGGGGGCCACATGCGGCCCCTTAGGCTACTTAATCTGGCCCTCCAAATTAAAATACATTGAATCAAAATCCTAATTATTGGTTTATTTTCATTGTATTTCTGGTTTCTTCTCATGAATGGTGTTGTTTCTCTGACGTTTCAAAGTCAGAAGGTGATTTTTCAGAGTTCTTTGAGTTTGCATTTTCCTCTGAAGAACATCAACCCATTGGATCACCAAAAAGAGAACAAAAATCAAATTTAGAAATTAAAATTCCCAAATTTTCTGTTTTTAAATGAATATATGTGAATCTTAATCCAAATGAAAGCATGTTTTTCTCTAAATTCCATATTATCTTTTTAGTTTATGAGAATCATAACCAAATCACTCCTTCCATCTGCTCCTTGTCCGGCCCTTATGCCAAATTTTAGAACCCTTTCTGGCCCACAAATCAAAAAGTTTGCCCACCCCTGCAGTAGAGTGTGATCTGACGTCTCATTTATCTGATTGTAAATGTTAATTGGAGCCGGTGAGGCCGGCAGCTCCTCGTATGCTGTTCTGGGTTTCTTGTGATCTCTTTGATGATTTGTCACTGAGCTTTTGGGGGTAATACCTGTTGGTTTGCCTGAAAAGTGTGTGCCTTCTCACTCTGATTCTGAAATGTCTTTATATGGTTAATTATTCTATCTCTCATCTGCGCTCAGTCTCTTCAGATTGTTGTTGAGCTTCAAACGATCTTTTGTTCGTTTCTTTCTTTTATTAGATTAAGTCCTGTTTAAGTGATTCTTGTATAAAGCTGTTTAAAGATATATAAAGAAGAAATGTTTATGTTTCACGTTGGTTTGTCTTTTTCCTCTACAAGTGTCACAGATTCTGTAATTTGTTCCACTTAAAAAGTTACATTTAGTGGATGATTTTCATCATAGATGAACTTCAACTGTGAGAGACTGAATGTATAAAGAATCCGGGAAATCTAAGTTTGATTTTTAATTAATTTATTTGTAGAATGGAGCAGAAAACAAACATTTAAGTCCTCAAAATAAATAAGATTTCTGTTCCTGACTGACTTGTTGCTGCGTCTTGACCAAGCTCCTCTATGCTGCACTCATCCCCTGTAATAAAGTCACCTGTGTGAACTCCAGTCCACCTTAAGCAGTCAGATTGCAACCAAAGAGCTGTCGAAGGACACCAGCAAAAAGATAGTAGACATGAACGAGACTGGGATGAACCAATCTACATAAATTAGCAGCTTGATGATCAACTGTTGGAGCGAATATTAGAGAATGGAAGGACAATCTGATTGGATAAATGGATCCATGTTTGACGAGGTTTTGGGCAAAAATTGAGGTTGAAATACGGCTGGATCTTCCAGCACGACGGTAATCCCAAACACGTCGCCATAGCAACAAAGGAACGGTTACGTCAAAAGCATCTGAATGTCCTGGAGTGTTCTCGGCAGTCGCTGGATCTCAATAGGGAGGAAGTTGAACGTCTGTTTTCCAGCAACAGCCCCCAAACGATGCAGCTCTAGAGGAGATCTGCATGGAGGAATGGACCAAAAAAAAAACATCTGCAGTGCGTTTAAACCTGCTGAAGACCTGCAGGAAACCTTTGACAACGTCACAAAATATTGAACTTAAGTTCAAATATTCATTTTCTGCTCCATTATACAAAACAAAACTTTAAATGAAACAACGTGTATTCTTTATTTACATTCTGTCACAGTAAATGTTTCTATGATGAACATTATAGACCAAAATCTTAGATTATACTTAGGAACTGAAAAGTTAAAGTGTGATTAACAACATTCGATCGTTTAATAAACTGTTAAATATGACCCGAAGTACTCTGATTAACAGGGCAAGCGTGCTGCTCCTGAACGCCTCAGCTCCTCTCAGGTGACCTGCTTACCTGCTGTCATCAGCCACAGGTGAACAGGTGTTTCAAAATAACCGCTCCCCTGACGGGACCGGCTCACGGGGATTGTTTGTGTGTTCATTTGACTCATATTAGAGTTTAGGAAAACATTTTCTAGTAAAAAATAACGTTGGATCCAACATTTAAATTCTGGAAACATTTAGTCATTTTTTTTACATTTATCATTCAAATCTTAAAGCTGAATATGAAAAGACTTAATATAGAGTTAATTACATTTAACTTATAGTCATTGGCTTGTAGGTTTATGTACTAATAATAATGTTAGGCCATGCTTCTCATTATTAACTTAAAAAAGGAAATAACTACTTTTATCTTTTGTTTTTTTTTTTTGCATAAAAAGTCACTGAAATTCTCATTTATTTAATATAAAATAATATTGTTGTAATATATATTTTTGCTCAGATGTTGGACAGGACAAGTTAGAAAAAATATATATATAAAACAATATTTTAAATCAGCTTTCATTACTGAACTGAGATAAAGAATATACTTTCCATCAAACTCATTTTGACAAGTGACCTTTGACCCTATATACTCTTTATACATAAAATTGATATTAAATTGTCACGACAACTTGAGGGGCGGGGCACCTGTCAAAACAAGTTTGATGGAAAGTATATTTTATCTCTCTCTCATTCGATTTAATCTTGTTTTAATCCCAGAAACTAATTCAGAACAGAGGCTGCAGTTTAATCAATCAATCTTAATTGTTTTTATTTTTAGTTGGTTTAAAGCTAATGATGGTTACGATGTGTGCTTTACATCCACTTTACGCGTGACCCGATTATCGACTAATTGGTAAAAATAATCGTTGATTAATTGACTAATAAAATAGAAGGATCAGTTTGTCGAATACACGGCGGTGAACTCCAGTCCAGCTGGTCGTGGCGTCCCACGCTCACGCTGCTAATCTGATTATCACCCACTGTGTGAAAGGAGTCTTAATTGTCTGTAATCTGTCTTAAATCCACGAAGGGGAAAACGCTTGGAGAGCAGTCATTTTTCAGAGCCGACGTGAAGTCGTGGAACTCGTCTGCCGTGTGTCGGTTCTACTCTCGGCGAACGGGTCGGCGAGGCCGCGCCGGAGCCTCGGAAGAAGAGGAAGGCTTAGGTTTTGTGATCACCCCCCCGCGGGAAGCATAATCCTGCAGTCTGCTGGTCAGATTTAGTGGGAGATAATTGGATCTGGCTCTGGCCAATGAGGTCCCGCCCGAGGCTGCCTGTGTGTTGGTTTGCTGGTGCGGACCCCCCCCCCCCCCCCCCCTTGACCCACATGGATTAATGGCTTCATTCAGAGATTCTTTACCCATGATTCTTTGGGAATCCCAGCGCACAGTTTGACACGTGTGAAAGCTCAACTTTGCTGTCCTTTTCTCCGTGAACCGCTGAAGTGATGCCAGCCTGGAGAATTCCAGGGGATTTTCAAAATAAACCTAAATGAAGCCTTTCAAAATAAACTGAATGATGTGCAGCAAAGTTTGAAATTGCTCATTTTTTAACTTTTCTTTAGGTTAATAAAGTCTTATAAAGTTACAGCAGATATGAAAATAAAAAATACACGTTAAGGTTATTTTAAGGATCATAAGAAGATTTCACTTTCAGTTTAAAGAATACCAACATGAAGGAAAAGAAAAGTTTTTACTTTTACGGTTGGTTTGAAAAATATCTAAATTTTTTGGACTTCTTTAAGATGTGACCAAGAAAATAAACATTAATAGAAATATATATATATTAGGGCTGCCACGATTAGTCGACTAATCGACGACTAATCGACTATTAAAATAGTCGACGACTAATTTAATAGTCGATTAGTCGTTACTTAATATTGTATGAAGTCAGATTGTAGTAAAGTTGAAAGTGATAATAGCATTCTGCTAGCTTTTTGGAATATTTTGGCATTTATTAAGGTTTTTGCTACATGCTAGCTGTTTTGGCTAACTTAAGCTTTTTTTAAAGTTTTTTTAAGCAATTTTTGAGTTGATCTTATATTTCAGCTATATACTTGTTGTTTTGGCTAATTTAGGATTTTTCCGTTTAGTTTAGCTAATATTTCAGCAGCATGCTAGCTATTTTTGGCTAACTTTGGCTCATTTTATTTTTTGGCTAATTTGGCATTTAACTAATATTTTTTTTTTTCAAATTCAAGTTTTATTGACAAAGCATATTGACAACAAACACTTTTAGATACAGAAATTGTTGCTTTGCTTCATATAATAAGAACACAAAAAAAAAAAAAAAAACTTGGGTGTGCGCAGAAGGGTAGCCAAGTTTCTGAAATATATATTAACATATTTTTATATTCCAATGTGCAGAAATAAGGACTTTTTTTCTTTTTTTTCCTTTCTTTTCTTTTCCTTTCTTTCTTCAGTCTTCTTTACAAAATAAAAGCATCAACATGGTTTACATATTCCGTCCACTTAGTCCAGATCCTGTAAAACGTATCCATATGCAGTTTAACTGAAAAAGACAATTTTTCCATTTTGTAGATTTCTTGCACAGAATGTATCCAGTCCTTGGTTGTTGGTGGGTCAGGGTTAAGCCATCTCCGTGTTAAAGCTTTCTTACTTGCTGCCAGTAGCATGTAGAAGAGTTTCTTATCCTTTAAGTTCAGTATGTGCTTTAATTTAACTAATATTTTAGCTGGTTATCAACTTCAGCATCTTTACATCCACTTTGCCCATGAACCGATTAATCGGACAAAATAATCGGTGATTAGTCGACTATTAAAATAATCGTTTGTGGCAGCCCTAATATATATATATATTTTTTAAAGAATAATATGTTTTTTCTGAAGTCCATTTCCTTTAGCTCATTGTGGAGCTGCTCAGTTAGCTGGAGGAAAATGTGGAAAACATTTTCATTCTTACATGTATGTGAACATTTATTTGTATTGATGTTTGTGTTTTAAAGATCAGTAAATTCATCCTGTTTGGAACTGAAACCTGCTTTTTCTTGTCATGTTTTTTACCTTTTTTCATCCATCTCTTCACCGCTTCCATCGATCTCTGGTCCTCCACGTTCTTCCTCCTCTTTCACTCTGTGTAGTTTGTTTTTATGTCTCAGTTTGCTCCGTTTTGTTCCTGTCAGGCGGTGAAACCTCCTCCTCCACCACCGGCAGCGCCTCTCCCGCCCCAAACAGCTACGACTCCCTTGAAGGCGGCAGTTTTCCTGGTAAACCTCCATCGCTGCGTCTGATGATTCCACAAAAAACACTCGGCTTATAAAGAAGTTCTCTTATGTTACATTTTTCAATAATTCACTTATTAGGTTTGACATTAAAAACGTTTTATAGTTTTAAACTGCTGCAGCAGTGAGTCATGAAGACATTTAAAAATATAAATCAGTTTGGTTCATTTTTTCCTCACAAATATTGATATTTTTCACGTTTTTGCTGGTGTTTTTCCAGATCCCGGCTGTCCCGGGGACGTGAACAACCAGCCTCAGCCCTACAACAGCTACAGCTACCACAGCATGCAGTCGGCCTACCGGTCAGGACCAGAACCTCCCCCCTCACACGACCCGTACAACCAGCCGGCCTACCCGCCGTACGCTCAGGTGAGGACTTTTTATTTTTTCATTTTACAGAAGTAAACTGAGCTCTAAATATCTGTGTCTGCCCCCCCGCCCCTCTCTGCAGCCTTTTCCCAACCTGTCTCAGCTCTCGGCAGCCCTGGGGGGGCTGAGCGGGGTCCCGGAGCTGGAGGTGGAGGCCCTGAGACCCGTCAACCTGCTGCAGGAGAGGAACCTGCTGCCCCCGCGGCCGCTGGAGGCCCCCGAGCCCAACCTGAGCCCCGACCTGAAGAAGGTCAACTGCAGTCCGCAGTGAGTCCAGACGCACGAGAAAAGAAGCCGTTTCTCTTCGCTGCTCCGACTCTCCTGTAACCGTGTTTGTGTCCCGATCCGATCGGATCAGAACCTTCAGGTGCACCCTGACCAGCATTCCACAAACGCAGGCTCTCCTCAACAAGGCCCGGCTCCCTCTGGGCCTGCTCCTCCACCCCTTCAGAGATCTGCAGGTACGTCTCGGTTTCAACTTCCTGTTCAGGAAAAAACCTCAAAGCTTTTGGAATAACTAAAGGTGTCATCCCGGAAGGAAGTTTTTCTTGTTGATTTAATGAAATAATTGTATTTTTTTTTTTCATTTAAGGTTAAAAATTACTAAAAGGCGAATAAGGCTTTTATTTTTGCCAATCAAATTGAATTCTTCTACCGTCAAATAGGGCTTCCATAAGTAGGCACGACTAAGTTGATTAGTTGTTTTTATTTTTGTTTATTTATTTTTTTGTAAATCTCAAACCATGGTGCTTGGGCCGAATAGTTGACTAGTAAAAAAATAATTGATTAGTCGACTATTAAAATAATCGTTTGTGGCCGCCCTGACATCAATTTTTATTATAACCAGATCTCTACGTCCCTTTTTTCAGGTGATGATTCTCAAATAATGCTTTTATTTTGAAAAACCAGTGTGTTTTTACATTACAAAAAGAGCTGCTTTGTTCTCTGACATCAGAAGATGATTTCAGCTGCTCTGTCACTCATATATAAACTAAATGAAACAAAAATTCAAGACGTTTTTGGTCCATTTTTGTGGTTTTCTTAAAAAAAAAAAAAAAAATCAAGTTCTGATATCCTCAAGAAAAACGAATCATTTTACCGTTACAATCAATCCTCAAATCAAATTCCAAACTGAAGGAGAGACATGACGGATTAACGGAAGCGTGGCTGTCACGTTTGAGTTCAGGTCTGAAAAAGCCTTTAATCTGAACACGGTGATGAAGAGATTTCAGACAAACTCCATGATCTCCAATGCTCGTTTAGAAAATACTGCTTTTCTTCAAGACTCTTAATGTCATCAATTAGTCTCAATTAATCACGAGTATGCCGACTATTACAATAGTCTAAGACTAATTTAATAGTCCATTAGTCGTTTTTTTCCTTTTATAATTTTTTTTTTTAAATCTCACTTTCTAATGCCGCATCTGCCAATGTCTTCAACATACATGCAGTGTAGTGCTAATCTAGGCTGGGGGGAGTTCTATGAAGCCTCGGGTACCATAACAACACACCAACAGGGCCTGAAAGTGGGAAAGATTTAAAAAAAAGAAAGTCTCCAATGCAATATCTGGTTAGGGTGTGTGTTTTACATCCAGTACACACATGGTTTGATTAGTCGACTAATCAAAAAAAATAAAAATCTTGGGTTAGTTGACTAATTTGAAAAAATGTATAATTAGTTGACCAATCGGGGGAAAAAATTGTGTGTATATGCGATTAGTTGACTAATAAAAAAATTGTTTGTGGCATCCCTACTTTACTTTTACACTATATTTGATCTCAAACTGAGAAAAAGTTTTTAAAGTCTAAAGGTATCAAAGATTCTTCCCTTCCAGCTCTGTGGTTAATAATAATAATAATAATAATTCTATTTGAAGCGCTTTTCATGACACTCAAGGACACTGCACATAACAACAAAAACAGAATAAATATCCATAAAAGCAGAGCACAATAAATAATTTGGGAGCCGACCGGCTGAAGGCCCGGCTCCACACGGTGACTAGAGCGGGAGGTACGGAGAGCTGGAGAGAGGGGGAGTAAATTTGGAGGAGGTAAGGAGGAGCCGAGTTATGGAGGGCTTCAAAGGTCAGAAGGAGGAGTTTGAATTGAATTCTGACAGTAATTGGGAGCCAGTGCAGCTGCTGGAGGACAGGGGTGATGTGATCAAAGGTTCTAGAGATGATACGAGCAGCTGAATTCTGGAGCAGTTGTAATTTATTGAGGGTTTTGTTTGGGAGAATTTCAATAGTCGAGGCGAGAAGTGACCAAACTGTGAGACAAGATCGAAGCGGATAGTGAGAGAAGGGCGGAGACGATTAATGTTCCACAGGTGGAAGTAGGCAGCTTGGATGACACCTAGACTCTTTACCTGAGGGGAGGAGGAGCCTGAAGCTGAATATACAGACATGTGAGACTTGACACTTTAGAGAGGGGGGTTTTGGAGCCTACAAGAAGTCGCCATTTCTTTTTGCATGTTACTGCTTCATTCTTCCCCTCAGTTTCCTGGTTTTTTTCTTTCTTTGGTTTATGGAAGCAGCTCTTCAGGTCCTCGTGTCGTCAGCTGTGAGGGAGGAAATGTTCTGTGTGGAGATGGTTTCAGCGGATGAGCCCGACGATGAAGATGATGAAGTGCAGGGCAGATAAACGGGTGTATATTTGGAGCTGACGCTGAGGCGTGTCAGGAGGTGTGAAGTGGATCAGAGCAAGGCCTGATGGGAAATTCACGCTGGTCCAGTTTTCACCGTGCAGAGTTTGTCTCTCAGAGATGTTTGAGAGCAGCTGTTGGCAGCGAACATCCCAGGTTTTAATCTGCAGATTACAGAAGCGCTGAGTAGGCAGAGAGCTTCCATCTCTGCAGTTTCCCTTTTTCCTGCTTCACTTCCTGTTTCAGTTTCAGCTCCGTAAGTCATTTCTGAGGAAATAAACTTCTGTTTAAAACAACTTTAAACTGAATGAAATAAAAGAACATCTGAATAGGATGTCCATCGAACCGGATCAAACTAAAATCTTATGAATTCAATGATGCAGTAAAACTTCAGAAATTTGAACAAAAGGTTTTTACATTTCTTGCCTGAAAGATGCAATACATTCAGAAAGAAAAAACAGCAGATCTGATGAAATTATGTTGCTGTTTTCTACGTAAAGATCTTTTTTTTCCACTTTTAGTCCCAATCGTCACTTAAATATGTGAATGTTTTTTAGCACAAACAGCTGAAGTTACAAACTTACATTTTTACTTAAAGAAAAATGATGTTTTAGTTGTTTCTGTTTTGCTATTTACATATTTTCCTCACCATACGATCATAAATTGCTTGTTTTCCTCAGATCGTGCTGCTCTAACGAGATTTCGGATTATTCTGTGGATGGTAGTGCAGCCGTCAGGCGCTTTTATGTTGAGAAAACTCCTAGAAAGAGGAAAAATTAGATGGAGAGAATTTGTTCCATCTTTTAATGCTTTTACCTAAAAGGTTTAATTTAAGTCTTTTAGATTGATCCGAGAAGTTCTGCTTTTTTCTCTTCATGTCTTTCTATGTAAATGTCAGTAATAATAAAAGGGATTTAAACTTTCTTGCATCTTTTCTTTTTCTCCTTTTCTCAACCCTCTCTTCCTTCTCTGCAGCAGTTGCCGGTGATCACGTCCAACACCATCGTGCGGTGTCGCTCCTGCCGCACGTACATCAACCCCTTCGTCACCTTCCTGGACCAGCACAGGTGGAAGTGCAACCTCTGCTACCGGGTCAACGACGGTACCAATCCAGCTCCTGCTTTTCTTATTCTTATTTTTTAAGCTCTTGTCTTCCTGCTCAGTTCCAGACGAGTTCATGTACAACCCGGTGTCGAGGTCTTACGGCGAGCCGCACATGAGACCAGAAGTCCAGAACTCCACCGTGGAGTTCATCGCCTCCTCTGATTACATGGTGAGACACGGCCACCAGGGGGAGGTGTTGTGCAGCGTTGCAGAAACGTCTCCATCATGACTGTTTCTATTCCAGCTGCGGCCTCCTCAACCCGCCGTCTACCTGTTTGTCCTGGACGTGTCCCACAACGCCGTGGAGGCGGGCTACCTGAAGGTCTTCTGCGACTCGCTGCTGGAGAATCTGGACAAGTGAGTGCAGACCATCAGCTCCTTCCTTGTGTGGGACACCTCTCGAGGTGCGCTGACGGGCCGTTGGTGTTGCAGGATGCCCGGAGACTCCCGCACCAGAGTGGGCTTCCTGACCTTTGACAGCACCATCCACTTCTACAACCTGCAGGAGGGGCTGTCCCAGCCGCAGATGCTGGTGGTGTCGGACATCGACGGTACGTCGGTTAGAGGAGAAAGCAGAGGAGCAAAATCAAACTTTAACAGCTGGAAGGTTTTGTGTCCTAAAAGCTACAAATTTGTCCTCTAGGTAGTTTGTATTCCTTTTTTTTTCAGTTTTTTTCAATTTTTTATCATCGATGATGTCACTGGCAACAACTATAGTAACACACTTTGCGCCAATCAGCTGATTTTAACACAAACCCTCTTTTCTCTGCTTCATCCGTTGGAAAAACTTTATTTGTACAAACAGAAGTCTTAACAAGACACACAATTATAAGGATTTCAAAATGGCTGCATTCTTTTGCAGATTATGATCTCTGCAGCACAGCACAAAACAACTGAAGTCTCCATTTTTACTGCTGACATTTTTAAACCCTTCAGTTTAAATAATTTTGCATTTTTTATTGATTTGGTGAAGAAGAACGGTCATTTATTCTTTAAAGAACCCTGAAACGATCTCGTCTAAAGCAGCGGTCTACAACCTTTTTCAGGCCACAGACCAGTTTAATGTCAGACAACGTGAAGTTACCGTCTGACTATTTTACTTTTTCTTCCAGTTTATCATCCTCTGTTAAATATCTGCAACTTTATTTGTTTGTAGATTTCATGTTGGAATTATTTAAATGTGATACAGATTTTCCTTTAAGCCATATCTGTCAAACTAGAAGCTTAAAAAAAAACAAATCAGATGCCAACTTCAGATAAAAAAAAAGAAAAGAAGTCACAAAAACAGGTTTTTTCTAATTATAATAATAAATTTGAAAATCCACGTGTAGAGTGAAGACTTCTGATTTTTGACTGTTGAATACTGATTTATTTTATTTTGAAGTTGAAGGCTCTTCTTCTGTTTCCTCTTTTCTGGAAAAAAAAAAATTCCAAATATTTTTATTTTTTGTTAACTTTGCTACCCTGAGGATTTCAGTTTAGCGGTCAGCGCTTTAAGAAAGTAGCGGGTAGATTTAAGTCATGTGACTAACATGGGGAAGAGAATCCAGTAGGTTTTCAAAATAAAACTTACTTTAAAAGTAGAATTAAAATAAAACAAATTCATTTTTTTGTTTTTTTCTGTGCAATCTGATACTGTCTAAATGTAAATACGGATTTTGTAAAAAATATTTCTTTCATAGTCGCTAAAAAGAAGAAAACTCAATAAATTTAAAGTGTTGAAAAAAACGCTTTTAACAGCTTTCTGGAAAGTTTTATGATCAGTTTCAGTGTTCTGCTTTTCAGGACGGTAAAATATTCACGATTTTTAAATTGTGTTTTGCTGCAAATGTGATTAAAAATCATGCATTACAAATTCACAAAACAAATTAATTTGACTAAATTCCTCTTTTAATGTTAAGAAAAACAAAATAAAGTTAAAAAAGATTCATTTTTATGAGAAACATGCTGAAGCTGTTAAAAAGGCGGGTCAATGAAGGGTTTAAACTGTTTATGATAAGGATATTACTCATTCAGTGTTTTTATGTAAAAAGTTGAAGTTAGAAGAGAATTTTTCAGCTTTTTCTGCAGAGGATAAATGTTTGATAGTGAATCTCTCAGATGTGTTGATGCTCTGATGAACTCTCTACACATCAATAAGATGTCAAAACAGCAGGTATGTGGATAAACCTTAAAGCCTTCATGGTTTGTGTTGTTCTGCAGACGTCTTCATCCCGTCTCACGACAGCTTGATGGTGAACCTGAAGGAGAGCAGAGAGGTAATTCTTCCTGTCCTGCTGTAAACTCACAAAGCAGAGTGAAGCTGATGCGTTTGTGTTTGCGTCCTCCTCCAGCTGGTGAAGGACCTGCTCACGTCGCTGCCCACCCTATTCAGCCAGAGCAGAGAGACTCACAGCGCCCTGGGCCCCGCCCTGCAGGCCGCCTTCAAGCTCATGTCGCCCACCGGCGGCCGCGTCTCCGTCTTCCAGACTCAGCTGCCGTCGCTGGGCGCCGGGAAGCTGCAGTCCAGAGAAGACCCCAACCAGCGCTCCAGCACCAAAGTTTGTTTCCCTTTTCTGAACCAAATGTGAAGATAATGCATCTATAATCATGTTTTAATCATTAAATGGATAAACTAACATTTTCACTGTTCAAATTCTACTAGAAAGAAACCAAAGACAGTCTAAAAATACACTATTTTACTGGTAGTTTTACAGACTTAGACTTTATCTTCTTTTCTTCTGAGATTCAAGACCTATTTAAAGCAGTGGGAGGCGTTTGTTGCCTTGAAGGCGTTACTCTACCTCGCCGCCACCTTTTGACTGGCTGAGTGGCTGCTGCACGCCCCTCCCTCTCCCCATTTCTCCAGCGCCACCCAACACAAATGAAAAATTAAGAAATGGCAGCTTTTATGTTGAATTTACCTCCATAGGAGGTTTGATGTGTTCGGGACATTTGTCACATTATTTTGTTTGGCTAATTTTACCAATATTCTAGAGAGAAATGTGTGAAAAACAGGAGAACAGCACTTTTGGGAGCTCGCCACGTTACTGCCATAAAAAAAAAAATGTTCCCACAAGTATCTATAAACATGCGTTCACACCGAACGCGATTTGCACGAAAAATTTGCTGCTCATCACCTGTTAAAAAAGTGTTCCTGAGTTTGACGCCACGTGTGGAAGGAGCTAGCAGCTAATGTTTTTAGGATGATCGCTATAAGGAACGGCGTCTGTGGATTTCTCACTGAGAATGAATGGAAGACACAGATGATGTTGAGAAATCAGGTTTATTTATTGTGAAGAGTTCTACAATCAGTAATCATGTCTCCATGTTTGGGTTAATATGATTATTATTCAAAGATTTCCCAGTACAGGGGGATCCGTCTGTATGACAGCCGCTTCTGCTGTGTTTCTGTGTCTCTGTAGCTGAGCTTGAAGGCTGACTGTTTTTTTAAGGGGGAAATATAAAATTAGGAGATTAATTGATTAATGTTTCAAATGGAGTGAGCTCCGCCGCAGGAGTGAACGCCACTGAAAACACCATGTGTCCAAATCTGAGTTCCCGAGTTCCAGATAATTAAATTTTGGCTGCGCCGCCCGATTCGTGACTCGTCGCTCAAATCAACCTGCTGACACGCTCAAATCGCGTCGCGTGACTTCAGATCGCCTCATGTCGAGTCTGTTCCATTGAGTTTACATTAAACTGAACGCCAACGCTGCGCGAATCGCGTTCGATGGGAATGCACCTTTAGAGGAGATTTTTGGGGAAAATTCGAGATGGCAGCCTCTTCCTGAGGTCAAAGGTCAATGAAACCTGTTGGTTTGTGTGAAGTTTCGTGAAAATGACTTGAACTAAAAGTTTTTTTTCTAATATTGTGGGAAATTATCAAAATTTCAGACTTTTCCACATCACATAACATGTATTAAACTTCCTTTGGATATCCCCAACATGTGTGTTTTGGTTTTGTTGGTGAATTTAAAAGGTTCTTTCCTTTTTTTGATGGTTTCTTCCACTGTGATGTCATCATTTCTTTGGGGTCATTTGCTAAGTCCAAAATTCACTTCACGTATGGAAGGAGTTTTTCAGTTTGTGGCGGGGATTCCTAAGTCCAGGACGACTCCGGGTCAGAAATCTGAATCGCCGTCTGGTTTCCTTTCAGGGGGTGCAGCATCTCGGCCCCGCCACGGACTTCTACAAGAAACTGGCTCTGGACTGCTCGGGACAGCAGATCGGAGTGGATCTGTTCCTGCTCAGCTCGCAGTACGCCGACCTCGCCTCGCTCGGTAAGAACTCCTCACTGAAGTCTGCTTAAATAATCAGCTGGTTAGAAAGGGGTCTCTGTAGATCCAGATTAAATCGTTCACATCAGACAGGTGACCTGAAGTGAGTCTGCGGTTTATTTTGTTTTTCTCTGCAGCTTGTATCTCCAAGTATTCAGCGGGCAGCATCTTCTACTACCCCTCCTTCCATCACGTCCACAACCCGGCTCAGCTGCAGAAGCTGCAGAAGGACCTGGAGCGCTACCTCACCAGGAAGATCGGCTTCGAGGCCGTCATGAGGATCCGATGCACTAAAGGTGCGCCCGCGTCCTCCGCCCCTCTCTCTGTTTCAATAGCGTCTTTTGACTCCTCCCCCCTCGCCTCTGCGCTCAGGTCTCTCCATCCACACGTTTCACGGAAACTTCTTCGTGCGCTCCACCGACCTGCTGTCTTTGGCCAACGTCAACCCCGACTCCGCCTTCGCCGTCCAGGTGTCCATCGAAGACTCTCTGGCCGACTCGTCTCTGGCCTGTTTCCAGGCGGCGCTGCTCTACACGTCCAGCAAAGGTAAACTCCCAAATATGGGTGCAATCTTACTTTAGTGGTTTAAAAATATTTGTTTACTTCATATTCTGAGTTGGAAACTTCTTAGCTCTCTTTCACCTTATTTATCGTTTATTTATTTAGTATTATTAAAATATAATGACATTTTATTTTTTTGCTTGAATTAAATCTGATAAAAGTAAAAAAAAAGAAACATAATTTTGAATGGAAGGCTTTACAGTCTTGACTGTTGATGTGTTTTCAGGGAAGAGGAGGATCAGAGTTCACACTCTGTGTCTGCCGGTGGTCAGTCAGCTGAGCGACGTTTACGCCGGGGCTGATGTCCAGGCCATCACCTGTCTGCTCGCCAACATGGGTGAGCGCGCCTTTACTTGTCGGCTCCGCCTCCTTAAACGTGTCTGTCCTCATAGTTGGACTGAAAAAATGCAACGAAAAAACACTCATCTCGTAAATCTCATAAATTTCAGCGAAAGAAGTTATAAATATTATGTGTATTTGGACCACAAAAAAGTAATATTACCAGATTTTAAGTTCTAAATTTACAAGAAAAAATCATGAATGGAACATATAAATATATTACTTTAAATATCTTAGATTTATAGAAAAAAAGTTGTAAATATTATGTGTTTTAGGACCACAAAAAAGTAATACTACAAAATTTAAGGGGTAGATTTACGTGTAAATACCTGTAAATGTATTACTTTAAATCTTGAAAAAAAAGTTTATGAATATTATATTTTTTGGGACAACAACAAAGTTGTAATATTAGAAGAGTTTAGGTTGTAAATTTAAGATAAAAATCTTATAAATGTCCAAGAAAGAATTTGTAAATATTTTGTTTTAGGTCCACAAAAAGTCATATTACTAGATTTAAAGTTGTAAATTTATTTAAAAAAAACTTGTAAATTTATTACTTTTAATTTTTTTGATTTAAGAGAAAAAATATGTGTTTTAGGATCTCAAAAAAAAAAAATAGTACAACAAG
The DNA here is from genome assembly GCA_003999625.1 of Oryzias javanicus. Lineage (NCBI taxonomy): Eukaryota > Metazoa > Chordata > Actinopteri > Beloniformes > Adrianichthyidae > Oryzias > Oryzias javanicus. Next base: position 3,303,274 of record CM012446.1, read on the forward strand.
ATTTGAAGTTTTGAATTTATGAGAAAATAATTGTCAATTTATGAGAAAGAAACATGTACATTTATTACTTTAAATCTCATAGATTTTTGAGGAAAAAGCATGTAAATATTATGTTTTTAGGACCACTACAAGAAAGTAATGAGATTTCACGTTGTAAAATTCTAAGAAAAAAACGTGTTAATTCATGACTTTAAATTTTTCGAATTTCAAGGAAAAAAAGTTGTTAATGTTCTGTGTTCTGGAACCACAAACAACAAGTAAGCTAAAGTGAACATACAGTCCAGCAAATGGACACTACATGCAAATGTGTTTCTCTGAGTCTATTTTATATATAAAACTCCATGTTACCAATAGCAAACCCCAGAAAGTCTACACTCATTATCCTTTAAATTTGAGTCACTAAAAGGTTCAGAATGTTTTTGTTTTTGAAGCCTGTATGGAAATAAAGCTTCACAAGATGTTTCACGTCTTTCATCATCGAGCACGGCTCTGAATAACAGACAACTTTGGTGCTTTTGTGTTGAATTATTACTTTTATCTCATAAATTGATGCATTTTTTCTTTTAAATATACGTGTTTTAAAGTAGTAAATTTACTACATTTATATTAATAAATTAACAACTTTAAAAATGTGTACATTTACAAAAGAAGTCAAATAAATTTGTGACATTTGAAGTCGAAAAATATTACTTTTTTCTTGAAATTGACTACTTTAAAGTCGTAACTTAAAACATTTTTCGTGTATGTAAAGTGAGCATAATACTTGATCAAACACTGAACATTGATATGTAGAAAAAAGGACAATAAGGAAAATACCTGAAGAAAAATGCATTTACCTTTATGACAGCAGCTTCTTAATATGTTTATTATCTGATGTATTTAAAAATCCTAAATGAGTTCAGAAAATCTTTGTAGCTCCTCTACAAGTTTTCATATCTTCTGCATCTAAATAAACCGTGAAAGTTCACACCTTTACCTTTAAAGATGAATCCACGACTTCCTCGCTGAAGTCTGTGTATCTCAGTGCAGTTTATGCTGGTTTAAGATGATTTCTGATGCTAGTTTACGAGGTTTAGCCTCTTTGTGATGAAGTTAGTGGAAGTCTGAGGTGGATAAACAGCGACAGGATCTCCAGGTTGATGTAGAAAAATGTTACTCAAAATAGAACTATGCAAAATGTTTTTTCTCCTCAAAGCAAGAGTAAACTCATGAGCAGACTTTCTTTACCTGTTTTCCAATCCCAGCCATCGACAGATCGGTGTCGTCCAGCCTGTCGGACGCCCGCGACGCTCTGGTGAACGCCGTGGTGGACTTTGTGAATTCCTACAAGAGCAACGTGTCCAACCTGCAGCAGTCGGGTCTCGTGGTTCCCAGCATCATGCGCCTCTTCCCGCTCTACATCCTGGCTCTCCTGAAAGAGGTGAGGACGCTCAGGTCACACGAAGGTCAAGACCCCCATTATTTATTTTAACGGGATTCGGAAACCATTTTCAGAAAGCTCTGCGGACCGGAACCAGCACGCGGCTGGACGAGCGCGTCTTCGCCATGTGCGAGTTCAAGTCCCAGCCGCTGCAGCAGCTGATGCGGATGGTCCATCCCGACCTGTACCGGCTGGACAACGTCTCCGACCAGGTGAGAGCCGCACCGCACAGGCGCTCGCCTACTCGATGGAAGGATTTCTCTGAGCCTCACCTTTTAAAAGAAAAAAAATGTTTTCAATTTCTTTGTGTAACCTGCAGGGGGCGCTCCATCTGAACGACACCATAGTTCCTCAGCCTCACCTGATCCACCTGTCTGCAGAGAGCTTCAGCAGAGACGGAGCGTTCCTCATGGACTGTGGAAATGTGAGCTTCTACCAGTAATTTAGATCAGATAATTAGGACCATTTAGGAAGTTATTGTTGATATTTGTAGAACTTTAGAAAACCAGATTTTTTTAAATTTATTTTTCTCCTTTTAAGTCTTTTTTAGAACAAGTTTAGCTCAGTCCAAATACTAGACATTGTCAGGGCAGGAGATGTATTTTTAAAGTCTCAATATTTTTCCACATTATGTTTGGTATTACAGTGTTTAGAAAGTTTAAATAATCAAATTAACAGCTGAATAGGGAAAAAGGATGAAAGTTTTTACTCTGTATCTTGTTGAAAAACTTTTTATTCCTCAATTTCTTCTCAAAAAACCCCAAAATTAGAACATTTGACTTTTTAGAGACACAAAGTTTGAGGTTTTCATTATTTATAGAATATAATCAGAATTCCAAGACATGAACTCAGAAATTGAAATAGTGTAAATAATTCTGTCTTTGAAATAATTCAAATAAAATGTGAGATATTTTCCACGAAATACATTTTTTTAACCTAAAAATATTATGAAAACATGTTTGAGCAAAAACATTAAGTAAAAAAAGCACTTAAACAGAACCCTGAGGAACTCCACATGTAAGATTTGTATTTTAAAAAATGACACATTATAAAAGTAAATTAGAAAGTACATTTTTCAACTCATTTTTAGCTTTTGACTTATCAGCTGCATCCATTAGAAATAAATGGATTCAATAGAATTAATCATGTGTTCTTCTCTAGGAAAATGTTTCACAAATTTGATTTAATTCAATCAAAAATGTACCTAAAAAATAAAAAAAGCTGTCATTTTTTAATGGTTTTGTTGAGCTTTCACACACTTTTTGTCATAAATGATGGACAGGATGTACATTTTCACAGGATCATGGGTGAAATCCACCTTTTTTTTGGGGGTTTATTGAGAGTTTTTTGTCCTCTTCTTCTTCCTCCAGGTGTTTTATCTGTGGGTCGGTAAATGCTGCAGTGAAACGTTCATCCGAGACGTTCTGGGATGCCCCAACTACGCCTCCATCCCCCCCAACATGGTCAGTATTTATCCCTGGAGCTCTGCTGCTGCTGCATTGCCTACAGGAAGTCCCTGTTTTCCTCCAGTCCACAGCTTTTACCATGGGATAGGAGGAGCTGTAAGTCATCAGCGGGGCCGGAGCAGAGCGCCAAAGCAGCATCGATTCATTTTTACTTCAATCCGCCACATCAGCAAAAAGCCTCCTGATGGTGTCTGCAGAGTTCCTGCTCCTCCTGCTGCTGTTTGCAGTTAAACTGCAGCGTTTCCAAACAGTTTCTGCTTCATAGTGAGGATTTTATTTGCTAAGAAAATGTAAAAAACTGAAGAGGCAAAGCGGATTTTTATTTTTCCTCCACACATAAGGGCTGAATGAATCCTGCAGATTTTTTATTTCCTCTGAATGCTGATGTTTGGGCTCTCCTCCTTTTCAGAGTCACATCCCCCAGCTGGAGACTCCCCTGTCTGAGAGGGTCCGAGCCCTCCTGGACTGGCTGCAGGACAACCGGGCGTTCAGCTCCACCGTTCACGTCATCAAGTAAGAGGATCTCAGAAAGCAGCTCGTGCTCCGGATCTCTGCAGAAACACGCCGTCGGTCTCAGACGGCCGATGCTGGAGAAATCTTTAGCAGCTCTTCGGTGGACGATGTCATGCCAGACCGGTTTCACTTCCTCTAGCCAACAGTCTGAGTCACAGGAATCCCAGATTTAAGCAAGAAAGAAACTGACGCCGGTTTGATCCGGTTAGTCATGACCCAGAAATGTCGCACGCTGTTTAAATGAACGGAGAAGGTGTTTGATGCGGGGTAACTTTTACAGAACATGACAGACGTCACTCTGCCACGCCTTTATTGTCGCGTTTCTTCTTCTGATCACTGCTGTCCTCAAACACATCTCCGATTCCTCTTCATCCTCCAATTCCTCTTCGTCCTTCAGTTGTCTTTTGGTAATTAATGAATTAATTTAGTTCCCTCACAGCCACTGATGAAGACTATTGTCTAAACTTCAGGTATTTAAATGAAAGTAAACCAACTTTTGGGCTTAAAGCTCCTATAAACACAGAGTAGCCATGAGCTGTTCTTCTAGTAACCACGAGGGCAGGGGTGGGCAAACTTTTTGAATTAGTGGGCCACAAAGGGTTCTAAAATTTGGCATAAGGGCCGGACAAGGAGCAGATGGAAGGAGTGATTTGGTAATGAACCTCATAAACTAAAAAGATAATATGGAATTTAGATAAAAACATGCTTTAATTTGGATTAAAATTCACATATATTCATTTAAAAACAGAAAATTGGGGAATTTTAATTTCTAAATTTTGATTTTTGTTCTCTTTTTGGTGATCCAATGGGTTGATGTTCTTCAGAGGAAAATGTGAACTCAAAGAAATCTGAAAAATCACCATCTGACTCAGAAAAAAACACACAAACGCCAGAGAAACAACATCATTCATGAGAAGAAACCAGAAATACAATGAAAATAAAACAATAATTGGGATTTTTGATTCAATGTATTTTAATTTGGAGGGCCAGATTAAGTAGCTTAAGGGGCCGTATGTGGCCCCCGGGCCGTAGTTTGCCCACCCCTGCACTAGGGGGATCTTATTCTAAATTTAAAATAAAGTGGGCGTAAATGCCATTTAAGTCCGTTTTAAATATGAAACTAAAATTCCAGTTAAACTGGGGGGCGTCTTGGACAGTCGGACATCACATATTAAGCTCCACCCCCTTATTTGCAGCCATCAGACCTGCTCGTCTCCGCTGTTTGGTTGTAAGGCTTTGGGATCAAAACCCGTCTTGAACGTGTCTCCGACCTCTCCGTCGGTCATGTGACCTCAGACTTTGGCTCCTCCTCCTTCCTGACTCTTGTGTTGATGTGGAACGTCTCTCAGAAGTTTCTGATAAATGATTCACACCTTCATGAATAATAGACGGTCACGGCTGCCCTCTGTTCTGTTCTGTTCTGTTCTGGTTCTGGGGTCAGCGTCAAACATCCTGTTCAGAACCGGAGAGTTCCCCCGCTGCAACCGCGGTCTGTTTCTAAATTCGGCGTCCTCATTGTTCCCGCCTGTCCTGGCGTTTGAGGCGCGGCTTTGTTGTTTTTGTCAGCACAGAAGCGCTGAGCGGATGTTTGTGTGATGAGGTTTGACTAAAGATAAAAATATCTGGAAACCAAACAGAAGCTTCAAGTTCCTGCTTTGACTGAACTTTATCAGTTTGGACTCAGACAGGTTTTGTCTTCATAATGTAGATAATAAATTGCATGTTGTTGCATTTTTGTGTAACTTTGACATATTTGTCTCTAGTTGTTCTAGTGCTGATGATGTTTGGCGTCTCCCTAACCCGAGTCTTTGTGCGTTTTCTGCTGCAGGGACGAGGCTTCGGCGAAGGCCGCCCTGTTCCAGCACCTGGTCGAGGACCGCTCCGAGTCCGCCTCGTCTTACCAGGACTTCCTGCAGCACATCCAGCAGCAAGTGTCCAAGTAGGCGGCGGTCAGACTCCAGTTAGGGCTCCACAATCCGGAGAGTTAGTCCTTCGTCCCTCAGACCAGGTGTAGTCCAGGTGGGTTTCTCTCCTCGCTTCTGATGGATCCCCGACGCGGATCAGCGGTTTAAGAACGGATGTTTGGAGGATCCGGCTTTTCTCGTGAAAAAGTGCTGCAGCAGCTGGCGGCTGCCTCTCAACCACTGTCGAACCCGTTTAAACCCCTTCTTTTCCATCCCGGAGAAGTCGAGCCAAGAAGAAGCCACTTTCAGACGTTTGTTTTTGTAAGCCTGACATGTAGCTCGTGCAGTTTCTTTCTTCGGTTTTGCCCCCTTTTTCACTTTGCTCTCTTACAAACACTGGAGGACAGCAGCAGGAACTCGGCATGAACTCTCGCGTCTCCCTGCCGTCCGCCGACTGTAATCACGACTCCGCCTCGCTTTGGCTCCGCCTCTTCTCTGAGCCAGCTCTGGATTTGTCAATCTCAAGATGCCACAAACTTCCATCCGTGACCATTTTTTTTTTTTTTTTTCAGGCGCTAGAGGTCGCATTTCTCTTTGTAACTACTGAACAGAATCTTTTATGTGCGATAATTTATGAATTAGCTTATTAAATAAATACAAAACCAGAAAGAATCTGTTTCTTTCACAAACGCCGGTTTGACTAAAGCAAATAATCTTCACTGTTTGTTTCTCATCTTGGTTTGATGCCACAGTTTCTTCTCAGAAACACATCTGTCTCCTCCTTCTTGTAGATGTTGATCTAAATGAATAAAAAAAATATTTTCAGAATCAAAAACGAGGAAAGGAGTCACAAAAAGTTGAAGAATCTGATCCGAAATGTCTCCCTGTCAGTAGAAAACAATATTGGCCCCAACACTGAACCCTGTGGTACACCGTAATCAATGGATTTCATGTATAAGCAAAATTTTTCTCAAATATTTTAACTTAAAGCTAATTTTACTCCACTTACTTTAGCTTTAAAAGTCATTTTGTTTCTTTTTCTGTCCAAAAGTGTTCTTAAAAATATTCAAACTAAAATTATTTCATGTTTTCTTTGTCTAAAATTTAGTTAAATGAGGCATAAATGTCTTCTGAAGTCAGATTTGCTTTAACAAAACTGCAGACTTGTGATTGAAGCGGTTTTATGATTCCTAGAAGAAGACGATTCTCTCTTTAGGTTTATGGAAAACAGTTTGGACTGTTAAACTGCAGTTTGAGATAAAAAAAGAGCGACATCTTCTTCTTCTGTGACTTTCTGCTACATTTCCATAAGCAGAAGAGATGATATTCCCTTTTAAAAACAAATTTTTTTTGTACAGAGTAAAAAAAAAAAGTTATTTAAAATTCTTTATTAAGGGACTGAAAAAACATGAATTTAGCATTTTATTTTGGAAATTTTTGAGACTAGATTTTTATTTTTAATTCATATTTAATTTGTAATATTAGAATGTTTTAATCATTTAGTTGTTTAGAGGTGAAAGATTCTTAAGGAGGTTCTAAAGTCGATGTTTGAACTCAAACCGTCTGCATCCAACAGGTCTGGCTCCCATGTGTGGCGGAAAAAAAACGTTCCAAATGTTTGATCTTATCATGAGTTCTTTTAAAATTCAGGAAAAAAAGAAAGGTTTTTATAGTTTGAGGTTGGGTCTGATTCGTCGTTTTTTTCATGGTGTCTGAATCTACCTTTCCCAAAGGCCTGGAGATTTCCCAGAAATCTTTGCGACAAACCGGTGTGCATCAATGCTCACTAGTTTGATAAATATAAAAAAAAATGTTTGTAAATGTATTTTTTATAAATAATTTTCATCAGTGGATTCATTATAAGTCTTCATAAAATATTCATATTTACAAGGCTTTTATTTTGGTAAATGACATCATTTTTAAGGTTTAAGAAAAGTAGTGAATTTGGTTCCAAATTGCGATAAAATCCAGGATAATCCCACAGCACAGTCTTTTTAGAGAGTTCAGACGGTTAACGTGTCAGGAACAGGAAGTGATGACACAAACCTGGACCTGCTTCCTGTCTGATATCTAAATTTAGCTTCTGGATGGTGGAACCCGTCTCTCCCTCACCGGATAAACCTTCACTGTCACCAAAGAGGTTTTTTAACCACAAAACACTTTCAAAAATGTTAATATAAATATTAATTTATTGTTTTGTATAAACCGTGTAAATATATCCACTGTGAAACAGCATCAAACTTCAGCCACTCCAGCTTTTAGCTCAGAAATGTAACGTTTTTTCTGTCACTTCTTCTAAAAACATCTGGATATAAAAAGGAAATATTTCGACTGTCTTTTATTTTGACAGATTATGACTTGAGGTGACCTTTGACCTTTTTACTGAGGATTTGGATCATAAGAATAAATGAATCGGATCTTCTTAAAGCTGAAAGATTCTGGTCCGTTCCTCTTTGAGACCTGGACATGTTTGGTTGAGGCGTTACCTGAAGCGGTGGGCGGGGCCTGCTGCTGCTCCAGCTGAGCAAACAGGCGGAGAAAAGCCGCTGAGGGACGGAGTCCGTCAGGCAGGCAGGTGTCTCTTTGTTTGTCTCCGTGGAAACGGCATTAATTAAAAGTCGAGCAAAAACTTTAACACGAGGCAGATGTTCTCTTCAAAGATTATCTGCAGGACATGAAGTCACACGAGGCTCTTATCTGGACACACTTTTTCCCCTTATTTTGACCTCTGAGGTAAATCCAGAGCGGCTGTTTTGGAGAAACGGCGGATAACCTGGAGGCTGCGGACACGTCTGCTTTTCATTTTCCTGAAAACTGCTTTTATCAGGGGGGAATTTTTCTGTTTGTTTGTTTGTTTGTGTCAGGAAGTCCAGCACATTTTTTCATAAACGCTCACAGGTTCATCCCTCAGTTTGAAAAACTTTAGGCTCTGAAATTCACATCCTGATAGGAGGAAAATGATCTGTTGATCAGCTTCTTAAATAGAAATATTGAAACTGAAAACTTGATGAAAAGGCTGATCAAAGTTTACGTTTTTCCTGAGTGATTCTACAAAAAAAAATGATATTTTTTAATGTCAAACATCATTTTATGAATGAATAAATGTTCAGTAAACCCAACAGAAGTCTAGAAAACTTTCTAGCTCTTCCTCCTCTTACCACCGATGCCTGAACATCACAAATAGAAAAAACCTTCACAGTAAAGCACTTTTTGTGTAATTTTTTCATAAATTATGAAACAACATTTAGATTTCCAAGCAGGAAATGACTTTAAATTCTGATTTTTGGCACATTTTCTTTTAGAATCTGCATCAATGTGAGCGGTTTGTGTGAAAGAAGAGAACTCTAGTAAACTCTGAACTTTGAAAAACAGACTATTAATGTTCAGGAACGGTTCAGAATCGTGTGAGAAACTCATGCTGTTCATCTGTTCTCACTGTTTCTGCTCTTTTGGATCATAAACTCCTCACTTCTTCAGCAAAAGCATCAAGTTTACTCACAGAAGGTTACTGCGACCTTTAAAGTTTTTTAAATGCCTGGAAATATAAAACACATGAAAATGGAGTTTAGTCAAATCAACAGGAAAAAGCTACAACTTTATAACTGAAATGTTTATCCTTATTGTTTCTAAAAACTGACTTTTTTTTGCTTTCAGTTTGGTAAAAATGATCCGTCTGAAATGAAAATCCTTTCAAAATAAGATGAAATTGGTTTTATCAGCTTCATATGTTATATTTTAAATAAAAACTAAAATCAATGAATGTTTATCAGTGCAAAACTGAACTCTAATGCATGTCTTTTCTCATAAAAGTGATTTTGTTTTCTGTGTTATGACTATACAATTACTGAGAAGATGTTAAAAGCAGATGAAAGGATGATCAGAGTGAGACTTGAAGCGGTTTGTTTCAGGTCCAGGCTTATAAAAGCAGATCTTTGTCTGATAAAAGCATAAAGAACTTCATTTTTTATCTGGTGGGAAGTTTTCGTAAAGAACTGATCTTTAGATATTAGTTCGCTTTGCGGCTTCTGGGTTTCTACACAGAGACATAAGGAGATAATTCTTAGTAAGTTTGGTTCCATTAAATAAAGATTCTTTAGAATCAGTCTATTTCCTGAAACTGAAGTAACGCTGTAACTCTGTTTTGACACTTTTGTTTAAATAAAAAACGAACCATTAATATTATTAAAAAGGTAAAGCATATTGCATTTAATTTATTTGATCTTTATTTTTTTCTGATTTTTTTTCTCAGTTTCAAATAAAACTAAAGGTAAATATATTCCCACTTTTTTGGGTAAAAACAAAACATTGTCATAAAAAAACTCCATACTTTGCTGTAGTAATTAGATTTAGTTATCAATTTTTTTTTTTTTTACATAAACCAGAAACTTTTGGGGCAATTTTAATTTTTTTTTCCAATTTGTGAGCATTATTATTGGTACCGTTTACCCATAGTTATTAGGTAAAGTATTTTACACCCCTCCAAAATAATATTTTATAGAGTTAGTGTGTTTTTCAGAAAGTCTCCTGGGCATCATTTTTATCTGCAGTATTGCTAAAACTTATAAATAATATGTTTTCTTCTTAAAAATTACTTTTTTAATATCAAATTTCTTTTTCAGTCTTTCTGAATTGCTTTTATCATAAAGTCTATCTTTAAAACTGAAAACATTCAATATTTAGTTTTGGTCATTTAAATTTGTGAAACTTGTTTTTTTATTTTCATTTTTAATTATGCAGAAATTGAAATATTCAAAATGTTTATTTGATGATGACGTCCTGAGGAGACTGAAAACCTAAATAAAAGATTTAATCAGACCAATCAAATTAACTCCTTTATGTCTGAATATGTTTTTTGCTAAATTGAGGTAAGTTTGAAGCAAACGTGGTTTGATGAAATGTTTTCATTTGTAGATGTCGTGGTAAATGTCCAGCTGCTGAAACGTTTTTCTCTCTCAGTTCTTTGTTGGTTCTTTTGCATGAAGAACTGCGTCATTATTCTGTATTTTTAGGTCATCTAAAGCTTAAAAAGCTTCTGTTTCCTTCAGTGGTGTCTGCAGGTACCAGCGGGAATTCTGTAGAACTTCCTGCTAGACGACTGCTTTGACTGAGGACTTCAGGTGGACCGACACCACCAGGAATCTCAAAGCGTCGCTCACTCTTCCTGCAAACTCCGGGAGAGGAAATGAAAGCTTCACCTGGAAAAAGGATCTCCAGAACCAGGTAGGAACCTTCTGACGCCTCCGGTTCTGGAGTGTCCGACTCCCGCCTGTTCAAAACAATCCTTCCAGAGCTTCCAGACCAGAGAGCCTTTAAAGAGTCAGGAAACTTTGCAGATGTTCTAAACTTGTTCACAATATTCTCATTTTTTAAAATTTGCCTTAAATATTTGTATCTGTGAGGATTCTATAAAAATTCCAGCCTCAAAAAAAACTGAAACTTTTTTGAGACGAGTTTTCCTCGTCAACATGTTCGGTGAAAGTCTTTTTTTTTTATTCCCTAAAGATCATCCCCTGACATAACTGTGGTGACTCATCAGAAGCTTCTGGTAAATCTCGTTTACGCCTCTTCTAAATCGGTTGGAGTCTTCGTTCCCAGATGTTTCTGTTTGATGAGGGAGTGGTTTTGTGGGCGGGGCCTCCCGTGCGCCGGTCGCGACCACACATCTGTTCCCGCTGCTCAACTCTGAAGGCAGTGATTTATTAAAAGACATTTCTGATTCTTCATGGACTCTGTTTCTCCTGAGGAAGAGGAGGATGCTCTTGGTCTTCGTCTAACTCCTGATCTGACCCAAATAAATTCAAAACAAAGCAACTTTTAAAGAAAAAAACACAAATAGTGTTGACAAAAACTAGAATTTTGGAGTTTATCTTGTATATGAATCAAAAATTATCCTAAAGTTATCGTGATCCACAAAACTTTTAATTAACTTGTTAAATTACCCAAAAATTCTGTGAAATTCATGAAGCGTGCAAATCAAAATCAAAAAAGTTCAACGTTCAGATTAATGTTACATGTTTAAAATTCATTTTTAACATGTTTTGGAGCCGTGTGGATTTTCTTTAAAGATCCACTCTGATCAAAAACTGTGTTTTAAAGCTTAAAGTTGCATTTAATTCAATTCTTTTTGGTCGCATTTGTGTCCGAAAAACTTTTTGTGTCAATTTTCAATAAATTGGGTTTAATGACTCACATTAGAAATGTTTGTTCATGTCGGTTATTTCGTTGCCAGATCCACAGACGGCCAAACGAGACAGACATGGCACCAAATATACATTTACATTTAGGTATGTGGAGGCTAAGTTTTAACATTTTTTATTTTTGCGTAAGAAGCTAATATGATTTATGATTAATCTAACTCAAAAAGATTAAAAATCTTGTCTATTATTACCGTCTAACTAATACTTTTTAATGCAAGGGTGTCAAACTCAACCGTACAAGGGGCCAAAATACAAAACACACCTTAGACCTCGGGCCGAAAAGGATAAATATTTATTGAAAACTCTAAAACTAAATTTTTAAAATTTTAATCGTAACTCTTTAACATCATTATGAATTAGATATATAGCATTACCTGCGATTATGCTAGTGTGAATGCTGTAAGCTGAATTTGGTCGCTGGAGATGCTAGCTGAAAATGCTGAAATTGATAGATGAAAACGCTGAAGCTGATAGCCAGCTAAAAGCCAAATTAACTTAAAAATAAAACGAATACAGAAAAACAAAAAAAACTTAGGTTAGCCAAAACAGCTAGCATGTAGCTGAAAAAATAGCTGAACTTCAAAAATAGCCTTAAAAACTGATAAAAGCCCAAATTACCCACAACAGCTAGCATGTAGCTGAAATAGTAGCTAAATGCCAAAATAGCCAAAAAATCTTAGAAAATACCAAAATATTCCAAAAAGTTAGCGGAATGCTAATTTGTATAACTTTAAAAAGCAAAACTTAACATAATAATAATAATAATAATAATAGAAAGGCAGGAATTTTCCAGAATAAATCAACCTAAACTTTAATATTTTACTCTCAATATTAGTATATTTTGTCAAAATTATACAAGTTAAAAATATGCGCAAGATAACATAACGATAAAATAAAAGTATCTGGAGGGCCGGATAAAATTACCCGGCGGGCCGGATTCGGCCCCCGGGCCTTGACTTTGACACATGTGTTTTAATGTATTTGAGGTTAAAAAATACAAACTTTTGTCATCAGAGTGAATTGGATCAGCTGAGTGACTACAGTTTTGCTAACTCAATTATTATTGCTCATTTGGTCCAAAAAATTAATAGATTTTGTGTAAAGGGCTCTTCATTTTTTTAGATCTGTGTCTTTAAATGTGAAGGATGGTGACAGAAACTTTCTTTAATGGATTAAATCACAGGTTCATAATTAGCTAACAAAGTTTAGTTTAACCGCCGACTCGCTGCAGTTCACGCAATAAGGAGAAATGTCAACGTTGACCTTCTTGGAGAAGAGATGCTCCAATGACTTCCCTTTTCTTAAATTTACTCGGTTTGCTGAAAGTATTTTTTTTTTTGTTTTAGTAAATAAATTAAAGCTTAAAGGATAAAAATCGATCAATTCTTTACCTTAAAACAAACGGAAGTTTCTGTATTTCTTGTTTTTTTCTGTGATTTTATTTGGAACGTCCTGCAAAGGAACATAAAAACAAGAGTGTGGGAAAAAGCCCTTCTGATGGGCTTTAAATAGAACAGAGATAAAGGTGAGTGGCTGTGATGTTCACAGAGGAAAGATAAATTTAGGACCTTTCAGTTCCAGGAGACACAGGAAATGACATACAGACTTCTAGTCTGATCTTCTGCTAGGATTTCTTTTTTTTGTTTGTTTTTTTAATAAAAGAATGCTCTCTTTTGTTAAAAATGCTTTCTCATAAAACTACTATTTTCCTCCTAAAAATGAGTTCTACAGATGTGCTTAAACTAATCTTTCAGAATAAAACTTTGTTTTTGCGTTTTTGAGCTGCAGCTCCAAGAAGAAGTTTCATTAACATCAATGCGCTGGAATTAGCACCGACCTGCTAGCGCTAGCATAAATGTGAGAACATTTGCTGAAGCTAAACATGTCTTTACTTCAAATGTTGCCATGTCTGATATCTCAACACATGATTTCGTTAACACATCACAGTCTCATCTGCAAAGTGTTAATAATTCTTTTTAGGAGCAAAAACCATTGACTGTATCTGAAAACTGGACTTCTTCCAGCTCCGACTGGATGAAGTTGATCCGGTTGCCATTTTTATGCGATTTGGATTTTTGCGAGTTGGAGCTGGACATCGTCAGTGAGCGATGATTGGTCCGAGTCGGAATGAGTTTCTATGGCAACCACTCTGAGGAGTGATCTCGTTGGGAGGCCACGCCCCTACGGAAGCTGTTATAACAGTACTTTTACTGAGGTGTCTGATTGGTCAGTTTAGAATTTCAATAATATAAACTACAAAAAATTATAAAGAAGATATTTTTAAAAAAGTATCGGAACAAGAATGTTTATTTTTCTCTAGAGGTTTGTGGGATTTTGGCTTTTTTGGAGGCACTTCCTGTTTGGAACTCCATTAGGGAGGGGCCATTCAGTCCAGATCTCATATACAGTCTATGTTTGGACAGAAGCGCGTTCTTCAGGAAATCCACCAATCGGGAGAACAGGAGCAGGCTAAACAACCAATCATCAGCATACATGAACCTGCAGCTCCAATCAGATTGAAAATATGGAGGGATTTTTGTGCTGTGATATGGCAAGCAAAAGAGATCAAAATGTTATAAATTTAAAGCAAACTGTAAAATGTTAGAATAAAACTTTATAAATTGCAAATGAAAATATTTAATATTTGCTTTCAAAAACATTTTTTTCATTCAGAAAAATATTTGTGTACTTGCAAAAAAAATTTTGTGTTTGTAATGTTTTGATATTCATTGTTCCTTCATTCTTCATTGTTTTGCAATTGCAAAAAAAAAAAAGTATTTTAATTAGTAAGTTATGAGGTTTTATTCTTAACACTGCATTATGGCTGCAATTTAGAACATTTTGGTCTCAAAACTGTGACTTTTCTTTGCATTGTTGTGGTACAAGAACTCTAAAATGTTCTTTTTCTTTTCCTCTTTTGTAACTCATTTGGTCGGTGAGATTTTTGGAGAAGATTCCTGTTCTAAATCTATAAAATAAAGCAACTCTGTGTTCAGATGACCTGCACTTGTGAACTATTATTGACTTGGAACTCAAAGATCCGAGGTAAAGAATTTTTTTTGCTTGTATGAAACCAAAAAAATCTATAACGGAAAAAACCCACAAACCAAAAACATCAAATAAAAACAGCCCCCGCTGTGTGTCTCACAGACCTAAAGCAAAAGCTTTAAGCCGAGCGGGGTTGGGGTTGCATCACGAGTGCAGAGGTTGGTTAAATCACAGAGAACCACATAATTACGGGTCTAATCAAATCCAAAGATAGCATCAGAAGGAACGGAACAGCCGAGTGTGTTGAGGAAAGGAAAGGCCTGTATTTATGGTTTCTGTCGTGTAACAAGCTCACGGAGATTACAACGCCAGAGAATCTGCGTCTTCCTCCATCGCCGTAAACAAAAGCTTATCACGAGGAAGGCTCGTGCGTTATTTTGTCCTATTGTTGTCAGACAAATGCTGTCAAAACATTTCACTCAGTGTTCTCATTGATAGGAGCGGAAACGCAGATCCTGCGTGATGAAAGAGGCCTCACACTCTTTATTTTTCTGTGCAGACACTTCAGTGCGGGTAATGAGATTATAAAAGTATAGATTACAAACTTTGCTAATGGGCCGTTTCTGTATCGTTTCCATCTGCTGCTCTCAGACGCTGCTTTGCTTGTATGTTGTGGAGATCATCCATGCAACATATCATCCATATGACATGTTATTATTAATAATTGGCATTGTTTTGATTAAAGTAGGCGTTTGAATTATGATTATATATAGTGATAGTATTTCCATCCATCATTTCTAAGAGTAATCATGTTACATACAGCTTTTAGAGGGCTGGGAGGAAAACTGATGAACAACAATCTGCATTCAGTCAGATATGATGTGTGATAAGACGGAGCCAAAAGGACAAAGGTCACAAGAGAGTTAGAGTGCTGTGATTGGACAGAAATACACACAGAGGTGGGATCAGACTACAGCTGACGATACAATACATACCACGATACACATGTCATGATACGATATGTATCCAGAAACAATATTTTCCATTTATGACTCAATTAAAACTTTATCCTAAATATTTAAACATTTTTAACTTTTTTTTTTTAACTTTGCTTGGTTTTCACAATTAAAAATGTTTCATCATTAAAAAAAAAAAACATTTGCTCAAACATAATTAATTAAACATTGTCTTGGCATTATTTGATATCAATACAAGTATTGGAAAAGTATTGTGATATTTCACTGAATCGATATTTTCTTACACCCCTAAATAAGACATGAACCACCATGTCTGAACTGTTATCAACTTTTTAATTTATTTATGATTTTTAAATTGATATATAAATTTACTAGTAGCTGTACTTTGTAGTAATACCGTACTTCAAGTCGATAAATGTTTGGAAATCCTATCTAAAACATTTTATATTTAATACAATAGGCCAAATTAATTAAAATAATTCAATTTTATGTTTTTTGGTTATCACTCCCACCTGATAATTATCTGGTATTTACTTTTTATACATTCACAACAACAATATTTTGTATAATCTGTGAGTTTGTGCGCTACTGTTGTGTAACGAGCAACATCCTGCTAAAAGTACTTTCAAAAATACGCGTTCAGCGCGTTTGTCGACGTGTGTATGTAGTATAATATCCCATAAACACAGACCGAACAGTCTAATGGTTTGAATAAATGTCAGTCTGTGTGTAGATTTGAATAAAATCCCAGTCATGCATCACATAGTGTTTCCTGTATGATAACCTATTCATTAAAAAAAAAAAAAAAAAGTTTGAAATGTTGTTAAATTGTCACCCTTTGTTCAAAAACATTATTACCATTATCTGGGGATTATTTCTCTGATGATCAGTTTTATCCTTTTTAAAATCGGATCAAAATGAATCATTTCCTGGTCATTTTACTATCTTCTAAACCACGTGTCATTAATTTATCCCATTCCAACATGGCGTCCATCTCTGGTGATATTAACTTCTATATAATTATCATAATTTTGGCAAAATATTATATTCATAAGAAAAAATGTTCAGAAATAGAAAACAAAAAGTGCAATAGTAAATTAACAAAAAATAATTACTCTATTAGAAATACTGAATATTGTACTGACATTGTGTAAAAGAAAAAAGTTTGTCTTCCTCCTTTGTTTGGGGGAGGAGTCAATGGGCGGAGCCGCCTCGTGACGCGCCTCTGTTGACAGTTGTAAAGCCTCGCGCCCCTCCCGCGCGCGCTCACACCGCCCCGTGCCGCTTCTGTCATCCACAGATCGCCGCGGAGCCCCGCACAGTCAACGCACGTTGATTTCACGCCCGACTGAGCGGTCACACCCGCGCGGGAAACTGACACGGGCGCGCGCCTGAAGTTAGACGCTTCGTTTTCGAGCAGAAATGGCGCTCAAAAGAACTGATGAGGATTACATGGCCGGACTGGACCGACAACAGATCCAACAGCTGGAGAACAACTTCATGAAGTTCACCAAGAACCCGGACGAGCTGCAGCTCATCCTGATCGCGGGAGAATGTGGAACGACGGTGGAGGAAGCCAAGGTCAGTCCACGGATCTCCAAGTTCACGTCATTTAATTATCATCTAATTATTGATTTAATGCATTTATGTCATCATGGTCACATATTTAATCTATTTTATTTATTAAAAATGAATCTTTTGTACTTTTAAGTTCATAACATTAACTAAAAATTATACTAAATTATAAATAAATGGTACAAATGCTCTAAAAAAAATAGAAAAAACCAGCATGTAGTGATTATACATCTAAATAAAGTGCAGTTTGAGTTACATAAGTGAGCTGGTTCTATAGTCACCTGTTTGGTTCACACTGCAAAAAAAAAAAAAAAAAGTTTGAACTTATTCTAATTTTTACTTTTTTTTTTTTTAATTTAAGCACCAACTTTTCCTCCAAAATTAGTCATTTTAATGTTTATAAAACAGTTTTACTTTAACAAATGGGAAAAATCTGTAAAAAGAAGTCACATCAGGAACGTTTTCAGTAAATAAAGTTTACTTCTCTGCAAGTTAATAAGCTTACGACTATATAAAAGACTAGATTAGAAATGATTTCCCTCTCAAGTGTCTTCTGAAACACGTGAGGACGACCCCACAGACCAGTTCATGCTGCGTTTGACAGGAAGGCGGAGCCGCTCGTCATCTCTGAGGCATCTGCAGGTTGTTTACCAACAGTCAGGCACAAACACTTCCTCGCAGGGCGGCGTGGACGTCCACAGAGCTGCCAGTCACACCCTCCGTCACACATTCCTCTGAGTTTCTGACGTTGTTTTCAAGTCCTGTTTGTTTGACATCACTGAGCGCAACCGCCCACAACCAAACTGCTATTTTAGACTCATTTCCACGTATTTTAATTCAAAAATAGCCCATTTGCTTCCTTTAGTTTAACCTCATTTAGTTAAATCGACCAAAAAAAGTTTTATCCGATACTAAAATCATCTTAAAAGCCCTCTCTTTGAGTTATATTAGGGCTGCCACAAACGATTATTTCAATCGACAGATTATTTTTACTCGATTATTCGACTAATCCCCGATTTTTTTTTTTTTTTTTTAAAGATTAATCGACTGATGGTATTGTTCGTAAACTGGATGTAAAGCACACATCTTAACCATCATTGGCTTTAAACTTGGAAGTGTTTTACCTGTATGCTGACTGAAAATAGAAACCATTAGGACACGTGTCAAAGTCAAGGCCCGGGGGCCGAGTCCGGCCCTCCGGGTAATTCTATCCGGCCCTCCAGATAATTTTATTTCATTGTTATTAATGGCGCGATGTTATCTTTCGCCTATTTTTTTCTTGTTTAATTTCAACAAAATGTATTTTCTGGATAGTAAAATATTGAAAGTTATTTAAGGCTCAACTTAATTTATTCTGGAATAATATTGCTGCCTTTTATTATTCATAATTATGTTAAAAAGTTACAATTTCTTGGACTATTTTGGCATTTACTAAGAATTTTTAGGCTATTTTTGGAGTTTAGCTAATATTTCAGCTACATGCTAGCTGTTTTGATTGACTTAAGTTTTTTTTCTTTTAGTTTTTTCGGCTAATTTGTCAGCTAGCTAATATTTTATCTGTCTCTCAGCTTTAGCGTTTTCAGCTATTAGCTTGAGTGTTTTTAAATATCAATTTCAGCAACTTCACTATCAGCACTAGCATCTTCAGCGGACAAATTCAGTTTACAGCATTCACACTAGCATTATCACATGCTACATATCTAGTTCATAACTATGTTAAAAGTTACATTTTTTAAGTTTTAATAAATTAGTTTTAGAGTTTTCACTAAATGTTTATCCTGTTCGGCCCGCGACCTAATGTGTGTTTTGGATTTTGGCCCCTTGTGTGATTGAGTTTGACACCCCTGCATTAGGACGATAGTTTATTAAACCTTTATTGAAATATGCCGCTTCTTTCCTTCATTTTGTTTCCGGGATTAAAAGAAGACTTAAATCGTAGTTTTGAGATAAAAATTAGAAAAAAAGAAAGAAAGCGACTAATCGACTCTTAAATTAGTCGTTGAGTATTTTAATAGTCGTGACTTCTCGACCAATCGTGGCAGCCCTAATTATGATGTCGCCGTTTTAGCCAAAGTCTGGAAATCTTATCTACAAAAATGATGAGCAACATCGTCTTTATCCAGCGTTTAGATCCAGATTCCAGCTCAGACGATGAAAATAAAGACGTTTATGGATCTATTTGTCTTCATCAGAATGGAGCAGAGCAAGGAGCTCATCAGAGATATTTTTTTTGTCTGCTCCTGATTCCCAAAGATTTGAATAAAGAAATACTCATGATTTTGAGTTTATAAACGTCATCAGAAAATGCCTGGAGAACATGTTAAAAACACATTTTTTACCGGTACATGCTTTATTTTTGAGCAAACGTCTCTTTACTCCAGAGGAATTTCCATCTCCCGGTTCTCCCAAACACTCCCACCTCCCGTCTATCTCAGGAATTCCTCCTCTCAGCATCTGTCCCATCAGCAGCCAGATGTGAAGCTTCAGAGCTCCAGCGACCTCGGGCCGCTGCTGTCCTCCCACAGAGGAGGGGTTGGAGACCCACTCCCACCGATCCCTCACTGAAGGGTTTGAAGTCGCCTCTTTTTAGACTCCGTGTTCTGTTTTAAGGGGTGTGGTCGGTCGTTTGCATAAAGCCCGATGTCGTTGGAGTCGACGTGCCACCAGGTGCGTTTCAAATGCAAATGCGCGCCTGCGGTCGGGCTGGCTGACAGATGGCGGGCGGGTGACGCGATCGAGACACGGGTCGCGCATGGCAACGGCGCCAAAGTTTCAGCAAACAATCACTGCGAGCGCTCTGCCTCCAGCGCCAGGACCAGTTCCTCCAGATTTCTCTGAACCGCACTTATGTGAACAATTCCAAACAGATTTCAGCACAATGTGTGGTTTCTGGAGCTGACCAAGAAAAACAGTCGGGTCTGCTGAAGATGACTGACGTGCTTTCTCTGTTTCTACATCCTGTGGACAACTTCATGACTTTAAATTACCAGGTTATTGTTTAAAAACACTCATCTATATTTATTTAGAAGGAAAATTGCCAAAAAGAAAGGAATGCAGTTTAAATAAAATAATTTAAATGTATTCAGCTGAATAAACTCCTTCATCTTAGTCAGGAAAGCTGATCCGTCTGAAATTGCAAGTGAACTCTGGTGCGGTTCAGACTCAATGGAGAACTTCAATCAAACAGGAAAGGCTTAGAGATGAGCATTTTCAGTGGAAAAGGAAAAGATGAATAAATACAAGAAGCTTGTATTAGGAGAAGTAAGAGGGACCAACAGAATCAGTGTCAATCATGATCCAGGTTTATTTTACAGTCGGTGCTCATTTTGGGCCACACTGCCACCAACTGGTCATCTGTTGTAACTCATCTTATTCACTTAAAAGGTATATTTTAAGAGAGTTTACCAAATCCACTTGTGCATCACTTCTTGCAGAAGCAAAATAATGATGTTTTAAGAGTGAAAACACTCAAAATTACACAATTTTTAGAAATTTATTTCTATTATTTTTTAGACAAGACAACTTCATTTCTTCATCTCATTTTGAGTAAAAAGATGATTTAGTTATCAAAGATTAAATAAAATATTTAATAGAAATATTAAAGAAGTTAATCATGAAAGAAAGCTTTACGGAGCATTACAATACAACAGCTCCTCTCTATGACTCTCCACGGGCCAGGACCACCCTAAAACCTGAAGCAACCGTTCTGGTTGTCCATGTGACCAAGGCCTCCGGAACTGACAGAAGAGCAGAGAGGTCTGGCTGGTACATACTGGGTCAGGAGTAGGGTTGGGCACCGATGGGATCTGATGCGGTTCCGGTGCTACCGCGGTTCTTTGGTTTCGGTTCCGGTTCCCTTTCGGTGCTTATTGCGGTACTTCAGTAATAAAAAATAATGCCTTTATCTTCCTAAATCCAAAGCAGAACGGCTTCAAACAAGCGCAGACTCCCTCCTGCCGTGCAGCTGTAATATAAAGCATAATATAAAACTCCGTCTTAAATAAACTAAACGTCCTTGAAATTTTAGCCTGACATTTTTATAAATTAAATCAGGAATGTGGCATTTATTTGCAGTTGTTTTTTGGCAAAAGCAATATTTTATTTCAATCATAAATAAGGCGGAGGATAAATGTCAATCACATGGCTGAGATGATGACGACCCGCTGTGGTGGTGGGCGGAGCCGAGCGAGCTTTTCTGCTATTAGCAGCCCAACAAGGAGGAAACGATTCATTGTTGCATTTTGGGGGGGCTCCAGCGTTGTTTAAAATTGCGAAACTCCACTATTCACAGCGAAAGTCCGCCCCACCGACGTTACGGAAGCCATCATCAAAGTGACACTCCCCACTGCTTTCATGCATTTTAGATGCGCGCGCTTGCGCTGTTGGCGGTTTTATATGAGCCCGCCCACGAACACAAGAAAGTAAATAGATAGGCTGAATCGTAAAAAATCAGAAGGGAGTACAAGTGATTGACATGTCCACAGACAAATGAAACTTCAATGAAATTTGGAACCGAAATCCGGCACCGTTTGCAGCCGCATCTTTCGGTTTCGGTAGAACCGCGCAAATCATAACGGTTCCTACTTGGAACCGAACTTCGGTGCCCAACCCTAGTCAGGAGGTCAGTCGTGTATTTTGTTTGGAAACACCTCCACAAACCTCCTTCATACTCTGCTGTGTCATTCACAGAGAGAATTTTAGACGCATTTCCAATTTCCTCTCATCTTCATGTCCTCATAAATAATTGATCATCTTTCCACTGAGGTCTGTATTCCAACCAGAATCTGACAGGAAAACCCGGTCCAGGCGGGGTGAGGTAAAGGTCTGGCCCACTCGTCAAAGAGCCCCATTCAGAAACAGTTTTCTGTCCCTCCTGTCGAGTGTTTTTGTATTTGCTAACAAAGTACACACTGGAGGAGGTTTAGACGGAGGAACCCAACCCAACCACCACTCCCGCTTTGGCATTAATAACCTCTGAAGCTGGCCCCGACCTCCCCGTTACATGTTTGAGCTTTTCATGTGTTTGCAGATTAAAACGCCTCCTTATGTAATCGGGTTCAATTCAGTAGGAAAAATGACCGGAGATACTTTAGACCATAAAAGTGTTTTTATTGTTCAGGCTTGGCCTGTGTGTAATGAGTCATTCTGCTGTGTTAACGTCCTGAAAGGAGCAGAAAAAAAAAATGAGTTTGCAGCTGCAATAGAGTCAAGAATTTTTCTGGAAACAATTTAGTAATCCCAGATGAGTGCAAACGAGAATGTCATGTGTTTTAATCCAGAAGAGCCTCCCGTCAGCCACGTGCACGGTTCAGACGGGCGGCCCCGGTCTCGTGTCAGAGAGCCGGTTTCCCTCCCTTTTTCTCGACGTTACTTGAGATTGTGTCAGAGCTGCGGTGTGTTCCCGGAGGGCTTGAACCTGGACCCAGCAGAGCGACACTGTTTCTTCACTCAGGAACGTCTGGTTGAATTGTCGTTCCAGATTAGAAACTGTCCGGTCGGTGCTGGCTTTCTCGCATTTTCCTCGTTCATGTTAGAAACCCGGACTGTGGTGTGACTGAGGGGCAAGGAGGCAGTTTCCATGCTGTCACTGACTGTACGGGCAGCTCCACATTCAAAGTGAAGTTTTTGCTGATTTTTTTTCTGGTGTGCAGATGCCAAAAATGTAGACAAACAAGCATGTTTTTCTTAAAAACATGTTGCGCAATCTTCGTTTCTTCCTTCAAGTCAAAAGTGAGATGTGCCTGAAGGTGTTTTTAATGTTTTTAAATAAATCTTCTAGTTTTTTCTGAGCTCCACTTATCCCAAAAACTAAACTAATTAATTATTTAGGATTGGTCTTTTCTGAAAGACTACAAATGTTTGAGTATTCCTGGATAGAACCACGACTAGTTGTTTTATGGGAAGTCACTGCCAACGTTTTAATGAATGCTTTAGGAAAAACACTGTAAGGACCTGCAACTTTTTTATTAGAATAAAAAAAAAACAGTTTTTTCATAAATCTATGAAGAAGTACCACACAAACCCTTTGAGTCATGTAGTGAAAACAGACCATAGTTCTGGAAACTGTGTCCTAGTTTCCTAGAACTTTGCCCTAGGACAGGAAACTATGTCCTAGAACAAAGAGTAGGGAATCCTGGTCCTCGAGAGCCATCTTCCTGCATGTTTTCCAACACACCCTGCTCTGGCATGTTCTTATTGGCTGAACACACATGAACCGAGTAATTGTCATTAAACCCTACACTGATTACCTGGTTCAGGTGTGTGCAGCCAGTAAGAATACATACATAACAGGGTATGTGGAAAGCATGCAGGAAGATGGCTCTCAAGGACCAGGCTTCCCTACCCCTGTCCTAGGACATAGTTCTTAGAAGAACAGTTCTAGATGTCCTAAGGACTGGACAAACAATTGCCCTAGTTTTATCAGGAACTGTGTCCTAGGCGGAAAATATGTTTAGACATGGAAACATAGACACATATGTCCTTAGAACATAAAGCTATGTTCTTGGACATAGTTGTAGGACAGAAAAACTATGCCTTAGTTTCTTAGAACTGGATCCTTGGACAGGAAACTATGTCCTAGGAGACATATAGACTATGTCCTTAGAACATAGAACTATGTCATTGGACATAGTTCTATGTTCTAGGACATAGAGCATAGTTCTGGGACAGGAAACTATGTCCCAGTTTCTTAGACATGTGTCCTAGGACAGGAAACTATGTCCTAGGAAACATAGAACAATGTCCTTAGAACATAGAGTTATATCCTTGGACATAGTTCCTAGGACATAGTTTGCTGTCCTAGAACTATCTCCATGTCATAGTCCTAGGACATAGTTTTAGGAAAGGAAACTATGATCTAGTTACCTAGAACTATGTCCTATGACAGAACCATGTCCTAGGACATAGTTCTAGGTAACTAGATCATAGTTTCCAGCAGAAAATAGAACAAAAGTTTATATACAAGCAAAGTTTAGTATTAGACTAATTGTTAAACAAATCTAATACATTCTCAATGAGGAATAAAAACAAACAACATGATAAATACAAATAAATTTGTTAGTTATAGCATCTTTTAATAATAGTTTATCTAAAGGGACATTGCAATTATATAACACAAAACTTGGCTAAGCACGGCTAAAAACTCCAGAATTAGTCAGACAACTTTTCTCTTGTAGTACTCTTGATATGAATACAAATACAAAATACTTATACAAA
The DNA here is from genome assembly GCA_003999625.1 of Oryzias javanicus. NCBI lineage: Eukaryota > Metazoa > Chordata > Actinopteri > Beloniformes > Adrianichthyidae > Oryzias > Oryzias javanicus. The sequence goes on from CM012446.1 coordinate 3,327,529, forward strand.
CACTAGATAGAGGAAATATGACATTACAATATATAATTTAAAACATTAAAATAACATATAATCTTAGCTTCAAAAACAGACTTATGTTTTAGTGTTGGCCTTACAAACACCTTACCGTAAATTTACAACAATAATGGTATAATAGTTTTTTTAGCATATGGTGTTCATACTACCCGATTCTAATGCATGTACCCACATTTTGTAGCAGTTTGGTGTGAAGGGTCAAAGCTGATTTATGAAAGACTTGGTGTCATAGAATTTAATAGGCAAAGGGCTGGCCCTTCCGAGAATTAAAAAAGATTCTACTTGTGTGTCACCACCAATTCCGAGCCCCTGATTGGTCAACTTGCTTACCTTTAAATAGTCATTTTGTCCGTAGAGCCCAAAAACAGACCAAAAACTTGTGTAGCTATGCATTGATAATTAGATTTTTTAGCCCGAAAGCCCAAAACGTGCATATACACACATTTACGTGGACTTTTCATTGGAAGTGGTTACTTGAATGTGCGAATGTGAACATAGCTTTAGGTCTGGTCTCTGACCCTTCACAACCCCAGACAACCCAAAATGTACGGGTCACCCACTCATTGAGGGTCCAAATGGCTACAGCTGCGGTCACAAATACGACTGCCACCGTGTTCTGGAGAATCATCGGCAGAATCTTTAGAATTAGCTCAAAAATCAATGGAGAGGTTTGGAAGACGAGCAGGCGTCAAGGAAATTGGGAATCGAATTGCCGGCAATGTGTAAATGTGTCCGTCCACTGGTCGATTTGCAACTCAGATTTTGAGCACTTATTATAATCTTGTCAATTTACACATTTTTAAGCATCAGCACCACGAGGCACAATGTTTTGTCTTCTCAACCGCAATTCCTCAACTCGCAGAACTCTGAGCTGCCGTCGTTCTATCAAGCCCACGATGAGGTTTGTGCTGCGTCAATGCCGTCTCAGCTTTCCGGGATGGCAGTTTGAAATCTATCGAAAATAGGGACCCTGGAGGCCCAAATATCAGACTTCGAAACGAGCCTGGGGGGCAACTGACTGATCATAAATGCTTCTGCGCTGAAAAACTTACATTGAGGTTGCAGCGTGGTGGCATTTTGGGATATGTGACCGTAGTCAAAGGTATTACACATTTTGATGAGGAGTAACCAGAGATACCTGAGAGTACACAGGAGCTGGGTACTATCCAACTCTTTTATCACAGGCGAGTTCTCACTCTGTTCTCGACTTCTTCAGTTCCTTTTGTCTGCGTGGACTCATGGCCAGAGGCCTCGAGCTGCCCTTTGAAAGAGGCTGCATGTACTTCCTGGCAGCAGATCTGTGATATTTCTCAGGAATATTCATGTCAGAAGTGTGTGTTTGTTGTGATCTCAGCACGCTCCTGTTTCAGGTTCTGGTTCTGGCGCCTCTAACGGGTTTTTCATGTCTCTGGTTGCTCCTCAGAAATGGTTCAAGGGGCGGAATGCGGCCTGGAGGGAGTCGGAGGGTCTTCCAGCACAGACGGGATCCGTGTTGGATTGAAACCTTTTCCCCCTTTCGCTTTGCAGACCTGGTTCCCCTCGACGGTGTCCTCCCTCCTCTTCGTGGATGAAGATCTCACCTTTTGTTTTGCAGAATGTAAAAAAACGCTTTTTGTGTTGATGCAAATATATAACTGCTGTGCTCGGAGAAATAAACACGTTGTTAGATGAGTTTGTTCTGCTGTTGCTGCACATGTGGGGCTCAAACTCGCACAGGAAGCGCCTTTTATAAATGCAGGCTTTGCATTTAGAGAGCATGGGGGGGTGGGGGGCTTTTGTTTTCCCTCCTTTGTTTATATGTAAGCCCGTCAGCGGGGAGCAGAACCGGACTCCTGGTTCTATACGTGACTGTAAGGAAGCTCTCTGATTACAATAGATGCTGCTGGAATGCCGTCCAGGAAGTTCTGGAGAACATACGAAGCGGTCCAGGATGGGGCGGGGGGGGGGTAATGTGAATGACACTGCAGGGAAAACTAAAGGCAGGTGATGTCATTGCATTGTCCTGCTGTTTCCCCATGGCTGCGCTTGCTCAAAGGGAAGTGATCTACCAGAAAATTGGACCTTTAATCCTCAGAAAGGGTCCACTTTAAAGGCTGAGGCCACCATGGGAGCGCCGGTTAAAGGATGGAGTCGTTGTTTTTGTTCTGTTTCACACGGGTCACGGAGCTTGTAAGGGTCCAAACCAGACGACAGTTTGCAGAGCGCCTCGTAAAGTCAGAGTTTACCAGCGTGCTAGACGCGACTCAGCCTGAGGTTTCCTGAGGACACATGATGTCGAGCGGCGGTGGGCGCCCAAAGAAATCCATTTACAAGAAAAGCACATGACGGAACGATGACCCGAAAAGCCGCTGGATCTGACGCATTTCTGTCTCAGAAGGGGTGCAAGACGTTTGCTGCTTTGAAGTGATGACAGGTTTATTTAAACAAACCAACCAGATGACGAGATTTAAAGTTCAGCACCAAATCAGAGATCGATGTGATCAGCATGACGAAAGACGATGCAAACAGAAAAAGAAAAGTTTGAGAATGAAGAATGTGACTCTTACCCCCATATAGCTCAAGACATCTAAGAGTTTTGTTTAAGATACAACAATATAAACATGAGAGGTCAGGAAAAAACACATTATACAGTAAGACAGTGATTTAAATAATGTATCCACGACTAATCAATAATATAAAAGCGCATCTCTAGAAAACAAAACAAACATCTTTATTTAACAAATGACAAACATATTTTTAATGTATTTATGCTGTTTTTTAAATAACGAGATCAAGTGTTAATTTTATTTTGACCCGTATATTTTACATGAAAACATCTACATATGTAACATGTTTTTAATTATAAAATTAACATTTATTTATTTTAAAAAAACTATATGTATATACATGTAAAAAAAACAGCTTTTTGTTATTTGATCAATTACACTTTAATTATGATAATCCATAGCATTGCACTGGATATTTTTTATTAAATTTATTAAAAATATACATATAAAAATACACAAGCTAACTATAAGGTTTTGATCATTTTCTTTCCTGGTCTTTTTAAAATGGTTGTTTCCTTGAAATCTCAAAAACACTTTTGGCAGGAAAAGTTTAGCTAAATTATTGATTGATTTTTCAATCTATGCTTAACACCAATCAATCAATAATTTAGCTAATCTTTTCCTGCCAAAAGTGTTTTTGAGATTTCAAGGAAGCAGACATTTAGAAAATACCAGGAAACACTCTTCTACAGCCCCTAGTGGAATGATGATGAACTGCAGGAAAACATGGAAGATATTTGGAACGTGTTTTAAAATGGAAACTTTGAAAGAATCAGTGGTTAAAAAGGCATAAAACATAGATCTATAGGACATAACCTGTAGAACCTGTAGTTCTAGTCCTAGTTTCCTAGAACTATCCTAGAACATAATTGCAGAACAAAGAACTACAGTTTGTCCATGGACATAGTTCTTGATCATTGTTCTAGGATATAGTTCTAGTTTCTGCAGGAAACTATATCCTACTATTCTAGAACTGTCTAGTACATAGAACTATGTCATAGGACATAGTTGTATGACATTGGATAACTATCCTAGAACATAGAACTATGTCCTAGGACATTGGACACAGTTCTAGGATATAGTTGTGGTTTCTGCAGGAAACTATGTCCTAGTTTTTTAGTTATAGTTATATTTATAGTTCTATAGAACATAGTACTAGGACATAGGACATTGTCGTAGGATATATTTTTAGTTTTTGCAGGAAACTGTCCTAGTTTTCAAGAACTTCCCGAGGCCATAGTTCTAGTACATAGACTATGGAACTAGTTTATGCAGGAAACTGTATCCTAACATTCTAGAAGTGTACTAGGACATAGTTCTAGTACATAGAACTGTGTCATAGGACATAGTTGTAGGACATTGGATAACTATCTTAGAACATAGAACTATGTCCTAGGACATTGGACACACTTCTAGAATATGGTTGGGGTTTCTGCAGGAAACTATGTCCTAGTTTTTTAGTTATATTTATAGTTCTATAGAACATAGTTCTAGGACATAGGACATTGTCTTAGGATATATTTTTAGTTTTCGCAGGAAACTGTCCTAGTTTTCAAGAACTTTCCGAGACCACAGTTCTAGTACATAGACTATGGAACTAGTTTATGCAGGAAACTGTATGCTAACATTCTAGAAGTGTACAAGGACATAGCTCTAGTACATAGAACTATGTCACAGGACATGATTGTAGGACATAGAACAACTATCCTGAAACACAGAATTATGTCATAGGACATCAATTCCGCGATATATTGTGATATTTCGTTTGGCGATACTTGTACTGATTTAAAATGTTGACGGGACGATATTTGATTTTTATTTATGAGCATCAATCAGCGTCTTACTTTGGTATTCAACCTAAACCCTTGACTGCTGATTGGCAGCACACTGAGCCTCCATTCTGTATTTTTCTGTTACAGTGAAAAATATGTTTTGTGGAAATGAGATACTGACTGTTCCCTTAAAAAAAAAAAATGCAATGGATTTGCTTTAGTAACTTATATATAAGATATAGTTGAAGTGCTTAATGTGATTGTTAAATAAAATATTTCTTTTAAATCCTACTCTTAAAAAAAGTAAATATTTGTTTTGGGAAATATCGTGATACGTATTGTATCATGAGAAATGTATCGGAAAACGTATAATTTATCACTTTATTTGTTCTTACTTCTTAAAGAAGAGAGGAAGAGGCAAACACAACCCCAGAACATCAGCTATACAGTTCAGAGAGTAAAACCATCATAAAAACACCTTAAAATCACTGAGATTTGATGCTTTTCCCCTGGAGGATTGTGGGAAACCTGCGGCGCTGGCCCCAAACCAACAGGTATCTGCAAAGCTCGTAAACCTGCAGCCGCGTTGATGAATTATGAAGTCTTGAACTCCCACGTTCTGACTTCTCAAGAAGTCTCACAGAACCCCCCCCACTGTGGAGGATATTGTACATGTACACAGTAAAGGGGGTGTTTCCTGAGGGGGTTTTCCTCTGCAGTCACGTTTGAAAAAAGTCACACCCACTTTAGAAAAACAAGCACTTTTGCTTGTAAATCCCTGGTTAATTTCAGATTTCCCAACTCGGTAAACTGAAGTAATGAGGGACATTTTCTTCTTTCCTGGGGGGGCTTAAAGGGTTTAGGGTTTGTCTCCTAAAGAATTGCTTGCATCAGTCCTCCTTAAGTAAAATATTTGCTCAGCTCGTCTGCGCCCCCGCTTGACTAATCACTGAAGCTTTTAACCGTCCTGAGGCCGCCCCGCCCTCCTGCAAAGCTGCTGTTTGCTCTCTGTCACTTCAGAAGTCAACAGAAACCCAACAGCTTCAGCTCCGGGAACGATCCTCTGATCCGTCTGTGGAAACTCCAGGAAGGACTGAGACCCAAACGGTGACGAGAGGCTGCTCCGATTTGAAAATGCTCCAGTTTGAGCTTGTGGTCGAGGTCGGTTTCCAAACCGCACTGCGAGCCGAGCAGCAATGGCCTCTTTGTCTCCATCAGCCCCCCCTCCCACTCCCACTGGAGTTCTGTGACGTTCCCAAACCCGGTGAATCACGGGTCGGGACCAGAACGTGCCCTGAACTGGGAAAGTCAGAGTGAGAACTTTTCTGGATTTCTGATAAAACTTTTGATGATTTGGTTCTGTAAAAGTAAAGAAACTGAAAATAAAGTTTATTATGAAGGATTTAGTCAGCGAACACAGAAAAACACTAGAATCATCTCTAGTTTTTAGAGCTCGAACCACGACCAGCACAGAAGTCCAACTTAACTCAGGTTCCGATCAGGAAGGTCGTTCCTCCCGATCACGCAGTCTAGGTCCAACCATCAGGAGATGAAGGGATACTTGAAGGTAGACAGCTAACGTTCCAGAGAGTTCCAGAACCGAAGAGGTCAGGCCGACTTTACCGAACCGGTCCCTCTTGACCTCCTAACCTCTGGCTCCTCCTCTGCCACATTGGTGATGCTCCAAACCCCAAAAGCCAGATGTGCCCCTCCACCTTTTGAGCTCTCTTGCAAGAGAATCTGGCCACAAATTTAAAAAAAATGAAGTAAAGTTCCTAAAGTTTAGGAAATTGTATGAAATTTTCGCTTCCGGCTAGAGATTTGTTCTGGCGCCATCTTGCATGTGACCAGGGCCCCTGGGTGGCAGCCCCACAGGAGAGGAATCCCACACCCATCTGGACTGGGAAGAACCGTCCGAAACCGTCAACAAAATAAAATTAAAAAAAAAACTAAACAACACCCAGTTCTGTTCAGGAGCTACACTTTTGCCTCATTTCCGCTTAGTGGTACAGTCCAGTGTTTCCATTATAAAATGGATCCATTAAGTCAGACCAGACCGTACCATTTTTGGACCCCCGTTGGTTGTAGGTCCAAACTGCTTAGCGCAGAAGTAACGCTGGAATCGGTCAATGCGACAAAAGAAAACAGCAGGAAAGCGACGGTTTTCCTTTCCATCTGCTCTCAAAGAGCAGGAAATACTTTGTATGTACAAAGAAAGAAACACGAGCTGCTGGATGACCTCCACTGTTAGCTTCACTCTACGTGCACCTGGTCCATTCTAAACCTGACCGTACCGGAACGAACCGGAGTTAGGTCAGTTCATCAGGTCAAGTTCTGCTCCATTCACTCTGATATTAAACTGATTACATTTAGTTCTCAACTCCAATCCAGTTGTTTTCTCAAAATATTCTTTTTTTCTTTATTTGTCATTTAAACTTTATTAAAAAAGAAAGCATTTAACTGCTAACTGCATTGGCTCCGCCCTCTTTGGCTAAAGTTGGAAAAGTCTTTACAAAACCATCAGAATGTAAACTATTGTCTCAAAAAAAGGAAAGTTAGTAAAAGAGCAGTTATCTTTCCCCCTGCATAGTGTTGCAGCAGAACGAGAGTCAGCAGTCCGTCCGTCCTCAGCCGTGACGTGTTCCTGTGTTCACCACGTGTGAAACGCCGCATTAGAGCCAGAAGGCTCACCAGAAGGCGGTCTGAAAGGTCAGAGGTCACGCAGCTCTGATGTTTCGGTGCAGCGGAAGTGTTCCTGTTTGTGTTCCAGTCAGAGAACGTGAGCGGAGTGTGAATGGAGTCGGACTTTGTTTGTTGCTAAGAGGTCTTTGCTGCACAGGGAAGAATCCACTCCCTAACCTTCTAACCCCCACAAATAGATGTCTTTCCATCAGCTGGTTAATTTTTGGTTTAATAAAAATAACTTTGTGACATCTCCATGAATCCAGATTTTGTCCTGGTTTGTTGGGGTCCAGAGGGAAGTGAGTGGTTAAATTCTGAAAGTCCCGTCTAAAAGAAATGTAAAATATTTAGGTTATATATTAAATTATTACTGTATAACTTATTGTTTCAGTCTTTTATTAAACATTTTATTTAAAAATTAAGACCTACAGATATGATTTAAAACAAATAACAGAACAAAAAAAAATCCAAACTCACAGAAAAATCCCAAATATCCTCTGCAGATACCAAAAGAAGTTCATTCAGGACTTTTAGGTTTATTAATGGGAATTCTCTGGATAAACTTCTCCTCCGTTTTCCCAGTTCTTCCTCATTTACCAAAGAAAATAAACCAGATGGAAGCTCTGCTTTGTCACGCTCTCCACAAATGAAAACATTGAGTTTGCAGAGTGAAATGTGGCTGATTTTTGTCCTAAACCACAGCAGCGTCTGGCAGAGCTGCTGCCAGTTGGACTGGAATATTTTCTTTGAAGTCAGATCCCGTTGCTCCGTTCTGGAACGTGAAGTTAATGCAAAAGGAAAAAAAACACATTTTTTTGTTTTATCTGCTGTTAAATCAAGCTTATTATAAATAAGAAGGAAATTATTTAATTCAAACCCAATATTGTTTGATGCACCCAGTGATGCGTTTCAGCCTTTCAGCGTTAGCTGCTTCCTGTCTTCAACTTCCTGTGTGAGTCATTGAATGCAAAACCCACAAAGAAACACAAGAAGGAAGACTTACAAAGTGTGTGAGCTCAGTTTCACCACAAGATGAAAGATATCAAAATGAAGGAGTCATCTGACCTGAAACTTCTCATGGAGTTTCATCCAAACTGACAGCTCTGCTGCTTCTGCTTGATGGTTTGGTGGCAGTTCTTCTAGAAATGAGCGGATGAAAAAGGTCAGAAAGTGAAACGTTGGTGAAGGTGAAGAGGCGTTATCCAAACATGAGCGACTTTTATGTTTTATGGATGTTGTTGTTGTCAGACGGACTGGTCTGAATAGTTCAGAAACTGATGGGATTTTCACCCACAACCATCTCTAGGGTTGCTGGTACCTGTCAGCTGCCTCTGAAGTCCCAGCAGTCCACCAGGCTTGGTAGAACTCCTGCTTAACCTTGATGGAGGAATATTGGACCGTCACTTCTGGTCACTTCTAGTCACATCCGTCCGTCTGTCTGTCCTGGCTTTGTCCGGCCTGACCGGCATTTTCTGGCTCTAAATCTCGATCCAGATCTCATTATTTAGAGATAAATATGCGCATCCCCTCTGCATCTATCCGGACTTGAGACCGGCACAAGAGGGCACTGGAATGTGCCCTCTTGTGGTTGCATTACATGCGTTAGTTACGCATTCTAAATGAATGCGTGACTAAAAACTACAGACTAACGACCACACACACTCATGTTCACAAATAAAAGACAATTTTGAGTCACCAATTTTATCCATTAATGCATTAAGCAGAAACAACAATAAATGATGAATATTTTTAAGAGATTTTAACAAAAAAATAATATTAAAAAGCGATAAAAATAAATTAAAACGGAGGCGTCGCCGGTGAAACTTAAAACACAAAATCTTTGACATAATATAACTTTTCAAGATCTGCAACTTTGGGGTTGGAGAGCTGCAGCGGTCGAGGAGTGAGGAGGGCCGTCTTCGCTCCGGACCGGACCGGACCGGACCGGACCGCTGGTCTCACACTGAGGAGTGTGAAGACTCCTGCAGGAGGAGCAGGTCCACCTGCAGGAACAACCTGCTGAGAGGTCACCAGCTTCATGCAGAATCCTCCGTTTCTTTCTAAATTCCTCTTTTCTGTTATTTCTGCTGCAGTAACTCAGAACTCTTCAGATATTTGACTAATCTCTAAAGAAATGAGATGAAACTTGAAAACATAACAACTTTATGGCTAAAGTTTTAGCAAAAAGACTCAAATATAGAACATATTTAGGATTTTAGGATCACATTTTTGTTCAGTTTTTTTAAATTTCAAATAAAATCTATCAGTAAAATCTGACCTTTTGTCAATATTTCTTCTGATTGGACTTTAAATGTTTGAATCTGTTTTAAATGTTGCTTTTTTACTCATTTGTTTCCATGATAAAGAGAATCTAATGAATTATGACTGTTTTTGTTCTTATTTCTAAACTGGATTATTCTGATTTTATTGAGCAGCTGCAGAAACATGAAGGACTTTTATCTTGAAGAGTCAGAAGTTTTCTCTTCCAGAATCTAATAGGAGAAGCAGATCATGATCAATTACAGGGAAATAAAGAATCATTTGAATATCCAGAGAGCAGAATCTCTCTTAGCTGAACATCAGCTGCATCTTCAGGGTTTATTCAAAGACTTGTGTGGTTTTCCAGAGTCCTGGGGGTCCTGAACTTTACACAATAACCTCTATTGTGTGGCTCTCCTGCAGTCTGATGCTGAAATAACAGATGCTGCTTCAGAGACGTTAGAGTTGGACCAAAACCTTGATGGATGCTGAACGTTGTGAGGACTCTAAGGCTGTAAATGTGCAGCAACGAAGAAGTGAAGATGAAGAGAAATCCTCAAACAGAAGCAGAATCTCTGCAGTTTCAGATGCAGCTGCAGGAAGATCAAACAGGGATGATACCTTTATTTATTTTCCATTTATTTGACCAAATAACCTTAATAAAAGCAGCATATGGATAAAGAAAATAGGTGGGATTCTGCAAACTTCTACAGAAACCTTGAGAGTCTTTCTAAAAAGAATCGATTGAACTTTTGAATCATTTCTTTCCATTAGGTAAGAATCCAAAAATGATCATCTGACTCTGAATTTCAGTTCTTGCAGGATCACAACTTTTTTCTGTGGGTGGAAAGGCCTGGTTGAGGTCAGAGGTCAGAGGAGAATGGCCAGACTGGTTCCAGCTGATCTAGATCCAGATCTCTATATTTAGAGATAAATATGCGCATCCCCTCTGCATTTATCCGGACTTGGGACCGGCACAAGGGAGCACTGGAATGTGCCCCCTTGAGGTTGCATTACATGCTTTTTTTTTTTTTTTTTTTTTTTAATTTTAATTTTTTTTTTTTTTTTTTTTTACAAAACAATATGAATTAACATTTTTTTAGGGCAAAACCTGAGCACCAGGAGAAAACCCAAACATATATTTTTTTAACAAACAATTTTTTAAAATGATTAAAAAATAATACTAATAAAGATAATAAAGATTTTGTCTTCAAGCGTCACCGATGACGCTTAAAGACAAAACCTTTAACATACTGTAACATTACATGCGTTGTTTTTTTTTTTATTTTTGTTTTTTTACAAAACAAAATTATATTTTAAAATGATTAAAAATAATACTAATACAGATAATAAAAAATATATCTAACTTTCCTACTTATTATCTAACTTACTTACAAACTTACTATCCTACTGATTTACTAATCTAAGTAACTAACTAATTAAAAATAATAATAATAAATAAAAAACTAAAATAAAGAAGGCACCAAAAAAACCAAAGCACATTAAAAAAACAACTATCTCATTTTATAACCAAAACATCAGAACACCAGTCTTTGTTCCAGCTAAAGTCGTTTTTCTGTCTCTACTTATACTGGCGTTTGCTTGCTGGTGTGAGAGTCTTTTTAAATCTCCTCCACAGGGAAATTTTCTCTCCACTGGTGTTCTCAGATTCATCGGCGGACTCGTCTTCTTCGTCATCTGAAGTTTCTATCTCCTCATCATCTGTTTCTTCCATGTCCTCAGAGGCTTCTTCTTCTTCTTCTTCTTCGTCAGTGGACATTTCCTCTGCAGGGTCTGTAGATCTTTGATCTGGGATGACCACAGAAGTCTTACTCTTGTACTTGCGCCATCTTGCTGGTGTCAGAGCCTTTTTGAATCTCCTCCACAGGGAAATTTTCTCTCCACTGATGTTCTCAGATTTATCTGTGGACTCGTCTTCTTCATCATCTGAGATTTCAACTTCGACATCTGAAGTTTCATCTTCAGCTTCTTTCAGGTCTTCTTCTTGGAGAAGATCTTCTTCAGAAACCGTCTCTGGTTCTGAAGCTTCTGTCTGAGCTGGTACCTCTTCAGAAATGTCCTCCAAAGATTGTGGGAGTGAATCTTCTGTTTCATATTCAGTCACATCAGTAAAGGTCCATGGCAGTCCTAAGTCAGATTTATCTGTCTTCTTCTGCTCATGTCTTGCATTGATGGCATCTCTTCGTTTGGCCAAACGAGTTCTGAACTTTATGGTGACTGGTTTACAGATCCTCCGTTTTTTGTTGGGAGGACATTCTGTTGTGTCCATCTCTGTAGAAATCTTGTGTTTCCTGGAAGGTTCTGCAGTCAGTGGTTGATCTTGTTCAGAAACAAACACTGGATCAGAGACTTGAACTTGGACAGATTCTTCACTGACAGTTTCCTGAGATTCTGGAAGTGAATCTTCTATTTCAGGTTCAGAAACTAACACTGGATCAGAGACCTGAACTTGGACAGATTCCTCCTCAACAATATTTTCCATAGACTCCATGACAGTCTCTTCAGGAACAGACTCCACTGATGGTGAATCAGTTTCCTCTGTTTTCTGATCAAGACTGATGTTATCTTGAATTTCTTGGTCAGCCAAAGGTGCGCTGACTGGCTCACAGGTTTCCAGTTCCTCTGATGAAGGGATTTCCTTTGTTTTCTTATTCCTCTTACGCCTCTTGCGTTTTTTGGACGGTTCTGGAACCTCTCGTTGTTCAGAACCTAACTCTGGCTCTGAAACTTGAACTTGGACTGATGATTCATCACTAACATGTTCCACAGATTGTGGGAGTGAATCTTTTATTTCAGGTTCAGAAACTAACACTGGATCAGAGACTTGAACTTGGACAGATTCCTCCTCAACAACATTTTCCATAGACTCCATGACAGTCTCTTCAGGAACAGACTCCACTGATGGTGAATCAGTTTCCTCTGTTTTCTGGAGATCAAGACTGATGTTATCTTGAATTTCCATGTTGCTGATTGGCTCACAGGTTTCCAGTTCCTCCAGTGAAAGGATTTCCTTTGTTTTCTTATTCTTCTTGCGCTTCTTGCGCTTTTTGGACGGTTCTGGAACCTCTTGTTGTTCAGAACCTAACTCTGGCTCTGAAACTTTCATTTCCACTGATGCCTCTTTCGTGGTCTTCTCAGATTCTTCTTTTGGGACAAGCAAATCCTCGGTTTGGTCCGTAGACTCCACAGGTGGGACAGATGCTTGCAGTGTTGTCACTTGCTCAGAAAGCTCCTCCACCTGGGACTGAAGTTTTCTGGCCCATTTGGTCTTTAATCGTAGTTTTACGTTCATCTGTTGGTTCAAGTCGGTTTGTTCCTCCAGACCCTCTTCCATCATTTTGGCTTTTGCCTTCAACAACTGTTTACATCGTTGAAGTTCCTTTTCTCGTTCCCGCCTGAGTTGACGTGCATCCTTCAGTTTTGGTTTCAACTCTTGGAGCAACTGCCAGTGTCTTTCACACTTCCTCTCAGTGGAAATTCTTTTCTGTTTGAGTTGGGATAAATACTCATTTTTTGCGTACAGCTGTTCCAAGAGACGGTCCCGTTCTTGTTTCAGGGCAGACAAATCCTTTTTGACAGAAGGTCTTTCTTGTTTTTCCACTGCAGGATTTTCATCCAGTGGATACTCTGTAGGTTTGTCTGCAAAAGTAACTTTTTTTACAGGTTTCCCTGTTTTAGTCATTTTTGTCGTGACTAAGATTGAAGGTTTTCCTGTTTTATTCATGTTTCTCTCAGGTAGCGTTGTGAAACTGATTTTGAATCAAAGTGTTAAGAAAACAGATGCGTTCAAATGTCTTGTGAGTTCACTTGGTCTCTTCTGGATTCTTTAGTTACTAATGATATCTTCAGCAGATTTTCATGTATTTAAGGATTTTCTGAGGTGATGATTGATGACGTCATGTACGCAAAATGACGTCATAAATGGCAACGACGAGTTCAAAAGTGGACCGTACCATTATGTGAAAAGCGCGGGGGGGGGGGCGGTGGGGGGGGGGGGTCGATTGGAATGGTACAGTCCACGTGCTGAGGCGCGTTGGGAAGCATTTGGTTGATTTTGAGAACGGAAACACCGAGCGGCGGCTTCGTGAAATGATAAACAAACTTGTGGATTTAGGAACCGCCCATCTATTCATGCGGATGCAGGAGAAAAACAGGTGAGCTGCAGGTAAACCTCGTCTTTCTGCGACACAAACTATCGTAGTGAGGGAAGTTGTGTAGGAACTGATGTGGTGAACATCCGGACGGAAGGGGGGACACTTTAGGAGGACGGACTCAGAGCTAGCAGTTTGAAAAGGTTTCGTGTTGCGGCAGGACTGGATCTAAGGAAGGAAAAAGCGGCGCGAGCCTTCCAGGAAACCCTCCTATGTTGATGGTGTCAACAGTTGAAAAGTTACAGTATGTTAAAGATTTTGTCTTTAAACGTAATCGGTGACGTTAGTATTATTTTTAAATCATTTTAAAATATTGTTTTGTTAAAAAAAAAAAACCATAAATGTTTGGGTTTTCTCCTTGTGTTCAGGTTTTCCCCTAAAAAAATGTTCATTAATATTATTTTGTAAAAATTAAAAAAAAAAAAAAGTTAGTCACGCATGTAATGCAACCTCAAGGGGGCACATTCCAGTGCTCCCTTGTGCCGGTCCCAAGTCCGGTTAAATGCAGAGGGGATGCGCATATTTATCTCTAAATATAGAGATCTGGATCTAGATCAGCTGGAACCAGTCTGGCCATTCTCCTCTGACCTCTGACCTCAACCAGGCCTTTCCACCCACAGAAAAAAGTTGTGATCCTGCAAGAACTGAAATTCAGAGTCAGATGATCATTTTTGGATTCTTACCTAATGAAAAAAAAAATGGATCCAAAAGTTCAATCGATTCTTTTTAGAAAGACTCTCAAGGTTTCTGTAGAAGTTTGCAGAATCCCACCTATTTTCTTTATCCATATGCTGCTTTATTAAAGGTTATTTGGTCAAATAAATGGAAAATAAATAAAGGTATCATCCCTGTTTGATCTTCCTGCAGCTGCATCTGAAACTGCAGAGATTCTGCTTCTGTTTGAGGATTTCTCTTCATCTTCACTTCTTCTTTGCTGCACATTTACAGCCTTAGAGTCACAGCCACACAATAGAGGTTATTGTGTAAAGTTCAGGACCCCCAGGACTCTGGAAAACCACACAAGTCTTTGAATAAACCCTGAAGATGCAGCTGATGTTCAGCTAAGAGAGATTTCTGCTCTGGAGGTGGAAGGTAGTCCTTGGAGATCTGCTTTGGAGCTGCCAGCATCTTCACATGAGCAGAGGCTGAGGCTTTCTTTGCTTCCCTTGAAACCTGAAGAAGTGAGAAGATCTCATGACCTCAAAAGCAGAAAGTAAGTTTCATTTTGTTGATGGTTTTCATTTGCAATGCAAACGTTCAGGAGACCTCAGCGGGTTTGATCATTGAATGAATGCAGAGAACAGCTGACCTCCCTGTCGCCCTGGAAGACGGGATGGACCCGTTTGGGGTTGGAGAGCTGCAGCGGTCGAGGAGTGAGGAGGGCCGTCTTCGTTCTGGGACGCACCAGCCGGACCGGACCGGACCGGACCGCTGGTCTCACACTGAGGAGTGTGAAGACTCCTGCAGGAGGAGCAGGTCCACCTGCAGAAACAACCTGCTGAGAGGTCACCAGCTTCATGCGGAATCCTCCGTTTCTTTCTAAATTCCTCTTTTCTGTTATTTGTGCTGCAGTAACTCAGAACTCTTCAGATATTTGATTAATCTCTAAAGAAATGAGATGAAACTTGAAAACACAACAACTTTATGGCTAAAGTTTTAGCAAAAAGACTTAAATATAAAACATATTTAGGATTTTCAGCAAATAAAATTCTTCTAGCAGTAAAATATGACCTTTTTGTCAATATTTCTTCTGATTGGACTTTCTAGATCATTCTGAATGGGGGGGGCAGAAGACTTAGTAAGGGTGGCAGTTGAGAACAGTAGAGAGGAAGACCGTTACAAATGAAAGGATCAAAAATACAACATTTTAAACTTGTATTATTGTTAAGTAAATTTGTTATTTAAAGAAGCTTGTATTGATGATTTCTTATCACATTGATACCTGAATTTATTTTCGATTCTGGAAAGAATGTTCTTGTATTTAATTGGAAACTAAAGAGGAATTGAAATGAAGATAAAATGCTTTAATTTACTGGATTGCTCTGATCTTTAAGATCACAGAATAAGAAACTAAAGGAGTTTGAAGCGATCACATTATTCCTGAAGAAACAGAAAACTCACATTTTTGTGACCAGAAACAAAGATTAGAGTTTAAAGTGTCAGAACTTTCTCATTACTTGTCCTATATAAGCAAGGAGGGTATCATTATAAAGCTATTCAAAAGAACTACAAGAATATCAAATGAATATTTATTTGCATATTATCTAATAATAATCTGCCCAAATCATTAAAAGTAAAATCATAAATACCCAACAGCTTTGTGATATTGAGACAAGTAATCAATCAATATTTACATATTTCCAGGATTTTTAAAATAGTCGATTCTGGCCAAAAAGCCCTATTTATTAAGTGGACTACCATGGGGTAGTGTGTGAATTACAAAAAAAAAAAAAAAATTAAAACCGTTGATTCAAATATAACTTTATTGGTAAGAACAAAAAAAATGAAGCCTTGTGGTAAATAAATAGTACAGAACATTTCAGAAAAATAAACACTGACATGATTTGAGTTAAAACTGAGTTACATTCAGGGCGGAGTGTGTGTCGAGCAGTTTGAGGTTGACAATAAAGTTGCAGTTAACATTGACTCAAAAAAAAAAAAGAAAAACTTCTTTACAAAACATAGATTAAAAAACAGTTTAAATGAGGAACTCGTCGATAAATTAAATAAATAACAGGCAAACAATTACAAAAACATTTCACTGTAAACATCCGCGGGTTGAATTTTACAAACGTACCATCAAAATGACATAGTGTTTAATATTTATCTTTTTGGGGACACAACCTGATGTATTTGATCATTTATGGAGGATAAATTATTTTTAAAGATTTTCTCCTTGAAAACGAAGAAACTAATGGTTTTGAGATAGTGAAAATGCTGACATATTTAAGTCTAAAACACAACATTCAACTGGATTAAGAAACAAAAGCCCAACAGGTATTAGACTTGATGGTAGCAGATAATTCAATCAAAACTTTCAAAAGTTATAAATAAAAACGCTCTGTTCCATGATGTCCGCTGGGACAGGTTTCCTGAGTTTAGGGTCACACAGTCGCTCAAAGACGGAGTTCTGATCAGGCGACTGAATTGTGTCTTTGGATTTTGTTTTCCAGAACCTTGTGGAGTGTACACGGAGAAATGATGGCCGTAAGTTTATCCTCCCATTCACACAGCTCCGGCTAAAACAAAAAAAAAGAAAAGAGACACAACAGGTGTTAAAAACAAAAGAAGTGGTAAAAACTTTAGGTTTTTGGGGTCAAATACTTTCAAATAAAAGAGTATGTATTTTTGTGCTCAAAGGCAATAAAAAAAGACAATTTATTTGCAATCCTCTAGGTTTTTTAACCATTTTAGTGCCTTAAAAGAACATGTTATTAACAATATAACAAGATTTCATTAAAGAAAAACTGCATTTTTATGACATTTTTATATCCTATACTTACATTTTACGAGTATATACATTTTAACTCTTAATTTCCCATTATTAAAATATTTTATTTTCCTTCAAAAAGTTGAAGCTGGTTTCTAAAATAACTCAGTGTTGCATTTTTGGAGTTTTATCCCTCATCTATGATCTTAAATGCTCTTTAAAAACCTTTACTGCCATCTAGTGTTTAAAGTTAAGATTAGACTGAAACTTGCAAAGATTGTTTTTACACATTCAAGATATTTTACCAGGTTTTACGTCATTTTAGCTTCTCTTTGCTTTATAAAAGTTATGATCTAGAAATATATAAATTATTAAAATGAATCATTTTGCTCCAAACATTTTACAATAAAACAAAACTTGTAGTTTTGGTTCAGTTTTAAGGATGATATTTTAATAAAAGCTAGACGGGCATTCATTATTCACAGTATTATGATTATCTGTAACCCAAATAAACTACAATTAGGTACACAGAAACTCAAAAACCTTTAGCTTATAACTAAGAAAAATACTTCTTATTGGACTGTCAAACATTTACTTCAAAATGAACTTTTACAGTAAGACTTTTTAGCTTATTTTTCCCTTTTTGGATGCTTGTCTCTCAGGCATACCTGCCTGTTTCCCTACATCCCCTGCTCTGGTATGTTCTAATAGAATGCACACACCTGAACCAGGTAATCAATCACAAGTAGGGCAAATCGTGCAGACACTGTGGCCTTTGAGGCCTGGAGTTTCCTATTCCTGATCCATATTTCATGTAAATTAAAATTTTCTTGATGATGGAAAGATCATTTTATACTTTAAAGTGTTCCTTTTTCACAGCACAACAGATAGTGAAACATCCAGGACAAAAGCTGCCGTTTCTGCAGCATACTGTAACAGAAGGGCATTATGGGATTACTCACCAGGAGGGTGACGTTCAGTTTTGAGATGAGATGCCTAAAATTTGGCCTGCTCTGGCAGTGTTCTGCTGGGAGCTCTCTCAGTTTATCCTTGTATAACTCCAGACCTGAGATGAAGTAATGATGAGAGGCACAAACCTGTGGAAGAAGGAAATCAACGTTTAAAAAAAAATAAACTCATCTGCTTTAGGTGAAGTAAGCGACATCAAAATGAAAAAAGAAGCATATCCTACCGTTTTTTGCTTGCCTTCCGTCTCCTTGAGTTTAAAAGCCTCGGTGAGGTTGAGAGAAATGAAGGTGTTGCAGGTCTTGTTCTGTTGAAGGTGACAATGCACTCGTAAATACCTCAAATTGGTTCGAGCAAAGTAAGCATGAAGCGCAAAAGGAAGTGGTGAAGCTATCATGATTAAGACGATGTGTGCATACAGAAAGGTACAGCAACGAAGACCCAGTTTTTAACAGACAAAGCTTTTCTTTTCCTTCTAGAATTGTTTAGCTCTGCAGCTTTAAAATGTCACATTTTGGATGAAATTTCCGTTTATGTAAAGGTAAACTTGAAAATGATTATGAAAAACTTTAAAAAATGTTTGCTTTTAAAAGCCACAATATTTTCCTAACATATAACTGTAGGATGGATTATTGAACTAAGAAGTAAAAGAACTTTTGGCAAAGCGATCAGAGTCAAATTCATCACTTAAGTAGGTGTGAGTTCTCGAAAAATATCCAAAAGCTGTTATTCAACAAAGTAAAAAAGAGAATGGATGAGGTAGCAAACTTACAATTTTCTTCATGTGGCACTGCAAGGAAAAAGAAAAAAAAAAGTTAAACATTTTCGCAAAAAACATCGTTTTCGCTCAGAAGCAGCAGCTGAGTGTTGCATGCAGACGCCGCAGCAAGACCCAATAAACAGTTTATCTACCAATCTGAACCCACACACTGTCATCACTTCTCTGGAGGCTGTCAGAAAGCGGCATAACAAATGCGGCCAAAAGTTTAACCAGACAAGTTTCTGTTTACCAAATTGCAGAAAAGAGGATTATATTCCCTTTTACTTGCTACTAATTTCTTACCTCCACGACTTTTCCCAGTTCGTTGATCTGAGTCAGTAACTCGCTGTTGGGGTCAGCGGGGGCGCAGGGCGACAGACGGAAGGTGTGGAAGAAAACCAGCAGCAGTGGGAGCAGCATCCATGTAGAGGAGGAACACCAGCTTGCCATGGCGGACGGACAGGTTCAGGTTTCTCTGAGTTCTGCAAAGATCCAGCTGGCCCCAGCACTTGAAGAAAGTCTAGAGTGGTGAAGTCTCTCTTGCTGCTTTGTCTCCCTCCTTTTATAGGGCAGCAATATTTGAGGCACCTACTTTGGACCTTTCCTGGGGAATCCCACAACATGTTGTCCATTTTTCTATGGTTTTCATTCAGAATCTTCCCACGCAGGATGTCCTTACTCAACAGGTCCCTTGACACTATGGCAAGTGTGCTGTGATGCGAGCCACATATCAGTTCATCTGACTTCTTATGACTGTGGCGGTATTTCCTCAGCTCTTCGAAGACCTGACCGTCGTCAAATATGGGAAAATAAGTCAGACGCTTTTTGCAGTCTGACAGCTGTGGGCGGGCCCCAGGTAATCCAGATTACCTTTCAACTGGACGGAAACCCAAACGTTCAGACACGAAAGGCCAGGGTTCAACTTTTAACAAATCTACAGATTGTTTGTTAAAATCAGCTCACGTCTAGTGAGTTTGCATGCCAGAATGCCAGCAACGACACAATTTGATAAGATCATCCCCAACCTGCTATATGTCCAAACTTCCCTGTTCTGTTTTATACAGGTGCTAACAAACGTCTGACTTTTACCTTACAACCTTCTCTTATTACATACTAAATCGGCTGAATGCTTTGTATTTTTCTTTTATTGATTGATTTGTTAAAAGGGGGCAGACAAAATAAGTTTTTCCTCTTTCTGTCCCCTTTTCATTTATTTCTTTATTTACATCATGTTTGAGTTTATAACTCAAATTTATATTACATGTTTTTCCTTTTAATGAATAAAATGACATAAAAGAAAAAAAAAACCAACAACCATAGACTGTATATGAGAACTGGACCGAGTGACCCCTCCAAACAGGAAGTACCCATTGGCTCCAAGAGGCCATAGACTTCTATACCAGCTCTTACTCCGTCATTCTGTTGTCAAAATCTCATAAAATATTGTCTGTTGTGCAAACTGACCAATTTTCAAAAAGTAGGTGGAGCCTATTGGCCCGAACGTTCAATTTTAAGTTAACTGCTGATAGTAGTTGTTGTAGAAACTTTGACTCAGACTAATCACTGCTCACTGACAATTTCTGGTTCCAACATGGTGGCATTCATATCCCAAGAAGAATGGCGACTGAACTGTCTTCATTTGGTTGGATGCTTCCAACACATATTCAGTTAAAGTCCCGTTAGTTGTTAACGACCTTCCAGTCTCAGGGCAGACACTCTAGCACAAGGCCACTGAGCTGCAGGCTAATGTTTTTGTGTTTTTTTTTTGTCTCTTCTGGCCTCTCAGACCTCACTGTGGTGATACATTATTTCTTTCTATAGTAGGCCCGGCGTTTAGTCCCAAAAATGTGGCCCCCGACCCGTTTATTATTAGAGACAGGTGTCTGGAAGATATACAGTATATTGAAAGAAGTACAATGGGCTTGGATGCAATTTCTAACGCAGGTATGCGAGGTTGTTTTTATTATCAATCGGGGCTTCACCCTGAACCAATAGATTAATGAGTCGCCATCGTCTCAGCCAATCACAATCAATTTAATGCCTTTAAAAATGCCCTACCATGATTTTCTTGAGCCTTTCAGGGTCAACTATATCCACATAAATGATCATAAATTACATTTGGACCTCTAAGAAACAAGTTATTTACGAAATATTAGTTATATTTCGACTCGATTCCTGAAGCTCCGCCTGCCGCTGCGTGTGGCTGCTGCCCATTTTTTGACGTCATCCTAGAGTTTGAAAATGGATGCACGTACGATATATCTACCTTTAGTAGGCCTGGCCATTGGATTTCTTTTTTACTGAAGACATGACACAATTGAAGGATATACAGTATTCTGCATTTAACATGAAAGTTTCTTTGCTGATCGCCGCCAGCTCAGTGGAGAAATTGAGTGTTGTATTAGACTGGGGGTGGTGCTGTCAGAGCAGACTCTTCCTGGAGGTAGCGGTTCGCATCGTGCTGACATCAGCACGTTTCCACCCGCTCGTTTTCGTGGGTATGGGAGGCAGTTCAGGTTTTTAAAGGATTACTCTTAAATACATGAACGGATCAAAATGCCGTTTTGTCGTTCTTTATAGTGAGGAATGAACAGTAAAAGGATTTCTTTCATGGTAGGGACCCTTAAAATTCATGATTGATTGTCTCTCTCTACTTTCTAGACAGTTCGTCCCTCAACTGTGCAGTTCTTCACCTGGAGTGATGCTTTGGCACCAGCCTCTTACCATCAACACGTCTAGGCCAGGGAGAGGTAACTCCAGACCTCGAGGCCCACATTCCTTCATGTTTTCCAACATACCCTGTACTGGCATGTTCTAATTGGCTGGACACACCTGAACCAGGTAATCAGTCATGAGTAGGACTTGGATATCTGGAAATCATGCAGACACAGCGGCCCTCGAGGCCTGGAATTACTTATCCCTGGTCTTGGCTCTAGGATTTGAACATCTATAGTCTGAGTTCATCCCAAGTACGCAAGACGACATCATCCCAGAGCCTAACCACCAAAGATTGTGGACACCTTTTTATGTTTACTATTTCTAATATCTCTCCTTATTGGAATATTTAAAATAAAACATTCAGAAAAACTGTTTTTATAAATCAGCACTTTCTAAATAACCTGAAGTCTCAGCTCTACGCTGGATTGTGCCGTCTTGTGGGTTTTATTTTGGGTTCAGCTCCCACACAGCACTTCCCTTTCAGCACCACCCACTTCAAATGATAAACTATTCATTCACACTGTAGCTTCAGGGGAAAAAAAATTAAGAAAAAGTATGACATGTGTCAGAAACGAGCTGAAATTGACATCTATACTCACTTTTGACTCTAAGAGGCACATCTGTCCAACTGCTCATAGACGCTTATTTCTAACCAGCCAATTACATAGATACAACTCAATGTATCTGTGCACGTGGTCCAGACAATCTGCTGCAGTTCAAACCGATCATCACAAGGAAGAAGAAGGATAATTGAAGTGGCATGGTTATTGTGTCACACGGGCTGGTTTGAGAATTTCAGAAACTACTGGGATTTTCACCCGCAACCATCTCTATGGTCAGAAAAAAGAAAAAAAAATTCCAGTGAGCGGAAAGTCCTGATAATAAAGCAGTAACTCAAAAAAGAACTGGTAACACCTGACGTCTGCAGAAGAGCATTTCTGATCGAACAAGAACCTCGATGCAGATGGGCTACAGCAGCAGAACATCACTCCTGTCAGCTATAAAAACAGGAAACTGATTCACTCACCAAAACTGGACATTAGAAGATTGGAAAAATGTTGTCTGGTCTGATGAATCTCCATTTCTGCTACCATATTCCATGGAAAACATTGATCCATCCTGCTTTGTGTCATGGTTTTCTGGGATGGCACACTTTGAGTAACAACTAAGCGTGGTTACAATGCCTCAGTCTACCTGAGTATTGTTGCTGACCATGTCCATCCCATGATGACCACAGTGTACCATCTTCTGATGCTGTCATAGAGCTGGAATCCTCTCAGACTGGTGTCTTGAACATGACAATGAGTTCACTAGACTCCGATGGCCTCCACAGTCAGCAGAACCTGATACAACCTTTGGTACGTGGTGGAATGGGAGATCAGATGTTCAACCGACAAATTCGGAGCAACTGTGTGATGCTGTCGTGTCAATATGGACCAAACTCTCTGAGGAACGTTTCCAGAATCTTGAATCTACGCCACCAAGGATTAAAGCAGTTCTGATGGCAAAAGGGGTCCGATGCAGTACTAGCATTGCTGCTTGCAAAGTATAAATCATATATCCTATTTTAACTACCTGGTCATTTATAGAGATGAGCAACTGTAGTTGAAGATGATCTTCAAGCCTCATCATAGAAATCTTCCATTCTTCCAAACATGCACGTCCACCAGACGTATGTTAATGTTCTGTGTTAGATATAAGATGCTGTTTTATGTGTTTATTTAGTCAATATTGTTTGCTAAAAGATATTTTGTCTGTTCCTTTAACCAATAAAATCACTAAAAATCACATTTTTCAGTTAAAATGTAGGCTCCAGGAAAAAAAGAACAGCCCCTCGGAGTGGGTAGAATGAGTCTTGGCGCACACATACATTTGTCCTCTATGCAAAACTTTTCAACTGAGTCTCAAAAATGTTGCTAAAGCAGAAAAAGTGAGGCCTCACTCTCCACATATCTCAAAAGTCCAAAGGGGATTTAGATGCTGAGTTTGCTTTTTCCTCTGTCACCTTTCTGTTATCACTGAATGACATTTTCAGGGCATCCTCATCCTCAAAGGTGAACGGACAACAAGTTCCAGTGATTGAGGAAATATTATAAACATTTTACATTCTATCATTTATTCACAGAGAGAAGTAAAACAGAATTTTTTAACATTATTTTTAAACTTGTGCATTGTTAAGAAAAGAAGCAGAAAACTCAAAGGTCAATGTTTTTGTTCGGCAGATTACACTTTTTACAGGTTTCCACATCAATCAGTGTAAACAAGGCTTTCCCCAGGCATGACAGACGGGGGAGGAGAAAATAACAGCGACGCAACAGATGAATAACGCCTGTGGTTTTCTTAGAAAGGCAGCCCACATCTAAGACTTCTGAGCGGGAGCGCCGCTGAGCGAAAAACTCAGAAAACTGATAACCGGGCTCATTTTTCCTGATATTTTCACCCAAAAAATAAACA
Organism: Oryzias javanicus; assembly: GCA_003999625.1. Lineage (NCBI taxonomy): Eukaryota > Metazoa > Chordata > Actinopteri > Beloniformes > Adrianichthyidae > Oryzias > Oryzias javanicus. The sequence continues at coordinate 3,351,312 of CM012446.1, forward strand.
TGCAAAACAATAAAAAAATTAATATTTATTTTGTAGAGTACAAAACAATATGTTTCATTTATGTCCCAATGTCATTATGCAAAATACTTCATTACATATTTAAGTCCTAAAAAGAGGAAGTCTAAGTCCTTGACAAGGGGAAATTTTTTATGACTAACTTCAATGATAATTTCCTTCTTTTTGAATTCTAGCTTCCATCCATCCAGCGGGGCAGTGGTCTAAGCAAGAACTCCCAGACTTCCCTCTCCGTGGTCACTTACTCCAGCGCTCCCAGGCCAGCCAAGAGTGTCCGTATCTGGACCAGATGCCCGATCCACCTCAACTACTCCGAGCTCTCTCCGGGTGACCGATCTTCTCCCCCCATCTCTAATGCCTCGTTTCCACTGAGCGGTCAATGGACAGGACATACTCAGACCATTTTAGGTCCATAGAAAAATGCAATAGACCAGTTAGAGCGGAGCTTCTGTTCATCACACTATGAAATCCATTGATTGGCGGAAAGGTTTTGTCCTCTGTTGCCTGCAAAGAATACAGCAGTACTCTCTTATTCTCTGGGGTAACGAACCCAGAGACATGTCGAGTCTCCAAATACAGGGACCCCCCCTCATCCTCACCCAAAGCATGTTCATCTCCAATCCATACTTTCCAAAGAAACTCTCAATTTCGCCAATATTGGGTCTTCTTGCTGCACGTTTCCCAACTAAACTTGTAGGTTCAGAGCAGTCATCACCAATAAACGGGCAGTTTATTGCTTGTTTTAAATATTAATGTACATTATATCTATAAATGAACACATTTCCTCCTCTTTTCTAACTTTAATCAATAGCAGCAAATCAGTTTGTCTCTCAGGTTGTACTTTGAGTTATTTAGTAGTGACAAATGTGCATAAAACAAGCACATTTATAGGTTTTTAGAGCTAACTTCTTACATATTTCTCTTTTTTTTTTTAATGGCACGCAATGAAAGCTACTAGATCAGGGGTCTGCAACCTGCGGCTCCTCTTTTATCTCTCCATTGTGGCTCTCTGGCGGAAGATTAGCTATTATTTTAGCAACATGCTAACTTTTTTGGCTATTTGTTTTCTAGTTGGGTTTTAAGGATAATTTAGATTTTTAGCTTCTATTTTGGCAGCATGCTAACGTTTGTGACTAATTTAGTTTACTGAGGCATTTTATGCTAATTTGGAGTTTAGCTAATATTTTAGTAAAATGCTGATCTTTTCAGCTATTTGTTTTCTAGTGAGGTTTTTAGGATAATTTAGCATTTAGCTTCTATTTTAGCAACATGCTAACGTTTTTGACTAAGTTAGTTTACTGAGGAATTTTAGGCCATTTCAAGATAGCTTTTTTTTTTTGGCGGATTGGCCTCTAATTACTCAATTCATTCTAATTTGGAGTTTAGCTAATATTTTAGCAATATGCTAACATTTTTAGCTAATTTGTTGTCTACTGGAGGTTTTAGGCTCATTTTGAGTTTAGTTTTTATTTCAGCAACATAAAAATTTTTTTGTCTTATTTAATTTACAGAGAAATGTTATGCTAATTTGAACTTCAGCGAGTAATTAAGCAACAAGCTTATTAAGAGATGCTAGTTTATTTTTATATGTTTTTTGCTGTAGTAGACATTCATATTTATTTTAAAAGAAAACAAAAAGAAGGTTATGAATGCAAATACAAATTTCTTAAAGGCTAATGTAAGTCAAAGCGGCTCCTTTTTAGGTTTTGATCAGTAGAAAACAAGCCCAAATGGCTTAAAGGATTAAAAGATAATGCTTTTCATCTGTTTTACATTTATTCTCAGATTTAAAACTCAAAATCCTCAATCAAATCAGAAATCAGACTTGCAAATATAAATATTGGATTCTTTGCCAAAATTATTATACGCCATGTTTTTCAAAAATTCTTGTTAGCTTGGGAGTGTTTACTATTTTTAGCTCCACATACTCCTGCAGTAGGGATAAAATTGTCTGGCAGCAAACCACATAACACTGGAAAATGTGAAAGAATGTCTGCGTTCTTTTTACACTCCAGAGCTGTCGGCACTTTCGGCTGGAATTTATTCTTGGATTTTGTGAAAATGTGGCAAAACAGAAACAGGTGAAGCACAAAATCCAAGTTCAAGTGTTCGTGTTTGAGGACGAATTCTAAATGTATGCAAAAATTGGAATAAAGGTTGTTAAATTGTGCTTTTAAATGTTAAATCTGTTGCAGGAGCTCTGATGTTTTCACAGACGTCATAGTCAAAGCACAACCATTTAAATTGTCAGCAGAAATGTTGGCACAATCAGTCAATTCTGATTATGTCCCAGTGGTTTTGGATTGCTCTCCTGACTCCATGATCGCTTTCACGTGCTCACAAATTTGGAATAACTGGGAGAAATCAGATATATGGAGATGCAATCACCAGGATCTCCATGGTGGTCATCAGCAAGGTTTCTTGGTGGCAGCGCTGGGATAAACTGGGATGTCTGCTGTTCTTCTTTTGTACACACAAATACTGCCACTGACATAAATGGAGATGGACAAGGCTGTGACATCACCAATAGAAAATGCCTTATACCGAAATAAGGTGGGGGGAGGGAAAGAAAAGGGAAAAAGATATTTCTTTTTCATGTGTTTTAAAATTTTTGTAATTTTCTATTTTTTTTCTCTCTTGAGCCACAATGGGAAGCTACCTTTGAATGTAAATGGACAAAAGTATAGGTAGAAATGTGGCATTGTGAACAATCCAAATGTTAAATGGAATTTACATCTATGATTTTACAATACTCACAGGTACCTGAAGAAAATAATTTTAAGTTTGTATATAATTTTATGTATGATATGACTACTGATTTGCACTAAATGTCAATAAAACAAGTTAAAAAAAAAAGAAAATGCCTTATACGTCAGGTTCCAATGAAATTCAATCAATTCAGTCGTCATTTTTGCAGTGATTGGTCCGAGAATCTGTCAATCAAGTGCTTGGATTGGAGCAACTATATTGCTCTTTTCCTGAAACAGACTTTAATATCTTGGCTAGTTTAGTGGATTGTTTATCTGCCATTAAGTTATGGTTGTCTTACACTTACATTTTCAAAAGACGGAGACGGGGATGTTTGCCCCAGATAACAAAATCCCATCAATCAAACAGCACCTTGAGCATCAAACAGCTAAATTTCAGGAACCTTTTGATCGGCACGCTAAACAAATTGTCAAAAATTGCATTTATCACTTGAGGAATGTAGCAAAACTAGACCTGACCTGGAGATGATTATCCATGCTTTTATATCCTCACATTTAGATTATTGCAATTCACTTTTTACTTGTTTTTGCAAAAGCTCTTTAAAACGTCTGCAACTGGTTCAAAATTTTGCTTTTAACTGGAGGCAATAAACGACATGACTCCTTTACTGTCCTCTTCACAGTGGCTTCAAGTTAAATTTAGAATTGATTTTAAAGTTTTACTCCTGGTTTTCAGAGCTTACGCTACAGTCCGGTCCTTGAAATCAAAATCTCTTAAAAATTCCAAAAACTCCTTTAAAACCAGAGGAGACGTCGCCTTTCAAGCTGTTGCTCCTCGTCTTTTGAACGACCTCCTACTGTCAGTACGACAGATAAACTCTGTTGAGCGTTTTAAAAGTCAGATCAAGACGTTTTTATTTAAAAGAGCTTTTAGGTAATTTATTTATATCTTTTATTGTGTTTTACCTTGCTGTCTGTCTTCTATGTTATTTTATCTGCAATATGTGTACGACTGACTGTAATTTTATCGTCTTTTTTGTGATTTATCGTCTTTTTCTGCCTCCTATGATTGGAACGAGCTGCAGAAAATCCTGAAGTTGCATAATCTGGTCTCATTAGCTGCATTTAAGACATCTTTAATAGATGTGATTAGGGATGAATGCAGGTGTTATTAGCTTAGCTTTTTATTTTTATTTTTATTTATTTATTTTTTTAATTTTCATCTTCAATTTGTTTTTACCGTTTTAATGGGTCTTTTATGTTAATTATTAACTTTGTGCCTCCTGTTGACTTTTATTGTAAATATTTAAAATATTGCTGTCGGAAGTTTATATTTTTAATCTTCGTGTAACTTTTTACCCTGTTCCATTTTTACTGTTGATGCCTAATCAGGTCGTCGTTGTAAATGAGAAGTTGTTCTCAATCGACCAACCTTTATAAATAAATAAAGGTTATATATATATTTTTTATCTGCAAAATAAACATTTACTTACTTGCTTTGAACGTTTAAGGTGAGGACCAGCGGGCACCACATGAGGCATCTGATTGGCCAGTTTCTAACTTGAGATAAAGAAAATAATATGTCGTGAAAAAAACAAGTTGAGCAAGGAGATGCTAAAAAGAGGAACCAGAGCAAGAATAGTGATTCTGACAAACAAAAATAGATGTTTATTGTTCAAAAGAAGTCTATGGGATTTTGGCTTTCTGGATATTTCCTATTATCAGTCCAGGTCTCTCTATGTATTTCTGCGGTAAAGACTTATGTGGATGGGGGCTGTCTGCTGGCTAAAAATGGGGCAAACATGCAAGGTGTGCACAAAAAAATCCAAATCTTAGTGAGCACAAATGTTTAATTTGTTCTTGCTAGAATTGCAGGGCACTACATCTTTCATGTATTGTAGGAGCAAGATTCACAATGCTTTTCCAACTCTATGTCCACCAGAAAACATTGGAAAAAGAGGCCATTGAGTTCAACAAATATCCACAACAACAAACTGAGTTTAAAAAAACTAAGTAACTTAGTAAAACTTAGATTTGATTCTTTTAGAACAGAGATCTACAACCTGAGGCTTTTATTCCTCCATTGTGGCTCTTTGGCTTTGAAGGAATACTTTTGTCATGTATAGAAAAACAATTTAGAGAACATTTCAAAGCTGAATTTAATAAATGTATAGTCACAAAAACATAAATAAAGTGCCAAAGACACTGGATCAAATGTCTCTTTTGGTGTTAAAGGTTGCAGACCCTGTTTTAGACAGGCCTTACTTCATGCTGGGTACTTTTAGTTGATGTGTTGTTTTTATTTAATTTGAATTTAGGCTTAAATTTGCACCCTTTAACACCGGAGATGTCGCCAGTAACACACGCTCTTTGACTAATTGTAACTCTTTATGCGATCGAGGTGAATCGGTTGGCTTTTCGTGTCAGCGTTGCACAGCAACTGCGACAACTGGTGGATCAGGTGAAAGCTTCATTGCTGGAATTACAGTTGTGGATTTGGGGTTGTCCAAAGAAGACTGGAGCAAAAACTTGGGTTTTTTTTAGGTTAAAAAGTCACACAAGTATCAAAACGGGACTTGTTATTGGCAGATTCTCAAAATTAAGTGACTTTGAATCGAATTGGGGCCAAAAAAAGCGACTTGGGACGTCCCAGTTGTAAAGGCAGAACTTTTGGAGATTGAGTCCAGATAACCGTTTCTGTGGTATTAACTTTCTGCTGTTGTGTAATAACTGTAAGGTTATCACAGGTTTGTGTTGCAAAGGCTCTAAAACGGCTCGTTTTTTTTTTTTTAAGTGGCGTCAAGAACTTTTTCTTATCTGTTTTCTGCAACGTTCAAAGGGTTACTTTGAAATTCTCAATGAACGTCTTGTATTCAAAATGAAATTTTGCTCAGATTTCGGCGATAAAGGAAACTTCAAAATGACCAGAGTTCAAGGAGCTCAGAGCCGTTGGGGTCACTGCTGGTAGATGTAGTGATAAGTGGGGTTAACCGCTTCGTTGAAGGTTGCACACGAGACGTGACAACAGAACTAATACAGAGAAATGGGGAATGAGTAATGGGGGCTTGTCTAATGTCTCGATGTATATATCCACTAGAGTTGAGTACAGGGAAGGATCATGGGGACCATGTTAAAATGACAAACTTCTATTCTATGGTGTGTGTGCATTTTAGAGATGACCTTATAAGATTTGAAAATTTCCAAACCCTTAGTGTGGTTTGCTCTTTTTGTTTGTTTTTTAGCTGGTTCGGTCCAGTAAACGAGCAAACAAAGACTGAAAACTTATTTATCAGAACTAGAGTTAGTTCATCTTTGGACAAAAAAGGTGTATAATTAAATAAACTGCTTTTATATTTCAGGAAAAACTTTAATTTTTATGAATTATGCTAGTGTTTTGTGCATTCCTTTTGAGTTGAGAGAGGGGAGGGGTCAATTAGGGAGGGGGCGTGGTCACAGACAGACATGACAATACAAAAAAAAAAAAGATTTTTCTGCAAGAACATCCTCATAAACAGGACGAGTACAGTAAAACGCACACCAAACATGTATCCTACCTGCATCCATAGCAACCTGCGACAGATTCAATCTCAGAGGAGACGGCAAATCAAGCACAAAAAACAATAATTGCCAAATAAGCAAGTAAATAAATAAATGCATGGGGGAAAAGGGATCTTTACCAAGAAACCCTGATGTTAATGTAACAAATGTTCTATTTTGAGATGTTAATTTCCACCAAATTCATTGTAAATAGTAATTTGTCAACTCTTGTATGTTTTTCAGTCTGTCCGAGGGTACTTGAACTCACCACATGGCGCGCCGACCAACGAGCTAAGGTGAGATAGTTTTTAGTGTCCCTCTTTTACCAGTTTATTTTTTATGAATGTGGTATAGTTGATTATAAGTCACTCTTCCCTTCATTACTCGCTAAGGGGGAAGGAAAATAAAATAAATTTAGCAATAGTTGTATCGATTTAAAATGCTGTCAAGACGATTTTAATAAATCATTTATTTAAGTTTGTTTTCCACAAAAGTAAAAGCAACTTGTAAATGAGATACAGTTGCAGTGACCATTTTATTAACATTAATTCTGAAATGAGTTGGAAAAATTTGTGTTTGGTTTTGCATTTTTCACAATCTAGGATTGAAATAAACCCAATCAATCCACACCCCTACTGCTACAATTCCAAAATCCAGTGCCGGAGATATTTCACAGAAGTCTATGAAAAAACAATGTGTTTCAATGCTCACTAGGTTGGTAATTAAAGACCACAATGCAATTTTTTTTCCTTTTTTTTTTTTAAATGTGTTTAAATATGTTCTTTCAATTAAACCTTAATCGTAAATGCTCGCATTGATTAGATTTTCACTTCATGAAATTGGTGACGTCATACTGGCAGTTTAAAAAAAAAAAAGGAAAAACGTCATGAGCATGGAGTCTGAATTTCTTTTAAAATCCAGGGCACAAGATATTTCTGCACTATGGAGTTTTTTTTAGTAGTTTCTCTTTCTCTTTATGTTTCCTTTCATAAAGCATCAGGAACATGAAAACACAAAATCAAATACAGAATACAACACAGTCCTAAAACTTCAAGAATGAAAGGGAGCAGATGGAAGAACAATGTTCTTATTTTGTACCTGCCCCTGCTAAATCAAAAATACTCATATGTATAAACAAATATACAGTTTTTGATGGCCCCACCGTTGGCCATTAACAAGCCAAACAATATAATAAAACAAAAAGAATATTAAATCAGAAGATGAAATCAACTACTTTTGAGATAACTTTCCAATTTCATTCTCCTAAACATATTCCTAAACTGAAGAATATTTGTACAACTTTTCAAATCAATTTTTTGTAAATTTCAAAGTTTAACACCAATAAAAGAAAAACACATTTGTGGTGCGAACAACTAGGTACCTGAAATCAAATCTCCTTCTATGATTTAAATCTTCAGAACTAAAAACAAACATCTTGAGCAAACTCTCTGGCAGTTCTGTTTTTAACTTTAGTTAGGGATATATTGCATGTGTTGTTGTTTAGTCACTCATGTTGAGCTGATGTGAGCAGTTTGCATTGAAACTAGCTCAAGTTTTGCAGGATACTAACATTCATTCTTCTTTTTTGTGCATTTTAATAAAATTTGTGTCAATCAGAACAAAATATCCATTGACACCAACCCAGACACAAACACAAACCAAAGTATTATCGGGAACACGACCCATTGGTGATGTGATCTGGTTACATTAGTGTAGAGAAGGAGGGTGGGACACCTGCAATAGTGGTCAAAGCGGCCCCCTCCTGGATGGAGTAGTAGACCATCTACGGCCACGATCCAGAAAAAGGGGCAAAGGGCTCTATCCCAAAAGTTAAATGGCCCAAGAGAATGGGCAAAGACCATACCAAGAGTCCAGAAAAGGGCTCCAGCTTCAGATGAGGGCCCACCACCTGGGAGTCCTCACATGCCTCCTTATTGACCCCTAGACAAACCAGGAGCACCCAGAAGGAGTCACTTCAGGTGTGGTCACCAGCCTGTCCCAGTGTAAGTACAACACAACATCTGGGAGGAAGGTACTGAGAAACGGCAAAGGTTCCTGATTAGAAAGAAATGAACAATCGGCCATGATCGACTGGACTCCAGTCCTCAAGGCAGAAATAGTAGAAAAAATAATCGCCAAATCTCACCAAACAAACATTCATTCTTTACTTAATGCAGATCAGTTGCCCAGGTTCTGTTAGAGAAAAGCAGACTCAAAGCATGATACCCCCCCCATGCTTCACAGTGGCCATTGGTGTTTTTAAGAGTAACTTTTATACCAAAGACTTCCATTTTGGTTTCATCTGATCGTATGACCTTCTCCCTGTTTTCATCTGGATCATGCAATTTAGAAATATGTTAAAATCCAGAGCACCTGATAGGTCTGCTCTGTATAGTCTTTAAGGGGTTAGTGTACATGTGTGTACATGTGCAAAATGTCTTTAATCTGATCAAATTACAAATGAAACGTGTTCATGGGGCTTGAACACAGCTAATGAACAATACTGGGGTTTTTTTTGTTTTTTGTGATCCAGCAGGGTATTTATTTGAACAAACTTTAAAATATTGACTTTTGATTTATGCTTTTCTGTAAAACAGGCCCCAACAGTTTTCACTTTTAAGGAGAATTTTAGATTTTTAAAAAGTTCTGATCGTGAACACATTTGACACTAAAAACCAGGAGTTTTGTTTGTGCAATTAAAAAGTTGCTAATTAACTGAGGCTTCTAGTGTACACTCACCCAAAACTGAAAGGCATCAGATGAGTGTGAGTGAAACCGTAATCTCTACATAGCAATAGTGCCAGTTGTGCCGCTTTGTGAAACACGTTTGACTCTTCAATCTGATAGAGTGCAGGTTTTCAGCTTACTGAGTACGATACTGGTGGTTTTGTGGGCATTGAGCTTCTGCAGCTGCAGCCAGTCTGCCACTCTCACAGCAAACTGGTTAGATCATTTGTTGACTTACAGAAGAAAACTTCACTCACTTCACTCCTAAGACAGTAAATGTCGGTTTTTCTGGTGCTTTCAAGACTTTAAAATTAGATGACATCAGATAGATGACTTGGGCAGTTGCACGAGTTCTGGCGATGTTAGCGTTATGACCGTCATAAACCACACGGTTCTCAGCAGGTCATCTGGACCCAAGACAATGATGTATATTATTTGTAGATGTTCAAGACAATCCAGCAGACTGATGTTCTGTTTTTGGTGCAAGAATAACTCATTGAGCCTTTTAGGCCTACAGGAAAGGAGCAAAGCAGCACAGACTTGAGTTTCCATGCACAGGAAGTGCTTTGAGTGTTCACTCAACATAATTAGTCTCTATGGAACAGACGTCATTCCTCCAAGAAGAAGAGAAGAAAAGTCATGTTTGGAGTTCGTCAATATCAAATGCAAACTCCCCAAGCATGTGGAAGAATGCAAGGTTACAGGAAGGTTTCTCAGAAGGGGGCCCAGACAGGGGCAAATGCTTGGAACAGCGTGCCACATGAAGGCCATGTAGAGGTTTGGCGTCGACGAAGAGAATTGAAATGGGAAAGAACTGTTACATCATCAGCGTAGCCAGCGTCAGCTTAGCGAAGCATCCCGGTTAAGATGCATGCCGTCCAAAAGATCAGAAGTCTCCATGGTTCTTGTAGTGCGACCAATTTATCCTTAGTATCTCTTAAATATAATAAATGTGAATCCACTGATTATGCAGCAGCGTCCTCATAAATCCCTGCAGTGGTATGCGGAGTGGGCTTGGTGCATGGGAACAATATGTAACAGTAAATCCTACGACTCTTGGTTTAGTCTGTTAAATGCATCGGTCTGTTTTCCTTTAAGGCTTTTCTTCTGGCTCTTTTCTGAACCCCAAAGACTTTTCAAAGACTTAAAAAAGGTTGAAAGTGTACATGAAGCCTCAGTCAGATGGGATTGACCCATACAGGTCCTTTGGGTTGTCCAAAACCGCGGAGGGTCCTGGTCAGGAGCGCCTGCATGTATGTTGACGTTGGGGGTGGGGTCATCTAGACCCTACAAGACTGTATTTTTTTCAATGATTTTTGATTTTCACTGGTGTCCAAGGCAGACATGAAATCCTATCCACATTAGTAATGGGATGGTTAACTTGTCAATGTAAGGCTTGGGTCATCTGGACCCCAGAGGATTGAACCATAACATTGTCCGTCCTCTCCTTGCCTGCAATTTTATCTTCAAAAAATATGTTTTTGACTCTTGAATCTTCTTATATGTCTGTAAAATTGGGTACAGCATAGCAGCGTTTCTTGACGATTTTAGGAAAAGTTCCCCGACCCTCAGATGGGAGCCAGTTCCCCAATTTTCTTGGGAAACCTTCATTAAAGCACAGCGGTAGCAGTATTATGATGTGCTACTGGCTTTTATGAACTATTAACAAATAATGGACTTAAAAAGTTGCACCAACATTCCACTAGGATACATTATTTTAGGTCACTATTGTGATGATCAAACTGAACCGGTATGAATGACATGAGACTGTTTATGAATGTTGTTTTTTTATTTGGTTGGATTTTTGTTCATATACGCTCTCTTTGTACTAAACGATCACTAGAGTTGAATAAACTGTTTAAAAAAAGGTCAGGTCAGTCATTCAACTCCTCAAACTATCATGTCTTTATGAGCGTCTGCATCTCCTCCTTACACAAAGTTTACACGCCAGGCCCAGGGGTTCTGGCGTGTGGTCTCTACTGAGACAATCGGTGGGGGATGCAGCTGGTCCGGCCGCCTCGGTCCCGTTAGTGCCTGACCAGTGCACACGGTTGGATCTGGGACTTCTTGACTCCTCCCTCCCTGTGGGGGTGGGGGGGTACAGGGCTCGAGGGGGTCGGCTCTCGGGGGCAGGGGACCCTGGGCTTGGGGAACTTGGGCCCACCACTGGGGGGGGATGGCGGTCCACCATCGGGGTCAGTCTGCCAACTGCCCCCAACCCATCCCCTTCCTCATGCGAATATTCATTGGGGGGGGTGTATTACAGTGCTCTGCAGGGGGTGGACTACTTGCCAATGGCCCCCCTCCTGTGGCTGCTGCATGGATTTGACCCTCCCCTTGGTTTAATTTGCACCTTAGACCACCCTTTGTGGGGGGGTGCTTGGACATCACTGCCAGCAACCAGTGGATGTCCTCTCTGCATCCTTTCCGCCAATTTAACAGCACCATAGACATGTAGGGTAATTGGTGTGAGGGTGACGGGGCATCACTGTGAATAATCAGGAGATGTCCTGTCAAGGCCCTACTCACCAATTTTAACCGCACCTTGTAGTACACACACCTCTAACACCTCAAAATACACACTCTAACAAACAAACACGCATGCATCACACAAGGAAGGTGGGACCTTCGACCTTCTGTCCCCTACCCCATCCCTGGTGGCGGGGGCGGGATCCCTCGGCCTGGTGGTCTTGTCTCTTGGGTGCCGGTCTCCTGGGCCCGGCGGCTTCCTCTGCACGCCGGGAGTGGGATCTTGAGATTTAAAATCTAGAGCAGGGGATCAAACCACATCGGAGCCTGCGGGGTGTCCAGGATTTGGTGGTGCAGGTTCTGGTCCTTGCTCTCGTGATCTGGGCCCCTCCAAAAGTCCATCAGTGGGTGTATCTGGTCTGGCATTGTTTACATCATTCCTCTGGGGCCTCCGTTTCTCTTGGGTGCCCCTCTCCTGGGTGGGGGTGGCCCATACCTGAGGTGCGGAGGAGGGATGCTCCGGGATGCTCGGCGCTGTTGGGTGGTGGGCTGCTTTTCTTGGGTTCGGGGGCTCTCCGGGGGCGGGGCCTCGCGTTGACCCTCCTGGCATGTTGGGGGGCTGCACCTCTGGCTTGGTGGGGGCCTGCACTCTCTGTGTTCCTGTACCTTCCCGCTCTTGGGTGTTGGGGGGGCCCTGCGGCGGTCCCGAGTGCCCTGGTCTGGGTGTTTGGTGGGATTGCCCGGCGGGCGAATTTTGCTCAGCTGTTGGACAGGACAAGTTAAAAAAAAGTTTTGCAACATATTCTAGTTTTTATAGTTATTTTTGTGATGCACACAGTAAGCTGCGTTTGTTCCTCTATCGACCAAATGATAAACATTACTTGAAAAAATGCCAATAAATCAACAAGTGTGTTTGCAGTAGCATGACCTGTTGTCTGTTTGACCTGGAGGACTCCATTAGTAGAGACATGTTCTTACAATGTTGGCGTGCCAGGTTTAAACATAGATGTTAGAGAAATGTAGAGCATTTCATTTAAAAACAACTCAAATATGGAAATAATTTGTTTTTTAAACCCTTCGAAATCTGCAAAAAATACTTTTGATATTATTTTTTATGAGTTTAAAGTGAAAAAATATTTACATTTTTTACCCGCTGTCTCAAATCTGATCCACATATTTTTACATCTATATTACAAAGAATACAGTAACTGAAAATTTTGCATTCTTTCAATACAGAAAGAAGTAATTTTAAATAAGGAATAACAATACATGAGTAATTCTCGCCATAATGTTGTGAAAAGTAGCAAAATGTTACATTCCAAAAGTGTTCATGGAGGCAGCCATTTTGAAATGATCAGGAGAAGCTCTTCTACTGCCCCTAGTGGAAGGATGAGGAACTACAGACCGAAAAACATCAACCAAGTTGTGTCCAAGTGCGTTTTGGTCAAAGTTTTGATCATGCTGATGTATGATGTAGCACGAGGGCCATTTTACAAACAGAAATATATTTGTATTTAAATTTTAACTTTAAGATTTTGTAAATTTTCGAGAAAAAAGTTGTAACTGTTAAACTATGAGAACAAAGTTGTATATTTATTGGCTACTTTATTCTTGCACATTTCTAAGAAAAAAAGTTGTAAATGTATGACTTTAAAGCACTTAACTTTTACAAAAAGTCATTAAATTACGAAAAAAAAAGTTGTAACTGTTAAATTGCAAGAATAAAGTCATATTACCTAAAAGTGCTCGTAGATTTACGAGAAAAAAAGTTTTATATTTGTGACTTTAAAAGTTGAAAAATCTCAGACTTTAAAGTCATAAATATAAATATAAAACATAAATATAAATAAACACAGAAATATATGATGATAAAAAAAAAAATTTTAAAGTTAATTTATGAGAGAAAAGTCAGAATAAGTTATAAATGTCACTTTAAAAGATTTAAATCTACAACTTCCTAAAATCTAATAGACAAGAAAAAGTAATAAATTTACAAAAGAAAAGTCTTAGCTTTACGAGAAAAAAAAACATATTTCTTTAGAAGTCATAAATCTATGACTTTAAAACATTAATTAACAAGAGAAAAATGATAGATTTTTGAGAGTAAAGTTATAAATTTATTACTTAAAAGTCGTAAATCTATGTTTTTAAAACATGTGAATTCAAGAAAAAAAAGTCATAAATTAGCAAGAAAAAAGTTGTACATTTACTAGAGAAAGTCTTAAATTTATGAAAAGAACTGTATTTTATTAAAAAGTCATAAATTTAAGACTTTAAAATACGTAAATTTATAAGTAAAAAAGTAATAAATTAACCAGAAAAACAACAAAGTTCCGCTTATCGTAGCCTTGAAGATGAACAAAACAAAAGAAACGGATTATCTGTTCAAATCCAAGATGCCAAAACTACACCTGCTGGACTGTATGCTCACTATGACCTTAATCTCATAAATGGACGACTTTAAATCTTGCAAAATTGCTAAATTAGTCAATTTCTACGACATACACCTGTAAAGTTACAACTTTAAACCTCGTATTATCACTTCATTATTTTTGTTTTGGTGGCTCTAATAGATGTATGATATAAATGGTTAAATAGGGTTTATGTTGAACTCTAAAAGCAAAATTAAAATGTTTCTGTTGCTTTTTACTGCTTATTGTTCTACTAATTTTCTATAATGTACATTTGCAAATCTTATGACTTCTTTTGGAGTTTTTTTCTCTGATAAACAGCGGCGCTCATAAGAAAATCTAAAAGTGAAAGGTCTTGATATGTCAACTCTGAAATGCTGACTAATAAGAAGGTGACGAGGGACTCGTGTGGCCTGAACCCGACTGAACTAGAGAGCGGCGGCTGCTTCGTCTTATCTCTGTTTTGTGACAAACATGGTTTTTCACCTGCGTGTAGAAAACAGCGTTTTCTCTGAAGTCCATATCTGTCTCCACTACGATGCATCCTCTTACCCAAAGCGACTACTTTGATCCTTGTCATCTTTGAGTATTATTAGTAAAAAAAAAAAAAAAAAAAAAAAAAAGCTGCCGTCAGTGAGTGAAAAGCCCAAATATTAACCTTGTTCCATGCTGTCTGACTCACATTTTTCCTTACACTTATCTGCAAAAGTTGAGATGAGCATGAAGGAATTTTGCTTATCTAACAAGAGCTTTTTATGAGTGTAATGGGGCAACCGCATGGTTGCAGTAATTCACCTGAATGAGAATTCTCCGTTCAGTTCTCCTAATAAAAAAAAATGACCCTAAAATCCCAATATCCTGTTTCCTAAGGTCAAAGCTATTTAAATCTGAGGTCACAAAAAATTAATTCTCGCACATAGTTGATTACAAATCTATAAGAGATGGAGTCACAATAATCAACAGCAAGGAAATAGTTAAAAACTGCAACTTTATTCAAATAAATAAAAGCAGAGTAAAAAAAAAAACTGAAACAAATGAAACTGATGAATAAAGCAGAACAACTCAAATTCTATTTTCACCTGAGGAAAATTTTGGGGACAAAGTTAGAAAGAGTTCCAGTGTTTGAGTTTCTGAGAAAAAAGTAAAATCTGAGCAAAGCCATGGGGGAAAAAACAGCTTTGAGTTTTTCTCGAAAAAACGGCGAGACTTGGGGCGCAGTCACCTTCAAGCAGGAAGCTGATTCCACCTGATTAGCTCGACGCGTTTCCCTCCACATGTTTTTTTTTTTTTTTTTTTTTTCTTTTTTTTACACTACCAGCTGACTTCCTTGTGAAAAGATTTGTGAACAAGCAGCCAGACTTTTATTTTGTCGGGACACCAGGAAGTCTGGAATTCTGAATCATGTTTACTTATTTTCAAAGCACATTAATTAGAAAACTAATAACAGGAAAATTAACACACTATTTTTTATTTTACAGTAATGTTCCAGATAGACAGTAAATTTATTCAGAAAAATAGAAAAAAATTGCAACTTGTGTATGAATATTTTAATAAATACCAAAATAAAATGAAATGAAATAAAATAGAAATTTGTATATTATGTCATTTTTGCCATTCTTGCTAAAACATTTAACTTGAATATTTTTGATTTTACGTTAGCAATCACATCAATTATTAGTTTAAAATTTATGTTTGAATCTTCATATAAAAGAGCATCAATCATTGTTATTTTTATCGTATTTATTATTTATTTCACACGAATAAATAAAGTTTTATCAAAAACTCAAAAGAGTTAGGCTGAAGGAATTTGGCGCTCCTTTTTATATTCTACAACAATATTGAATAATTTATTGAAAACTTTGTTTTTTTAAGCTAATATAGTGATCTATTTTAACATGAAAGTTTGTCATTCTGCAGTACCAAACTTTGACCACCAGAGGGAGCCAGATGAACTAATGCTGATAAAATGCAATTTATTATGAGTTTTTAGCCAGAAAGTTCTGGTTTTATGCAAATTTATATCAAATTTTTAAGTAAAGAATTATAAATGAGCATATAATAAATTGATTAATCCCTCCCTTCCTCTATCCATCCTTTTTTCTGAGTATTCTAGGGAGGATAGAGCAGCATCTCCGTGTTTTCAGAGAGTTTTGGGTCTAATCTTCTTGGTCCAGTGGATCAGCATCTGTCTGTTTGTTTAACTTACCGGTTGTTCTTCCTTCACTTTTACATAAAAAAACTTGAACTATACATGTAGAAAGGACTCCTTTTCCAACATAAAGCAGGCGCTCCACCTTTTTCTTTCTCTGCAGCTTCATCAGAGTAAAATTAGTTTCTCATCACAGTAGCTTCATTTAAGCTGCAAACCACTATAGCGGGAGCCACCGATTAAAAAAGAAGCCTTCTTGGAAAAAAAAAAAAATGTAATGTTTTATATCTTCGGTCAGGGGTCTGCAACTTAAACACCTAAAGAGTCAGTTGGGTTTATTTCTCTCCAACCGATAGGAGCCACCAAGTTATTTTATTGTTACTTTTATGATAAATATCAATAAATTCTCACTTTTTTCCATAAAAACTTTGAGGAAAAAGTCTGTTTTCAAAATAAGAAACTGTTTATAACTTACAGTGAATGTAAACATGACGAACTTTCAAAATAAAAAATTGCCTGACCTACATAGTATCATATGTACAGCAAATGTACGAGTGACATGTGCCATAATAATAAAGTTGAGATTCTGTTCTATTCAAATGTGCAATAAAAACAAAAAAATTGTTTTACCATTTGTGGTAACACACTAAAATAAATTATTAATTTTTTTTTTAGCAATAAGGCACACTTTAAACCAGGGGTCCGCGGGCCGTATCTGGCCCAGTTATGAAGAAAAAAATATATAAGAATTTTCCAAAAAGAAAGCAAGTTTCTAGTCCACTCCTGTGGCGAGTTATAGTTCTTTAAAGAAATGACTGCAATGCGCAATTTAACCACTAGGGGGAGCAAAGAAAACTCAAGAGATAAAGAAATAAACACGATGAAGGCCAAACCAAACCATGCCGAGTTTTGGGAGAGAAAGGGACCAAAATGTTTGTAAGTTTAACCCTCTGGAACCAAGGACCTGAAACTCTGTTTTTGTTTACTTTTGAATTTACCCCCGTATTTTCAATTTAACATGCTTATTTGATATCATTTTAATCAGGACAACCCTACTATCTTTGTGACACTGCGTTTTTTAAAGTAATTTTTCCATGTTCTATTCACACTTCAAACATAAAATCATGCAAAAACAGAAAATTCCATCAGGAAAAATAGGATTCATTTTGCTGTGGAAACCCCAAAAATGTTTAACAAACTGTTTTTACAAAATAAAATGAAAGTTTTAGGTGTAATTTCATAAAAACAACTAAACTAAACAAACTAATCAACACATTTTTGACTGAAAATAGAAAAAAAATGTTCAGGTGAAATTCCCAGATTCCTTATTTGGGCCACAAATCTGAAGAGTTTGTGTTGGTAGAGGAACATGACAGACCTCACAGCTCCATGACGTGACCTGTATATGTGGTCATACAGACAGTAATAGAACTTCAGTCTGTCTGTGTGGATTCAGCTTCCAGGCAGACCAAAAAATAAGAATTTATCTCCTAAGATCTCTGCTGTCCATTTAATATTTCATGGAAATATATTTTTCTCTCTTTTCTTTTCTTTTACTTTTTTTTTCATCATAAGCTTTCCCTGTTGAGTTTGTGAGGAATAATAAAAAGGTTTTAGGGAGAAGTTTGTCCAGCTGGACTTCAGATCGGTTCAGCTGGAATCTGCTCTCAGGTGGGGGCGTGTCTGTCTGCTCTGTTGCTCGCCTCTCGTAACAGCGGCGGGCGGCACCTTTGCTGAGAAACAGAATTTTCGGGTGGTTGTTGATGTTGTAGAAATCTCATTTACTGTCCCAAAGCAAAATTAAGATCACATTCTTCGGACAGCTCTGTTTGGCTCCGCCCCCACCACAGGTGACCTGACCTGCATTGCCTTATTTATTAAAATCAAAGATTGCTACAAATAAAGTCCATATTTTGCCTTTAATTCAATAAAATATCAGTTCCAGAACATAAAAACGTTTATTTTATCACGTTGATCTCACAGCTGCACAGCAGGACACCTGAGGGCGTCCGTCGGTTCCAGAGGATTCATTTAGTTTCATTTTTCATTGATTAAAACATTTATATTTTTTCCGTTGCCCCCTCTTGAGTTTACTATCGGGATTTCTTTAATGTCAGATGTAAAACATTCAGTCTGTATAAAATTAACTGTATTTTTTTTTTTAAGTGAAATCCGTTTTATTTGAAATGCTTTTGACTCAGTGAATGAAAATGTAATAATAAGGGATTAGACTATTAGGTTGTTTGAAACAGTTTTTGTTACTAAGAAAAAACGGCTGGAATAAAGTTTGAGTTAGTTTACTTGAAAAAACTTTATTATTTTTGTCAATTATTTCTGTCTAAAGTTATTTGCATATGAACAGTGTTTTCTAATGATAAATATGTATAGTTTCTTAATAAAAACAACACATTTATTTATCATCATAATTTTTTTGCTATATTTACAGTATAAAAGCCTTTTCTCTACATCTGTTTTGGCTGTGCAGGACTTGGCTCTCTGCTGCCCTCTGGTGGATTCTTTGTGCACAACAGAGTGAGAAACAAAAAGCAGCGGAGGAAGAGCTGCTGCACACGTGCACGTCTGCAAAATGTATCGAGGAAGTAGCAGCTGAATGCAAACCAGAAAACATCAAGGAAGGACGCATCCGAACATGCAGCCACCGCCCAGGAAGGTAAGTTCCTGCAGACAGTCTGATATTAATTAAAACTTATTCAAATTAAACTACTGTAGAAAGAATATTTACCCTTTTAATCATTTATTTTTGGTGCATATGTGATTTTCCTATTAAGATTGATGCTCATTTATTAAGTAAAAGTTTCTACAGCAGTTTTATTTATGATGTAAAGACATTTTAAATAATATAAAATTGCATGAATAAGTTTTATTTTTTAACCTTTCGCTGTGGCGCCCCCTAAAGGGAGCAGCGGGAAATCATTAGAAAAACTGTATTTTTATCAAACGGGTTTCAAATAAAACCTTTTATTATTCTTATTTTAAAGCTATCATTTCTAACAAATTCAAACTTGTTGGTATATATTTATGCTGTATTATGTTTTTTTCTATTAATTTTATATTAAAACGGACAACGCTTTTGGCAATTTTAGGTGGAAAAACATTCTATAGTGAAAAGAAACAAAAAATGTAATATTCTGGTTGGTTTATGAGTGAGTTACTGTTCTGAATCCCAAATATTTCACAGCCAAATGAAAGAAAAGTCTGAGTGAGTTATGACATGAAGACTGCGTGTGAGGTCTGGATCCAAAAAGAGAAACTTTGGCAGAAAATGAGAAAAAAAAGACATGAAAATGCATCAAAATGACATTTTTTTTCAGCTAAATTTTCAGGATTCGGGAAAGAAAACTTTACTTTTCTCATCTGAGTAGTTTCTTCAGTTCTTCATGTCTTTAACCCTTGAACATCCTGAGTTCCAATGTTTCTATTCTTGGATTTACAGTAACTTTCAACCGTTAACACAATAATTCCTTCTGGAATTGTTGCGTTAACTGTTGAAAAGTTACTTTATGCAAAAAATGTTGTGTTTAAGCGTTAACGCCGACACCTCAGACTTTCTTAAAAGTCTTAAAAGCTTGGAATTTGAAAATATAACCCTAAAAAACCTTGTCTTTTAAAATTTTGCTGCTTGAAAATCCTTCATTTCACGTTTCGAGTCAAAAATGTAATTTTTTTTCAGCCGAGATTCTTTTAATCAAACGATGCATCCAGAGAATATACTAATACACTGAATATTCACCGCAGTTTTACTAATCACAAAAGGCGTAAAAGAAGAGCTCTAAAGCATCACAACACAGACACAATCGTTCAAATTAATACAATAAGAAATAATTCATAAAATGGGAAATATACTAAGACTTTGGTCTTAATTTTTTACATGCATGACCTTGAAAAAGTCTTGGTAACACTTTAGAACAGGTGCTGCAAAACAAGCAATATAATGTTGACAAAGATCATTAATACATTTGTTAAGCTTGTAAGCAGTTTATTAATATGGTCTTGAAGACAACAGTCTCACTTTAATGTAATGAATCTTACCAAGTTTTTACTAACCTTATTTTGTTTATTGTGCTAATGAATGTATTACTAACCCCTTATAAACACATTAATAATGTTTGTTAGTGTGTTAATAAAGCTTATTAAGGAATCTTATTATAAAGTGTTACCAAAGTCTTTAATTCAGCATAAAGAAACTTCTAGAAACCGTGTTAAAGTGTCATTTGAATCATCTTTTGACCAATTTTTAAAGCGGTCGCTTTTGAATTATAATTATACAAATTTTAGTTAAGATTTTACAAGTTTGTATCATTTTTTAGGACATAATTTTCTGCTCTGAGTTGTGGGTGGGACTCTTGAGTAACTCCTCCCCTCTTTGCCCTTTTCGTTGCAGAGCAGAAAAGGGAGTTTAGATTATTTTCTACATCACAAATACCATCTTTTACAAACTGCATTTTTCATCTGCTCCTGATTTACAACAATTTGAACAAAGAAATGCTCAGAAATGCTAATTTAAGCTTAAATTTCGTTAACATCGTTATAAAAATGTCACAAGAACTTTTTAAAAACACCAAAAACATAACTTTTGTTCAAAATCCAAGCACAGAATTAAACTGAAGTGGATGATGTGGAATCTTCAAACTTATCTGCTAAAATCTGTTCATTCCTTCTTTCAATAAATTAAAAAAAAACTGAACATTGCTTGGAGTGTTTTGGGGTTTTTCGTTCAGGTGAAGGAGAGCCAGCAGGTGAAACAGATGTTTTCAGAGCAGCTCAGCAAACTGCAGACCAAACATCATCAGGACACAGAACTGCTGGAGGAGATCCGGTAAAGAAGCTTTTCTAGATCCAGAGCAGTGGAAAAACTAAAAATAAAAGGTGTAGAGTTACAGATTTGGATGATTTGTTGTTTTTTTTTTTTTTCTTTCAGGTCTTTCAGTAAGCAAAGAGCAGCCATCGAGAAGGAGTACGGTCAGGTGGGTCTGCAGAGGCTATTTTAGTTCTCAGTTACTGGCTACAAACAGGGTTGACTGAAAACGCTCAAATTAAATTGATCTGGGATTCAATAATTCAATCTGGGGATCGTTTTCTTTTTTTCTAGGAGATTCCACCTTAAAACGTGTCAAAAAATGTAGGGAACAAGTCATTTTTTTCCCTTTTTGAAGTGAAAAAATAAAATGTGATCTTTTTTAAAGTCAGAATAAAATATTAAAAGCAGCTAAACAGTCATATTTAGGTCTATTGATGTGGGAATTCTGGATAAATGTCTTAAAATTGGGAGTTTTATATCTTAAACTTGAAAAAAAGTCAAATTTAAACACTTTCCCCACCAATAAATCCTATTAAAAGCTTTATAAAAGTCAAATAATCTTTATTTTGAAGATTATCTTTAAAGTAAAATTACACACTAGGATAAATTTGTCCTAAAAACTTTTCAATTTTTCCAAATCAATTAAGTTTGTTTCTTGAAATAAGACTTCCCATCTGCCATTAATAGAAATGTCTGCTTACAGATATTATGCAAAGTTAAAAAATAAATATTTAAAAAATTGCTGATGTTTTTTTTAAGATTTATTGTATTAAAACGAGTCGTTAAACTCGCTAAAAAGTTGTCTCATATCAAATGTAACGACTTATTTAGAGAAGAAACTCAACGAAATAAAATAAATAAAAATCTGAATGAAATGTGATTTTTTTTGCAGCGTAAACTCATTTGTTTTTCCTTTATATCATAAGCAACAAACAGAAATTATAAATTTGTAATAATGTAATATTATTATTGTATTTATTTGTATTTAAATGTATAATTTACATGTAAATTTTATGATTGAAGATGTGATTCTCAAATTCTTTGCCTTTAATAAAAAAGAACTATTCAGTCTCATCTTATAAATTTAAAAAAAATTCTGTAACCGTACATGTTCAGATGCATGCAGACATCAAATAAATGTGGTAGAATGTAAAATGATAAAAAGTGAAAAAAAAAGAGCACTTTGAAGTAATTTCCTTTTTTTGTACATTTTTCTAAATTCCTGTAGTTTATGTATTCAGTCTGTGGGAGCAGGATTTTATCTTACAATATATTTGACAAAAAAATACACAAGTTGAACATTTAAATTAGAACTATAATCAAAAACTAAAATGATAATCAAATTTAGAAAAACACAATATGACAAAGCTAAAGTGGTAGAAGTTTGAGCCATAAAAATAACACGTTATTGCAAAAAAGAAAAAAGAGCAATAACGATTTTGTTCTTGTTTTCATAAAAACTGTGATAAGAAGATCCTCAGATTTGATTTTTGTTTTATTTTTCCCCTCTTGAACTAATGTGGGACAGCAAGTCTTCAAACGGGGTCACAGAAACAGGGAAGTGGCGTACCGGGAGAATCTCTGAATGATCTCATGAAACCAGACATGGAGAAAATAAGCACGAATTCTTGATCAATCCGTACATTTATACCTAAACTTTAATAACCAGACTATTGATGGTTTTTCCAACCGTTTTCCTGCACTTTCCATGCCGTTTTCATCTGAATTAAACAAATACACAATGACCTTTGCAGACAACCTGACTGTTCGGATCGGTTTCAGGCTCTTCAGAGATTAGCAATCCAGCATCAAAAGAGAGACTGGCAAAGAGGAACGACGGACGCCGTCACGTCTGGGTAACGATGCACAAACGCTTTACGTGTTTCGATAGTATTCTTACGTTGACAAGTGACGATTTATTTGAAAATGAAACAAACGCTGGTCGCACATTAGTGATTTCAACTGCGCTATGGTTTCAATTTACAAAACTTTTTAGCTAAGTTATCTTATTTTTACACACATGAGGAAAAAAATTCAATGAATTTATTTGAGGTTTGCTTTTAATCTAATAATTAAAGTTTTTAAAAGGGTTTTACAACCCTTTTAGAACTTGAAAATGATCATAAACTATGATGTTTATTGATGATAATCAACTATTTCAAAAGGACAGTTTATTTTTTCCCAACTCAGGTTTTCAGTAAGACTGAAGTCGCATGATTAATGTTTTCAGGAGTGTGTTTTGTGTGTGGCGCTCCGTGGTCGATGCAACAGCTCAAATCGCCGCAACACGACTGTCCGCTGCCGAAGAGTACCGCAAACTGACTGGCTACGCCTCCAGGAGTCTCCACAACGCGAAGGACGTTCGAGCCAAGAGGGTGAGTCTGCAAACGAACACAATGTATCTGTGGGTGTGGCTGCTTTTCACGGCTGTGTCACGTTCGCGCGTCAGGGCCTGGAGCGACTGCAGCGGGTGCAGGGGGAAGTGCTGGATGCGCTACGGGAACTGCACGGGGTCAAAAAGAGCTACCATCACCTCATCCACGTCACTCGTGTGGCCAGAGAGAAAGCTGCTGACGCACAGATCAAGTGAGGATCTTTCACTTCAGTTCAGAAGCTACATACTCACATGGTGTTCACACTGGACAAGCAGGGAGGGGCTTCAGGTGGAGAGAGATGGAAGGGGCTTGGTGCGAAATATCTCGGGAATCTTATGGAGTTATATTTGTGCCACCATATTGCAAGAAAAAGTCACAGTTTTGAGATCAAAATTTTTTAAGTTGCAAACAAAATGTTAAGTTTTGCAAATAAAAAAATTTTTTTTTTGCTTTGCAAACTTTTTTTTTTGCTTTGCAAACTTTTTTTTTTGCTTTGCAAAATTTTTTTTTGCTCTCAAAAAATCCGCTGCCATGTTAAACGGGGTCCTGTCTACCTAGAGACCCATTGAATGCACGGCACTTTATTGGATAGAATCTAGACCAATCAGGAGGCTGGCACAAATGTAACACTGAGAAAAAAAGTTAAACACAAAGCCAAAGATGGGGTGAATGGAAGATGAGCCACTACGCATCTAAAAACGTTTGTTCGCAACTTTTTTTTTTGTTGTCAAAGGACAAAAAAAAAAAAGTTGCAAAGGCAAAAAAAAAATTGCACATAAAAAAAAGTTGCAAGCAAAAATATATTTTTTGAGAGCAAAAAAAAATTTTGCAAAGCAAAAAAAAAAATTTTTATTTGCAAAACTTAACATTTTGTTTGCAACTTAAAACATTTTGATCTCAAAACCAGTAGCGGTTTTAGGCACGGGCAGTGCGGGCAGTAGCCCGGGGCGGCAGTTCATAGGGGGCGGCATCTCGGCTTGAACAAAAATTGGACCTCTATGGTGTTTATTATCTGTGTGACGTTAGGATCAGCCTGAAACAAGAGAATTAGCGCCCCCAGGTGGTGTAAGCGCCCCTGATGGAAAGGTGTGTGTTGAAGTAGGGGAGGGGTAATATTGTGCGGCTCGTGCGCGTGAAAGACGACGCCACAGCAGAATTGGAATAGCGTTCCAGCGACCCACTTACAGTTCGCCACAGCAGCCATACAAATTATTTTTCACAGCGTCATGATGATTAAAACAAGAGGGGTACTGATCAGTCTCTCCCTCATTCTCACTCAGGGTGCAGAAAGAAGTGAAACACAACACACCAAAATAACAAATGGAAACAGTGTTAAACGTCTGGGGAGGCTCTCGCCCGGGGAGTCATTCAGTGTAGAACCGCCCCTGCTCAAAACTATGACTTTTGCTTGCAATATGGTGGCACAAATATGACTCCATAGAATCTTGCTGTAATCCAATTCATGACAGACTTTGTTTGCTATAATTCTGGCTGGGCATAAATTTCAATTATTCCTTTTTCTGACCCCACAAATGGTCGTACTAACCTGCATGACTATCCCTGAACGCAAGAGTTTAAAAAACGTAGCTTGAGACCGTAACACTGTTTGAGCAGCTGCATGTAAACACAAATGTATGTGCGTCTCAGGGTTCTGCATTCAAAACTCTAGCATTCATGTGTCGCTATGTAATTTATAAATCAGTTTTCAGGCATTACATTGTAAAAAGTGAAAAGTTGGATCAATTAATCAAAGTATTCTAAATTATTGAATTTAAACATGTTAATTTTTATCAAATTAAATTTTTGAGTTGACCCTCTACCCAAAATTTAATTTGATTAACTTAAAAAAAGAAATGTAAATGTAAAATTCTACTTTTTCTTGATTCAGTCTTTCACTTTTTTCACTGTACGTACAACTCGTGGTAATTGAACGCGTGCTGCAAGTTAAACCAGCTGAACTTCAACCAATCAGGGTGTCATGGTTCCAGCCTCAGTTACTACCCCTGACCACCAGAGGGAGCCCTCGCCAGAGTTTTAACCCTGCTGTCACCTTACCACAACTCCCATCAGCCACTGCCATGACTTCCTGTCTGCCCAGCTGGTTTCCACCATCATCAGTACCATCTTGCATTTACACCCACCTCAGCCACTTCTTCAGTGCGAAGTCTTGTTTTTGCCTTGCAGACAGTCTGAGCAGTTTCTCTAGTGTTTGACCTTTGCCTGATTTTTACTTTGACATCTCGTAACAAGGCTCTTCCAGCTGTGCTAGTATCGGGTAGTCCATTGTGAACTCCATAAGCTGAAATGACGCTCATGTGTATGTGTACATTGCATTACACTCACGCTATTTACGTTTTCTGTTTTCCAGAGCCAGGAAGAGTGAACACGGAATCTTCCACTTCAAAACAGGCCAACATAAGATGACCGCTAAAGTATGGACATGCAAAAAATAGTAAAAGTTTTGTTTCTTATCCTCAGATTCCACGTTTGATCACTTTTTCCTGTTCTCCTGAAACCACATGGAAAACAGCTGCAGCATTTCACAGATGAAGTGACTGAGAATTGTGAATGCAGGGACAACCTGAACTGGTCATCAGTTCATCACTGACCAAATACAGACAACCGAGCACTAAAATGACCAGTTCCTGCTTTCAGACTCACCATCTCTAGATCTATGACTTATTGTAGCACCTCCAGGAAAACGACTTCATCTCGGGTTATATCTGTGATACCGTTTGCTCTAGCAATGAACACAACAATCAAAGTGGTAGAGATGGAACGCAGATGCTGCCGGTTCAAATCCATCATTTTAACCTTCAGTCAACAGCAGGGGTCCCAAAACTACGGCCCTTCTCCATATTTGGCCACGCCCCCAAACTATTTTCGCTAATGTAGCCTTTTTTTCAGTGTTTTATGCTATTATTAAGCTTAGCTAATTCAGCTAAATGCTAACTGTTTTAGCTAATTTAGGCTTTTTTTTAATTTTTTAAGGCTAATTGGATTTTAGATAATATTTTAGCTTTATGCTAGCTGTTTTGGCTAAATTAGGCATTTTTCCAGTTTTTAGGCTAATTTGGCTTTTAGCTCATTATTCGGCTAAATGCTAACTGTTTTGGCTAATTTAGGCCTTTTTTCATTTTTTAAGGCTAATTTTATTTTTGCTAATATTTTAGCTTCATGCTAGCTTTTTTGCTTTATTAGATGTTTCCAATTTTTTAGGCTAATTTGGCATATAGCTAAAATTTCAGCTACATGCTAGCAGTTTTGGCTAATTTAGGCTTTTTTTATAGTTTTTAGGCTATTTTGAACTTCAGCTAATATTTCTGCTATACGCTAGCTTTTTTGGCTAATTCTGAATTTTTTAGTTTTTTGGCTAATCTGGCACTTCATTAATATTTTAGCTGGCTATCAGCTTCAGTGTTTTCAGCTATCACAGGTGATGCTATCTATCTAGTTTTTAAAAGGTTTTGGATTATTTTTTCTTTTAAGATTACAAAAATTAATTTAGCTATGAGTGGCTTTCTGGAAAACCATAAATCTTTACATTTAGGCTGTGATTGTTACACTTTTTCTGTTAGTCTACAAACTGACCCAGGCCCCCCATCAGAGAAGAAAGCACGTATGTGGCCCTCACAAGGAAAAGTTTGGGGACCCCTGATCTACAGGGATGATCTGACTGTCACATCTACATTAGTGTCCAAACACTGGTGGGTCTTTATTTGGCTGGAAAGGACCGTCGTAAGGGCAAGAAGGACATTCAAGCCATTTGAGTTCAGGTTCTCGGTCCTGAGGATGGGGAACATTGAGGATAGTCACTGCTGAAGGCTTTGAATGCATCATAAACCAATACCCATAGACCCTAACCATCCTATGACCCGGTTCTTCACCGGAGATGTGTCCAAGATGTACTGCTTTTTAGACCAGTATTTAATGTGGGCAAAACCATCAGGAAAATCTTCATTGTCAAAAATGATCAATGTGCATGATCTGTAATGGTATGACTGTAACAAAACCAAACATGTCTGTGGATCTGCAGCTGAATGCCAGGCTTAAAGAGTGTGACGACCGTTTGACTGAAATCCGTAACGAGTATTTGCTGACCGTGGCTGCTGTCAACGCCCAACAACAGCACTACCACACGCATGACCTACCACTAATCATGAAGGTGAGAACACTGATTATAAAACAGTTTATAGATTATAACAGCTGTTGGACATGCAGAAATCTCCACTAGAACCCAACAGAGTTCCTCAGTTTGTGAGAAAAGATGGAAAAAACAAAAATTCTGAAGTGAATTCACAGAGATTTAACCAGATTCCTCTCAATTTAGAAATACTCAACGTTTGCAGAGAGAGTGTTCATTGGTTAACACAACTTTCAGAAATGGGTGGAGCCAAACTTTTTTTGCCAAAAGGTTGTTGACTTTGTCAACAGCATTGGAGGAAGCCAGTTCTTATATGCAGTGAATGGCTTCTACCAACACTGTTAACATCAACAGTGTTGGGAGGAACCATCGACTGGCTAAAAGAACTGGACTGAGTGACCCCTCCCCCCCCCGGTGTTCCAAACAGGAAGTACCTCCATATCGTGGTAAAAAATGGCGACTGATTTGGTTGGAGCCAGAAGTAAACCATTTTCTATGAGTGAAGTCACACTCCAGTTCTCATGTACAGTCAACTGGAGTAACTGATTACAATAGTAACTTGTCTTGTTATCTTTTGCCTTCACCAGCAGATGGACGGGGACATCTATCACGATCTAAGGCACCACTTTACCTTGCTGTGTGGGACAGAAATGGACGCCTGTCAGACCACACACAAGCAGTTCAACAGTCTATGGGACAGTGTAACTAAGGTCTGTGTTTTGTGTGTGGAGTTCATACTCGTTAATCAATTATCCTCTATCGCACCATTTAGGACAGTATTGTTTTTTGGATTTTTAAATAGGTTCTGTAGAAGTCTTATAATAGATCAACACCAAACAATTCTGGTTGACTGCAACCATGCAAGAATGGAGCATGCAACCATGGGGACGGTGGAAAAAGAGGGGGATTCTCAGTGACTTTCATACTTTTAAACTGAAGAGGATCATCCCAGTGAGATTCTCAAATGACATAGCTGAAGATGGGTGACCTCCTCAGAACAGATAGGCATAAGAGGAGTGTCCCACATCAACTCCTTGGAACGACATGCAGGAGGAGAGTTCCATGCAAGAGATCTCCTGAGCGAAAAGGGAACATCCCCAGTAAAACAAAATAGAATAATAGTAATTTTTTAAAGTAAAGAGCATTATATATAATCACTCTTTGAGCAATTTCAACAATCTTGGTATCAAAATGTTCCGCTTGTATTACTTAACATTACTGCTTGTATTTTTAGTTTTCAAATTTGGAGTTTACCTAATATTTTAGCAACATGCTAACATTTTGGCTAATTGATATTTACTTTGACATACTTAGAGTTTAGCTTTTATCTTAGCAGCATGCTAAAGTTTTTGACAAATTTAGTTTACTTTAAGGTTATTTCAGAGTTCAGCTTGTAGTTAAGCAACAAGTTAACTTTTTTTGGGGGCTAATTTGGCCTCTACTGAGTTTTTTTTATGTTAATTTGGAGTTTAGCTAATATTTTAGAAATATGCTAACGTTTTTGGCAAATGAGCTATCTACTGGGATGTTTTTTTGGCCAATTTAGAGTTTAGCTTTTTATTTCAGCTACATGCTAACGTTTTTGACTAATCTAGTTTACTGAGGAATTTTAGGCTATTTTGGCGTTCAGCTTCTAATTAAGCAATAATCTTACTTTTTGGCTAAAAAATAAACACACACTTTGTGTTTTTTCTGAACTGTCAGGTGACCAGAGAGAGAAATGTTCAAGAGTTTCTAGAAGAATCCGTTTCCTTCAGCAAAACACCAGATTTGACCTTCCAGCCTGCTCCACGAGACAAGGTCAGCACGAGTTTCTGCTTCACAGGGTTTGTGGAAACAGAAATATTCACAGATACACAAACACACAAGTTAGACTTATTTTGTTGTTTATTTACTATTTTTTTCTGTACTCAGTTATGCAAATCCTCAGCATTGAACTGATTAATCACTCCCTAAAAGTCAACTTTTTAAAAACACCTGTTATTTTTACCAAGTTAGTCCAAGTCAAGTCTTCCTCGTCACCTCAGGGGTTCCCCAAGGCTCTGTCCTCGAGCCACTCCTCTTCATCATTTATGTCCTCCCACTTCGGAATTTTTTCAGGAAATTCAATGTACAATTCCACTGTTATGCCAATGACGCACAGCTTTATTTATTTATATAAATTATTGAGTGTCTATAATTATTATTATATTTTAGGTGTTTTTTTTTAAATTATGAATCATAAACCTAAACCAGTTTAATATGACAACAATAATCTTTGCGGAGTGAATATTTGGTGTATAAATCCTTAAGAAATATCAGAATATCCAATATTTTATCCAAGTTTCATCAAAGAAATGCAAACGTAGCGTGTTTTCGGCTTTACTTCCGTAAGCATGTCGTCTCCGAGGTTAGAAACCTGCAGGTTTTTCCTCCCCGCAGGTTTCTTCTCTGCAGGAGAGCAGAATGGAAGGAGAGGAGGGCTGTCTGGTCAGAGAAGCCAAGAAATGGGC
Organism: Oryzias javanicus; assembly: GCA_003999625.1. Lineage (NCBI taxonomy): Eukaryota > Metazoa > Chordata > Actinopteri > Beloniformes > Adrianichthyidae > Oryzias > Oryzias javanicus. The sequence goes on from CM012446.1 coordinate 3,381,158, forward strand.
CAGCAAGGCTGCAAAGGACCACAAGATAGTTGCTCATGGAGAAAGAGTGAGACACTTCGCAACTTTAGCATCTGGTTTAACTTAATCTGGAGTTAAACTGGTTTAAACCTGTTTTTTATTAAATTTGTATGTATTTTGATGCATTACAATCAAGTTAACATTTGTTAAACAGGACAAGTGAATGGTTTAAGTTTACCCCGTCACATTATTATATAACGCTAATTAGCGCTAATTTTAATCAATTTATTTGGCATCATTTATTTTTTATATTTCGAAAATACATTCAGATGTGAAGGGTTAAGAGGCAAATTTAAGCAGTGAAGAAAGTTGCAGATGGTTTGAACTTTTCATTCTGGATAATTGGAACCAGGACATTATTTTCATTTTTTTCTTTACTTAGTTTAAATAACAGACCAGAGGCATTAATCAAAGAAAAGATGCTATGTAGCTCTCAGAGTCCAAAGACAATACACAAATTAACAATTTGCATAAAACAATGCAATGCAATTACATAAAAGTTTCAATTATTTTCTAAAGAAGAAAAAAAGAAGAGAGAAAGAAAAACACAATAAAAACTACACATTTAATGATGTTTACATACTTGTTTTGTTAAAAAATAATTTTAAAAATATTTTTGCACAATTTTAAGTACATTGGCAGTTATACATATGCAACACTGGCTTGCAAAGTAGCTAATTAAACTTCATAAAAGCAGAATTTTAACCAAATATTTTTAATGTTTTTGACTGACTGAGAGTAAAATCGATTGTCATGAATTAAGCTTTGTTAGCTTGAATTTACTAAAATAATCTTTACATTTGATAAATGTTAATGACTCATCAAGAGTGTGTTTGTCAGTTTGATAGGTTAACATTTTTACAGTTCCAGTTCCACTCTGATCCTCTTTGGATCTATTTTCAAAGCATTCTCAGTGGTTTTTAATGATGTTTTTAGTTCAAATTTTTAAAAAATTGTTGTTTTTTGGACATAGTTTCTTCAAAGCAGCAGGAGTTCGTTAGAAATTCAGAGTGAGCCCGCCCTCCCTTCCCATCAACCATATGCTCTCTGTTTACTTGATCTTCTGCTAGCTTACAGCCCCAACCCAACATTCCATTGAAGCTTAATTTTCTTTAAATATGTCTGTTTTTTCAGAAGATTTTCCTTGGATCTTTAAAATCTTTCAAAAGAGAAGTAGTGGTTTCTCATTTTTAACATTCGATGTCTTCTTTTTTTAGGTTCTGGGGATGCTGGAGAGTCGGCTGCAACTCCTGTCAGGAGAGACTGGTCTCAGTGTGGAGCAGAAGATCACAGAAGTTCAGGAGAGCGTCAGAAAAGCAAAGGTTACAACTGATTTAGGATTTTCCGTTTTCCCAAAGCAGTTAGAAATTCCACACCTTTTTTTTTTTTTCGTTTCTTGACTAAAGTGTTTCATGTCAAACCTCATCCCAGAGAAGAAGAACAGACACTGCAGTAGTCTGGAAATAAACATTCTTTGTTTGAAAATTTAATCGTGAAAGTTCACATTAGTAACAAATCTTCTGGTTCAAGTCGGAAAAGCTGACGACTTTGTTGTCCGTCCGTGGTTCTCGTCAGCTCAGCAGAGTGAAGGCCGAGGCCCGTCTGGCTCTGCTGTCAGAGAGCGTCGGGGGAACCGAGCGCTGGTTTCACGACGCCATGAAGCAGGCCGAGGAGGAGCTGGAGACGGAGCGGCGCCTCAGCGAGCAGAGGAGGTCCACCGGAGATTTCCCAGTGAGCAAAGAAACCTCCTTCAGGGGACTGTTGATTGGATTCCAGAGAATAAATCACTTTTGAGTTATTGCTGAATCTAAACTTAACATTTTGGTAAATATTAGTAAAAAAAATCAGATCTGAGAGGCGGAATTCTAAGAAAAAATGTGTGAATAAAAAGTTTAAATTTGAAGTCAGAATTTTAACTTTATATAGTGAGAAAATTTTCAGACAGAAACAGAAAGATTCCTTTATAAATGAAAAAAAGTCAAAATTCTAGGAATTTTGACTTTTTTAATTATTATTAATAATTATTATTAATTAGTTTTTAATTCAGATAAAAAAGTCAAATTCCCAGATTTAGCTCTGAGTTTTGAGTTTATATTTTACTTTTTATAAGCTTACACAAAGAGACTGTAAGCTAGCGAAAGAACTTGAGAGCAGAGAGCTCTCAGCAATAGGGAGGGGAAGGGGGGGCGGGGTTGCTATGTACAAGAAAACAACACAAATTTTGTGATTTTAGCTAAAAAAAAAAAAAAAAAACAGCCTATATTTTAAAGAAAATTATAAGAGTGGGACATTAATGTAAAAAAAAAAAAACACTATTTCTTGACAATAAATGAAAACTGTAGTACTTTCTAAATAAAAACATATAAGTTGCAAAAACTTTTTGTTAATAAATGTTTTGCTTTTCAGCTGTGGGATAATCCAAAAAAGTTTTCTTTGTACAAGTGAAATTTAAACACCACTTCTATAATGGGACGAACAGCATTTTAGTTCATTATGAGTCTGATTTGTACAGAAAAAATGTTTGTTTTTCAGGAGGATGAGTTTGAGCTCACCGACTTTGAGGACTATAACGATGAAAATGGAGACATCTTTGTGGAGCCGGTTTCCTCCTCTGGAGTTTACGTCGTCCCTGCAGCCTGCAGAGTTCTCTACACATATCAGGTGGTGGAAACTGAAAAAAGAAAACATCAATAATTAATACATATCAGTAAATGTGAAAATTTTGACCTTTTTGCTGAAAGTTTTACAAAATGATGCACGTTTATGTAGGCTGGCCAATCGGACGAGCTGTCAATTAGCGAAGGGGAGGAGCTTCAGGTGATTGAGGATGGAGATGTAGAGGATTGGCTGAAGGTACATCTTTTTTAAATGTCTGTTTTCTTTGCAACCTTCCTGCTCTACATCAGGTGACTGTCATTTGCAGGTGTGTAACTCGTGCGGTCAGGTGGGTCACGTCCCCGAGTGTCACGTGCAGTTCCTGTGTTCACCAGCAGAGGGGGCTCCTCATCTGCACACAGGGAGCAGAGGTCTGTGAGAGTCAGGAGATGACAGCGAAATGAAGCTGAACTGTTTTCTTGTAGTATTCAGTCTTAAATCTGATTAAAAAACTAATTTCCATAATTGATTGTTGTGTTCTCAGGTGTAGCCAGAGCGCTTTACTCCTACCAGGGTCAGAGTGCAGAGGAGCTGTCCTTCCAGGAGGGGGCGCTGATTCGATTAACTTGTCGCCATGGGGCGGTGAGTTTTTGTTTAATCTTATGGTTGAGATCTTTCTAATCTTTTCTTTTTTTATATCTTACTCCAAACTGTAAACGTGTGTTACGATAAGCGTCTCTTTTTTTAGGTAGATGATGGTTTTTGGGAGGGAGAATTGGACGGCCGGACTGGCGTCTTCCCATCTCTGGTCGTAGAGCTTCTCCGTGATGAAGAGGAGGATGAGGAGGAAAAAGTAGATGAAGAAGTTTGATAGATTTTTAGAGAAAAACTGATCTAAACTGCTTCTCTTTTTATGATTTTTCTACATTTTTTTGTTCCCAGACTCACCAAAGTCCACCTAAATCCTGCATCTCCTCCTCTCCTGGCGGCATTTCACCTGCTGATGTTGATGAGACCGAAGCGCCTGCTCCTGTGGAGATCTCAGACCTTGAAGGCATCACTTCAGGTAGATTGATATCAGTGGAAAAATATCAAATCTGAAGTGTTTTAGTTTGATTTCTTGCTCCCCTCAGAAGCTGCAGTCGGGGATCAAACTCCTGCACAGATCCCCAGCGGTCGAATAAAACCAGTATGTCTCTGATTTACTATTGCTCTTGAAGGCAACACAGCTTCATTGGAACTAAGGGCTGATTTTTCTGCTGTTTCAGTGCAGAGCACCTCTTCCTCCTCCTCCTCCTCCTCCAGGAGAGGGACCTTCAGCTCACCGTTGAGATTGCAGAGAAGTCCATATATTTGCTTTAAGTTCTAGTTTAAAATTTTCTAAGTTTTGGGATCAGTGTGGAAGAACAAAACACAGGGAAGCCGGTGTCAGGTGGGACTGTATCAAAGAACTGGACCGTGACGTCATCCATAGAAAAAGATTTACTTTCTGCTCCAATTAATGAAGTCGATTTAGTCGCCGTTTTCTCGCAATAAGGGCGCCGCCATGTTGGAACCGGTTGTCGTCAGTAAGCACTGATAGGTTCGAGTAAACGTTTCTACGGCAACCGCTCTCACCAATCAGGAGTGAGCTTGTTGGAAAGCACTTGAAAGCAGCCTTAACGAAATCTGTCAAATATTTCAAACGTTCAACCTGAGATCGTCTACTTTTATCGAGGCGTCTGATTGGTCAGTTTATAGCTTGAAAAAATTCAAACTCAAGAAAAAAATGTGGAAAAAACTGAGGATTATCAAGGAGATGTTACAAAAATGTAGCCTACTCGTTCGCTTCTCTTTGTTAAGATTTTTGTTTTCTGAATCTAAAGTGGAAAAAAATGCAAATACATCAACATTTTCACCACTTTCTTTTGTGTTTAAATGTGATATAACTTTAAAAAACTATATCTGAATTAAAGCAAAGTGAATTAATGAGAATTAATTAACAATTCTCTTCCTGGTGAGAGTTAATATGTTATTTTTAAGAAAAAAATTATGATTTGTCTGGAAAAATGATAAAAAATAAATCCCACATTTAAAGAGGTATCTCTATTTTCATAAAAAAATTCTCAATTTGATTAATGCACAAGAAAAATATTTATTTCGTTTTACAGTCAGAAGACACTCTAGACGTCGTCCTTTAACATTTAAAAACATCAAATGCAACTTCTGGAGTAAAAATACTTAAAATAAATCAAACTGAGAAACTCTTTTCTTCATTTGGACACAGAATTGCAGGAAATAATAAACCCTACACAATTAAAACACTTTATTTCTTCAACCCAGTTCTTGTTTGATATATTTTACTATTTGAAGCAAAACTATTTTGTGGCTGGTATTGTTTTCAAACAAACCTTAATTCATGTTCATTTCTTGAGTTTCTCAGTTAAAAAAACAAGCAAAAAGTTTCTAACTTTAAGCTTTAAAACAGCATGGAGTTTTGGTTTTAAAATAACTCAACATAAAACATACTTGGAGTTGAGGCAACAGGACGGTTAGAATTAAGAAATTCATCTTTATGTTTCACCGGAGGAAAGAGAATTTAAAAAGTGGGTGCAGATGTGTTTAAATGACCCTGAACTTACACGACTCTCCTTCTGTTCTCAGTGAGTATTCAACCCGGAAGTCCTCATGGACCGAGACCCCAAAAATGAGCCAAAAAACAGAAAATCTAAATAAATATTCTGTGGCAAAGAGTAGAATTCCAACAGGGAAACTCTATTTTCTGAATGTACACGAATTCTGATATAATATTTGAATACAAAAACTGAACCCAACTCATTTTATTTCTCAATCATCCTTAACAAATTGTTTTTTATTTATTTCTAAAATCTGTGAGGTCTTGACGCAACTCAATTTATTATAAAATAAAAAAAAAATAAAATAAAATAAGAATTTTATTAATAAGGATATCTTGAGTGTTTTATTTTCTGGTTCTGACTGGTAAAAAAAGAAAAATGTTAACTATATACTTATAAGTAAGGAATACTAACAAATCACACAAACTGTCTAGAATTCCAGGTGTTTATTTATGAGGCAAATATGTACGTGACAGGAAGGAAAAGTTACATGAACGGCAGTGTTTTAGGAAATGCAGAAAATCATTTTTTTGGGTCACATACCAAGTCTCCACATCAGACAGAAATGTACTTTTCTATTGTGTCGATTTAAAAACAAACTGCATGCTGAAGTGAACGTGTACAGGACTTTATATGACAAAAATGTTTTCTTGTTCTGTTTGAATGCAGCTGTTTAAAGTGTTTAGAATATACCAAATGTGTAGCAGAATATAGTGAAAGATAAACCTCTAATTGTGTTCAAAATGCAAAAGTGTGAATATTTAGTCGGAAAATCTTTGACATGAATGTCTGCTGTTAACGAGATTATTGAATGTTTCTGTCATCAAATTCAGATAAAAACACTTTGTGAAGATTTCATATTAATAAAAAGCCGTGAATGTCTTTTCAAACCATCTGCACCAAGAATGGCTCAAAATATCATCTAATAAAGCTGTATGTTTACCAGGTTAACATTAACAATAAATGTCAGTGCTGTGAAAGAAAATGATTGTGAAAGTTCAGGAAATTAAATCGTATTTAAGCACAACGTTTTGTTCCATCTGTTGAACACGGTGGTGGAAGCATCATGATTTTATTGCTTTTTTTTTTCTTTTTTTTTTACTATCATTTAGTTTTAATGTCTCATTAGTGCAATCAAATAACAAACAAAACAAATGCAGACTAAACTCGAGAGAAAAGGGTTCCAAACAGCACAAAAACTAACACTTAAAGGAAAGTTTAACCCGGGAGAACCTGAGCCTGAACCTGCAGCTCGAAGCGCCCTTTTCTAGAATTATTCTTATTTTTAAAAGTATAAGTGTTTTAAAACCGCTTATTTAGACTTTTTATATTAATATTGAGAATATATTTTCAACAAAGTGGGAAAATGTCTAGTTTTACCGGATGTTATTCACAATCGAAGTTTAAAACGGCTGACAAGAAAACTATGGTGTACGAGCATTCTGGTAGTACTTGAACGCATCACTCACAGACGAATTTATGAGACGTGAAAAGAGTCTCACGGTAGATGTAGATTGTGCGTAACTTAGGCTGCGTGCGTGCGTAAGAGGTGATCCATGCGTATTTTAAAAATATATTTTTGAGTAATTAGTTTCAGGCTGTTGTAATTTTGATTTGTGCATGTGTAAATTGTATTTTTTTAATTTTTGTTGTTTTTTTACTTTTGCAAAAAATGCATTATATTAGTTACAAATCAAGAATTATGCACGCACAGATCCTAATTTACGCACAAATCAAGAATTATGCACGCACAAGTCATAGTGAGTTTATTTTCTCTCCATAGTTTGCATCTGAGTTTTTAAGATTTATTTGGGAATTTGTTGTTAATTTGGGCTAAAAACAACAGATTAAAAAAAAATAATTAAAGCTTCAAGTAACATTGTGTGGCTCACAAATTCATAGCGGCTTTTCTGTTGCTTTTATCTCCATAGCAACCATTTTATTTTTTGGTCGCCTTGGGGTGACGAGCAGGTCGATGTAATTTTGAGAAGAATCTGTAAAAGTAAACTTTTGGGTTTCCTTGGCAACAGGAGTTTTTCCATTAACTTGAGCCAACGATTCACGTATTATCACAATATTACCATTAAAAAATGTGACGAACGTTCAGAATCTACAACTTTCTGCAGTTTTTCCTATTGAGGAGCTAAAAAGCAATAGATCGAAATTAAAACGTTTTTTATTTTATTTAAGATGTCAGACCTTTCCCAAGGTCAAAGGTCAACGAAACTTTCTTTCTAGGTGTAACCTAGTGGCTAGTTTTCATTTCAAATTTTACCCTTTGCTACAAAATGGCCACCAAGCTGCAGGTTCTGTGGCAGTTTTAAAACTTCCCACAGATATTCCAAATATGCGCTTTTGTTTCGTTATTGGATTTTGGGAAAAAAAAAAAAAGATCCCCACTAGAGGTCTTGAAACCGTTAATTTTTTTGGCAGTTTCCTCCCTCTGTGACGTCATCATTTTTTTTTTTCCCATAATTCATTGTCACGAGGTACTAGGTGTGAGTTTTTGAGTACATGGTGGAGGAGAAATTTTTGTTCTGGCACAAAAAAGGGCCAAATTTATCCTCATTGATTCTCCAGGGTTAAATAGATGTAAAGCATTTGCATAAATTTTGAAAGATTTATGGTAAAACAAAAATATTCATCAGATTTGCTCAGAAATTTTAGTCCAGCAAAAATATGAACAGCTCTGGTTAGTTTATCAAAAGCATGTTCGCAGATGTCGTTACTCGTCTCTTTCTTCGTTGTTGTCTCTGACGCCGTCCTTCTCCGGTTTTTGGGTATCTGCTGACTCCTCTAAGGCTTCTCTGCTCCGGCTTTCAGCTCCCGCAGAAGCAGAAATGTCTTCCTGCTCGCTGGAGACTTCTCGGTCCTCCACCATGGTAACGACGGAGAACTCTCTCTTGCTGTCGGGGCTGGCTTTGACGATAGTCACGTGACTCATTCTGCTGCCGTGAGGCAACGATGGGGACGAAGCGGGCGAAGGCGATGAAGCGGCCGTGCTCGGTCGGTCTGCAGAAGCTTGATCAGAAGGAGAGGGAGCTGGAGAATACTTGGACGTCTTTAGGATTCCAGGTCTCCTGATCTCCATCTTTCCTTCAGTCTTTGAGATTTTGTCTCCTTCTGGCTGCTGGTCCTGTGAACTCGAATGGATCGTCACAGTCGTCAAACTTTCTGAGTGAGTTGAACCCGCGAAAGACAGATTTTGGACAAATCCGGCACTCGGTTCAGGTTCTGACTTTTCTGGTCCACTTGGGAGAATTGGTAAAGAAGTGGAGGAGAAGTTGGCTTTCTCTGCCTTTGGACGCAAGTTCCTTAAGTTGCTTTTGGGGCTCGGGGACTCGGCCAGAGATGAGGTAGGTGTTTTTACTAGAGAGACAGAAGAAAGGGTTTTGTTTGGGGTGGAAGATGGAGGGGATGAACCCAAACTAATGAAACGTAAACCAGCACCAAAGCCTGGTTCCACATCGGAGCTGGAACTCAGGTCAGGAGGACTTTGGCTGATGGAAAAGACCTTAGTGGACCGGTGCTGAGGTTGATGGGTAGGGACACTGGGGGCAATGGATACTGGAACAGGACTGATGGGTGTTGAGGTCTGCAGTGGTCCAGGATCACAAATCTCTTGTGTCCTAACTACATTGTTCTCAACATTTACTGTTCTCTCAGACAGAATGGGAAGGGAACTTGGGGCAAGCGCTACAGAGTTTCCTGTAGAAGTCATGATCTTATGAGGTTCTTGGATGGTTTCTTGTTTGGAGCATTCTTGGGGATCTGTATCAGATCTGTAATCCTCCCTTTGGATGGGTGGCGAATTATCCGATCCTGTTTTTTGAGGATCACTTTTGGCTAAAACTGCCTCAACTTCAAGTTTGGGAGCAGGATTTGTTGAGGACCTGTGATCGTCTCCGATGTTCTCGGCCTGCGGAGGTTCCTCCAGAACTACGGGGGGACGCTGGACAGCAAATCTGAACTCTGCCATCTCTCTTCCCGGTTTCACTTTCATACCTATGGGGTCACTTCCACGCCTCAGCCCAAAAATGCTGACGCTCTTCTTTCGCTTCCCTCCGCTTGCGGCGCCATTGACGCCTTCTGACGGCGGCCGAGCTTCTCGAAACATGCTCCTGATGTTGTACTCGGCGTCCTTCCTGTCCTCGCTGTCCTGCGACTGATCCAAATGATCTCCCGACGCAGCCAGCGATGGCTTCTTATCCGTGTGCGTCACCCGAAATCTACAGGGAGCAGTGGTCAAACGTCAAGTATTTTATTTCCTCGGACCAACAAACGGACAGACGTCATTACCTTCCAACGGAGAACACCGTCTGCTCTCCGGGCCGCTGTTTGAAGCGGGGAGTTCTGCTCTGCCTGCGACCCTTTTTGGATCGAACTTGGGCACAGAGGTGGCAGGAGTTGAGTCGGTGCCGGAGTGGACCGTGTGCAGGTGGGGGGGGATGCCTGCGATGGATTCCTTCCGTAACCTGAAAATCAACATCCGGGAGATTTTGAGATCAGATTTAATCGGTTTTCACTAAAAGAGCAACGATCCTCAATTGGTAGTTGATTCATTATCTATATTGATTCATTTTGAACGACTCAATTCGCTTTCCTAAAATCAATCCAAGACATCTTCAGCCAAAAATTCTACCAGTGTGACTCAGAGATAAGTATCCGAGTGCTGAATAGTGCCGGTGAGGTTTTTCAGATTCCTTGCGTTGACCGCGATGGTGGCATTTTTAGTAAAATAAACCCACCATGGCTCAATCCAAATGGTATTTTCCAATATCAATATAATCGATTTATTTTAAAACATTTTTTATAATGGTAAAGGTCAAGAGTCTGAAACCTTTAACACTAAAAGAATCATTTGGATCTGTTTCCTTCCAACCAAAACCAAGCGAAACCCACCAAATTCCACTTCACTCTTTAGAAAAAACACTTTTATAAAATGTTGCAATGAAATAAGCAATAACAAAATTATGACGTTTTTCTGTTTAATTTAAATTTTCTTTTTGACAACACTACATCTTTTCAAAATAAAAGACCAAATTAAATTAATCAGATTTCTCATTTTTTTCTATTATGAATTTGGTGTGTCTTCATCCTTTTCCTATCAAATATGAACATGAAAATATTGAATGGAAATACAATCTATTAGTATAATCAAATCAAATCAAATCAAACTTTATTTATATAGCACTTTTCATATAAAAATAACACAAAGTGCTTTACACTAAAACAAAAGAAACAATAGATAGCATAAAAGTTAAAAATAAAACAGGGTCCAATAGCCCCCAAACCCCCACCCCCACCCACCCTCACCCCCCCTCTACTTCCCACTCCACAGGTTATTAAAATGGACAACAGGGAATAGGCTGAGCACGTAAGTTTGTACGCTAATAGTTGGGGTCTCCTTCTCCGAATAGCGGCATAGCCAGCCAGCTGCAGCATCACAACCGGGGACCCGCCTCACCACAGCTGGGTGGCGATGCAGGCCCCCATCCAGAGCCGCAGTGGCTGAACAACAGCCGACCCAGAGGGGGAGAACCCAAATGAGGAAGCACCAGAATTAAAAATGAGGAAGTAAACGTACTGATAAAAGCAATCAATAAATGAAAAAAACAATAAAACATTAAAAATTAACTAAAAGCCAAGGTAAAAAGATGAGTTTTGAGTTTTTTCTTAAAAGCATCTATGTTCTCTGCGGCTCTCAGGTCCTCGGGCAGACTGTTCCACAAACGGGGGCCATAATACTTAAAAGATGCCTCTCCATATGTTTTTGTTTTAACAGTTGGAATTACTAAAAGACTAGTGCCAGAAGATCTTAGAGTCCGCGAGGGTTCGTATTTGACTAAAAGATCTGACAGATAAGAAGGCGCTTGGCCGTTAAGACATTTAAAAACCATTAAAAGTATCTTAAAATCAATCCTGAAACTTATGGGGAGCCAATGCAGGGATTTTAAAATTGGAGTGATATATCTTATGCATTAAGAGCTTTGTCGCAGAGTAGCAACTAAACTGTTGTGTAGCAGAATATCAGAAGGAGCTAAAATGACAGAAAAATAAACTTTTAATTTTTGTGCTTTTTAGAGGAGTGGTACAGTAATGTCTGTAATAGAAAGAAAAATTTTACTTTAAAATTTTGACCTCACGTTTAGCAAATTACCCCATTTATAAAAATAGTTTTTCCTTAAAGCTAAAGAGGGAGAAAGAGCCACGTGACTCCGGTCGCTGACCCTTGGTATAAGTCAATTTGATACTCATACAGATCAATCTGGTTGGATCATAGGAATACAGCTAGCTAACAAGCTTCTCGTCTAAAAATCTTCAAGCCTTAAACAGTTACACCCCTCCTCCGACTTCTGTTTTAATAGATATAATACTGGATTAACGGGAGCAGAATGTCGTACTGTTATAGAAAACTTCCCCAGGAATTAATAACTAGACTGTGAGATCTGCAGCTCATCAAATGCAGTTTTTAGTTGCTCGTCTTGGAAGGGGATAAACTTAAGTTAATAATGTAAATGCAGCTGACTCTGTAACTGTTCAGAGAGCAGCAGCGGCATCAGTGGGATGATGGGAAACAGCCAGCGATGCACTTCCAGTCGAGCGGGCTCTGAAATGTAATTCCCCCTTTGTGCTCTCTGAAGGACGGAGCGTTCTCCTTGAAGAGCTGGTCTGCTGAATGGATCTGATCTCACTGATGCTTCTGGAGTTTTCATCGATCATCTTTATGCAGTTTTGAAGCTACATTTCTGTTTTTGAAGACGTTCCTTTCGTGCGTGGGTCTGCAGCCTTCAACACTTAAGGAGCCGTTTGGGTTGATTTTTTTCTGACACAACCCAATAGGAACCACGAAGTCGTAACAAGACCTTCATTTATGTTTGTTATCGTTACGATTAAAATAAAACATAAAGAGGAAACATCATTTTCTGAAAATATGAAATAGATTATTGAAAAAGTTTCATTTCAAAACAAAAGAAACTGTACATTGTCAGATCATCTGAATGCAGAAAATATACCTCCGAGGACCTCTGATTGACTTTCTGTGGAATAAAGCGCTTAAAAATCTGTTGAAATGCTTCAGTTTGACTTTGATCAACTTGATTGATTGATTGATTTATGGAGCATTCTGGGTACTGTAGTCAGGAGTACCCACCACTGAAGCAGAAAAGTATTGGTGCGAACAAAAAAGAAACTACAAATAAAAAGGAAAGCTGCAGATAAAATATCTTTTTCTTTTTATTTGCACCAGTGTTTCTTTTTATTTGCTGTTTCTTTTTTTTTTGTTTGCAGTGAAACGCACAAAAAAAATGATGAGTGAGTTGAGTAAAGTTTGATTGTAAACAAAACTCCTGATTTGTTTTTTTTTCTATCTCCTTTTATTTTGAAAGTATTTCTAATAACCTTCTACAACACATTACACACAATCCCGAACTTAATAACAGTTCAGCTATGGATAAAATTTGAATGAAGATGTTTATGGCAGCGCTCACCTGGGATCATGGCGGACACAAACGTTGTGATTCCCCAACAGCTCATTGAAGGCTTCCATGTTTGCTGGAGACGAAAAAATCACTGCTTAACTTTGGTATAAACCTTTAAATGTAATAAAAATATAATTCTGAACTCAGATTAATGACTGACATGCTGTTTTATTTGTGTAGCATAAAATTGGTTAAATTACGAGTTAATTGGAGAATTTTAACAACTTTATGAATATTTATCAGGTGCGCTACCAAAAAAAAAGAGACCACAATAAAACAAAACACAAGTGTTTGCAATGAATTAGACTACAATTAAAACTACTATATATATATTAAAAAAAGAAAAGTCTCTTACCTTCATTCTCAATGATACATTTAAGTATCTGCTCGACTGTGTCCTGATTCCCCTCATATTCATCTGGAACACAGAATAAACTCAGATTTAGTCGACATAAATGCAAAACCTGTGATTTAGATAAATAAATGTGTTTTACTGTCAGTAATTTAAAGCTTTTATTTTTAGATATATGTACATTTTAAAAAATCTTCTTCTGTGGAATAAAGACGCTTAAAAACTGAGATTTCATTCTGTTTTTTGTCAAACGGTTCCATTTAAATGAAGTTAATTGATTGATTGATTGAACAAGCCTGTCATGTACATTTACTGATGTTAACAACAGGTGTGAACACCTCTCACCTGATGTATAGACACATCTAGATACAATTTTAAATTAATTTTTGCACCAGTCTTTTCTTTAAAGAAATATTTCTGTGATTTCCTGAAAAAAAAATCTAAACAATCAATTAAATATATATATTATATATATATATATATATATATATACATATAATTTACTTTTATATTTATTTGTAATTAATTTTAAAAAATTACCATTGAAAAAAAATTAAATTAATTAATTAAATTAAAATATATTAAAACATGAAAATTGAAAAAAATAATATTAGTAATAAAGTTTAAAAAAATACTAAATACATAAAAAAAATTAAAAATTAAATACAATTAAATAAATAATTCAGAACCAAGTGATTGACATTAAGTAAACCAAATGCTCTGTTCTTTTGGTGTTATTTAAAACAAAATTAGGACATTTTTTTTACATTTAAATTAATTTTTTATTTTAAAAAATTGATGTTTTCTTGTATTTCCCAGCATTTTTTCTTAGATATCCCTCAGATATCTACTTTTATTTTTGTAATCTCTTCTGATCCTATGAATATGAGCATTAATGCCCTAATTGATTCAATATTTTCTCAGAAATTAAAGAAAAGTGACCTAAAATGATAAGAGTCCTCCAATTAGGAGGACACGTGGACATGGATTTTTATTTTTACCAAATCTGTGGGATGACTTTAACTCAATACAAATAATGAAGAATCATCTCTGCACTGCAAATATTAAATTTGTCTATTTATACCTCACAATACAAGTTAGATCAACCTCTTATAACGATTGACTTCAGTTGAAGTGACAAAGACAACATTTCTCAGGTCACCGTCTGCATTGACTCCCAGCTCCTCCTCCTCCTCCTCGTCCTCCATGTCTCCGGTCCGGCAGCGGTAGCCCTTTTGCTTCAGCATGTGGCAGATGAGGAAGCCCAGCAGGCCGGTCAGGAAGAAGAGGAAGACCACCAGAAAGATCATGTAGGACGGAGGAGGCTCCTCCGCCCGGGACGCCCCCGACTCACTCATTCTGATCTGCTTCAGTCTGAGAGAGTGAAGTAAGCCGTCGAGTCAGTGAACTGATGACCCGTCTGTCCTCAGGAGGAAGATATTAAAAATCATTTCATTTTTGATCCAAGTCATCTTCTGACCTTTTTAATTCTCCTATTTAATTAAATTTAGATATACATTCACAACACAATTTAAAAATAACAATTTATGAATGAGTCTGAGGAGATTTGATGTGAACTCCTCCAATAATTTAAATAAATCTAGAGGTCAAATGATTATGGAATCACAAATAACCAGAAATAATAACATTTTATTTCTAAACAGGAACTTATTTTGAAATATTTGTTTAAATTTTGTTCTGTATTTTATTTGTAGATTATCTTTTACTTGTTTTTATGAGTACGGTATGTCTCTTAAACTTAATTTCTTTTAACATCAATCTCCCAAAAAGGCAATCCAGAAGGAAGTTTTCCTGGGCCATAATCTGTCATATTTACATTTGTTTTAGTGTTTGTCAAAATGCATCGTCCCTTTTTTAATGCATTTATTTTAGTATTTTCCAGGGCAATAATCAGTTTATTTGAGGATCTGAGAGTTTATACCTCTTTGGAGATTTTTAAATCTAAATTTTAAATTTCAACTTAGCTTTTACATAACTCATTTGTGGTGGATTTTAAGTTTTTTTTATGGCCTTTATGTCTTTTGATGTATCCCCAAATTTTAGCCACAGTATTTCTCTTATTTTGTCTGTTATTGCTGTTTTTTTTTTTAATCCAATGTGTCTTACGAATTTTTGTTGAACCTTTATTTATAGAGGTATGTCGATTGAGAACAATTTCTCATTTACAACAACAACCTGAGCAATACAGGACGATAAGCTACATTCAGATAAAAACATGTTCTCACTTCAATACTATAAATATTTACAATAAAAAGTTTACATGAGGCTCCAAGTTAATGATTACAATATAAAGACAGAAGGAAACCCAGAAAAAAGTTAGTTAAAAACATCTGCATTCATGTCTAATCACATCTGTTAAAGATAAAATAAAAACCACATCTTTAGAAAAAACAAAAACACACAAATAATTAAAAATGGCTTTTTCGTTGTTTTAATGAATTATATAACTTTTTTATTCAAAACTGATTGATTGATTGATTGATTGATTGATTGATTGATTGATTGATTGATTGATTGATTGATTGATTGATTGATTGACATGTCACTCTGCCAAGAAACTTCTTCCATTTTTTTTATTACATTTAAACTTTACCAGATAATCAAATAAAAGTTGCTGCTGATCAATTTATTTGCCTTTATTATTTACTTTTTTTTATTGACTTAATGCATTGTTGGTGTTTTCTAAATTTTGATGCCAGTATTTTCAATTTTTCTGCAAACAAATCTTAGCTTCACCTATCAATGATTAACCTAAAAAAAACCATCAAGTTGTCAAATATTGAATTACCCATAATGCTTTGTTAGAACAGAACATGACCAAATTTGTGGATGTGTTTCTAAAAAGAATTGAAAATCATATTAACTTAATTTTCATTGTGAGGTTAACTGATGTGTGAGTGAGTTATAAAACATTTGGGGAAATTTGGCTCCAAATCTTAATCTTTAACCCCTTCGTATCGCTAATTTGCGACATATCATTTAATTCAGGACATAATTTACCAGAAAAAACATTAAAGTAAAGTATTTTCTTATTTAATTAGAAATAAGGTCAGAGATTAATGGGTTAATTCAGATTTGAACTTGCAGATTTAATTTTAAAATGTACAGTCATTTGTCCAGTAAATATTATTTAAAAAAAAATAATAATAATCCAACCAAAAAACCTTTGGTTTATGTAATCAACATTTAAGGGCGGAGCTTAGAGGTGGATAGGACCACCGTACCTGACTGCTGTCAGTGACATCACCTCAGCATTTATGCAACTCAAGAAAAAGTTTCACATTTTTACTATAAAAGTAACAAGATTATGAACAAATTTAGCGCAATATTTGCAAACACAATTCTGATTCAAAAACGTTGTTTAGAACACTTAAAAAATTGAAATATTTGGATGAAAAACATATATTCTGATCTAAAAAATTACCTAAAATGTTCATTTATATTATCTGTAGCTTTCCTCTGCTATTTTTAGAAATAAATAAACTAACATGAAATAGTTTTATTTTGTTTCACTTATCAGAAAAATGATGTTTAAATGTCTTTAAAATGAAGATTTTATGTCAGAAAGTTTAACAAATGTAGACATTAAAGGAGATTTAAAGACTGTTTATTGTCTTTTGGAGAAGTTTTACTTTAGGAAAGCAGTTTTAAAGCATAAAAGATTAAACAAAACCTCACCCTCTATGGAAACAGACTTATTTACAGCTAAAAGCGACTGATCTCAAACCCTAAAACAGCCCGGCCGTGTCCCTCTGGGGCCGCAGGGCCAAAGCGTCTCACCCGTTTCCTGTCTGCCAGCTGCCCACATCGTCTCACATGGCAAAGCCGGCGTGGTCCTGAGGAAGCACGCCAATAAAACCTCAATCCGGTGAGATTTGGTGAAGGTCAGACGTGAAAGCGTACGAACCCAGAAAGGGACAGCGTGCCCCCCTCCTCTGAGCGGCTTTGGCTCCACCTTTTCAGCTGCTCACAGAGATGGAGGCACAGGGACTGTCTGTACTACAGGAAACCAAAAAACTTTAACACTTTCTGGCTTTAAAAACAACTTCCACCAACTCACTTTGACCAAAAAAAATCATCTATGCTTATAAAACTGTAAGAAATGCTCCTTAAGCAGTGAAGCAAACATGCAGAGGAGCTGACAGCTTATCAGAGGTTCCCCCCCAGCTGTCTTATCTGCATTTATTGATGCCCCCCCTCCACACACACACTTGCACACTCATTTATCAGCTCTTGTTTGGGCTGGTTCAGCATTGATATCACCTATCAACAACAAGCTGCTCTCATCATCCCAGTACGGAGACGTTTTCTCTGCATGTCCATGTTTGGTCACATGATCTGCGCCCTCATTCATGCACAGAACGGATGCATTCCTGTGGAAAACCCCAAACGGGAAGCAAGCAGGTGAATGCCTTCAGTTCTGTTACAGTTTTTATCCATTTTATGAAGAAATAAACAAGATGCATTCAGACTCAAATTTGTTTATCCTGTTTAATTCTGTTTATTTTAGTGAAATTTACATTTTATATATTTAAAAAAATAAACTAAATGCAGTTAAAATCAGATTTAAAAAATGTAAAATATTGTATTTTGTATCAGGGTCATTTGACCCTCATTCCCAGTGGTCTTTTAATTATGATTTTACTGTATTTTTAGCCAAAATAAAACAGAAAAGATGTTTTCTAGGACATAGTTTCTAGGAGTTTAGCAGAAATTCACCTCTGAGTTGCGTTCCTGGGAGCAACCCCGCCCCCTCTTCCCCTACTCAGCTGCTCTCCCACCAGCTTACAGCCCCTCACATCCCAACCCAACATTAGCAGTGCAACAAAAATGGTGAGAAATTTTGAAGCAATCCATACATACAGGTTTGAGTCAGATTCCAGCTCAGACGAGGAAAACAAAGACATTCGTTGATCTATTTGTCTACAAGAGGGTGAATCATAAAGGGGCGGAGCAAAAAGACTGAAAAAAAAAAAAGACTCTGAAATGCAATTTGAAGCCTCACTTTCTTTATAAATGTCCTCTATAATCACAAATATGCCACAAAAACGTATTAAAAACACATTTTTTTTGTCTTTAAAGTTGTTTCTGTGCAGTTCAAATTAACAACTTTTGTCCATTTTAGGAAAAAATAAAAATAAATAAAGATAAATTCAGGAAAAAGGGATTCAAATTAGTAAAATATGTTTAATTCTTTTTATTTCTCAGCAAAATGTATTCTTTCTACTGTTTAAAATTCATCTTAAAGCAGTTTAAATCAGCTTAAGAAATACATGAAATATATTTTTTTCAACATTGAACATTTTACTCAATTTTTAGTGATGATTTGAAACCGTAACTTGAATGTTTCTGTAAAGTTTTATCGTCATGTTCCTTTATTTATGTTTTGAATAACTTTTTGGAATTTGCTTTAAGCTATAAAAAAACACGTTTTTGATTTTACATAAGGTAAACGCTACATTTAGTTCATTTAAGAATGTTGGTGAGTAGTTTGGAGTTTTTTCCCTTTTCTAGAATTATAGAATAACCCAAAAAAAAGAGAATATACACAAATTAGAACACTCAGAGATATTTGTCGCAGTGGAAGAACAAAAATAAAACTCCTGATCTGACAGAAAAAAAAAAACATCTGTTCAGTCTGTGTTCCAGATTGGGTCTTTTACACAGTAAAACACTGAAAAACTGTCCTCGCAATTGGTTTGAAACAGCAGCTGTCAGGCTGCGTACGCGGCTAAACACCTGAGTTTTTCCCTCCTCACCTGAACCTCGAGGGTCCAGAACAACGGCTCGCACAAATGTCCCAAAGTCGGAACAGCAAGAGCAGTTTTGTGTGACGAGTTAGGTCAAATTTTCATGGAAAATGTTTATCTTTTTGTACAAAAGTAGTAAATAAACAGTAATTTGGAACATCTGAGCGTGTGCACTGAGAGTTTCCCAACAGAAAGCCCCTCCCCCCCCAGATTGAGACCATTCCATGTTTGTCCTCAGGAACCCCCAGAGGATAAGAGGGAACGTGGGAGGAGGACTGAGAAAGTGACCCCGCTTTAACTCCTCTGTTTATCTAAATGATTGAATCCCTCGGCTGGTTTTACCGCACGACCTTCTCACTCGGAAAGAATGTCTGCATTAAAGGAACTTAAAATAAAAGCTTAAAGACAGCTACACTTGAAATATGAGTGGCGGTCATCCGACACTGAGCAAACATGGAGGGAAAGTTTCACGTATGTTTACTCGTCAGACCTTCACCAACGCTTCAGTGTTTGTGTGGCCTTATAGTGTCAGACCGTTTGTCATGACTCTGTCCTTTTAAATGTCTCCTTTAAATAACCGTAAACATTTAATCTACTAAATATAGAAGAAATCAATAAAATGACATGATAACATTTCAGTTTTTTATTTAAAGAAGATGAAAATGTTTCTATTTTTCCTCAATCCATCCTTCTAATTCCCTCTCCTTCTCAATAAAGGCTGAAAAGGCTTTTATTTTGTTGACTTCCTGTTTTGAATTTGAAATGCAAGAATAGTTTGATCGATCGCAGGTTGCAGATGAATGATATGGATCTGAAATCTAATTTCTGCCTATTTTCTGTTGCACTTTATGGATGCAGGGCGCCTGGTCTTCAGCCTCATTTATGGGGAAAATTGTTCAAATTCCACATTTTTCAGCCTGAAAATGTATCTTTTCCAACATTAAACTTTTGCTCCATTAAATAAAAACACAATATTAGATAGAACATTAACCATAAAGAACGAGACACCAGTTTTTAAAATATAAAACAGTCCATAAATTAAAACATTTTTTAACAGAAAAAGAGAAATTTCAATCCAATTTGCATAAAGGATAAAAATCCAGCCATAAACTTTGGATCAAATTTAGAAAATAAGTAACCTGAATCACAATAAAACTATAGTTTTATTTTTGTGTGAATAAAGTTATGCATCGTAAATACAAGCAATGGTAAAAATGACATTATTTCCCCTTTTTATTATATAACTGTTTAGGGACAGACACTGTAAAACAAAGAGCACTCTTAATTTAAAAGAAAAAATCACAGTAACTGCAAATGTATCCGGTATTTTTCTGATCATTCCAACTGCACATGAACGCAGCATTTGTGTTTTTCTCTGAGGGACATCATCCCATTGGTGCATTCCGCACTAAAATATGAATAAATGGGGGGAAAAAACTACAAAATGTTTTAAAATGTATTAATTTTTAATCAAAATTAGCATGTTTATGTCCAAATTCCATGTTATTTCCTCCTCTTGACTGATTACCGGCCCTTCTGCTAAATTTTTGAACCGTTTGTGGCCCACGAATCAAAAGGTTTACCCACCCTTGGTTACACTAATCAAGTAGAATTTAATAATTTCCTACAGAACTGCTGATCGTACAGTAAAAAGCATTCCTGGAAACCAACAGAAGTTTGGATTTTGGCTAAAAACGGCATCACTGGGAACACTTTAAAAATAGATGATCAGAGTGGATCTATAATCTGAATATTGTCAAAGTTTACAGTTTAAATGTGGAAAAACATAAAGTTTTGGGACACATGATTTGTTTTTTACATAACAATCACAACTTCTGATTCCTGAGAATCTGCTTAAATCTTCTTTTATCTTCTGAGAAAAGATTTTTTTAGTCTAATTTATGAAAAATTAGAGCCAAATCTCTAATTTTAATCGGCTAATGAAGATTTGTGATGCACATTGGATGCAGAACGACTTCAACGATCATTTTGAATCAGTTGCATTGTTTGCAGCTGAGCTCTCACTGTCTTGTAAACAACAATATAAATGATCGTATTTCACATGATGCTAAAAATAAAATGCGTTTTTTGCAGATGTATGTAAAACGCATCTCGAACACGTGTGGCGTGGCGTGGAGCGGATGCTGAGGGAGGCAGGCGGCGCATTCCAACACTCCCAGAGGGACCGGCGATGGAGTGACTCAGCATCTTCATGACCTTAACAGAATCCCCCCCCCCTGCAGGAGCCAGGAGGGTGTGGTCTGGGCTGAGTTGTGTTGCTCGGCAGGCGATGACGTGTCACAAAGGTGCTACGAGAGGCTGCATGGAGGAGGAGGAGGATGAATACGATCCTCATAAATCTAAACATGAGGGTCTCTGCTGCAGAAATGCACATTACTGTATCAGAGCAGCGTTTGGATTCTGCCATTTTACTAAACATCAGGGAGTTTTCAGCAGGAAATTTGTGTAAAACCTCTTAAATGTTAGTAAATCCACTTTTAGTGTTGACATGTAGCTTTAATTTAGATTAAAAATCAGCAAAAAATGTGAATTTCCTGCAGCATAACCAAGATCTGATAAAATAAAGTCAATTAATGACAATTTCTGTTCTTTGTGTCATTAAATTGTCAGATTTTGTGTGTTTTTTCAGTATTAAAATAAGCTACATTGCATTTGCATCTTAAATCAGAATTATTTAGTTCACGGAAAAACATATTAAATGACAGCAAGATGTAAAATTGTGGTCTAAATGTGTTCTCAAAATTTGTGGAAATAAAAGCAACATTTATCCACAAAAAAAACAAAAGTTTCATCATTTGTAATCTTTAATTCTCTTTTTTTTTAATTTCTTTTAACATTTTGACACGCTTTCAATTGTCTTTTAAGACTAAATGAGGAAATCTGTTTGTTTTTGACTCGTAAAAATGTGTTTGTTATCAGTTACTGCTGCTGTTGACCCTGTCAGATGACATGAATGTAGCTCCGGTTCATCCAGCATTCAAACGTCACGCTTCTTTTGCCCAACCTCGGCCGCAAACAGTCCGCTCCATTCATTCTGACGCACGGCACCGTATCAGTTTAGCTGGTTTTCTGGCTGTGCAACAAAAGCCATGAAATTCCATTCAACTCACAGCTGGACTCTGACTTTGAGCAGTCAAACAGGAAAAGACACCAAACCAAGGTCTTTTGCAGCAGGTTCTCCTTCAATTTTAGATTTCTGGTTAAAGACAGTAACCTGAACTGCTGCATGAAGTTCGCTCTGAAGGAGAGATTGTTTTCTTTACAGTCTGCTGAGGTAAAAGCCCCTCATGGGATCAGCACGGATGTGGACTGAAAAATGCATGGAAACAAAATCCACTTCTCTACTGAACCTTTAGATAAGATTATAAAGGACGGAATAGCAGAATATTATTATTATTATCCTCCTTTGGGTGTTTACAAGTGAAGAATGCTTAAAAGATTATTAGATTTCATTCTAATTATGATCATTTTGAGCTTTTTGTGTTGTTTTTGTAGAGGTTTGTAAAGCTAACTGAACATTGAGACGACACAGAACTGAAAATGTCCTTCATTCAGACCAAAGACTGAGTGACAGTCCACCGGATGATGCGCTTAAATCTGCACCGTCACCTTTAGATCATCATCTCCACCGGGATCACGCAGACTCCAGTCAGCCTCGCACTTACAGTGATGCGGCGTAAAGCTGAAGGTTGAATCTGAGGCAGTTTGGGATAGTTACCCCCTCCCTTCCCTCCCTCCCCAGCTCTCTCCGCAGTACAGAAAATCAAGCCGGACGCTCACCTTCCATCAGTCAGTCAGGCGGAAGCGCACACCGGTCCCTCATGCCTGCAGCCTCTCTCCTCCGTGCAGTCTGAGGAGGATGCTGCTGCGCGCCTGCTGACCGAGGAGGGCGGGATGATACGAAACCAGAGGGGTGGGAGGGGGCATCTCTCCGTAAGCTGCTCTAGAATTTAACCTCTGTGAATCCACAGCTTTACTAAACTTCATTGGACCTGAATCTATGAATGTGATCTTTACTTTTTACCTTTATTTTATTGAAAGAAAAAACAAATAAATAAATGAAAAATAATAATAATAAACACATTAAAATAAAAGAATATGTATAAATAAAATAAAAAATAATGTAATTCTTTAAATTCTCTTGGAGATCAAAAGCAGGTTTAAATAAATTTGCTTGTTAGAGCAATTTTCAGCTTTCAATTGTGTGAATATTTTTGCCTCTTTTCTTTATAAACTTGGGATTACACTGAAACTACAATACAAGCATTTTTTCATGAAACGACATCTTTCCAAAGCGCATTCTAAAAACATTAAACTATTATAATATATGCTATAACTGTGATGCTAGTGGGTTTTTTTTTTTAAGTTTTCCATTCAGAAAACTTAAATTTTCTAATCAAGTTCTATGAAATTAAGAATTAAGGGTTCAGAAATTTAAAAAAGAGGCAATGTTTCTGTTTTAGATTTAAATAAACCTGCTTTTTTCTGCTTTACCTGTGTTAAAAAAATATAAGTTTTATCTTTTAATATTAAATTTCATCTAAAGTCTAAAGTTTGTACTTGACTTCATAGGAATCGAACTTTCTATGCAGATGTTTTTTTCTACATTTCTGTAAACCAAGTGACCAAAGAAGCACACACAAAAAAAATACATTTAAAAAAAAAGATATTTGCTTCTGAATTAGATAGAAAAGTTTAATTGTATGTGATTCCTCTGAACTTTAAATTATAAGGTGACATTTTTGCTATCACGTATAATGTTTTTCTTTTTTCTTTTTCCTAAGGAAAATGGTTCTACAAATCAGTTTAAGTGTCAAATCACAACTGTGGTTTTGTCAAGACAATATACAAAAAGCAAAAAATATTAAAGCAGGCAAAAAAATTAACGATTGTCAATATTATAGTAAAAAACTCTAAAAATCAAAATCTTGCATAATTACTGAAAACTGAGAAAACACTAGTATATTTTACAGTGATTAAATATGTGAATTTGCAACAAAGTTTCATTAATTTATCCAACTTGTATTTTCAGTCATTGCACAACGTTTTTGCAGTTTGTTCCATGTTGTTTATTTATTTTCTGTAGGAAAATAAAACCGGTGACGTCGTCTTATTTTGAAAAATCAAACCGGATGTGTAATTCAAGTTTTCCCAGAACAAGCTAACTAGCCGGAGAGTTTCTGGTTTCTTTGGCAACCGCTGCTAAATTAGCTGCCATTTATTGATTTGTCGATTGTGACAAAGTATTGATCAGCGTTCTAATGATATTTAGAACTAGAATTTAGTTACTGTGGAGTCGGGTGACCTGAAATTAAAACTAAAAACTCGCAGAGGAAATGTTCAGCCTCGCCCACTAGCCAGCTTAACCCTGTCAGTCCTGAGCCGCTAACAGCTCATGGAGAAGCGCTGCTAGCTCATTTAGCCGAGCTCGCTGCCCTGCTTTCACGAATTCACCTGAAGCGATGCAACTGAGGTATGCTCCCCACAAAGGTGTCGGTATTGTTCACTCACAGCCAAAAGTTTTTGAGACGCTCGAACGTTAAGCTAGCAGGTCGTTAGCATCGCCTTCCAGCGTTAGCTTGTTCTCTTAGTTCCGCTTTCGTCTCTGCGTTTGAGTCTGTAGTAATATTGACCAGATAGTTGAAAAATAAGCGATGACAGCTACTCCTTCGCTGTTGTGAAGGTTGTTTATGAGCAGCAGATAATCCCCACGCTCCGGGAAACCTTAGTGGGAGCTGCTAAGCTATTACAAATGTAAACAAGAGTCACTGCTAGCTGCTACGTTAGCTTTGCTAACCTTCAAGTCTTGTGACCTGCTGGCTATTATTTAAAATATTTTTTAATAGTTTCTTGGATATCACTTCATCATGCAATCTAATCATTTAATTTCAATTAAAGAAAAGTTTTGTCTTATTTTTTGCTTCACTGTTAAATTGTATGAAAATTTGAATTCTTCTGCAGGAGCTCCATATGTTTTCTAAGGAGAGATCTTTTTTTTTTTTTTTTTTTTTTTCCCCAGCAGGTGTGTCTGTTAAATCAAAAATGATGGCTGGTTCCCAGTGGGAGCTTCCCCCGGAGCTGTGCTGCCGGCCCATGGCCTTTGTGGCCCTGACAGGTCTGGATGTTGTGTACAATGCTGTGCACCGGGCCATCTGGGACGCTTTCTGTGCCAACCGCCGAGCTGACAGAGTCCCCATCTCCTTCAAGGTCCTCCCGGGGGATCACGAGTATCCCAAATGTCGCACCAAGGTGAGCAGCAGTTCAACAAAGCCCATTTAAAAATGTATTTCTCAGGGATAAACTACCCTTCTGCTAAGATTTAAAGAAAAGGTTTAAGTAGATAAAAGCTTTTTTTTCCTTTCTTTCTTTATAGCGGACATCGTACGAGTGGTACATCCCCAAAGGTATCCTGAAAACAGGCTGGATGAACAAGCATTTGAACCTGGTTCCTGCTCTGGTAGTTTTATTTTACGAACTGGACTGGGATGACCCGCAGTGGAAGGAGAAACAGTCTGAATGTGCGACTAAAGTGGAGATTGTCAGGTAAAGTCGACCTTTAACCGAAACATGTCCAGTTGTTTTGCAGTTTTAATCAAGCAAACATGCGTTTGCAGCAGCTGAAACATTGTTAAGGACATTACTTCAAGCCTAACTTCTTACTGTAAAGGCATTTAGGAGACAGCACTGAGGCTTTGGTTGTGAAGCTGCAGATTAGGTGGCACAAAGCTGTGAAAGCTCCAGTGGAGCGCAGTGTTACACTCATGACTCCTTAATTAAAATAAAGGAATTTTGAGACCAAACAGACACAAAGAAACTGCAGCAACGAAAGCTGGCTGTCCTCTAGCCCTCTAACACATATATGTATATTATATACATAAGTAATTTTCAACTTGTAGATTAAATGTGCTTCATTTAGTGATCAAAAAATAAGAACTTCTAAAAGGTGCATCGGTAAGTAAAACTAGAATTTACAATTAAGAGTGCTAAATTTGTCAAAGCAGGTGTAATAAAAATAATACATTTAAAAAAAAAATTTTTCTTGCATTTCATTCATATTATTTGTAAAGTTTAACGTTAGAAACAAGTATTATGTCTTGTTTAAGCAAATCACATAGTTTGTTTTGTGAATAAACACCAATAGAGCCTTTAAGCAAAAGAAGAGTCACATTTATTGATTATTAATGATTAAAAAATAGTGCTCTTCAGAGTAGTTTTTCCCCATCATACTTGTACTATCTTGGGAATCCGACATGTTAAATATTTGTAATCCTAGAATAAAATAGCTTTATCATCATTGTACAACGGTATCGTCATAGAAAACAAGTCTAGTTTTTATGGAATGAAAAAGAAATTCTGATCATGATCAAAGATTAATGCAATTGTGGTTAAATGAACTCATCGTGTACAGGAGACACGGCACAGAAGAGATTGATTGACAGGGTCTGCAACCAATCAGGACACAGAACATTGTGTACTGTAAAAAAAAAATAAAAGCATGCAAAATTACACCAAAAATATATCCAAAATGCTAGAAAACCCTGTACTGAAGTCTTTGGATAAAAAATGTCCACAGAGTCATTTTTCTGCACCATTTTTCTTTTACTCAAGTAGATGTGATGATAAATCAATATTCTTACTTTGTTGCATCCTTTTTTTTATACTGTCCAGTTGGGAACTTTGGTGCTATTTATTGTAACTTTCCACAATAAAATTAAATAATCTCCACTAATAGCTAAAAACTGTCCTGGATCAGTGTAAAATGATTCAGCTTTAGTTGTAAAACCGCAGTGAAGACTTCAAGGCAATAAACTAACAGCGTTGGGATGTAGAAATCCTAAAGAAAAATAGCAGTTTGGTCATTTTTGTGTCAAATAACCTTCAGAATTCGGTCTTAATTGGTGCGTACGTGACCTATTGTAGCTTCTGCTGCTTAGCAGTGTGCACCAACAACCAAACGTGCCCAGATAAATGTGGAGTTGATCATCTGTTTGTCTGTAGGACCAGTCTCCAGGGCAGGAACACCAAAGTGGCCGTGGTTTTAATCCAAAAGAAAACTCCTTTACCTCCAGGTAAGACCTGGATTTCCTCCAAACAAATTAAAAAAACGTGTTTTCTTTATAGGAAAATCAAAATATATCCTTTTTATTTTTGTACAGGTGAGGACCTGGTGGCATCAGAGAGAGCACAAGCTCTGTGCACCGCCTGTGATTTGTCTGGCAAGAGCCTCTTTGTTCTGCCGCACACCGACCACTTGGTGGGCTACATAATTAGGTAACCTCGCTCAACCCAAATGGTTTTGGTTTGATAAATAAATGCAGATGTGTGACGCGCCTTTTGATGATGAAGGTTGGAGAACGCCTTCTATGAGCACGCTCAGACGTACTACTACACAGAGATCCGTCGGGTCAAATCACACAAGGAGTTCCTCAACAAAACTACACACCAGGTATCGACCAAAAAAAACTACGCTCAGAAATTCACCCAGAAATCCACCAAAGCCAACAACTTCTTCTTCTGTTCCAGCTGCTGTTTGTCAGACACCAGTTTAAAATCGCCTTCTTCAGTGAGCTCAAGCAGGACACCCAGAATGCTCTCAAGTAAGTGTCTTATGCAGTCTTATGCAGATTTTGCTGTGTCATATAAAGTTTTTACTGCACATCTTAATAGTAAAAGCTTAAGACCAGCTGATAAGAAGGTTTCATGCTGCCGTTAACAATGTAGAAATATCCACAAAACTGATCTGGATTCTGGATTGTAGGTCACAAAATTCCTTGTCTTTGTGATTTAAACTTACAATCTTTTAGAGCTAACCACTAGACCACATCATAATCTCTGCATTTATACTTTTTCTTAATTATTTTAAATTAATTTATATCTATTGGATAATTTTCTATCACATACAGGCTCCTGTTTATTTAGACTGAAGTCAGTCTTTGCATTTTAAAGTTTGCCACAAAAAAAAGACTCTCCAATAAAAATTTTGTATTTAACATGTTTTTGTGGCATTTTTCTGATGATGGAGAACCTTTATAAAATAATTATGCTCAAAACTAAATTTCTGAGATGAAAAATGTTTGAAAAAGATCATTTTTGGGATGTAGAAAATATGCTGGGCGGGGCTCTAGCTCCCTGCTCCAAGATGTCAACAACGGGGATGGGAAAAGGGGCGGAGTTACTCCCCCGCACACAACTCTGAGGCAAATTTTTCAAGAACTCCTGCCGCTCTACAGAAACTATGTAATAAAAAAAAAAACACATAGGTTTTTGGTTCTTGAAAATGGATCAAAAAATGATTAAAGTGGAACTTAAAAGAGAGACCAGACCTCTGATGCTGATTTTTAGGATATCACAACTGTTTTACATTTTAGGTAAGCACGTTCCCATATGGCAGGAATAAAAAACAGCAAGAGCCCTGCTTTGAAACCAGTTTCGAACAAACAAACTCATCAGTCAAAAGAGAAAAAAGTTTAGATGTGAAAAACAAGAGAAATCTGAACGCATTTCTGGTCGTCATAGCAACCTCACATCAATCTCCAGCAGAATATTCAGATAAGAGTGAACTTGCATCCTCACCAACTCTTGTCTTCTTTGTGATTTAATTCTCTAACCGTTGGTGTTTTATTTGTCGCTGCAGATACTACAGAACGGCGTACAGCCTCGTTCACGAACTCCGAGCGCACGAGACCAACATGCTGGAGATCAAAACCATGGCTGGATTCATCAACTATAAGGTACATTTCCCCCCGCTGTGGCTTACATTGGTCTGAACTGCAAGATAGTTAAAAATTTGACATTTTTATTTCTGCTACACAAATAAGTGTAAATCTGAGAGAATTTTCAGGATGAAAATTTAAATGTGAAGATTATTGACTGTATCAGAGAACTGGACCGAGTGAGTGTGACGATAGAAAATGTTTTATTTTTGGCTCCAAACAAATTAAGCCAATTCAGTGGCATTTTTTTTTTTTAAATGGACACCGCCGTGTTGGATCCAGACTGCGTTGGTTTGCAGTGATCGATGTGAGTCATGTTTTCTGTGGGAATCCCTCTGGCCAATCAGGAGTTTAGGAAAGCCACACTTCTACCACTTGAAATTGGGCTACAGAAAATCTATTTAGAACATTGTAAGGCCAGCAGGCTCCACCTACTTTTATTGAGGCATCTGATTGGTCAGTTTATGACTTCCATAAAAAAAAAATTAGGATTTACAAGAAGATGTTTAAAAAAGTATCAGAGCAAATATGTTTATTCTGACTAATAGAATTACTGAGTTTGGAACGCCAGGGGGAGGAGTCGCTCATAATGATGAAGACTTAACCAATCCGACCCCGTTTCCTTGCAGATCTGCCGCCTGTGTTTCCAGCACAACACTCCTCTGGATGCAATAGCTCAGTTCAGGAAACACATGGATCAGTGTAAGAAGAAGATCGGCTGCGCTGAGCTGGCCTTCGAGCACTCTGCGTGGATGTCCAAGCAGTAAGATCACCTGCACGGTTCAAACACTCAGTAGCTGTGACGAACACCTGCACTTTAACCCCTTAACCTCTGAGCTGTAGCTCCAGCGTTGACGTTCTTTTAACTACCGCGACTCTTTAACTGTTTACACATTCACTTAATTCTAAGGAATTAGAGGAAAAAAGCAGCAAAGGAAAAAAAATACCAGTATTTTTGCAACAAATTTGCCTTCTCGTCTTTTTCTTTTTAATGCATCCGCTCCCTTGTAGGTATTACTGACTCCCTCGTCTCCCACCAGGTTCCAGTCGTTCGGCGAGCTGTTCGATGAGGCCATCAAACTGGGTCTGGCGGCCATCCAGACCCAGAACCCTGGTTTCTACTACCAGCAGGCCGCCTGTTACACCCAGGACAGGAAGCAGTTGGCTCATCAGCTCTGTCAGGTAAGACTATAACCACCTGTCCCACAAAACAAGAACTTATTGTAGTGCTGATGATGACAAAACTAGTGTCATCATCAAATGACATGGAATTGTGTCAGCATCTTATTGAGCTGAATTCAGATTTGGTGCTTGAAGACGTGGAGAACAAACAATTCTGTACAGAAATGCATAAAAACTGTCTTCTGTTGTCATAAAACAAACATCTTTACCGGGTATTTAAAATAACTAAACACAAACTGTTTGGCTGATCCTTAAAGGCCGGAGCAAGTTATCCCTCTCCCGACCCACTGGACACCCAGAGCGGGGGGCTGGACTTCTACGGCCAGAGACCCTGGAGACAAGGACATCAGAGTATGAGCTTTTTCTTGATGGTGGTGAACGGGTACTTTTGCTCGAAATGGTGCTTCAGAAATGAAGAAATGCGGAACATTTTTTCTAAGATATTTTATTTCTTTTATTTTGATCGTCTGCATCTTTGTTTTCACACACGCTGAAACAAAATGGATCATTTCTCCTTTCATTGCCATGACGACGGTCCTTTAACTCAGAGCATTGTACACATCTTTCTTATCAATCATGTTGCCGAGATTAGAAAATACAAGCTTTGCTTTTTGACATTTTGACTGAAACTCCACCCACTTTCACTTTTGTATGACTCCGCCCACAATTGCCAGATAGGTAAATTTGATTGGCTAGAATTGTACGACAAAACTGATTGGCATGTCCGAAACAAAGCACAGAAATCTGTGTTTTTATACGGGACCGGCACTAGCTGAGGTGTTTGAGCGGGTCAGAAGGATCGACGGTTCGACCCCCGCTCCCCACAAGCATCTGTTGTTGCGTCCTTTAGCAACTCACTTCACTCTCCCTGCCTTCACTGTTGTGTGAATGTGCATGGATGTCCTGGTGGTGGTCAGACGGCCCGTAGGCGCCAGCTGTGACTGCTACCGTATACACGCCAAACCTGTGCTGTCTCTCCAGGTATCGACCCGCAGGACGCAGACAAAGAGAAGGTGGGAATTCTCGCGCTGCAAATCAAGGAAAGAGACGTACCGCATTCTGTAAGTGGCTAATTCAAATCTTAAGGACATTTTTCAAAATTAAAGTCTTTTTGGCAATATTAAAAGCATTATTCTGTGACTATCTTGGTAGTAGATCCCAACCTTGTTTGCCTCGTGACAAATGTCCAGACAGGAACTGTGGGATTGCATGAGGAAGTCTGGGGGGACAGAGAAGTATGAGGGCTGTAAGACAGGTGTAGGTAGCTCTGTTAGAGGAGAGGATGCAGATGGAGGAAGCTGATTCGCTGTGGCGACCCCTGAAAGGAGAAGTAGAAAAAGAGGCTTCAGATAAATCTTTTTAATCGCCTCCATCTCCTAAAACTGCTTCCCTCTCTGTGTCTCCCCGGCAGGAGCTGATCATAGCGCTCCTCGGTAACGCTGTGGCCCAGTTTAAGAAGTACAAGTGCCCTCGTATGAAGAGTCACTTGAGTGCGTACGGACACTTTCAGTTTCCCTTTTTTAAAAATATTCTGCATGTTTTTAACACTTTGTTCTGTGCTTGACAGTGGTGCAGATGGGAGAGGAATACTACCATGCAAAAGATTACACCAAAGCCTTTAAGTAAGTTCCCTGCAGGAGTCGGGTGCTTTTTATCGGTGGGAAGCTGATGAACTGTGCTGTTATCAGGCTGCTGGACTACGTGATGTGTGATTATCGCACGGAGAGATGGTGCGCTCTGCTGACCGACATCCTGAGCACGGCTCTGCGCTGCGCTTATCTGATGGCCAGCGTGAAGGACTACATCCTCTACTGCATGGAGCTGCTGGGCAGAGGTCAGGGGTCAACGCTGTTTGACTCACTCAGAGAAATGAAGATTTATTTTTAACTCTTTTTTTTTTTCTTCATTTTACAGCTTCTGAATTGAACGAGGAGCAAAAGTCGAGGATTGAGAAGAACCTCCTGAAAGTTTTAATGGTGAGTGGTACATTTACAGACAAAATCTTCAACGGGATCATGATTTTTTTCTTTTTTTAGAACGACGTGCCTGAACCCGAGCCAGACTGTGATCCGTCTTCTGTCAGCGCTGCCAGGTCGCTGTGGAGCGACCGCATGGCTCTGGCCGGATCCAACGAGATGACCATTGAAGTTCAGGACTACATCCCATTCAGTCAGTGAAATTTTCAACCTTTTCATGTTTTTTTTTAAAGCTGTTGGTTTTCATTTCTGATGTTCTTCTCATTCAGTCCAATGCAAGGCGAAATTCCAGTCTCCCAGCTTCCATGTGGACCAGCCCATCCAGCTGCAGGTCTTCGTCCGGGCCGACTGTCCTCATCCTGTGTCCTTCAGCAAGCTGTCAGTCAGCCTGAGCAACCAGGTAAAGCAAAGTGTTTGGCTTAAACTCATTCATCTGTTTTTGTTTAATACATAAAAGGACTTTTTTTTTAAGTCTCAAAAACACATTTCAGAAAATTCTAAAGGTGTGTTTGTTTCTCTCAGGTTAATTTTGTTCTGATAAGCTGTTGCAATATTTGTTGTGCACATTTTACACAGTGTTAAATGGCTCATTTTGTTGGTTTAAACACATCAAAACTTTCAGCAACAGGATTGCAGCTGCCTTGTTTCCGCTAAAAAACGGGTTACTGGAATGTAATATTAATAAGATTAAGTCCAAATACCCCAAACGTTTGAAAAATATTTTTTAATTAAGAAAAAAGCCCAAATTAAGCCCAAGAATGATAAAAAATACATCCTTGAGAAGTAACAAAATGAAAATACAATCTTTTAAAATATCATTTAAAAAAGGGAGAACTTTTTTGATAACAGTGCTTCCTAACTAGGGGTACTTGAGCACACAGTGAGGGGAAAAACAATCATCAGACTCATAATCTTTAAGGCAGATTTTGGCCATATTGCACGAATGATGCTCGAATACGCTAAATGCCCCCCTCTGGTCTAAAAAAAAGAATAGCTCAAGATAAAAGCTCCAGTTTTTATCAGAAATCAGGAATCATTTATTATTATTTTGAAATGTATGGCCTTAAAAAGGTCTTAAAGTCTTAAATTTAACTTGAAGAAACGTGTAAGAACCCTGCATTCAGTTATTGACGACTTTTAACTTTTCACTGTCCGGTCTCTTCGTTTCAGCACCACGGACAGCAACCCTGTTTGCCCCATGAGCGCTCAGGCGACAACTTCATGTTTTTTTCATGGTTGTTCAGAGAAACGCGGTGTGTTTGTAACAGAATCAGCTGCCTGAATATGACCTTAAACTGGTTGATGAACAAACACTAACTTTAACATATAGCCGAATTTACATTGTCTGTCTTTAATATTCATTATTAGTTCAGAATAAAAGAAGTTCAACTATATTTATTTCTGTTTTCAATGTGTTTCCACTGATCTTTTAATTATGATTAGGATGTTTTTAGCTAAAAGTAAAGACATATTTACTGCAGAGCGGCAGGAAGTAATCAGAAATACTCCTCTGAAATGTGTTTATTCTTTTGCTCACTGGCTCACAACCCCAAGCTAACATTAGAGGAGCAACAAAAATATCCATCAATATTGGAGCCATCCAGCTGTACAGTTTTGAGCCAGATCAGATGAAGAAAACGTAAATGGATCTATATGTCTGCAAGTGAATGCATCCGAATGGAGACTTTTACCAGCTCATCGCAGTCACAAAGCTGCACTTTTCTGCTCCTGATCCAACATTTCAATCATTTTAGTGTTTTAATTGTAAATTATTTCATATATGTCCTCCATTATGATAAAAATGCTACAAGAACATGTTAAAAACACCAACGACAGTCACCATTACGTCTGCATTCTTCATCATAAACTCGTGCGTTGAACCAGATTAAAACACCAGCTTCAATTAAATAAATGATTGAAATGATTTTTCTTTAAATATCTCTAGCAAGTTCTTCAGAAGGTGCTCAAGTTCTCTATTACTCGTAAATTGGAATTATTTATTTGAATTATTTTTACTTCCAATTTGAGTTTGAAACAAAGCGTCAAATCTGATGCATTAGCAAAAGTAATCTACTTAGAGTAAGCAAAAGCAAATTGTTTTTGTGCATCAGTGTCTCATCTTTTGACCACTAGTGAAGAAATATCAACACCAAATGTTCTCATAAAGGTCCTCTTGATACTGTTCAATAAAATGTTGTTTAGCACGTTTATTATAAGATAAAATCTACGGTTAACTTTTGTCCAGAAAGCTGATGGTTTTTAAAACTTTAAAATTCAGTTTAAAGAAGATTTATGGATGTAACCTGAAGATTTGAATCTAAATGTATTTAGTTATTTATTTTATTTTTTGTAAAATGTTTATCAAATGGCATTTGATAGTAAACATAGTTTGAAAGTTAACCACACAGTTTTGTTTTGTTTTTTTTTTACATTAAATGCTCCTAAACGACAGAAACAATCTTCAAAAAATAAGATCCAAAAAAAAACTGAATGAACTGTAACATTTATCTGTATTTATTACAAATATTAAATATATTTAATGGGATTTTTCTGTGGCGGTCAAACATCCTCGCCCCCTTTTCTGCAAAGAACTTCTTCTTCTCCTGTTTCATGACCCCACTGGTCTTCAAAGCTTTATTTAAACAGGAAGTCAATTTAGCTTAGAAGTAACTTTTGAGGAAAACAGTTATTTACGAGTTGGATGAAGTTGGTGATTAATTCATCAATGATGGAGATTCTGCAGAGTTTTAGTATGGAAGCTTTTGTCCATCATCTTCACGCTCAAACGTTTTGTTCGTGCAGGAGTACAACCAGTGGTGTGTGGCCGAATCGTCGGGTCAGGACGACATGACGCTGTTGCCGGGGAAACCCAAATGCTTCAGTTTCAGCTTTGTGGCAAAGACTGAAGACGTTGGGAAGAAGATCGAGGTAAGCTGCTGTTTGACGGAGAAACGTGGAGCTCCAGAGGGTCGGTTAACAAGCGATGTCGATGATGCAGATGACGGGCATCGAGCTGATGATGGGCAGCGACGCCGGCCGCTGTGTGTTCCTGAGCTGGAGAGGGGCGGGCGGGGACGCCGCCTCCGCTCACGAAGCGCTGCAGGCCAGCAGGTCCTCGCGGCGCTGGGGGCGCGGCAACGAGGCGCTCCCGGAGCTCGACTGGGACGGCATTACTCTGCAGCACAGCACCATGTAGGCGGCGCGGTTGACTATCAGATGACGGGAACGACTTCCATCCCAACAGCGGTTTTGTTCCCGTGTGTGCAGGATCATCTCCAGAGTCCCAAAGATCTCTGTGGTTCTGAGCCACCAGCCTCCCGTCCTCACCAACGAGATGTACTGCATCCGCCTCGCCGTCCAATCACAGGAGGACGCCGTGGCCACAGACGTCAAGCTGACGACGGGTCTGAAGCCAGGTACGTAAAATCATCAAACTGTTTCCTCTGGTGCTTTTCTTCATGTCAGTGGAACCAAACCTTTTTCAAGCAAAGAACTGATCTGTATGAGGCTGAAGTTGGCGTCCAATTTTTCATTTTTTTAGCTTCAAGTGTGACTTTTTGACCATCCTTATCCTCTGTAACACATTTTCAACTGCTTTAAACTTTATTTGTTCACTAGATTTCCTGAATGAACCATTAAAATGAGATCTGTTGTCCCCAACCTTTTGTTTAGGACCGGTTTAAATTAGACAATAGAACGGCATAGGAGTTGGCATTTTTAGTTTCTGAGAATCCATTTTCAAAACAAAATGCTACTACGAGAAATGTAGCTTTTTATTTTATTTATTTTTTACAGATGATGAAGATTGAATGTCCATAAATCCATAAAGAACTGATTATCTTTCAATATTTCTTATTTTTTCTTCGCATAAATCCTCATTCATTGGGTATTTTTTCTACATTTTCTTGCTAAAGTTTCTGAACCTTATTTACCTTTTCTGTAGGAAAATTCTTAAACGTCCTTTTTTACTAGTTTCCACAAATCACCAACTTTATTCAATTGAATCCTCATTCTCCGTAAAATGTTAGAACTTTGTGATGAAGATTTTTCCTTTAACGTCAAAGTGGAGCTAGCTGCAGCTACGTCCGACTTTAAGGTGGTATGGATAAATAAAGCGAAATAAATGGTGCAATTGTCATAAAACTGTTATTTTCTAAATGCAATATCTGCAAATGTAGTGTCTGCAACTTTATTATTTGTGTGCGTGAAACAGTCGAGAGTCTTTTGCCGCGTTTTGGTCTCAAAAACTGCTGCTCTGTCTGCAAACAGCAGCTTTATTGTTCTCTGAAGTCGGAGGCTATAATTCGGTTTTCTCACTGGATCTTTTCTCTCCAAAGAAACTTCAGAAGAAAGTTTTATTGTTTGGTTTTTCTTAGCTTTGGCTAATGAGTTAGTGGTCCAGGTACCCATGCAGGTAGCTGCTTTAAGTCACATGACCAAGTCAGATGTTGTGAACAGAATCCAGCAGTTTTTCAAAATAAAACTTCCTTCAGGTTCAGTTAGTGCATTTATTTATTTATTTTTTACATCTGCGGCCAGGTACCAAGTGACCCACGGAGCGGGACCTGTACGTGGCTCGGTGGTCGGGACCACATATAACATAGTTGTTGAAGTGGACGCTAAAAAATAAGATGCTAACTTCAGCCTTGTGCAACGAATAAATTAAAACAAAAACGTGAATCCACTGTTTGAAAAACTTTATTAGCAGCATCCTGGTAACATCAGACAGCCGGTTACTGAATATTCTGCATTATTATTACTCCTGGTTTTTTCTGTTAAATGCAGTTTTATTTTATTTTGAAAAGCTTTTCTGTAAAAAGAACATTTCCAAAAACTTCTGGGTTTTTTTTCGCTAACTATGCTAGCTCGGAGGTTTAAGTTTAGTAGTGGCCAGTTTTAAAAACGTAATGGATGGACTTTAGACACGTGACGACATGCGCAAAGAGTTAGTTGGATATGGTGGAGAATCCAGTAGTTTTTCAAAATAAAACTTCCTTCAGAATCAGATTGTAAATAAATAAATCCAGTTTATTTTTTTGTTTGTTTTGTCTATGGACCGTTACCATTGCTTTACCGTATTGCTTTTACCGGCCCTCTCCAGGACAGGACGCCAACCTCAGCCAGACCACCCACGTGACCCTCGACGGCTCCACGGTTTGCGACGATTCTGCTGCTTGTCTGCTTCCCGATGTGCCTCTGGGGGACCTGCAACCCGGCGGAACGGTACGCAAACCAACACCAGAACCGCCGCGCAGCTCCTCCTCCTCCTCCCCCCCGCTGACGGTTTTCGTTTGTGTTCGTCCAGCTGGAGAAATGTATCTACTTCAGGTGTGGGTCCACCGGGCCCCGGGTCTTCTTGTTCCAGGTGGCCTACAGCATTGACACAGCAGTGGAAGGACGGCAGATTCTCTGCAAATGTCATAAGGTGGAGAACTCGTCAGTTGTTGCTTTAGCTCTTCGGTCTGAAGGATTATTGATGTTCTGTTTGTGTTCAGGATGAGACGGTCACCATCGACACGCTGGTTCCTTTTGACGTATCCGTCAAGTTTGTGTCCACTAAGGTTTGTTCCTTTGTGATTCTCAAATCCGGAGATTCTTTTTCCACGCTCACATGTCAAACCTTCTGTGTAGTTTGAGCCGCTGGACCGGGTCGCCGTGGACATTCCCTTCCTGCTGCTGGCGGACGTCGTTTCCTCGTCTCCGTGGCCTCTCCTGCTGGTCTCCTCGTCTCTGCAGCTGCTCACTCTGACCAGCAACACGCCGCAGCTTCAGTCGCAGCTTCAAGAAGGTACCGCGGCTCGTTGCTCTGCCGCCGCTTCTGCTTCTACGCCCGGTTGAACCCCGATGTCTGTGTTCAGTGGTTCTGCAGACGTCCGAGTGCGCCAGCGAGTGCTTCTGTCTGCGATGTCCAGCAGGGAGTAACAACAACACCGTGGCCACAGGACAGTACCTCATCTCATGGAGGAGGTGGGCTCACACACACGATGGCGGTTGAACGTTGTCATCAGGATTCTTCAGAGTTTTTCCTCTGGTAAACAGGCAGTCTTCCAGTCCAGACGGTCCTCTCATCCAGACGACAGTCACTCTACCTCACATCATTCTGGAGTCGGTTCCCGTCTATATTTATGCAGGTTAGCCAACATGACGAACGTATTTGTTTCTTTATGCAGTATTGGTGTTTTCAACCGACATTTTTCCTGAAATCAGAGTTGCCGTCGTTCGGGCGAGTCCGAGAGTCGCTTCCAGTCCGCTACCACATAGAGAACCGAACTCCTCTGATGCAGGAGGTGGAGATGGCCGTCGAACCGTCGGATGCCTTCATGTTCTCTGGACTTAAACAGGTGCAGCCACGCCCACACACTTTTAGGATCAAACTCCAATTCTTACGCTTTAAGATAAATATGTTTGTCTCTTTACTAGATGTGTGAAAATTCAAGTAATATTTATTTAATCATCATTTATGAGTTGATTTACAACAGGAGATCAGAACCACAACTAGGCCTGTCTTTTTATCGCATTAGTCGAGATTAATTAATTAGACATTTTAGCGGGTCTTTTTTTAAATCTTATTTTCTGGAGGTGCATTTAATCCTGCTCAAACCAAGCGAGTTTAAGAAAATATACATTTTTAATAAATTATAAGAACTTCAGTCTTCTTATATTTTTAAGATTATTTTTATTTTTGCAAAAGCAAGATTATTTCAAACCCAGTGCATCGCGTTGTCATGGTAACATCTTCGCACACCGACCACTCTCTCGCTCCATTTTTAAAGAAATGCAAGGGTTGGTGCTGCAGACAGCTTCAAGCTGCCTCAGGAGGCTCACGGACCGTCATGGCCGACCGAGGGCAGAGCTGATTGCAGCGCTTGCTGTCTCTCTCAAAGCCATTGCCATAATAAGTCTTAAAAAAAAAATCATCATTTCAGAGGTGAAGTCCACCACTTAGCACTTGTTTTTGTCCAAATGAAAAAGCTCAGGTAAAAAAAAAAACAGAACCAAAAACAAAATCCAAAGTGTAAATAATTGAATGTCTCCAGTGTTTAATTTCTTCTGCGTTAGATCATCTTCTCTATTTCTTTTCTGCTTCATCCCCAGTTTTAAAATGAAAAAGTTACCCAAACAGATTAAATTAAACTACAAAATCGCTCTCATTTTTGCTGTTGTGGTAAACTATAGAATAAGTTATATCACCATTTGAGCTATTGCATTATTTTGAAGTTTGAGTTAACTTTTTTGTTTGCTCAGAAAAGTCTTTCTACTGGTTTTTGATTAAGTAAATTGGAGCACTCTGGACCTGAGGTTTTTTTTTGTTTTCTTTTTAATTGTTCAAGATTTAAAAAAAAAAAAATAGCCCCTCTTGGTGTTAAAGTAAAGTTTGAAAGTCTTTTATGACAACCTTTTTATTTTTAGTTTTATTTTGATCTCTGACTGCGCCATGATGTCACAAATTTAAATAAAATACCTTAAAATGAGACTTTTAACAGCAATTATTAGGTTAAAAATCACTGATTAAAATTAATTAAATAGATTAATTAATTATAGGTAACGATTAATTAATGGCAAAAAAAAATAATGAAAGCACTAATCATAACAGATTTAGAAAGAAAGAAATGAAATATGTGACTTTAAACAGTTTAAAGGTGCTTTTTTTAACCTTTG
Organism: Oryzias javanicus; assembly: GCA_003999625.1. Classification (NCBI taxonomy): domain Eukaryota; kingdom Metazoa; phylum Chordata; class Actinopteri; order Beloniformes; family Adrianichthyidae; genus Oryzias; species Oryzias javanicus. The sequence goes on from CM012446.1 coordinate 3,420,541, forward strand.
GGTTAACTTTAGCATTAATCAAAACATAAATGTCAGTTACTCAGTCGTCTCTGTTGCGTCCCATGATGGTCACTTAGTTTTGAGTCTCTCCCTTTTTCGTCTCCCCCCTCACTTCTTGCTCCTGGAGGAATGGTTCGTCCTGCCACTGCCGTGTGCAGTGGTTTGTCCCACTCTCTTCCCATATCTTAGACATGACGGAGGCGACATAAAAGTTCCGATTGATTGATGAACGTTCAATTTTTTTGTGTATAAAAATAGCTGAGACAGACCGATGGAAACCATCCTTTACTTTGAATTATTGAAAAACAAATCCTGAAAATGTTCTCTACAGTTTTTCAATCCTCAGTCCTTTCATTAAAACAGAGTCAAATAAACTGAGTGACCTTTGACCTTCTGTAACCATCTGTTTATTGTTGTCTTGGTGTGCAGGTGCGTCTTCGTATTCTCCCGGGTACAGAGCAGCAAATGCTGTATAACTACTACCCCCTCATGGCTGGGTACCAAACACTACCACAGCTCAACATCAACCTGCCACGCTGCCAGACCTCCAACACACAAGCACTAAAACGCTTCCTGCCACAGCGGATCTTCGTGAAGGTAACCGGAAGCAGAAGGAGCAGCGGTCGCATTCGAACCTTTTCCGAATCCTAAATCTGTTTCTCTATCTTCAGCCTCAGGGTCGACAGCCAGAGGACGCCTCCATCGCTGCAGCTTGAGGAGAAAATAAAACTATTTACTGTAAATACAATAACAAAGCAGCTCTGTCTTTGTTGTTTGAGATGGTTGTTTTCACAGAAATGTCATTTTTAAAAACACTTATTTGTTTTGGTGTGAAAATGCACTATAAAACCATCAGCTGACCAAACATCTGAAGACCTTCGTTTCTGGGAAGTGAAAGAGACGATGTGACCAACGTGAGGTGATTCTCAGCTAGCTGTGAAAATCATGTATGAATCTGATTTGAGCTTCATGAAAGTTTGCCTAGAGTGTAATCCATGGATTGAATGTTGTGAAGGATCGATTATACTGAAGTTATGGAAACTTGCCGTGTCTTATTTTTGCACATTCCGAAGAAGTACACACGATTCCCTTTAAGTGTCACCCTTTATAAAAGAGAGAAAGTGTTCAGCCACATAGAATTTCTGGGTTATTTATTAGAAAATACATTTATACATGTTTTTAACAACACCAGTTACACAAACACTGTATCACATTTAAATGTGGAAAATGGTGCTTATTGGAAAATTAACAATGCTTTTGGATTTTTACTAAACTTGTCCCAAAACAAAAGTATTTTAAGAAACCAGCTCATGATTTTGTCTTAATTTGTTTTTTATTGCCTATAAATTGCAATGTATAGAAGTAAATGTATTTAAAATGCTATCAAAGAGAAACAAAAATGTTTGGACAAAGTAGAAATAAACTAAATCAATATATCTACAAGTTTTGTTATTAAGATTATTCAAAACATAAAGCATAAAAATCAACTACTTAAATGTTGAATTTGCCCTTCCAGCGCGGCAGGGGGCGCTGTGATTAATTTCAGCAACTCTCACCCAACTACCGGTTTAAGCAAGATATCGCGAGAACTTGTGAGCTGGATTCAAATCATTCAAACAGTGGCGGTTTTGGGACTATTTTGACAAAGGTAACGTATTTGTGTGAAATACAACCCCTTATATTCATCTCTAATTCACTTTAAATTCATATTTTTCTTTTCGTCTAATGTTTGAAAATGATTCAGCATTAATTTTACATTGGGGTGTTAAGCAAGCGAACGCCGTATATTATGTGACGTTTCTGTTTTTGTGGTTTAATCGAATAAGTTGCGCTTTAATTAAAATCAACTTTATTTGGAAAAAAAAAAAACTAACATAGTAAAAATAACATTTTTACATTTGGTTATAAACAACAATATCGCAATACCCTGCTTGGGGCACTCCGAACTAAAGTTTGAAAACCGTCAACCTGTTGTTAACCGGTTCGTCGTATTGTTTTAGGGCATTAATTTGTTAAATCTTTAACGAAGCTAAATAAAAAAAATGAAGTTGAACATTATATAGATTTTTAAACGCATTTTTGGCCGCTATCAGAGCACAGAAATTACATTTATTTTCGAAAACAGAAATATGTCTCCCCCTAGCGGTACCTTGAAGAACTTCAACCTCCAGTTAATTGCTTGCAGACTTAAATCTGATTATTGTCAGATAAATGACAAAAAATCAGATTTATTAAGGATTTATTATATGCACCAGGTATATATATGTCATATAATGTAAACAAACTTTATAATTTTTCTCTCAGATGGCAGCAGAGGACGAAATCCAGCTGTTGAAGAGCCAGCTGAGGGAGAAGGAGGAGCTGCTCCAAAAAGCTGCTCAAGCTGGTTTGGATCTTCTTAACCAGAATATGGAGCTCCAAACCAAGATGGATGAGCAGAGAACAGAGATGACCAATGCACTCGAGGTTAAAAAAAAAAATCCTTTTGATGATCCTGTCACAAACATTATCTTAATAGCAAACAGAAGGGCGTGTGGTTTACAAGAAAAAAATATTTTATATTATGTTTTTGTTTCACAGGCTGTTGAGCAAGACAAGTACTCGTTGCAGAGGGAGGTTGAACTGAAGACTCGGATGCTGGAGTCGCTTCAGTCAGACTTCGAGTGTTTCAAGAACCAGCAGAAAGAGCAGCTTCAAAGCCAGCAGGAACACCTGGAGAGGAGCCACAGCACTGCACAGAGTGAGCTGCACAACAAGGTACAGCATCAGTCAGCTGGAGCCTGAAGATAACAAATAAATCTCTTTTGCCGTCCTTAGAAAAACTTTTCTATACTTGAAACCAAAAACTCCAACATAAAGAATCCGATTAGTGGTGGTTTAAACATGTTCTTGTGTTTTTTTTCTGATGATGGAGGACATATATTTAGAACATTTTGATCAAATTTTGCATTTTTTATTACTTTATTAGTCAAATTGTTGTGAATTAGAAGCAGACAAAAAGAAATGCAGTTTAAACTGGTAGTTACATTGAGGCTCAGAGATTAACTATGCAATAACATAGTTTTTTTAAGATTTTGGTTAAAAACGGCATAAAAGAACACTGGGAAGGACTTGGAAATAGATCAAGAGATGATCAGAGTGGGACATAAACAACTCAGAAGTTCATTAAAGTACTTTTTGTTTCTTAAATTATCAATTTGTACCAATCGAATCTAATGTCAATCAGAATGGTTGTGACAAATTTCCAAGTGAAACTGGTTGTAATGAAAGAAACAAAAGTCGTGTGAATCTCCTGGATGCTCGGCTTTGTCATTACCCGCGATGACGCCGCGGCGCCTGCTGTGCTTCTCAGCTGCTCAGGTTGCAGTCGGATCTGGATAAATCTCAGCTGAACGAAAAGCAGCTGAGCCACAAGCTGGAGGTGCAGACGGAGACGCTGAACAGCAAGATGGAGGAGCTTCGAGCTCTGAACGAACAGACCCAGAGCTCCATGACGTCGGAGATGATGGAGGTGCAGATGAGGGTGATGGAGCTGGAGACCATGAAGGTGAGGAGCGACCCGGAATCCAATGGAACTAACCCCGTAAAAATGTAGCTTTTCAGGAAAAGTTCTGTCTATTTCCAGGCTGAACTGGAGCAGGAAGTTCAGGAGTCTCAGTACCAGCGGCAGCAGCTGGAGCTGGCAGTCTGCAGTCTGCAGCGGCAGCTGCAGCGAATCACAGAAGAGAAGGAGGAAAGAGAGAAGGAAGCCGTTTCCTGGTTTAATGCTTTAGAGGTAAACGTTAAACTTTGACGTAAAGATAACTCCTAATTCTTCTGAAATCCTCCCAAAACTTGATGCTCTCTGTGTAGAAATGCCGTGAGCTGAACCGGGACCTTCAGGTCCAGCTGGATCAGGCTCTTCGCGAGGCCCAGGATCCAAACCGGAAAGGGAATTCCGTGTTTGCTGAGGTGAGAAGTTAGTCGTTACTTTACATTATATCGAGTTAGAGTGTTGTAAAGTAGAAAATTATAATGGCATTATGCTAGCTTTTAGAACTATTTTGGCATTTATTAAAGATTTTAAGGCTATTTTGGAGTTTAGCTAATATTTCAGCTACATGTTAGCTACATGTTTTGGCTAACTTAGGTTTTGTTGTAGTTTTTTAGGCTCATTTCGCATTTAACTAATATTTTAGCTGGCTATCAGCTTCAGTGAATTCAGCTAATAGCTTCAGCATTTTTAGCTATCAACTTCAGCATCTTCAGCGGCTAAATTCATCTTACAGCATTCCCATTAGCATTAGCGCAGGTAATGCTATATATTTAATTTTTAGTTAGTTTAAAGCTAAAAATGGTTAAGATTTGTGCTTTATACCCGATTAGTCGACTATTAAAATAATCGTTTGTGGTCATCGTTCCGTGTCACACAAAGCAAACAGAGACTGCTCATCCAAATCGCTCGTTCTCTTCCAGCTAGAAGACCGCAGAGCTGAGATGGAGCGACAGCTCATCAGCATGAAGGTGCAGCATCAGTCGCTGCAGAAGCTCCACGCCTTCAGCAAGCAGCAGATGCAGCGCATGAAGGTGGGCGTGCAGCAGCTGCAGCTCCTCCGTCGGCCGTCTGCTCACAGAGTCGCACGTTTCCGCGCAGGTCCAAATCGCAACGCTGATGCAGCTGCAGGGATCCAGAGCCGACCCGGCTCAGCTGGAGCGGCTGCAGTCCATGCTGTCGGAGAAAAACAGCGAGATCCACAACCTGATGACCAAAGTGCAGAGGCTGGAGAAGGTGGAGGTGAGCTCCTCCACACCTGACATGCATGTTTTGGGTCAAAAAGGTCTCACATACGTGTTTGTGCGTGCACAGATGTTACTGAAGTCCCGGCCCACAAACGCCGCGGCGGCAGACGCAGACGACAGTCGGGATGAAACGTACTACACCGACCTGCTGAAGATGCAGCTCAGCAACTCTGTGTGAGTTCTCACAGCTGCACTCCAGTCACCAAACTATCTGCATCCTTCATCACTGAAGTAATCTGAGTAAAAAGATTACAAACTGCTCCCGCTTGAAGGGGAAAGCAGCTCCAGCGGGATTCATCTCACAAATCCAGACACTTCTTCTCTTTTACTTTTTTATTGAGGGGGACCTGATGCAGACAAAATAGTGGCTGGAAATCAATAGCTGGAAGGAAGTCCAGAACCAGAACCGGAACATTTTGGTTGAAAAACACTGAAAGTCCCCCAATGACCATTTTTTTAAATAAAAAAACTTTCACGAGTATTTTAATTATGATTGTGATATTTTTAACAAAAATTCTACAACCTAAATATCTTTAAAAAGCCATTTTTCATGTCAGTCTGAAGCCTTCTTTAAATCCCCTCTGAGTGGGCGTGGCTTTTGGTGCTCCGCCCCTGTCGGATTATGATAGCTCTGTGTCTCACTAGCGTAAATCTTCATCACTGCTACATAAAAACATCCATCAATATGGGTAATGTCCAGCCGTGTGGTTCTGATCCGGATGTCAGCTCGGACGAGGAAGTGAAGATCATTTCTATCCTTTGTAGTCAAACAGGAAGTATGCTCTAGCTCCGCCCCCATGCCTGCAGACTCACTGATTCAAACCAATAATTCAACCAATTTATTATCATTTTTACTGCAAAACTTTGTTTTCTAGACCTCTAAACAACTGTTTTTGTTTATTTTCTTTGTCTTGAGCTTGTGCACATTTAGAGAATCTGTGTTTGTCTTCAGGAAGGATGCAGAGCGTCTGGGAGACGAGCTGTCCCTGCAGAGGATGAAGTCTCTGTCCGAGAGCCAGAGAGCTCTGGAGCTGGAGAGGAAACTCTTCACGTCGGAGCGGCTGCTCAAACAGGTGAGAGAGAGAGAGAGAGAGATGCTTCCGGCACCACCAACTACATGTAGAGATGAAAATGGTGGATTTGACGTCTTCTGGTGGCCTTTTTCTGATGATGGAAGAAAAAATGGTTTTATTATGGCTAAAAAATGGCTTAATTATAATTAAAAAGTCTCCTCTGAGAATTGGACATTTTTAAACTGTTTTTTGTAGTTTTTATACACAATCTCAGGTAGTGATATTAGAAAAACTTAGATTTTTTTTAAAAAGTACTAACATTGAAATTTGAAATTAAAATATAAAAACTGAACTTTTTACTCAAGGAAAATAATAAAGTTGCCTATTTTGCAGTTGTTCTAACAGTGGTTGCAGCTTTCTGTAATGTTCTTCTTTAACCAGCTGATCCATTGACTTTACTTTCATTAAATTATATCCTGTTTTTACCTTTTGTCATTTTGGGTCGATATCTTACCGACTCCAACTAGGGCTGCCACAAACGATTATTTTAATAGTCGACCAATCACCGATTATTTTTTCCGATTAGTCGACTAATCGGGTCATGCGCAAACTGGATGTAAAGATGTTGAAGTTGATAACCAGCTAAAATATTAATTAAATGCCAAATTAGCCTAAAAAAATAAAAAGAGCCAAAGTTAGCCAAAATAGCTAGCATACTGCTGAAATATTAGCTAAACTCAAAATTAGCCTAAAAAAAAGAAAAATCCTAAATCAACCAAAATAGCTATGTCGCTGAAATATTAGCTAAACTCAAAAATAGTTTAAAAAAATTAAAAAAAACCCTTAAGTTAGCCAAAACAGCTAGCATGTAGATTAAATATTAGCTAAACTCCATAAAAAGCTAAGGAAACGTATTAAATGCCAAAATAGCCCAAAAAGCTGGCAGAATGCTATTATAACTTTCAACTTTACTACACTCTGACTTCATACAGTTTAAAGTAACGATTAATCGACTATTAAATTAGTTGTCGACTATTTTGATAGTCGATTAGTCGACTAATCGTGGCAGCCCTAACTCCAACCCAGCAGGAGCCACAAAGTTTAATGTCACAATTTAGAAAAATAAGGCACTGATTGGCATTTATCTTACTGATACTATTATGGAAAATATAAACAATGTTTTTTTTTTTTATATAAATAAAATTTAAGGAGAATTTTTCAAAATAGTTCATAATGTTTGGCAGAAGTTCCTTTCAAAATAAAGGACATCCTGTGTTACATAGGATCAATGGAGCAAATGTCATTGTGGTTGTGGGATGTCAATAATTACAAAATAAATAAAAAAATGTTGATTTAATTTTTTTTGATAAATATTAGGCAGAAATTTGGACATTTTACTAGCAAAGATTTAATCTGAGCAAATTAAGAAACCCTGACTATATTTTTAGAGCATAAGGTTTACTTTAAAGACATAAATCAGCTTAAAAATATAAAATCCTCCCTATAACCTTGTGAATCTCAATTCTGACCTCCATGTAAATTTTGCTGAAAAATCCTTCAAAATGTTTTAGTTCAACTTGTGATACGTACTGTCCTTCATCTGTTAGGGAATTAGCTGAATAAAATGTGAGCTAGTTTACTTTCCTTTTCACTTAACAGTTTTTCAAATAAAAAATATTTTTATTTTATTTAACTGAGCTGCCCTAATTGAGGGGTAAAAGAGCCACATGTGGCCCCGGAGCTGCAGGTAGCCGACCCCTGATGTAGACGGGGGTGTTTGCTGAACATTTTCTGTCTTCATTTAGATTTTTTTAACATTTGGTTCTATATTTTGATATCGACAGGCTCAAAGTGATAAGATCAAACTGCAGCTGCGCATCGAGGAGCTTCAGCACAAATATGAACCCAACGGTGAGCAGCCGCCCCTCCGCCGGGAGTTTCCTCTGCTGCCTCCCGTCCGTAGAACTGCTGAACTTTTCCTTCTGCTCGCAGACGGGAAAAGGAGTCTTCAAAAGAGAAGGAAGGAGAAACTTCCTGTGGACGTCCCGCCTCCCTCTGAGGAGAGGACGGGGGACAAGCAGCTGGTGGTCAAGAGTGAAGACGGCGAGGCAAGCATCACGAGGAGCTCCACACGAGGTGAATGAAAGCACCGTGGGACAAAATCCCCCAAATTCCCAAAGGCTCATCTTCCGTGTTCCTCTTCAGATCCGGAGCCGGAGCCGCGGTCCGCTAAGTGTGTGAGGATCAGTGAAGAAGAAGGTGTTGTGATTCCAAACCCCAGGTGAGTGTGTCGTCTCACCACCCGATTTCTGATGAAAACAGAGTCGATTATTGTCTGTGGCGTCTGCAGCTCGCCTCCTGCTGACCTGAAAGTAAAGACGGAGCCTGATGAGAACCTCCAGCAGAACAAACCAGAGGAGAGGAAACGGAAACCCGTCGAGATCATCCACGTCACGTCCAGCAGCAGCATGGAGAACCAGTGCGCTCAACAGTAGAGCTGCTGCATGAATGTTTGAGGGAAATAACTCGGCTATGATTTTACGTTAAAAATGTTTCTGATTCTAAAAATATTATTGCTGTTTTTTTCTGTGTATTTCATGTCTTTATTGTATTTAATCCTATTAAAACACTTCCAGCTAAACCTGAACAACCTCTGTTTGTCCTACGTCAAAGGAGGCTGAACTTGATTTTTAGATTTATTGATAATTTCCCGCTCATAAATGTCTTTGTTTTAGACAATAGAAGACAGAGTTCTTGCTATGGAGGAATAGGAAATATTTAAGAAAGTTGAAATATATATAAAAATATAGTTTTCTTAATATGAAAAGAATATTTTTACATTTGATTTTTTTTTTGTATCTAGTGGATATACATGATTTTCTTCCAAAAACAAAGGTATTTACTGGTTCTAAACAGCCTCCATTTCCCTTTCACTTTTTAATATTCTTCTATAGTATACTGTATGATGGTAGTGAAAATGGCAAAGTATGCTCAGATGGTAAATCCTGAAATATGAATTATTCAGTGGTACTTGAAGTTTCAGAAATATTAAATTACCACATTAAGTGCTTATTTTTAACGAGAAGCTTAATTTGCTGTTAGTCTGTGTAGGCATTTCATTCATTTAAAGCTGTAATTCTCCAGAGGATAATGCTGCCTATCTTTCTGTACGTTTTTTTCTTATTAATTTAAAGTGAAGTGGCCTGCTTTGATGAAGGAATAAAGACAGAATGCAAAAATATTGCTGAAAATTCCATTAAAAACGATTAGCAGAACTTGAAGCTGCAGTACTACTCCGCTCCGGCAGGTGGCAGTGTTAAGGAGTTTCGCTGCGGACAAACTACATTGTAGAACGGGCGAAACAGCAACGTGGACCAATGAGAGAGAAGTGGAAAGTGATGGAAGCTTTTAGAAGATCCAAACAGTCTGTCTTTTCCTCCAGCTGCTGGTGAGAAGGTGAGTTTTTTCCTAGATTCTCTAAACTCCACATTCAACCTGCTTCCGTGTAACTTGTCATTCGAAGAAGAAGAACTGCTGCAGGGCTTTTATGTTGAAAGGATTCAGCCAAACGTGGTTCTTATGGAGCTAAAGCCATGAAACAATATAATTAACTCGCATAATGAACAAGCTAAACACTTCTAAATATTGTAGTAAATGTTTTTTAAGACAGAAATTAGTCTGTAAGAAATTAAAAGTGACAAGTAGTTTAATAAATGTTATTTTCTCTGCTTTTTTCAGTGTAAAAGAAAAGCCAAAAATATTGATGAAATAAAAATCATACACATATATGTAAATATTTAGAACATTTCATCCCTGAACGTTTTCTTTCTATTTGCTGCAGGGATGTGTTCTGAGTCCTGACCCTGGTCTGCTGCTCCCCTGTTGCCATAGCGATGAAGTACATCACTACCAGAGGATGTTTCCTTTTGCTTTCTGCCTCTTTGCTCCTGTGCTTACATGTTGTCAGAGTTTACAGCCAGAAGGTGAGATCTGCTGGTATTTTGCTTCACAAATGTGAAACTCTGACCTAAAAAAAAAAAAGAAAATCTGCAAAGAATATCTGTGTTTTTAAATTGAATCTGCTTTAAATGGAATTTGATGATGATCTTTCTTTGCAGGTGATTTTTGTTTAAAAAAAAGTTCAATAAAATCCATGTATTTTATTTTGGTTTAAAGAAAACCTTAAATGTGAAATCCTCTGTACTTAAAATAATTACAGCATAATTAAGCTAAATCCCAAGTATGCCAAGCAAACTTTGTATTTTCTGATGGTTTTCTGATTAAATAATCCTTTTCGTGCAGTCTGAAGGCGCTCTCACTGTGGTGGAAAACACAGATGACAAAGGAGGAGAAGGAGAAGTGGGTGCTGAGGATGAGGAGGTGGTGACTGTAGAAGATGAGGACCTGGAGGTGGTCCAGCCAACTGAGGAGTGGCAAACACTCAAACCAGGTTTGATTCTGAAAATTTTGTTCTTGTTTCATGATTCAAAGTGTTTGGCTTCAAAAAGGAAAAGAAAAATCATTTTTAGTTGGATTTTTTTCTTGATTTTTTTTTTTACTAAAAAAAATTTTTTTGAATTAGTTTGAATTTGAATTTTAAAATGGGTTTCTTTGAATAATTTAGATTTTTAGTAGTTGAGCTCTGACTTGTATACATTTTGATCTGGAAGAAATAGTTATTCTTCTACAGTTTATTGTATACATTTGTCTGTAGAGTAAAACATTGTTTTTTATTTAATGTTTTCTGTACAAAATCCTGAATTTTGTGAAAATAAATATGCTAAAACTACTCTTAGTAAACATAAAAAGAAAAATAAAGTAAGTAACAAGGTTCTCAATCTGCTTACATGATAATCCTCTTGTGGAAGAAGAAAAACAACCTCTAAAATAATCTGTTTGTTCAAATACTTGATTATTTTTTTTAATTTATGCATTAGTCCCTAAAGCAGATTTTAAGTGAATGATCTTTTAACCCTTAACTGTTGCTTAATATAGATCTATTTTGTGCATCAAATTTCCTTATTATAATATAATATAAAATATAATAATACAATACAATACAATACAATACAATACAATACAATACAATACAATACAATACAATACAATACAATACAATACAATACAATACAATACAATACAATACAATACAATACAATACAATATAATATAATATAATATAATGTGTACGTTTAAAATCTTTTTGATTTTGTGAATTTTATTATAAATATTAATATTCAAACTGTTTATTTTTGTCTTTTTTTTTTTTTTTTTTTACAAAAAATAAGATCCACATTTTATTTTGAAATGTTGGAGCTCCGGGACAGTTCCTGTCCGAGGAGCTCGTCTGTTGATGCATTCAGGAGACGTTTCTTCATTCCCGTGTGGCTCCGGACAGGTCAGGCGGTGCCGGCCGGCTCCCACGTGAGGCTGAATCTGCAGACGGGTGAGAGGAAGGTCCGACTGGGGGAGGAGAAGCTGAAATACTGGACTCAGGAGCACAGGTGACGACTCTCTCTTCTCTGCAGGACCACTTATTTAAACTTCACGTTTGCAGATTGAAAAGTTTAGAAAACAATAAAGAATTGTTGTTGTTGTTTTTATTCTAGAGAGACCGAAGAATCTAAGTCCTCCTTCAACTTTGACGAGCTGAAGAGAGCCATGAAGAAGATGAAGGAGGAGCTGAACCTGGCGAGCAAAGACAAGGACCTTCAGGTCAGCCTCGCTGATGATGGGATGAGCGGCGACCTTTAGAACAGCGTGAACTGTGGTCATCTTCACGTCTGCAGGAATCGTTGGCGTCCAGGTTTCGACCTCTAGAGGAGCTGAAAAAGGACATGGCTGAGCTGGACCTGCTGATGGAGACGGACGTTCAGGTACGTCCAAACTTTATTGAAATGTTTTAACCAGAACGACGAGGATCCTGAGGAGGAAAATGTTCTTTTTTTTTTTTTGCAGATTTTGAGGCGACTGCTGGACCAGCTGAACAGCACCAACACCACCACCAAGCAGAGGCTCAGCATCCTGCTGGAGCTGGAATATCTGGTGCATCAGGTACCGTCCTCCACGGCTGCTGAGAGGAGCTCCTCCATTAAAATGACATTTCTGAGCATTTCTCCATTCAAATGGTTGATAGATGAGAAAACGCCGTTGATCCTCGCGTGTTTCAGGTGGATAACGCTCAAACTCTGTGCTCGATGGGAGGTTTGCCGCTCATCCTGGACGGTCTGAACAGCTCCGACTTCAGGCTGCAGGAAAGCTCCGCCTTCGTGCTGGGATCTGCTCTGTCCAGGTACGAACAGATCCGAGCTGCGCAGATGTTTTCTCCTTCGTGGAGCTGATGTGGTTTTGTCTCCATAGCAACCGTTTTATTTTCTGGTCGCCTTGGAGTGACGAACAGGTTGATGTAATTTTTTAAAGAATCGACAAAAGTACATTTTTGGATTTCTCGGCAACGGAGGTTCATTTGTTAGCCACGCCCACATTCCTATTATTGTAGGTCATGTGGTTTCGTTCAGCTTGAGCCAACGGTTCATGCATCACATTTTTACAATATTCCTGTAAAAAAAAAATGTGCGAGAAACAGGAAAACATCACCTTTGTGGATGGATGGATAGATGATATTTGTATAGATGATAGATGATATTAAATAATAATAATAATATATTATTAATATATTAATTTTTTTTTTTTAATTCACGATGGCGGCCTCTTTCTGAGGTCGAAGGTCAATTAACTTCAGTTGCGGTTTTCACCAATAATTTCCAAATTCAATTCAATTCACAATTATTTTTCTATTCTTTCAATTTGTTCGATTTGATTCCATTTTTATTTTTGCACACAGTTTCACAAATTTAAACTGCTCTCAATCCTGTTTTTTTCAAAAACTTTCAATCCTCTCCTGCCGTGTTTGTTTCCATCCAAATCATTTTTTTTGTGGCACATGAAATAGATAAAGATCGATCTCTAGTTTTGTGGATCAAATTTTTCTTTACTAGACTCTGGTTGATTCAGATTGATTATTCATTTCTTTAAGCCCATAATGTGTCAAATTTCACACTTTGTGACAAAGTGGGCGCCAAGCAGAAGGTCCTGTGGCCATCCCATAATGATTTCAAAACTTCCTTTTGATATCTCCAACAAGTGTGTTTTTGTTTTATTAGTGGATTCTGATTTTTTTTATCCACAGAAAAGATTTTCTTTTTTAGATGTTTTCTCTTGCTGCGATGTCATGTAATTTATTTTGTCTTTAATTTTATTTTATTTTAGTTCAGTTTAGTTTAGTTTTATTTTGTTTTATATTACTTTGAATTTAGTTTAGTTTTGTATTAATTTATATTATTTATTAATTTTATTTTTTTATTTAATTATTTTTTGTTTAGTTTTGGTTTGTTTTAATTTATATTTATTTTTATTTTATATTTTATTTCATGTTGTTTCATATATTTTTATATATATTTATTCTAGTTTTTATTTTATTTTATTTTATTTGAGGGGGGGGTCATTTACCACGCCCCAAAATCAATTTTCATGATTTTCATTGAATACTTTTTTTTGGTAAAGTTAAAGTTTAAATATTTTTGTTTTAATCAACCAATATTTTCAAACAACAATATATGCCGGATTTCATATTTTGTATATTTTTTCCTCTTTGCTGGATATTTAAGAACAAAACGATTTTTATTTACATCACAGGTTTTAATATTTAAGTGTTTTTTAAGCATGTGAAGACTAAAACCCTTTCTGCTTTTTGTTTGCATCAGATTTCTTATTAAAACATATATCTGATCTGATTTCTGATCTGTTTTTCATCAGGAATGATCTATATTTATCTTTTGGCTAAAGAACATCTTAAATTCCACATACTTTGTTCCTTTAAAAAAACTTTTAGTTGTCATTCTTGCATAAATTTATAGTAAACGGGAGAATATTCAGGAAGTTGTGTGTAATCGTTTGTCCTGCAGTAACCCGGTGGTCCAGGTGAAAGCCGTGGAGAACGGCGCTCTGCAGACCCTCTTAACCACGCTGGCCACGGCCGAGCCCGTCAGGGTCAAGAAGAAGGTAACGACGCCTTCCTGACGTGAAGTCTGATTTGGATCACCTGCTCTGAGCGCACGCTCGCCCTCCTCAGGTGCTGTTCGCCGTGGCGTCTCTCCTGCGTCACTTCCCGTTTGCTCAGCGGCACTTCATCTCCCACGGGGGGTTGCAGGTCCTGTCGGAGCTGTTCAAAGCAGACGGAGGGGGCGTTCTGCGGACGCGCATCGTCACCATGCTCTACGACATGATCAGTGAAAAGGTTCTCCGATTGTCAGGCGTTTTTGTTTGTCTGTTTGCGGTCAGCCTCACCTCCATCCTGTCCTCCAACAGGAGCTGATCTCTCAGGCTGGTCTGGACTCGGTCCAGGACCCCTCCCATGAAGAGCGCGTGCGCCAGTATTCCCAGGTGTCCCTGCAGGGGGAGCTGTTGGAGAAGGGCTGGTGCGGCCTGGTGCCGCAGCTGCTGCAGTCGGCGGAGCACGACTACAGAGAGAAGGTAAAAAAAAAAAAATCAGCCAGAAACAAGTAAAGGATCCATCCACCGTTTTTAAAGCAGGACCTTTCTCTGTTGCAGGCTCTTCGGGCTTTATTGGCGATGGCTCCGGTGTGTTTGGATCAGTACCGCTCAGACAGCGCCCTGGTGGGCTCTCTGCACTCCCTTAGACTCCAGTACCAGGAAATAATTCAGTCAGAAATGATCCTCGGGGAGGAGAGCGGCTACTTTACAGAACTGGTTGAACTCATAGATGCTCTGCAGGTCAAACTGAAATGAACAGAAGAGCTGATTCGAACTTGACCGGTCAAGAGAGTCCAGACTGCACAGAAGAGGCCTTTAAAGACCGCACTCAAGTCAAAGACACTGGGGTGCTGGGAGCAAAATATTAGCAACAATTTCTGGGTCTGCATGTGGGAAGAATGAACTTAATGAGTAAAATTGGGTTTTGATCATCAACATTCAGGATTTACTTTCTGCTCAGGCAAACATCTCATTATAAAGATATAATTTCACGGCAAAAGTCATCTAAAAGCACTCAATTCTCTTAAAGTGTTTATTATTGTTACGAAAATAATATAAAAATATATGTTATTTATTTTGACCTTTGACCTTTTCCGGGACTAAATAGCTTGATCAAAAAGGGAACTTGAAAAAAACATTGGGAAACTATCAGGGGTTTACCCTGGCAGTGCCTTGAAGCAGCTAGCATAGGATCCAACAACAACCAATGACCATAGACAAGATGACGTGGGGAATAGAGGATATATTTGGATCAATGATTGCCTAAAATTAAAATTTGTATTTATTTTATGATTTAAAATGATTTCTCAAACATGTTTAAGCCGTTCATTGATTGTAGGGTGTAAATTGATTCAGGAAACTCCTGTTACAATGTTTCTCCATGTCTTTACTCTGAAATGTCAAACCGGAAATGCTTTTGTTTTACCGGAAGTGGTGGAGTGATCATTAAATAATGCCAACAAACCAAACTCCAAGAACTATTCTTACCTTATTTGTTCATTCATCTTATCATGAATGGATATAAACTAAAAAAAAGATTCTATTGCAATTTCAAATTTACGTAACTCACGTTGCTCTGTTTCGCCATGCCTTTACTCTGAAATGATAACCGGAAGTTCCCACTTCTTACCGGAAAACGACGAAATTATCATTAAATAATGTCAACAGAACGTAACAGAAAGGATTTTCTTTACTTTATTTTATTCATCTCGCCATGAATTGATATAATCTAAGAAAAGGCTGTTGGAAGTAACAAAAATTATATTTACTATTAAAAAAAAAAAGACATTTAAATGCGAGGAAGCCGCCGGTAAGTGTCTGAAAGTGTAAGCTAATTGTTTTGGTGCTAACTGCTGTGATGGAAATGTTGTAATTTTCTGATAGTATAACAATTTATTAAAGCATTGTAAGGACTTGATAAGTAAGCCGGTTATTTAAACTGCCTGTAGATTTCACTGTCAGCCTTTAAGGGAGTCCGTGATAACAAAAACAAACGAACGGCTAAATCCTTCAGGATGGTTTTCAGATGTCAAAAGTCAGTTTTTTATATCAGTCCATGGATGAAATAAATGCTATAACGTCACAAAACGTATTCTGAGTTAAACAAGAGTTCATACTCATTTGGATTTGCCACAGCAAAATTAATTTATTTAAGTGTACTACGAGTATTATCAAGTCTATGCTAAAAAAAATGAGGCGATATACTTTAAGTTTACTGTCATATACTATATTTTGTAGGCTTAAAATGTTCCAATTTACTCTCAAGAAGTATTCAGTTTGTATACTTCCTACATTATATGCATATTGTCTGAAGTATACTTGCTATACTTATATTCTAGTTAGTGTACTTGATAAATAAATTGAATAGATTTTTTATTTACAGACTCAAAGTCCAAATGTCAACACACACAAAAAAGCAGAATTAAAATACAAATAAAATAATAATTTATATATATATATTTTATATATATATTGGCCAGAGCATATAATCATATAATCTAAAATAAACTTCCAGTGTACTACTTTTTGATGTTTTTCTGTCAATAGTTCGTTATGGAGTTAAGTCAAAGAGAGAGGACGGCAGAGCTCGTAGAGGAGCTGACCACGTCTGGTCAGGCTCAACTTAACCAGGACAAAATGAAGGAGCTGAAGAAGATCTGCAAGTACGGAGCACACACGCAATAATCATTCTGACAAAAAAACAGGGATTCAACTGTATTTTTTTTGTTTAAAAAAAAGTCTATTATTGATTTATCTTAATGTTTAGTGTTTACTTGAATCTTTTTCAGAGTGTCAAATGACTGCATCGATCACGTCTACCACTTGCTGATGTCTCAGCTCAACCAGGAACACTGCGAAATCCGACTGTCGGCCTTCCAGATCACCAGTGAGCTCTTTTCCAGATCACACCACTTCAGGACGCTGCTGGTCGACAACTTCCAGGTTGATTGAAAGTTTTGTGTCGTGTGAGACTGCAATGAGGCTCTTACGTGTCTTAAAATCTTCTCTTCCTCCTGCAGGAGTTTTTGGAGCTGACTGTGGAGACAGACACGGAGCAGCCTCTCCCTCCTCCTAAGGAAGTTGCCAAGAAGCTGCGGTCACTGGCCATCCAGACCGTCCAATCGTGGCAAGCCTCTTATGGCTCTGCGTACAAGAAGCTGGCTCTGGGTTACCACTTCCTCAAACAAGTTAAGAAGGTATTTAAAAAGTCACATTAATGGGAAGAATGGCACCGGATCACAGATTTATTTTTTGTATTAATGGAGAGTAACTAAAGAAAACAAATAGACATTTTATGGTTTGACTCATTTTAATATAAAAAAAAGCTAATCTATAATTCAGATAAATTGTGATGCTCATATTTAGTCATTTCTGGACAAATATGTTTGTTTCTGAGGTTAAAAATAAATTAAAAACAGTTTTTCTTTTAAATAAAAGGTTTTAGAAAACCTTAAAAAGAGGCATTTTAAGCTTTTTCTGCCTAATAATATGTCATATGTTTACTTGAATAAGTGTCCTCACCACTGCTGCCATGAAATATATTTTTAAACTAATTCAGAATCCTCTGATTTGAATCAAAATCATATGGGAAATCCGGGATTTTGTTGAAAAATTGATTTATAAATGCATGTCTGGCCAATTTTGGTAACTGACATAGCAGCTTTCCATGACGGATCAGAAATCTACTTACTGTGAAACTTTCCAGGTGGACTTTCAGGATCTCGAGGCGAGGACGGTAGCAGAGAGGAGGAGAGAGGAGGAAAGGCAGAGGAAGATGGAGAGGATCTACAAAGCCAGAGTGGAGGCGGCGGCCAAAGAAATGGAAGGTTGGAACCGACTGCACTGAACTCTTATGTTTGTAAACTCCAAAGAGATGCAGAAGTATTTATATCAATTTCCAGCTGGAGTTGAATGGAAACGTCTTTTCGTTTTATCGACTATATCGTCAATATTTTCTAGAGTCGTATCCGGAAATCGAGTCGACGCTGACAGAGATGGAGTCCTGCATGAGGCTTCTCCTGCCCGACTTTGGGGTGGCAGATTTCCAGACGGACGACAGCAGCCGCTCAAACTCTCAACCCGACGTCGAGCAGCCCTGCTGCAGTAAAGATCTGACGGATAACAAGGAAGAATCAGGAACACGAGGAGGAGAGGACGGGCCAGAGGAGGAGAACCGGGATTCTGCGGGAAAGGAAAACCAGGAGACGGAGAAGGAGGAAATATTTACAGACGATTCTGATCCTCATCAGAAAGAAACCGATGAGAAAGAACACGACAAGGAGGAGAAAAGACAGACGGAGAGCGACGGGAAAGAAGGGAGTGAGGAAGGAGAAAGCAGTGAAGAAGAGGAGTCTGCTGATGAGTGTTCGGCTCTGAGGAGCTCCGGGCTCATCTCTCACTCCTACAGTCTGGACCTGAACCTCAGTCCCGGTGAGTTTATCTTAAATCTGTCGGAATTAAACAAGTTAATTATTTTCGCTTGTCTTTTGAAGGAGTTTTTTTAATTATTATTTTATGGAAAAAATCACTTTACTGTCTGTTTTTTTTATTGAAAATGTGTATTTTCTGTTGATACGTGTTGATTTAAAACTAATAATTATCTGAATTTTCAATTTTCTTCATTTATTTTAAATTTATTTAACCATATCTTTTGAAAAATGAATGCATTTGTGAGTCATTTATTGAGGATTTTATCAGTTATTTTCAGCTCTCAAATGTTCTGGACTCCTGCTTGAACAGTTTTTTTTGTTCTTGATATTAACGAACAGAAAAAATAAATTAGACCCCAAACTGGTTGTAAAAGCTGATTCCAAATACGAAACAAAATGTATTTTGTTAAAATTAGCCCCTCCTAATGCTGAGGGAGTCATGGGGACCCACTTTTTACATTTTTGATATGACCCAATCAGCTTCATACTCTCAGGACAGACGCTCTTCCACGAGGCCACTGAGCTGCACACATCTCATAAATGTAACCCCATACGATGTAAAATGTTGTGTTGTTAAAGATGAGTATTTGTTTATGCTTTAAATGAATTTAAACCTCCAGGTCTTCATGTGAAGGAGACAGAAGATAATGAGCCGGTGGTTTCCACGGTGATCGAGCTCCATAAATTGATCAAAACCAAACACCTTCCAGCGGTGCAGGGCTGGGTTCAGGTGAGGAGAAACAAGCTGCATTCATCACTATGAACAGTTTTCACTGTAAATGACCGGATGCTGTTACAGAAACGGCTGATGTTCAGCGTTATACTGAAGCTTCAGGTCTGACCAGACTGTCCCCGGATTCCTCCAGGTTTTCACAAAGTCGCGTGCCGACGAGCAGCTGCTGAGAAGAGCGCTGGATCTGAAGAAGTCTCTAGAGAGCGCCCTGCAGAAACACAAAGAACTTCACATCGACTACAAGACCAGAACCTGCAGATCGGTGAGTGAAGCTCCAACCGAATTTCTGTAAAATGAGACATTAGACAAAGACCTGAATGTTTAATATGATCTGAAATTTATATTTGGGAGCACTTATATACATTTTAACCCTTTGACATAATATTACAAGTAAATATACAAATAAAATTAACAAAAACCGGACGGGTTAGGACAAATGAAATAAAGGAAAAACAATATTTATAAATACTGGCCGGTCATTTCACATTCTTGTACAAATTTACCTCAACAGAAGCTAAAGCTGCAGTTTTTTTCAAATAAATTGACATGTTGATGATACATATGATGAAAAAACAAGTTCAAGATGAACTAATAAAGAAAATTACGAAAGAAAAATTAAGTAAAATAAAATAAAATAGGGGTTTACTGGTCAGAAGTAAAAAATGTAAAGGTTCTAAATAGTCTTTTTTTCTTTGTTGGTTGAGGAGTTTGTTTGTTTTTTAGATTGTTATTCAATTTGTATTTATTGGTTCATTTCAAGCGATAATTGTGGACAACAGGAATCACACAGATATATCAAACTCATTTCAGAAATGAAGAAAAAATAAAGAAAAATGTATGAAAATGTTAGAAGAAGATGCTGTCCTAACTGTGTAATTACTCATTAAAGTCAAGTAGATTTTTTTTTGCTTGAAAAGAATCTGGGAAGACGATAATTGAACACACACGAGTGCAAAATACATGAAACCGTATATAAGAATTCATGCCAGTACATTCCTCCACTGGGCGGCACGCTGGTACAGTGTTAGCACTCTTGCCCAATAGCAAGAGTTCAAGTCCCGGCTGGGACCTTTCTGTGTGGAGTCTGCATGTTCTGACAAAGAAATACACTTATTGATATAAACTAATAAAGGAAATTAAAAAAGGCGAGACGCAATAAAACGAAGCTCTGCTTGTTAGAAGTTGTAAATAGTCAAATTGTCTTTGAGTTTGTTGCTGAAAGCACCGTCTAGTTCAGGGATGGGCAAACTGCCGCCCGCCACACTGGAATAAATGATTTTAATTACCTGTATTAAAAAAAAATTTTAACTAATATTTCAGGGGTCTCTCCAGCTACATTTAAATTCACCTTTGTTCAGGCGCAGAAAGTTATTCTGCGTTCCAAGATTTGTTGTTTTTCCAATATTCATGTGTGATTTGCAAGTTGTCATTTTTCCGATCATCCCAACAGCACATGAACGCAGCATTTCCCTGAGTTTGAGTTTTTCTCTGACGGACATCAACCCAGCGGTGAAAATAGCACTAAAATGAAAACAAAACAAACAAGTTTTGAAACAAATAACTCCAAAATGTTCATTTTTAAAGTCATTTGAATTTCGTCCAGATCTCGTGTTATTTCTTTCTTTTACGAGGTGAATTACCAAAACACAAATCTGCTCCTGGTCTGGCCCTTCTGTCAAACTTTAAAAACCATTTTTTGCCCACAAGTAAAAAAGCTCGTCTTTGCAGAGAATGGCCAGCAGATGGCAGCATTTCACTGCAAATCTAGAAAAATGTTCAGATCTGGCTTTCTCTCTGTCAGATACATTACTATATAGGCTGTAAAAATATCTTAATTGATAAAAATATATTATTTTTTTATTATACTTTGTGGTTTTTATCTCATCTTGATGAGATTTTGTGGTAAATATTCAAAACAGGAAGTTAAAATTAAAGAGCAGGAATCTGCCGCCAAGTTACCTTTTAGCCATCTAGAGGTTATTTACAGAACTGCATGCGCTCATCTGCACTTAAAAAAATGGACCTCAACCTGTAAATGAAAACTGAAGGTGACCTTTGACCCCTGAAGTTCTTTGTTGCAGCTTTCAGGCGTCATGTCAGCGTGTAGCTTTTTCCCGACATAAACCTGCTTTCAGCTGAGAGCAGCATCCTTCAGAAGGCTATGATGGTTTTTCTGTGCTGGACTGAAGTGTCACAACAGAGCCGGAGGATGGATGTAATCATCGCCAAGACGTTTGGGAGAAGGCAGATAGGTATAATGCATAATGCATCAGACACGGAGGAAAAATTGGGGAGCAAGGGGGGAGGATGTAGTCGTTCATTCCCCTCACTGCCACTAATGTGGCCCCGTGGCTTGACAGCTGATAGGTCGATCTCGCTGGCTGCGTATCGCGCTCCACGCCGCCGTTCTGCTTTTGTCTGGGCCCAAAATGGAGGCCAGCCAGGTTAGAGGTGCGCGCGATAAAAGCGCGATACGCTTCATCCTCGGGGCTCAAAACGTGCAGAGAGAAAAGACGAGCGCCGCAGAGGGAGCGCTAAGTGAGCGATGAATGCGAAAAGAAAATCATAAAAGTTGCAGCGTGGGAATCCATCTTTAGCCGGGAAGAGCGGCGGAGTGACAGTGACAGAGCGGCGGGCGTCCCGCTCTGCCTGGTTATCACTGTCAGGGACCAGTCTGCCGCAGCAGCCGGCCCGGCGCCGCGATAACCACACAACTTACAGCCCCTTTATCATAATTAGCTTTTCCTTTTTAGCCTTAAAAGGCCTTCCATTACCCTCTCTATGCTGCTGAGACATCAGATCGTGCTCTTGGGGCTCTATACCCCATAAGCATAACGCCGAGCACCACAGCTTATGGCGCTTTAATCCAATAGGAAAATACAACAAGGATACAACAGAACATCAACTTCATTTAGGTTTGACTCTGAGTTCTGCTTATTTAACAGCAGACAGAGGACACATTATTATATATTTATATTAACGTTACAGACACATTTTATTGAAAAAAATCTTTAAGAAAAAGTTTCTAAATGAGTGAAATCAAGACAAATCTCTATCTTTATCTTTATCTTTTTTTTTTTTGTTTAACACACGTTATGAGTGAGTGATTGTATGTTCTTTACATTTATTTTGATTTTTTCTGATTTTTAAGCTGCATTTTGTGTTTGGCGTCCAATTTTTTTATTTATTTCCTTTTTAGCTTCTAGTTTAACTTTTGAGTGTAAAGTTTATCTTCATCCTCGTGAAAACATCTGCTTATAACTTTATTTTTTCACTTGATTTCATGTAAGAAGCTTCTCAGTTTTTTCCCTTAAACTCTGAAAGTGGAAACTACAAAAATCAAACTCGTCCAACTTTTAAGGTGCGATGGATAAAAAATAAAAAGGTTAATAAAGCTGTTTTTTTCTGAATATAATCATACATTTGAATCCACCATTTGAACAACTTTATTAGCAACATCCTCATAACATTAAACAGCCGGTTGCTAAATATTCTGCATTATTTTTATTATTATAGTCTGTAGCAATCAGTCCTTATTTGGGACAAAAACTCCTGTTTTTTCTTTATTAAATTGATATGTTTTTTAAACATATCAACACTAAATCAGATGTAGGGGTTTGAATCCAGTCATTTTTCAAAATAAAACTTCCTCCCGAATCAGATTATAAATAAAATGCAGGGAAAATACATAGATCGTCTTTTTGTTTTTGTTCTCTGGCGACCGGCACCAACTGCTCCGAGACACGTCAGACACTAGGTTGAGCCACGTACAAAAACCAACAAATCTGGAGCCAGGACGGTTCCATAAGTAACCACTAGATTGCAGGTTATGCAAGAAAATACTTTGTAAAGCAATGTTTCTATGGCAACCACTCTCTCCAATCAGGAGTGACCTTGTTGGAAGGCCACACCCCTACCACTACAAAGCGGGCCAAATAAAATCTGTCAATCAAATGATTTGGAAGTGGGTGACAGCAGGCTCCACCTACTTTTTTTGAGGAATCTGATTGGTCAGTTTATAACTTAAACTCCAGAATAACTATGATTCAAAGAAATAGGTTTACTAAAAATAAAAGTGATCAAAGCAGGGATGGTTATTCTGACCAATAGAAGTCTTGGAGCCACTTCCTGTTTGGAATGCCAGGGGGGAGGGACCACTCAGTCCAGTTCTCACGTACAACAGGGTCAAAAGTGGCCAAAAGACTTCCAATACATCCAACATAAAACTAGAAAAGTGTTAAAAATGTGTTGGTAATGTTTGAGGAAGTGAAGATCCAACTCCTCGATCTAAAAGCATTCCGAATGAGAGAGTGATGAGCACGCCGTCAGTGGACTGAATCTACTCCCAAACAGCGTGCAGTAAGTTTTCACCGCAGCGCCGACAGAAATCATGGAGCGCTGCTGAGTAACGGATGGAGACACGCCGACTTATTTAAACATATCTGTTTTTTTAGAGTGTATTCAGTCACTCTGGACTCCATTCATACAGGCCGAGGCCTTGTTTACTGCTGATAACCCATCTTGTCTCGGCACAATGGATGTGACCAACCTCTCCTCTCTGCAGATAAACAAAGAAGACTATTCCTCTCTTTCTTCCTTCCGCTGGGGTTCTCTTCCTCTCATCTGTACATTCATTTCCTTCAATAGGAGGGCTCTTCTCTCAGTTGGATAATAATGTGTTTACCGTTTGGGTTTTTTTTTTGCCATATTTTCCTTTAAAGTTTGCATAACGGTCTTTACTGCAGCTTGATGGATCACCGATTCTTATTCTGTGTTTTTTTTTTATCAGTTATGTAAGGAAATGGGATCAGAATAATCTAAAAGTTTAGCAGAATTTATTGTCTTTATGGGAAGTTTTGCTTAATAAGAAAAATACCAATGAGTTTGAAGGATGTTTGGAAACGGAAGAGTGAAAATGAAGGGATGAAGACATAAACATCTGGGTTAGAAGACAGAGAATAAAGCGGTAAATGAGGCTCCATCAGAACTCTCAGCTGAAGCGAAAGAAACGCTTCCCAAATTGAAGCTGATGGATCCACTGGGACTGACACATTGGGGGGGGGGGGGGGGGGGGGTGTGTGTCTCTGAACTGATCTGATATCAGAGAGGCGAGGATCCCCCCCCCTCATTCGGTTCACAGAAAAATGAGAAGAAAACACACATTCGATGCGGCGGCGGGTGAGAATGTATAATCACGACTGTTTTAATCACAGATTGAGACGGTCTGGGGGGGGGAAGTGGACCCGACAGTCGGGAATAAGCTCCTTGACAGCGAAAGGTTTGGGAAGCTCCGGGCCGGCTAATAGACCTGCCAGGCTGGGTTAGTGAAATAAAGATGTCACCTTATACATCATGCGAGCTGACTGCTCCCCGGAGACGACGGCTGCATCAACGCATGTGTGTTTTGGGAGGGGAGGGGGGTGTAGCGGGGGTATAATGGGAAGAAGCTGCAGGCGGAGACGGGGGGGGGGGGGGCTTTTTCTCATTAGACAGGATCCCATGGGATCCTTTCTAGGTAGTAATGAATAGAAGTGCAAGGTGGTAATAGAGATGTGGGATGTTGTGGCAAATCAAGGCCTGAATAGGTCAGGCTCAACGGGAAGCTTTATGCCTAATTAGTTTGTAACGACGCTTAAATCACAGTCTCCTCAGCAAACAATAAACACCGAAAGCGGGAAGAGGTTTCGGTTTGGAAATTCTTTCCTGGGGTTTATCGTTCGCTCCATCGCTTTCTTTTAATAGGATTTGACTCTATATGAGAACTGGACTAAGTCCAAACAGGAAGTACCAGCTGGTTCCAAGAAGACTTCTATAGAGAAATAAACTCTAGTGGTCAGAATAACCATTCTTGCTCTGATACATGTTCTTAATCATTTTTCATGGTGTTTTTTAGTTGTAGTGCAAGTTAGTAAAAGTAGGTGGAGCTTGACGCTAGGTTCACACTCGAGTGCACGCGGCATCCTCGCTCTCTTGCGATTCACACTAGGCGTGCATTTTTCCGCAATGGTCAACAGGAGTTTACGGTTGTCGCCATGTTGGATTCAGATTACATCAGTAAGCAGTGATTGGTTGTGGTTAGACTGAATTAACATTGCTGTGGTAAACAATCACCAATCAGGACTGAGCTCGTTGTAAGTCCACATCACTTGAAAGCCGGCTACAATCAATCCATCAAATGCTTCAAACTTCGGACGGTTCTGTCAGGGTTCAACCAGACCTCTCCTCCTCTGGCCACCAGAGGGCATCTGTTCCCTTCCTCACTCCATGTCCCATCATCCACCATCACCAGCTGTACCTCATTCAGGCCAATCACCATGCTGTATTTAATCCTGCTCTGTATTGCAAAAAAAATGGTGACTGAAATTGACGTAATTTTTTTTTTTTTTTTTGGAGCGGAAGCATTTTCAATGAACGTCACACTTGCTCAGTCCAGTTCTCATTTATAGCCAACTGTTTTGATTCATAGTGTATTCAGACTGGACACATTTGATTAGAACCAGAGTTCGTTTCCATCAATTTTCCAATCAGTCTGAATGGGCTCCGTGCACGGCCACCATAGCCGGTCTTTGCGTGATGTAAACAGAGACAAACGTGGAGCAGTGATGCAACAGTAACTCATAGAAATGTGGTCAGATGAATGGAGGCTCATTAAAAAAACTTTTAGCAACACGTTTAATCTGTTTTCCCAACAATCTAAATGCCATAAACACTAAAGCGTACCTCAATGGCCGACGTCTCCTTAGCAACCGCCTAGTAGCATACAAATAGTGTGGACGTTGATACAGACCTTCAAAATTGGTCAACGAAATATAAACTTGGATTAGGTGAACTGTCCCAACAAGGATCGCAAAGCTCAGGACTCCTATTATTCTTTTTCTCGTTCCTTTGCCCGCCCTCGTAATTCCTGGCCAATGACTGAAGAGATATTTAGTCATGTGGTTTACTTCACAGCCTTTGGATTGAAATTTTAAGACATTAATGTTGGTGTCATATTATCCTACAAATAACAGAATATAAAATGAGACAACCTCATTTTTTTTCTTAAGATAAATGTTGGTGTCATCGGCAAACAAACTGATATCTAATTTCTCAGTTCAACCACTTAAGCAGTAAAATTTAACTTTTATTTTTACTTATTCTAAATTAGTCAGAGTTAAAGTTCATCTTATGATAAAAACTTTACTTAATGTCAAGTATTTTTTATATTTTGTCATTTATTTGACTTTAATCCAATAAAAATTAACCCCCCTTTATCCACGCTTTTTTAGATGATTAATACAGGTTTTTATTAATAAACTTGTTTAATATGATCCTTTTTTCCTTCTTTTATTGCTTTAAGGAATGAATAGGAGGAATGATGATATTAGGGATGTTCAGCTTTTCTACCACATTTCCCATTCCTGCTTTAAAGGCAGAACTAAATTATTTGCCCTGCGAGGAGGCTCTTGTGTGTTTGTGTCCAAGTGGAGAGCTATATTACCTTGTCAGGGGAGACAATAGAGACGTCTCCAAAAGATTTTTCACCTCCTCCTCTCCTCCTTTTTTGCCCGTCCTCCTCCTGTATGTGTGTCTGTGTGATGTTTAACCTGCCCTCCTCCCCTCCCCACACCCCCCCCTGCCATACACCTGACTTATGGTTGTGCAGTAATAATTTGCCAGACCTTGGCAGGCCCCGAGTGTACATTAGCATATAAATAGCAGATGCACTGAGTGCCCATCACAGTCGACTACATTTAATTTTTGGTTTATAAGATTGAATGGGTTTTTAAACACAGCGCCATCAAACTTGCCAAGAGACAAATGAAGTCGGGGGAGCGGTTGTCCGGGGCGTCGCCCTCAAATCATTTTTATAAAGGATAAGAGTCTTACTTAAGGGAAAGGTTGGAGGGGAGCGGAAGAGACACCTGTGGAGGCAGCCTGTCGTTCACACATGAGGATTTGTGAGATCCAGGACCGGGTTTGACTGATGTGACCTGACCTGCTGTTAGTCGAGTTAAAGGAGGAGGACCAGACGGAGGTCAGGAGGGAGAACATTTCTGTGAGAGCTGGCATCTCAATCGTCCACGCAACAACACTCCTGTTCTGTAGACTTTATAAAGTTCAGAATAAGACTTTAAATCAATTTTTTTTTTGTCATTGCTGTTACCATTATAAGCCCTGTCATGCCTCACTTTATTTCCAACTATATAAAAAATATTGTCAATGTGAAGGAGTTAACATACACCTATTCTAAAGAAACAGACTAATAATAATAGACTTAAATGGATGTTATTATTGGAAATTAGGTCAAAATTCAAGCAAATGTCTTTGAAAAAATAAGGAAATGTTTCAGCGCTCAGTGTTTTAATATTACGGGTGGTTACAGACAAAATAAAAATAAGCCAATCTTTACGGGGGACGCAGTTAACCTGCATGACATATCTGGGTTTATGGATCTCTTGGTGAACCAGTAGAGGAAATGTTCGTGCATATTTTTTTCTATGGAGGTGATGTGAGTACCTGGTTGTAGCGAACACTTAAATTAAGGGCAATGTAGGTGAAACGCAGGTGTATCGTACAGATTTTTCTTTTTTTTTTTTTATCCCCGCCCAAAAAAAATCCTGCAAACTGGTACGTTAAGATGCTCCTCACTACGACTATTGACACATATTTTTCTCCTGGACATATCAAGGTGTTGGAGTCACCCATAGAAAATGCCTCATGAAATCAGGCCAGAGCCTTCTTTTCTGTTACTTCCTCATCGTCTGCCATTTTGAAACCCGTCGACAGTGATTGGTCAGTCACGTTTTTAGAGGAACTACTGTCACCAATCAAGTCCACATCCCTTCTACTGCAAGCAGCTCAGGTGAATCTATCAATCAAATGGTGGAGGTGGGGCCAGCATGCACCACATGCTTTTACTGAGGCACCTGACTGTTTATAACTTGATTAACTTGTGAAAGAAAAAGTACTTTGTAACCTCATATTGATGTGTAAGGTCACACATCAATAAAAGGGTGGGCTCATCTGGACCCCATAAGAGAGCACAAGGGTTAAATAATTAGGATTAGAAAGAAGATGTTGGATATATTTGTCATGCACGGGTAGATGGCTGGATCCAAGAGCATCAGAGAACAACCAGAGTAGTCAGGGTCCAGGCGATGGTCGGGGCAGGCGGCAAACCATCAAAGTTGAAGACGAAGCAGAAGATGAAGTCAGGAGGTAAGAGATGCAGGCAGAGTGGCACAAACAAGACTTCACACTAACTAAATTCTGCTGGGAGTGATTGCACATGGAAATCAGCTGTGAGGCTTCTGGGAGGGACAGCAGGGGCTGATGGGAGGTGTAGTCTGGAGACCCAGGAAGTGCTACTACTCAGGTGATAGATCCTTCTGATAGCCAAAGGGGGACATGGGAAATAACTGTATATTTCTCAATGGAAGTTGAGGACCTTCTTGGAACCAGCAGGTTTTTGGAACTTGAGAGGAAAGGGTATGACATGACCAAGGATTATACAGTCGATGGTCATGGACATGGACAACCCAAAAACACATACAACTCACAGCTGTATGCATTCATTTATAGAGAGATAAACACAATTCATAAATACAAATGATTATGTACTTTCATCAAAACTCTTCCTCTGTTTGAGTTCTGGACATCAGAAGACATCCATGATCATTTGTCCCATTACAGGTAATTGTACTGGTATTTTCTGTCATTGTGTCAATTCTATACTTTTGTTTGATGGTGTTCAGTTTTTCAGATTTTCTACAATCCCAGAACTTTTAAACGTCTGCTTTGATTTGTTTTTGTGTTTTGCAGTCAGTTTTATTTTATCTTTGATTAAATTGTGATTTCAGTTATTCACAACCCCTTACTCAAACTGATTTTTTTTAGCTCAGTTGTGCTCTAAAACCATTTTTAATTTCTATTTTAGTCGTTTTTTTTTTAATGTTCAGGTCCTATCACATTGACTCATGACTCTGCTTTACTGAAGCCATTACTTCTAATTTGTCGGCTGAATCTTGAGTTTCTCTTAAAGAAGCAGTTTTTATCTCTCTCTGGGCCTCTTGTGTGATTTTCTCTCCGTGAGAATAAACCAAAGGTCTGTTAAAATGCAAAGCAGGCCCTCACGCAGCCGCTGGTGGGGGGGTGGAGGCCATATTTTAGCCGCGCGGGCTGTCAGCAAAATGTTTCTGGAGGAAAGCTAATCCTGCGGCGAGACTTACAGCTCTGCCCGGCCGGCCGACAGCGCTCGATGCTATCAGGACTAAATTAGGGTGAATTAGAGACAAAGAGGCAGAAAGAAGGGGAAAAGGGATGATGTTAGGGCAGGATTTTCCCGCAGCTCGGTGATCACTCCTTAGTTTTAGGTCATTGATCAGAGCCGAATAAACCAGCTGGGATTAAAGGAGACAAGCGCAAAACCTATAGAGACTCAGACCATGTGTGGGAATCCATCGCTCTCTTGAGGATGAATAATCGTTGCAGCATTATAAAGAAATGCAGAAAGTTTGCTTTGGTGTTTAACTGCATTGTCTTTCTTCTCCGTCGGGGCATAAATAAAGCTTCTCATTCCCTCACGGAAACATCTTTACCAACAATTGTTCGTCTGTGAAAACCTATTTTGTTGGTTAGTTATGTAGCTCTGCACAGGAAAGCTCAAGTTTTATATCAATGCGTTTTTATTTTAACGTTTTGCTTCTCTGAACGCATTCTGTCGGAAAAACTGTCAAAGAAACCCCAACATTCAACAAAAACAACGACCTGGAAAAACCAATTCAGTGGCCTTGAGGTCGAGTGTCCGCTCTAAAACTGGTTGGTCACAGTTCAAATCCACGGTCGAATCTAAAAATGGGAATTAATTTAAGCAGTTGGATAGAAGGGTCTAAACTAAGAGGTGTGTATTAATACGATACATATCACGATGTGATACGTATGCAAATATATCCCAAGAAAGAACCAGAAAAAAATATTTTATTAAATTTTAAAGAGTATGGAATAGAAATGACTCTGCCTTAACATAAATACACCTTTCACATTTAAAAAATGGTAGAAATATTGTACCAGTAGCAGTTTTGATGCCCATCCCCAGTTGAAACTAAAGCCTCGTTTCCATTATTTAATGGTAAAGAGTTCTGAACTGTACCACTTGAGGGCCCCCATCCATTTTAGGTCCACAGAAAAGGTGAACGGGTCGGTTGGGGGCGGAGCTGCCCGTTGATTGGCAGACAGAGATGATGACATCAGAAAGCACCAATATGCTAGTGATTCCCTTTTTTCTGTTTACGGTTGTATTCTTGTTCTCCGCCCGCAATCTTCTTTCAAACGACGTTAAATTCCTGTTATACGCGATATGCAAAAAGTAAAGCAAGAAAAAGACGAGCTGCTGGGTTAATCAAACGAGGAGAACAAATTTCACACACCAACTCTTTAAAAAAAATAGCAAAAGATGGAAGCAAGTCCACAACCTTCTGATTCTGACTGCTTCTCTCTAACAAAATTAATGTGAAAACATGACTGGATGGATGAATGCATGAACCGATACAAACTGCAGCTAGTGGGGTCTCCTCACCTTTATGCATTGGGCAGATCAACCAATCAGGTTGCTGGAGGAACTGACTGAGAACACCAGAGTTGATTACAAGGTCTCAAGTCTGGAGTTAGTGACTCCTCCCCCCTGGCGTTTCAAACAGGAAGTACCCTC
Source organism: Oryzias javanicus (assembly GCA_003999625.1). NCBI lineage: Eukaryota > Metazoa > Chordata > Actinopteri > Beloniformes > Adrianichthyidae > Oryzias > Oryzias javanicus. The sequence continues at coordinate 3,451,237 of CM012446.1, forward strand.
TGGTCAGAGAAATCCAAAACCCCCATAGACTTCTATAGAGAAATAAACAGCTATTACTCATTCTATTGGTCAGAATGAACCTTTATAACATGTTCTTGATTATTTTCATTTCCTTTACATGATGAAGTCATTCAAGTTACAGATTGACAAATCTGTCGCATTTATAAAAGTAGGCGGAGCCTGTTGGAGCTCACATCCAACAAAATGTTCGACAGATTCTCTTGAGCCTGCTGTCAGATAGCAGGGGTGTGGCCTTCCGACAAGCTCATTCCTGATTAGTTAGAGTGGTTGCCATAGAAACGCTGCCTTAAACCGACTCGGACCAATCACTGCTTACCGACAATATCTGGCTCCAACATGGCGGCGTCCGTATTGCGTAAAAATGGCAACTGAATTTACTTCATTTCATTGGAACTGAAAGCAAATCATTTTCTACACTGACTCCGGTTCTCATATACAGTCAAGAATGCCAACTTAACTTAAAAAAAACACAAAATCGACAGTAGGTGTCTTATGATATCTGCTCATCAAAATGACAACAAGAAATAATAATTGGCTAATTTATCTTAATTATTGTAGTCTATCTGTCATCCTTTTTTTCTATTTAACCTAATTTTTTCTTTTTTTGTTTTTTCCACAACTTAAGACTCAAACTGCACAATTTTCTGCAGACAAATTAAGAGATTTTCTGTCAGAAATATATATAATTTTTTTTAATTTTCAAAGTTCCCATTTAACACATCAGACATGTCATCCCTCCGTCCTCTTGTAGCTGCAATAATGAAGCTAATTTGGCTTTAATTGTTCAGCTGCTTGTTAGGCCGGCGACGTGAACAGCGTTTGAGAGCGGCGTGAAGAGGACAGAGCTTTACGGCCCGTGATGGACGGCCGCTCTGCTGGTGAAGCTCATTAAAATGTTTGAATTAGTTTACAAATGATGAGTCCACAGATGATGACTGAAAACACCCCCCACCACCACACCACACACACACACACACACACACACACACACACAGCAGCAGGAGTCCACACAAATGAAGTGAATAAATGAAAAGAGGCCTCTGGGAATAAGAGGTTAGCTTAACGTTGGCTTTTACTGCTCCTCATAACGCTAATCACTGTGATTATTGTGCTGATCATTTCAAGTGTGTGTGTGTGTGTGTTAGTGCAGGGCACACACACATTTGCTTAATGGAAATGACCCCTCTGTATAAAAGTGTTGTGTTCTGCATTGTAACCAAACCAATGGCTAACAACCTCGCCCGGAAATTAAAAACCATAAATTTTGTCTGCCGCCGGTAGCGGCTCATCACACACACACACACACACACACCAGCATCCACTACCCCCTCCCCTCCAGCCAAAGAGAAGGTATCCTTTAGGAGGATGAAAACCCTGCAGCCGTTCATCATTATTATTTTCTTGATGTTCTGCATCTCCAAGCTTCCTGGCTGGAGGAACGTTTATGTTTTTAGTCTCATATACTGGAAGTAAAACTGGTGATATTCTAAAATATTCCTCTACATTCAAAAGTTTCCAAAGATATACGTTTGTAGTATTCTTCCCACTAAAGCGAATGGAACTTTTTTTCTTGGTATATTTTCAGATTTTTTTTCACCATCATTTCATTTCAGCTAATATAACTTTTCTAAAAAAAAATTGGTAGTAATTAAACTTCCTCAAACATCATCATAGCTTTGATTCTACTATTGCACATTTAGAAAATTCTATCCGGAAGTATAGTGTCAGAAAGTTGAAGCAGGATGATTGAATCGAATTGAATTGAAGACCCTCTCCAATGAAATTAGTGTTTTTAAAAAGTTCTTGTAATATTTTTGTGATGATAGAGCAGGGGTGTAAAACTCAATCGCACAGGGGGCCAAAATCAAAAACACGCCTTAAACCAAATTTTTTAAAACTTAAAAAACTTATTTTTTAACATAATTATGAACTAGATATATAGCATTACCTGTGATAATGCTAGTGTAAATTATGTAAGATGAATTTGGCTAGTGCCGATAACTGAAGATGCTGAAATTGATAGCTGAAAACGCCTAAACTGATAGCTGAAATCATTGATGCTAAAAGCTGAAAGTGCTGAAGCTGAAAGCCAGCTAAAATATGACCTAAATGCTAAATAGCTAGACTTTAAAATAGCCTAAAAAAACTGAAAAAGCCTTTATTCACCAAAAAAGCTAGCATGTAAATATTAGTGTAACTCTAAAACAGCCTAAAAAACTATTTTTAAAAATTAGCCAAAACAATTAGCATGTAGCTGAAATATTAGCTTAATTCTAAAACAGCCTAAAAAATCTTAGTAGATCTCAAAATAGTCCAATAGACAATTTTTAAAACTTCAAAACCGTAACTTTTTAACATAATTATGAATAATAAAAGGTTTGGAATATTATTCCAGAATAAATCAATTTAAATCCTAAATAACTTTTAATATTTTAGTTTCCATGAAAAAAAAAAAAAAAAAAACATTTTGTCAAAATTATACAACTTAAAAAATAATCGGGGTGGGCCTTGACTTTGACAAGAGCATAGTAGTCTAACATTCTATAGTTTTTTCATCTCTTTTTCTTTAGTTGTCTTCTTTTTGATGCCATTTCTTTAAAAACGAATTTCTAATTTGGTTCCCCAGCAGACGGACACCTCCGATGACGATGATGATTTTGACGAGGTGCCAGAAAAAGAAGGCTACGAGCCGCACATTCCCGAGCATCTGCGCGCCGAGTACGGTCAGTCTGAGTCGCACAAACACACGCGAGCACCAACGACCCACAAACACGTGCAAAAACAGTGAAGTTAAGCTACAAAAGGGGAGACCTGCCGCTGCGCTGATCTCTTTAGACTCACACACATGCCATGTAAACACACAAACAAACACAAGGATCCACTTCAGAGAGGCAGCTGCTGAAGTGCAGGTGGAGGGGTCCTCAGAGGTTGGAGGACCCCCGTCTTCTGAGAGACAGATCGATTTTTATTCTTTTCTTTCTTGAGTCATTTTCCTACTCTGATCATCTTTTGATCTGTTTTTAAAGTTTTGTCAGTGGTCTTTTCTAGAGCTGGGTATCACCTATAATTTCCAGAATCCATTTGATTCACCAAAACCTGGATCGATTTAGATTTTTTTTCAATTCTTTTAAACCATTCAGCTTGATTCAAATACCTTTTGAGTTTACACATTTAGACACATTTGTTTAGAAATACATTAATAATCTACATGTATTTTGAAGATATTCTTATTTATCTGATAAAATTCACATATTATTAGTGAAATTATAATGAGATTGTTAATACCATACAGTGTTACACGGATTCTCAAACAGAGAAGCTCCAACAATAGATCTGCCTCTCCTCAGTTTGGCCACTAGGTGGCAATCACGCTTTAGGATTATGCCTTATTCCAGAAAAAGAAGAAATTATGGGCGAAAAACCGAGACCACCATAGATGGTTACTTTAAAAAATATTTCCCTAAAAGAGTTTGGAAAATTCAAGCCTGACTGTATATAAAGATTTTTATTTTGTCAGCAATGTATGTTTAGGTTGACTGAGCGTTAGCATTAGCTGTCCTTTGAGAAATCCCATTATACGTTAGCATCAAGCTAGCGGACTTTAGCGCTGAGCATTAGACCGATCTAAAAACTGGATAGTTTATTAATATATTAAGCTTAGATCGATTCAGATCAATTAATTTGGGTTTTATCGACCCAGCCCTAATTTTTTCATTATAATTAGTAGGGCTGCCACGATTAGTCGACTAATCGACGACTAATCGACTATTAAAATAGTCGACGACTAATTTAATAGTCGATTAGTCGTTACTTTATAATATATGGAGTCAGAGTGTAGTAAAGTTGAAAGTTATAATGGTATTATGCTAGCTTTTTGGACTATTTTGGCATTTATTAAAAAGTATTTTTGGCTATTTTGAAGTTTAGCCAAAATTTCAACTACATGCTAGCTATTTTAGCTAATTTAGGCTTTTTTTTTTCATTTTTAGGCCATTTTGGAGTTTAGCTAATATTTCAGCTGTGTGTTAGATGTTTTGACTGACTTGGGCTTTTTTTCCAGTTTTTTAGGCTAATTTGGCATTTAACTAATATTTTAGCTAGCTATCAGCTTTAGCGTTTTCAGCTATTAGCTTCAGTGATTTCAGCTATCAACTTCAGCGTTTTTAGGTATTAATTTTAGCGTTTTCAGCTATAAGCACTTGCGTCTCTTGCTACCAAATTCAGCTTACAGCGTTCACACTAGCATTATCTGGTTCTGGTTAGGTTAAAGCTAATGATGGTTAAGCTGGGCGTCCACAAATAGTGACCATGTCGACCATAAACTAATGAAGTAAAGAAGCTGCATGATTCATTGAAGGTTTAATAAACTGTCGTCTTTATTTCTAGTTTGAATAAAGCTTCAACACTTCAAATTTAACGCCAATGATATTGAAGATATGAGCTTTACATCCAGTTTGCGCATGACCCGATTAGTCGACTAATCGGAAAAAATAATCGGTGATTAGTCGACTATTAAAATAATCGTTTGTGACAGCTCTAATAATTAGTCAAAATCCAAAAACCTGCGTCGTCTTCTATGAGAAAGTTTCTGCCAAGCATCAGGAGTTTATTAGACATTCTCCTCAGGGTTGTAGCTTCACCTCACTGTTGGCGCTGACTTCCCATCATCCCTTTGATAACATTCTTTCTCAGCGGTTGTGGTATTTTGGTGTCAGAAGTGGGATTAGGCCTGTAGGAGGCAGCACAAAGACGACAACCAGGCTGGAAGAGGACAGGAGCTTGTGTGAGCTGTGCAGCTGTGGGTTTGCTGTGAATAGAAAATTCTGTCCCTGAACTTTAACGGATGTCTGCCTCCTTTGTTAACCGGGCCATGCTGATCGCACTATAGTGTGATAGCGGTTAAAAAAAATTGGCTAGCTGTACAGTTTTGATCCAGAGTTCAGCTCAGACGAGGAAAATAAAGCCATTCTTTTTTGGTCTGCTCCTAATTCACATCAATTTGAATGAAGAAATGCTCAGAAATACAATTTTAAGCTTTACTATGTCTTCCACCAGCAGATAAATCCCACTAAAAACAGAATTTTTATTAATGCATGTCTTTAAAAACATCTTTTCAACAACCTGTATAGTTGTCTTCTCCCTCTCGGTGGTTGTATGGATCATGTTTGGCCTCCAGGCTGCAAGAGGTCACACATTCAGGTCAATAACAGACTGCCTGTTCCTTTTTATTGCTATGTCAGCTGCAATACAACATTCAATTTCCTTAAATATTACTTTGAAAGCTGCTGTTCTTCTTAGCAGGCGGCGCTCCGGGCGACAGCGAGCGTTCAGACCCCCTCACAGCTGCTCCGTCAGCCGCCTTCAAGCGTCTCCCCATCACGGCTCACAGAGAGAAACTGTATTTATGTGTTTGCGTTAATGGCTCCATAACAGAACATGTCGACAGTGCAGTTATCGCTCGGTCAGCCATATTGTTGCGGCGCGGCTGTATGGCCTTTGACCCGCGGGCCACCTCCCCTCCAGCTGCTTCCCGACTCATTACATTCTCGTGGAGCCTCTTTACCTGCACCTCCCTCCATTACTAATCAATTAGAAGCTGGAGTAATTAGATAGTATCTGATGGGTCCCAAACATCTGTGCGCATGTGTGTGTCAGGGTGATTAGTGGGCTACGTAATGATCTAGAGGGGCCATGCCAAATTAACAATGCAACCTCTTTAATGAGCCCCTATTAGCCCTGCACCCAGATTTTACCACCTGCACCGACAGGTCCTGCTTAAATCACACCTCATGCTCCGGCGATCCTTTAAGAAGACGTCTCTTCGTTTCACTAAAACATGTCCGGCGCTTTAGCTCTTCTGCTTTGAGCAATTAGGCAGAACGTTTGTTAGGAGACCTAAATCCTCTTTTTGCTCCTTATAGAGGCAGTACTTTTAAATGTTTGATGTTACTGCAACGCGTCTTCTGCTTCAGTGTTGCGCTTGATAGCTTTGACGTGCAAAACCCAGCTCTGTCTTTTATCCTTTGCCGCCGATTATCTGGATCATAGGTGATCACTTCAGTCAGTGAGAACCTGGAGTCACCTGATCTGGCTTTATAGTAGCAGGGGATGCTGGGAAAAAGGTGGTCAATCTCGAAGACCAAAAAAAAACTTATATCATATAATTCAGTAACCGTCAGATATTTAAGATAACATCAATGTGGAACGAGACGGATTACCTGGATCCTCACCTGTCTGGTGCTGGTCACCTGGCGGATGACCAACTTAAGGCACAGTCCTTCACAATATTCAAATCAAACTTTCTTTATAAGACACCCCAAAACAGGAAAGTAAAAACCCATATAAACAAATAAACTTTAACGGATAGGTATAATTACTAAAAAAATTAAAAAAGAACTAAAATGATAACTAAATAAAGCAAATAACTAAATTTTATACCTCATTCCAGAATATTCTTTAAAAAAAAAGTTATTAATCTGCCTAAAATTCAATTAAATGTATTTATTTCTCAGGGACAGTGCACATTAAAAGCATCGGATGCAATGAGCCAGAATTAGCCCAGCGGCTATTTAAAAACATGAAAGATCACCACATTTGCAGAAGAAACTCACATTTCCTCCAAATTCTACGTTCACTTCAAGTTGAAAGATTGCTACAGTTTCCTCTTGTTGTGAACCGTAATATCTGCTGGTTTTTATCGTGGATTTGCCCCCGAAACGCTTCACATCTGCCCCACGCTGGCTCTTGCATCCCCTGCGGTCACTTTAGGCCGGTAAAATCTAAACCCTCAGTTACACGAACCTGTATGTGACAAAAAAAATCGGAAAACTTGTTATAACCAGAAAAATGGAAGATCTTTTGCCTAGTTAACACCGGACGCGGAACGGGACACTTCCATGGGGCCCCAAGATGAACCCCTGCAAAAAAATGTCTAAAATAATATTACTATTCAACACAATTCATTGAAATGGCTGCTCATGTGAAACTGCTTTGTCCTCCCCCGTCTCTATATAGCAGTTTTGTGGGCCAGAAAGGGTTCTAAAATTTGGCATAAGGGCCGCACAAGGAGCAGATGGAAGGAGAGATTTGGTAATCAACCTCATAAACTAAAAAGATAATATGGAATTTAGAGAAAAACATGCTTTAATTTGGATTAAAATTCACATATATTCATTTAAAAACAGAAAATGTGGGAATTTTAATTTCTAAATTTTGATTTTTGTTCTCTTTCTGGTGATCCAATGGGTTGATGTTCTTCAGAGGAAAATCACTTTCTGACTCAGAAAAAAACACACGAATTACAATGAAAATAAAACAGTAATTAGGATTTTTGATTCAATGTGTTTTAATTTGGAGGGCCAGATTAAGTCGTTTAAGGAGCCGCATGTGGCCCCAGGGCCGTAGTTTGCCCACCCCTGCTATATAGCAATGGACTATTCCTTTAACGGCAAGCTAGCCATACATTTCTGTAACATTTAAATGGAATTTTACTTTTTAAATTAATGTCAAAACATTTTATTCTCGACATTAACAATGGCTAAAAGTTGACTAGTAAACAAGACCTTTTTTTAAAGAAGTGCAGCTGCAGGGGCCCCCGTGTTATTGCTCGCCAGGGCCCCCAAACTACCAATTCCACCTTTTTTCTTTTTTACCTTCCAGCAGGAAAATGTGCATCTCTACTGGTCAATCAAGCAGACTTTGATATTTCGTGGTTAAGTCATGTTTAAGGTCGTTTTTGAAAAAGGTCAACAGTGAAGATTCTGAAACAGTTTTTTTAGCTGAACTTATAAACCTGAGAAGTGTTTCTCTGTTCTCCTCTTTAGCTCCTCGCTTCTGTTCTAATTTCTCTGATTCCTTTGGTCGCTCAGACGCCGTTTCCCCGTCTCTTTTCATCTCCGCCAGCGCCTCACATTTATCATTCTCTCACACGTTCCCTCCTCTTTCTTCACCTGCTCCTTCCCTCCCGGCCTCCTCTCTCCTCCTCCTCCTCTCAGCACCTCCGTCCCGCTCTGTCATTCCGGTTATCAGTCTCTTTATCCCCCTCTCTGCTGTCAGGACACTATCTCTCTCTTTCTCAAATTAACATTTTAATTACAGGCCCTGCTTAACCCTGGAAAATCAATACCTCTTTCCGCCTTTCCTCTTTCTTTTTTTTTTTCTCCACTCTTTCTTTCTTTCTTTTTTCTAACCCTCTCACACACAAACTGTACTCATTTCCTGCATCGATCTGTGGCTCTTAACGCCCGCAACACCCAGAGAATCCTCCACCGTTTGGAGCCCTCAAAGAGCAGATTGAGTCAGTATTTCACCGTCCGACAGAGAATTAGGGATGATAGAAGGGGCGGGCTGTGGAATGAACCCTTCAGATTAAAGCGGATAGTTTCTGAGTCTCTTCAGAAACGGATGGAAGGGAAATTCTGTCACGTCCGTTCACCTGCGGATCTTCACAGGCACTCAACTTTTCCGCAAAAAAAAACAGAATTAACTTCATCATGTATCTAAAAAAATAGTTATTTTAACTGCACAAATATTGGTCGACGCAGAAAGAACAGATTCGTGACAAACTGATTTTAAAAAATCCCTTTTTTTCAGGATGGCGGCTTTTCTGTTAGTTTTATCTCCGTAGCAACCATTTTATTTTTTGGTCGCCTTAAAGTGACAAACAGATCTATGTCATTTTTAGAAGAATCAGCAAAAGTAAATTTTTGGATTTCCATGGCAACGGAGGTCTTTTGCATCGCCAGGCCCACATTCCTAATATGTTCCTCTGGTTCGTCACATTGTTTCATTTAAATGTTAAATTTTCACAATCTTGTCATTGAAAATGTGAGAGCAATAGTGGAATTCCTCCTTTGTGAGCTTTATATAAACTTTATAATCACTTTAAAACTTTGAAATCAACATTTACTCCAAACTTGATTTTTAATGATGGTTGAGGAGTCGGGAGCCGATTAATTGTAATTCCTTAGGGGAGATTAAATTTGTACAAGATACAAAAGGTGATTTTAATTGGGGGAGGGACAAAATTCAAGATGGTTGCATTTTTTCTTATGTCAAAGGTCAACAAAACTTGGGTTGTGGTTGCATTCTTAAAGTGGTTGCATGTGCGTGGAATTTTATGAAAATCGCTTGAAACCACAGAGATATATATGAATTAATCGGACAAAACAACATGTTGACGTCACCCATAGAACATTTTTTTACCTCCGGCCCTCGCGAAATCAAGCAACAGCTGTCACCGTCATTTCCTGATACGCCTGCCACCATTTTGAAACCAGTTGACAGTGATTGGTCCGAGTCGAAGTCACGTTTTTACAGGAACTACTGTCGCCAATCATGAGCGGCTTGGGAGAAGCTGTCAATCAATTGTTGGAGGTGGGACCAGTGAGCACCACATGCTTTCACTGAGGCATCTGATTGGTTAATTTATAACTTGCAATAAAAAAAAATCTTTTCAAAAAATTAAAATGAGATGTTAAGATGAAGAGCAAGAATGTTTATTCTGACAAATAAAATGATTGAGAAATATCTATTTCTATTGAGAAATATCTATTTCTCAATAGAAGTCTATGGGATTTTGGCCTTTTTGGAGCCAACAGGTACTTCCTGTTTGAAACATGAGAAAGGAAGGGTTGAAATGTCCAGCGATTATACTGTCAATGCTTGGAGCAAAAGGTTTCATTTTCCCTACATGGTGTAAAAATGTGAAAATCTCCACATTTCACACTTTTGCCACAAAATAGTCATAGATCATGTGGCCATCCCATAATAATTTAAAAACTTTCTTCGGATATCCACGATACGTGTGTTGTTGTTTCATTGCTTTGTTTTGATTTGTTTTGAAGCCTCATTCAAATATTGACACATCTTTTAGGTTAGTGCAAATTTTGGTGAAATGAGAAGGTGGTGGGGGCGACATTTTGGCACAAATGCGGTGCAGTAAGAGATAAGAACCAAGATAACAATCTGGTCCTTCAGTCCTAAACTACTAATGATAAAATAAGACTTTTTTTTTTTTTTATTTTTAGAATCCTAACAAGAAAAGAATACTCAAAGAAAAAAATGGTGCAATTCCTCTCTGATCCTGCAAGGGGAGCACTTTCTAGTGTTATAGTTTTCAGGTGATATATAAACCAAAAAAAAAACATTTTAAACTAGAGTTAATTAGTATATAAAATATTATTAAAGGAGAATAAATAAAAAATGTAATTAAATTTGGATTTCATTCTTTGAACTATTTGAATTTGTCGATTGTTGAACTTCTAAATTTTATTAAAATTCTCAACATTTAACTAAAAGCTTTCAAACGTACGTGGACTGAGCTGATGAGCGTGCGTCGCACTTCTAAAGCGTTGAGAAAAGCCTCGAGTGTCTAAATGATGTTTGGTCAGTAAGTGAATCTGAATCAAAGCACACAGGTCAGTCCTAATAATGTGAGGGGTCAGCGTGGAGCCAGCTGCTGTCCTCTGATCTCTCCTGCTGGACGTTCTCGTGGGCGCCTGTGCTTAAGTCCCCCCCGGCCCCCAGAGACGGCGGTTTATCTGTCCTCGGCCACACACAGACTCTCACGGAGCAACGTTGCTCAGAACTTGAGGTTCCTCAATCTGCTTATCAATCAGTGAGAAGACAGATGTTTGATTTGGACGCTCTTCTCTCCGGTTGCAGGTCTGGATCCTTCTCCTTCCACCTCCACCGCCCAAACGACGCCGAAAAGGCCTCCCGTTAAACGACCCGCACCCCCTCCGCCCAAAACCACCCCAGCTTCCACCTCCAGGCGTCTGAGGAGACTTTTAGAAGAACAACAGGATCCGACATCTGCTGCTGCCACCCTGAGCCTCCTCAGGCAGAAGATGTCTCTGCCTCAGGGGCCGAGGTGTCCTCTCCAGCCTCTCTGCTCTTGTGTTATCACACCCTCATCATGGAGAGGTGTTGAACTCTCCTCTCTCTTGTCTTCTTCTGCAGCAGCTCCTCTGGAGCCACTTCCTCTTCTTCTTCTTCTTCCCAGAAGGCAGTTCAGGCTCCAGTGGTTCCATTCGGTTTGGACCTCTACTATTGGGGTCAGGAGCAGCCCAACGCTGGTAAAATCATTAAGTAAGAGACAAACCCAAATTCAAAGCTGCTTCATTTAGAATTTCTTCTATACAGCAGAAGTTTTACAAACATCCTTGAAATCCCTTTTTATTGCAGGTCGGCCTCACAGCATCAGTTCTGGGTTCCTGCAGAGGTGGAGGAGGAAGTGGAGAACAAGGAGCTGCTGGAACAGAGCAAGAGCAGATACATCTCCTTCCCCGGGCGCTTCGTTCCCGTCAGTCACTTCTGCAGAGCCCCGCTGGGGGGCGGCAAGCTGTGCCAGCGGCAGGACCGCCTCAAGGTGAGCGCCCGGTGAAGGCGGCGCCGTCAGAGCGCCCGGAGCGGCGAGGGCTTCAGCTGAGTCTGCCTGTCCGCAGTGTCCTTTCCACGGTCCCATCATTCCCCGAGACGAGGAGGGGCGGCCCTGCAGGCCGGAAGACCGGCGGAGGGAGGAGCAGGAGGAGAGGAGGAAGAGGGAGCAGGAGCCCGGTGAGGACATTTAGTCATATCGACTTCTTAAAAGTCTTCAATTATGGTTTTTATGGCAGCTCATGCCAGCATCCGACAGTTTTTCCTCTACAGGTGGAGCTTCAATGTACTGTTTGGATGTTTTTCTCTGAACATTTATATATCAGATTGTTTAATGTTGAAATTTCAATGAAATTATTGGCATTATTATTCTCAAACTCAGCAGTTTTGAGGGATTTCCGTGGAAATTTGTTTTCATTACATTGAAAACCAGTTTGAAAAGTACGGTACAACAATTAATTATGTAAAAATATATATTTTTTAGTTTAGAAATATGTTACTTTTAACCCTTGAACATAAAATAAACAGATTTACTAAAGAAAGAAAAAAACAGGTGTCTGTTGTGATGAGTAACTCCCCATAAAAAAGTAATCCTTGAAGATCACAGATGTTTAAGAATAACAAATTAATTTATACAATTCACTTTTTTACAGAAGCCGAAATCGGCCTGCCTACTTTTTTTTGTTGTCGTTTTCTTTCATTCTTTTTATAGCAAAATAAGAACTCATTATAACGATTGTTATATGTAATCAGAGAACGAAGTAACTGATAAAAACTCGCTATAACGAGAAAATGAAGTACCCTTTAATAAATCATTATAATCAGATAACAAATAACTAGTTATAATTGAGAGTGAGTATAACGTAAAGTGAGAGGGTGGATCTATCCAGGCTGTTTATCGTCTTCTGAACTTTTTAAACTGCCCCTCTTAGGTTTTTTTTTACTGTTTTGATGGTAATACCTCACTTTAGCCACAAGGTGGCAGAAATGCACAGAAGTGTCAGTGGAACTGCAAGGAAAGCAGAAGAAGAGTTCACTGTAAAAAAGGGTTTTGTATCGCTCCGGGATCTCGATAAATGATCCACAAATCAATACATAAAAGATTCAAATAACTCTATGAAGATACGTTACATCAAATATTTTTATTTGCTGTATTTTCTGGAGTATAAGTCTCAATTTTATTCATAGTTTAGCCGACTTATACTGCGGAAAATACAGTAATTAGAAATTTGTGATTCATTTGGTGTTTAGAACTGAAACTGATACTTTTTCTATTTTAACTAACAAAGCAAAACATATTTGACATTTCAATTATTAAAAACTTCTTTTTGTTTCTTTTAAGCCGTTTTGTTCTCTGTACTTATAAAATGTGTTGTATTAATTTTCTGAGGATCGTTTTAAATTATTTAAAAAAACATATATATATATATATTATGAACACAACACTCATCCTTCACTGTTTCCTTTCCTTCAGCCAATTAGAATTGACCCAAATTGGCTTAAGATTCTTTTTGTTTACATCACATGTAGATAAAAAGACAAAAACACAAGAGACACAATTTAGCCAAAAGTTAATAATTTAGTCCCCAATTGATTTCAAAACCTTTAAACAACAAATTCTTGTTACTTTTGAACCAAATCTGCCACTAGATCAAATTTTCGATACATATTTTTACCTTTTACGTCCCTAATGTGAACTTCAACTCTTTGAAAGAAAACTTCAAATGTATCTGATAACAATCAAACAATGACACAAGAAAAGCTAGCTATTATTGTTTGTTTACTTACTTTTCAGCTAAATTCAAATTCAACTTTATTTATAAAGCACTTTTCCTGCTGCAGAACACCTGAACGAGGTAAATATTTAAAATAGTAATCATAAAAATAAACAAGGATACACATTCTACAAAAACAAACGTCCATAAAATCAAATTGAAGCATGAAGAAATGTAAAAACAAACTTTAAAGTTATGCTAAAAAGATGAGTTTCCTCTTGAAAACCTCCAAAGTTGATGAATCCCTCCGGTTTGTTTCATTTCAGAAATAAAATTAGTCAAAACTCAGTTTTGATGTTTTTAAAAATTGATTTTTTTTCTCCCATTTGAGCTAAAGGATGTTATAATATGTAAAGGATCAGCAGTTGTGCAGATGATTAGTTGACATGACAATCATCAGATGGAGGTTTGGTTTGAATCAGTGCTTCTTCTGAATGCCGTGTTTGTTTGTTTGTTTGTTTGTTTATGTTTGTGTGGCGGCCGCAGAGACCCCACGATCTGCTGGACGTCCTCAGCTGACTGCAGTGTCTTGTTAACCACCAGCTTTGAGCGTGTGTGTGGGTGGGGGGTGGGGGGAGGTGTGTGTGTGTGGGGGGGGGGGGGGGGGGGGCTGCAGTCCAGTGAGTTGTGAAATAGCATCTTTTGTTATCAACTACAATATCGATCCATGAGGCGATCCCACACACACACACAGATCAATCTCACTGTGGCGGCGGAGGGGGGGGGGGGGGGGGGCAGCGGTCTGACAGAGTTGATGGACCGCTGGCCTCACTCCCCCCCCGTCCAGCTTCTCTGTCAAACACCCGCAAAAACCGCACAGGTCGTACGGCGCCAACGTCTGCGCAAGCTGCTTCTTCTGTCGCCATGGAAACCACTTGAAGGGCAAAATACTTTTTTTTTTTTAAATATTGTCTTTTCTATAAAAATTTTAAGATCTGTGGACTTTTCTGAGCTAAAGACAGTAAAATAAACAGCTGAGATATGTCAAATATTAAAAAACAAAATAAACTCTTCGAAATTTCCATAAATAACAACAAACCTCTTAGGAAAATTCCCATCATGTCTCATTGTTTTAGTAAGTTTCAGTGTGAATTCAGAATGCAGCGTTTACCTTCACCTGTCTGAAATTCACCTGGACATTGATCCAAATTTCTGAATTACAACACTTTTAACACCTTTCTTTTACACTTTTCCATGAATTTGCTGAAAGTTTTTGTTCATTTTTCTTCATTTTAGACTTAAAGGTCCAAAACAAATCATTTATTCATCAGGAGGTTTTTGGTGAATGGTTTACTCTCAAACGTTTACTCTAAAATTCAAGTTCACATCGGAAACGCTCAGTCGAGCCTAAAGCGGGGTCACACGACGCCTCCTGGTTTGGGTCACACGACGCCTCCCGGTTTGGGTCACAAACCCTCAGATGAAGACGTTTGAAGCTCCTCGGTGACAGACGACAGCGAGCAGCTGGTCCGAGTCCTGAAACAGGAAATGATCTCAAACAGCTGAGCAGACGGACTTCTGCGCATTCATACAGATTACTTCTGTTGAGGCGCTGATACAGACGGTCATAACTGGTCAGTGAAGTATAAAGTTGGATTAAGGAACTTCTAATATTCTGTCTCTTTTTGCTCCGCCTTCATAATTCCTGGCCAATGACTGAAGAGATCTTTAGTCATATGCTTTTTCTGTACGAGCTTTTGTTCGAACCAGAAATGTTTGTTAATGTAGCAGTCTGAATCCAGATAAAACCCACAAACCGGACCAATGGACCCACTCTAGTCAGAACTTCACTAAAACTTAAAGGAAATTTGAAGATTGAATTTAAAAAACTATAAATCAGGGACGGCAACCTCGGGCACAGCAGTGTGAGAACTTGACGCACTTTTGTCGTCTGTTTGTGTTTTTTCGGATTTGAAAAGAGTGATCCTCTTTTCCCAAAATGATCTTTGATCCTCCATGTGGGGTGGGTTAGTTTTTGTTTTTCTCTTTTTTGTTTGCTTGTTTTAATTGTAAATCATTTTGAGCTGCAATACATAAAAAGTGCTTTTAATATTAATATAAAAAGATTGATTGATTAATAAGTTAATTTTGTTGAATAATAACTAAAAAGAGTTAGATTTCACTCAGAATTACTTTCTGAGTGAAATTTCAATATAAAATTTAAAAAATAATGCTAAACCTGATCACCACTGCATTTACTGATGAAGAACCATGCTGTCCAGTTGCAGAAAATGTATATCACTGTAATGATCAAACTTACAAAAAAGTGAAAACATTTAAATTTGCATGCAATAAAAGTACTATCATAGAATGAAGTTTTATTCAGTTACTCAGACTAATAATGCAACAGCATACACTTGTTTGTTTTTTTTCATGGTTTTGTAATATTGACGGCATATCCTATTTCTGTTGGTATGAAAAAACACAAATGCAGTACTTTAGGTTTTAAGCAGTTACAACACTATTTCATCTATTTTCTGAAAGCACTTTTTTGAGTTAATGCCAACATATGTTTAAAATAGTCATTTGACCTGCTGTTTGTCAATTAAGTAACAACTGAGGCATATTTGAAATGATTATATATATATATATATATATATATATATTATATATATATATATATATTATATATATATATATATAATATATATATAATATATATATATATATATATTATATATATATATATATATATATATATATATGTAAAACTCTCTGCCAAACCACCTGTGAATCAGTGAAAGCTGATTCTCTGTCACAATCCCTGGCTGGACCGGCTGAAGGAACGACAGATTTCTCATTATACTTGGTGATGGGACAGTTGTTAAGGAGAACATTTCGTCGCCTTCAATTCTCAGTTTAAAACTTTAATTCAAACTTTTTTGAGCTGAGCCTATTTGGGGCTACCATTGGCTACTGGGCCATGATTGACGATGAGTGACATCAATTCCACCCCGGTAATCCTGTCCCGTAGCCAATGGGCAGCAAGCCCCGCCCCCATGAACAATTGGGCTCAACACTGAAAAGGAATGAGAGAAATGGAAAAAAACAAAAATTAAAAATACAAAACACTTAATATAATGTTCATGACGATCAATGATCATGCTCTCTCTTTAGATATTAATGAATTTTTACTAAGTATTTTAATAAATCTTATTTAACTTATTATTGTACTTATAAATGTCTTAATATCAACTTATAAACACATTAATAATATTTGTTAATTTGATAATAAAACTTGTTAATGGAACTTATTACAAAGTGTTGCTCTTTTTAATTCTAGTTTTATAATTCTATTTTATTTTCCATATTTCAAGTTTTAAATATATTTCTTGAAACTTACAATTTTATCTTTTAACTTTTCCATATTTTATTCAAATTTGTAGAAGTTCACTGTAGTTTCTGTTCCTTCTTTGTTTTAACTTCTTCTTTATTTTTTTTTAACAACAAAACATCTTCTTCTATGAATTACATTAACGTGAAAGAACGGGTCTGCGCCGCCTAGTGTTCGATCGATTTCTTATCTTAATTGTTTGAACATTCAATATGAATCCAAAATAAATAAACACATTTTGAATTTTCCAAATTCCAAAACAAAAACCAAACTTTTGTTTCCTTTATTATTTAAAACGGCGCTCACACTCCTCATCTTCTAAGTTGCCGTGTGGTCGTTTCTTCCGTCTGACGGTGACGTTCTGACCCTCAGATATGAGAAGCTGGGGGGGGGGGCTGAGGCTGCGAGCACGCGCACGTGCACGCTCACAGAGACATGCAGGGCCTCTGTGCTTAGTGGTGCGTAGCTAAGAGATGAAGCCACCAAAGACCCCAGATGCCTCAGTGGATGAGTGGCCTGGCCCCTGCCCTCACACACCATAACACACACACACAATAACACACACACACGATAACACACACAGACCCCAGCTGGAAGGGCTAAAAGGTGTTGACAGAGAGCAGAGCGCTGCTGCAACCCTGATTCGACTCTCCGTTTCTTTTACTTCTTCTTATGTTTGCAAACTTTCAGCAAAATTGGGAGTGAAGCTGCAGAAACGAGCCGGTTTTTTCCTTTATCGGGGGGTCCGTTCAGACAGGTGGGGGTCAGGCCTGCTCATCGCCGCCACGTTCCTCGCGCTGACGTGCTCTCGCCACCATCAGGCTGTAATTACTGCGGGTTTATCTCCCTTCCCGCCGCGGTACATCATTAAACCGGAGGTTTCTCTTCGTTTAGATCGCCGTTACTCCGCATTACCGCCGCTTTTACTTTATCGGCCAGAATTATGACACCGCGCTTTTCATTAGCGCCCGACCCGGATCCACATTAGCCGGCAGGAGGCTGTTTACCAGAGCGGCGGCGGCGGCTCATTTACGTTATCGGCTGTAATGACTTCATTACACTTCTCAGTCAGAGTTTTTGTTCAACTTTAAGGGGATTTAATGACTGCAGGAGGAGAGGAGATTAAACCACTGCCGTTTTTTACCTTTAAGCTGCCAAAACAAAAATTAATAAGGAATTAAAAGACCCGCTACGAGGAAAGTGGAGGATTTAGCTTGTTCTTGTGGCATTCTTCTGACTTAAATCAAGAAAATTAAGCTTTAAATTGTGTTTCTGAGTATTTCTTTATTCAAATCTTTGAGAATCAGGAATCGTTTGATGGAGCCGCTCTGCAAAAACTCTGTCCTAGAAAATGACAACTTTTAAAATTTTGAATAAAAACGGCACAATCATAATTAAGACAACTGGGAACGCTTTGAGAGAAGATGATCACAGGGAGGATTTAAAGCTGCAGCTTTTGTGACTAGGAAAAGGTGCTAATCGCTTTTTCCGATAATAAATTCGCCAAATGAAAACACCACAATTTTGAAAAAAAAAACTCGCATTTATCAAAAAAAAAGTGTGTGCGCTTGGAGGAGGTGGTTTTTGAGACGTATCAAAATGGACACAAAACGGCTTTGGAAACACCTTTTTTTTAAATTAAACAAGTCATGTGACCAACAGTGCTCAAGTCCCACAGCTCGTCAGAAGTTGAGCGTTTCATACAGAACTGTTCCAACCGCCATGTCCCAAAATGCTCCACAGCCTGGATAAAGATGCCGACGTCTCCTTTGATCCAGCTGCTCGCGTGCGTCTGTGTCCGGCTCATTGACTTATATAGAGAGTCAGTAGCTCTCCAGTTCTGTGACGTCATCCAAATGCTCCCTTGTTACTTGTTCTCATCTCATGATTTTAATGACTCATCATGAGAGTTAGTTTGTGTTTATCTGCATAATTAGGATTTAATGGAGCCAGTGTCATTGCAAAATCGACTTTTGTTGACATGTCGATAAAGTTTTGCTAGTGATGCACATATTTGTGATTTCTTTGATAATATTTTTTTGTTTCACTTCTTTCTGAATTTGGTTCACTTTTGTCTTTTATGAAGAAGTTAAACCTGATATTTTTAACCTCATTTACAGCAAGTGTAAAGGACAATTAATCGGTTTTATCAATTAATTTAAATTTGTTGTTCAAAAAATTGTATTTTGGGGGGAAAAAATATTTTTTTCCCAGGATGCCACTCTCCGGGACACTCTCGTAATGCGCAGATTCAGAAATGACAAAACAGGAAGAGTTTCTTCAGTTTTTTGGAACTGGTTTGCTTCCAGCGTGATTCAGACTTGGAGGTTTGAAGATTTTGTCTTCACAAGTATGGAGGACTAAAAGAGCCAAAATGAAATAAATATATACGCAATTAAATTATTATTGGCAATTTAAAATAATTAATTACACATTTATTTAATTAATTCTTTCATATTAAATATATTTATTTTAATTTGTCTCTTTTAGCCCATACTGGGCCATGAAATAATTAAATATGTCGTGAAATATTTAAATGTGCTTTTTAAATGCTATTTTAATGCCATATATATTTAAACATTATTTATTGATTTCTGTCTTTATTTATTTAATGTCAATTTTATATATTTACTGACACATTTATTTAATAATTTAATGGTGTATGTATTTATTTTATTTTGGCTCTTTTGGTCCTCCATACATTGTGGGAGTGAGATGAATTTATTTGAACACCTGGAACCGTCCAGCACTAGAAGTTTTCCTCAAACTGAACACATATCGCATCGTTTACAAACTTTTTTACACTTTTATTTAATTCTACTTTGTGTTCAGGTCAAATTAGACGTTAAAATAAGAGTTTTTTTCAAATATATTTGGTCATTATTGCTAAAGAAAGTAAAAAGAGGGAAAAAATGATTAAAATCGAATATGTTATGAAATATCTAAGATTTTTAACTCTACTTCTTCAAATCTGATTTTCCTCCTCAGAGGTTGTTTACAGCTCGGCTTTGAGACGGCTGTGGAGTTCTTAAACAAATCCCGTCAACAGGAAGAAGTTATTACCGCAGGTGACATGTTAACGGATCTGTCTGTGGCAGAGTGGCGAGATGCAGAGCTGATGCGCGACATCGAGGCGGCGACGGGGGAGGACCTGGGCTCCGACCGCTTGGGCGGGAAAAAGAAGAAGAAAGGGAAGAAGAAGAAGTACCCCAACCTGAGCGACCTGAAGCAGAGCAGCAACACGTCCCGGTCCAGACTAGAGAAGAAGGTCTTCAACAAGTAAGTGGGGGGGGGCGGGAAAGTCCGGGGGAGGGGGCTGAGGTCACCTGACGAGCGTCTGCTCTGTCCTGCAGGAGCACCATGAGCAGAGTGGCTCAGGTGCTGAGTAAAGCCGACAGGAGGAAACACGACAAGTTCTCCAATCAGTTCAACTACGCTCTCAACTGAGGCCTCCAGACCCCGCACACCTCTGACCTCCGCTTCAAAGGACGCGGTCGCCATGACAACGCTGATTCAAACCGGTGAAGCCGTTCTTTAAAAGCTAAACTCTGATGTTATTTCGTTGGAAATATTTAATGAAAATGACACTTTTGCCAATTTTTAAGCTATTTTCTGTTATTTTTCTAAAACTGATTATGTTTTTACTTTTGTTTTCTATTTTTCTGCTCAAATGAAGTTAATTTTTCATTGTCTAAATTAAAAAAAAATATCTCTGTCTGTAGAAAACACCAATGGATTTATGTATTTTTTGTGTATTTTGGACTGAAAAGGGCTTTTACTCGACACTAAAATATCTGACTGTTCAATGATAAATATTGAAATTACATTGAAAATAAAATCAATATTTGATTTTTTTTTTTTTTTACTTAAACAACAACCACATGGAGTCGCATTTTGTGAAAAATATTTTTAATTTAATTTTGTTCAATTTTTTTCTTTCTCAGGTTTTTCAGGGTTAAATTTGCTAAATTTTTCACTTCTTCAGTCAAAATAGTTCTAGATGATAAAACTTACATTTCGTTTCTATTTTTCCATTTTTTTTATTGTACGTTTTTACAACAAATTTTTATTTATTCAATCGTTTAGGTGTCAGAAAGGCTGTTTAGCAGGAACTTTTACAACTAAAGACTCACTGCAATAAAATTGTGTTTTTAACTTGATTTTTTTTCTCTGATGAAGGAAGACAAAAGAAAGAAAAACTAAACCTAAAATTACACTTCTGACTATTTCTTTATTCAAATTGTTGTGAATCAGGAGCAGACGAAAAATGCAGTTTGAAAAAGAAGTGTATTTGTGACGTAGAAAATGCGCTGGGAAGGGGGGCGGGGTTGCTCCATGCCAACAGACAACTCCGAGGTGAATTTCTGATGAACTTCTGCAGAAAATATATCCTAGAAAACGACAGATTTTTTCTGTAATTTGGTTAAAAACTGCTCGATTATAACTGAAAGACCACTGGAAATGATTTTATAAAGATAATCAGAGTGAGAATTCATTATTTTATCTGTTTTAAAATCAGCTGAACATCAAATGAACCGATTACATCTGTAACATTTATGCTGTCATTTCTTCTTAGCTTCATTTAAACTTTAACATAAGTTAAATAAACATACCGGCTCCGTAGAAGTCTGAAATTCTTCAAATTTTACCTAATTATTAAAAATGAGGCAAGCAAAAGAAGAATTCTTCTTATTTTAGGATAAAATTACATCATGTTTTCTAAGATTATTTTACTGTTAAAATACTTTTTTGCAGCGTTTGTGTTTAAATGTGCAGATTTTATTATTTATACTTCAATTAATATGTATTTTCATCATATTTTGCATTTTATTAACCAAAATTCCAGCTGAAATTTGATGCTGTTCCTCCATTTTTTTTTTTTTTTTTTTTTTTTTTTTAACTCTGAGCATCATCGGTCACATGACACCACAACAACCAATCACATCAGCTCCCCCCCCGACCTCGAGCTGGTACACCACGTGGAGTTCCTCTTTTCTGTTTAATCATCAATATCAAAGGACAATACCATGTGGAGGAATCACTCCATCCACCCGCTCCACGGAGGCCGAAGGTCAACGGAAAGGAAAAAACAATCACAGCTGGAGATACACAGTACTGACAAGGATCAAGCCATTCCTTAAAGCATAAATGATGGTTCAGGCTTTAAAAAAAAAAACAAAATAAACACAGAAAAGGGAGAAACCATCTAGCTGTCTATCACACGGTTTAAAAGCATCCAGAAGGAGTTACAACATAGATTTATGTACAGTTTCTGGTAGATATTCTATCAAAATAATCCCTTTAAATTAAAGCCTTCCCATAGTAAAAAGTCTGCGGCGGGACACCTGTCTACAGGTGCGTGCTGTAGAAGGCGGGCGCGGCGTAACTCTGCGTCCCCAGCATAAACGGAGACAGCACGTGGCTGGCGGTGAGGAAGGGCAGCTGCACCAGGCTGCCGGCGGGGGGGTGGTGGTGGCCGCCGTAGCCGGCGTGCATGGCCAGGTGGCCGCTGACCGGCGGCGACGGGCTCAGGGGGCTCAGGCTCCCCAGGCCTCCTCCGGAGCCGCCCCCTCCTCCGGCGCCCCCCGCTCCTCCCGCCCCGGTGGGGGCGGAGGTGTCGGCCCCGGGGTTCTGCTTCTTCCACTTGGTCCGGCGGTTCTGGAACCAGATCTTGACCTGGGTCTCAGTCAGGGAGAGGGACAGGGCCAGGTTGAGGCGCTCGCACACGGACAGGTAGCGCGTGGACTTGAACTTGTTCTCTAGCGCCACCAGCTGCTCGTAGGTGAAGGCAGTCCGCGCCCTGCGGGGCTTCCCCGATTTGGAGTCCGAGCCGGAGCGCTTCCTCTTGGGCTTGGCCCCCTGTCCCCCCGCGGCCTGGCCGCCGCCCATCGGGCACCCCGAGCCTCCGCCGGGGCTCTTGGCGTCTCTGCCGGCGTCCGAGTGGCTGTGCTGGCCCAGATCTCGGTCTCCGTTGGCGGGAAGAGCAGAACTGCTCTCCTCGCTGCTGTAAGTCCCGTCTGGAGCCTCGGAGTCCGGAGTCCCGGATCTGTGGTAGTCCTCCTCCTCTGGACTTCTGTACACAAAGCCCTCCTCTGAAAAACACAACCCAGACCTGAGCCCAGCAGCAAGGAGCAACAAATCTGAACTTTACTTTAATTCAAGCCAAAACTAAAACTTTAAAGACAGTAACTGTTCTGCCAGAACTCCTCAGATCCATCCAGAGAATCATCTGCTCTGATAAACACGTGATTATGCTGGAAGCTGCAGATCTTCACAGGAAGTAACCCCGTCTTCCTCACAATATACAGAAGACACACTTTTCCCGCATGCATCTCTCCATCAACACTGTTTTTTCCTTTTATTTTTCTGTTTTTATTCACAGTTTTTTATCGATTTTATTTTCATTTTAATCAGAAATTATAATTTTAGTTAAATTTCTGTAAAAATAAACATTTTCACAATGAAAAAAATCATATTTTGTCTGTTTTACTGTTAAAAAATTATATTTTAATATAGTTTCAAGTTAAAGCAAAAATATTTTATGACTAATATTGTTTATAAATGTAATCACTCACCAATAAATATTAACTGATTATTATTTACTGCAAGAAAATCGTTTTCTTTTGTAAAATTAATTGTTTTAGGAAATTTTTGCCAAAAAAGATAACATTATTTATTTTAATTTATTAGTTTTGTGGTTTATTTCAGCCAAATTATGCTTAATGAAATATTCAACTTAAATCAATTTCAGCGATCTGCTTTCGATTTTTTAAAATTTATTTTATTTAATTGATCCCAGGCGCGTGCTCGTTGTGAGCATGCGCGATAGATCCTGACGGAAGGCCCGATCAGCTGGACTGAAGCCGAACACAAACGAGGATTTGGAAGAAAAATAAAAAAAAGTTTTTCTTTAATTTGAAAGAAAAAAAAATCTATCTCTGTTAAATCTATCAAGAAAAAAAACATCCGAATGAGGAGAAAAAAGAGCAGATTTTGGCCTGCAGTTTAATACAATAAAACCCTAAAAAAGGTGTTTTTATTTGAAGCCATTTAATAGTTTGGCTTCTATAATTGTTGCTTAAATAAACACTTTAAAAAATAATTTAAAATTGTCAGAAAAGTCGCAGCTCTAGTTCGTTTTTTTCTTGTTTTTATTTTATTCCATTTTTTTTCTCTAAAAACACTGAAATGATAAAATAATTTACAAAAACATGACATTTATTTTTAAAACTTACAATAAAGATCGAGCAGATGCAAAAACAAACATCGAAAAAAATATAAATATTAGAATTTTAAAAACGAAAAAATGCTCAAACTCCTGCCGAATACAGAAAAGTTCAAACACTTTTAACGTTTTTTTAATTCGTTTAAGTTTTTTTTTTTATGTTTAAATACATCTAATTTGTCATCTTTTATAAATGTGACTTTTGGCTTTACTCTTTTCGTTTTCGGAAAAAATATAAAAATTATTTTTCAATATGGAAAAAAATGGATCAAATAGTTTAAAAAAATGTTTAAATAAAACTGAATAAAAAAGAAAAGACCGAGTTACACGTGTAAAATACCAGGAGCTGATTGCAGATAATTGAGTTCAAATTTCACCAGTAAACACCTGCTACTCACGATCAATAACACGCACGCGCGCACATTCACGTGCCCCGTCCAAACCCGATTAGAAACCTTATTGAAATTCTTTAAAAGACGCGCCTTTTTGTCTTGGAAATCAAATATTACTTCTTGTTTTGAACACATTTGTGTTTAAATACATAAATGTGTTATTTCGTTTCTCAGCTGTCCGTGAACGCCGCATCAGCGATGTCATTTATCCCTGACAGTGAACGCATCCTCTCATCAGAATTTAGAGTAAAAATGTCATCAAATGATTTATTTTATGAGGAGATAAAGCCAGAAAGAAAGATGAGTTAAGTATTTAAGCTAAAACGAAAAAAAGTTTTATTTATTTTTTTTTTTTTTTTCAGAATAAAAAAATAAAAACCGAGAGAATGTTGTTTGTGTTTGTTTGTTTCCTGAGTTCGGACTTACTGCTGTGGTATTCCTCCGCTCCATAGCAGCCCTTGCTGCCCTCCATCCGGACCTCCCGCTCCGCCGAACCTCCTCTCTGGTTCCGCGCCTCATAGTCGCTGGGCTCGCGCTCGCGCTCGCGCTCGGCGCGGAGGCTCGCGAGCTGCTGGTGCCGACGGCTCGTGAACTTGTTTGGGTCCAAAATGTCCAAAACGGAGAAGGAGGTGGTTCGGTGGACGGTGGGGCCCTGGAACACGAGATCAAAGACAGAATTATTATTATTAATATTATTGACACGTTTACGCAGACATGAACATATAAAAATAAATGTAATTTGCTTTTTTCCCATTATTATTGACAGGTCGTCGTATAATCTTATTTATTTTTCGATTTTCTACAGGGCTGACTTTATTATTCTCACACACATTTCCATAAATGTTTTTCCTGTTTCTCATAAAGCATTTTTTTTTATTTGGGATTGAATCCGATTGAGACATATGGGATGTTTAATTCCACTTTTTTAGCAGAAACTTTCCTGATGAAAATGTATCTTTTTATAAATGCGGAATATTCTTTATTTTTTTGAGAATCTGGAGAAAAAAACATCTTATTTTTTCACTTCATAATTGTTTTTACTTTAAAAATAAAAGAAAATCCGATTTTTTTTGTCCTTTAAACTTTAAAAATTGACAGAATTAATAATGAATTTGATTTTTTTTTATTATAAAGTTTGAAGAAAACATTAAGTTTTAGAAATTTTTCAGGAAAAAATATTTTTCAAGTTCTTTATATTATAACTTTACATTTTATGCTTAAAAATGTCCTTCTCTCGAACATAACTCCAGATCAAATATTTTTTTATTTTTCTTTATTGACCCTTTTATCTACCCCCCCTCATTACTGTGTTCGGTCCGGGTTCTGTACCTGTGGTGGCGCGGCCAGCACCGGGTTGGTGGGCGGCGGTTCGCAGTGGTTCTCCGCGGCCTGAGCGTCTCTGCCTCCCGGGAAGAGCCGCTTGTCCTCGGCGGGAGCTCCGTCCAGCGTCTCTCCGTTCTCCGGACCCCCCAGGCTCTGGCCCCCGTCCCCGCTGCCCTGCGCTCGGTCCCGGTTCGCCTGGACTCCGTCCGGTCCCGGTACCGCTCTGTCCCTGTTCATCACTTTACTGTCCCATAAGCTGCTGCGCGGATCCGGATCGGAGGAGGCGCAGACGGGGAGGACCGGACTCCTCAGGGGGGTCCCGTCCCGCTCCCCATCGGGGGTCTCTGCAGCCCCGGAACTTTTCCACGGAGGGCCCGCGCGGGTCCCGGTCCGGCCAGACGAGGAGGCTCTCCTCCTCCTGCTGCTCCTCCTCCCGCCGCGCGCACAGCTTCTCCGGGAGGGGGGTCTTCTCCGTGCCGTCACGCGCGCATCCCAAACCGGAGCTCCGCACGCGCTGAGTGTCTGACCTGGCGGAGGCGGGCGCTCAGGTAGTGTAAGAGCCTCCTTCTCTCTCCCCTCCTCTTCTGGTGTCCCTCCCCCCGGAGCCCTCGCGCATATTCGCGCGCTCCTCTTCACCTCCGCGTCTCTAATTGGCTACAAATTAATCCCGCGCGCGCTAATTGGCTATTATCTCGGCGCGCGAGGCGGCCCCTTTTTTTTTTTTTTTCCATTTACTTTTTCCTCCAAAAAAAGTAATAAAAATGTTGAAAATATGGGTCTGCACGCGCGCCTGCACACGCCGCGCGGACGAGTCCATTATTAGTTTGTGTTTAAACATAAAGGCAGCTCTTATCCTGCATGCAGATGGAGGGCAGGGCCTCTCCTCAAAACTCAATTACGGCCTGAATAAAGGCGGTGATGTCCCCGCCGCGGTGAAATATCGATTCTTAATCCTTGGCAGTCATTACTATGCCAGAAAATAATAGAGCACAGAATTGGATTTTGATTTAACACGCGACGTGTTTATTCTAATGCGAGGGACTTAATATTCGGGGAGGCTTGATGGTGCCTCCTCACTTCTTCTTCTTTTATTTTATTTTATTTTGTTGTGGAAGACATTAAAAAAAAAGAAAGAAAAGAGGAGAGGTGATCTTCCTTGTCCTCCTCCTCTGCCTTAATACACAAAGTCAGCTCCATGTAATTGCCTTGCTCAATGATCCTTAGGAGGAAGAAATTAAAAGTTGGACAAAATAATGGCTGAAACAATGGGACATGATTAGCCAATCAGAGAGCTCAGCCCATTTCAACTTCCTGCCTTTATGGCTTTATTAAAAAAAAAAAAACTCAATATATGAAATATCTTATTCACCTTGGGAAATATTAGCATTTTAAGAGGAGGAGAACCATAAAGCAGATGCAGGAGAGAGGAAGGGAATTCTGCTTTATGCCCCAATTTAGGAGCTCGAAATGGGTCAAGTAAGTTCTGGACCCGTTCGGAGGGTCAGAGTTTCCCTCTGACGTGAGTTTGATAGAATTCAAAGAAGCTAAAAACGTTCATCATCTGATGATGATGATGATGATGACTTGCTCTTCATAAAACCTCCACCATGCTGGGAGGATTCCCCCCCCACGTGCACGTGCGTGTGCGCTGGAGTGTGTCGTGTGTCTGTAATTATTCTAATGAAGGTTAACGAGCTCTGCTCAGCCTCCTCTTTATTAAATTAATCTCAGCCAGTAATGAATCATAATTACTATAATTAGCAGCTTGAGCTGCCTGATCCGCTCACGCGCCTGCAGGATCGCAGACGCTGACGGGCGGCGCGCATTCACCTCTGCGCGTGTTTAGGTATCCCTTCACACCGGTTGATGCTCGTTTGGGTTGAGGGTCTAACTCCCTCTCATGTAGACCTGGGATGTCCTGGTGGAGTGCAGCCCGTCCCAGTTCATCTCACAGGTGAGTTTTAATGATTTGAGGCTCTTAACGTCTCTCCTCAACACTCAGACTTCAACCTTTGGGTGGGGTTGCGGGTAAAAGTGACCCATGTGGAAAAAATCACCCATCCCTTTCCAAAAATACAATTTTATGACTTTTTCTAAAGCAACTCCAACATTAGAAAGTTGGTTTTTTTGACTACATGTGGGCAGAACATTTCCAGGGAACAAAGATTGGGTCATTTTGACCCATAAATCCTAAAAGGATTTGAAAAAGTGATCTTTTTCCCATGGGTCATTTTGACCTGTGAATACTAAAAACATTAGAAAAAATGAAAGTTTGCTGATGTTTGTGTATATTCATAAGCTGTACAACACTAGTGTACAAATATTAATGTATGGGTCATTTTGACCCATAAATTCTGAAAGCATCAGAAAAAAAAACGATGATTTGCTGATGTTTGTGTATATACGTGGGCTGTACGCCACTAGTATACAAAGATTGTCTTTTGGGTCATTTTTGACCCACAAATTATAGAAGTATTTACAAAAATAATCTTTTGTGTATATATTTACAAATTGAACATAACAAAGATGGGGTATTTTTGACCCAGACATTTTAAAACCATCAGAACAAACGGTAGTTTGTTGATGTTTATATATGCGTGCAGCCTATAGGGTCATTTTTGACCCATGTACTACTAAGATATTTTCTTTTTATTTATACATGTAAGTTGTGCACCACAGACATACAAGGATTGTGTCATGGGTCATTTTTGACCCATTTCTTATGAAAGCATTAAAGGTGTTTGGGTACAGGGATTGTCACCTGGGTCATTTTTGACCCGTGAATGATAAAAGCATTAGAAAATTGAATCATTTAGGTTTACCTATGAGCTTTATGAAAATTGTCTACAGGGTCACTTTTGACCCATGAAATTTAAAAACCATTTTAAAAAATTGATCTTTTTTTGTCTATGTATACATGCGGCTGTACCCCAATTGGGAACAAGGATTGTCTCATGGGTCATTTTGACCCGTGAAGTAGAAAAGTTTTTAAAAAAAAGTTTTTGGTTTATTTTCTCTAAGTATGTATGTTTGGATACATATGGGCTTCACAGCACCAGGGTATAAAGATTTTCTTATGGGTCATTTTTGACCCGTGAACTATAAAATCATTAGAAAAAGTGGTAGTTTGTTTTTGTTTATGTATACATGTAAGGTGTACACCGCTAGGATTGTCTAATGACTCTTATTTTACCTTTGTGTGATAAAAGTCTTAGAAACAGTGATTTTTTGAAATTTAATTTTTATTTATTTATTTATTTGTTCAAACATGTATCATTTATATTTACGAGCGAGCTGTAAAAAAATTGTTTCATGGGTCATTTTTTGAAGTATGAAATCTTTAAAAAAGGTTTTTTTTTGGTATATATGTATACTTGTGGGCTGTAAAAAGATCGTCTTATGGGTCATTTTGACCCGTGAGTTGTAAAAGCAGTAGTTTTTTTTGTTCAGGTTTAGACGTGTGTATAGCTAGAGTGCAAAGATTTTTTTATGGGTCATTTTTGTCCCGTGAAATATAAATATCAGGTGGTAAAAAACTTGAAAAATGCTCAATGGTGGTTGTTTTTATGTATTGTGTGACAGAAATTATGATAAAAATTGAATTTAACAGAGTTGAATTCATCTTAAACATAATCTGTCAGAGTAAAAACCTGCATTAGTTCTTTTCTCCACATTAAACTCAGACTTCCATTCAGATCGCTGCTCTCCATCCGTCTGTCTGCCTCCTCCATTCCTCCCGTTTTTCTATTTTTTGGGTCGTTTCACGGTTCTTTAGATTAACACTCCTCCGTTTCCCCATTACAGGAGTGATGACCACCCCAACCCCCCTTCCCGGCGCCGCCACCGTCACGCACGCGCTCAAACCCTCAGTTAGACACTCAGATAGCATCTGACCTGAAGAATTAATTAAATATGATAGCTGATTAAAAATAGCATAACTAATAGTGTAATATCTCAAGCTGTCGTCTTTAATAGTCAACATTGTGTGTGTGCGTCTTATCTGCTGCAGACAGACGCTCTCACTATTGATTCCTGTTCATTTCAGTTGTCAGCCGGACCACTCATCTCATCTGGAATCATTAAACTCTCCGGCTCTCCGTCCCTCTTTCCCACCTGATTTTTCTTCTGGTGATTCATTCATATTTGGCTCGTTTCTTTTTTTGTTTTTTTTTTTTACTCCTCTCTATTATTCGAGGATTCTTCTGCTTTCGTTGTTGGTCAGAAATAGTTTTAACATTTAGCTTTTTTTTCCCATTGACTGCAGCTTTTACTCTGATGTTTTCTCTTCTTCTCATTCCTAAATTTCATCTTGAAGAAGACCAAATGAATAAACCAACCTGGATTTTTTCTTTTTTCCTCTTCAAGGTTCAGTTCTAGAAAAAAACCAAAAGAGAAGCAACCCGAGTGTTGCTAATATACTTTTCCTACCCCTTCTTTGCAAAATTTAACCATCCAATTCATTATTTATTGTTCTTTTTAGGTTTAAACATCATGTTTTAACTTTTAATTAAAAATAATGTTGCCTGCAATAAAAATAAAAGATACAAAGCTAGTATTATAGTATTAGACTTTATAAGAAAGCCATTTAGCTGCTTACTGCACCTCGTCTGTGACAGTGAAGAGGAAAAGTTTCTCTAAATAGAAGATGAATCTGAAACCTCCAGCAGAACCGGACTCTGATGATGAGCATCTGCTGGGCTTGAGTCTGACGGAAAGGAGCGGTTCCAACCAGAAGTCAACATATGTTGCAAAAAAAAAACGTAGTTTTAACTGGCAGCCCAAGCAGTTACAGTTTTTCCCATTTTACACTTACTTTTTTTTTTATTAGGTTCAGGTAAGTTGTGTAATATCCTCTTCTGGTCGATGATGTCAGGTGCCATCTTGTCTGCAGCCAGGTCCCTCTGTAGCGCTGCACGAGTATCTGAGTACTCGGATACTCCGCGATAAAAATGTCTAAATATAGAAGAGTGCAGTTAGAATAAAAATTTGGGACTTTATTGATCTGAATCTAAGAAATGCTGAATATGTACCACTAAAGTTACCAGAAGTAAACAACTCTCCAAAATTCTTTCCTTTGGTTATAGTTATTTTACTGCACCGATTTAAACTTTAAGGGTCTAAACAAGAAAGAAAAGAGTAATAATTTTCATGTCTGCCTGAAAAAAGTGTATAAAATGTGAGTTTTACAGACTTAAAACCTCTATAATAGTTCTAAAAAAAAAATAAAGATGACTACTTTGCGGATTTAAACGGAATCTGCATCATAACACGTTGGATTTTAGGACGCCTCCAACTCACTAGGAGACCGCCTCCATGTGCATTTTTAAGAGTTAAAGTCAGAAAGTGTTGAAAATCCTCAGTTTAGGTTTGGAAACACTTTTAAACATCTCCATCTTTTAGGAATTGTTTCAAAAAAATGAAATAGAACCAGAAATCTTCTTTATATCCACCAGGATTTGTTCTTAAATACAGAAACTTTTATTTTGAAAGAGACAAAACCAACAGCAGATTCTTTTACTTATGATTCCTTATTTTATCTGTTAGATTCTCCTTTTTTTATAATGTATTTGCTATAAAACATAATCAGTCCCCCTGAAATGTCTGTATCGAGTATTTATTAGACAAAAAATAAACACAAACTTGATTTTTTTCCACTCACACATATAGTCTCAGTTTGACATTTATGAGCTACAGTCGGTTCCCCTTAAGTGCCACTGGGTTATTATTTCTCAAATTCCCGCCCCAGTTGGAATAAGAGGTTTGAGGTTCTGGTTGATCAAACAAACGATGAGCCTAAAACTGCTGACCCGGCAGTGTGGTTCTCCTCGTGCACGGACACACTCTGGACCCACGGATCAATATTTATGAGCTATTGTGCTCCTGACAAAGCAAGAAATTATGTCAGCCATCGGTGTAGTCTTAAGTTCAGAAATACTCTTTATTGTCTGCTGATCAATGGAATCGATGAATTATCCGTCAGACTTTCAGCGACGTTGGAAAGCGCTGAAAGTCTGATGGATAATTGTTTACAGGGAAGCAAAAACTTTTCATGAAATAACCGTTAGAGCTTTGAGAAGTGAGAAAAACGTGATGGTCTTGATCTGAACGGTGAACAAACTGGGTCAAAGTAGAAGCTTATTTGATGGAGAAAAATAAAAAAAATCACGTTTGTTGCTATTCATCCACTCCAAAGTCAAAATTTGTTAAAATTTGGTCAAAATGTTCAGGGAAATCTGTTAATTCAAAGATGATCAGAATAAAATGTAATTAACTTTCAAGGACCAAGTGAATTTAAAGAGCAAACATTGATTTTTTTTTTTTAAATTGTACTTTTATCATTGCACAAAAACTTTTTTCATGCCTTAAAAATGTAAAGTAAAAAAAAAAAAAAAACTGCCATGTACCTGAAATTTTTTGCATTTATTATGACTTAAATCATTGGACATTTAAAAAAAAAATCACAAGAAATAACAGAAATTCCAGCTTTAAATATAAATTATTTTATGTAATGCCCACTAAATCAACAAATTGGCAAAAACTTCTATTTTTTTTTTTCTAATTTAAATGATTTTTAAACCCTTTAATGTAATCCACTAATATAGTTTTGCAAACATAATTTCTTTATTGAGATATTGATCATATCAATGACAATCTATATCTAAAACATTCCTCATTTTCCCCCATATTTTTAACATGATGTAATGATGTTATTAATAAATATTTTAAAAATATTGCACTCTTTTCAACACAGTAATTTTGAAAAGTCAATTTCAATGGATGCGTTAGAATATAGGGGAAACCATAAATGAAAACTGAATAAATGAGAATAAAGTTGTCAAATTTGTATTTTTTTCTCAAAACTGTATCACTATTTTAATTTATTTATTCTTTCTGGTGGCCTTATTACTCTGTCGAAGGGTTATTTTCACCATAAAGGTTTCAAAACTTTTCCCGCCAAAAGTGTTCACGGAAGCAGCCATCTTGAAATGAGCAGAAAAAGCCTTTCTACTTCCCCTAGTGGACGGATGAGGAACTACAGTGGGATTTTTAAGGAAGATTTGAAACATGCTAATGAGATAGGGATAAAAAGGTGTAAAATGATGTAAAAGGACTCTTGAATGTGCAGAAATATATGAATAAATAAAATAAAAGCTATAAAATTGCCTAAAATATTAAGAAATAGGGACTTTACTGCTTTGACAGGCTTTTTCGTACTGGAGAAATTCATGAAAACAGTGCTTTAATATTGAAATGTGCTTCAGACTTTTCATCCACACACTGAAAATGATCGTCTCTCTCAACAGTTGTGTGTCACAATCAGAGCACCTGAAGTAGCTGGTAAATGGATTTCTGCAGAGCTGACCCAGATGAGAAGCTGTCCAGCCTTTCAGGGCTGAAATCACTTTAAGACCTCTGAGGGCCTTCGGGGCTAAAACGGCCAAACATAACGCCTTATTCTCTGAGTGGCTCTTTCACACTGTAGCAATGATATCTCCGCTGCGCAGCTCTGCAGCGGGGCTGCACGAGTGTGTGTGTGTGTGTGTGTGTGTGTCAGTGATTGGTTTCTGTTTTATGGACTGGCCAGCAGAGAGCTAGTAATCCGTAGAAATAAATCTGCTTTATTTGACCTTAGTGTTAACTCCAATAAAATACACTTTACTGCAGCGAGGACACGTGCACATGCTCCTGCGCACACAAGCGGCCATCAGGTCATAGCTGGCCACTCCACAACATTTATAAGGACACGGAGAAGGAAACCTTTCCTCCACCAGATACATCGGCTAATGAAACCGCTGTCCTGCAGGCCGCATTACCGTTACTGAACGGACCAAAAAAAAAAAAAGACATTCTTCTCTGATCTCAGATAGCAGAATCACGCTGATGAGTTTTAGTTCTTCAACACCTCAGACTGTAAATTATTTATCAACGATGAAGGAAACAAAAGCAGGAAACATCATAAAAGAATAACTGCTATGACTCCCAATATTATTTTAATGAACATGAAGGAACTCGTCAGAATTTTTAAAGATAGAAATCCATGTTTGCAGGTTTATTATAATAGATTTACACACTAAATAAAAGCACAAAACCGTGAAAACAGTTTAAAAATCAACCCATATTTATGTATATATTCTACGTTTTTAATGTGACAGAATATAAAGAAAAAAACAATCCAGGAAATCATATTGCTTGATATTTAGTTTAAACTAACAAGTGAGAATTCTGTTCATTCTTTTTAAAGACACGCCAATGAAAATTATTATTATTTTTTGCATTTTTCTGATGAAATATTAAGAAAATTAAGCTTAAAATTGCATTTCGGTGTAAATCTTTATTCAAATCGTGAATCTAGAGAAGACAAATAATGTATTTTGAAAAAGATTGTATTAGTGACGTCCAACCTAACATCCTCCTGCAGACAAATAGATCCATGAACGTCTTCATTAGCGTCACTACCAAATCCGAGTCCCTGATTGATCACGGTGCCACGTCGCTGCGATTACGTGTGTGCGATTTGTATGTAGAGACCACGACCAGACTTAAAAACGTACAACACGCAATCAGGAGCTTTCCGGACGCGGAGAAACAAAATTCCAAGAGAATTTGCCCACAGAGAAAAAATATGGCGCCTGAAAATTAATAGCCGGAAGCCCCTTCCCCTGCTGGAGCTTTAAGCTTTCAATGTTTTTTTTCTCCTTTTTATTGACCCTTTTTGCCATTTTTTTCGCTGCATTTCGCTGCTCCGATCAGCTGATTCGCATAGAAAAAAAAACAGCCATTCCCGACATTTTTCCTCGGAGGAAATCGGCTGCAGTTATACAAATTTGAACAATTGAAAGAAATAAAACGCTGAGCGTTTTCAGTTCGTTTGAAGCTCATCTTCACACTAAACTGCCAGAAAGTTATGGTTTATTCGTATTCAAAAGCTTAAACACTGACAGTTCTGAAAAGGTTTTCGTAAAGCTTTCGTAAAGTTTGAGAAGTTTCTGCTTCCTGCTATATATTGATTCTGGCTCCATCTTGCGTGTGACCTTTGGCCCCTCCAAAGTTCTGGTCACCGTGT
The DNA here is from genome assembly GCA_003999625.1 of Oryzias javanicus. Classification (NCBI taxonomy): domain Eukaryota; kingdom Metazoa; phylum Chordata; class Actinopteri; order Beloniformes; family Adrianichthyidae; genus Oryzias; species Oryzias javanicus. The sequence continues at coordinate 3,485,750 of CM012446.1, forward strand.
GTTCGACTTTTCATTGAAAGTAAACATGTGTGAACCCAGTCGATGTGTAAGCACCCTGAGGGACAGGTTTACCTTATGCAAACGGTCCCTCAACTCAAAAGGTGAATTTCTGCCGCTCTGCAGAAACTATGTCATCAAACAACATAGATTTTTATTTTTTTTTGGCTTAAACTGCATAATTATAAGTATAAGACCAGCGGGATCACTTTGACAATTCTTTAAATGATTCAAATGAAATATAGATAGTCTTTAAATACTGAGGCGAATTTTTGACCAACTCTTGTGTTTAGAGCAATTTTTTTATTTTCAAAGCCTTCCATCTGTCTGTGAGTTTGAAGAATTAACCCGACAGGAGGAAGATAAAAACAAAACTGGAGAATTTTTTTTTTTTTTTTTTTAATTGTCTCCATGAAAATAAGAAGAGCTAATGGAGCTACAGCGACTGCGTCCACTTCGGCAGCTCTCCATCTTCTGGACATCCAGCCGTCCAGAGCGAACTCTGCTGGACTCTGGGTGACGGAGCTCGCCACGCTGTCCGCCAGGCGTCTGGTTAGCGTAGCGGACTCGATCGCTGCAGTTCCATGAGCGACCGGTCCAGGGTGTATCCCGCCTTCACCCAACAGTAACTGGGACAGCCTCCGCAGCCCCAGCGGGATAAAAAAATGGATGAAAGTTCAGGATGAAAATCCTTGCATCGAGCGGCCATATTGGATTTTTTTTTTAATGTGTTGATCGAGCCACTTTAAACATCACGTACCTAAAGCTCCTTCCCTGATCGCCATTTCTGCTGCAGGACCAACGAGCACGATCCCCATTGGACCTCAGATGTACGTTGACTTAAGATTGAAACTCGGCGCCTCTGATGCATGAATGTGAATGCAGCATCAGAAACGCCATCCCTACATGGACTGAGTGATGACCATAAAGAACCAAAACGTGAAAGAAAACCTAAAAAAATCCGTATTTATACCATACAGAATTCATTTAGTTTAAATTACCTGTCTGTTTTTTTCTTTAAATTAATAAAAAATACAGACGCTTATCTCAAATTTGCATTTATTTATTCAGGTTCAGCATTTATGTTTTTAGATTTTTCTTTTTTACTAAAAACGGAGCTTCTGAGAGTCGTTTTTGTTCGTGAAGACGCAGAAAACCCACGCAGAAGCTGCAGGCGGAGAATTTGTGGCGTTTGTGCAGCAGCGGGAAAAAGCAAATAAAGCAAATAGTGTTATCAGTAATTTAACAGCAGGCTGATATGGCCTATTGATCTGTCCACTGGAATCTTTTATCTCCACAACACAATGTATCCACTCTGCAGTTTATGACCTCTGTGCCACCAAGACACACCCACCGTAAAAAACACGCCACCAGGCAATCAACATACTGATGGCGCACGCATCCCGGCCAAAAGATGAATGAAGGCGTCAGTTTATGGAGCTGCGCGCGGACACGGCTTCTTCACGGCTGCGGTTAATTAAAAGAAGGAAAAAGGATGGCCTTTCCGTCCTCTGGTCATTTGTTTACGGAAACTCGCTCCTTCCTGCCGCCGCGTTGATGAACTTCTGCCAAAAAATGTCAAATAAAGTCAAATCTGAATCGTTCAGATGCTTTTTGTGCAGCGATGGCTCACTTTACCGGTATTAAGTGACATTAAGTCAACGCACAGATCGTCTAACACGACACGCTTTTGGATTTTACATACATATTGCCAAAAAAATAGGTTTTCTCAAAGTTGAATCTTTTGATTTTTGTTACTGAAAATTCAAAATAAAACCCAGGAAGAACAAAAGTGTCTAAAAATAAATGTAACATCCCTTATTATTAAACTGTCTTTTATAAAAAATGTTCCCCAAATCACTGAAATGACATAAGACTGATGGTGTGAAAGTGTTTCGTCCCCCCTGTTCATCTGCAGCAATGGAATAGTCCAGTCAACAGTAACTTAGTGAGCAGAGAATTCAGGTTCTTTTTTTAGTTTTCTCACAATCGTGTGGTCTTGATTCCGATTTTGCAGGTAAAAGTTGCTTTGGGCAGGTGGACAGGTGGGTTTTCAGCAGCTTTTAGTTCCGGTTTAGGCAGGGACGTGACGGCAGAAGAAGCTTCACCTGCGGTTGTGAGATGGATTTCCTACTAATAACAACATTCATATGTGTGTGGGAACCAGTTCCATTAATGCATTTTATACGTTTGATCCTTTTTATCCTCAAAATTGCTGCATTTTGCTTATATTCTGTTCACACAGGCTAGAAGTTTTTAAATGATCTCAGTTTCAAAAACCTTAAATTCTTGACATGGATTCTCTCTGCTAATGAACTAATGAAAAAGTTATTTGACATCTAAGTAGGAACAGAATTTTTTTTTTAAATTGTTAATACAACGGAACCTATTTTATTTTTAACCTGGGGCCACCAAATTGATACGTCCACCACTGAATAATTATGAGAAATGTCTAAAATGTATCTAACGTTTTTTAAAATCTTTTTTTTCTCATTTTCCCTTCTTTTTTCATTATTTTCCCTTTTTTTTATTTTTCTTAGGTAAAAAAGACAAAAAAAGAAAAAAAGGGATTAAAAGGAAAAAAAACGACAAAAGAGAAAAAGGAAGAAAAAAGAGTAAAAAATATTAAACATAAAAAGGAAACAATAAACAAAATTTATAAGAGAAAAGAGGAAAACAGGAAAAAAAAGTGTAAAACAGAGAAGAGAGAGAAAAAACAGACAAAACGTAAAAAGGAGAAGAGAAAAAAAAGAGGAAAACAAACAACTAAGTAAATGAATACCACCAGACTCACAAACAGCTTTTCCCCCTGGTCCATACGGATGCTGAACAATGAACAAGCTGGAATATTGTTAATTTTGCACAAAATGAACACCACACTTTAAACAGTATTTATTACTAAACTTCCTTGATGCTGCAATTATGTCTTGTAAATCCTTTTTGCCTTACCTCTGTACAGTCTCATATCTATATATATTATTATTACTGTTCAACACCTTATATTTACTTTTGTTGTACTTATTCATTTGTTCTTATTTTTAAATTCCTTCTTTATATCTTATTGTGCTGTGCATTGCTGCTGGTAGACCACCCACAATTTAACTGTTCTTGACAGTTACAATTAAGCCTTTGAATCTTGAATCTTGAATCTTGAATAAAATGTCTCCAACATTTACAAGCTGAAATGACAGGCGTTCTTTGCTGTACCAGAACTAACTCTTTAACCGTTTTCAACATAAATCAGCTGATTCTGGCAAAAAAAGAAGCAGATTTTTATACAGCTTTGCTCCAAAATGCAACACTTTACATTGCAAAGTAAACTCTACTCTACTTTACATTGCAAAACTTACTCTAACGCAAAGACTTCAGAATCCGTTGGAATTAATTGCGTTACAGTTGATGAAAGAACGTGTTAAAGATGGTAAAATGTTCTCAAGTTTAAAGTACTTTTGTATACACTGACTTAAAGTGTAATTTAATCTTTTTATTCATCATTAACAGAACCGTTTCATGCAGGATCGAGACCTCTCTGATAACCGACTTCTCAAGGAAATTTTTGTCATTCTGACAGAATTCAAAAGTTCTGTTTGCTTCATCAACTCTTCACCCATATGTGATTTGGACTTCAGGGCCACCGTAGTTTCCCCCTCATGAATCCACCTGACTCTCCAGCTTTCAGCCGTCTGCACACCTGTCCTCTTCTCCTCCGCCTGTACGCTATCTACTCTCCGTGATTCTATCCATCATAGAATTAAACGACAAGCGCCGCGGTTAAAACGCCCAATAAATCCATGTTCATCAGCTCTGCGCAGCCATTACATCCCCTTTTATAGCGGGCCTGTTGCAGCCGCAGCTGCAGGCTATTGTTAATTAAGATCATCCCATTAAGACACTAATTAACAATTAGCATAAACATAATTAGGGAATGCTGACATTTGGCGTGCGCTATTGTTGAAATAATTTCTAGAAATTGCCCTCAGAGGTTTTGTCAGCGGGGGATAATGGCAGCACTTTGTCACACGCAAACAGGACCGGCTAATTGTCATGGAATGTGTGCATTAACCAGAGAGCATATATGGACTGAAGATAAAACTCATCATTTTCTGTTAATATTAGAGAGAACCCGGACATGCTCGAGGAGAACATGAAAACTCCACACAGAAGGAACCCAGCTGAACAACAGAAAAATATATAATAATATTACATTTACAAGAATAAAGTCCTATAATTATGAGCACAAATTGTAATTTTTGAGAGAAAAAGTCACAATTTTACATGAAAAGAGTAGCAGTGCGAAAAAACTCGTAATTTTATGGGAATAAAGTTATAAAACTGTCAAAAAATAGTTCTAATTCTACAAGAATTTGTAAAATTCTGAAAACGTTGGAACTTTGCAAGAAGAAAGTTGTAAAATAATTTCTGAAAATCCATATTTTATGACTTTTGAGTTATATAAAGAAGGAAAAATAGTCCATCTTAAAATAACACAGTTGTAAAATTTTGAGAAAGTTGATATTTTATTTAAAGAAAGTTGTAAAATTATTCTTAAAAATCCATAATTTTATGAGAACTAGGTCATACAATTATGATAAAAAAGTTGTAATTTTATTCAAAAAAATTGAGAAAAAAAAGGAAATTTTACAAGAAAATAAGTCTTAATTAAATGAGAATAAAGTTGCAAATTATGAGAAAAAAAGTTTACCTATCTATATAGATATATATCAGACAAGATCATAAAACTGATTGGAAAATACACATATGTCCACAAACACATCAATGATTGTATTATCTGTTTTGCATATACTTCATGACACAATGAAACAATTAAATATCAAGATTGTCAAAAACTCACAACTTTACTAGAGTAATTTTGTAAACTATAGGAAACTTTTCAATTTTACGAGAGTAAAGTTTACAAATTATTTATAAAAAAAATCATAATTTAGTGAGAATAAAGTTATAAAATGATGTACCAATTAAAGGATTTCCTGGTAAAATAAACAAAATCATGTTAAAAAAAATTTCTTTTACAATAGGAAAAAATAATGCTTTTTCTAAAATAAATGTAGTTTTATAGGCCTCCATCTACATTATGTGCCGACTGAATCTCCTTTGACTATGAAATTGCACAAATTGGATTTTTGATAATAAAATTTCTTAATAGAAACAAAACAATTTTGAAAAAACTTACATTTATTGAACAAAAGTTTCCCCTTTGAAGGAGGTGGTTTTTGAGGCGTATCATATTTACATATTTCACAAAACTGCAATCTGCACCTAAACTCCCGACCACCTCATTAAATCAGGGGTCCCGAGGGTCATTGACCCCTGATTTCGTTGCCAATATATGTGCTTAAGTTTTTTGCAGTTTCTGAAGCTTCTGATCATGTTACCCAAATAAATGTGGTGACAGATGTGTTTATATTGCACAGAAGTACAGCATCAGTTTCAGGGCAGTTTTCAATTCAATTTTATTTAAATAGCACAATATAAAAAATAAAAAAAATGAAGACGAAAAACCTTAGGGATGTCCACATGAAGGAGAGATCCTGTCCCAGGACGGACAGGCGATTCACCAGGACTACTAAAGAGGAATTAGCTTATCTAACTCTTCAACTACGTATTTGGATTGAGTTGATTCAGATTGGACTGGGGGGACGAGCCAGAGGCGAGGTCCACGGCCAAGAACAAGAGCACAGATGAACCTCCAGGAATCTGAAATCTAGGGAAGAGGAACAACACGTGAATCCCACTGCATCAACAAGCACAGAGAACTAAATATCCTAAATAAAAGAATAGATTTCTTACTGACAGTCTTTTCTCACCCTTTAGACATTTATAGTAATGTTACTATTATGATAAATAAATATACATTTGTTTTTCAAGCAGACATGACGCAAAAAATTCAAAATTTGAATTAATTTCTGATTCTTTAGAGGTCTACATAACATTCTTTCAAAATAAAAGACATCAATAAATCATCTCAATGCAGGAAATATAGTAGTAGGTTATGGAAATGTCAGTATTAATGAAAAATAAACACACATAAACACACAGTTTGTGGTTCATCTCAACCAGAAATTCAACCAGATCTAATGAAGAGATCCTTTTCATGTTTCAATATCCTTGAATCCTTCAGATTAATTTTCTGTGGCAAACAGACTAACTGCTGGATGGATTGCTGGAGCATTCTGGGTACTGTAGTCAGAATCCTGGAGGAGTGATGCATCTTCAACTGTTTGTGAAGTTGATCATGTTTGACCTTTATGTTAAAAATATGATATTTTTCTTTAACCTTAGAGCCACAATGGAGAAGTTAAAAAGCTTCCAGTTTGTCAAAGCAACTTTGTCGAGTTCTGCAGAGAAATAAATAAAAAAAATATTATTATTATTCTCCAAACTTCATTACAGTAATTAAGGGAGCAATGAGGAATAATGAGGAATCCATAAGACGGGCTCGGTGGCTGAAAGAGGTAAAGCCTTCATGTGTCGACCGACAGAATCTGAAGGATACTGACGCCTCATCCTGGTCCCACACACACAGTGACCACACTCCGAGCCTCCTGTGATCTCCTCTCCTCTCCAATGGGCAGCAGTCTTTAGAAAATTAACTTTGAGAAGTCTGGAAGAGACATACAATTCATCACACAGAACTCCGTCAACCACAACACTATTAGAGTGTGCGTCTGCAGAGGCACTTACTGTAGTGTGTGTGTTTGTGTGTTGCCGTCTTCAGAGGGTTTTTGATGAATGTGTCTATTTCGGGCACGCTGACTGTGTGTGATAGATGGATGGAAAGCAGCTGTTAATATGTGGGATGGGACTAAACACTGCTCCACTGCTATCATCTACACCCATTCCACTATTAACACATCAGTTACACACACACAAACTGCTCTTTCACACTTTCTTTTGGATCGTTGTGTGCTTTGTGGGCAAAAGTGTTGCCTATTGAGCGCGCACAAAAGCATCGGGAGTTTATCTTTGGGCGCATCTTCAGGTCAACGAGGTCTCTGTGACCTTCTACCTCCGACATCCTCTTTCCTCACCTGAACAGAGATGTCTCAGCTTTTGAATTTAGGATGCATTTTAAGCAAAAAAAGCGTCGTATTTTCTCTAAAAACGTTCGTCTTTGTCGAATCTGTTTAATGAGTTTTACCTTCTTCTGTTGATCGCATTGTTTCTCTGTAGCTGGACTGTCTGTGTCAGTCTGAAGAAGACTATTGATTTTAATTAGTGAATGCCCACAGGGAGCTGTCCCATGATTGGAGAAGAATAGGATGTCCTCAAAACTATGATAAAAATCAAACGCACACACACACAACTAATTATGAGGTTTAATCAGAGGGGGAATGGCTGTAGGTCCTGTCCAAGGTGCTTAGAGGTGGAAGGAAGCGTGCAGAGTCGAGGAGAGCCAAAGGCTGGCTAATTGTCACATTTGGTGATTCGCTGGTCTTTTATAAACCAATTGAGGTCACTTTACTGAAGCAAATCCTCCATCAAAAGGTCAACGAGTGCCCACAAATCTGATCCAGATCGCAGTTTTTTTTTTTTTTTTATTAAATCTTTTGTCGGATAGTTTTCCAACATGTTTCTATCTCATTGTATGTGCAAAACTGGTAGAAAATAATCAACATTGTTGGGATTTCATGGAACACTGATAAAACAGTTTTCAATTATTCAATTATCTTGCAGACGGATCACGTGACACGTAAACCTGATGCTGCATCCACACCGTTCAAGAACGTCTTCCATGTGGTTTCATGAACGCGCAGCAGGGAGGAGGATTCCTACAAAAGGTAGAAGTTCAGACCGAAAAGTCAAAGTGGTGCAAATCCCGCAAATCTTACTCCAGGTTATCTGTTTTTCACAGCTTTGTTCCAATAAATGCCACACAAACCATAATTATTAATAATGATTTGATCGATTTGAATTGATTTAAGTCTAATAGATCAAAAATCAATTCACAAAAGATAGAAATCGATTTAGCCCACAACGCTAAAGTCCGCTAGCTTTATGCTAACGTTTAATAGAATTCCCCATACATTGCTGACTAAATGAAGAATCTTTATAAACTCACAGGCGTGAAATTTCCAAACTCTTTTAACAAAATATTTTTAAAAGAGACAATTTGTGGTCCAAAACGTCGTTTTTTTTCCCTTAAACTGTCATGTTCTCCTTGATAAGGTGTAACGCTATAGCACGATCGATCGCCACCTCGTGGCGAAACTGAAACGCCCCCTAGGAGAAGAAGAACAATGTTCCATGTAACACTGTATGATCTCATTATTTCACTGATACATTTTACAGTAAGTGAACTGTATTAGATTGATTTAAATAAATTCAAATTATATAGTAGATCATTAAATGTATTTTTTTACCAAATGTGTATAAATGTGTAAACTCTAAATTGAATCGAATCACAGTTACGTGTTTTGAAGCAGACGTGCACGCCGCTTCCAAACCAGAGTCCCTGATTGTTCACAACAGACTCAAGAACTTGCGTAATGGAGCGCGATCACGAGCGTTCTGGACGCAGAAGCTCGTATTTCTGGTGTTTGTGCGTTTGCAGACTCAAACACAAGCCAACTCACCTGTAAGCACAAAACAAGAGTGTGGTTTGTGTAGAAGTCCTGTAGTCATCAACATTCTTGCATGGTCATAAAGACACTGGCTTTGTCTAGTGTGTTCACCATTTCACCAATTCCAAAAATCGAGTGCCCTAGAAATTTCCCAGAGGTCTTTGCGTGCATTGATGCTGACAACGTTAGCGAACATAGACCACAATGCATTGCAGTCGAGCAAAAAAAAAAAAAAAGTTTAAATGTAATTTTTTTAATAAACCATCCACATTTTCATCTGTGTTGATTAAATTTCTACTTTGTGAAATCGGTGACGTCGTATCCGGTGTTTAGAAAAAAATATAGGAAAGTAGTGAGCATGGTGCGTTTAACTTCCATTATCCTTACAAATACTAAACAATACTCTTACCACACACACGACAATGGTACGTTCCATCATAATGCAGCCGTACGATCTCAATGGAACTGTAGGACACATCTACTCCCCTTAAGATGCAGCCACTCCTCTCTACGGCCACAATCCAAACATTTTCAGCATCCAGAAAGTGGTGCATGGAGTAGATTTAATTTAACCTATAAAAACCCATGAGAAGAAAAATGATTTCTCATGTTTTTTTATTTGTTACGTTGATTGTTCTCATTCAACGTTTACATATGTCGAAACAAAGATGAGTTAATAAACGTTTCCGAACATAAATTTCAGTTTTTTGTTGTCAGTTTCCTTCTCGAGCTGGTGTGCGCGTTAAATCAAACAAGCTTTTTATCATTTTATCTGAAGGAAGGCCTTTTAAACTATTAAAAAAAATGTATCGTTGATCTCAGGACATGATGGGATGATGACTTTGATTAGATTCTTGGTGCAAGACGTTTTAAATAGAAAGTATTCATGAAAATGTTTTATACTGGAAGAAAATATGTGCTAATTAAAGGTTAACTGTAATTTTAACACTTTTATTTCATAAAGGAACATCAGTCTCTGACAACACTGTCTGTCCAAAGCACGGTGGAGGGACAATAATAATGTGGGACTGTTGTTCAGGAAATGAGATCATAGTTCCAGCAAAAACAAAATGAATGTTTCTGCAGAGCGGCAGATTTTGGGTGATTCCACACTCCCTAATTCGTAGGAACAGTTTGAAGATGATTGATCACTTCCTGTTCCAACACCGGAGCGCAAAGAAGAAACAGAGGAGAGTTTAGAGTTTAGATCACCTGGGAGGATGTCTTGGAGTAAAACTTCTAAACCAGTTGGAGCTTAAAAATTTTGGAAAAAAGGGTTGAAAACATCTGAAAAGATGTTTATAACTCTGATTTTTCAGTTTTTAAAGCATTCCCATTGGTTTTTTAATTCTGATTATTCTGATTTTAGCTGATAATTAAAAGAAAAAATGTCATTTTTGAGGACAGTTTCTGCAGAGCGGAGGGAGCTTGTGGCATTTTCTACAACATTTATTTGATTTACAACGATTTGAGTGAAGAAATCATCAGAAATCAGACACAAAAAACATTGGATTTTCATTTAAGCAGTTTCTAAAAACCAATAATTGTTTCCTTATTCTCTCTCGTTCCATTTATGGTAAAGCTTTGGGATTGGTTTTGCCGTGGACCACTACCTTTGCCCAACAGGAAGTGTGACCGGTCACACTGTGAGCGTCTGGGTTTAATATCCTCGGCCAATCAGAGCAAGAGAAGGAGCGAATCGCTGTCGCCACACAACTACCGTCAAATGTCAATTTCATGGATGCAATATGGAGGAGATTAATACTTGCTCTCACTTTTTCACACATTTACACACAAACTCGGAGAGGCCAACACCTATAAGACAAACGACACACACACACACACACGGAGGATGGAGTGAATTCTAATGTATGGCCTGAGGAAGGGTGAAAGTGAAGGTGACTGAATGCTGTCCAGGCTAATGGAAAGCTAGCCAACCTTAACACTATCACTAGAAATCACCTGCACACCGCAAAATATCAGCTAAACACACCTCATCAAACTGTTATTCAGGAGCTCGACCTGCCCTGCAAACCGGTCGGCGTGTCCTGCAGCGCTCGGCTTCAGGCTTCCTCTGCTGTTAGGGTACCTGACAGCTACTGGAAAAAAAGGGTTCCCTCGTTGGTCAGTACAAAAATAAACCTGAGATAGGTGAAATACGCAAACAGACATTTTTTAACAGCAACAATAGATGTTTTAAGGCTGTAATAATCCTGTTTTATTCACTTTTCTCAGACAAAAAGGAACATTTTTGCACTTTTCTATCAATTTTGAACACCCAAAGTTCAAAATATTTTGTTATAAGAATAAAAAAAAAGATTCATGTACATTTTGAAAGCACTCTGTACAGGAGATATGACACAGAGGAAAATAACAGCCAATCAGAATGCAGGACACAATACACCAGGAAATAAAAGTAAAATTGTACTAAAAAAGAAAAATCATGAGAATGCAAAAGGTGAACCAACATTAGCATGATATGAAATACAGACCCCTATCTCACTTGCATGATCAAAAGTTTTCCTTCAAAACTAATTTTTCATAACTTGATCCATGTTTTCTGTCCTGCAGTTCATCATCCTTCCACTAGGGGTAGTAGAAAGGCTGTTCCTGCTCACTTCAAAATGGCTGCCTCCTTGAAGTTTGGCTGATTTTGTAAACGTTTGATGGTGATTATAAGTCATCTATTGTTCTTTTTTTTAATGACAACTTGATGTATTGAAGAAAGGTAAACGTATTTATCATTAATAGCATGTTTACATTATGTTTAAAATGTTTGATCCAATTTGAGAAAGTGGATTTTTTTCTGAACACTCATGTTTTCTTCTTAAACTAACGTTGTTGAGAGAAATAGGGTTTTAAAAAACGTATTTTTACTGAAAAAATTGAATATTCTGACAATTCTTTGATGTAAAGGGCTGTATAGAATGAAAACATTGCATCCTTTCTGTTTCTGGTGGACCTGTCTCAAACCTGAACCTAGAAAACCTTAAAAACTGAAATAAAATGCTAAAAAAAAGTTGCTTTAAGTCCTTTAGGATGTTTATAGAAAAAAAAAAACTTAAATTTGTCCAGAATGGATATTTTTAAAGCCACGATTAAGATATGAAATACGAAAAAATTGACATTTTAATTTTTACTTTTGTGTTTATTACTTTCATTTTTATATAAGCATTTCAATCCTGGTCTTATAAAACTAAATTTTTAAGCAGGAAAAATGAGTTTTGTTTGTGATTTGTGACATTTACAACTCATTTATATTTGTAAATTGCATTATTGTGAACTATAGCAAATGCAGTAGGGCTGGGAATCGATAAAAAAAATGTACTTATTAATTTGCTAACCTGGAAAAAAGTTAATCATAATTAATATTAATTTTGTTTTAGTAACAGTTTTTCCCCGTTTATTATTTGTGAATAATCACAACATGAAAACACAAACAAAACTGTACATTTAGAACGTTTATTTTTAATCAGTTCCAATTTAAAAAATAACCCGATTAATTATACTTTTGTGTTATTCTGGGTAAATTTTAGATGACAATACCTCAAATTTTCCACTTATTGTGAAAAAGCGATTCAAACCAAAAAAATAGCAAAAATTTAAGTACTAAAACTGATTTAACATTAATTTATTATGTAGATAACCACGGAATACAATTTAGTTAACAGTATTTTTGTGTTACTGTGAAATTTACAGTTTTTTGTTGCTATAAAATCAGATTTTTTTTTAAACGTATCTTTATTATCTCTGTACTTTTTTTCCTCTCCTGATATAATATCTCTGTATCGCTGAGCTGTTCTTTATAGCGATTCTTCTGCTGCAGCCGTCACTCTAACACAAAAACCACACACACACACACACACAAACACACAATCACTCCTTCTCCTGGTCTACCAGGCTTGACTGCAGGCTTCAGAGCTTTGTTCTGAGTGATTGACTGGCCGCTCACTGTGGCCTAAAGTTGTCAGTCCACCTGACAAACGCACATTTAGAGTACCTGACTGATCCCATAATCCGTGATGGAGGATTTTCTTCTTGAATAAAACGCTCCTCACATTGACTGCGGTGCTAAGTGGATGCCACACGCCGGCGGCGAGTCTGGAGACCGTTTAAAACCCAGTTCTTGATCAGTCATTTGGTTCTGTTCAGTTTGTGATGGAAAAGGAAACTTCATATGCGATAGATTAGGCTTTATTCACCTAGTTTGGTTAAATATTGGATCATACCATTTTTTTAGTGACCATTGAAACAGGATAAAGTACAAACCGGCAGTCTTCAGCTGTGAGTTTCTTTACTCTTCTTTTAATTTGTTCAGAAGCAATTCTGTATTTAGAATATATTTCTTTACAGTTAAATGTCTGATATTTTTCATAAAAAGTTGAAGTTCTTATAATAGAAACTCTTAAAATTGAGCTTTCATCAGTTTTTCTTCCATAATTAGGTGAAATCAAACCAATTTTTTTTTTTTTTGCACAAGTCAGACTTTCTGTATCTTACTTTCATAAAATTAGAGTTAAAGGGTAACCAAACCAGGAAATTGGAGGCTGACTCCGCCCACAGCTGAAATTTGAAAATCCAGTCAGTGGGGCGGGGCGGGGCTTGGGGGCAGGACTGTTATCATTACTGGAGCTGCAGATCATGACGTCAGACTTCTGAAACTGATCACAAAATTCAACTGTAATACCTCATTTCAACCTGTAGGGGGCAACAAACAGGCGGTTTTTGACCATATTTCAAAGAATTAAACTGTGTTTATTTCAATTTGTCAAAAATGTGGCTATGACTAACAGACAGCACTTTTAAAGCCCCATTTATAGATATCAACAGACAAAAAAAAGTAATTTAGGGTTCGGTTACCCTTTAATGTTTAGGAATTCTCACCTTTTACTGCTGTTCTTTTATCATTATTTTATTCTTAGCTTTGAGACAAATGTGAAACTCTGAAAAAGACTAAAGCAGTCCAAAATTCTCACGACCATCTGAGGCTAAATCCCCTAAATTCTAATACAAACTGTTCATTTAGAAACTAAATTTTTCTACACAACACGACGTTCTGTGAATGTTTGGTTCTTCTGGATTATTTAAATTAATTGTAGTACTTCCCCCATCTCAGGATGCTTTGCTGATTGGCCATCGTCATTATTAGTTTCACGGTTCCACTGCTTCATGACTCCTGGTTCGCCTCTTTGGGCCTTTGCGGCTTGCCGTCTTCGACCTCCTCCAAAGACACTGTCTGAGTCCAATCCTAGTCCCTGATTGGTCAAGGCGTGACCTGGTGGGTGTTTTGTAAGTGGAACCAAAAACGGTGATAGAAACTCTTGGGTGAACACAAGAACGCAGACGCTCAAAAGGAACTTTTACTAGAGCTCATTTGTCAAAGTCAAGGCCCGGGGGCCGGATCCGGCCCTCTGGGTAATTCTATCCGGCCCTCCAGATCATTTCATTTTATTGTTATTAATGTTATCTTGCGTTCATTTCTAACTTGTATAATTTTGACAACATTTATTTTTATGGAAAGTTAAACATTGAAAGTTATTTAAGGTTTAAGTTGATTTATTCTGGAATAACATTTCTGTCTTTTTTGTTACTTATTTTGGCATTTACCAAGATTTTTTAGGCTATTTTGGAGTTTAGCTAATATTTGCACGCTAGTTGTTTTGGCTAATTTGTGTTTTTTTTTTTTCAGTCCATTTTGGAGTTCATCTAATATTTATACACTGTTTTGGCTAATTTAGGGATTTTTTTTCTTTTTTTTTTTGGTCCATTTTGGAGTTTAGCTAACATTTACACGCTAGCTGTTTTTGAAAATTTATGTTTTTCTTTTTAGTTTTTTAGGCTATTTTTAAGTTTAGCTAATTTTTATCTACATGCTAGCTGTTATAGCTAACCTTAGTTTTTTTTTTTTTTACTAATTTGGCATTTAGCTAATATTTTAGCTTTCCATCAGCTTCATCGTTTTTAGCTATCAATTTCAGCATCTTCAGCTATCAGCATTCACACTAGCATTATCACAGGTGATGCTATATATCTAGTTCATAGTTAAAATTAAATATTAAATAATTAGTGTAATAGTTCAAAAGTTGCAGTTTTAAAAATGTAGTATTAGAATGTTCAATAAATGTTTGTCCTGTTCGGCCGTGACTGAAGGTGTGTTTTGGATTTTGGCTCAGAGTTTTACATCTGTTCAAGAGTTAACTTCTGCTTTTCCTCTGATTTCCTCAAAGATTTTTTTCATTCTCCAAGTCAAGGAAGTTCGACTGAGTCCAGGAGTTCAGCGACGGTCTCGTGAAACCATTGGACTTCGTGTGAGTACATGATTTTGACACAAAAAGGACAGTGAGAAGATTGAAGAGCGGAGAACCCTGAGGGACTCCTGAGTTGACGACGTCCTCTTGTAAAAGCACAAATGTTCTCTTTACCGGTTGTTCCAGAGGGAGTTTGTTGAAGGCTTCCCTCAAATCCATTAATGCTTAATAAGAGAAATGAACTACAGTGGTGTGAGAGGCCGGTGTTCTTCAGTGTGGACAGCAGAGGCTGCAGCTTGCAGTTGGTTCTGCTCCATATCTCAGCGGCTTCCTGGAGTCTTAAATCTCCAACATTCTGTTGAGCACAGCTTTGCTAACCCCAGACAGCCACCTCTGTGGCACCGCTATCACTCACCGTGTGTGCCGCAGCGTGTGACCAGACCACACTCCAGATAACCTGATGTTATTGATGCTCAAGACCACAGAGCCACCGCTATCTACATGCGCTGCATAAAGCGCACAGCCGGGATGGAGTTAGCAGGCGGAGCAGGTCTGAGGGGCTTCGTGTCATCTTCTGCTCTCCTCTTTCTTCCTCTCCTCCTTCTGATTCTGTGCTTTTTTCTCCTCACAGCCCAGTTTTCTCCTCTGCTCCTTCCCTCTGGCTGTCCTCGTCTCTCTTCCACCTCATCTTCCTCCTCTCTCCTGCCCATTTATCTAAATCTGTGCTCCCCTTAACCACTTCTTATCAGAAGTGGCGGTCGCTCTCCATCCTAAACGTACCGCTCCAGATTTTAATTTTCTTTAGATTAATGTCCTCCTCTCCTCTCTTAATGCCTTCAGCCTTCAGCTATTTGGCTCCGCGATGTCTATCAGCGTGCACAGACACAGAAACGCACTGAGAGGGTTGCACGTGCACGCACGGATTCTTTATTTATCTCTGTACACTAAAAACTGGATTTTCTGATTTCATAATCTACAAATTATCTAAAAATGTCAAATAAATGTATTCAACAGCGAAAATGTCAGATTCTAGTAGCTTGTTTGGAACTTGGTTTTAAATAATACACCACCTCATGCTTGACAGTGTTGATCCAGGGGGCGGAGCTTGTAACTACAGCTCGATTTCCCTCCAAAACGATGCGTTCAACTTTATTTATTCTGGGAATTTTCTCTATTTGGGAAAATTTAATTTAAATAAACTGAAGAAAATTACAGAGGACAAATTTGAAATAAATATATACACCATTAAATTATTAAATAAATGTGTCATTAATTATTTAAAATTGTCATTTCATAAAAACAAGTGGAAATCAATAAATAAATGTTTGTGGCATTAAAATATTCAAATTGTATTTTAAAAGCATATTTAAAGATTTCATGACATATTTAATTATTTCATGGCTGGAAGAGACAAAATGAAATAAATATATTTAAAATGAAATAAATGTATCATTAATTGTTTAAAATTGGCATTAAATAAATACAATAAATAAATCCTCATATTTTTATGACCAGCATGAGAAAACTTTAAAAATACCACCTTTAACAAGCTCACCCCAATTGGAGAGAGTGGTTGCCGTAGAAACGTTGACTCGGACCAATCACTGTCGTCTGGCTCCAACATGGCGGCGTCCGTATCATGAAAAATGGCGACAGAATAGACTTCATTTGGTCTGACCTGATAGAAAACAATTTTCTATGGATGATATCACACTCGCTCAGTCCAGCTCTCATTATACAGTCAACCTTTTGCTGGTATTGACAGACGATACTAAACGTGAAGGGAGGGGATTCTGGGAAATGTGGTTTTTGCTGGATTTAAAAATTTTAATTGAACTTTTTTTCAATTTCTGGTATTAAGGAGGATAAACAAATTGAAAAAAGAAGAAAACATGCCTGAAAAGCTAAACCGTAAAGTGTTTTTGACTGAACTGCTCCCATAGACTGATCGGGCTTCAAGAACAGAGTTCTGCCATCACTTTCTTACAGTTTTCAGGTCATGGAGTGGAATTTAAACGATGAAAAACTAACATTTTAGAAGTCGAATCCACTGGACAATCTTGAAACTTCTTCAGTTTGACTGATGGATGAACGAAAACCTTCACCAACATAATTAATGTTAATGCATTAACATGTTAAATTATATTGAATCAGTTTGTCTCAAGAAAAAGTAGATAAAGAGAAACGTCTAATTAGTAATTAGATAAACTCATTTTTATGCAAGTTCATCTGCCTCCTAAAAAAAGTAAAGAGAAAGCGTGATGCAACAGCAGTTCCTACCTGAGGAGGAGTGAAGATTGAGATGTTCCTCACTCGCCTCGCTGAACCCACATCTTCTTTAAAGATAAGAATAACCATCAGCGCTGCTAACTTCCTCTGTGGAGTTCATTACGGAGAGTTTAAACGTGATTATAGAGTCATTTAAGTGTTGCATTTGCTCTGGAAATACCTCACTGAGGAAATTTCCAAGCAGGTGGTCTTTGGAAATCAAAACCTAACGTGTTGATGGGGAAACTAAAATGTCTTTTCCATCATGTCTGCCTTAAACCTTGATGTGTTTTTTGTCGATTTGTTTCTGTTTTTATGTTTTACAAAAATGCATAACAAAAATGTGACCCCTGCCACAGACTCGAAAACTTACCAAAGTTTGTAAGCACCCAGTAACCTGTGAAAATAAAAAAATAAAAAAATAAATTTTTGGCACAGAAAAACCCATCTCCCTCAAAAATGATGACATCACCGTGGGAAAATTTTCGTCAAGAAATAAAAAAGAGCCAAATCTCGTATAGGGCTCAGAAATATATTTCAAAATCTACTAACACAACCAAAAAATGCATGTTGGGGATATCCAAATGAAATGTTGAGATTATTATGGGATGTGGCAAATTGAGAAACATGGCGATTGTCAAATTTTTCTGCTATATACATTTTTTTAGCGATCTTCACAAAAACTCCTCCCATTTGATCACATCTTAACTCCTCAATCATCACTCAGACCCTACAATGTAAAAAAAAAAAGTTTAAAGTTGTTGATTCTGAACGGTGTTAGCATGGCAGGCTAGCAAAAGGGTCATTCCTCTGTTGCTCACATATTTTTCACTGGATTATTGTTAATAATCTAACATGTGAATCCCTGGCACAAGCTGAACGAAATGATATATCACACGATATGAATATATCAAGAATCCGGGCGTAGCTAGCCAAAAACCTCTGTTGCTAAGGAAATGCAAAACTTTACTTTTGCCAATTCGTCTAAAAATGACATAGATCTTTTCGGCACTCCCGGATGATTAAAAAATAAAATGGTTGCTATGGAGGTAAAACTAAAAGGAAAAAGTTATAGCTGTTTTTCTTGAATTTTTTTACGTGGCACTCTGACCAGTGGGGGAGGGGTGTGTAGCAGCCATTCAGCCAAGAAAGGCGCCTCAAAATTAAGACTTTAAAGGGATTTTGACTTAATTTCTAAAACCTTTTAATTTATTGTTTGTTAATTGACGTGATGTTTAACACTTGAGGCGTCACTAGTGATAATCTTTAACATACTGTAACTTTTCAATTGTTAACACAATAATTCCAGTTGTGTTAAAGGGTTAATGTGTTTTTTTAATGACAATACACCCCAACACATAAAAAAGTTAAACATTAAAAAAGATTATTTTATTATAATGAAGCATATTTAAATCTGTAGGAATGCAGTGAAATCAAAGGGTGCTATTGATCAGAGAGGCCCTCATAATCCGATTGGAAGTGCTCTCCACAAGGACCCTAATCTTCAAACAATATAAGAGCATAATTACATGTAGGAATAATTATTTTTTAAGAGATCTAGTAGGACTAAATGTAGCAGCAATACATTCTAATTAAGGGAGAGGCTGACGAAAAGCAGCTCTAAGATTAGTTGGCAATCACTATTAGTCGAGTCAATTACTACACATTAGTAAGCCAAGGACACACACACACAGAGAGTTTTGTGTTTGTGCATATGCAGTCCCCTGTGTGTGATCTGAACACACAAACACACACACTGCGACACCAAGCCTCCATAATTATTTTAATAGGATTTTTTTCTCCATTCAGCCTGAGCTTGTTGCTTTAATAACACCATTACAACCTGAATATAACCTCAATATATTACAGGCTGATATGGCTTTGCAGCCCTCCGCGGCGCTCCGTTTGTGTGCGTGTGTGTGCATGTTGGGGTTAATAAGCTGCTGTGTGTTTTAGAAGAGGCACTTGGCCCCTCTGCTCTCCGTCTTTGTCTCCGGCGCCGGGCGGCCGGTGAGGAAGAGCGCTGACAACAGCAGAATGGCCTCCAGAGAATAAAACACCGCTCATTGTTTTCTATTAGCTAACTCTGCTCCGCGCCGTTCCCTAACCTCATCTCCTTATTTTACATTGAAATGAAATTGGTTAGGGGGAGGAAATGCGAATAAATGTACGTCCGTCACAGAGAGGCGCGCTCCTTTTATCTGGCCTGCATACTCCTACCCTCTTTTTTTCTTTTTTTGCCACAATAATGTTTAATTCCCTTAAACATGAGAATTAATTAGTGTAGATCTGCATCTGAATGGGAGCAGCTGCCGGCGCCGGCCTATCCGGGCCCTGTCACAGCCCTGGAAGGAGCTGCTGTTGGACTGAATCAGCACCTGAGCGGCGGCGGCGGCGGCGGCCTTCACTGCAGACAGGGTTAAGCGCTCCACAGATTCCTAAAGGTAGCTCAATGAACAAAATAATACTCTGAAATAGATGCAAATGGTGTTGAAACGTTGCCCTCTTCTGTCCTCTTTAAAGTCACGTTTAGAGCTTATTTTAAAATCGACTTTTAGAGAATTTAAAGGATTTGAACAGGTTTTCAGGTTGTAGATGCACCTTAAGATGAGCACAGGTGTGTCTTGCAGTTTTCTCGAGTCTCATACCGCCATGAAAATGGATCGTACCATTATCGTTCGTGTGGAATGACTCAAGTTTGATATCCTTATGCCATAATCATGTTGTTTATAAGGTGCAAGTACGGGGTGTGCACGTGATATGAAAGTACCAGGATGTTCTGGAGTCAGGCTGGACACTAGGAACCTATCACGTGAACAGCACTAGAAATGTGTACGACACGCCGACATCTCACCTGCTTTGACTTGTCGCCCACAGCACGCCCGTTACATGAACATTTTTGCTCTACGGCTTCATTGAGCTGTCGACTACTGCCGTGCCCATTTTCTCCCCTATTAAACTTTTTGACTTACACAGAGTTCTAAAATTTGACATAAGGGTCAGACCAGGAACAGATGAGAGGGGTGTTGTCCTAGAGACGGAAATAACATCAAATCTGAGTGAAAATATGTTTTATTTATGATTACGTGCTAGTATGTATCCTAAAACAGAAAATGTAGGGGGTTTTATTTAAATACTGTGACGTTAGTGTTCATTTGAGTTCACTAATGGTTTGATATTCTACAGCAGGGGTGTCAAACTCAATCACACAAGGGGCCAAAATCCAAAACACGCCTTTGGTCTCTGACCGAACAGATAAACACTTATTAAACACTCTAAAACTACATTTTTAAACTAGACATGTAGCATTACTTGCCATGATGTTAGTGTCAATGCTGTAAGCTGAATTTGGCCACTGAAGATGCTAGTGCTGATAGCTGAAAATGCAGAAATTGATAGCTTAAAATGCTAAAGCTGATAGTCAATAAAATATAGCAAAATGCCAAATTATCCTAAAAATCTGTAAAAGCAAACTTGGGTTAGCCAAAATAGCTATCATTTTGCTGAACAAATAGCTAAACCTTGAAATAGCCCCAAAACAAAAAAAACGTAATTAGCCAAAACAGCTAGCGTGTAAATATTAACATAGCTCAAAAATAGCCTTAAAACCGTTTGAAAAGCCTAAATTATCCAGAGTAACTTGCATGTAGCTGAAATATTAGCTAAATACCAGAATAGCCAAAAAAAATAAAAAAAAAGCCTAAATTATCTAGCATGTTGCTGAAATATTAGTTAAATGCCAAAAGAGCCTAAAAAGCGTAAAAAAGCCCAAATTAGCCAAAATAGCTATATCTGAAATATTATCTAAACTCCGGGTATAATTATTATAAGGTTTTGTTATAACATATTATAATTATTAAGTTAATCTCATAATTCTGCTATTTATAACTTAAGTAAATATATCTTTATTATTGTAAATACTTTTTTACTAATAATTGTGCATCTTCTTGTAATGTTGACTTTTTCTCAATTTTTTTTCTCAAGTTTTAAGGCTGTATTCACTCATAATTTTATAACTTTATTCTAGACGTTTTTTGTGTGTCTGATACCCATTTTAACTTTTATTCTACTTTATAATGTCCAACTTGAGCTGTTTCTGTAAACACGAATCATTCCTGCAGCTGGATGAGTGGAAAACTGCAAATGTTGGAACAACTCCCATAAAGAAGGAAAAAAAGCCAATTTGACATCAGATTTCTTTAAGAAACTCCACTTTTAGATGTTTGCAGTTATTCTACACTGCTATTTCATAAAAAAAGATTCAGGCTCCAAATAACTTTGTCATCAGATTATTAGAAACCTGTTTCCACCTCAGAAGAGCGTGGTCCTCCAGAGGAGGCGGAGCTCCGTCCCAGGTGTCATCCTGAATCAGGACTCGCTCCTAAGCGGCCGCCCGCTCAAACGAAGCTCCAATCAAAGGAGACAAATTAGAGGAAAATGTTAGAAAAAATGAAAGTTATTCATTGGTGACGTGTCAGTGTTGATCATCTCCTGCATCTTCACTTCCATTGTCCTCATTCATTATCCCAGCGATGACGCCTCTGTCCCAGCCCAGTCAGAACACATTATCCACCTGCAGTGACATTACTGCGGGCTGCTTCCATCATATCAGCATGTCACTTTATCTGAGACGGGCGCAGCCAATCCGACGCATGGCTGCGTCCCGACGGCCAATCGGCTGTCAGAGATACGAATGTCTCCTCCTCTTAGGGTGATGAGCAGCCAGAGGATGGAGAGACGTCTGAACTCCATCGAGGTGCAGATGTTGAAATCAACCGACATGAGTTCACAAGGATTCCACAGGAACACGCTGAAATGTTTATTTATTTATTTTTTCTGCATTTCTTGAATCATTTATGGAACAAAATATACGTTTTCTTTTAAATTCGTTAATTTTATTGTGAAAAAGTAAAATTTGCATCTTTTATGTAGCCTTAGCCCCTGAACGACTGAATTTATTTCCAGATACGAAATTAAAAAAATCACTTTTTTTTGCTCTTAAGTAATTTTGTAGCTGAAGTGGTTTGTTGCATATTTGCGAAAACAGCAATTAAGAGGTTAATTTTGTATTTTTTTCTCAACAAGTCTATTTTTGTCACAAAATAAAACAATTTCCTTTAAAAGTGTCATCCAAAATGGTAAATGAGGAACAAAAAAACCAGCTACGAATGGGTTTGAAAAAAGAAAACAAATCACAACCAGGAAAAAAAACTCAAAATGTTAAGACACAAACTTTGCTTCCCTAATTTCTGCCTTCAAAAACACAGCAGTACCTTGAAGTGTTTAATCGTCCTCACCTGTAAAAAACAAGACGCATTTAAAAAATTACATTTGAGAAACACAGCAGCTCTAACCCCGAATTATGTTGAGCCAAATTATTCTGATTTAAGTATTTTAATTGTGTCATTAATGCTACGCTCACACTGGCCTCGGAAACACGTGCTCAAGCGACCACGCCCAATAAACAGACTTCAAAACTCACATCTATGCGTCGCTATCCAATATTTTAAGTCCATCTTTTGGTTATATGTTCATCCTGGAGCAAAATTCACCAGATTTGCACCACTTTTCCACATTTCCCACCAAACATTTTCCAACTATGTGGGCTAGTATTGAGTATCGACCACTGACTGTACCTAAGAACTGGACTGAGTGAGTGTGATGTCACCCATAGATTATGACTTGGTTCCAACGACATGAAGTCAATTCAATTGCTGTTTTTCCGCCAAAACGCACGCCACCATGTTGGAGCAAAACATCATCAGTGAGCAGCGATTGATCCTGGTCGGTCTGAGTCTACGTTTCTATGGCAACCACTCTCTCCAATCAGGAATGAGCTCCTTAGAAGACCCCACTCCGCACCTGTCTTTCAAACGTTTGACGTGACACCGCCTACTTTAATAAAGTCATATGATTGGCCAGTTTATGACTTGAACTACAGAAAAAAATCTCATGAAAAAAATGAAGATTAAGAACTTGTTTTTCTTCTAATGATAAATAATTACATAATCATGGGAATTATTGATACTTAAGGATTAATAATGACCTGAATCTGTGTTTTTAGTGTAAATATCAGATTTGAAGTTGTGAACCGGATAGTGATAATTAATGTAAAGAAAATAGGGAAGTAGAGCCAAGGTGGGATTATATAAATTCATTTCCACACACTCTATTTGTTCTGTGTTTGACATGTCTTTACATATGTAAACCTCATGGATTGTTCATGTTTATTCTTGCTTTGACTACATGAAATAAACTAATAATGTAATGTAATGTAATCTAATCTAATCTAATCTAGTCTAAAACAAAAAAGGTATCAGAGCTAGAATTTTTATTATGACCAATAGACTTGTTTATATCTTTATAGAAGTTTATGGGATTTTGGCTTCTTGGAACCACTTCCTGTTTGAACGCAAAGGGGGAGGGGTCACTCTGTCCATTTCTCTTATACAGTCAATATTTCAAACTGATCCTTTGAGGTTAAATCTAAATTATGTTTCACAGATTGGTAAAATTGCTTCAAGAATTCTACAGATTTTGCAGGAAATCTTCATTTTAGTACCACAAACACTTTTTAAGTGTCTAAATGTTTCTTAGACCAACCTAGCAAATTAGAGCTTTGACAAACAAAAATTTAAATTATTTCATGGAACCTTTATGCAACATTAATGCATCACCAGCAGAGGGAAATAACTACTTGAAATTGTTGATGATTTGCACATTTTGTGTCTCTTCTATTTCTTAAACAAAGTCAGCAAAAATTTAAATCAGAAATTCAAAATTTACCAGCGCGTTTTGAGGTTATCCTCACAGATTTTAACATCTGTTTTATTAAATTACTGTCTGCATACATTATCAAATGTTTCTTTTTTTGTGAATGAAATCGTCAGTTTGGTTGAAATCCAGCAAATACTAAATACAGTTTTCCTCACAAACAGAACGCTCAGAGAAATATTAACTGTAAAACTTCACTCTTAAAAAATCCGCACAACTGTTCCGTTCACAGCTCCAAAGGTATTAAATGAGAAACAGTTGTATGTTTTTATCGTTTATTCTCCTAAAGCATAATATGGATTTCACATGAAAAAAACGGTTAAACTGCAAATTGGATCAGAAAAAATATAAAGGTGAAGCCCTGAGAGGGAGAGGGGCGGGTAAACAACTTTGGCTTGTGCTTTAATTGAAATGAAAATGTTGTTAAAACACCTTAGATTTCATTATTAGAAGATGAGAGTGTGTCCTGAGCTGTGAAAATGTCCCATTAGCTTCCTGCTGACTTCCATCTCAGCGTCCTGATGTCGAACTAATGTCCAAGTCTGCAGGAGGTGAGATCTGGAAAAATTAACAAATGCTTGTGAAGGTAATTTGTTTTGAGCGTATAACGTCATCAGGCTGCTGCTGCACCTCGTCTTCCAGACAGACTTTAGATTTTACATGTCGGCTGAAGGTTTTCTGCTCCGGGTAAAATGGCCTCCAGCGGGGTGATAAAAGTTATTGATTTAAGTGTTTTTTCATATCTGCTGCCTCTGGTTCCAGGAAATTTTGGTTAGGGTTACATTTTTGGAGGATTTAGCGGTGTGCTTGTGTGGTGGGATTTAAGTTGAGGAGGGCTAAACAGTGATTGTACTAAAAAAAAGTCCTGTGGTAGAGCGTCCATCCTGCGAGTGTAAGGTCGTGAGACTCTAAAAATGTCAGTATATCTGTATTAGAGGAGTTGGAGCTCCCCCAAATTTCCCACATCCAGTTGTGTGATGACTAAAAAGGCTTTAACTTGACTTTAAATATTCCATTCTTATTGACTTTATTTATACTAATATTCCATTGTTTTGTCCATTTTCTCTCAATCATCTGAGGTTTTGGGGCAAAGATGTCCAGCCACCTCCTCCAGCTAATAGACTAATATATTTATTAAAAAAACCAAAACAAAAAACAAGATTCACATTTAGTTTTACTAATATAATCCTCATAGATTCTCAACTAAGGTTAGATTTCCTTTTTTATTGTTATTTTAGAGCAAAATTACCATATTTTTGGAGAGTAAATCCCATTTTTTTTTAAACATTTTACCAGGGTGCGACCTATTCTCAGGAGCAACTTAACATTAAAAATATTACTGGCTCATATATTTATCACTTCTCAAGTTGTAACGATTAGTTGATTTTCTACAATCCAACCAGATCGATCTGTCTGAGGCAAGTTGTTGATCGAATCGGCCTATATTTATTATGAAGTCATTTAAAAGTGAAAAAAATCAGTAATTGATATTGGAAAACACCATTTTGTCACGGTTCAGCCTGCTGCTTCTCTCTCCAACCACTAGAGGGAGCGCTCTCCTGAGTTTTGACCTCACCACCTGCCTTCACCTGGATTAACCTTCATCAGCTGTTTCCCATCACCTCATCACTGCCACAGTATTTAGTCTGGCTTCTCACCACAGCTCACAGCGAAGTCTTGTTTGTCCTGCTTACAGTCCGAGCGGTCACACCTATTCCTGTCGCTTTGTGTTTGACTCCTCCCTGAATCCTCAACTCTCCGCCTGGCCTCTGTGTTTTGACCTCAGCCTGTTTTCTGGCCCCGCCTTGCCTTGTCCCGTGTCTTCATTAAAACCTTCGTTTGGACATGGATCCACACGCCGCTGCCTCTTTGTCACATCTAAATTGAGCCGTGGTCGGTCAATTTTACTATAACATACTATGACGGTGGGCAACGTATGTATAATGCAGCAGAAACTCTTCAACCATCATTCCAGTCCCAAAAGACACCTTGTGACAATACAGTGTAGAAGAATGTTTTAATAATATTCGGATAATTCTGATGGGGAAAAACAAGAGTGGGCTGGACTTGATGGAACTAAAATGTGAATGGATTTGACATTCATTCTTGTTTACTTGTTTGTTTGTACACAGGTTTACTTTATATGGCAAGAAAAACAAGGAATCTGGAAAACTTAACCTGCACTGTTAAATACCAGGTAAAACCAGGTTAAAGTTTGGCTAAAGATGTCCCAGATCGGTTTTAAGTGAGTGAACCGGATCATTCAAAATAAACCAACATCAACTAGAATTGGAACGTTGATTCCTGTCAACAACCTTTAGAGGGCGCTGCAGGTATGTATAATTATCAAAACATTGCATTGTGGGAAACGTATTTTGGAGCTTTCTGGAAAGTAGTAAATCACAAATGAAAAGATAAACAAGATTTCAATTAATCTGTGGTTTTGTGTTTTATTGTTCCCTTTTGAAGTTAACTTTAACTTCAATTTTATTCATTTCTCTGGGAACATTAAATTAACCCAGCGGCTATTTTTATCTGTTGTCTGCGGACCAATGTTAAAAATAATATAAATGTTATTATAGCTCAAAGCCTTTGTGGAAGAGTGTCCGCCCTGAAAAAAATGGACCCAGTGCCTCCCAGCTTGACAGAGCAGCTGTGTCTGCGGTTCACTGCTCCCCCAGCAGATGGATCAAATGCAGAGAACAAGTTACACACAGTGTGTGACAACTTATGGGACTTCAACATTTGTAATCATCCTAAGGAGGAGAGGCATATTAAAATTCTGTTCTCGTTCAGTCTCGTTGCAGCTCAGGGTTCGCGTTCAACTCAGGCGCCTGGTCTCGTCAACGATCCAGGGGGCGCTAGTCATCTCAGCACGCCTATTGCTACTGACAGCAGCGCAGAAGAAGAAACATCTAAAACAAAAATGGAGGAGAATCTGATCGTTCTCATCCTAAAGTTTGTAATTTTTTTTACTATTTGCGTCAAGGAATTATTATTTTTTTTTAAACAGCAAGTAATGTGCTGTCCCACATTTCAGAAGGTAATGTAACATTACTGAGTCACAGACAGAAGTACCGCTGAAAACGTCATCATTCAGAGTTAGATGGTGAGAGTCTCTGAATGATCTCATGAACCCAGATATGGAGGCATAATTACCAATGCTTTTTTAGAACTCTTTAAAATTAAAAAACGTGATCTCTCAACATCATCCATGTCTTCCATGCACTTTAAACGAGATATATAATCCTTTGACACTGGATCTCCAGTGTTTATTTTCTCTGATTCACTGTAACTTTTCAACCGTTAACATGATAATTCCTGTAGATTTTGAAGAAGAAGCCGGCTAATAGAGTTGAAAAGTACAGTATGTTAAAGATTTTGTGTTTAAGCGTCACCAGTGACTCCTCAGGTGTTAAAGATCATGTCAATTAATAAAGCAACGCAAATAATAAAAAAGTTTTAAAGATTAGGTCAAAGGCCCTTTAATGTCTTAATTTTGAGCTATCCTTTTTGACTGAGTGGCTACTACTCCCCCTCCCCCTGGTCAAAGCTGCAAATTTATGAAAAACAACTATAAGTTTATCTTTTTAGCTTCATCTTCATAGCAACCATTTTATTTTTGGCTTGGCTGGGGATGATGAACAGATCGATGTAATTTTTAGAAGAATCTGTGAAAGTAAATTTTTGCATTTCCTTAGCAACGGTGGTTTTTTGCTAGCCGCACCCACATTCCTGATATGTTCTTATTGTGTGATATATCATTTTGCTCAGCTTGAGCCAAGGATTCTGCTTTTCTCCTTTAAAACCAACTGGAATTATTGTGTTAACTGTTGAAAAGTTACAATATGTTAAAGGTTTTGTGTTTGAGCGTCACCCTCAGGTGTTAAAGGGTTAAAGTTCATGTCAATTTATAAAGCAAAATAAATAATAAAAAAAAAGTTTCAGAAATTAAATCAAAAGCCCTTTATTGCCTTAATTTTGAGCCACCCTCTTTGACTGAGAGGCTACTAGGCTCCCCTCTGGTCAGAGCTACAAATTCATGAAAAACAGCTATAACTTTTTCCTTTTAGTTTTATCTTCATAGCAACCTATTTAGTTTTTGGTTGTCTGGGGGTGACGAACAGAGTGATGTAATTTTTAGAAGAATCTGCAAAAGTAAAATTTTACATTTTCTTAGCAACCGAGGTTTTTTGCAAGCCACGTCCACATTCCTGATATGTTCATATCGTGTGATATATCGTTTTGTTTAGCTTGAGCCAGGGATTCTGCTTTTCTCCTTCAAAATCTACTGGAATTATTGTGTTGAAAGTTACAGTATGCTAAAGATTTCGTGTTTAAGTGTGACCGGCAACGCCTCAGCTGTTAAAGGGTTAATACATAACTACTTATTCTTTGAGGCCACTTCACAACTTTAAAACAAGATGTGGGAATTCTGGGAGTTTTTCCACATTGAGCTGTCAGTATTTATGCTTCCAGCTTTTACTGTGTTTTTAATTTGTTAAACATATCTGTAAATAAAGAACGATTTGGTGGTCCAGGTGAGCATCAATAAGCTTCGGCCTGACAGGCCAATACTGTAGCGCTTTAACAAGGCGAGGCTCCGGGTCAAGGCCGGACTGGGTTTTTGCAGGGACACCAATCAGTCAGATGTGCAAATCAATAGCGTGGAGAACAGATAATAATGGAACAAATGAAAGGAACCCACCGGTGTGTCCGCGGCGGCTCCTCCGCGGTCCGGAGGGGAGAGCGATACTGGTGCTTTAGGTAATAGACTTAGCCCTGATATGCTATTCCAGTTAATCGTCTAATCCAGTCCCCTGCCTGCTGTCGCCAGGTTATAGCCCTATCCCTGCCACAGCCTATTCACAGAGATAATAAACGAGCGCGGTGATGGGCTGTATATCCCTCCTTAGGCTGATAAGCCGCCGGCAGGGAAATGAAATTCTGCTTTTGCTGAAACATTATGATTTATGGAACGGGAGCGCGGCACCGGCGGCCTGCGCCGTGTACAGGAGCGCTCCTGTGTGTGCGAAAAAGAGAAACACACAGTGCAATGTTGCCTGTTTGTGTTGAATTCCAGCTTATCTTTGCGGTGTAATTAAATCACAAAATTCTCTATTATGTCCCTGAAATCCAGTAATTATTGCAGGTCTCCCACCACTATTCCTTTAAAGAAACACAGTAAAGAATCAAAGCTTTTGATTTTTATTTAATCATTTTTTACTCACTTCTAGACATTTTTTTTAACTGCTAAAAATGTTTGAATTTTTAAAATAATAGGCCTCATGTATCAATATCTCAATGAGTAAATTGTCGTCAGAATTCCAGTAATTTCCACAAACTTCTAATATTTTTGTTAAGTTTCTGGCTTAAATTTCTTATTACACTTGTTTTATGACAAAATAAACTTCCTAGTAACTTTAGAGTAAGACTTAACAACTTGTTTTAAGTCTAAACTCTTGAATAAATCTTGAGTCATTTGACCTAGAAAAGATCTTATTCTAAAGTTCCATTCAATTCAGTTTTATTTATATAGCCCAGTACAGCTGTCTCAATGGGTTTCACACCGATAATTGCACAAAAACTTAAAGAATCAGTCATAAAAGATAAGCAATAGCTGGTTGGAAGCCAGAGGCGAGGTCCACGGCCAAGAACAGGAGCACCAACGAGCCACCTGGAATCTGAGAGGGACAACACATGAATCGCCAAACAGAACTAAATGAAGAATAAATCATAAAGAAGAGAGGAAATAAAAATAGAGGACACACCTCCGGTGCTCCATGCTTTCCCCGGCTTCTAACAGTCTACTAACTGTTGCGGAAATTTAATTCAAACGTTCCAATAGTAAGTTGCTTGCAAAAGTTCTAAGTTTTTACTACATATAACTTTTTTTTAAGCAGAAATGTATTAGTGAACAGAACCTAGACTGATTTCAAGACACAGATTTGGTTAATTTAGAGAAACTGGAGTGTTTAGTTTGACTCAGAACTCAACAAATGCTTTTAACAGCAGCAGGAGAGAAGTTTCTAAGTAAATATATATTCATTTTGAAGACAAATTTTTATTAGCTTGTGTAACTCTAGTCTTAAAGGTCAATATGGTTTAGAAATATCAAGTGTTGAACTTTAGTTTTGTTTTTACTTAAAACTAAACTTGAGCATATTTCCATTTACTAGAGCATTATACCTTAATATGAGTATTTTAAGATTTAACAGTGACTTAAGAGATAAATTTATTTTTTTTAAACCTCAATTAAGCTATAACTACACCGCAAAAAGCCACCATATTAATTCTAGAAAAGTCTTTCTTTTTAGTAGAAATTGAGTAGAAACAGTTTAAATTATCTGACAGTGAATTTTACTCAACAGATTTCTTGATTTAAGAAAATGTCCTCCTTAGTAAACAGGTTAAATCTTAAAAGTAGCCAAAAAAATTATTATAAAGCTACAATTTAAAACAAAAAAACTAGAATATATGAGCTTAAATAAAATGTATTGTCTGCTGTTCAAATCAGTGTTCAAATGCATTTTTGAAATATGTGTGAATTACTAGTTTCAAGTTTTTAAAAAGTGATATAATCTAAAAAAAACCTTAAATTATGATATTTTCTTGTCCTTAAATCAGGCCTGCAGGGTTTTTTTTTTTGCTAATTTTGCATGTTAAATGAAACATTTTTAGATTTACAAGCTAAACAGGACAGACGATAAATATTTAAGTTTAATAATCTTACACATAGTGTTGTTTATATCTAAAATCAAGATTAATAAGATTTCATAATTAATTTTAAGATTAATAATCTTAGGTAGATTGACATTTTTTTTCTCAAATAGGAAAAATTCAAGTTCAAGTTTATTGGTTTAGTTCCCGTTTGTACAATTAACACAATATACAATAAAAACAAACAATAAAAAAGAGAAATAGGCAGAAGCTTATCAAGCTCATTCAATGTCTTTCCTTGAAAACTATAATAGAAGAAAAAAAAAAGAATTCATCCATTACTTCTTTTAAAATGTCTACATTTAGTGGTTATTTCGCTCTAGTGTCCCTGTTCTGCTATGACATCATCAATGTGCGACTTTGTAGTTTTTACTGAATTCGTCCAAAACAATAACAAATAAGAAAATCCCATATTTCCTAAAATCCGAGTTGTAAAAATTAAAACTGTACAGAACTAAACCTGCATTAAAATGAAAGGAATGGTCCTTCACCTGAAGATATCTCAGGGATGCTCCAGAGATAAAAGGAGGACAACAGTAAATTAAGACAGTTTGTGAGCTAAACATTTCAGGCTCTTCACACTGTTAATTACATGACATTAAAACCTTGAAGTTTACACGCTGGAGCTTTAAAGGTGATGTTCTGTGAAAAAGCTGTTTTTCAGTCCATTTAGCAAATCCTCTGAACTCAAAAACCGACGCAGCCCCCTGACTTTTCCCACCGCAGGTGACTGAAGAGAACAAGTGCCTCCGGCGCGTCGACGCTCTCCGCGTGAACGACATAAATCAGCTGTTTTCCTCTCTTAACGGCTGATGCAAGAAAAGTAAAGAAAAAGGATGAGCGGCGATTATCGGAGCTGATTTGCATGCTGACAGGAGCAGCAGAACAATGAACCACCAGCAGCATTATCAACACATTTTCAGCTCTTCATATCCCATTAAGGTGATGTGTGTGTGTTTGGATGGGAGTCGAACGTTGTTGGAGTGAGGCCAGCAGCTCTCAATTGACCTCAGGGTCAGACCACTTGACCTCTGACCTCCCAGAGGCTTCGCCTCTCACTTGCATCCGCCTCCATCAGATCATCATTTCTGCGGAAATGGAAACCGTTTTATTCCAATCCCAGATCATACAGACCTTTTTAGATATTTTGATCAAATAAAGCACTTAAATTGTAATCTGTCAGGATTTTTCCATTTGAGCTTCAATGTTTTGTAAAAATAAAATTCTTAGAAAACACTTTAAGAAATTTGAAGTTCCATTTTTTTTTTCATCTTAAAAGCGTTCTTTTAAATCTGATTATGACGTTTTTAGCCAAAATCAAAAAGCTTTTGTCACTTTTGAATAAATATTTCATGTACAGCAGTATAGCATAGCATAGCACAGCCCCCCTCCCTTTCCTCTGCTCTGTTTGCACGCTCACACATGAGCTGATAGCCTCAAGCTAGCATTAGCGGGACAAACAATAACAAGAAGTAATATTGGATCAATCCAGTCCCTACGGCATGTTAGAAACACAAATAAGACAGTTTTCATGGGAATGGGTCTTTAACCCTAGAGTACAATCAGGTGATTTTTACCTGAACATTTATTTATTTATTTTCATTATGTGTCATTTTTCTGAGCATCATGGATTTCTCTGGGTAAAGTACCAAGAATGTGGGGACCAAAGGTCAAGTCTCCAGTGTCATTATTATTTTATTTCTAAAGGAATTTTTTGTTCTCAAATTCCTAATTTTTCAGTAATTTTCAAGCATTTTGTTAGAAAATTCCTATTAGGTATTTTATATCAGGTTAAATTACACAGAAAAAGTGATGGTGTAACTTTTTATAGCAAAAGTGTTTTTAGGTTAAGTCTTGTTTCCCCTGCGTGGTACAGTCCGGATAATGGATGGAGGGAGGGATGGATGGATGGATGGACGGATGGATGGATGGATGGACGGACGGATGGATGGACAGATGGATGGATAGATGGATGGATGAAAGGATGGACGGATGGATGGATTGATCGATGGACGGACGGATGGATGGATGGATGGATGGAGGAGGGAGGGATGGATGGATGGATGGATGGAGGGAGGGAGGGATGGATGGATGGATGGATGGAGGGAGGGAGGGATGGATGGATGGATGGATGGAGGGAGGGAGGGATGGATGGATGGATGGACGGACGGACGGAGGGACGATGGATGGACGGATTGATCGATGGATGGATGGATGGATGGATGGATGGATGATGGATGGACGGACGGACGAAGGATGGATTGATGGATGGATGATGGATGGATGGATGGATGGACGGACGGAGGGACGGAGGGACGATGGATGGACGGATTGATGGATGGATGGATGGACGAATTGATGGATGGATGGATGGATGATGGACGGACGGACGGACGATGGATGGATGGATTGATGGATGGATAGATGGATGGATGGACGGATGGATGGATGGACGAATTGATGGATGGATGGATGGATGGATGGACGAATTGATGGATGGATGGATGGATGATGGATGGACGAATTGATGGATGGATGGATGGATGATGGACGGACGGACGGACGATGGATGGATGGATGGATGGATGGATGGATGGATGGACGAATTGATGGATGGATGGATGGATGGATGGATGGACGAATTGATGGATGGATGGATGGATGATGGATGGACGAATTGATGGATGGATGGATGGATGATGGACGGACGGACGGACGATGGATGGATGGATGGATGGATGATGGACGGATGGATGGATGGATGGATGGATGGATGGACAGATGGATGGATGGATGGATGGATGGATGGACAGATTGATGGATGCATGGATGGATGTTGTATTTCCTCCATGGTTATAATGTGGTTCATTTATGACACATTTGTGAACATTTCAAACAAAGATCACAACTTTTCTCACTTTTTCCACATATGACTGATTTTCATCCATCCTATATAGTTTTACTACATAGCGACGCTGTAACACGGCCTTAACATGACCAGAGGTCACGTCTGTGTGACTCCTGCTGTAATTCCACAGTCCAGGCGTATGTGGAGCTGTGCTGAGGACCCACCCCCCCTCACTGAACATCATGCTGAACACCTGTACAGGTGGTGTGTGGATGAGGTTTCAGACGGCGCCGTCCGGCTGTCCTCCTCCCCTAACGTGCAGCCTCACCTCCTCGTTACTCCTCGTGTTCAGCCGCTGAACCTCCAGACTCCTCCCACTCCTCGGTCGCTCCTCGTCCTCGCTTCACCTCTCCCTCCACAGTTCGTTTGTCTTTTTTACTTTCTACTCTTTCGCCTCCCTTCTTCTCCTGACTCCCCTCCCCTCCTCCCCCCCCCCCTCGCTCCACATCTCTGTCGCTGTTGGCAGCCCATTTAAATGCTCCATTGGAGAAGGATTAAGGTTTATGCAAGGTCAGTGTGGGATGTGATAATTATAATCACAGCTTTTTGCCTGGCCAATGACGGCCATTTGTTATTCTCAGCTCAGTGGCTTCAGAAGCCCCTGGGGGGGAGCTGGTGGGAGGTGTTGACAAGAGGCTGGCTGATTTACTGGGCCTCCCCCCCACCCCACCCCACCCCACCCCACCCACCAGCATAGAGCTGACTTCTGGCTCTCCTCCTCCTCATCCCTCCGTTCTGTCATCCTCCTGGTAGCGTCTCCTCTTTGCTTCCTTTTCCTCACAGCTTTCTCCAACTGCCGCCTCAGCAGCTCAAAGATCAGGAAAAAACAAACATCCTCACATATTTCCAAACTTTTCATGAAACTTAGAAATAAATGAGATAAAACAACATTATTACTCTAATCATCATTGGTCTCTGTGATCTAACGCAACAATTTGAACATTTTTATCTACATTTCCAGGAAACTTTTACAAACTCTGCAATTATCTTAGATTAAACTTCTAATTTCTATTTTTTCAGCTGGTCTCTTAAATAAATTAAACACTTCAAGAGCCATTTTGGTCATTTTCCCACAGTAGGAGCCACTTCTGTCCTCCTTTAGAAAAATAAGACACTGATTTGTATTCATGTAACTGTTATGATAATTATGAATGTTTGGCTTAAAAAAAAAGAATACACTAAAAAATAGCTTTTTTTTTTCTGAATATGGAATAAATTATAACTTTTGACAGAGGGTCACATGACTTCCTTTCAAAATAAAAGACACCCTGTGCCTCAAAGGATCATTTCAATGCAGGAAATCATTAATAAACAAAACTTTTTTTGGTATATCATAGCCAGAAATTCAGAAATCAAAAATTAAAAGCTACTTAAGTGACTCTCAATTCATTTAAAAAAAAATCCTTAAATTTTTTAGAAAGAAATCAGTCCACCTTAAGATGAATTCTACTTTTGCCGGCTGACTTCAAAATTATTTTCTACGCTCAAAAATCTGTCAAAATGTTTCATCACGACTTTGGTAAACTGTGAAGCTGCACACTTGATGGAATTTTGGAGCATTATGGGTAATGTAGTCAGGAGTTACACTGCTAGTAAATTTGTTGAATAAAATTATTAATATTTAAATTTTTTTTTTAACTTTTCTACTTGTATTTTACTTCACGATGACTTTTTAAAACTTAAAAACTTCCTATTCTTCAACCGAAGAACCACATGAGTTGCAGACTCCTGGTTAAAGCTAACATTGAGACTTTTAAGAAAATCCTAAAACAAGTTTTAAAACTATTTCCAAAAAGTTCTAATGTAAAATTAATGTTTTTCAGGACTTAATTTTGATAAAACAGGAAATTATTAAAATTGCTAAACTATTTAAAACCTTTCCAGAATACATGTAAAATTGTTTGTAGTGGGAATAAAACCATGAAATGACTTCCTTAACTTTAGTTAAACTGTGTTTAAAGTAACAGTTATCAGCCAGAATCTGACTGTATTTTCATCTTCTAAGATGAAGTTGATATTACTGTACTTGTTTCTTTTTTTTGTTCAGCTTTCCTGGAACTCTCTTTGATATTAATAATATTTTTTGTCCTCTGAAATTCAGAAACAAACCAATAATTGGAGAAAAAGAGCGTCCAGAATGCTATCCTGGTCCTCTGCTAAAACTGCAAAAACACAAAACCTCATCAAATACTTCTGTAGGGTTTCTAGTGTAAATGTTCTTTTAGGAAAACTAACTTCCTCGTGATTATTCACTGAGATGAAATGACATGTTTGAAGACAATAAAACGAGTCATTAGCTCTTGAAAACATCTTATTCTGAGTAATATCTCTAACAAATGTGAACCGTGAATGATCTTATTTCAAGAAATCGATTTCTAAATTAAGGAAAGTGGGATGTTTGATTTGACTCCTAATATGATATAAATGCATTACAAAAAGCACAACAGAAATCTTAGTAGAGTTTTATTTATTTCAAGACAAATTTATTTAAAAAGTTTAATTCTAGTCTTTAAAATGACTTATTTTCTAGAAATATGAATAGTTGGACTGTTGCAGCTCCTAAAAGAGTACATATTGGAGGAAGATGTGTACAAATACTTCGACTTATGGATCTGTTTTTGGGACAATATGTGTGTAGTTTGGAGGGTAAAATAAACTTGTATAGTTCTTGAAAACATGGCCAAAAATGGTCTGTATGCTGCCCCCTTGAGGTTGAAATGAGGTATTACAGTTGAATTTTGTGATTGGTCAAACTATGTAAGTTTCAGAAGTCTGACGTCATGATCTGCAGCTCCAGTAATGATTGGAGTCCGGCCCCCTAGCCCCGCCCCTCGAGAACCGCTTCAGAACCTACTGGAATTATTTTAACAGTTGAAAAGTTACTTTATGTTAAAGATTTTGTGTTCAAGTGTCACCGGCGACTTCTAAGGTCTTAAAGGGTTTCGACATTTCATCAAGATAATTTCTATTAGTTCCATTAGCAGATCTTTTTCACTTAAAACGAGAGAAAAATATATTTTTTAAACTGCTTTGAGGAGGACATTTTTTTTATTATAGGGGCCACGGTTTCTCGTTACATGACCATCTGTGCAAAAATAAATCCAACAAATCCAGTTGTGAGTTTTTGTTAAGTGCAGTAGATATTTTGCTGCCTGAAACCTTTACAAAAACATTATGGAACCCCGACTGGATTCCAGGCTGAATCCGAGTGTTTCTGAGTGTTGGTACCTCCCACTCAGATCTCTGACCTCCAACCTGTGATGTTCCTACACCAAACCTCATGTTCGGAAAGTGCTGCAGGAGTAACCAAGCCTCCATCTTTCATCCCCGCCAGCCAACCGGCACAGGCAGCCGTGTTTGACGGCTCGGGGAATGGATTCCTGCGCGGACGCGAGGGACCGCTGGCGAGCAGGAACCGAGGGGCGTTCTCGCTGACTGACGCCTGAAACAGGGGGAGGGCCGAGGGGTCGGGTCAGACGGGGATCCGGGTCAGCGGGTTCTTTAAAGCCACGGAGCTGCAGCTGAGCTGTCAGACTCTATCACCAGTACGGAGAAAGGACGAATATGGACGGACTTCAGGATAAAATATCATGTAGCTGCTATTAGAAAACAAACGGACCGAGAGACCAGAGCAGAACATATTGATATCTGCATCAGCTGTTATTTATAAGACAGAATGAAAGAAATAAAGTCACAGCAGTTCAGTTTTTTACAGTTTCTTAGTCTGGAAGCAATTTTTCACCATTATTTTAGCGAGCGGTGCTGTAGATTTCTCAAAAAAACAAATTAATTAAACTGAAATGACAGAAATGAGTCCACATTGGTATAGTTTTCATTCAAAATGTCTCGTTATTTCAGAAAAATTTAAATGGTTTAATTTCAAACAAGCACAACTAAAGTTTTTGTCTTTACTTTGTTCTACACTTTTATGACGTCTCTATATGTTTGAACTTTGTTATAAATCATAAAAACACTTTAATTTACATTTTTGTTATTTTTTAAGTTATAAAGGGGAAAAAAAAATCACAATTTGGAATTGACTTTTTTGCACAATGTCAGGTTCATTGTGGAATTATTGTGTAATATAATGATAACATTTATAAATACATTAAAAAAAGAATCTGGGGTTGATATAAAAATTTTAGACGTTGTCACTGAAAAAACGGTTTTAAAGCTAAATTATTAGAGCGCTACGGAAGAGGATTAGGGCCAGAATTCTGACTTTCACATTCTTCCTTCAAGAAAGACTCAGTTTAAAGATATCCCCTGGATAAATGAGAACCTGAGAGCTTTCATGTTGCTGTTTGCAAACCTTTTGCATTAATACATGTCGTCTGTTTACATGCTTAAAACATTTATGATAACGTGTGACGTGACAGGAAGCCTGAGCTTAATATTGTTGTAAATCTAAATAAAGATTGGTGGCTGTTTACAGAAAAGAAAAAAAAAACATAAGAAGACAATCTTTTGGATAACGAGTCCAGCAGTATTTTCAGAAGCATGTAAGACGTCTTTAAATGTCCAGAAATGAAACGACAGGCGGATGAACATAAACGAAACAAAACACTTTCTGTGCCTCATCTGATAAGCTTAAAGCACGAAAAAAAAAAAGAAACTTAAAGAGGACATTTTTGTTAGTTTCTCTCCGGTTTGCATGACTCCAGCTGCTAAAGCTAACTGAAGAATGTCGCTCACGGGCCTCCGTAGTTTATAATTCTGAGTTTAAAGTCAGAATATGAAGGTGATAGACTGCTCACGCTGCGGGCAACAGGTCGTGGTGATCACTTGTACAAATCAGATCAATCTTTTTTTATGTGGCGCTTTTCATGTATAACCTAACACAAAGTTCTTTACGCTAAAATAAATAATATGAAAGCAAGCTCAATAAAGGAGGAATAGAGTTCCCCAACCCACCGCCAAGCCCTAACCCCGTTCACACCTCCCACCCCCTTCATTGATGTAGGAAAACGTTAAGAAACTGGCGGGAAAATGTTTGTTGGTGGAACGACCGCAGAGCCAACCGGCAGCAGCATCGCAGCTGGAGGGGGGAGGCACGGCGAGGTGGCGATGCAGGTCTCCGTCAAGGGCAGGGCACAGGGGGAGGAGCCAACTCAAGAAAGAAAAAGTACATGTAATTTGGTGAAAGCCATAAATAGTAAAACAAGGAATATATAAATGAATCATTAATAGTACAACGTAAAATCATAAAATGTGATAACTGGATATATGAATAAGTCCAAAATATATAGAAATATTAATAATAATAATACATTTTATTTATATAGCGCTTTTAAAAGATACTCAAAGACGCTTAAAAGATACTCAAAGACGCTTAACACAAATTAAACTAGCTAAAGGTTAAAAAGATGCGTTTTTTCTTAAAAGCATCAATGTTCTCCGTAAGGTTTGGGTTTTACAGTCAGAAAGGTAATTAGATCAATACCAGAAGATCTGAGGATCCATTGTGGTTTGTATTTTAACTAAAAAATCAGACAAATAAGGCGCTTAAAACCCATTAAAAGTATCTTAAAATCAAACATATGGGGAGCCAATGCAGGGATTTTAAATTTGAGATGTAACACTGCCTAGTTAGTGAGAACAGAATTTTGGAGAAACTGAAGGTAATTGTTGCTATTTTGTGGAAGACTAGCTAATCGATTGTGATTAAAGCATGCATCAGCGACTGCATATTAACAAAAAAAGGAGAAGTGGGTGGAGCCAAATTCCTACGATGATTAAAAAACCCCACCTTTGATCACCTGCTTAGTATGAGGGATGAAAGCAGGGCTGGGTTGATAAAATCGATTTGAATCGATTTAAGCTTGATAGATAATTGATTTGTAAAAATATAAATTGATTTAGTTCATAAAGGAAAAGTCCGCTAGCTTGATGCTAACGTTTAATGGAATTTCCCATAGGATGGCTAATGCTCACGTTCAGTCGACCTAAACGTACACTGCTGACTAAATTAACATTTTTATAAACTCACAGACATGAATTTTCCAAACTCTTAAAAGGAAATAAATTTTAAAGTAACCATTTGTGGTCTAAAACATTGTTTTTTCATCATACTTTCTCCTTCTTTTGCTGGAATAAGGTGTACCGCTATAGCACTATTGCCACCTAGTGGTCAAACTGAAACTTCCTCCAGGAGAAGCAGAACAATGTTTACAATGTTAATGATCTGAACATTTTTGTTAGAGCTTTC
This sequence comes from Oryzias javanicus, assembly GCA_003999625.1. Taxonomy (NCBI): domain Eukaryota; kingdom Metazoa; phylum Chordata; class Actinopteri; order Beloniformes; family Adrianichthyidae; genus Oryzias; species Oryzias javanicus. The sequence continues at coordinate 3,525,455 of CM012446.1, forward strand.
CTTTAGAGAATCCATGTTATTTGAATAAATGAATGAATGAATGAATGAATGAAATGGTTTATTTCAAGCAATCAGGTACCATTTTCTCTACATGAATTATAAATATTCGGTTCAGGACTTAATATTCAATATCTTAATAGATTCAGGTCATTAATATCATTGATGTAATCAAATTTCAAAGTATCCACAACAACTTATTATATTAATCAGTAACAGTAATCTAATATTTTCATTGACAATACTTGTGCAGATTGTATTCAGAGAATTATAATAATTCAAGAAGTAATAAGTAAATCATCTTCATTTGCTAATGCAGAAAAAAATCTAAACATTCTCAATAAAAAGACAATTGGTGCAGATTGTATGTATCAAAGAATGATTAAGAAGTCAAAATGTAGTTATAAAAAAAAATCATTTGTGCAGATTGTGTTTATCAATGAATGATTATAATGATACAGAAATAAGTTGAAAGAAATAAAAAGATCATGAATTTGATCAGAATCAGTGCTACATCACAGTTTAGAACGAGTTTAAGACCACGTAAATGTTCTTGTAAACCATCTCCGTTGTTCTGACTGAGAGACTGTGAAGGTCTCATTTCAAGGGAATTGTCGAGTTCTTCAGAATCGGGTCAGAGTTCACATCCATGGGTTTTTTGAGTTCACATTTCACATTTTGCTTGAAATTAAAGATTCAAACATGCGTAATCCCACAGTTCTCAAAGTCTTTCATGGATTTTATTTTCAGAGGCTTTGTTAGGTCCGATGGACCGAGTGGTTTTACAAAGATTCTGGAGTTCAGAAACCATGTCGATTCGATCTGTTTCGTTTTGCGTAGAATTCTTGCGTGCTTCGCCAGATCGGCATGATATTTTTTTTTTGCAAATATCTTTTTATTTTGTTTTGAAGATGTGAACAAAAATGAAATGATACATATAGAAAAAAAGAAAAAAGAACAGATCAGAACAAGGAGGTACATAGAGTCTGTTGGGTTGAGAACTTTCTCCCTCAAGGAAATTAAACATAAAGTTCACTACTTGTCATAACCATTTCTTCTTTTATACATAAACCATTTTTCCCAGTCCTTCAAAAATTCTTCTTCTTTCATTTTTAGTTTGCAAGTCAGTCTCTCCATTATTTGGATTTCTTCCACAATACACATCCACTGATTGTGAGTTGGTGCTTCAGCCTTCGGCCAGTTCTTAGTTATGGCTTTCTTTGCTGCCACAAGAAGAACTTTTAATAGATTTTGGTCCGTTCTATTCACAGTTCCTTTTAGGTAGCCCAGATACATCACAAGACATGTTCGGGGTATCTTGTACATAAGAACGTCACATACAGATGAGTGGATGTTGTCCCAGAAAAGTTGTAATTTCTCACACTTCCAAAAAATGTGTGTTTGGTTTGAATCTTTGTCTGTACAAGTTCTCCAGCATAATTGTTGAGTTTTGATTAGTTTACCCTTAATTTGAGGTGTTATGAAATATCTAATTTGGTTTTTCAGATCGGCATGATATTTAGAAAGATGTTCATTAATATAGATGGAAGTACCCTTCAGTTGTTTACGTTGTTTCATCAGAGCTATCTTATGCTTTCGATTCACGAACCTGATCAGGATCGCTGGTTTATCCGCGTTCTTTCTCCGAGGAAGAGGATGACAGACCTCAACAGTATTTGGGTCGAGGAAATCCCTTTAGACTCAAGAAATACTCAGACTTGATTCTCCACGGAGTTAGCATCCATCATCACAGCTCTGTTAGCATCCATGCTAACGTTGGTAGCTCCAGGCCACGTTGAAGTCCCGTGAGAATCCCATTATTCATCCGTGCTTGTTGATCCATGTCATGCATCCTTCTCTCCATGAGATCTTGGCGATTATCTCGTTGTTCGTTACGTTCCTTTTCTTGACGGAAATCCTCCACGAGCTGTCGAGCGGTGATAGTTTAGCTTGAAGTTCCAGCAGTGCCGTCAGTTTAGAGTCATTAAGAAGCGCTGGGGTTAGCTTAGCTACGATGCTAGCTAACGCTGCTTTGAGCTCTGCCGAATCGGCTTCAAAATGTATCTGTAGAAAATTTTTAAAAGACTTGAAAAGCCGAAGAGGTGAGGAGAGCTGCTCGTGAACAGTATTAGATTAATATAAGTATATTCAAATCATATAGTAGATTATGAATGTATTTCCAAACAAATGTAAATGTGTAAACTCAAAATTGAACTGAATTGAAGAATCGAAATAATAAAAAAAAAAAAATCAGAATCAAATCGATCTAGTCTCTTGTGAATCAAATCATTTCAGGAAATTATAATAGAAACCCAGCCCTCGATAAAAGTTAGCTTAGAGTTAAAAAAAAGCAGTTCCTTTAGTTTCAGAAACTGCTTCAGGTTTTTCATGGTTGTGGTAGTTTTTGTGGACGGCTGATAGAAGAAATACAGTAAGTTTGATATCTCCAGAGACTTTTTTGACCAGAAGGAGCAAAGGCTGTTTTTTTTTTTCTTTCCTTCTCTGCTGCCACCTCTCTAATTGTCTCTGCCTGTGTTCGACAGAGCCGTTTTGAAGGACAGGGCCTCTCATTAGGCATTCACACCCTGGGCTCGCTCCAATTGGGCTGCCTAAAGAATCCGAAAGCAATGCAATCGTGTAATTTGCACACAAAGTGGTCTGGATTGATCCAAAATAAACCTCTCAACTTTAAATGTGGGGGCGAGGAGAGGGAGGGCGTATAATTGCATCATTTAGTGAATTGATTGGCCGAGAGTCGATGGAAGGGAATCAGGAAGCGGCAGATAAACGGTGACAGCGGCGCCTTTTAGAGCGGGAAAGACACACACAGCCGCAGACGGAGAAACTCACAGAGAACAGGAAAAAAACCACACAACTAGAGACACAAACACAGATAAACAGAACCACAAAGATATAGAAACAGACACGAGAATGACCCGCACGCGGAGTCAGATTAGACGGCACAAAGACAGGCCGGGTCCACATCACACTCTGAGCACTGCAGGGCGGGACAATGGAAGAAAGAATTAGAGGTTACAATAGATTTCATTAAGCCAAACTAGACTTAACGAGACAATCGATATGTCATAATTAAAGCCAGGAGGCTGAGAGCGACTTAGACTCTAAATGATGACTGCTCTTATTAAGATGGAGCAGATAGAAGGAGGCTGCGCCACAAAGGAGCTCTATAACTACCTACCACAGCCGGCTTTTGTGCTCCAACTGGCCTTTCACCAGGACAGACAGATAGGAGCGAGGAGGAGGAGGGCAGAGGAGCTCTTTCAGTCGGCTGCAGTCGTAGAAAAGAAGAAGTGATCTGAGATGATGTGAATGATGACATTTACACTGCCTTTGTTCCACTTTTTTTTTTCTTTTTGCACCAGAAACAAAGTTTGGACAAAGCGTGTTGTTACACTTCTGAATATTTTTGATCTGTTTACAGCAGGGGTGTAAACTCAACGATTAAGGGGCCAAAACCCAAAACACACCTTAGGATAAACATTTATTGAACACTCTAAAACTACATTTTTAAAACTTTTTAACATAATTATGAACCAGATATGTAGCATTACTTGTAATAATTCTAGTGTGAATGCTTTAAGCTGAATTTGGCCGCTGAAGAAGCTAGCGATGACAACTGAACATGCTGAAATTGAATGTTGAAATCACTGAAGCTAATAGCTCAAAAGCGCTGAAGCTGATAGCTGGCTAAATTTGCTAAATGCCAAATTAGCCCAAAAAATGCTAGTCAAAACAGCTAGCATGTAGCCTTAAAAATACTGGAAAAAAAATTGAAAAAAGCCTAAAATAGCCCAAACGGCTAGTGTGTAAATATTACCCGAACTATAAAACAGCTGAAAAAAAACGTAAAAAGAAATACCTAGGTCCGTCAAAACAGCTAGCATTTAACTGAAATATTAGCTGAACTGCAAAATAGCTGAAACAATTTAAAAAGAAAAGCCTAAATTAGCCAAAACAGCTGATGTGTAAATATTACCCGAACTACAAAACAGCTGAAAAAAGCGTACAAAGAAATGCCTAAATCAGCCAAAACAGCTAGCATTTAGCTGAAATACTAGCTGAACTGCAAAATAGCTGAAACAATTTAAAAAGAAATGCCCAAATCAGCCAAAACAGCTAGCATTTAGCTGAAATATTAGCTAAACTCTAAATAGATGAAAAAACACTTAAAAAGAAAAGCTTAAATTAGCCAAAACAGCTAGCGTGTAAATATTACCAGAACTATAAAACAGCTGAAAAAAGCATAAAAAGAATTGCCTAAATCAGCCAAAAGAGCTAGCATTTAGCTGAAATATTAGCTGAATTCCAAAACAGCTGAAAAAACACTTTAAAAAAATGCCTAAATTAGCCAAAACAGCTAACATTTAGCTGAATTATTAGCTGAACTCCAAAATAGCCTAAAAAAAACTTAGTAAATGCTAAAACAGTCTGAAAAACTCACATGATGCCAATTTTTAAAGCTTTAAACCCGTAACTTTTTAATATAATTATGAATAATACAAAGTCAGGAATATTATTCCAGAAAAAAAATCAACTTTCAATATTTTACCCTCCATAAAAATATAGTTGGTCAAAATTATACAAGTTAGAAATAAGCACAAGATAACATCGGCCCATTAATAACAATAAAAGAACATTGAGGGCCGGATAGAATTACCAGGAGGGCCGGATCCGGCCCCCGGACTTTGACACGTTATTTAGACCAAACAGAAGGACAGGGATCATTCCGGAGAACAAATCGGCGTCCTGCAACAGATCTCTCTGGCCCCAGTGAACCCTTTTCAGACTGGTTTCCATTAATCAGGCGGCCAACAAAATATGTCAGTGTCATATCTAAATGAGCCCTCTGGCGGGGTCAGACCTCAGAACATATTATCGCTTTCAGCAGAGCAGAAGCCTGAAGTGCTGCAGTCACTTTAATGGAAAAATATGTCCGGCTGCAGCAGCTGGGGGCTCGCTAAATTGGAGGAATTTCTTTCTGCTGAAAACCATCGTTTGTGAATTTTAAAGTCTGTGGATCATAAATTAATAAATTAAATTAAATTAAGAGTTTTCCTGATAAACCGTTTAAGCTGAAACCGTCACAGCAGCTGCTTTCTATATTTGTTTCCAGGAAAGTTTGGTGCCTAAAGGCGACATTTTTGATTCAATCCTGCAGATTTACAAATTCTGCTTTAAGCTCTTAAAGAAACGGACAACTTTTGGGTTTGGCTTCAACTGTCCAATGCAGACCTTCAAAATAAGAGCGTCAGTAAACCTGGATGGGACAAAACTTTCCATTTCCTTGTACTTAAACTCTAAAGACATTTTAGGTTATTACTGCAGCACACTGCAAAAAGTGAAGTCTGAGTGAGATGAACTATCTTAAAACGAGCGTATACATGCTTATTTTTTAAGGGTAAAATAATTCTTCTCTCTTCGTAGATTTTATGCCAGATAATTTCCCTTATTTTAAGTTTTTGGTACTTAAATATCTCAAGATTTTATTACCTATTATGAGTAAAAACACACTTGAAACTAGAATATCTATAGTTACAACAGTAACTTTATCTTCATTTAAGCCAGTGAGATTTGTATGGCCAAGATCAATGCAGGAGTTTTGCCTTAATTCAAGAATTTCAAGTAAATTATCACCCATAGTGAGATATTAGTGCTAACAACCGTTTACTTTTCTTTTAGAGGAATTATTGTTATTATTGTGCTATTATTTTTAGTATATTTGGATGGTTTCAAGAAAGTGGTTAGCATAATGCAAAGATAACCTTATTAGCAAAATATTTTGAGAAAATTAATTTCAGAAGTTATATTTATATTAGTCAAAATGAGCTTCATATTAGTAAAAAATATACTAATTTTAACATATGTGTGGTATCTATTAGGTTAGATAATTTGACTTGTTTTGAAAAGTCATGAGAAGGCAAATGTCTTGTTCTGTTAGCAGATATGTTTTCTCATTTTAAGCAATGTTTACCTTACCTGCAGACTTTTTACAGTGTAGTTATTTCTGATTAACTGGTTTAGTCAAAGAGAAATGTGCAAATCAAACAAGAGTTTGCATCTTAAGAGGTTAATTTGATTGTATTTAATAAAAAGAAAAACCCTACTACTTAAAAAAAAATCTTCTTTTATGAGTAATAGATAGTAATTATTCAATGTATTGTTTGTGATATGTTTTGCTTTAAGAATGTAATTTTATAAACATTTTATGTACAGTTTTAATCAAATTTAGCTTCAGCTCCACTTCAGCTCTGTATGGGTTCATAAATATTATTATTAAGATCATTTTATTGCAGCTATACATACAATTTTTGCATTTGCACAGTTGAAAATTGGTCGTAGGTGAGTGTACATGGAAAAAGTGAGGAAAGTTTTGGTCTTTTATGCAAACATTTTCAAAGATGTATCACAAATGAATAAAGTACGCAAAGAAAACCAGAGTTGCATCTGTCTTCGCCATACCTGACCCCCTCCTGCAACCTGACACCTGACCCTTCACAAAATACAATATAACCGTGCGTGATTATTGTGCGGTTTATATGCAATTCATTCATCAATTACGTCATTTTAATGTGATCTGTGCATTGTATACGTGATGTAAAAGTTAGAAAAGTCTGTTAGACGTGGAGCAGTCGTGGAAAGCCTCAGATTTGCGTTTGCATCTTGCAAAAATCCCTCACAATTGCTTACAATTTCTCGAATAATTGTGCAAAAACTCACTAAAATAAACATAAACTGCGTGATTTTCTATCAGCCAAAAATTTTGAATTTTGAAGCTGACATTATTTTTTATTTTATGTCATCATAAGTAATCTATACATAGGAATCATCAAAGCATCAAACCGTTTTGTCGAATCTAATTAATAATAATTATTAAAATGATATTTTGTCCAAATTATTCCAATTAACTCTAAGTTAAGTGATATTATTTAGCAATTTAACCCCTCATTCTGATGAAACCAAGTAAAAATGGGCTGGAACTATGTAAAAAAAAAAAACAAATGTGTTTAATTATTATTAAAAAATAAAAAGCACTTTTTTTTAGTTAAAATAATTTGGTGCTTTAGATAAAACTGACTCATGTGGACACCAAAACATACAAATATTTAAAACTAAATGTCTAACATTGAATTAACATTTTACGTCTGAAAAAAGGTGGGAAAATATTTTTATATAAACAGAAAAATGTCATATGCAGTAAAATTAAAGGAAACTTAAGTGTCTATTCATAGTTTTCTTTTAAGTCATGATGAATCTAAATTAGTAGTTAAAGTAGCAAATTAAATAAACTTTATATATTCAGACGATCATGAAAACTGATCCTCACTTTCCTATTGACCCTTGTATCCCCCAAACTTATCGGTTAAATAAATATATATAAGTAAAAGTTATACTCAGATGTGGGAGAGAGGAAGAGAAGAAGCAGGGAGATGAAGATGGGATGAGGATGATGATGGGGGTTAAAAGGGTCAAGCACAGGTCAAAGAGCTGAACCCTCGGGGTAAACGGAGCTGCTCTCATGCAGACCTTCTCCTTTAAACGCCTCTTTTCATCAACACTCAGTTTATGATTCTCCTTCCTGTTGGTAAAAAAAATGTTTTCGTTTTCTGTGCTAAAACACAAAACAGATTATTTAAAATTAAAGTGTTGAATCAAGAATTTTTATGGTCAGTTTTCTGTATCTGTCCTAAAACAGAAATTAAAACATTTTCCTGAATTTCAGATGAAAACAATATTTTAAACTCTTTCAATAAAATTGAGAACTCACTATTGTAATCTTTTACTCACCTTAAAAATTGTTTTAATTATCAAAACACAGGAGATCTTTAAAGAGTCAGACAGAAACATTTCATTTCATCTCTAGACTCTAAAACAAATGAACACAAATGACAAAAGTTGCCCTAAAATGAAGCCACAAATGTTTGTTTCTCTGTTGTGAGGCTTGGAACATAGACTGTGAAAACACTGGACAGAACAAGCAACAAGGTCTCCCATTGGAAATGCATTACCTCCTCTCCTCGCGAAAGTAGGCCGCCGCTTTCACCGTCACTTCCTGAAACGGCTATCGCCATTTTGCAAACCATCATCAGCGATTGGTCCGAGTCTCTGTGAGTCATGGAAGTACCTTCCACCAATCTGAAGAGAGTTTATTGTGAGTCTCCGCCTCTTTCCACGCCTCTACCACGAGACATTGGAATGTACACAGCTTCCACTTTAATAACGGCGGCTCGAGAGAATTGTACAAGTCATTGTTCAAGTCTTTGAAGGAGAACCATTCCAACATTTGATTCTGCTGTTAACCTTTCCTGCTTCCTCGTCCTGACCGTGGTCGGGGGGAGCAGAGGAGCCGCTGCAGCTCCTCAGACGAACGTCCTCGCGGTTAAACCCGCGGGTGTTTGGTTCTGCAGGCAGATACTCTCACTGTCTGGTTGGAGGCTGGAATCCACCATTTATTTTCACTTTTGTTTTACAGCACATTGCTTTACTCCAACTTTCCCCGAACGCCCGCTCCTTTTCTTTCTGCTCTCATCCTCTCTCTCCCGCACACATACGCGCGTGCACGTACAATCCCGCTCGCGCCGCCCCGTCCCTTTCTCTCTCCGTAGCTTTCCCGCAACACTGCAAATGTTGTGTTGACTTACATATTTTCTTTTTTGTCGAACTAAATAATGTGTCGCCACATGTATTCCGGAAACATAAACATTCTCAGTTCTAATCATCTATTTCCATATAGACACCAGTGACTGTATACGCTGGCCTTTCTGAGCGCACGTCCGCGTTAACTTTCAACTTCTTCTGTTTGCAAAGCGAGCGTGTTTTTTACACCCGGTTTAACCCCGTTGAGCCTCAAAATCTATTTCTACAGAGTAAAAGATGGCGACAGCATGCGCCTCTTGTTTTAAACTGCTGCATTCCATTGAGGAAAACAATAGAAGGACAATGATTGGAACATTGTTGAATTGTAAAGTAGGTGTTAAAAGGTCTTCACGGACGCATTGATGAAGTCTGCTCCCATTGGCTACTCGTCATCTGTCACTCAAACCCCCCCAGACGTTCGACGTCAGACCCACAAACGCTTATTGAGCCATCTGATTGGTCAATTTATAACTCAAATAACTTGTGATAATGGAAAAAAATCTTTAAAAAAAAATTAGGATTAGAAAAAAGAAGTTAATCAGAAAGCACCAGAGGAAGAATGATTATTCTGACATATAAAATGACTGAGAAATAACTGTCTGTTTCTCAATGGAAGTCAATGGGACTTTGGCCTTTTTGCAACCCAGTGGTACTTCCTATATGGAACACGGAAGTAGGGGGGCATGCTCAGTCCAGTTCTCCTATATACAGTCAATGGCTTGGAAGTGTTGAAATCCTCTTCTCCAAAACCGATTTTGCTGATCTGGAATCTCCACTGACAATAAAGCGGCTCTCATCCCTCGTTCCCTCTCCGTCTCTTTCAGGCAGCTATCATTTCTGAATGATATTTTACAGCTCATTAAGCATCTATAGCGCTGGAGCGCCGACACAAAAGCAGAGCGGAGATGGAAGGATAGAAAAGAGGAGAAACGCACTGCAGAACCCCCCACCGAGGACGCTGTTTACACTAATGAAAAGATGTTTAATTAGCATCAATTATGGCCTCACACCACACCCCGGAATGTGGATTTAATACAACTGGATCTCTTCAAACCAGCTGAGCATCCGTTGGTTTTTAAATTTGTGAGTATTTTACCCAAAATGTTAGACATTTCAAATGTCTAGAAGGTTATTAAAAATTGAGAACTTTGTAAAAAAAAAAAAACAGCTAACCACTCTGGACTCTCGTGACAAAACCATCTGGATTATCCCGTAAAAAAATCAAAAATAGACAAAAGGATCGTTTGAGAGCAACTGTCAAACACGGTGGTGGTCGTGTCATAATGTGGTGCAGCTTCAGTGACCTTAATAAAACAGAAGATTCTAAAAGTTAATTTTCTCTCTTTCAGTTGAAGATGCTTTAGGAGAACTCGGTTCTGCAGAAGAACAAATATTTAACTCAGAAAATGGCAAAGAAAGACTAGTCTTTTCTTCTCCACTGATAGACGATAAGTGAAGGTTAAAATATGTTTAAGGAGAATACAAACGAGTTGATGGGAAAAGCAGCTTGAAGAGCTTCAGCTCCCGTTTGTGCACAAAATATGAGAGAAAAGTGGTGGTTTTTGGCGTTCTTGTGGGATTTTTCTGATGATTGTGGACATATAGATATAAAAAATAAGAATAAAATTACATTTCTGTGGATTTCTTTATTCCAATAGTTTTGAATTAGGAGCAGATGAAAAAATACTCATTAAAATGAGCTTATTTTTGTCATAAAAAGTACACAAGCTCTGAGCTACCAGAAGTTGAAGGGAAAGGGGGCGGGGTTGCTCCATGCCAACGGTCCCGCCTACAGATTTGAAGTGAATTTTTAACAAATAAACGAGTAATTCCCACCAAATAAGATAAGTAAATCTACCGTTTCTCAACCAAATGGTATTTTCCAAAATCAGTTATTGATTTATTTCATTTTGAAACATTTTTTTAATGGTTTAGGTCGATTTGATTCAATTTTAGGAACAGAAATTGATTAATCGTTTAACCATTACCCCCCTAATTACGTCATCAACCACAAATTATGAGACGAATCGAATCGTTGCTGAAATTAATCATTACAGCCCTAATAATTGAAAACATGACTGTAGCGTGAAGCTACTTTTTTAGCTTCAGAATCCATTGGAAATGATGAGGATTCTCGTATATCCAGGCGACGTATTGAAGTTGAATCATCCAAGTTGCATAAATGATTGAAGAGTTACAGAGATTCAAAGAAATATCGGAGCTAATTGGAGTTACAGAGTTAAATGTTGCAGAGATTTAGTTTCTAGGTGTGCAGAGCAACATAAACAGATTCACCAAACAAACTTTCTCTGTGCACCAATTTGCTAAAACTGCAAAGGAAAAAGGAAGTGCTCCCCCTGCTGGAGTTCTTCAGAAGTTCACTAGAAACTTCTTATCAGACTAATTGCTGTTCAATCAATCACAGTCAGAGGAAAAAAATGAAACTGCGTCAAATTTAAGGGTAAAAGGAGAAAACTGCTGCAAAACTTAGTTTTTTTCATGTAAACCATCTTTAATGTCTATTTTCATTATTGTAGCAGCTCAATAATCATTAATTAAGGACTGACCGTCTGTTTTAAACCCAAGACAAGACAATTTACTTGCGTAAAAAGCTTTCGTTAAGTTTAGCCTCTAGAGTGAGCCGGCCCTCATTTCCCATCACCCTTTGAGTTATCCGTCCGGATCCGGATTCAGGATCAGACGAGGAAGACGTTCGTGGATCTCTCCAGGAGATGCTCCTGATTCACAATGATTTGATTAAAAGAAGACTTTTATTCATAAACGTCCTCCAAAACACTGTTTTCATTGAAGTGGCCCCTGGTTTTGTAAACATTTGCGAACGCCATTCATCATCAGCTCAGAAAAGCGCAGAACCAATCAAGCCGGACTCTGACGCCGGCCGCCTCCCTCCTGATCTCCATGTCGTTTGAATTTTCCTCCTCTGTAGGTCCTCTCAGCCACAAGGTCACCGTGTGTTTTTAAATTGCGGTGCCCTTCCATCCCCTCACCGCCACCGCCGCCGCCCCCCCCATCCAGCCCCCCCTCAGCCTAAATGATGAACGACTGCACCTTGTGAAAAGGGCCTTCTCCAATAAACAAGCTTATCTCTCCCCCCTCTCTGGCTGCTGCCTGTGAATAATGAGCTGTGGGTATCACTGTTAATCACTATAATTGTTAATGTTAAGAGGGGGCCGCTTGATAGTTGCCCGACGCCTCTATTGATTTCATTTTTTTACATTAAAACTCGCCGCGCCTTTGTCAGAGCGGCGGGTCACCCCATCCCTCCACGGCCACCATCCCCCCCCCTCCTCCAGCCCCAGAGAGGAGCTAATTAGTTATTTAGCCGGCCGAGTGCGATGGTGTGTGTGTGTGGGACAGCAGAGCGCAGCTTAAGCCTTTATCAGCGTCCTGATAAAGGGAATTGGATGTCCCGCAGTAGCTGTGAGAGGCTACGGCTGATAGCGGCGGGGCTATTATAAAAAGGACACCCTCTGCACCGCGTTCGGACCACATGTAAATACACCCCGGCTCATAAACATTTGTAATTTGAGGAAATCCTCTTCTAAGCACTTTAGCGGCGTTCACAAGCGGCGCTGCTTTCCCTGGAGACAAAACCCCCGACGTTTACGAACCTGCAGCTCCTGAACGCCACTTTTAAGATGGTAACACTCCAGTAATTGAATCAACATCATGCAGGAATCTAAAAATAGACATTTCTGCGTTGAATATATACATTTCTCCAGCAGCCTTTTTTCAATCGTACAAGGGGGCAAACTCCACAGGATAAACATTTATTGAACACTCTAAAACACATGTGTCAAAGTCAAGGCCCGGGGGCCGGATCCGGCCCTCCGGGTAATTCTATCCGGCCCTCCAGATCATTATTTCATTGTTATTAATGGCCCGATGTTATCTTTCGCTTATTTTTTTCTTGTTTAGTTTCAACAAAATGTATTTTCTGAAGAGTAAAATATTTAAAGTTATTTAAGGCTTAACTTAATTTATTCTGGAGTAATATTGCTGCCTTTTATTATTCATAATTAGTAAAAAGTTACAATTCTAAAAATTGGAATCCTAGTTCCTTGGACTATTTTGCATTTACTAAGAATTTTAGGCTATTTTTGGAGTTTAGCTAATATTTCAGCTACATGCTAGCTGTTTTGATTGACTTAAGTTTTTTTTCTCTTAGTTTTTTCAGCTAATTTGTCAACTAGCTAATATTTTACCTGTCTCTCAGCTTTAGCGTTTTCAGCTATTAGCTTGAGTGTTTTTAAATATCAATTTCAGCAACTTCACTATCAGCACTAGCATCTTCAGCGGCCAAATTCAGTTTACAGCATTCACACTAACATCACCTCACGCTACATATCTAGTTCATAACTATGTTAAAAGTTACATTTTTTAAGTTTTAATAAATTAGTTTTAGAGTGTTCAATAAATGTTTATCCTGTTCAGCCCGCGACCTAATGTGTGTTTTGGATTTTGGCCCCTTGTGTGATTGAGTTTGACACCCCTGCTCTAAAACTACACTGTAAAAACGTAACTTTTGAAATTACTATGAATAAAAACGAACAGGAATATTAAAGAAATAACAATAAATGATGAATATTTTTTAAGGGAAAACCTAAACACCAGGAGAAATCCCAATAACATTTTTAACTAGATTTGCAATTCCCTGAAGAAATTGCGTCTGATTGCTGAAAGCAAGACCGATCTGAAATATCCTCTAGCTGCAAGTGTTAAAAACCTTCTGTACGACACGAACGCCAAGTTTCGTCCGCGTAGGTCAAGTCCTTTTGGAGATATTAGAGGAAACATCAGGAATTGGCAGTAGCGCCACCTATGGGAGCACCATCATGAAAGTTGTTGCTCTTACTCATCTTACATTGTGGAAGAAGTCTTGTAAGTTTGGTGAAGTTATGTGAAACTGTCAAAGAGCTGCAGCGTTGCAAACATTACAATCTCATTCTGTCTTATTTGCATGACGTGTTACGCAAAAACCGTACGGAACTATGGAAAACGGATATTGCCATTGGATTTGTGGTAGTCCAAATAGGGTATGTGTAGAAAATTGTAAAGATAAGACAAAGCATGTGACAAAGGGAGTCAAAAAAGTGTTTTGCAAAAAATCGTAACTTAAGAAAAACTCTAACACAATAGAGATCGCAAATGAATATAAACTATTATTTTACTATCCAATAAATCATATAGGAGTAATAAAGTAGTGCTTACGACTAATGCACTTGGAGAATAAGGCCTATATACCTTAGTTTTTAAACTGACCACCTGGTGGCGCAATAGAGCCAAAATTGATTGAGCATTTAAAGATTGGTCTGAAGTATCTACTGACAAAGTTTCATACCAGTTGATCAACTACTTTTCAAGATAATAGGGATTTAAAGTTTGTCCCATGTATTTTGATAGGGGAAAAAAATATTTTAAAAATTCATATAAAATCAACCATAAACCCAAATGGTACGAAGTTTGAAACCAAACATATCCTTGATAAACTTAACTAAATACAAGTGGTTGCATGTTGGAACCTCCAACGATTTGGAAGATAACAGGACCCATCCAATGTTAGCTTATCCTTCTTAAGTCACCACTAGGTGGCGCAGCACAGCCCTATTTCTAGTATGATATACAAGTCTCCTCCTGCAACCTATGCGTTGAATTTTATGTAGCTAGGTTGAGCAGTTTTTGAGATAGAGGCTTAAACACCATTTCCTAAATTATAGCGCCACCTATTGGAATATTTTCATAAAACTTTTCATACTTCTTTATCACTGTAGGATGAAGTTATATTTTAAAATTTGTAAAGTTCTGACAATCTTTGCAGGATTTACAGCATGTTAAAATCTAGGACCACACACACCTCATTAGCATTATGATTATTTCGAAAACGGTAAGGAATTTCGCAAAGTGAGTGGTACCATTGGATTTGGGGTAGTCCAAATAGTCTATGTACCAAATTTCGTAACATTTGGTTAAACTATGTTGAATAGGGAGCCAAAAACGTGTTTTACGAAAAATCGAAAATTGCGAAAAATCTAAGTAGACGGAAGTGGGCGGTCCTTGAGGCAAAAACTTTTTCTAGCATCTAAGGAACACATGAGAAAAGACAGAAAAATTTTTCGTCACACGGCGTACGAATGCTAGCCCAAAACGCGTTTTGTACTACCACTGACCACCTGGTGGCGCAATTGAGCCAAAATTCTTCTAACATGTAGAGAATCTCATGAACTTATATATCAGTAAGTATCGTACAAATATCTTTAATACTTTTTGAACTATAAGCTTTCAAAAGTGGCTCCCATTGACTTTCCATTCAAAAAAAAACTCATAAAAATATTAATATAAAATCATTCATAATTCTGAACCATACCAAAAGTAATAGCACTGTTCTACCAATTGAGCTTTACAAACTACCATTGAAAGCATTTTGATATCTTTAAAACTGTAGGAGTAGAAGCGGTCTAAAAAAAGGGACGGAATAAAATATAATAATAATAAGAATAATAATAATAATAATAACTAGATTTGCAATTCCCTGAAGAAATTGCGTCTGATTGCTGAAAGCAAGACCGATCTGAAATATCCTCTAGCTGCAAGCGTTAAAGACCTTCCTTACGACGCACGCACCAAGTTTCGTGCGCATAGGTCAAGGACTTTTGGAGATATTAGAAGAAACGTCAGGAATTGGCAGTAGCGCCACCTATGGGAGCACCGTCATGAAAGTATTTGCTCTTACTCATCTTACATTGTGGAAGAAGTCTTGTAAGTTTGGTGAAGTTATGTGAAACTGTCAAAGAGCTGCAGCATTGTAAACATTACAACCTCAGCCTGTCTAATTTGCATGACGTGTTACGCAAAAACCGTACGGAACTATGGAAAACGGATATTGCCATTGGATTTGTGGTAGCCCAAATAGGGTATGTGTAGAAAATTGTAAAGATAAGACAAAGCATGTGACACGGGGAGTCAAAAAAGTGTTTTGCAAAAAATCGTAAATTAAGAAAAACTCTAACACAATAGAGATTGCAAATGAATATAAACTATTATTTTACTATCCAATGAATCATATAGGAGTAATAAAGTAGTGCTTACGACTAATGCACTTGGAGAATAAGGCCTATATACCTTAGTTTTTAAACTGACCACCTGGTGGCGCAATAGAGCCAAAATTAATTGAGCATTTAAAGATTGGTCTGAAGTATCTACTTACAAAGTTTCATACCAGTTGATCAACTACTTTTCAAGATAATAGGGATTTAAAGTTTGTCCCATGTAATTTGATAGGGGGAAAAAATATTTTTAAAAATTCATATAAAATCAACCATAAACCCAAATGGTACGAAGTTTGAAACCAAACATATCCTTGATAAACTTAACAAAATACAAGTGGTTGCATGTTGGAACCTGCAACGATTTGAAAGATAACAGGACCCATCCAATGTTAGCTTATCCTTCTTAAGTCACCACTAGGTGGTGCAGCAGAGCCCTTTTTCTAGTATGTTATACAAATCCCCTCCTGCTACCTATGCGTTGAATTTTATGTAGCTAGGTTGAGCAGTTTTTGAGATAGAGGCTTAAACACCATTTCCTAAATTATAGCGCCACCTATTGGAATATTTTCATAAAACTTTTCATACTTCTTTATCACTGTAGGATGAAGTTATATTTTAAAATTTGTAAAGTTCTGACAATCTTTGCAGGATTTACAGCATGTTAAAATCTAGGACCACACCCACCTCATTAGCATTATGATTATTTCGAAAACGGTAAGGAATTTCGCAAAGTGAGTGGTACCATTGGATTCGGGGTAGTCCAAATAGTCTATGTACCAAATTTCGTAACATTTGGTTAAACTATGTTGAATAGGGAGCCAAAAACGTGTTTTACGAAAAATCGAAAATTGCGAAAAATCTAAGTAGACGGAAGTGGGCGGTCCTTGAGGCAAAAACTTTTTCTAGCATCTAAGGAACATATGAGAAAAGACAGAAAAATTTTTCGTCACACGGCGTACGAATGCTAGCCCAAAACGCGTTTTGTACTACTACTGACCACCTGGTGGCGCAATTGAGCCAAAATTCTTCTAACATGTAGAGAATCTCATGAACTTATATATCAGTAAGTATCGTACAAATATCTTTAATACTTTTTGAACTATAAGCTTTCTAAAGTGGCTCCCATTGACTTTCCATTAAAAAAAAAACTCATAAAAATATTAATATAAAATCATTCATAATTCTGAACCATACCAAAAGTAATAGCACTGTTCTACCAATTGAGCTTTACAAACTACCATTGAAAGCATTTTGATATCTTTAAAACTGTAGGAGTAGAAGCGGTCTAAAAAAAGGGACGGAATAAAATATAATAATAATAAGAACTAGATTTGCAATTCCTATAAAGAAATTGCGTCTGATTGCTGAAAGCAATACCGTATTAAAGCAATTTTAAAGCTGTTACTATCAAAAGCCAAAAATACCCACTTTATATATGTACACATATGTCAGTTTCCCCAGATCTGGAGAAATTGCCTTTCAAACTTTCATCAGACCACCACTAGATGACGCCAAAGATTTTAAACTTACATTTTATACAAAAAAAGTGTTTTTTTTTCTTTTTTTAAGAACGTTGGAAACAGGTCTTGGAAATCTTAAGAACTGTCTTAACCTTAATGAAAGCTTTTGACACAAAAAAACTTTTCTTAAAAGTTGAGAATGAAATTATTTATTCAGCAGAGACCAAGCTTCTTTGTTGTCACTGAACAACAGGTTTGACTCTTGACTTGGAGTTTTTCAATTTTTGTGTTTTAAGCTCTTTCACATTTACAAGCCGTCATTAGTTTTTCTTACACAATTCCCTATGTAATTTTTTCCAACATGGAAATTGCACATGCAGTATGTAAGTTTCACCAGTATGGATTCTTACATGCAGTAGGCCAATCTAACCTACAGGAGCTCTCCCATGCAGTAAGCAAGTCTCACCTGAGAGACTGCTGTATGCAGTAAGCAAGTCTCATCTGCAGGGACTGCTACGTGAAGTAAGCAACTTTCACCTGCAGGGACTGCTATATGCAGTAAGTGACTCTCACCTCCAGGGAGTCTCACCTGCAACACATGCTTGAACATGTGACCATATCAAGAACAGGCTCATGGGAGAAACCCCATCAGTACAAACAGACACCACACTTAAGGTTGTGAGAGGCCAATTATTGAGGCATGCTGGGAAATTTTTTGGTCTCTTTCATTAGGACTTTTAAATAGCTTTTACTAGCTGTGTTTATTTTTTTCTATTACTTTAACACTTTCAGGATGTTTCATTTACAAACAAACATCTAGTGAAACATGTTTAAAGCTGTTGCTATCAAAAGCCAAAAATACCTACTTTAAATATGTACACACATGTCAGTTTCCACAGATCTAGAGAAATCGTCTCTTAAACTTTCATCAGACCACCACTAGATGACGCCAAAGATTTTAAACTTTACATTTTATAAAAAACAAATTCAGTTTCCAAGACATTAGAGTGTTTTTTTTTTCTTTTCTCTCCTGTAGTTTCAGAGAAATTCGCTTTGCTGCATTAACACTGTTCACAGGAACCTAAAGTCTTTACAAATTCTTAAAGGTTGAGAATGAAATTGTTTATTCAGCAGTGACCAAGCTTCTTTGTTGTCACTGAACAGCAGGTCTGACTCTTGACTCAGCGTTTTTCAGATAACCATTTTGAGGCAAGAAGGGGATTTTCTAGGTCATTTTCCTTTGGACTTTCATATAGGTTTTGAAAAGCTTTCAATATGACTTGAAACAGTTAGACACAGTCAACAAACTGTTTCCTAAATAACCTATCTACTTATGTGTTTCACATTCATTCGTATTTGCAAGCTATTGTTGGTTTCTTTTACACAATTCCTATTTTACTTTTTACAACATGGAGGCCTCTCCCGCATGGGGCTGGCCTCACCCGCAAGGGGCAAGCCTCACCCACAGCACATGTTTGCGCATGTGTCCATACCAATTGCAACCTCATGGGAGAAAACCTATTAGTACAAACAGACACCACACTTAAGGTTTCCAGAGGCCATGTTGCATCTTGGGAAATTTTTGGGTCTCTTTCATTAGGTCTTTTAAATAGCTTTTATTAGCTGTAATTGTTTTAACACTTTTAGTATGTTTCATTTACAAACAAACATCTAGTGAAACATTTTTAAAGCTGTTGCTATCAAAAGCCAAAAACACCTACTTTGAAGATGTTTCCACAGATCTAGAGAAATCGTCTCTTAAACTTTTATCAGACCACCACTAGATGACGCCAAAGATCTTAAACTTTATATTTAAAAAAAAAAACAAATTTCAGTGATCAAGACATTAGAGCGTTTATTTTTTCTTTTATCTCCTGTAGTTTCAGAGAACTTAGCTTTGCTGCATTAACACTGTTCACAGAAACCTAAAGTCTTTAAATGCAAATTCTTAAAGGTTGAGAATGAAATTGTTTCATCTGCAGAGACCAAGCTTCTTTGTAGTCATGTACAACAGGTGGAACTCATGAGCAATCAGGAGGTCTGACTCTTGACTTCAAATATCTTTTCAAAGCTTAAATCTTATTTAAGTTACTTTGAGAATGTTGGAAACAGATCTTGGAACTCTTAAGAAGTATCTTAACCTTACTGAAAGCTTTTGACTGATTTCTTTTGAGCAGAGTTTAAGTGCTTTGTTTCTTACTACCTTTAACATTTTATTTTAAAGTTCAAACAACTTTAAATTCTCATAGATTCATTTAAAGTTTAGAAGACTTTAAGTAAGTCTTTTCATATATTTCATAGTACTACAGCACTATTATGACGTTTTGGGAAGTACCATAAGTACAGACACCCATCTCACTCAAGGTTTTGGGAAGCTTTTCAAAGCATGCTGGGAAATTTCTTGGTCAATGCATTTTCAATGGGAAATTTTAGTCAGAAAAATATTAATCATAAATCACCCATTGAAGCTTTTAGTACCATAAGTAATAGCACAAATCTTATAATGGAGCTTTACAAAGTACTTTTGATCCCATCTTTATAGCTGCTTTAGACTACGAGGAGAAGCCCGTCAAAAATCCGGCGGAATAATAATAATAATAATAATAATAATAATAATAAACTATAATAAAGTTGTACAACAACATACTCTGATTGCTTTCAGCAATCAGACAATAATAATAATAATAATAATAAAATATAATAAAGAATTAGGATAACATACTCTGATTGCTTTCAGCAATCAGACAATAATAAAATATAATAAAGAATTAGGATAACATACTCTGATTGCTTTCAGCAATCAGACAACAAAAAAATAATATTAAAAAAACGATAAGAATAAATTAAAACGGAGGCGTCGCCGGTGAAACTTAAAACACAAAATCTTTAACATAATATAACTTTTCAAGTATGGAGTCTCAAAAGAGCCAAAATGAAATAAATATATACACCATTAAATAAATAAATAAATGTTGAAATAAATAAATAAATGTTGAAATAAATAAATAAATGTTGAAATAAATGTGGCATTAAAATATTAAAAGAGCACATTTAAGCATTTCATGACATATTTATTTATTTCATTGTCCCTTGTGGGTTAAAAGAGCCAAATTGTAATAAATAAATTTAATATGAAATAAATAAATAAATGTGGCATTTATTTATTTAATGCCACGTTTATTTATTTATTTATTTAATGGTGTATATATTTATTTCATTTTGGCTCTTTCGAGACTCCATATTCAAGAGCTGCAACTTTGGGGTTGGAGAGCTGCAGCGGTCGAGGAGTGAGGAGGGCCGTCTTCGCTCTGGGACGCACCAGCTGGACCGGACCGGACCGGACCGCTGGTGTCACACTGAGGAGTGTGAAGACTCCTGCAGGAGGAGCAGGTCCACCTGCAGAAACAACCTGCTGAGAGGTCACCAGCTTCATGCAGAATCCTCCGTTTCTTTCTAAATTCCT
The DNA here is from genome assembly GCA_003999625.1 of Oryzias javanicus. Classification (NCBI taxonomy): domain Eukaryota; kingdom Metazoa; phylum Chordata; class Actinopteri; order Beloniformes; family Adrianichthyidae; genus Oryzias; species Oryzias javanicus. Next base: position 3,546,097 of record CM012446.1, read on the forward strand.
CTTTTCTGTTATTTCTGCGCTGCAGTAACTCATAACTCTTCAGATATTTGACTAATCTCTAAAGAAATGAGATGAAACTTGAAAACACAACAACTTTATGGCTAAAGTTTTAGCAAAAAGACTCAAATATAAAACATTTTTAGGATTTTAGGATCACATTTTTGTTCAGTTTTTTTTAAATTTTAAATAAAATCTTTTTATCAGTAAAATATGACCTTTTGTCAATATTTCTTCTGATTGGACTTTAAATGTTTGAATCTGTTTTAAATGTTGCTTTTTTATTCATTTGTTTCCATGATAAAGAGAATCTAATGAATTATGACTGTTTTTGTTCTTATTCCTAAACTGGATTATTCTGATTTTATTGAGCAGCTGCAGAAACATGAAGGACTTTTATCTTGAAGTGTCAGAAGTTTTCCCTTCCAGAATCTAATAGGAGAAGCAGATCATGATCAATCACAGGGAAATAAAGAATCATTTGAATATCCAGAGAGCAGAATCTCTCTTAGCTGAACATCAGCTGCATCTTCAGGGTTTATTCAAAGACTTGTGTGGTTTTCCAGAGTCCTGGGGGTCCTGAACTTTACACAATAACCTCTATTGTGTGGCTCTCCTGCAGTCTGATGCTGAAATAACAGATGCTGCTTCAGAGACGTTAGAGTTGGACCAAAACCTTGACCAGAGGCAGAGATCGGAAGAAAATCGGGTGAAAATCACCCGTCATGGCCGCTAGCCGAGATAAGCTAACTACATGCTAACAAGCTAACGGCGCGCGACTCACCTAAACGAATATGTCTGCAGAGAGCGCCACATACAGCCTGCTGTGGATGAGACGTTGACCAAGTTTGCAGTTCTTCACAAAACTGGATGCTACAGCGGGGTTATGGCGAGTACCTCTCAACCCAGAGTCAGTCCCTTTGAGGCCTGTGCGGCGTTAAGGTAATACCGAACACCAGGGGTCAGGAACGTTTATGACTTAAACTGCCAATACTAAATGTTCTCCCCAACAAGAGCGCCATCACCAACTATAATGTGAACTCTGATGTCGTTCACCTTTCTGCTCATCCTGTCAGGGATCATCACAGTGAATCAGCTTTCACTGATTCACACAGGTGGTTATACAGAGAGTTTTACACTGGACGATCTTCCTGGTACAATCCTGTATTTTAAAGTACAGAGAGACCCAGTTACGCAGCAGAATGAAGGGTCTTCAGCTCATTGCCGCCCTGGGAACTGAATCCAGGTCCTAAACCCGCCAACTGAGCTATCCAGCCACTTCTAACTATAATGGGAACTTTAATGCAAAAAAAATCAATATATCTGAGAAAAAAATGTAATTTACAAGAAGCAGAACATATAAGCTCAAAATTGTGCTTTCATAATAAAATTGCAAAACAAATACATAAATAGTTGAAATAATATTGCAAATATGTTTGTTTGAAAACCAAAAATAGTGCATTTGTTGCAATGCAACACCAATATGATTGAATTCATCAGAACAAAATATCCTGAATATTTTTAAGAACCACAACTATTCATAAACAAATAAAAACATAAACTAGTGTATGGTTTTGGCTTTTTACATTTTTTTTACATTATGAGACAGAACCTGAGTAACTTGTTAGTTCATTCTCTGATTATGTTTTTATTGCATGTAAAACTAAATGTTTTTACTTTTTTGTTCGTTTGATATTTATAGTGATTTAAATTTCCTCCAACTGGACAGCATCATTCTGTATTTTCACCCTCACTAAATGCAGTGATGATCAGCTGTAGTATTAATTTAAATACTTGTTCATATTGACATATAGCAGAACAGGAAGTCTGAGTAAAATCCGACCTTATTTGGTTATTATTCAACAAACTGAACTTATCGATCACTCTTTATTTATTAAAATCACTTTTCATGTGTTGCAGCTCAGAGAGATTTACAATGACAAACATAAAATACAAAAAAGGAGTAAAAATTCAAACCAACACCCAACGACCATAAAAACAGCTGTGCAGCCCTAAACTAATCTTCACGTTCATCCACAGACGCGCTCAAATCGCCACACCTGTAATCTCAACAGGTACAAACAGGAATCATTACAGCTTTTTAATTTCATCGTGGCAAACTTTTATTTTCTACATTAATTTAAACTGCCCGGTCATGAAGGCTGACACGGAAGGTAATTTACCAAAAAAACGCAGTATTTATATAAGTGGGCGGAGTCACAGTCATAGTGCTGTGTGACTGGACTATGGGGTGCCGTTTGTAAATCAGAGATGTAAAATTTTTACATCAATGTTTTCAGATATTTAGCGTGTTTTAGGAGAAAAAAAAAACAGGTTTTGTTTTTCAAATGCATATTCTCACCCTTTAAATTAATATATTTATAAATGTTACATTTAGTAATTAAATATTTAGTTAACCAACTAAATATTTAATTTTAAGCTAAATATTTAGCCTACAAACTAAATATTTAAGTTTTGCAATTAAATATTTAGTTTGCTCATTAAATATTTAAATCTAACCTAAATATTTATTTTTTCAAACTAAATATATAAGTTTTGCAGCTAAATATATAGTTAAGATTTAAATATTTAGATTTGAGTTAAATATATAATATGAATTTATATATTTAGACTTGAGCTAAATATATAGTTAGGATTTAAATATTTAGAATTCAGTTAAATATATAGTTAGGATTTAAATATTTAGATTTGAGTTAAATGTATAATACAAATTTATATATTTAGACTTGAGTTTAATATATAGTTAGTATTTATATATTTAGATTTGAGTTAAACATATTGTTCAGATTTATATATTTAGACTTGAGCTAAATATATAGTTAGGATTTAAATATTTAGAATTCAGTTAAATATATTATTCAGATTTATATATTTAGATTTGAGCTAAATATATAGTTAGGATTTTAATATTTAGATTTGAGTTAAATATATAGTACGAATTTATATATTTATATTTGAGCTAAATATATAGTTAGGATTTAAATATTTAGATTTGAGTTAAATATATAGTTCAGATTTATATATTTAGATTTGAGTTAAATATATAGTTAGTATTTATATATTTAGATTTGAGTTAAATATATAGTTAAGATTTATATATTTAGATTTGACTTAAATGTATTGTACGAATCTAAATTTTTAGATTTAGGGTAAATGATGCATGTTGCATAACGGATTGTGAATCTCTGTAAATTGCTAAAGTCATTCGGGGCCCAATTAAAAAAGGTTCCAGGCCTTTGTCCGTAATGTAATTTTGCAAGTTTTTGAAAAAGGTGACTGCATAAAATGGAAACGCCTCTAATTTAAGGACGCATTTTCGATTTATAAATCCCATACGTCCAGAAGAAAGTCAACGCCCTCCTCTGTCCCCGCCCCCAACTGTTAAGTCATTTTCCACTTGAAAGTAGCTCCGCTTGAAGATCCACGAGTGTACATGGAAAAATGTACAGTACTTGTGTGTCTGCACCTAAAGCTGTTCATCTGAGCAGCCCGGAGGTTTGGGATCCGTGATCTAATGGGAACGGCCAGGATATTAAAACAACTATGAGTTGGGGACACCCAAACGTCAAAAAGTGACGTACAGTGTTGAATTCGTCATCATCTGCAACATTTTTCACCCAACAAAAACTAAACAAAAAGTCCCGCTCAGACCCAAAAACTTTGACTAAATTGATAGACATTTTCGTCGATGAATATAAACGAAACGAAAATGCTCTTCGAAGACGACATCCAATCATAACGACTGTTGGTGGAGAAGGGCGGGAGCAAATATAAAGCGATCCAATCAGAACACAGAGTCCTGAAGCCCGCCCGGGAAGACACTATTTCAATGAATTGTGTCTGTGATTTAGGTGAAAAAAATGTATACTCCAGGTAGAAAAAGAAGAGTACATAAAGGGACACATTTTACTTTTAACACGACCCTCAACAAGACGTTGTGAACGTTGTGTGAAGCTATCATCACAGGCTAAAACACAACAAACCTGAAGTGACTTTTGCAGACGAGCATAGCAAACATAAAAGCAGAGTTACTTCAAGCGTATTACACTGTATCCAAATTCTCTCCCTACCCTTCCAACTGTTGTGACATTTTTAAAGGGTAGGATTATCTGAAATAATTTTTTTAATGGGTTAGTCGCCAAGCTAAATAGCGCCGGTGCTGCACGCGCTTTTCTTCACGTGGATGCGCTCAGAAGCATGACGTTTGTGAAGTTATAAAACCGATCTTGTTGTGTATTTCCGAGTGCTATCAGCTCCGCGCTGAGAATTGAAAGAAGTGAGAAGTGGGGTCTAATCTTAATGAATGACTGTCTGTTGCTGCGTTGTGTTGCTGTCCAGCAAACTCTTTAATAAGGACAGACGAGGTTCTTTAGATCAAAAAGCAGTCACCGGTTTAATCTCCAACTCGATCACGTCTTAGATAACAGCAGTGCCCTCTATTGGCTGATGGTGGTATTACAGCACACCACACATGCTGGTGTAGCACATATTACATACTCACACGCCTCCAGGCAGCGAAAGACTCAGTTTCCCAAATAGCAAATGACATGGTATAGTCATTTGGTATAGTCGTATAGTGAGCCCCCTAGTGAGTGTATTTTGATTGCATTTTTCGCATTTTACTACCTCTTTGATACTATTTTATTTTATGTTCAGACATTTATCATAAATGGGATAGAATTATAAATCTTTTAAATAATTTTTGTGTTGTTGAAGCTGAATTTGCAGAAATGACAAGTTTGAAAAGCAAAGTGAAGAAAAATTATTATTTTTTTTGCAAATGAGTAAAATCTTTGTGCTATTCATATGTTCATACTTAGTAAATATAATAAAAATACTTTACCTTTAACCTTTTACCTTTTTGTCAACTAAATATCTACTGTAATTTATTCGACTAAAATTTGACTAAAATTAATAGAATCAACATGACTAATTGCGACTAAAACGGAACCTTATTTTAGTCAAAAGACTATGACTAAAACTAAATTAAATTGACGTGGAGAGGTCCTTAACTAGAAGTCAACATGTGACGACTTGGGCATGAGAAGGTGTTGCCAGGTCAGGTCCTGCTGGATGGTGACGCCCAGGAACTTGAAGGCAGCGACATTCTCCAGCATGTTCCCGCCGATGTACAGGGGCTGAATGTCCGTTCTCTTCCTCTGGTAATCCACCTCCAGTTCCTTGGTCTTGGAGACCACGTTGTTGTCACCACAACAGACACAGAGCCGCTCCACCTCATCCCGATAGACGGACTCATCCGAGGCCATGAAATCGCTAGTCCCCAACATCCAGGCTGCGAACCAGAACCGACCCAGATATCAATTTTTTTCTATAATGGTGTCATAACAGGAAGGAAACCAAAAGTTATTTCTATCATGTCTTCAGTCCACAGAAGTTGTTCTTGAGTCCATGTTGTCTCAGAAGAAAGTTTCTTTTCAAAGTAGTTATCTTCAGAGAGTAGTCAGATTGATTCTGAGTGTTTTAAATCCCAGGTCAAGATATTTTTAATTAGAAGAGCTTCTTGTTGAATTAAAAAAGTCCTTGTTTTACTACATTTTACTATGTTTTTAGCCTTTATTATTATAAGTATTAAACGTTAATTTTATGCTCCTTTTCAAACGCACTTTGGGATTCTTTCTGGGAAAAGTGCTACAAAAATAAAGATATTCTATTCTTTTCTATTCTTCCATGCATGCACATGTTTTAGAAAGGGAATTTGGCTTCCAAATTCTGATTTTTGTTCAGAAAGATCTTACTTCATTGCTGCTACTATCTGTGATTTTTCAGGATGCCGGGCTTCCTCTGGGTTCTAAAGGACTGTTTCAGAATAAAAGCTTTGAGGGAAGCCTTCCTTTTTTTCCTTTTCTTTTTAAGCTTTCATTTCAGCAGATCATGCAGAGTGACTATCATGAAGGTGAGGTTCACACGTGTGTCAGGCATCTTCTTTCAGAGCAGATTCATCTCTACCGACAAAATCTACAGTATCCGAGGGGATTTTTAACAACGCACACTATTAAAACTGCGACAACGTAAATAATGCGACATAAATCTGCAGCAACTCGCGGAGGAATTTATGGGCTCAGCGCGCTAACGGCATTGCTGTTCGTCCCTCGGTGGCGTGTGGTTAAATACAGATCCGTCTTTTGTGTTTATTTAACTGACTAACTGCTCCTGTTCACATCATTTAAAGTGTGTTTGTGTATGATTTGTTAATTAAAGCTGAAATGCTCCCTAAAGGGATCGCTGGTGGAGCCATTAACCTTTGTGATGACAGAGATCATGCAGCCCCAGCAGCAGCGTGGAATGATGATGAGGAACACACTGTGTGTTATTAGTGCGTGTGCGTTTTGTTAATTAGTGACAGTAATCAGATGCTGCTCATTACATCCTCTCAACGCCTGACTACAGATGGGAGATTCATGTGTGTGTGTGTGTGTGTGAACTCCACACTCTTCTGACACTGCATAAAACTCATTCATCCACACTTTCTCTCACACACACAACTCAGTGCAAGGATTGTGACTTTCGATGTCTCATCATTAATTATCTTTCCCTGATCACAGGAGCATGCTAATTAGATCAGCTCTTTTTACCTTCCAGGAATTAGTCTTCTCCGTAATGCACCTCACATTAACTATAACAACAGGAATTAGCCTCGTCTTTTGTCCATAACGTTCTGTAGTTACAGGGAAAGTGAGCGGTTTTTCCGGTTGGGATTAGCCTCCAAACATCTCCTGCGTGGGATGAGAGTAAAGCTTGGCGTTGTTCAGGAGATTGACGGGTGGATTGCGCCGGTCTGTGGGGGAAACAATTGATCTGAGGACTAAAGCGTCTAGTTTGGTCCATGTTGTCGTCAAGATTTACGAGATGAAGAACTAGACTCCAAGTGCAACCGCATGGAGCAGGGGATGGTGCTGCAAACAGGCCTGCTGCTTTCAATGGATCACCTGACTCACGTCTGTGACTCGAGTCTCATGGATCGCAAATCAAGTCTCATGGGCCACGACTCAAGTCTAGGGAGTCATTAATCAAGTTTCACGGGCCACGACTCAAGTCTAGGGAGTCGCGAATCAAGTCTCTTGAGTTATGAATGAGTCTTGTGGGTCGCAAATTAAGTCTCTAGGGGTCAGGACTCAGGTCTCGAGGGTCGCGACTTAGGTCCGAGGGTCGCGACTCAGGTCTGAGGGTCGCGGCTACAGTCTCGAGGGTCGCCACTCGAGTCATGTGGCCCGCGACTAGAGACCCGGGGGTGGTGATTCAAGCCTCGGGGGTCGCAATTAGAGTCCCGTGAGTCACGATTCAAGCCTCGAGGGTCACAAATCAAGTTTCGTGGGTCGCGAATCAAGTCTCGTGAGTTCTAAATCAAATCTTGTTGATTGCGACTGCAGTCTCGTGGGTCGCGACTCGAGTCTCGTGGCCCGCAACTAAAGTCTTGTGACTCGTAAATCAAGTTTTTACAGTCCTAAAATCAAGTCTCTTGGGTTCAGACTCAAATCTCGTGGGTCGTAGCTAGAGTCTCATAGGTCACAAATCAAGTCTTGTGAGTCGCAAATCACGTCTAATGATTTCTGATTCAAGTCTCATTAGTCACAACCCAAGTCTCTGGGTCTTGTGAGTTGCAAATCAAATCTTTTTGGTTGCGACTAGAGTCTTATGGGTTCCGACTCAAGTCTCGTGGATTGTTACTATAGTTTTGTCTCAAGTCTTGTGGGTTGCAAATCAAGTCTTGTAGGTTCTGAATTAAGTCTCTTGGTCTCTAGAGTCTGAAGGGTCAGGACTAGAGTCTGGTGGGTCACGAGTTGCAAGTTTCACTCATGTATAACTTTTATATTGTGTATACTGCAAATATATCGTGTCAAAACTTGCATAATTGACACATGAATCAGTAAAAAATTGCATATGATTAGATCAATAATCACGCACGGTTCATGCACGATTCCCCTCTTGTGGGACAGGTTTACAGATCACCCCTCCAGCAGTCTATACTGAGTGGGGGTCTCCCACTCCCCACGTCTAGCTCATCCAGGCATTGGGTCAGGTCTCTTGCAGGGTGGTTTCTGGCGCTGCACCAAAGGAGGGAAACAGAAGGCCGGATACGGCAGGTATGGATATGCGCCGGGCCCTTCTCGCAGATCTCCCTGCTGGGGGTCCCCTGGCTTGACGAGGCTCCCCCTGGCGCCTAGCAATTGACTTAGACCTGTTGCAGACCAGGGGAATCCGGCTTGATTAAAACAAAGCATCATCCATGGTACTGTTGCAATGTGGTTTTTCCCCAGTGCTCTGAATGTCAAAGTGAAGAAATTTAATGATTTACGTGCTCTCTGTGTGGTTTATTTGTACTTCTTCTGTGATTTTAATCTGGTTCATTCATGTTAAATCTGTGAAAATTCTTACGCAAAGGACTGCAACCTTTCTTACTTTTTCCACCTATATTCACGTATCACTAATTTTCTTCCCTGCAATGTACTTAGTGGCTGTTTGACACGGCCTTAAGCTATGAATTTTTGTTACTTACCCAGATATGGAGGGGATCAGTATTGATTCTAGATAGTTGTCGAGTCTGAAGTCTTCCCCATATTAAACCAGACTGAACTAGTTTAATGACACCTGGAGAACCTGCGCTCTGATTTTAGTAGATTAATTAGTGAAAGTCATTTTAAAACTTTGCAAAATGTGGGTAGATTTGTTTAAAGTTTTCTTATTTTTTTTTAAATCCTGTTTTTGAATTTTATAATGCTGGAACTTTAACTTATGTAGAATAAGAGAAATAAACACTTGAAATCAATCAGTAAAATTAAATTTTAAGTTTTGAATGAAATTATGGAGATTAACATTCTTTTTTAATATATAAAAAAATTTTGAAATGGTCTGTACGTATCCATTTATGCTTGATCTTGAAGATTTTATTCCTAAAAGGGTTGCAGGTTCAAACATGTGAGATGTTTGTCAAGAACTGTGTACAAACTCGAGATATCAAAGGCGACACCTAAAAATAAAGCGCTCTTTGATGTACCGTGACTTTTCAAGATGTAGAAAGAAGCAGCTTTGTATTGTTATAACAGCATAAAGCCACTTTTTTCATCAGCTAAGCACTTCACAAAATGTAAAATGTTGCAAATAAGAAAAAGACTGAAATCACGTTAATTGCATAAACTGTTGCAGAGTTAAGGTAATCAAAAGAATGCTAGCCTTGGAGCTAAAGGGTTAATGTTGCAGATTTTTCTAAACACTATTTTAAACAATTCTCCATTTTTCTCCAAAGTGTCCAGAGAGAACGACGGTTTTCCCTTTCAGATCCACGTTCCGGTTTCCATGCGTTCCCGTCCAAACGCAGCCCCTTCCAGGCGAGTCCAGTCCGGCTGGTCCCAAGAAGGAAGTGATTTTAATTAAAGATAAGTTGCTCAGTGTGCTCCCATACGGAGCCCGTTAATCTGAATCCAATAGGCTGGATGTAGCAGCTAGGAGGCCCTTGTAAAGCACAAGGCTCTATTGAAGACCACTGCATTTCATTTGGCTGGGAATCAATGCAGATTGACACCACTTAACATGCAAATGGTGCTCGGGTCAACCGGCGGTTTCCTGGCTGCTGGCGGTGGTCCAGCCCTCCTCTTCCTCCATGTTTAGTTTAGTTTTTCTTCTCTCTCCCCTCCCTCCCTCCCTCCCTTCTTTTCCATCACAATCCCCCATGCTGTTGTAAAAATCATATTCAGGATATTCGTCCATTTAAAGATATGAGAAAATAAAAGACTATCGATTGCTTGATAAACTGCCTCTGGAGGTAACAGTATGGGTGTGAAGCCTCGCTGAGGCTGGATGTGAGTCTTAGCTGGAGGCTTTTTATGGGGGATGCTGCGGATCAATAAAGTGTATTTGTGTGTGTCGGTCCTTAGCTATCCTTCCAATTACAAATTTCCAGCGGCGCAGCCAAGAACAGCTCTTTGTTAACGCCTAAATGGATCAGCTCAGGAAAGTGCCCACATACACAAGGAAATACACACAAATAGATACAGCTTTACAAGGTAAGCATTCCCAAATTGATTTGTTAAACAGCGTTTTGAGCCCCCGCGCTCTCTGCCGCTGTGTAATTACTGTGAGAGCTGACGCCGTTCCTGCGCGCTCGGTTTGTCGCCGCCGTGCGCGGCTGCATCAGAGTGTGTCCGTGGAAAATTTCTCCGAGAGACGCTCGTTTATGCCTCTGACAGTTTTCCAGATGAAGGAAGCTCCGTGTGTCTGATTGTGGCAGAACGTTTCTCCACAGCAGAAAAAAAAACCCCACGCCTCTCCTGTTCCTGCTTCACGCCTCTGAGGCGACAACAGTCGATGATTCCACTGCGGAGTGAATTATTTTGGCTAAAGTGAAAATAAGCAAATCCCAAGAGTCCACTTTCAGCTGGAATTAATGCTAACCTGTTCACTGAGGAGCATCTATGAGCGAGCATGCAAACCAACGGGAACTCTCACAGACGAAAAAATCCATCCTAAACTGCTGTAGTACTTTAGGATGGGAAGGCCCCAGTTAAAGCTTGGACCTGTAAATGTCTTCCTGAGCCTGAAGCTGCGGCTGTGTGTGGGAGGAGCTACCAGCTAATACATTTAGGATGATGCTATAAGGAGCAGTGTTTGTGGATATCTCGCTTTGAATCGGTAATCTTATCTCCATGTTTAGGTTTATATGATTACCATTAAAAGATTCTCCCGGTACAGGAGGTTGCGCTGTGTGACAGCCGCTTCCACAGTGTTTCTGTGTCGTTGTGGCTGAGCTTGAAGGCTGACTGTCCCGTATTAACACGAGGGGGAAAAATAAAGTAAAGGAACCTTTTTGATTTTTTTTTTTTAAATGTCCGGATGAGACCGGAGCCAGCAGTCATTGGTGTAACGTTGAAACTGGCCGAGTCAACTGCGGTGAACCTGAAGTGCAAATCACTTCATGCATAACATCTTAAAGACCCACTCCAATGAAAATAATCTTTTTTGTGTTTTTAACTAGTTCTTGTAGCATTTTTGTCATAATAGAGGACCTATATAAGATAATTTATGATTAAAACCGTTTCTGAGTATTTCTTTATTCAAATAGAAATAAAAACCGGATGCTAGAAAAGGCTCAGACAAATGATGCAGCTACTGAAATGGGCGGGGCCAAAGTTTCTTCCCCCCCTGCTTGTATCCTGGCCCGCTGAGTTACGACACTTGTGTTGTAGCGAAATGCAATTCTGGCTCAAAACTGTACGACTGAATTGATCCAACTGTTATTTTTGCGCAGCTGATGTTAGCTTGAGGCTATAAGCCTCACGCGCCAACAGCCCCGCCCACAACTCAGAAATTGTATTTCTAATGAGCTACTGTGCATAAAAATATGTCTTAGGAACAACAGAGGTTTTGTGATTTTAGCTAAAAATTATAATTAATGGATCACTGGGAATGATTTTATGATAGCAAAAATACTGACAGAACTTTAAACACCAAAATGACAATGAAAAAAGAAAAACATTTTACAAAACAACACTGCATTTTAGAAACCAAGACAAAATTCCAAAAAAGTAAAGAAATTAATTAATTTTCATCCTTCTTTGATCATATGTCTTATCATTTGGTGACTCTACAGTGCAGAAAATAGTTATAAAAATGAAGTCCTCTGTGTTTAACTCGACTCATCATTAAATATTTTTGCTTTATAAATATGTATTTGTGACTCGGGGAGGCGGGGCTTACCAATCAAACTCCTCCTCCTGTAGTAGACCCCTATGACCTTAAGACAAACTTCTTGACATTCTCTTGCATACACCTCCCTTTCCCCTCATATCCACTTAAACTGAAGTCAGCATGTTTTCTGCTTTGTGTACCTGCGCGCGCACGCACACGGATGTGCACGTGTGTGCAGAAAGACAGCAGTCTACAGGATGAAATTGAGGAGATTAGCATGGTCTGCTCTGCTTTTGATTAGTTCTGACTGAAAATCTGCCCAAACCACAAGGGGCCCCTCAGCGGCCCCTGCTTGTGTGCGTCTCCCGCTCCCGCAGCATTTCGCGCTACGCCAGAAATTGAATTGATATTTTGTAAACCTGATTTGTGGATAACGCGATGTGACAGCGACAAATGCCTGCCTGAGAATGGTTTTCAAAGCCGCTCCAAATGAAAGTTATTACAGGGTAAATGCGCATTTCTTTGTCTCGGCGGCGGCCGCAGCCCCTCCTGGCTCTGTGTAGAAGTTTATATGGGTTGAATATGGATCCATTTCCTGGGTAATTGAATTGATACTGTCATGCACGGGGGCAGTGCCACATTGCTCTGCAGGGCGGATGGACTGTCTGATTGAATTGGATGGTGGTGGCGGAGGGCCGGGGCGGGGGTATCCTGGTGCGTGCATGTGTGTGCACGTGTGTCAGCGAGCAGTCATAAGACAGACACACCTCAGTGTTCCTCTGATTACTGCCGTACAGCCAATTGTCTCCGCCATAATCTGCCGCCACAGCCTCCTGAAGCACGCGCTCGCTCAGCCGCGCGCACGGGGGACGCGGCCTCCGGCAGCGCAGGAGCCATTTCCAATTCCAGGAGAGGCGAGCGCGCCGCAGATCTGCTACATATTAATTTTGTCCCGCCTGAGATTTGCTCCCATTCAGTTAGAGCCGATTGATGAGAGAGCAGAGAGGATCGGACGGCTGCTCATTCGCTCTCCTCACCTCTGATTAGAAACACTGCCGCTGTCACTGCGCTATTAGGACACGGGGGGAGGAGGAGGAGGAGGAAGACGAGAGGAAGAGGAGATGGAGGTTTAGAAAAAGAGATAACTGAGGGAGAGTGAAACAGGAAGAGATGGATCCAGATAAGGCCAAATGGGGGGAGACGTGAAGAGGAAAGGAGAAAACAAACTTGGAAAAGGAAAAGAGGAGGAGTGATGATGATGATGATGGTGGAGCTTGGAGGAGAGATACTGAACTGCAAAAGGAGGTAAAGAGGAGAGGATAGCCGGGATAAGAGGTGAACAGGAGGTCAAGAGTGGGAGGACAGAAGAGGGAGAAGTGGACCTCAAAACGATGGACGGATGAGTTTCAATCGGAGGAAAGATACCAGGAAATATATGCAATTAATTAGAGTTTAAATCTAATAAAAGGCTTTAGAGAATTGTGGCTATCTAGGTCAGGCGTCTCCAAACTTTTTTTTGCAAAGATTGGGTGAGGGCTAACACTTTAAACTGTTTCATGGCAACCAATCAGGAGTGTGTTTGGTGCAACTTGAATCCAGGCTGCAAAAAATCTGTTGAACTGTGAAAGCTTATGGCTTTAAACTAACAAAAAAGAAATGTTTTCAGACATTTTAAAAATTACTTTTTGCTCATTGTTTTGTATAGTTTTCTTGCAGCTGGCGGACTTACCATTAGACAAATGTGGGCGACTGCCACTTTTGGGTCCCGAACCGAAGACTTCAAATATTTCTTAAATAATTTTCATGGCCATCATCATTTGACTCTATCATAATAAAAGGAAAAATCACCAGATAGCATATGATCGTTTGTGTGAAAGTGTTTTGTTTCTCCAATAAATGATATCACTAGAGATGACGTGCTAGCTTGTTGCGTACTCAAAGTTGGACGCCATATTGGAATGGTATAAATCCCTGTTTACTGCTGTGTTACAATTGTACAAACAGAGCTGGAAAAACAAGAATGTGACTTTTCACCATTAATGCATCAGTATTCTTTGTGTTTCTTATGTAAAACATGTATTTATAAAAAAAAAAAAAAGTTTGAAATGTCATTCATTTGTTTCACTTTGTATAAAAACATTATTACCATGACCTGGGAATTATATTTCTGATGATCAGAGTTTTTTCCTTTTTAAAATCAGACCAAAATAAAGCATTTTATGGTCATTTTACTGCGTCTGCTGAGCCATGTCTACTATTCCAATATGGCGTCGCTCTTTAAACCGTTGAAAAACTGAGAAGATAAGAGAATGCAAAAACTGCTAAACTTAAGTGCAGGAGCAAAAACAAAACAGGAAAAAGAATAGAATCAAAGGAACTAAAAAAAAAAAACCATAACGAAGGTTAAGAATGAGAAAAAAGGGAAAAAGCTAAAAGAAAATTGTCGTTTTTTAGGTTTTTTTTTCTCGCTTTGGCACTCCGTAGAGTATTGATTTGTTCCATCATTCACGTATTTTTGTTTCTTTTACTTTCTTTTAGAAAGCTTGAAAAATTTACAAAAGTTATGTTAGTTTTAGCCTAAGTAAGGATTGTAAAAAAAAAAAAACAACATTAATTTTAACTGCTGCAGAGGTCCGTATTTTATTGTTCGCTCGAGTCCTCTAAACTTCTAAGTCCGCCACTGTTTGAGAAGAATAAATTATCTTGTAATTAATATAAAAAAATCCTAAAAAAATAAAAAAACAAAAGAAAACTTAGAAAATCTAAAATCAAGAAAAAACATTATTTAAAAATTAGACTAAAAATTATTTTGAAGAAAACAAAAAATAAATTCTGAAAAAAAATTGTATTTCTTTTTTCAATAAATCTACTTCCTTTTAAAATTAATTAAAATAAATAAAAATATATAAGTAAAAAATAGTATTTAAAAAATAGACTATAGACTTATTTAAAATACATAAAAAATTATACTGTATATTAAAGTTTTTCAAAAAAGTGTTGAAAATGTATCTTGAAAAACACAAGATATATAGTTTCATTGAAAATCAGTGAGCTTTCATAATTCACTTTTTAGAATATTTATGGACTAAACTGATTCAAGCTGAATGTTAGTTCTCTCGTTTTTAAAAAGTATCAAATAAAAGTATTCATAAGTTTTCCTCCATGTCATCCTTTATCTAAATGTTAAATACATTTGTCACCGTCTTGTTTTGCTTCTGCTGGTTTTACTTGTAAAAAATCTAAAAGTTATACAGGATGGGGTTATTTATAATAAGGGTTTCCTTTTATTTTACAATAACTAATATTGTGTTTCAAAGTAACTTAAACAACACTGTTTTAGATTATAAAATCTGGTCAATGTCCGACTTCCTACATCACAAATGAACCCAATCCCAGTCAGGTGTGTCTAAAATAAACTCTTTCTTTCACCACAGAAACAGGAAAACGACCAAAGAAAACAGAAACTCAAAAACATCGAGTCTCCTTCAGTTCTTCCCTGCAGATGCAGCCGGCGGCATCGTCCAAAAATCCAACACACTATTACCTCTTATCAGCTAAATGCTCCCAGCTTTAACTTAAGTAGCCCTCTCCCTTTAATAGTCACTTCAACTAAAGGCCCTAATTGTGTCCATGGGGGCTAATCTGTGTCTGTAATAAGAGCTGTGAATGGCTGGAATGGCACCGCGCCATGTAATGGTATAAAAACTTAACGATCACCATCATCCAGCTCCGTCCATTCTTCACCTTTTTCATCTGATCCCATCCTCTCATTGGGTAAGGAGTTTTCCATTAACTGAGGTGGACTTATTAAGTTCACTTAACAGTTAATGCTCCATTCAGAGGACGTTAGCACTCCTGGATTGACTTTAGGTGCAGCGTTTGGTGACGAAAACTGAGAGTTCGAAACTTGAAACTGATGAGGGTGTTGTGGCAGCGCAGAAATAAAAACAACTTTTTCCTATTACAAGAAGTTTTTATGGGTAAAATCCAACATTACAGGTATTTTAAACTAAATCTTCTCTAACTAATAACAACATTCAACAAATTGTTTTCAGTTTTTCCTGTAAGAGAAACGGAAATGTTAAAAGAACAAACTCAGATAATTGAAAATAATAATTTTTGTTTTTTTTTTTTATTATAAAGTAAAATAATTTTGTTCAGTAATATGTACAACTGTAGCAGGAACATCTATAAATTGATAAATTGACTAGTATAGGCTATGTTGTACAATTTTCGATTAAGCAAAGTGAGTAAAACTGCTAACTAACATTTTCTTGGGCTCCTCCCACATTTTCTTTTTTTTTCCATTTTCTAATGCTGATTTTGAGATTGTTAGATTTTACTAAGGAAATACTAAAAGTAAGCATAAATTCAATTAAAAAAAAAAGGATCAGATTCGACATTTCTGTTGCTTCATCAACCCAGCAGCAAGATGGCCTCCAATTTATAACAAAAATATTTTTAAAAAATTGATTAAATTTTTTAAATTATTTATTATTTTTTACCTTTTTGAGATTTTTTTTATTTTTAAAAATACACATATATATATATATATATATATATATATATATATATATATATATATATATATATATATATCAGGTCTGTTATGATCCACAGCTGTCTTTTCTGTCTCCAGTGTCCTGTGTGCCACTTCCTGGTATATTTAACTTAAGTTTTGTTTTTAGATGTTCTTGTCACATCATTAGTTCTGATGAGTTTTAATGCAAATTGAGGATCTCAAAATTTGAATTGTTGGTAAATTATGTCTTTTTAGAGCTCAAAAAGATCAAATATTTTTTATAGTTTTGATCTTTTCCTAAAAGTTTCATGTAGAAATGGATGAAACATTAAAAATGACCACATCAGTCGGTGCATTTCCATTGAGTATCAACTTTCGGACCTAATGGAAGCACAAAAAAACAATGAATCAAGAATAAAAGCAACAGTTGTTGCGCCTGGAAGACCTGGTTTTTGAGGCAAAACTGCAACGGAAACACTTTTTGAATTCTTCCTCAACAAAAAGGGAGCTTATATGAATATACCTCTGTCATCCAAGGAGGAGTTTACTTGATTTTTTTTTCTCAAAGTAAAATCTGTCTTAAGACATTCTCTTCATCCGGTTTGACCAACTGAAGGACAACATGAGAACAATTACATAAATATAGAGAATTAAGAGACATTTAGGAGTTTATTAGAGATGCCAAATATTAATCTATATGTTCTAGTATTATTGAGATGTAGTTTATAACACAAGATTGTGAAGCTAATCACCAAAAAACAGAGATAATTTCTTTCAGGAGTTCGTAGATAATCTCGTGGATTTGTCGAGGAGACCTAGACGTCAATCATGTTGAGTCTGAATAAGCAGAAATGGACGGGCCGGGGGGGTCTCCCTCTTCCTCCATGGCAGATGTAGAAAATTATTCTTCTAAATTCATCTTCTTTCAGCATCATTTTACCCTCATTCTGAGCAGGGATCACTTCATCAAGAAAACTGTTTCTATCCTCCAGATAAACCAGCAAAGTTCTTCTAAAAGGACCAATTAAAAGCTGCATGGAGACCCTTAAAAACTCAGTTCTCTATGATGAAATCAGTCAAACTGCACCGTGAGACCTTCTCCTCCTCTTCCTCCTCTTCTTCCTCCTGTGGATCGCAGCATAATTAAGAAAACCAGCCAACAGATCCAATTTAAGATTACCGTCTATGAAGAATGTGTGCTGTGGTTCCTGTACGCCCCCCTCCCCTCCCCTCCCCTCCCCGTCCACCGGCCCGTCGTAACGGCTGCAGAATCCCTATTATACCATCTGTGATCAGTGATAATAAACCAGCGGAAATCGAACCCTCTGCTAAAAAAAAATAAAACTCTCTGTGATGTTTAGTTTGTTTAAACCAAACCTACATTTTACCTTTAAATTTCCATGATGTACATTTTGCAAATTGTCTTTCATGACACATGCGTGACGTCTTTAGAAGGTTTTACATGAATTTGGTTTTGAGATTATCAAAATTTTGGGCCGATTTATAATTACGCAGCTTATTAGTTTTTTTTTTCTTAGTTATTATATTGATCTTATGCAGTTGTACTTTTTTTGTGCAACTTTGTGGCTTTCCTCGTACGTCTAACGGACTTTTCATTCATGTTCCACCGATGTATAACTTTCATATCACACATACGACACATATATCCAACTATACGAGCGCCGGGCCCTTTTTGTGGATCTCCCCAGCTGCGGCTCTCGCCTGTGGTCCCCGTCTTGGCGGGAGTTCCCCCCAGCAGGCTGTCTCGACCGGCACCTGGAATCTGACTAATATCTGCTGAGACGATTTGAGTTCTACCCAGTGCTAGAAATATATCAAATTCAATGACGCACAGGTTTACGTGTTCGTACTTCTGTGGCTCATTCGTGACACATATTTGAAAATTTCACGTAAACGTTCTCACTATTTCCACATATATTCACATATAAACAATTCTCATCCGATATGCACTAATTATAAATAGCACAAGAAGAAGTTCATAAGAGTCAAATCTGGTGGGAGAGCTTCTCAGGAAAGATTTGAAGGAATCAGAGGATCACATTGAGCTCAAGAACTTCTGGTTAACCAGGACTTTAAACCAGAATGTCAGACTTCAGGCCTCGAGGGCCAAAATCCTGCTGGTTTTTGAGGAACTCTACCTTATCTGCTTCTGATTATCTGGATTTAAACAGTTGTTCATGTTGAAAAAATGAAATAATTTTTAAAATGAGACTTAATAAGTGCAGAACAACCAGTTTTTTGGTTTTGTTGAAGAAAATGTTTTTCACTGTAAACAAAATAGGTTTAAAATAAAGTGTTACTCTAGCCCAGGGGTGGGCAAACTACGGCCCGGGGGCCACATGCGGCCCCTTAAGCTACTTAATGTGGCCCTCCAAATTAAAATACATTGAATCAAAAATCCTAATTATTGTTTTATTTTCATTGTATTTCTTCCCATGAATGGTGTTGTTTCTCTGACGTTCGTGTGTGTTCCTTTCTGAGTCAGATGGTGATCTTTCGGATTATTCCTACACCACATAAATGCAGCATTTCTTTGAGTTCACATTTTCCTCTGAAGAACATCAACCCATTGGATCACCCAAAAGAGAACAAAAATCAAAATTTAGAAATTAAAACTCCCAAATTTTCTTTTTTTAAATTAATATATGTGAATTTGAATCCAAATTAAAGCATGTTTTTCTCTAAATTCCATATTATTTTTTTAGTTTATGAGGTTGATTACCCAATCTCTCCTTCCATCTGCTCCTTGTCCGGCCCTTATGCCAAATTTTAGAACCCTTTGTGGCCCTCGAGTCAAAACAATTGCCCACCCCTGCTTTAGCCTCATATTTGGTCATGTAAATTGTTTAAACTGTTAGAAGAAAGTATAAATAATCTACAGTCCCCCCCCCCAAACATGGTTCACCTTTCCTTATCTTGCTCTTTCATATTTAGTTTTTTAGTGTTTATTGGCATGTTATGTTCTGCATCCTGATTGGCTCCAATCGATCTCCTCCGTGTCATACTTTATTTAAATTTGCCAAATCTACATAAATCTTCAATTACAATCAGATCTTTGTGTTCTTTCTTTAATCCTGGACTTCTTTTCTAAGAACTTTGAGTGTTCAAGCAAGAGATAAAAGTGTGAAAATGTTTTACAGCCTTTTAGAATTATTGGTAAAAAAAAGTTTGACCTTTTTCAGGTTATTTTAAGTATTTCACTATAAATGAGGGAACCTTGTGATCATTTTTATAATGCGAGTACCTTACAGGATAATTTAAAACAAAGTATGGTCTGCGTAGATCTCTGAGTTTGAAGGACAAGCTGAGCTTGTGGGTAAATGCTTCATGTGATCATTCAATCCTAACAGAGTGTTAGCCCAATGGACTGAAGACGCCTCTCTATCTGTGCAGCTCCGGACTCTGTCTAACAACTCTCTGCAATGACTCCACTTCACTTTAAAAACTCGTCTTTCTTTCACAAAAGCCGCCTCGCACTTAGAGATGCTCCCTCCGTATTACAGCGCTGGCTCCATTTCACTTCAGATTTAAGAAAAAAAAAAAACTGAGTGTCCACTTGGAAAACTCCGCTTCAATCAGTGCAGAATATAACAAAGGGCTCTCAGATTACAGAGGGCCTGCTGTTCTTTAAATCCTGTAATACAGACCGAAATGAAATCCATTTTTTGCTCCGATGATCTTTCTAGGCAATGTTCAACATGGTCAGAGAGGGAGAGAAATGGCCATCTGTCTGCCACTGTTACTGTGCCACCCGCAACTACCGCACACAAACACACACACGACCCCAGCCAGAAAAAATGAGCTGCTAAAAAACCCCGGAGAGAAGAATGAGATGCCTTTTTTTCCATTTGTAGCAGCGTGATAGCACAAAGGAAAGAGACAAAACATTATTTGAAGATAGAAGATACACACACTCCGATAAGGGACAGGAAGAGTGTGTGTGTCCAGAAGTGTGTGGCTAGTTCATCTTCTATGGTAACTTAAATGGTAGACACACACATGGGCACACACAGGCCTCCCAGTGCTGCGGCACCCCAGATGCCTTATGGGATTGTAATAATTCATGGAGTTAGCCAACTGCTTGCTGGACCAGACAAATGGAATTATACTGCCTAGATGAGATGGCTGCATATGTGTGTGTTTGTGCGCGAGTGTGCGTTTCAGGGCGGCCGGTCGGCACCAAAGAAAAATAGCTGCTCCGCTCCATAACGCGCCGCACAGCCGTCGGCGCCACGTGTTAGGGTGAAGGCGCAATGCAGCGCCGGGTCCGACACCGTGACATTGTTAAACCATGTTAGACTTCAAGGTCTCTGGCCGGGGGGGGTCACGGACACACACACGGGCGCACACACCTGGGCTTTTACCTGCAGGCGCAGGGACGGACTCACCTGAAGCGAACGCCACTTTGAATCTGCAGTCTCCCAAATCTAAAATATATATATCAAATGAAACTGTTCTCCAACTGGTTTAATGTTAAAAGATGTTTTATGGAGAGAAAACAGACTCGCTCCGATTTGTCTTGATTTATACGTGTGTAATTTAGGATTTGTGCATAACTTTGGATTTGTACGTAATTCTAGATTCGTAACTGATGGAATCATGTGCATAATCCATTCCCCCTCTCGTTTTACGTAGAACGTGTGGTAAAAAAAACAAAAAAAAAAGTAATTCAAACATAGGGCTGTAACGAGTATCCGGGTGCTCGGGTATTCGCGATTTACTCCCGAAAATTCGAGTGTGAATATTCGTGACGTCCAAGATCGCTGATCTAAATTGTAGTAAAATATAATCAAAATATTATCTGGGAATGATGTACTTTTCCTCTGGAATGCAGATTAATGTAGGATTTTAAATTTACGAACTAAATCAAAGCGGAAAGAGTCACCGGAAGTAAACACATCTTCCTTGTTGGTGAGGCTTCCAGTTTTCAAAGTAAAACTAGTGAGAACTTTTTTCCGTTCAAAAACCGAGACTGAAGCTCTGTTTATTCACATAACTTTAGAAAAAATGATTTAGCTTTAACATCGGAGCTTTAACTCAGTGTTTACTTTCATTTGGTTATGATAACTCTTCAACAGTTGACGCAATTAACAAAACTCCATCTTATTTTGAAGAAACGCAGCCTCGCGCTGCTGAAAACGGATGTAAACAACGTGAATCAGCTGATTCTGCTGCGGAAAAAAACTTTTTTTTATACGACCTCTCCACCAATATGTAATGATTAAAACGTAAAATATTGAAGAACTTTGAGAATAGAATACTGTGGGAAACATTTTCAAGTTTTGCTGTTAAATGATACAAAACAACAGTGATGTTTATTCTTTTTATGTTGTTTATGTTGCTGCTGAACTTAACCAGAAAGATGACAAAAAAAGTTTAAAATGACAAAATGTTTTTCTATCTGAATCTTTGTTTTTTTTTTGTAATCAGTTTTGTTGAATCTGATGTCTGATGTTGATTCCCATGTTCTAAATAAAGGTATAAATGTTGGTGATTTAATACGAATAATTTCAATTTTCCTCCATCTAGTAAATATTCACATAGCAATAAACATTATATTAAAAAGTAAGAATCGTGGTTTGATTCGTGAATCGTATCGGATCGCCGCCTGAGCAGCGATCCACAGCCCAATTCAAACATGACAGTAAACTCACTAAAGCCCCAGAATAAAGTTTGCTGTAATCATCCACCTTCTTGTGTCGCTTTTCTTGGACAAAATATGAGTGTTATGAAATAAATGAAATACGTCTGACTACACATCTGACTGGGGGGGACACATTCTACAAGGGGGAATTGCACCTCTGAGAATACAAACCAAAAACTCACTTAAAATCCAGATATAATTTTTTTTTTTATTTAAAAAAAACATTCCTAATAGGGTTTTAATTATGATTATGAAGTTCTTAATCAAAATCTTACAACCTAAATGTCTCAAAAAGACATTTTTTATGTTGATCTGAAGCCTCTAAAATCTCCTCTGAGGGGGCGTGGCTTTTGGAGGTGAGTGGCATTAATTAACATAAACGTTTCAACAGTTTTTTGTTGTTTTTAACAAGTTGTGTCATTTTTTTTGATGATAGAAGACATATTTTTTGTTGCACCGCTAATGCTTGGTTGGGATTGTGAGGTTCTGTAAGCTAGCGTGTAAACAGAGAGCTCTCACTAATGGGTGACAGTAAGGAGAGGGTGGAGGCTACTCTGCACCATCAGTCCCGCCCACAACTCAGAGGTGAATTTCTAATGAACTCTAAAAAAAAAAAAAAAAAAAATCAATAAATATTTTTTGATTTCATCTAAAAACATCATAATCATGATTGAAAAGAGGAATTTTATGAAACTATTGCAGGAACAGCAGTTTTGGATGAAAAAGTATCATTTTGCTGCTTTAACAAATTAAGTTCATTCGCACCAAGTACCCTTTCAAAATAAAACAGGAAGTAAATCTGATTAAACACCAGGACGACAGTTTTTCCACACAGTCTGACTTAAATGAGCATCTTTGAATCAAATAACTATGAATTTCTCCAGAATAAATCCAGCATAAAGCTAAATATTGCTCTGATTTTGGTTCAGACTGCTCGTGTTGATCTGTTTTTTCCACCTCTCTCAGATCCGTCCATCGGCCGGTCCTCGCAGCCGTCTCTCCATTCATCAGTATTTCGGTTCCCGGCCGATAGCATCGTTGCTTTACTGCGGCGCCGAGTTGACAGTCTGCCTGTCCTCGCCGCGGGCTTTAAACACAGTAAATCAACGCCTGAAAGAAATAGATATTTTGCTCCGGAGATAAGCCCATTTCCTGGCGAGTATTCATTGAAATGATATAATAACTGACATGGATAGGAGAGCGGCGGAAGAGAGGAGCGGAGAGAGCGGGAACAGAGATAAATGTAGTATTTGCAAGTTTCCTTTTGTAGGATGAAGGCTGGCTCTCTTTTTTTTCTGGGGGAGTAAAAGGGGGTGAAGGATCTAAACGTTGACAGGGGAGGCGGCAAATTGAATGCCATGAGCCGTCTGAGCCTCTCTGTCTCTAAAAAGAAATTCAATTAAAGTGTATTGGAGACTTGTGAATGTGGCAGAGACTGGGCTCCCAGTGGCTGATAAGAGCTGCTTCTCTCTGCGCCCGGCGCTATAACTGAAGCCAGATCACTAGCTGCTAAACGTGTAATCCCCTGCAGCCGAACAATATGGGCCCCAGTCTGATTCAATACAGCAGCAGCCAATTCTCCACATTAAATCAACGCGGGGGGGGGCGGCCTGAGCCGCCGCCGCCGCCGCCGCCGCCGCCGCCACACAGCTGCGAAAGCACTTCCTCCGGCTTAAGCCACACAGAAATCAGAACGCGCCGACAATGGCCGCTGCCTGACACCGATGCGCACGTACATGCACGCTCATACTCACACATTGTGTAAAAGCTCCCCTGGGAAGTGATTTCAGTCCTTTCAGTGTTAAGTACCTGCCCCACTCTAGCTAATACCCCCGCTAATGCTGGAATTATACACCGTGTGCATGTTTGTGTGTGTATACCTCTTCTGACAGATAAAGAAAACGATGAGATTAAATGCTGGGAGCCGGCTGGAGCTCGCGCTACACTTTCTGGTTCATGACCAGTTAAGCTGCAGATCTATGTGTGAGAACCACCAGAACTCAAACGGCACCGGAGTCGCTCTAACCTTTACCTACGTCTGTGGAGAAAGGAGAGTTTGTTTGTTTCAAAATTGACCTTTTTTGTCCATATTCGATTTAAATGTATTTATATAACCCAAAATCACAAAGCCTCATTGGTCTTCAGTATTTTCCATATATGTAAATTCAGATGCGTGATGTATGTAATTCACGTGTTTGTTGATGTGTGCAGATGTCTGTCGAGGGGTTTTTGGCTAACGGGTTTATATGAGAATTTGAGCTGTACATTCTTTACTGGTTAAGAATTTTGCAGTTTATGCGTATTTTATGGTGGCCAACACGGCTCACACAAACACAAAAGCCAGAACACAACGACAAAAGCAGAGGCACAACAGTAAAAGTCGAAGCACGACAACAAAAGCCAAAGCACGACAACAAAAGCCGAAGCACGACGACAAAAGCCGAAGCACGACAACAAAAGCCGAAGCATGACGACAAAAGTAGGAGCATAACGACAAAAGCCGAGGCACAACGATAAAAGTCTAAGCATGACAACAAAAACTAAAGCATAACGACAAAAGCCGAAGCACATCAACAAAAGTAGGAGCATGACAACAAAAGCCGAAGCATGACAACAAAAGCCAAAGCATGACGACAAAAGCCGAAGCATGACGACGAAAGCTGAAGCACAACAACAAAAGCAGAAGCATGACAACAAAAGCCGAAGCATGACGACAAGAAGCACAACAACAAAAACTGAAGCACAACAACAAAAGCTGAAGCACAACAACAAAAGCTGAAGCATGACGACAAAAGCAGAAGCATGACAACAAAAGCTGAAGCACAACAACAAAAGCTGAAGCACAACAACAAAAACTGAAGCACAACAACAAAAGCAGAAGCATGACGTCAAAAACTGAAGCATGACGACAACAAAAGCTGAAGCACGACAACAAAATCCATTGTGGTTCAGCTTTCGTCGTCTTGCTGTGGCTTCTCATTTATGTGAGCTGTGTCGTGTTACGTAGTTTATACAAAAATATACACAATTGTGTATTATTTTTGGGAGATCCATACTCGAGTTTGTGGCTTTCCACGACCACGCCACTAATGTATGACTTATAAATCGTAGTGACGCTACAAATATGCATCATATACACCAATTCTGATGAACACTTTTCATTTTAGGAACCACAACGTTGAACAACACAAGAGCGTAAACATCCTCTCCCTCTCATTCATGCTGCCGAATGAAGCAACAGAATAAAAATATGAAAGGCAAACAAAACAAAACAAAAAGCTTAACAAAAAACACACAAAAACCAGAAAGAAGAATCGAATGATTTCCCACAATTCCTTGCTCTCACAGCAGGCCCAATGTGTAGTGACCATCACTACGATATTGTGTAGACATGCACATAACACATTAAAATTACTTAAATTAAGCACAAATTATAAAAAAAACACTGCAATAATCACTACTATTTGCATATCTTGTGACAGATAAAGAAATTGACTGATTTTCTCTGTCGTTGGGTCTCTTATGGGGCGGATTCTGGCTCCGCATGGAAGGCAGGTCGCAGTACGGACTCGGATCTGGAGAATCCGACTATTTGATTAAAACGAAGCATCATGAGGCCTCAGTGGTGTAACAATGTGATTTCTGCTCAGAGCTGTGAATGTTGGGTGGTTTATTCATGCTTCTTCTATGGTTCATTCTTGATACATTTGGGGAAATTTTACATAAAAAGCACAATTTTTTCACTTTTTACACTAATATGACCAATCTGTGCAATATTTGCTAATTGTACGTAGTTCAGAGGTAAATGCAGTTTTCAGTGGACAGAATTCCCTCATTTATTGTAGGAATTATGTTCTAAGTATAACCAAAATCAACAAATTAGAATTCTGGATGTTTTAAGGTTGTAAAATTCCTCACTACAGACTTTCTTCACTTTTCTTGCTTTTAACTATTAAAGTTCAAACTCCAGTAAAGCATGAATTTTTGTTTTGATCTTTTTTTTCTATGAGTACAATAATAATAATAATCTTTTAGTATAATTTTTATTAAATCCATTTCTTTTTAAGAAATTTTCAAAATAAGATTGGACATTGATGCATAAACATGTTTTAAATCAGAGCTGATTATTTAATGAGGATGTTTAATTTCTTCACATGCTGAGAATGTTTTAAAAATAGATCAAACAGGTTATCAAAGTGGGTTTTTAATAATCTGGTGTAAATAGTTTATATTTTATCGCATAATCTGTAAATATAGTGCTAAATTTATTTTTTTCTAATCATAATAATCCTCATTTTTCATGAAATGTAAATGTTTTTGTGTTTTAATGATGTGTGAAATGTATAATTGTGAGTTTATAAAATTTTGTTTTATGTTAATTTTTAAAGTTTTATGAGGTAAAGGCTCTAATATATGCACATATGGGTTTTTGACCTCTTCCTGAACCTAGTTTTTATGTATTTCTATATCTGTTTTTTTTGCAATATGTTGTATAAGTGCAGGAAAAAAATCAGTATCCAGAGAAAAATAAAAAAACAGTTCAATTTTAGAAAAATATTTACATCAAATGTCATTTTGTTTTCAAGCTTCTAATAATTTTGAATTTATCTGAGTTATTTTGTCAAATAAATGTCTCCTTTTGTGATCCACAACTTTGGAATTACTTATCAGACCTTAACAGTTTTAAATGTCAACTCAAACAATCTCTTTATTTACAAATACTTTTGATACTCAGTAGTTTTTGGCATTTTATTGATTTTATTTAATTTGTCTTCTATGTATTTTTTGCACTTTTATACTATTTTTATTCTTAATTTGTCTGCTTTTATACTTTATTTTACTGTTAAGCACTTAAGTGCCCTAATATGAGTCGTAAAATGTTATATAAATAAAGTTTTATTCATTCATACATGGGGCTTGCGAAAAGTTTAATTAAATAAAATCAAAAATCAAATGTAGACAAGAAAAGAATTTGTTTCAAACTGAAATAGGGAGCCACAAAAACATTAAAAAATTAGAAAAATGATTCAAATTTTAGGAATAAAAACCTAAAATCTGAATTTTTCTAGTGTGTCTGTTCGTGATAACATGGTTCTGTGTCCGCCCATTGCGGGGCGTTTTCCCAGCATCCTCTGTGATCTTTGCTTCAGAAATGTATTCAGGGACATTTATCATATCATTGCTCATACCAGATTATTTAATTCCACTGATCCTTTGGAGGAAAACACACAAAACAGAACTCACAAACCCATCATTAATGACTAATAGGTTGCCTGGGAATAAAACTCATTAATTAATAACAAGAGATGCACAATAGACCCGCATTCCCACTGCCAGCCAGCGGACACGCACAAACACGCCGCCACCACCTCTCCCAATCTCCAGTTATTAATTAGTGAAAGTGAAATCTATGAATTACTTGCTCCATTATGTACTTTAGCGGCTTCAATTTGCATTGTGGCCTGTTTCTCCGTGGCCAGCAGATTAAAGTGGCTATTTGAAATCAATTTCTCTAATAACAGATCTTAACGAGCTCATCAATTAAGGCTTCGTTAATGGCTTGTTACCATCCGTGTGTGTGTGTACGCCCGTGTGGCCCACGCCCCCCCCCCCCACCGTCGAAGCCCCACCCCGAACATACATCACTGTGACTGGTCAGGGGGGGCCGGGCTGCTCCACATTGATAGGAGGCAACGTGGGGGTTAGTTTGAACTTTTTGTTAACCTAACTGGAACCTCCAACTGATATTAGACACTGGCGCGCAGAGGACAGGGGTGGAGGAGGCGTGTCCCGCACTCTATCTGAAAGAGTCTTTATGCAAATGAGCGCGGTAATGGTTTCCAGCGCTGAGGTTGTGATTTCAATAAGTTAGGCTGCTCACTGGGGCATTTTCTACGCCAGAAAGACCATTAGCAGCCTTCACACACAGTTATGAGCCCGGGGCCTCTTCGCTGACCCTTCTTCTTTATGACCCACTCACACAGTGACACCCCCTCTAAATGTTAGTGTTATATATGCATGAGTTAGTTTAAGTCCTCACACGGAGGCCCGTAATAAGCTGCCGGCTTATTTAACCCCTGCTGCCGCACTTTCTGTTCGCACTAAGCGGCGGGCCGGACCGACGGAATGAAATCAGCAGAACCACCTGTGACAGCAGGTCCGTTCTGTTTTCCATTTTTCTGTCATTGAATTGTGTTGGAGCTCCAACCGGAGATCAGCCGCATGAATAAAACACACGATAACCTTCAAATATGCTATTCAGTCATTCATACGTGAACACATCAAAGCCTGACTTCAATTAAAAACCAAGCAAGCCGTTGGAGAAGATGAGACAATGAAAACATCCTATATTTAAAAAAATACTTCTAAATGTTTAAAATGATGTAATACAAACACAAAAAACAGGATGAAAAATGCAGAACTTCCTGTTGTGGTTCAGATGTTGGTTGGATTAATACACATGATGACATCATCCATAGAAAATGGTTTTCTTCCAGTACCAACCAAATGAAGTCACATCAGTCACCATTTTTGCTCAGAATAGACGCCGCCATGTTGGAACCAGACGTCATCAACGAGCAGTGATTGGTCTGAGTCATCGTTTCTATGGCAACAATACCACCTGGATCCGTCAAAATCTGTCAAACATTTTGATCGTTGGACGTGGAGCCCAGCAGGCTCCACCTACTTTTATTGAGGCACGTGATTGGTCAGTTTATAACATGTTAAGGAAGAGGTAGTCATCATTTCAGCCTGTCACGCCACATGCGTCTCCATTTTTGGCGGTCTTCCCCCTCATGCATCTAGGCCCTTCCATCGCTGCTTTGCCATTCCACTCCTTTACTGGCCCCCTTTTTTGGTATCCAGTCTGGCAAGATGCCCCGCCCACTCACTTTTTGCCTGTCTGCTGTGCCTATCACGTCTTTCGTATTATTTTTGTCTTTCCTTGTTATATTGAGCATTAACCTTTCAATCCTTATCCTCTTGTGGTAGACCATGTCTCTGCTCCACATGTCATTGTTGGTACGATGTCTCTGTCCATATTCTTCATTTTCAATGAGTGTTTTTGGTCTTCCATGAATGTGCTGTACTGCCCTAAAAGGTCTCCATCCTTCTGTCAAACGGTCTCAATCTCTATAGTTATCTAGCAATCTAGATCAACTGAGTCGATGCTCATTCTGACCAATAGAATGACTGAGTAAAGCTGTTTATTTTTTTGTAAAAGTCCTGTTTGGAATACCAGGGGGAGGAGTCACTCAGTCCAGTTCTCATGTACAGTCAAAGATTCCAATATATCCAGAAACAGTAAAAGAGACAATAAATCTATAAATAGCCGGACAAAAAGGTACAAAATACATTTTATTTATTTATCAGAGCATTAACTTTGACTGAATATAAGTTGCTTTTACCCAAACAAATTCCAAGTGCTTTTCATTTGATAACAATGTGTCCGTAAAGCTTGACGCCCCAGACGAATGTGGGAGGAGCTACCAGCTAATGAACAGAAAAAAAAAAATCCTGAAATTATTTAATTAAAAATGCTCTCTGCAGCATTTTCAATCCATAATAGTTTTACCAACTAAAATATCACAATTGACAGTTGATTTTTTTCCTACACCTGTTGTTTAGATCGGTGGTCTGCAACCTTCAACACTAACAGAGACATTTGGTTCAGTTTCTGTCTGATGAAAAACCAACAAGAGCCGCAAAGTTCCACTTTACTGGTGAGAAAAATAAACTTTCTGTTTCTGAGGCCATTGAGTGAATTATTCCTGCTATTTAACATTTAATATTGACCATAATCACATATTAGCGTTATTATATGTTACAATTTTCTTTTTTTTTTTTTACCTTAGACAGGAGTACATAAAAGTTCATTTTAAAATAAACCTGCTATTTTTTTTAAGCCACATTGGAGGCATCAAAGAGCCTAATGTGACTCCAGAGTCTCAGGTTGTAGAGCCCTGGTTTAGATCAGAATATTTGATCATCTTCTTTATTTGGTTTTCGTTTACATTGCACTTTTAGGAGTGAACCAAACCGCCTAGCAACCTCACACAGAGACAGTCGACTCTTATCAGAGAATTGACTGACCAGGAAGTACAAAAAATGAGCTGAAAAGCAAAAATTTTGAATAAAAAAATGTTCAATCTGACTTATCGTTTCTTCTCGGGAGTCGTTGAACTTTTTCTCACCTGCTTTCTTTGTTCAACTGAAACCCACATTTGTAAAGTATTTGGTCCAATCACAGCGAAAACAGATGCATCAGAATCTGTTCTCAGGAGTTTCAAATAATTTATTTGTACTTTCTTTATGCTTCAGCTAATATTGATTTTCTGTTAAATATACATTTTTATCCTTTTACTCTGACGATTGAGGACAATTCTGTTCCTCCAGAACATCTGATAACCCAAAAACAAGACTGGAGTGTGTTTTCTCACTAAAAGAATTCCGATTCCGAGGCAAATGTGTGGCGGTAAAGTGGGGCTCATTAATGCACATTTAGCCCCGCTATCATGTGATTCCTCATCAGCAGCAGACTCTCAGCCGTGTCTCTGCTCTCATCTGCTGCCTGTTTATCAGCAAACTTGCACTTTAATGATTGATACTGAGAGAACTAATTATGACACCTCAGTTCACTCATTAAGCTACACAGCTACAAATGATTAATTGATTTATCACATATTCCCAAGGCTCCATTTATAATCTCATGCTGAAATGAGTTTGGGAAAGGAGGGGGAGGAGACGGCGGCGAGGGGAGGGAGAGAGGGGGGGGTGGAAGGAGGGAAGGTTAAAAGGTGGTGGTGAGATTTTAAGGGTGGAGTGGAGGTTAAGCAATATTGATATACTCCAACTGCTGCTATTAAACTGTATTAATGTGCTGTAAGCGCACAGATAAATACTCCAATTATTAAAGCTGCTGGGGGGGTCAAAGACCTGAGGAGGCCATGAAAGCAAAAGCCTCAAGGGATGATGGGTAATCTGAACTTTAGTCACTTTTAGCTCCATCTGAAACTATTTTCTGTTGAGAAATTTAGTGTATAACAAGAAATAAAGTAAGAAAACAAAAAAAAATATTTATTAATTTTTATCAGTGAATATTTGCAGCAGAAAATTGAAAAATATCAACTTTAGAAGGAAATGTGATTAGAAACTAAACACTGAGGAGTTTAGTCTTCTGCTGCAATCGAAGCATGATCGGATTCCCTCACAAGTTAGACCTAACTTTCTATTGTTTTTGTAAAAGTTACAGTTAATCTGCAGTAAGATTTGGATCCTAAAGTAATAGGTAATCATTTTAAAAATAGAAAAAAACATCCAGATAAATGTGAATTTAATGCAGATACAGAAACATCCATACATGGACATGTTTTTCTGTCATAATTTAACTGTCAGTTTACAATTTAATTAGAATCAATATGAAAAATTACAATTCACTCTTATATTTCTTAAAATTAAACATTTGAATAAAAGCTAAACCGATTGTATCCTAAATTGTTATGGGTTTTTAGAACATAATTCAAATGAAAATGCATTTTTGCAATTTAAAATCTAATATTAAAACTTCTTTGGTTGCTTTAAATTAATTTAAAAGTATCTGCAACGACTGGAATGACGATAACCCGAGTTAATTAGGGTGAGACTTTTAAAACAAAAAACACCAAAAAGTGGGAAGAAGAAAACAAAACGCCTCCCAGGGAAAACTAGCACAGGAAAGCCACAGACGTAACAGACGCACCGACACTCAGAACGGAAAGACTTAAATATATTTGATTACAAAGTGCAGGCAGCTGTGCACTCCTTTACAAAGAGCAGCAAGAAGAGGAGAAGCATCCAGGAGGAGTGACAGCTGACCGGCAAAACACTAAACGGCAGCTAGAATCAGAAAAGACACTAAAAATTCATTATATGTTCATCCAATTAAAAATAAACACATTTTTTTTAACTTTTCTTCTACATGATGGAGAAAATGAAGCTCCAAATGTGTTTCATTAAGCTGTTTTTTGTTCTTTCATTTCAGTTAATTTATTCATTTTCAGAACAAAAACTTGTTAATGTGAGAAACTTTACGACTTTCGGGCGAAGGCGGCGTACTCCCTGTTACAGATGATCGAAATAAAGATTTTAAATCAGACTTTAAAAGAATCAAACTAATTGTGTTGAGATGAACATTTTTTTGGTTCAATCTGACTCTTTTAGAGATAAATACAGTACAGATATACAAACTATTACGCATATTTGCAGATTTCGGTGTTTCGTTTCATGTGTGTCAATCAAATTTACTAAACAATTAATAGTTTGTTTGCATCACTGTTTCTATGGCGACTATTTTCACCAATTAGGAGGGAGCTTGTTGGAAGACCACACCCCTTACCACTCGGAGAATCTGTCAATCCAACGTTTTGATCGTTAGCAGGCTCCGCCTACTTTTATAGAGGCATCTGATTGGTCAGTTCATAACTTGAATACCTTGAATTACAAAAATATCAATAACATGTAAAAAAAAAAAATGTGTGGAACGATTGTAACATTTAAAGATTAAACTGGAGGAAAATCTAAAGTGAACGACGAAAACTTTTCGGGTCAAATGTCAAAAGAAGAGTCTTGGAGGGAGAAGAGGAGGTGTAATGGGAGCAGAGGAGGAGGTGTAATGAGATGCTGAAGCCCGGCTGCCTAACAATAGCTGCTCTGTGTCGCTGCTTAGCCTGCTGCTCTCCACCTATTTGTCATAATCACAGCCGGTTTTCTCATTAGTGGAAACCATTAGCCCGAACGCCTTATCTGCTTCTTATCAGCCCCACCACTCCCACGCCGCCGGGCCGCGCGCCGGAGCACGAGGAGCCGGCCGGGTCCGCCAGAACCGCCGGTCCGAGCTGGTGGAAGTCACTCCTACCTGCAGTGCCAGCACCAGTTACCCAGCACACCCATCCTAATCTGGCTCCATTAGCAGCGCCTGTCCCTCTGCAGTCGCTGGGCTTTGTTCAGCTGTCAGGATGACCAATGACGTCGCAGCGCCGCTTGATTCATGGCGGCGACCCCGAGATCACATCTGATGAGAGCGTCAAGCCCAACGACCAAACACACCTCCAGTAGCCCATTATAATCTATTTATCTGGCTGGACATCTAATGGGAGCGCTTCTTCTCCACTCCGACACGGCGATGCTATCTCTGAAGGCTTGGTTAAGACTTGGACGGTTCGGCTGAGGCTATCGGAGGTGGTGCAGGTTAATAACTGGAATAGCTGTTAACCTCCGAGACAGATGGAAAGGAATTAGACTTGACTGGGACTGTCTTCAGCTTTCAAATCAGAGATCGTGTCGTCAATCATTCTCTGAAGGAAAACAACACATTCAAACTCAAATAATCTTTATTGATCATAACTACAGCTTTCTCCTGAAAACTTCTTTGACTTGAAGAGTTTGGTTTTGTACAGTTTTATCACAATTTTGTGATTCCACGTTCTAACCGCCAGACTTTTCCCTCCACTTAAACGCCTCCCTCTCCTCCTTTAGCATCTCCAGCCAATCTTCTCCTTCCTGTAGATCATTCCTTCATTTCCTCCATCTCCGCTCTGTAATCGCCCCTTCATCTCCCTCATCTTCTTCTTTCATCTCCCTCTCCCAGTTTCTCTCCATGTCATTAAGCCCGCGCACTAAAACATGCAAAAGAGCTTCCGTTTTGGGAGAGATTTGTTTGTGGCATTAATAGTCCTTAGTTTTCCACATGGTTTCCCAGCAGCCAGAGACATTAGAAGGAGAAGTGAGCTGCAACACATCTCCACTCTCATCCTCTCATCTCTGCCTCATCCGTCATGTGGAGGCAGAGGAGCCAAAAAAAGAGAAAGAGGAGGCAACTTTAGGGATTAGGGAATGGGAATGAAAAACGAGAAAAAACATTTTTTACTATTCAAAACTACAATTATATTTTAATCGCTTAAACATTTGCATTTTTGTGTTATTCTGACACAATAACAAGTAAATAACTTGTTTCAAAATATCTATTTTTTGTTTTAATTTGTACTTATTTGAAATTTTCGTATTTTATTGATTGTAATTTTTGTAAAATATTCAATTGACATACATATGTTTTAAAAAATAAAACAGTTGTTTATAATACTTCAAAATTCTTCAAAAATTAACTTTTTTTTAAACAATTTTTGGCAAAAATATCCTTAAAATTAGCAATATAGAAAATAGGGCTGCCACGATTAGTCGACTAATCGATGACTAATCGACTATTAAAATAATCGACAACTAATTTAATAATCGATTAGTCGTTACTTTATATTGTATGAAGTCAGATTGTAGTAAAGTTGAAAGTTATAATAGCATTCTACTAGCTTTTTGGAATATTTTGGAATTTATTAAGGTTTTTTAGGCTATTTTGGAGTTTAGCTAATATTTCAGAAGCATGCTAGCTATTTCGGCTAACTTTAGCTTTTTTACGTTTTTTAGGCAACTTTTGAGTTTAGCTTATATTTCAGCTATATGCTAGCTGTTTTGGCTAATATAGGATTTTTCCATTTTTTTAAGGCTAATTTGGAGTTTAGCAAATATTTCAGCAGCATGCTAGCTATTTTGGTTAACTTAAGCTTTTTTAAGTTTTTTTAGGCAATTTTTGAGTTTAGCTTATATTTCAGCTATGTGCTAGCTGTTTTGGCTAATATAGGATTTTTCCGTTTTTTTTAAGGCTAATTTGGAATTTAGCAAATATTTCAGCAGCATGCTAGCTATTTAGGCTAACTTTGGCTCTTTTTATTTTTTGGTAAATTTGGCATTTAACTAATATTTTAGCTGGTTATCAACTTCAGCATCTTTACATCCACTTTGGCCATGAACAGATTAGTCGACTAATCGGAAAAAATAATCGGTGATTAGTCGACTATTAAAATAATCGTTTGTGGCAGCCCTAATAGAAAATGCTATACAGTTAGCACAAATCCAATGTTCCTTTTTATTTTTCCATTCAATCACAAATCAAACATGTAAAATAAAAAAAATAAAAGATAAATGATCAAGCATGGAGGGTTTTTTTCCACTTTTGCATCCCGGACAAGCCCCCAATCTGGTCTTTTTGCTGAGGCATTTTATGTAAAAGTAAACCAAAAACATCTGCCTGTGTACTTTTTTGAGCTTTTCTGTAGCCTCTTTTTCAGGTGTACTGTACATCACCTGGACCCGTCACCTGCAGCCGACTCCCCTTTAGGTATTTAATGCCAGCAGAGTATGAACATTTTCCGCCCAGCTTCCTCTGCGTCTTTTCTTCTCCTCCAGGCCCGACTCTCTTCTGTCGCTCTCACTTCCCCCCTTTAGTTAATCACAGTTGTTCCCGGCAGAAAGCGGCAGTTAACGGCTTGGTGCGTCAGGAATGGTCCTGGTGCTCCCCGCCGCTAATCGGACCGTTACGACTGAGAAGCTTTGCATTATGCAAATCACTGGCCGGGAACAGGTGACATTTGTAGGGGAGCGGGGCGACAGGGCGATGGAGTCTGGCTGATTTAGACATTAGTCCCTGTCACAACGCAACACACACACGGCTCATCTGCATATTCACACAGCACACACACGGCACACGCCAACAGAACAAAAAAAGAACATGTATGTAACTAACTATAACCTTCTGTCAGTGTTAATAACTATGCAAAATATATTTGTTATTCTTGATATATTGTCTCCTTTATTTTGGAAATTTATATCAATTAAATTATTTAAAGTCATTTAATACATCAGTGAAGTTTGTCTTTATTGCATAAAGGCCCAAACTTGATAAACAGCAGAGCTCTCATGTCATCGTGATAAAACAAACTTAGCTTTTCTTAAAAAAAAAAGACTTAACAAAAGAAGAAAAATTTGCAGGTTTTTATTTTTTGTTTATTTCACAACTGATTAAAATACATTATTTTATTGTAGTTTTGAATCAGTTGTAGACAAAAATAATAATTTTACTAAAAGGGGTTGT
Organism: Oryzias javanicus; assembly: GCA_003999625.1. Lineage (NCBI taxonomy): Eukaryota > Metazoa > Chordata > Actinopteri > Beloniformes > Adrianichthyidae > Oryzias > Oryzias javanicus. Next base: position 3,581,902 of record CM012446.1, read on the forward strand.
TAAAACAAGTGTTCTAAAATTCGAATAATGAAAAAAATGTTAAATAATTTTCAGATAAAAATACGTTAAATGTTTTCATTATGATTAAACATTCATTTATTGAAGTTAATTCTTAACATTAACAAACAAATTTAGCCTTTTTCAGATATTCTGCCTTAAATAAATTGCTTATTAAAAAAAAAGTTAAATACATATATATTTAATACTTTTGCATTTATAGTACAACAGAAAAGAAGATCTTAAGGTGAAGTGATACTGGAGGGAAAAGAATCTGTGTGTTTTCAATGCCCAGAACTGTATTCTATCAAGCTCCCATCTGTATCACAAACGTTGAAAAAAAAAACTTTATTGACAAAAACGACCAATGCATATTGCTAGATAAAAAGCATTAAAATATGTGAAAAGTTTCTATTTTTATTCCTATTATTTAATTTGATAAAGCAAATATAGTCATTTCTAACAGCAGAATACATCAGAAATCAGTCTTCATGTGGTCATTTGTTTCATTTTTTACCATTTCTGCCCAAAAACTTGTAAATTTGCCTCATAGCAAATGTTTAACCGTTACTACAAATGACAAAAGTACATTTTGAATGTTTACAGTCGCATTAGTAATGTCCACTTTTGGTAATTTTCTGAAATTGTAAATCAATATTTTTTAAACAAAATGTAAAAATAAATGTTTGAGTTTTGCTTCCTGAACAAGCCCCAGTTTATTTTGCAACCTAAAGTTTGTAAATTAAAAAAATAGCTGTATTTTGAAATTATATGCATTTTGTACTTTCATTTTTTAGTCAAATACCTGAAGTAATAAATGAAATCATTTTACTGCAAGTATAAAAGAATGTTTGCAAGACAGGTAGCAACATTTTGAAAACATCTCCACTTTTAGAAGAACTCTTGAGACATTTTAAGACTTAATGTGTACTTTATGTTTTTAGAAACAAGTAAAACTGTGTTTTTGTAATAAAATCAGTCAGATAGCTTCCGACTGACTGACAGTCGAGAATAAAGATTCCTGTGTGGAAAGAGGGTTGGATGGATCAAGTCATCATGTTATCCTCCACCCCTCCACCCCTCACTTCTTCTCCTTCTGTCTGTCTGTTTCAGTCCAGAACATTCACTATTTTATCTGTCATCCTGCACACATCTGTCTCACACACGGTGAAGTGCATTCGTCGAGCGTCGGCTATAATAAGAGCTGATTACGGATGCTAACCAGATCTTTTAACCAATGACTGGCTGACATTCGCTCATATGCAGCCAATGAGCTGTGAGAGGCCTGCCAGGACAAACACGCGCAGCATTAATACATGCAGAGCAATCGGAGTCGTGTCCGCCTGAGCGCTCCTCAACCAACACATAACCTTAATCACTTCATCAGAGGGAGGAGAGAAGAACCAGGGAGGAGAAAGACTGGAAGAAGATGAAGGAAATGAAAGAACCGCACAGAAACTCAATCATTTAACCATGGTGGGGTTATTTTGTCCAGTTCTTTAGCTAAAACTATACATACAGTTTTCTGTTTTACTTTAAGAAGGAAATTAAGAAGAAGAGCAGTTATTTTCTGAGCTTTTTACTCACACATTCGTAGTGATCTCAATCTCTGCCTGCAGGTCAGAAGGTCAGATAATAATAATAATAATAAGAAATGATTCAAGTGTAGAAAAAGTAAAGATCTGATTTTCGGTCCATTGTCAGTAAACATTACAACGTGAATCCAGTTAATTTTGAGAAAAACTGTTTTAACTTTTGTAAAAAAATAATGCTTTTATTTTGAAAACTTGTTTACAAACTGTCAGAGTAGGAGAATTTTATATTCAAGAATCAAGAATCAAGAATCTTTATTATCATTTATGCAGAGCAAAATGAAATTTCTGCCAGCAGCTCTTTGCTAAAGTTTAAAAAAGAATAAGATAAATATAAATATAAATATATACAAGGTGCATATTTTTGTTATTTTTATTTTTGTACCTGTTGACATTATTGTGATCATCTTTTCTGATGACGATTATTTCGCACTCCATTTTAGTTCTTAATCTACAATGATTGTTGGAATACTTTAACATCTTTTATCATGTTATAAACTGGAATAAGAAAATAATTAAGTAAAGCACAAAAGGAGTGGAAATATATACGTTCATGTCCTCTCACTTCTTCTCAAGCAGTTAAGTCAGAAGTTTTTGAATACATTTACATTTAATAAATTATTGCTTGCATACTAAATCTAACATTTATGATTATAATAATAATATTGGTATCATTTACATTTGTGCATGGAATTACTAAAGATATATTGTTCTCATTTATTTACTTTTGTACTTTTTTGTTTGTTTAGATTGCTTGAAATAAATAAAATCAAAGAAACAAAAATATTTTATTTGGTTCTGTGATGAATGAAAGCATAGAAAAAATACTTTATTTAAATATTTCTTCATTTTTATTCAATCAAAGCAAAACATATTTTATTGGAATTTTAACAACTTGAACTTAGAAGTTATAAAACCCACAAATAATGAACTATAGTTGTAAATAGCAGCTTAAATTTACCTAATAATGGACACCAACATCCCTAAAATGAAGACATTTTTAGAAATGTGGACATTTCTGTGTGTAGAAAACAAAAAGGTTCTTTTTGGCCTGATTGAATATATTTTTAGCACAAAAGTTGCCACAACTAAACTAAAATAAAGTTTACTTTTTATCAAGATTAATTTTGACAAGATAAATTAGTTCTTTCTAACATAACTTAAACCACACGTGTCAAAGTCAATTCATTCTCCAGACACTCCGGCTTCCTCCCACTGTCCAAAAACATGCTTCATAGGTTCATTTGTTACTGTGTGGAAGTAAATGTAGCTCAACGACAGACTGGCGACTTGTCCGTGGTGTACCCCGCCTTTGCCCAGTAGTAGCTAGGACAGGCTCCAGCATCCCTGTGACCCCAAAAGGGAGGAAGGGATGTAGTGGGTTAAAAAAAAGGACGGATGAAAAGTTTTACAGATTTTTTGTGTGTAATTTTACATGTTTTTGGGTTTTTTATGGTGCATTCTGTTCTGCATCCTGATTGGCTCTAGAGTCCGTGTCAAATTACTCCTGGTCATGCTATCCGGCCCTCCAGATCATTTTATTTTATTGTTTTTAATGGCCCGAGGTTATCTTGAGTTTGTTTCTAACTTGTATAATTTTGACAAAAAATATTTTTAAAATATTGGAAGTTATTTAAGATTTAAGTTGATTTATTCTAGAATGATATTCCTGTCTTTTTATTATTCATAATTATGTTAAAAAGTTTTTTAAAAATTTACATTCTGCAGCTTTTTGGACTATTTTAGCATTTACTAAGATTTTTTAGGCTATTTTGCAGTTCAGCTAATATTTTAGCTACATGCTAGCTGTTTTAGCGAATTTAGGCTTTTTTCAGTTTTTTAAGTCCACTTTGGAGTTAAGCTAGTATTTCAGCTACAGTCTAGCTCAGGGGTAGGGAACCCTGGTCCTCGAGAGCCACATTCCTGCATGTTTTCTACCATACCCTGCTCTGGCATGTTCTTATTGGCTGAACACACCTGAACCAGGTAATCAGTGTAGGACTCATGACAATTACCTGGGTCAGGTGTGTTCAGCCAATAAGAACATGCCAGAGCAGGGTATGGTAGAAAACATGCAGGAATGTGGCTCTTGAGAACCAGGGTTCCCTACCCCTGGTCTAGCTGTTTGGCTAACTTATTTTTTGTTTCTTTTTTTTCAGGCTAATTTGGCATTTCGCTAATATTTTAGCTGGCTATCACCTTCAGCATTTTCAGGTATCAGCTTTAATAATTTCAGGTATCAGCTTCAACATTTTCCGTTATCAATTTCAGCATCTACAGCGGTCAAATTCAGCTTACAGCATTCACATTAGCTTTATTACAGGTAATGCTATATATCTAGTTCATAATATATCTAGTTATGGTTTTAAAGTTTTAAAAATGTAGTTTTAGAGTGTTCAGTAAATGTTTATCCTGTTCAGATTGAGTGTACACCCCTGCCTTAAACATATATTCCTTAATCATATAATTCCGTTCAGTCTAAATGAGTTAGGTTTGATCAGTGAACCAAAGTCATTGTTATTTTTTTTTAGCAAAAATAATAATAATAATCATACTTTCTGGTGAACATTTTACTTTGAAAGTCCATCACTTCCTGTAAAGTGTCTGAAATGATCATCTTTAGCTCTGTTTGTTCTGCAGCATCAAACCTGTGACCTTTCTGGGCTCAGCAGAGCGCGTTATCATGCAGTACTCGCATTCACATGAGAAATATTGAGATTCCCACAAGCCAGTCTGAACAGCAGCTAAAGAGTGAAGTCTTTGTTAAACGGCGCTGGCACATCTCTGCTTTCCTCTTGTCTCTGTGTGTCTTGCTAATTCAGCTTCTCGTTAACAACGTTCATACAGCCAATTACCATAAATCCCTGTAAGCCGCCGCAATTAACAGTAACGAGACAGAACTCTGCGTGTTTCTACTGTTGTAATTAAGCCAGTGTGCTGTTAATTAGCAAAATGTGAGTGGGAGGTTTTATGCTCGTTAGTATGGCCATTTCATTCAATTAGCAGTGTCATTAACGAGGTGTCTCTGTTCTAACAAAGTTAATGCAGGGAGGAGGCGGCAACTGGGCGATTAGCCCGGACAAACATGACGAGGAGCGTGGCACCGAGCCAAGGAAACGATATATGGAGGCAGCGGCATGGTGTGAGTCACTCCAGTAGCACCGCGCGACATCATGTATCTGATGGGACGAGGCGACCTCCTCACCTCTTCAGTCGCTTCTCTAACTTGGATGCCGCTGCACACGAGTTGCTTCAAGTCTTTGCAGCAGGTGAATACGGGCTGTCTGCAGGCACGAGATGAGCAAACCTGTGGACCGCTGGAAACATCAGGGCTGTACAGCACCTGTCAAAGTCAAGGCCCGGGGGCCGGATCCGGCCCTCCGGGTAACTCTATCCGGCCCTCCATTGTTTTTAACGACCCTGATTTCTAACTTAAATATATTTTAATGGAGAGTAAAAAATGGAAAATTATTTAAAGTTTAAGTTGATTTATTTTCTTTTTATTATTCATAACTCTGTGAGAAGTTACCCTTTTCAAGATTTAAAAATTGACATTCTACTATCTTTTTGTACTAGTTTGTCATTTACTAAGATTTTTTTAAGCTATTTTGGAGTTTAGCTAATATTTTAGCTTAGGGCTGCCACGATTAGTCGACTAATTGTTGACAAATTTAATTAAGTATTTAAATCTTAACTATATATTTGACTGAAATCTAAACATTTAAATCTTAACTATATATTTAGCTCAAATCTAAATATATAAATTTGTATTATATATTTAACTCAAATCAAAATATTTAAGTCCTAATATATAGATGCAAATTATATATTTAGTTTGAAAAATAAATATTTAGGTTAGATTAAATATTTAATGAGCAACTAAATGTTTAATTGCAAAACTTAAATATTTATTTGTAGGCTAAATATTTAGATTAAAATTAATATTTAGTTGGTTAACTAAATATTTATTTATCAAATGTACATTTATAAATATATTAATTTAAAGGGTGAGAATATGCATTTGAAAAACAAACCTGTTTTTTTCTCCTAAAACACGCTAAATATCTGAAAACATTGATGTAAAAATTTTACATCTCTGATTTACAAACGGCACCCCATAGTCGACGACTAATTTAATACTAGATTAGTCGTTTATTTATATTGAGTCAGAGTTTAGTCAAGTTGAGAGTTATTATGGTATTATGCTAGCTTTTTGGACTCTTTTGGCATTTATTACGGTTTATTTTTGAGCTAATGCTTTAGTTACATGCTAGCTGTTTAAGCTAATTTACGCTTTTCTCCAGTCTTTTAGGCTGTTTTGGAATTTAGCTAATATTTCAGCTACATGCTAGCTGTTTTAGCTAATTTATGTTTTAGCTATTTTTACAGTTTTTTAGACAAATTTTGAGTTTAGCTAATATTTCAGCTGTGTGCTATCTATTTTGGATAATTTAGGCTTTTTTGGGTTTTTTTTAGGTTGTTTTGGAGTTTAGTTAATATTTCAGTTACATGCTAGTTAATTTGGCATTTAACTAATATTTTTAGTTGCTATCAGCTTCAGCGTTTTCAGCTATCACTTTCACCATCTTTAGCAGTCAAATTCAGCTTACAGCATTCACACTAGGATTATCACAGGTATCTAGTTTTTAGTTAGTTTAAAGCTAATGATGGTTAAGATGTGTGCCTTATATGCACTTTGTTCATGATCTGATTAGTCGACTTATCAGAAAAAATAATTGGTGATTAGTCGACTATTAAAATAATCGTTTGTGGCAGCACTATTTAAGCTACACGCAAGCTGTTTTGGCTAAGTTAGGCTCTTCTTTTTTAGTTTTTTAGGCTGTTTTGAAGTAAGGCTGATATTTACACACTAGCTGTTTTAGCTAATTCAGATTTGTTCTTTATTTTGTTCAGTTATTTTTTTAGCTACATGCTAGCTGTTTTGGCTAATCTAAGTTTTCTTTTTTTTTGCTAATTAGCATTTAGCTAATGTTTTAGCTGGCCATCACCTTCACCGTATTCAGATATCAGCTTCAGCGGTTTTTGCTATTAATTTCAGCATCTTCAGACTTCATCACTGGCTGCCTTGAGTGTAAAAGGGAAATTAAATGCACAAACTATTTATTACTGATTATAATTTGGTTAATATTTTTAGGTAAGATTTATATGATTGGCTTTCAAGAAAAAATTAACATTTCATAGTTAATAGTTTGATCATTTTATGAAAATCATTTATTGGTTTCGTAAAGCTGAGCATGATTTTTTTTGTTTTTTAGATTTGACTTTATTCTATTTAGTAAATCCCTTAAAAATTGTAAATTAATAAAGCTATGAAACTTAAACTAACAACTTTTTTTCCTTTATATAATTTTTCTTTTACTTGTCTTTGTTTTAATTTATTTATATTTTTGTTCATTATTATTCAAATTATCAGTATTCATGATATTAAATTTAAAAATATTTTCATTTCATTATTAATAACTTCTTATTTATTAATTTATGATTAGCTTAGGGTTTTACTTTGTTCCAGTTTTATATTTTTTAAGAAGTTATAGCTGCTATGTAGTTTGTGATTTTGAGAGACATAAATTTACATCTTCTTTGGATATATCAATAAAGGAAGACAAACAAAGCTGAGCGCACATTCTTTCTACCATTGAAGCGAGAGACGCTACCGGTACCGCTTCGTAATAAAACACATCACCTGTTTAAATTATGCGTTACTACAAAAGTGTTCTTAGTACACACAACAAAGTTACCTCCTCGCAAAGATTTGTGGACTATTACTGTGTTATTTTTGAATTATTGGAACATAAACTGAAAATATAGTAGAAGTTCAAGGTGATTAAAGTAACTTAGTTCTATAAAACCAGGTCATGACTAGTATATCTTTGTTCTACATGTTCTACACTTTCACCTAACAGGGATTTGTGAACTTTTACTGTGTAGTTTTTGAGTTATTAGTGAATAAACATAGTACTTTAGAGGAAAAATACTGTATAAGCTGCTAACTTTGACGGATTTTGGTGCATATATATAAATATGCTATATATAGTTTAGCATGTGTAATAAAATTCTTTTGTCACAGAAAGTTAAAATGTCTGCGAGGATCTTTTGAGGCAACAAAAATTTTCCAACTGTACTCAATTCTGTGGCATTAAGAAACTTTAAGGAACTTTTTTCTCAGATGGAAATATTCTGATAGAAGTGAACTACTATGCTATTATACTATGCTAAAATATTTTCAGGAAAAGTGTCTCCAGTTGTTTTTTTTTTAAGTGTTCTAGCAAAAACGAAAAAGCATTTTACGTGATGATTTTGAAAAACTTTTATTTTTATAGATTGACAGATCTACAAAATATAGACTGAGTTCAGCAGTAATAGGTTTAATTGTTGCAGTGACGGCTCAGACAGAGCTGCAAAACTTAGATGTGAACCTCTAACTGGTGCCTGGGGAGTCCAGCTAAATCAAAGAGGCTACACAACATTAATTAAACCTAATTATGCTGCATTAATTACATCCAATTAAGCCGCTGTAATTAGACGTAATAATAAACCTTTGATCTACAGTTGCTATTTCCTTGTCTAGTTGATGTAGAAATACATTTTCTGCTACATTTATTTTGTTTTATCGGCTTTCTATTTTCTGTTCTAGATTTATTTTCTGTTTTTACTTTAAAAATATAACTCCTGTTCATTTAATTGTGTCGTTTCTGTAGTGAGAACAATCAAAAACAGTCCAAACACACACAGGAGGAACTGAGAAATGATTTTTAATAACAAAAAAAACAAGGATTTCCCCTGTCCAAAGTAAAATGTTGTGGAGGTAGTATGAGATAAATGGGGTTTTTTGAGTTCATGCTATATTCACTCCATACAATGAAGCCTGAAGCGTTTCACTAATAATGATAGAAATGATCTTTGCCAAATTCATCGTCAAAAATGGGTTTTTTCCCATGATCTTGAAATAAACTTCCACACACTAAAACACCAACACATCGACAAACAAAGTAATTCACATGGATAACATTTTTATTTTTGTTTTTAATTTGGATTTTTACCACATGAATCAATGACAAATTCCTCTTTTTTTTCTTTCGATTCGACTCCTGGTAAAGAATCGGCTCTTTTGACTCTCAACTCTTAACTGACGGTTTTTTGCAAACCTTTATTTTACGTAACTTTACTAAAAATAATGGTTCGTATGTTAAAAAATGCTTTAGTGTGTACATGAGAAGCCTCAGAATTGCCTTTTTTTTTGCATTTAATATTTCAATCAATTTTAATCCTTTGTTAAGTTGAGTGTCGACTCTTTCGACTCTCTTGGAATCGATTCTTGTGAGAATGAGCTTCAAATTCAGAGACATGGGATGAAGATTAAGGTCCAATTCAGTGTGATTCTTGTGCAATACTCCCTGAATAAGTGGAATTATCAGTGTAAACATGCTTTATAAGTGTCTATCCTCACAGGCCTGTAAGACAACCAACATGCAAGATGTTGGTATATAAGAACTATCAAAGCCTTGATTGTTTTGGTTCACACATTAAGACAATTTTATGGAGCTAAATCAATACCAATATTATTTGAAACCCAAAGAAGTAATATTGGAAAAAAAAATGGTGTTTTAAAAAGAGATGTAAAATGTCATAAACTTTTTGCTGTTCTAAAATCTAAAATAAATGTAGTCGTTTTCAGCTTCAAATGTTCTGTTTTTTAGGTTTCAAAACTTAAAATTTCAATTTAAAATATTTTTTTCCCTTTTTTTTCATTTTCATATCTGAAAGTTTCTGTTTCAAAACGTTTGACCCCTTGGGGCGGAGCTAACACAAAGAACCAATCAAAATCGATGAGGGTGGTAACTTCAGTCCTGCTGCATTCACTGACTTCAGTCACCATATTTACAGTCAGAAAATGACTGTATTGTCTATACTATTACAGTCTGAAGATGTCCCAAGACGAGTATAAAAAGCAGAGTTTTATCACGTACAAACGCCATTCTAGCCCGTTCAAAGCGCCATCTTCTTCTGTTAGAGACGGACATCGACGACGTCCTTTTACTTGGATAAAAAGGCTAAAACACTGATAAAGATTTGAAACAGAAAAAAACTTTTGAAATTAAAATTTTGACTTTGGAAACCTAAAAAACAGAACATTTGAAGCTGAAAATAAATGTTTATTTCAGAATAGCAAAATGTTTTGGAGATTTTACATTTTTTTCGGCCAAACACCAATATTTTTTTCAATTTGTTTTAATTGGGTTTCAAATAAAATTATCCCTGATGTAGCTCCATACAAGTTTTTGGAAATATTACCTAGTACTCCTTATTTTACAGCCCAGAATTGAACTTCCGTACCGTGACGCGACCGCTACAGCCTTTCCTCCTGACTGTCTGCGATGACGGCCCGATTACAAATGGAGAACAGGAACCGGAGCGGTCAAATGGTTCAACAATAGAGCGTGCGTGTTTGTGTTACGCCTCCAAGTGTGTGTTTCCCCCCAAAGAGTGTGTTTCAGCGTATTGGCTGCTGATTAATGGTCGCCTCTTTAAAGAACTTATCTCTTTAAGTGTTGCCACGGTGAGGGATGACATCATTTGGATCCCCCCAGCTAACTGGCTGCCATGACGACACCTCGCCAACCTATCCATTTACCAGATGGGCCGATACTGTCTTCACACACACACACACAGAAACGCACACAACCACACAGGTAATAGGAGGCCATGAGGTAATTACAGTTCTGACACACACACTGCTGTGATAGAAACACACACTGATAACACATACCCGGCTGCAGGTTTCTTACAAACACACTGTGATACACGAGGCCCCGCCCCCTCGCTCCTCTTATCTTAGCGTGACAGGAAAAAAAAAGCATTGAGGAGGAAAAATTAAGTATTGATCAAATTAGCAGTTTTTAAAGTGTCTCTTGTGGAAGTCTGAGTGTTGTTTGTGTGCGTGCACAGTCGTGGAATGGGGGGGGGGTCAGATGTATTTAATGAACCCATCAAGCTGCACACAAAATGGAAAGGCCACGAGGACACTTGACCTGCAGCTCACGCACACCAAAGATCAATTTGCATATTAAACACAACGAGAAACCGCAGCAGGGTGTTCCTGAGATATTGACCCACGTCCTTTAACATTTATGTGACATCTTTATATTCACTGATGAGAGCCGCGCGAGCACGGAGAGCCGAGTCTGTGGAAAGAAATAACATCTGAGTCCGGCCTGCCTGCGAGTATCTGTGGAGTCAATAAGGTTTTTGTGTGGCTGCTGATTGTCCCGTCTGCATGAAAGACCGGCCGCGGAGGTCCTGGAGGGAAAAATGGCTGATAAAAATCTTCCTTGAGTTTGTTGTTTGGATTTTCATACATCCAGATCAAGATTTGGGCACATCGAGACTTTAGAAATCTGAAGTTTGACCAATTAGACTAGTCAACCAATCAGGGCTTTGAGCATGTGATGTTTTCAGTGACTCAATCCGGGAGTAGAGAAAAAAAAATCAAATATGGCCGCTCAAAGTGAGGATTTTCATCCTGAACTTCCGTCTATTTTCTTTTTATGGGGTTGTTGGAGACTGTCCCGGTTACCGTTGGGTGAAGGCCTGTCACAGAACCCATGGAGCTGGAGCGATAGCGACCGCTAGCTCCCCCTCTGGTGACTGACTGAACTACATCTCCCAGCAGCCCCAGCGCACAGTTCCTGGATGCTGCTCAGCTGTCTCTCATTTGCTAATCACCCACAGGACACTTAAGCAAAGGACAGAGCCTCAGTGTGAAGTATTGTTTCTGCCAGTGTTTCTACCTGAACCTGATCTTCTGTTTCTTTATCTCTTGATTGCTTGCCGCCTGCCCTGACCTTCACCTGGAGTCTCAATATCTCTACTCTCTTCGTGGATTATCCCCTGCTTTCTATTGACCCCTGCCTGTCTGACCCTGATTTAGCTTTGTGGATTTTTAGCTGTGCTTAGTTCCTGTCTGAACGAATAGACCTGCAGTAAGTGGAACCAGCTGTTTGACCGTTGTGCGAGTATGTCGGCAGCTTTTAAATAAAAGTTCAACATCAAACTAAAACTATTTGGATCAACTGTACTAGCTGAAAAAATAAAAATAAATAAAAAAATATTTATGTTTGCCGAAACAGCTAGCATGTAGCTGAAATATTAGCTAAACTCCAAAATAGCCTAAAAAAAAAGCCTAAATTAGCCAAAACAGCTAGCATGTGGCTGAAATATTAGCTTAACTGCTAAATAGCCTGCTGAAATAATCCAAAAAGCTAATAGAATGCCAACTTTTAAAACCCTTAAACTTTAACTTTTTAACTTAATTATGAAAAGTAAAAAGTCAGGAATATTATTCCAGAATAAATCAACCTAAACCTTAAATAACTTTCAATATTTTACTCTCTATAAAAAATATATTTTGTCAAAATTATACAAGTTAGAAATAAACTCACGATAACATCGGACCATTAAAAACGATAAAATAAAATGATCTGGAGGGCCGGATAGAATTATCCAGAGGGCCGGATCGTTCATTAAACGTTTGAAAATTAGTGTAACCTTCCGTGTTTTTGTGATTTCATGAAAGCAGCCATTTTGAAATAGCAGGATAAATCTTTCTACTGCCCCTAGTGGAATGATAATAAACTACAGTTCTGACAACATGGATCAAGTTTGGATCTAGCCAATGAGATTGCAGTCTTAAAAATGGTTTTATAGAGTTCATTTTGGCTCAAAAGTGAATAATAAATAAAAGACCAATGAACCAGTTTGAAAATAGACTCAAAGATGATCGGAGTGGGACTTAAACATCAAGACTCATTTTTCATAGCATCCTCTCTTCTTTTCCACAGCTCCGCCCTTGATGTGTTCATTTATTGATGTGCACAACATAAACGGCATGAGTCCAAAGCAATCATCATTTTGCGAAGCAGCTGACAACCTTTGACCACATCCCAATTCCCTTTATTGTCAAAACCAAAGAACTAAATGAATGAATGAATCCCTCCATCAGCCTCCTAACAGCCTCATAGAAACCAGTTACTGATAGGAGCGTCCCGGGCCGTCCCGACCACAATCACTCATTCTTAAAATAAGTGGTTTGTCCCGTTAGAGCTGTGTGGACTGAACCAACAGCGGCTTCCAGAGACAGAATAAGTCAAGTAAATGCAGTTTGTAATGATGAGCTATACGCTCTGGACCTCATACTGCATATTCAGACTGGAAACAAACACACACACACGCACAAGGGAAACTTATTAGGTTATTATCTTTCCGCCCCATAAAATAGGAATAACTTAAAGTGCTGCCGCAATTAATAACCCAACTATAAATCTGAATAATCCCCATGAATATTATTCCATATTACACTGGCACACATATAAGTGAGATCAGCGGGGTGTTTGGGAGCGGGCAGAATGATAAAGCCATCAGAGAACGTTCTGGATGAGGTGATCCAAACGTGAGCATCCGAGCATTTGACTGTGTGTGTACGTCCCTTAAGAGTGTTCTGCATGGCAGCGTATGCATCACCACACTGATGCAATCTCCATTTTGCTGTGGAGGGGGCCGCTGCATGGCTGCAGAAACATGCTGGATGCAGAATCGACGCTCTGGCCCGTAACCTCTCAAACACGCGCTCGCCGCCGTCATTAACTCTGACCTTGCCGCCTGTTACTAAACAAACTATATGACTGTGGCGTTAAAGATTCACATCAGTGAGACTAAATAAAACCGCTTCTTCAGGAAATGGATTTTCTTCTGCAGAGGGTCAGGAAACATGGAGATGAATGTTCCTCTTGAGCGTTTGTGTGAAGCCACTCCTTCTTCCTGGATTAAAATCTAAATTTTGTACCAAAATTTGCAAGAATAACGACAGAATATTTACAAAAATAAACATTTTTTCTGAAATTATGACTTATAAGTAATACATTTATGAGAAAAAAAGTCATAACTGTTAAATTATGAGAATAAAGTTGTATATTTATGACTTCGAAACACCAACATTCATGAAAAAAAAAACAAATTTACAAGGATGGAAGTTTTAGACTAAACCCGTTTATTTACAAATAAATTATGAGCTAAATTTATAACTTTTAAACTCACATTTTACGCACTTTAAAGTTGTAAATGTTTTTCTTTAAATGTCCTAAATTTATGACTAAAACACGTAAGAATTTCAGAGGAAAACAATACATAGGTTTAGGAGAAACATGAAATAAATGTAGAACTTTAAAACCCAAATATTTATGTAAAAAATATATCATATATTGCATTTAAAATGAAAAACGTTTATGGGAAAAAAGTTTGTAACTGTATAATTACAACTTTAAAGGTGATAGGCTAAATTTATTACTTTTATTCTTGCAAATTAAGGTGTTTTAAAGTTGTAAATGTAATACTTTAAAAAACGAACTCTTATGAAAAAATAAGAAAAATCTAGGACAAAAACACATTTATGAGAATAAAGTCTTAGACTAAATTTCAGAAATATGTGTTTTAAGTTGTAAATGTAATACTTTAAATCTCATAAATTTGAGACTTTAAAAAATGTAAATTTATGGTAAAAAACATACATAAATGTTTGAGAAAAAAAACATAACTTTTTAATCACGAGAACAAATATATTTACAACTTTAGAAGTCATGGGCTAAATGATTGATTTTATTTTCACAAATTAACGCTTTTAAATTTGTAAATGTATTAATTTAAATGTTGACGATGTATGGCTTTAAAACACATAAATTTAGGAGTAAAAAGACAAATCGTGGAGAAAACGTATACATTTATAAGAAAAAAGAAAGAAATTTATGAAAAAAGTTGTAATTGTTAGATTACAAGAACAAAGTCTTCTATTAACAACTTTATAAGGCTAAATTTATGACTTTTAATTTCACACCTTTTTGTCATTCATAGTTGTTAATGTATTACTTTAAATTTGGCATCTTTATGATTTATAAATTTGCAAGAAAAAAAGACAAATACAGGAGAAAAAAAGTCATCCATTAATAGGAAAAATGAGAGAAAAGTACGAAAAAAAAGTCATAAGATCATTATAAAAAAGCTGTAACTGTTGGATAATGAAAACAAAGTTGTATAATTATGAATTTAAAAGTCCAAGCCTAAATTTATTACTTTGAAACTTTCAAATTTATCCTTTCTATAGTTGAAAATTTATTGCTTTAAATGTTGTAAATTTATGACTTAAAAACACTTAAATTTATTGGAAAAAATACATAAATATATGAGAAAAAAGTCATAACCATTATATCACGAGAACAAAATCATGAATTTACAACTTTAAAAGTCAAATTTTGGACTTCTATCCCTCAAAATTGGAAATGTATGACTTTATATGACTTAAATTTATAATTGTAAAAAAATAAACAACTTATGAGAAAAAGTACAAAAATTTTAAATGAAAAAGGTCATAAATTTAATGGAAAAAGTCCTAAATGTTAAATTATGAGAATAAAGTTAACCCTAAGCAAAATTTATGACTTTTAGTCTTGCAAATTCACATATTTTAAATTTGTAAATGTAATACTTTAAATGTATTGATTTAAAACACAATATTTATGAGGAAAAAAGAGACATTTAATAAAAAATAAGTTATAACTGTTAAATAACGAGAATAAAGTTTTATATTTAAGACTTTATAAGTCAGAGGCTAAATTTGTGACTTTTAACTCACAAAAATAATTGTTTTAAAATCTTAAATGTATAAATTTAATGTTGTAAAATGTGTGACTTGGAAGCACGTACATTTATGGAAAAAAAATACATAAATTTACAAAAAAATATTTGTGAATTTATTTTAAAAAAAAATAAATATATGAGAAAAAAAAATCCTTACTGTTAAATTATGAGAATTAAGTCGTATATTTACAACTTTAAAAGTCATTGACTAAATTTATGACTATTGTTCTCACAAATGTAAATGTTTTAAAATGGGAAATTCTTTCATTTGTGTTAATTTACAACTTTAAAACACATAAGTTTATGACAAAAAAAAGACAGAAATTTACATAAATTTGTGGGGAAAAAGTAATTAACGGTCTAAAAAAAGTCTAAAAGTCCTGAAATAAAGCAGCTCTTGTGTTGGTTATTGCCCTTAACACCAACAATGAAGACGAAATTATAAAGAAATACCAGTTTACTAGTATTTATAAATACTATAGTCATCTGATTATTAATCAGATGGGCTGGAGAGACCCAGCGACAAATAAAAATACAATCTAATAACTTCCAGGTAATGTAACTAATATAATTAATGAAGATTTTTCTTATAAACATGATCAGGAAACACACAGAACTAATTTACTGATTAGTGTTTCTGTTTAAATCAATGGTCATTCATGAGCTAGCTCAATAAAAAGTGAAACATTCTGTAGTTACATAAATACAGATCTTTAAATTCATTTTTGTTTGTTTTTTTTTAGCAGGAAGAATGTTTGCGATTCAAAATACGCAGTTTTTACTTTAAAGTATCCCATGGGATTGGGTGTCTGTGCCACAGTGAAATGAGGAATCCGTGCCGTAAAAACAAACAAATTCCTCACCGAAACGTATTCTTTTAGTTCCGACTTTTCCTGAACTGACCAGTTAAAGGAAAGCAGTGATTTTCCGCAGCCTCGTATCTCCAACCCCCACCAGATCGTCGATTCAGATGGTGCCAAACATGCGATCATTCTCCCCCATTATCTCCGTCTCACACACACACAATGCTGACAAAGTGGGGTCAGGACCAGCGATCACAGCCCCGGTTCATATCCCTCATCCTCCGGTTGGGCCTCTCCTAATGTCTATACGTTGGTATGCCTTTGTCTCTTTCTTTCTTCCCTCTCTCTGATCTATGTCCTGCAGCTCAATCTCTTAACTCCAGCACCAACACTCTCCTCCAGCCTTTCTTCAATTCCCCCTGACGCGATAGCATCAGAGCAGGCCAGAGGAGAGGAAGAAGCTTGATGTCTCTTTCTCACACGTCGGCGCGCTGACAGATGCGCCGGGACAATAAAACAGTTTGTAATGGAGGTAATATGATTTAAAATACTATCTATTAACCTGGAGAGGCCTGTCAGGAGCGCGTATATGTGTGCGGGAGATAAAACAATGAAGATGGCAGAGAGAATATAGGGTTGAACGTCTAAATCAAAGCAAACACACAAAGTCCAATTCATCCCATTAGACAACACAGATCAAATCCTTAAACAGACAATACAGTCGAAGAAGAATTCAGGTCGAAACCGGAGAAGTGGGGGATCTGTGAAGCTAAATGAGTTCAAAGAAACTGAAAAACTTTCTGTTTTACAACAGCAATAGAGTGAAGTTCCAACAAAAACAGTCGTCTCTCTTAGAGCGAGGAAGTTCAACGAGTTGTTCTGGTTCTCTCTTCACAACCCGTGAATTTGAAAGGGACCAGGCTGAAGTAGCAAGAACAGTTCCCTGCTGGTATAGCATGTGGTATTTTCAACGTGGGTCAATCGGATTTCAATAACTAAACCAATTAGTTGCTGCTAGAAGTGAGAAACTGGGGAAAGTGTGGCTCACTGGGGTTCTGTCCTCTGTTTCTAGCTACTCCTCTAATCTTAATCATGTATTTTTCATCTCTCCGTGCCTCTGCTTGGTGCAGTGTGATTCATGTGTTGTAACTCTTTCTCACTCCCCTCCAGGAGAGCGGGAGAGATTCAAAGTGAATCATCTGTACTCCCATCCTTGGCCGTGGATCTCACCTCTGGCTCGTCTTGCACTTCCACCTATCCCTCAGTTCTATCTGGATGAAGAATCATCTGTACTCCCATCCTTGGCCGTGGACCTCGCCTCTGGCTCGTCTCACGCCCCAGCGTTCTCCCACCTCCATCTGGATGAAGCCCATCTGCTGCACTATTCAAACATGTAGTTGTAGACTTAGATAAGATAATTCTTCTTTAATAGTCCTGGTGGTCATGAATCAACCTGCTGCTTCCCTCTCTAACCACCAGGGGGAGCGCTCACCTGAGTTTTGACCCTGCACTCTCTCTCCTCTGTCTTCAATCACTCCCTCTGCCAGGACCTCCTCAGCTGATTCCCATCTACCTCATCACCACCAGTGTGTATAGTCTGCCTGCTGTCACCACCTCAGTGCGAAGTCTTGCATTGCCACGCAATCATCTCTGAGCAGTTTAATCCTATTTCTGTCTCTGGTTTCTGACTCCTGCCTGCCTCCTCGTCTCCCTGCCTCGTCCCTGCATTTTGACCACAGCCTGTTTTTGACCCCGCCTTGCTTTGTCCTGCCTGGCTTTTGTTTGCCTTTATTAAACCGAGTTTGCGCATGGATCCACATGCCTCTGCCTCTTCGTTACACTGGTAAATCCCCTGTCCGTCCTGGGAGAGGATCAGTCCTTCATGTGGATCATCCCAAAGGTTTCTTCTGTCCTTACAGAGAAGGAAGGTCTGAAGGCAGGAATGCCCAATTTACTTTAGTCTGTTTAGTTTAGCAATCACTTATTGTTTATAATTTGTGAGTGATTTTATGTTTATTACTGGTGTAAAACCGTGTTGTGACATTGGGATGTTTAGTAGAAAATGTAATTGAATAGATTTGAAGACGCAGAATCATCTTTGGGAGCTGGTGGTGGAGGAGGACAGGTTGAACTGCAGGCTGGTGTTGGTTGGTGACAGAAGAGCATCTCACCTCTGAGGAACAGAAACATCTCCAGTAAGGCCGGATGAGGAGAGTCTGGACGGACGAAAGAAGGAATCGCAAAGCAAGAAAACACCAACTCAAACCAGAACTTGGTGTCATTCTGATCTGACATCTGAGCTTTATCAAACAGAAGATACATTTGTCTGGTTGACTTTAGGTCTGAGTCCCAACTTTCCTTGCAGGTGGATACAGGTGTAACATGGTCAAACCTATACGAGTGTTGCCGGTGACCTGCAGGAAATATCAAGGTCGTTCCTGCACATTTTTCTACGGGTGTGCTGCAGGCGGCAAGTTGCAGTAAAAACTTAAGCAACATGTAAGGTTGAAGCAGGTGAGATGCAGGCGTGTTGGGAAGATTTTTCTTTTTTTAATTCTATGAAATGGTACGTTCCATCTTTATGAAGCTCCTTGATGTGGCTGTACGACCCTCAAAGGAACTTCAATGACAAAAATGTCAAACTTCTCTTCTCTCTTGGTTCTAGTATGGCAACTATAAGATACCATTGGTCGAGAAATGAATGCAATTTTGTCTCCTGACTTAAAACAATAATCCTGTGTTTTTTCTATTGAGTTTGATTGATTCTGTTATTCATAGTAAATACAATAAACACATTTACAGAAGCACACTTTCTGTGTGAGAAAGTATCTGACAGATCTCTGACCGACATCTGTCTGGATTATTTGACTTGTTGACTGTGAAACAAATCAGACAATTTTACAAAGACTTGAGAACCTACTTTATAGTACATTGGACTGGATATTCCCACAATTATCAAAAGAGCATTTGTGTTTTAGTACTAAATGTATGTTTTAAACTCGTTTTAATTTTGTTATTTTTGCTGTATGGTTTGAACGTGACTCTTTCTACATGTATTTCGTCTTTATATTTGTGAAGGTTCACAATTAGTCAGTGGACATTGGGAGTTTTTTCTTGCAAGAGGTTTTATTTTCCTTTTTTTTTTTGTACTTTTTTTTGGTAAAAGTTAGTAAAACCAGTGCATTTGTTTCCAATAACAGAAAGTAACTTAAGGACCAACTGAAAAATATAATGTAACTAAATTAAACAAGCAGACAAGACTGAACAGACCTGACCAGACTTTCTCTACTGACACAATGGGGGAAACTTATATAGACAGGAGCAAACCATATGGACACATGAGGGAGGGGAGAAACAAACTAACCACAAACTCTAACAAATGAAACTACGACAGCAAAACAGAAAATACAAACTAAACAAACATCTAAATAATCAAAATTACCTTCAAAGAATAAACTAAATATTTTACGTTCAAAGAAACAAAAATAAAGTCCAGTAGGAGTGTTGAGAATGGAATGTTCCAACCTCCTCTGCTGATTATGGTGGATGTGGAGCACCTGATTTGAAACTCAGAAAAACAAAAAGTAAATTAACTGTATTTTCACTTAAAATAAATCAAACGTGTGCACCCATATAATTTATTTTAAGCAAACAAAGTAAATGTTATAAAGAAAAAGAAAATACTAACGCCTATGTGGTGGTGGTTTGAGGCTCAACCACCACAATATTCATGGAACTTTTGTTAATATTTGAAAAAACAAATATATATTCAAAAAAAGAAAAAGATGCACACCTTTCTACAACCCAAAAAACCTGCATCACCTGTACAGGTACAGGCCAACGTGACTAAGACTTAAAAACTGATTAAATTACTTCTATCCTTTTACGTCATTAAATTACTTTTTAAAGTGTCCTTACTCCTGCTTCACTCGTCTTTGGTTGGTTTTTCTCTAATCACCTTTTTATTTTTCCATAATTAATCAACCACTAGTCAGTAATGCTGTATGTTCCTTACCTTAACCAGTTTTCATTTAAAGACTTAACCCGCCTTTACGTATTAATAGCAATCTAACGGATGAAGCTGAATAAAACTTCTTTCTGGTCCAGTTCGAGTCTTCCACAATAAATGGTTTGAGTCTGGCGGAGGCTCCTGGTGAGTAAAGGGGTTGAAAACACAGAGCCATAAGCATCAGCCACTCAGATGGGCTTTAGATGGAGTAAAAACCTCCATTTGAGCACAGAAGATAGAAGACGTATCAACATGGACAGTGAAAATAAAGGAGCTGTGGAAAAACAGAGCAGTGTTTGCAGAATCCAATTGAGCTGACACTTTTTCAACCACATACCATTTTCTGTTGTTTACGGCTTTATGAGCGGCTGACCCGGCTGTGTCTGCGCTTCCGCGGGTGCGTGCGTGCGGCTGAGCGGCCGACCCGCCTGTGTTTACGGCGTGTGTGCGTGATTGAGGCTGATGGATGTTGACAGCTGCGGAGAATCACTTTCCTGTTGGTAAAACACCATATTGACCCTGCAGCCCCGCCGCAGGCAGAGGTTAGGCGCGCTCAAGCCCCGGCAGGCAGAGTGGGGTTGACATCCAGCTGAGGGCTGCGAGCTGCACTTGAACTCGGGACATCACACTGACCCGCAGAGCGGCGCCGACACGCACCGCCCGGCCAAAAACACACCAGGGGAATAGAGTGGGGCCAACAAAGTGATGCACCTGCTGTAGAGGTGAAGCCTGAACAGGCATCCAGAACAATAAAACACAGTTCTGTCATATAAATAATAGAACGATACTAATTCAATCTAATAGGACTTCTTAATTCTCACTACAACTATGTTAAAGTTGCATTACCTGTGATAATGCTACGGTGTTTTTCCTGAAGCAATTTACTTTAATTGCTGAATAATCTCCTGAATGTTTTAGACACCAATATAACATAGGTTTCAAAATGCACAAAGAATTTCCAGGAAATTATAGCAAATATTGCGTAACATTTATGAAAACCAAGCATGAATGTCCTGAACGTGCTGAACGTTTTCATGCCAAACTTGTAAAATGGACAGAAAGTGAACAAAAAATGTGAAGAAAATAATCTTAAAAAATTTTAAATTGTGTAAAATTTGAGCTCACCAAAAATATTTGCGTGTTTTGATACCAAGATTGCATAAATTTGTAAAGTGCATAAAGTTTTTGAAGGATTGGAAAAATATTCCCATTCATTTTCATTGGGACTAAAATGGCATAAATTGTGTAAAATTAAAAAAAAAAAAAACCTAATGATTGAAAATACCAAAAGTAAGTGATAATGCCCTCAACAAGATGAACTTCTTGAAATTACAGAAATTAAAGAAAGTATTCATACATTAATAAATGCTAAATAATTCAAAGAAACAGTGATGCTATTAAAATTATGACTCATAAAAGGATCAAACTAATAGTAAAACTGCTTAAATAAATGTTTAAAATTATGTTTCTTTTGACAGAAAACTAATTATAAAGCAATAAAGCTCTGATCTCAAGTAAACTCAAAGCAAAAAACATAAAAAGACTTTCAGAAATATGAAAAGAATGAAGTCGTAGTTGCATGCACTCGCATGGCAGCTGCAGGTTTGGGGTTTTTTACTCATTTCTAACATTCAAGCACAATTGGAGTGTGCACGTTTTACATGAACGGCACCAACAGGCTCCTTGCACAGTGTCCAGGATTTGAAAAAAACTGGTTTGACACGCCTGGATCTCACTACTTCACCCTTATGTGTTGTATTTCCTGTCGCCCGCAGCATGCCCATAGAAAAATGTGCCTGAATATTGAAGGTTTCACTGAGAGGTCTATGACCTTGATGTTTCATATGGTCAAGCTGCTCACCCCATACTGGTTTGACCATTTTTCAGCTGTGAGGACAGTCATGACTTTCATTACATTTTAATGTGTTTGAATAAAACTGTGTCTAGACTTAACATTTTTTTTCAATTATGTTCTAAGAAAATCAAAAGCTGAACAATTTTACATTTGTCAAACTTCAATCCAAAATATCTTGGAAGAACTAAATGATCCCTGAATGATGTAACCACATAAAACTGCATTGGAATCTGAGAGAAAAAAAAAAAACTTATTGTGTTTGTTGTATTTTAAGCTTTCCAGAACATTTTTTTTAGGAGTATCAAAGCCAGTTTAATTTACACTTTTTAAAACTTCAACCCCAAAACGTCCTTGAAGAAAAATGATTATGGGAATATATAAAACTGCAGTTATAAGTTTGAATTTTATAGAGACAAATGTATTGAATTAAAACTTAAGGAATTTATATGGAAAGAAAACAGTCTCCTCCGTTTTGTGTGTTCGTAATTCCTGATTTATAACTCATTCAATGCGTAAATATATGTACTTGCAATTGTGTTTTTACGTGTACTTAAATATTGCAATTTACAAGAAAACAAAATAAATTCACAGCTTGAAATTACAGCAGCTTCAAACTAACTAAAAATACTTTTAAATTATGCACCAATCACCTGATACACACAAAACCGCGCCTTCGCGGAGGACCTCATGCCGCCAGCTCGCAGAAGAAAGTCCAGGGAAAATACATCTGCGAGGGAAAAAAACAAAAAAAACCAAAATGGTTATCATCCCCGAGCGGGGATCGAACCGGGGAATTTCCGACTGCGAAGTCTCCTGCTCTGTGCCATCTAGTGGCCAAAACTGGAACTGCATGGTCACACCTTGTTTTAAGACTGACAGGCTCCAATGTGAAAACATATAAAGTCATTGTTGAAGGTTTACAAATACGAAAAACAAAACAAACATTTTTAGACTTTTTAATTTTAAATATCTGACATATCTGTTTAAGAAAGTAGGAAAATGTGTAGTTTTCACGCGACAGTATTCACAATCTAAGTTCAAAGCGGCTGAGAAGAAAACTCTGATGACCCAGCATTCTAGCAGCATTTAAACGCATCACTTACACACAAATGTTGGAGATTTTAAGTTATGAGTGTGTAACAAGCGATTTGTGTAAGATTTGCGTGTCTTGTTAGTTTTAAGAAGTTGTTCTTTTAAGTTGAATGTGTGTAAATTGTAATTGTACATGTGAAAACATCATAGCAAATACATAAAGTTTTGCACAAAATGTATTGTGTTTGAAATCATGAGTTATGATCTTGTTGCTCAGTTCTTCAGAAAATCTGGACTTTAAAGGCTTGGCTGCCAATCAGACCAATAAATCCTGATAAAATGACCTTGATGACTTAGAATCTTCACTGATTATTTTTCTAAACTGCTAATTTACTGTTTCAGTTGAGTACATTTTAGGCCTTTTTTTGCCTCCCGTCTGCAGCCTCTTCAGCTCTTCTCAGTTTCTCGAAGCTTCTGCATTTTTGTTTTTTAATATATCAGGGGTGTCAAACTCAATCGCACAAGGAGCCAAAATCCAGAACACATCTGAGGTCGCGGGCCGAACAGGATAAACATTTATTCAACACTCTAAAACTACATTTTTAAAACTTTAAAAGCGTAACTTTTTAACATAATTAGATATATAGCATTACCTGTGATAATGCTAGTGGAAAAGCTGCAAACTGCTGAAGATGCTAGTGCTGATAGCAGAATTTGCTGAAATTGATAGCTGAAAATGCTGAAGTTGATGGCCAGCCAAAATATTAGCTAAATGCCAAATTAGCCCAAAAAAAACAACTTGGGGAGCCAAAATATAGCTAGCATGTTTGAGCTAAACTTCAAAAAGCCTGAAAAATCTTAGCAAATGCCAAAATATTTTTTTTAATTTCTAAAACTTTAAAAATGTAACTTTTTTAATTTACAAAAATATGAATAATAAAAAGTCAGGAATATTATTCCAGAATAAATCAATTTAAACCTTAAATAACTTTCAATATTATACACTACATAAAATATATTTTGTCAGAATTATACAAGTTATAAATAAGCAGAAGATAGAGCTGGATAGAATTACTTTGACCACCTTGGTGTAAGTTGTTTTTAATTTGGGCTCCATGAGGGTTTCATTTATTGCTTAATTGTTCTTAGGGGTGTTATTTGTGTCGGAAGCAGGAAATAGTTTGAGAAACCTAGAGAAGAATGAAAGGAAACAAAGAGTTTTCCCGCTTCTCTCCGCTCGTGACGGCTCTCTAACCCGAGCTACACCCGGTTAACCTCAGGGAAGTGTAATGTTTGAGAGCTCAGAGGACTTCTGTTTGTTTTTTTACCTGCTTCTGGTTCACAACACGTCAAGGTGTCACCTGGTGTGGCCCTCGGAGTGAAACAGCCAGGCGGCGGCGGCTGCCTGGGCGTGTTCGGCCACCCTGACTTAATAACAAGGTTGGTCAGCCAGCGGGACCCCGCTGTCCTCCGGGGGTCCGTCTCACCGCTGAGGCTCGGCGAGTGTCTGCTCGAGGTGGCTAATCCAACATTCATTGGCCGGTGTGTGTGTGTGACAGCAGCTAAAGTGTGCGGGTGAAGGGTTATTCACAGAGAGAGTGTAGGCTGTAATTTAAAACAACTGGAGCAAATCCCTATCTCTCTTTGTTTCACGTGCGCTCGTTATTACACAGACTAGCAGGCAGCTGATTGGTGGAGATTACTGAAACATCCTGCCTGTGTGAGCGGCCGGGCCCTCTGACAGGCTGCCTCTGTGTGTGGGGGGGGGGGAGGGGGTCAGTCATGCCCCATCACCCAAAGTGACCACAGGGAGCGTGTCCTTTAACCACTCCGTCCCCGCCATCCTCCATCTCCATACCTCCTCTGTCTGCTGCGATTTGTTCCTTCCTCCGTATTCTTCTCTCCTCATCACCTCTTACTCTTCATTATGAGGACAAAGTCCTTATCGGGGGAAAAAGTGGTCAGAAGCAAGCGCCAGTTTGTTGACCTTTTCTCTAAGAAAGCACTGAGACACAGATGTGATTTGATGGGTCAACCATTGACTGTATATGGGAACTGGAGTGACTGACTCCTCCCCCCTGGCGTTCCACTGCCGCTACAGAGAAATTAAAGCTATTACTCTGTTGTAACATTTTTTCTTTTTTAGATTTTATCTGTAGTTCAAGCTACAAACTGACCAATCAGATGCTTTGAAAAAAAGTAGGTGGAGCCTGCTGGCCCCGACGTCCAAGACAGTTGATTGACAAATTTTGTGTAGCCCGCTTTTAAGGTGGTTTGGGGTGTGGGCATCCAACAAGCTCACTCCTGATTGGTGAGAGTAGTTGCCATAGAAACGAAGACAGATTCAGACCAATCACTGCTTACTGATGACGTCTGTCTCTAACGTATGAAAAAAACTAATGGTAACACATTTTACACAGTCACCACATATACGTTTTTCACCAGATTTGGCAGATGGTCGACCATTTTTCTCTGGAGGTAATAGTGATTTTTTTACACGCCGCGCAGAGAATTAAAAAAAAAAGTTAAAATTTCTCAACAAGTTTTCTATGACATCGGTCAGTGGCCGTCCAGGAACATTTCAAGGTCGCACGATACATTAGCGTGTTGCTGCTAGCCCTTGGAAATACTTGAAGGCTTGGGTTTTATAATATTTAAGAGTCATGCTAAAAACAAAAAGTCATTATTTACATTTCAGTGTAAACTTCTGTTCTTCATGCGTTTCTCCTCTACAGCACAATGTAGCAGCACAAAGCTCCAAAATATCCAAATGCAAAGTTTGGAGGTTGATTGTTTGCCTGCAGGAGGATGACGTCATAAAATGGGCGGGACTGACAAGGGGCGAAAGGCGGAGCCTCAAAGATCGAGTTGCTTTACTTCCAGGTGTGAAATGAGTCCACAAAAATGTCTTATATTTCATAAATGATTTTTTTTTTTTTGGAATTCAAAATAGGGCTGCCAAGATTAGTCGACTAATCGATTATTAAAATAGTCGACAACTATTTTAATAATCGATTAGGCGTTACTTTATATTATATGGAGTCTGAGTTTAGTAAAGTTGAAAGTTATAATGGCATTATGCTAGCCTTTTAGATTGTTTTGGCATTTTTTAATTTTTTTTAGGCTAATTTTTGGAGTTTAGCCAATAATTCAGCTACCTGCTAGCTATTTTGGCTAATTTAGGCTTTTTAAGTTTTTAACTTCAGTGATTTCAGCTATCAACTTCAGTGTTTTAGCTATCAATTTTAGCTTCTTCATCTATCTGCACTAGCATTTTCAGCGGCCAAATTCAGCTAACAAAATTCACACTAGCATTATCGCAGGTAATGCTATATATCTAGTTTTTAGTTAGTTGGAAGCTAATGATGGTTAAGATGTGTGCTTTACACATTAGTCGACTATTAAAATAATCGTTTGTAGCAGCACTAATTCCAAAGATAATATATGATCACATACATGAGTGTATCGTATTTTCCTGAGTATAAGTCGCAAGAGCAAAAAACCATGGAAACCATATATAAGTCGCTCTGGAGTTTACGTAAGTCGCACTTTTGGGAGAAAAGTCTGAAGTTTCAGAACAAATCCGTTAAGCACAGAGTAACTAAAAAAATAAATAAAAACAAGAAATATAATATTTTGATCTGTATAAGGAAATTATTAAAGTTCAAGATGAAAACAATCAGATTCTCTTCTATGTTTGTTTTGGACGACACTTCTTCTGCCGCTGTCAATAGCAAATACCTATACTCAGATGCAGCGCCCTCTAATGGTTGTTAGAGGAAACAACCTTTACTGGACGACCAGTGTTTACTGGGAAAATAACAAATATATGAGCCTATTTATGTCTAAAAAAACACAGATAAGTCACTCCTGAGTATAAGTCGCATCCCTGGCTAAACTAATAACTGCGACTTATACTCCAGAAAATATGGTATTTTACTCTGAAAGGCTTAAGAAAATCACAGAATGGCCCCTTTAACAGTCTTAGTGCTCCAGTCTTTATAAGTTTAATAAAGCTTGTCAAAATTTGTAATGTTTGGTTGTGGGAACACACAGATCTCTGCTGTGTGACTTTCAATGCTGGAAATATTTGTCATCTTCTTCCAACTCTGTGATTTTGGAGCAAAATTCTCCAAACGTCCACAGCAGACCTTTAGTTGGAGCTTAAAACCATCAAAATCCCCTTCTCCTCCATTAGAGTTGACCCCTGCGTAAAACAGCAGCGAGTAATGACGGACTAAACTAACGCCATTCATCATCCGCTTGTCTTTGACACTCCTCTAACCTCGCTGGTTCTTCACACGCTGCCGAACGCCAAAGAGAAACAGGTTTTCCTTCCCAGCGGAAGCGGCGAAGCCGATCGGCCCTAAAATCCAGCCGTTTACGGCCCGACCGCTGTAAAAGTCACTGACCACCCTCCTTCTGCCGGTTTCCTGCGATGAAGTCTTCATCTTGACACTAGACCACGAGCAAACTTGACTTTCTGGCCTTCACGTCACCACAGTTAATTTCTTCCTATGAGCTATTGACTGGCCACCTATTGATCCGCACACAATGTATCTCACAAATCATCTGCGTGTCGATCGATGGAGAAATCTCCCGGAAAATTCATATTGAGAAGCGCGGCGTGCTTTTGGCCGGCCCCGCTGAATGGAGCGTATTGAATGTTTAGTTGATTAATCGGGCTAGTTTAAATTTGACCGTGGGTAGCTCTATTAAACAGTGGCCGGCGTAAATCAAGATGCTGCCGTTTGTGATTGAAATGAGCTGAGCTCTGCACACGGCGGAGCCGGGGATAAATCAGGACCCCGGTTTTTATATATTTTAATTTGCAGTAATAACTGGGATAAAATCTGGCAAAGCCAAGGTCTTTCCGTGATGGATAATTCACATTTAAATGCACAGACTTTTATAAACTTTGGATGGTCCTTCCATTAAACAGAAGCATTGATGGTGAAGTTCGGCCACCGCCGATCTGATTGATATGAAGATCAATACCACACAGATTGTCTTTGGGTCATTCCCAACGCCCGCTGAATATTCACAGACAGATTTCTGATTTAAGGGAGGCAGCTTCAGTAAACTCAAGAAGTTAATTTTAACAAAAGAAATTAAGTTATGGTGAGAGCCCGTCATGTGGATAGCCTCATTTAACGCTTAATTAAGTATATTATGAGGCATTATTGATATATATGTTCTGCCCGCCCATATGACTCCATGTGTAAACTCTTAAGGAGGGTCTTAATCGCATTTTATTCCACATTAAAATACTTTTTTTTCTATCAGAGACAGCACATTTAAGAAATTACTTCCCAAACAACTGCACAAATGTAAGTATTCTATGAAACGTTTTAATTTTTTTTTTATTATGAGCATTTGGTAAAAAAAATTTCATGGTAAAGTTGGATGACTTGACTTCAAACTGACTCATTTTGGACATTGTGACAAACCAAAATCCAGTTACTTTTGTTCATTTTGAGGTTGAAGTTTTACATTTTGGTTTTTCTTCTGGTCACCGACTACTTCCTGAGATCGACTCCAGGAAATGTCATGTTTATGGTGACCTTCTGCAGCTACACTACACCAGCTACTTACAAATAAAGTTTTTATGTTTGAAATTTTCAATAAAAACAAATGTTAACATTTTAATTTCTATTTCAGAATTAAAGCCGAAACGCTTCAAATTGATTTCTGTTTTATATATTTATATTTAATGTAAAGCACTTTGTTTTCCTGTCTATGAAAAATGATTTATAAATAACGACTAGTTTGGTTTGGTTTGATTTGGATCTATGTAGTTTGGTTTGGTTGGATTTAGTTTGGTTTGGTGTGATTTGATGCAATATAACTTGATTTTCTTTGATGTGATTTTATTTGAATCCATTTGATTTGGTTTGATTTAATTTTATTTGAGTTTGTTTGATTTGATGATTTGATTTTATTTTATGTTATTTGACTTGATTTGATTGGATTGGATTGGATTGGATTGGATTGGATGGGACTTGACTTGACTTGACTTGACTTGATTTGATTTGATTTGATTTGATTTGATTTTGGTTGGGTTGATTTGATTTGGTTTAATGAGATTCAATTCAAATCTATTTGAATTGGTTTGATTTAATTTCATTTGAGTTTGTTTGATTTGATGATTTGATTTTCTTTTATGTTATTTGACTTGATTTGATTCGATTTGATTTGATTTGATTTGATTTTAGTTGGTTTGATTTGATTTGGTTTAATGAGGTTCAATCCAAAACTATTTGATTCTGTTTGATTTGATTTGATTTGATTTGATTTAGCTTGATTTGGTTTAATGAGGTTCAATTCAAATCTGTTTGATTTGGTTTGGTTTGATTTGATTTGGTTTAATGAGGTTCAATCCTAATCTATTTGATTTGGTTTGATTTGGTTTAGCTTCATTTGGTTTAATGAGGTTCAATTCAAATCTATTTGATTTGGTTTGAATTGATTTGGTTTGGTTTATTTTTTAATAATTTGAATTGATTTTTTGCAGTTTGATTTGGTTACGTGGATTTGATTTAGTCTGATTTGCAATGACTTGATTTAATCCGGATCTATGTAATTTGGTTTTATTTGGTTTGGCTGGATTTAGTTTAGTTTGATTTGATGTGATTTCATTTAATTTCAAGTTGAGTTGGTTTTGTTTGGTGTGATTGGATTTGCTTTGATTTCAAACAAATTGATTTGGTGTGATTTAGATTCATTTGAGTTGAGTTGGGTTGGTGTTATTTGATTTGATGCGATTCAAGGGCGGGTCTATTGGTGGCACGATGACCATAGAATAGATATTTTTTGGTTTCTTTCAACTCTATGACAACTGGGGTAAAGTTACTTATTAATATAAACCTCAAATGTGTTTGAACTTCAGGATGTGTCGTGTTATATTTTAGTCAGGCAACCTGACTTTATTTCAGCAGTTCAGAAGTCATAAATACAGCGGTAACCATGACGATGGGAGAGCAGCATCATCAGAATCTTCCAGATTTCATACCGACTTTTTAAAAAAGTCATTGATGTGTTCGTGAATGTAGACGGTGGCAGTCAGGCGTACAGAATGTCCTTTTACACATCGTCCAATCAGAGCTGCTGTCGGCCAGCGATCCGACCTGTGGTCGCTCGGTTGTCGCTGGATTTCATAACTCAATAGAGATGGTCATTTTTAAATAAATGTGTTTTCTCCAACTCTCTTTTGAGCAAATAAACTTTTTGCGTCATCTACTGTATGTAAAAATGCATAAATATCTATTTCCATGTGGTTTCATCGTATGTCTTTGTTTTATTTTACTTTTTTAGTTTCTAATCATGTCATGAATAATTATCCTAGCGAAATTAGATATTTCCCCGTCTTGAGATCAGTTAAATTACTATGTACTTCCTGGATACCGTTTGTATTTGTCTTCTTTATATCGTAGAAATAAACTAATTCCAAATGCAGGTTTGAACACGAACAGATCAAATCTGAATGAGTTTTTAAGATTCCAAAGATTGAAATATTTTGGGCGTTTCTTCTTCCCTCGTTTACATTTCTTCATGTGTGGAAAACGGTGGCAGTCAGGCTTTAATCTGAAACAAAGGTTTTCCTCCTGTTTGTCTTTGGTGCTGGTTGTCGTTCTGTAAAGGTCTCGTCATAAAATAAGCTGATTAACAGCCGCTCTCCTGCTCTTTGTTAGGAGACAATGTGGCGGCGGGCGGTGACCTCCACGCGCACGCCGCACAGGTAGGAGTCAGTGAAGGGCAGCTGTTTTAATTTGGGAAGCAGATAACATGATGCTATCAGAGCCGGAGCTGAAGGTGGAGAGGGAATATTTGTGTTCCTGTCAACTCATATTTTTTTTCATTAAAGTGGTCGGAGGAGGTTTTGGATTTCTTTAGGACTTTTATGTACGGTTCGCACGGATACAGACGAGGGTTTCTGACGTGTTCTTGTGAAGGACGGAGATATCAGCGGAGGCAGAGAGGAGGCCGTGACGTTTGCAGACGATGACCTGATGGCAGATGGAGAGATAGCGGACAGATAGGCGGAGGCCGAGACTCAGAGATGTGGTGGCTGAGAGGATTAGTGGAGCAGAGGTGGCGCTCCGCAGCGCCGGAACATGATACACTACAGTCACATTCATACCAGTAAAGTTATGTCCGCTCAGGGGCGGAGCTACATCTTATTTGGAGGGGATAACATTTCTTTTTAATTGCTGCTTTTATTATTTTTGCAACGCAAGATTAAGTTTTCTCAGTTCTTGTTCATAAGTGACTGTTAAAATAGACTACGATAAATTTAATAGTCAATTAGCCGTTACTTTATATTATATGGAGTCAGAGTTTAGTAACTGTGAAAGTAAAAGTAGCATTATGCTAGCTTTTGGCATTTATTAAGATTTTTAGGCTAATTTTGAGTTTAGCTAATATTCCAGCTACATGCTAGCTGTTTTGGCTAATTTATGATTTTTTTCATGGTGGTTTGGGGCTAATTATGGAGTTCAGCTAATATTTCAGCTGAATGCTAGTTATTTTGTGTAATTCAGGCTTTTTTTAGGCTAATTTGGAGTTAAGATATTTCCGTTACATGCTAGCTGTTTTGGCTGACTTAAGCTGTTTTACATTTTTTTGGGGCTGTTTGGGCTAATTTAGGCTTTTTTTGTTTGTTTTTTTAGTCTAATTTGGAGTTTAGCTAATATTTCAGGCGTATGCTAGCTTTTTTTTTACTATTTTTAGCCTTTTTTTGTTTTTGTTTTTATTTTGCTATTTGGGAGTTTAGCTAATATTTCAGCTACATCCAAGTTGTTTTGGCTAACTTGGGCGTTTTTTTACTCTTAGGCTGATTTGTCATTTAGCTAACATTTTTAGCTGGCTATCAACTTTAGCATTATCAGCTATCAATTTCAGCATCTTCATTTATCATCACTTGCATCTTCAGTGGCCAAATTCAGCTTACAGCATTACAGCTTTGACTTGTACATCCACAAAGTCACTATGCATGACCCGATTAGTCGACTAATCGGAAAAAATAATCGTTTATTAGTCGACATCTTAAATAATTGTGGCAGCACTAATGCTAACATTGACAAAAAATTTGGGGGGGCAACACTTTTTGTTGGGGAGCTGGTCCCCTTGTTTCCCTTGTAGCTCCGCCCCTGTGTCCACACCTGCCAAAACTGCAAACAGCTTTCCCTTCACACCACCTTTTTATCACCAAAACAGTTCATGCCGGAATTTTACTTTTATACACCATTTTTGTCTGGATTAATACTCGATTCTGATTGGCTGCTGGGTGTGGATTCACATATCCCAGATGTTCTGTATCTTTTAAAACAAACTCTTTCTTCATCTTCTAGACAAGACATTAGAAATGAACTGATGCTTTATTTAACCTAACACGACGATCAGAATATATATTTTGTCACTACCAAAGAAAACAAAGAGGCAAGAACATTATAAGAAAACATACTTACCCTGAAAGAGTCACGAGATTCAAGAAATCAATGTTTACGTCAGCAGGAGGTCATGTGACCAACGAACTCTGAACGGATTTAAAAAACTGAGACAGCAGAAAGAGAGATGAGGCCTCTCCCTTCATGTCACACACTTTATTTGTTTGTTTGTTTGTTTATCACAATAACAAATATTGGGAAAACTGAAACGCAAAGCAGAAAACATTATTGTTGCCACTTTTACTTAATTAATTAAGCAATTCGAACCTATTTTTTCTTCTCTAAAAACAATAAACAAAATTAAAAAAAACAACAAAAAGCAGAAAACAACAAATGTGGATTAGAACTCAAAACAAAACTGTAAAAAGAAACAATATTTATCGATCATATTATTGGCATATTGCATTTTAAACTTTAGCTTTTTAATATGTTTATTGATTTAGTAACTGTCATTACGTTGAACCAAAACCAAACAGGAAGAGAGTTTACTGACCTCCAGCTCTCACATATTTTAAGAAATAAAAATTATTTGTTCTAATTGAGAATGAGTAAAGTGAATCTGGGCGGCTCCATCCATCAGTTTGACCTGGACCCAAAAGAGCTTAAAGTCTGTGAACTTGCATCCAGAAATGATCTGAAACAAAATAAAAATAAAACTCATTTGGTTTATAGTGTAAAACAATAAAGAATGTTTCCGTTTCGTGCATTTCAATGAGCCTCTCTGTAAGGTCTCAGTGAAGGAGGATCTGCTGCTTTGTGTTCTTCCCTAATGACCAAAGGATTTATTCAATAAGCCGTTCCTCCTAATTAATGCTTTAATTAGACTTCCTTCCTCTCGGTGCCACCAGTTCTCTCACCTCAACCTTCTGCTGACCTGCGTTCAGGAGCCACGCGCAGCACAGGTGTGCTGAAATCACCCTTCCAGACCATCAGGATGAAATAACGGATACGTGAGTGAACAGATCTGAGGGAACGCTGGAGGAACGGGAGAGGTCAGGAACCTGCGGGGAGGAGAGCCGGGGTCAACCTCTGCTGTGCTGCTGTTCAACAAGCCCGCGGATAAGATCTGCTCCCTGCAGGTGGATGAGAGCGCCGTCAACATGAAATAAAGCATGTGCTCGCCGAGAGCGGGAGAGCGGCGACCCAGGTCACACACGGCGGGATCCTGGAGACACACAACCTCATCCACAAGAACAACCACAGCAGATTATGGTGCTGAAGGATCATCATTTAAAAAGTGCAGAAACAGACGTTTCAGCTGCTGATGACAGAAAATGAACCGTCATTTTCAGTCTTTGCTTTGATCTTACATATCATAAAAAGAATGTTTTACATTCAATCCATTATCAGTTTGTTGTTTTAACACATTCAGATTCTAATTTGATTTTTTAATAATTTTTTGGTGCAAACCAGATAAAAAACAAACATTATGATCTAAAAATATGTGATTGTTTTGCAGCAGGACTTCAGCTAGAAAGGCTCTTTATTCATCTCATGTGACCCTATAGAAATAGTCCAATCAGGAGTGTTGATTTCTGGCCTTTAAAGGCATCTGAGAGTTTAAAAATGCTCTGCCAAGATAAAACTTCAAACAGGAATTTATTGTCATAATTTCTTCTGACATTATATATTCAATTCACTGCTGCATAAAATCACCAAAAGTCTTCTTTACATACTGGAGACTATTTTTTTTCATTATCTTTTGTCGCCATCTAGTGGTGACAAAAGTTTTTGTTTTGGTTTAATTTAAAGTTTGTAATTTTTGCTTCAAATACTTCATCAGTGTAATGGATTTTTAATTACAAATGGCAAAAAAATAATGATTTTGTTTGTAACCTGATCTATTATTAGATGATGGAAGTTGCATATTGATTTACACACATGGATCATGACTTGTTTCATGGTCTAAAAAAGTCTGATCAACCAGAGAAGTTTTTTTATAATTAAATCTGATTATCAGTGGTGTGTGCCTTCAAGAGAATCAAAACAAAATTAGTTTGTTGTGTCTTAAATTTAAACTATTTTTTTGTTGTTTACCTCTTTTAAACACTGACTTCAAAACAAAGTTGTTTTAAAGTTTATTTCACTTATTATTTAATGTTTTGTATTTAATTATTTAAGTAAAAGATTATAAAAATATTCATTCATTCATGTATTTATTTATTTATTTGTTTGTTTATTTATGAGGAAAGTTAATTGGTTTCAGGCACCTGCATTTACCCGACTGACCAGTAGGTGGCGTAGACCCGTTTTGTACGAACCGAAAACACACGAGCAGAAACGAACAGCCGAAGAAGAAGAACAACCATAGCAACGATACAAAACAAGTATGGCGGCGGTTCTGTTCTTCATGTTGGATTATTTCTGTTTTTCCCTTTTGATTGTTTCTGTAAATTCGATAGAAAATTCTACGAGCTATTATTTTAACTCGACTGCGTGGGAGGACTTAAACTTTACATCCGAAACGACTTTTGTCGCATCTACGGAGCCGACGGTGTTCAGCTCCACCACACGGAGCTCCAGCGGGACGGAGCTGCCGCCCCTGCCCGCCGAGCCCCTGCCTGTCTCGGGCCGCCTTCCCACGCCGGTGACCGCTGGTGAGTGTCCCTGAACGCATCACGGAGTCTTAAATCCTTAAATTATCTATTTTAACAGGTTGCAATGTGTTTCCCTTTTGAATAATTATTTACTCAAAACAAATACAACTGTTTGACATCAGCACATCTCAATTTATATAATTATTAATATCTGGACTGAAGGACCAGATTGTTTTTTGCAATTATTCTTTTTTACTGTGTCTTTTAGCAAAATTTTCAATTAATTACTACCTGGTGAAAATGAATTTTAGACTTAGTGATCACAGAAATAAATTCACACATATCTCACCAGGTTAATTCAGAGTCTATGACCATAACCAAAGTCTCGTTGATCTTTGACCCCTCGAGGAGGCCGTCATCTTCAATATGCCAGAAAAAATAATCAACAAATTTAACTTCCTCTGAGATGTTTTAATCTAACTCCTCAAGTATCATTAAAAAGCTACTTAGAGATGAAATGTTGATCATAAAGTTTGTAGATTGTAAACGCTGTTAGCGGGACAATCTTACAAAAGTGGCGTTCTCCCTGTTGCTCCCATATTTTTAACCAAAACATTGTGAAAGCATAATTGCATGAATTGCTATCTCAACCTGAGCATAACGATATACCATACAATAGAAACTTATAAAAAACCTCAGTTGCTAATGAAATCAAAACATTTACTTTCACCAATTCTTCTAAAAATGACACAGATCTGTTCGTCATAGAAGAAAATGTTTGCTATGGAGATAAAAGCAATAGTATATTGAAAAAAGTGTTTTTCCAAGTGTTTGTGCAGCTCTGACCAACGTTGCAGAAGGAGGAGAACAGGGCGTGTAGCAGCCATTTTTATCATTTTTATCATGTTATCAGAAATTTAAAAATCAGCGTTTATGACCTAAATAAATATCAACACTTAAGGCTTCAATCTGCTGTGCTTGTTGTTGTTTTAATCCTGTTGTGTTGTGAAAAACCGGTTTCAACGTCTCATCTGATGACCCATCGGTTGAATCCTGACTTTCTGACTTCAGTCCACAGTCTGTGTCCCTGTGACGAGCTCGCCGATGCGTGCGACAGCAACTGCTGCTGTGATGCTGACTGTCAGCAGGAGGTGGCGCTGTTCACCAGCTGCTCAGTCAGTGCAGTGAGGTGAGTTTCTGCTGGAGGACATCCTCAGGAGAAGAGCATCAATCCATTGAACACATTTAACATTAGTCATCACCCATCATGCTTTGCAGTTCCACGTATGACCAGAGAGTAAAGAATTACTTTTAAATTAGACTCAAAGATCTACTTTACCTTTGCTGACATTTTGAAGTTTTGAAATTTCAGGTTAAGAAAACTAGAGGCAAAAAAATGGGATTATTTCAGGATAAAATGATCTGGGAGTTCATCACAAAGAAAAACAAGCTTAAAAATCATATGAAATCAGTTGAGATACTCATAGTTTTATCTTTCTCTTCTTGTTTTGGGTGTTTTATGTTTGATTTTAAAGCAGATTTTTTTGTTTTACTTTTCTTTTCATCCACAGTGACAGCAGGCAACTGTGCAGCCGCGACGTGGCGAGCTACGCTTTGAGAACGAGAATCGACGGTTTTTCAGAGCTGCTCACGTCCGTCCAGAAAGAGACAAACTACGACGTCTTCTGCATCCAATCGTACAACCGTGAGTCCGAGCTCCGCCTTAAACGGATGTCAGACGCATCGCTGGGAGACTTGGTGTTGGTGTTTTTACTTGAAAACGTTCTTTTTTCCTATCTTTCTTTAAAAATTGCTAGTCTTTAGTGCGTGTTAATTGAACTTTGTTTTTATTTCTCATAATTGCTTTTTGCTGCCTTTGCAAACACACAAATGTCTGATGGTGTTTGGGTCAGAGGAGGTTTCTACTCTGTAAAATGGGCGTACATGTGGTAAACTGAGACTTTGATTCCCGAGCGTGTTGGACACTGACCTTCTGGACGTTTGCAGACGTAGACGGATTGTCTCTCCCTCCGCCGGCTCTTCCCACCAACAGAAACTTCCAGAATCTCTTTCAGCAGTTCAGCGGCTTCATGTTCGGCTCACAGGAGCTTCCAGCTGAAGTCCAGAGCTCATCGGGATACCAGGTAACTTTTGAGTCCTCCCAGCAGGTAAACTCCACCCCTTATACCTGAGGGGTGGAGTTTACCTGCTATGCTACTTAGAAAATTGTTTAGCTTTATTTTTTTATTGCGATCAGGAGAATAAAAGAAAACCATGATTGGTTATGTGGCCTTCAGGTTCCCTTTCTACTCACCCTCACTGGCTAACCCGCTGCTACACTCCTTTATGCTAAGAATGCTAACATTGCTTTCAGCTTCATCAACTTTCCCAGAAAAACATATTGAGAAAAATGCTAACTATGTTAAAGATGCTAATGTGGCTAATAGGGCTAGTATTAATTTTAGCAACATCAACTAGCTCATAAAAACACAAAACTAATGATGCTATTTAAGCTAACTATGCTAATGTTGCTGCCTTAGAGAAACGTATAGCTAAATAAGCTAATGCGGCAAAAAATGCTAGTGCAACTGTCTCAGGAAAACACATTGCTGATGATTCAAACTATGCTAATGTTGCTAAAAGTGCTAACATTGCATTCTGCCTTACCAACTGCCTCAGAAACACATATAGCATGGGATACTAACTATGCTAATGAGGCTAAAATGCTAGCATGCTAAATAAACTGATTGTGCAAACAATGCTAGTTATGTAGCTATGCTATGTTGGCTAGGATTATAATTACTGCTTTCAGCATCATTAACTATTACAGAAAAACACATTGAAAAAGGCTGATTGTGCTAAATATTGCTAAAATGTTCGTATTTCCTTCACCATCAACTTTCTCAAAAGAACATATAGCTAAAGATGCTAACTATGTTCAGACTTAAAATGCTAGCATTGCATTTAGCATCATCAACTATCTCAGAATTATCTATATGTTAATTATACGAACTATGCTAGCTGTGTAACTATGAAGTTATGCTAAGTTAGCTAAGATTGTCATTACTGTGTTTAGCATCATTAAGTATTTCAGAAAATATAATTATGCTAATGTTGCTAATAGTACTAGCTATGCATTCAGCGTCAACTTCCCCAGAAAAACCCATTCCTCAAGATACAAACTATGCTAACAAAGCTAATGTAGCTAAAAAATATTAGCCTTGCTTTTAGCATTATCAACGATCTCAGATAAGCACATTGCTAAAATGCTAACAATGCTAGCAGAACATACGGCCTGGTGGTTCTGTTGTGTTGCTGTCGAGGTTGCAGAAAGTGTTTTTCATGTTGAATGAGATGGTTGACTGTGGTTCCAGTTTGGAGACGTTCTGAGGACTGCAGACCCGAGCGGGCAGAGGGGCGTGTTTTACCTGCCCGCTGCAGGTGTCACTGCTGCCTGTGTGGACAAGAGTCCAGCAGGTAACTTCTAACTTCTAACACCTCAGCTAACAGACTCATGGAGTTCACGTGTAGTTTGCCTCTTTGGATGTCATGTTTTCCCAGCGTTCCTGAAGGATCAGCAGAGCCGGTGTTCCCGGCGTGTGATCCTGGACACGGACTGCAGCTCCCTGCCTGCCCTCAGCGTGGACTCTTACTCCAACATCCTGCTGCTTAACGTGAGGCTCTCCGGTTACATCCTAAAACCCAAAACTGAGGTTCTCAATCCTCTAATACGGAATATTCTTCTCCCGCTGAAAAGTGATGCTTTATCTAAATAATCCAGATACTTTAAATGACTTTATTTGTTTATTCATTTTAGTGAATTATTTCATACAGGAGAAGCTGAAACCTTTTTCCTTTTTTCTGCTCTGCAGGGGAAGAATCCAGACGCAGCCGTGAGTATTTCCCTCTCATTTCTGTTTGTGGAGGAATCTGAAAATGTTCTCTAAAGTTTCCTTCAGGTGGATCTTTTTGCTGGTTTTGTCAAAAATGTGATCAGAAATACCAACCAGCCTCAGAGTTTCACGTTAGGAACGGATGCTTTAGTGCAGACGGTTGGAAACCTGCATCCAGTGAGGATGCATTCAATGGCAGCTGGGAAAAATGTTTCCAGTTTGATAGATAATTTTAGAAGTTTTATTATTAGGCGTCTCCTCCTGAAGTTCTGACTCAGACAGAGGAGGTTCAGCAGCTCAGTGACTCCATGTTCCAGGTGGTTCCTGTGGGCGTGTCCTCGGTGGTTCTTCAGTCCACAGAAGGAACTCAGTCTGAGCTGACGGTCAGCGGCGGCGACGACCTGCGCCCCGTTCTCCTCAGTAACGGCCTCTGCGCTCGTGTGCTGCTGAAGGTGAACCGTCTCTGTTCTTCGCTAAGTCGTTTTGCAGGATTGGAGTTTTAACAACTTTGTCTCCTCAGGCCGTTTATGTGATCCGATACAGCGCGGCGGGCGAGGTGGTCAACGCCTCCGTGTCTGTGGTCCTCGGATTCATCCGTGAAGCTTCGGTTCTGCTGCAGCAGGACTTCCAGGTCACCTTTGTCCAGGTGCAGCCGCCGATCCTCACTCACCTACTAACTTAAAGTTCATTTATTTAAAAAAAACCATTCCCAGTTGTGTTTTAATTATGATTGACATTTTTAACTAAAATCCCACAACCTCCATGTCTTAAAAAGCCATTTTTATGTTGATCTGAAGACTTTGTTTCCAAAATCTCTTCTGAGGGGGCGTGGCTTAGGAGCTCCGCCCCTGGTCAAACCTCAAAATCCAGTATTTTCATTGGAGGGGGACTTTAAACCCGTCTGTGATCTCATGACCGTCTGTCGTCTGCAGGACGGCGGTGATCTGGCTCCTCGCTTCAGCGGAAATCCCGGTTACGTGGTCGGACTTCCTCTCCTGTCTGGAACAAAAACCGCAGAATATCCTTTCCAAACAGGAAGTTCCTCCACGTTTCTCTGAGGTTCTGTTCCCTGACCGTGTTCTCCACAGGGATCAGCCGGAGCGCGGAGCTCCGAGACGCTCTGTCTCTGCTGCACGCCGCCAACTGTCTGCGAGGCCCTCACCGCCGCTCCCCGGTCCTCTTTGGTCTGGACTCCGTGTCCGGATGCTCGTTGAGGCAAAGGCTCCTGTCAGCACGCCGTCCGCGGGGTTCACGACGCCCCCTCTGACCCCGACTCTCTGATCTGCAGGCTGGAGGACACGGCCAACTGCTCACTGGTCAGTCAGCAGCTCCTGGAGGTCCTCCGAGGACCAAACTACCCGCAGTACGTGGCTTCCTTCGGAAACTCCCCGCTGAACAACCAGCTGGACTGGATCTCCATCCAGAGCAGCTCCAGTCCTGTGGTGAGACCCATCAAACCCTCTCCAGAACCTTCTGCCGAGCTCCTCCGCTCCACGGACGTTCAGCTTTGACTCCATCCTGACTCACAGGGGGACCGAGGCTGCAGCATCCCACTCTCACTCCATTTAGAAATCCAGTGGACCAAGTACGGATCCCTGGAGAACGCCCAGGCCCAGATCGTGAGCATCAAGGAGATCGTCCAGACCAACAGCAGCAGTTTGGTAAGACCCGAGGAGCAGGTTCAGATGGTTAAATCTTTCTGGATCTGTTTGGAAAATATAACAACGCCGAACATTTTATGTTTACCAAAAAAAAAAAAAAATCTGATATCTGAGATTATCCACAAACAAACACGGCTAAGCTCCGCCTCCTCAGTTGTGAAGAATGAGGTGTTTAACAGCAAATTATTTCAATTTTGTGACTTTTTATCATATTGATGGCATTTCAGCAAACAGAAATCCAATCAAAGAACGTCAGGAATGTTTCTCATCCGTCTGTAACATCTTGAACATTTCCAGAATATCTTTAAACGTTTGAGACTTTGTTGGTTTTTATTTTCTTTTAAAACGTGATCATCTGATCTTCTTTCAGTGTGCAGAGGTTGAGTTTCTGTCGGTTTGATGGAGATGAAATGT
Source organism: Oryzias javanicus (assembly GCA_003999625.1). Taxonomy (NCBI): domain Eukaryota; kingdom Metazoa; phylum Chordata; class Actinopteri; order Beloniformes; family Adrianichthyidae; genus Oryzias; species Oryzias javanicus. The sequence continues at coordinate 3,622,845 of CM012446.1, forward strand.
GAAGTTCCGCCGTCACACAAACGCAGCATTTTTGTCAACTATCGTCATAAATCGACATGTTTTCTGCCACTTTTGCGTCATCCTTCTCTCTCCGTCCTCCGCAGCCTTTACTGACTGCAGGTGGCAGCAGTTTGGCGGTCCAAAGCTCCGTGGCCTTCGTTCCAGTTTCTGCAGACGCTCTTCCTGGTTACAGAGCCACGCCCACCATCAACGCCAAACTGCCCTTCGACTTCTTCTTCCCTTTTGTGTGAACAGATTCCTGCAGGGTTCTCAGTGTCATTTATGTGAATAAGATTTAATAAATTATTTTTTTCTATGAAAAATGTGAAGTTTTTTTTATTAAAATGTTTTTTTTATTAAGAAAATGTCATAATTGAGAAGTTAAAGTTATGAATCTGTTAGAAACAGAAATCTCACATTAGGGGAAAAAGGCTAACATGAATGAGAGTTCATCGAACAAAAGCAGATTTTGCATAAAACTGACCACAAACAAGATTTTTGAAGCTAAAACCTTTTTTGTCAGAAATGTATGAAACTTTAAATATCAAAACATAACTGCATTTTCATATTTTACTTCATTTTTTGAGCTAAAAGGACTGCAAATATCCTGCAGAGCACACATCTAACATTATTTTATAATAAGACAGATATTTCACTGAGATAAACTGAGGTTTTTAATACAATATTTCTAATTACATTTGAAAAATTAGGACAAATGTGCTCAAAAACAGCCATCCATCCAGCTCAGAATTTGCCGAATCCCTTTGAGGGATGCTGGAGCCTATCCTAGCTACAGGTAGGTTTCATTCTGAACAGGTCACGAGTTTGTTACAGAGCTACACACTCACACATCCACACCTTTAGGGGCAATTTAGAGCCCCCAAAGAGTGTTTTTGGACTATGGGAGGAAACAGGAGCACATCTGCACACTCAACACAGAAAAAACAGAACCAGAACCTTTACGCTGTGAGGCAAAAACACTGAAGATGTTTTTTCTTATTTGAAGTAAACATTTTTTCAGAACTTCAGTGGATTTTAGAAAATTTAGTCATTCTTTTTCTGGAAATATCCCGTTATACGTGTTTATATTGAATAAAACGAGGTATTTAGACATAATTGTACACTTTCAAGAGATTTTCAGTGCTACAAAAAAAAAAAAAATTACAAAAAATCTAAATTTTCATTGCTAAACTAAGAAAGAAAGAAAATACGAGTCCTCTTTTGCAATATATATATATACATTTCTATCTGAAAATTGAATAAATATGTAATGATTGTAACATAAAAGTAAATAATTTAATGTCAGGAAAAAATATGTGTATTTAATCTTATATTTATATTATTTTTTGAATTAAATGTTAATTTAATTTGTTTTTTATATTTATATTTAGCTCAAGGTTTTTATTTTATTTTTCTTATATTTCATATTTATTTTTTTATATTAATTTATTGTATGATAACTAAACAAAACACTGTGGAGATCCACGTTTTACCGAATTTATTTAATTATATTTACTGACAAATTATTGTTTACAAATTGTTTTAAAAATTAGTTACGTTTCAATAAATTGAAATGTAACAAATGTAAAATATTATTTGTTTAATTTAATCAATTCTTCAAATACAAATGTGGTTATTACAAAGCTATAACTTTTTTAAAGTATATTTTTAATCTTTTAAAGATATTTTGTACTTTTTTTTATGCTTTTAATTTGGTGAGTTTCCTCTTTGGCCACCAGAGGGCGCCGGTCCTCCTTTCTGATTAAACACCTGCTTCGTCTGAGCGCACGTGACAGACACCTGCCGCCGGTATGCCGCGCGTTCAACCGATTTACTCTGACTTTTTCTACGAGCCGCTGACCGAGGACGTGGAGGCGCTTCTGGGCCGGTTCCAGCAGGCGGACTCGGTTCGGTTCGAGGTCTTCTCCGCCCTCTGGAGGGAGTTGAGCTTCTCGGACGTCTTCAGGGGATTCAGCCCCGACAGCAGCGAGGCGCGGAGGTTCTGCAGGCTGGCCCTGGCCACCGCCGTCCGCTTCTTCCTGCCTCCCTACAGCTACCTGATCCGAACCGGCGGGCTCTACCTGATGTTCGCCTTCTTCCACGCGCAGCCCGCCTCTCCCCCTCTGAGGATCCGGCTGGCCCTGAAGGACTGGGCTCACGTGGAGGTGTTCCTCCAAGAGTCCCGGCTGGCGCAGCACTATGACGTGGTGTACGTGTATGAGAAGCTGGCAGCAGAGAAGGCCTTCCTGTACACCGCCATGCCCCACCACCTCTGCTTCCAGAGGCAGGTCCAGATGAAGAGGAGCCCGGAGTGTCTGGAGTTCCTGAGGAGGACCACGGCCGTGCAGGACTTCATGTCTGCGGCCCTCCTGGATGAAGTGAAGAACATCCAGACCCACTACGAGAAGCTCAAAGAAGGCACCGTGCAGGTGAGCGGCAAGGCCAACGTGACCCTGCCAGACTTCCACCAGCGCCTGGAGGCCTGCATGTCCGAGTTCCTCACCTGGCAGATGGAGACGTTCCCATCCCAAACCCAAAAGAACCCCGAAGACGACGAAGGCTCACCTGAGGAGGAAGAGGAGGAGTCCTCCTCCTCCAGAAGAGCCAGACTGCTGTCCTCCATCAAGCAGAAGAGCTACAGCAGCTTCCAGAAGCCGCAGAGGTCCAGGAGACACCGGAACGCCGAGATCCCGGACCAGCCCAGCTCCAGTTCCGAGCAGGTTCAGGGGCAAACTACTCCCCAGTCCAAGAAGCATCCTTCTCTGCGTGCCAGAACCTGGATGAGCCTGGGAAAGGGGGAGAAGGAGAGCAAGTCCCTGTCCTGGCTCCTGAGCGTTCCTGAGCAGGCGAAGGACTTGCAGAGGTTCCGCCGGACCACTCCGTTCAGAATGTGAGGAAGACGGCGTCCGCCGCGTCTGGGGTCATTTCTTAAATTTAATAAAGTTCAGTTCTAGCATCCAGTCTCGTTAGATTTATTTGAATCTGCAAACATTTACTTTGACCAGTAAATAATCATTCATGAAGTCAAACATCTGCAGATGTTGGTTTATGTCCAAATCCAAGCAAAAACACATGGGGCCTAATGTGGATCCCTGAGGAACCTCAACCTATTAGAAACTGGTGGTGTAAAACCCCAATGTCCAGCACATTGACATGCATTTTAATATATATCAAAGGTTTGTGAAAATTAGAAATTAAAAAAAAAAAATTTAATAAACTTAAATATGAAAAAAACAAAAACTTTTAACCAACTTTTAACCAAAACAGTTGTTAATTAATCAAACTTTATTTATAAAACTGTTTTAAGGGTTAAAAGTAAAGTAAACATAAGGAAATCTCTTCATAGAAAACTTAATTTTGCAAATAATATTTAACATCCTGTCATGCAATTAATGGATTATTTATAGGCACAAATAAGTTTACTTATTAAGAGCAATTATGACGAGAATCTTTCATTTTCCTTAAATAAATTTGACATAAATATGTATATTCTTAGTTTTTATTGTGGGAAATTGCTTTAAATGTTGAAATCTTGTCAATCTGACTTGTGGATCATTTTATAGTGAAAATAAACAAAACTGTGCCATATTCCAACTGTCAAATGTCTTACTTAATGATGTAATTCTTCATCAACCGTGAAGGTAAAAACTAAAAACTTATCTTTTTTAAGTAGTTGTCACAATTTTAAAAATGTTTTGGACCTTTTTCTCTATTTTTTTAACAATGTCCATGAGTGTTAGGAGGATTTTATAAGTTTTATCATTTATTTATTTTACATAAATCACTTTGGGGTGTTTTGTAACAAGAAAATGGCTCTAGTTATAAAGTTTAATTTTTAGCTAATTAAAACAGCAACGCGTCGGCCATTCTTGTTTTCTCATCTTTGGCTCCATCTTGTGGCGAATTATTGAAACGGCATCAACAAATCGACAGGTTTCAGCCGGAAATATCGTTCCAGAAGTTCATCCGGAGCTTCCTGTCACTTAATCCACTTGTTGAAAAGGAGGAGCAGGAGGTCGGTGAGGCGAAACAAGGAGTTTAGCGCAGAATACTCGGAGAATGGCCGGTCCAGACGGCCGGAGGATCCCTAAACGCCGCAGTTGAAGCCCTCAGCCGAAAACCATGGTTGGTGTGAGGGAAGTTGGCGTCTTCGGCGCCTCTGTTGTTTTGGCGGGGGGAGTTGCCTACTTATTTTGGAACCACGCGTCGTTCTTCAGGCAGACGAACCCGCCTTCACCGACAGAAGAAAGAGAAGAAAATAACAAAGAAGAAGAGCAAGGAAAAGGAGGACAAGAGCTTGTAGAAGAAGAAACGGTGACTGCGGTTAAAACTGAGAATACATCAACGGTAAAGTGTTTTTGTGGATCTAAAAAACATTCTTAGAGTGAAAAAATAGATTAAAATTGTAGAAAAATGTTGTATTTATTTACTTTTATACATATAATTGCTGTCGAGCGCTGCACACCCATGTTGTTTAATTGTGGGCAGAGCCAGGCGAGTCTAAACCAATCAGAAGGCAGTATTCCAGTTTTATTAGCCAATGAATCTCTCGTAAGGGCGGGTTAAAAATATTTACTTTTTTGTAATTAAATTGTGCCAGAAATCGCCACGTTGAGCCCAAAAGGCCTTCGGGATTTTTCACTTGATAAAAATGAAAATTTTTCTTTATCAGTTTTTACAGAAAAACCTAAATTAACGAAGGCTTGGCTGAATCCGCCGAGCATAGAGCTTGTTGCAAGTGTGGTTGAGAGGCGAGAAAGCCGGAGGGGCATTGTGGGAAATGTATGCAGATCGAATTTGCACATGAAATGTAATATATATTTATATAATATTTAACTTTTACATTTTTTTTATTATTATTTTTTTTTATTATTGATTAATTTTTATTTTATGTATTTTTTAATTCGATTCGTTTAATTATCTTTAGTTATATTAATTTTAATGTTTTTATTTTTAATGTTACTTCAATTGTTAAATGATACAAAAAAATTTGGAAATCCTTGTTTTAACAATTTTTCAATTATAATTACTCACAAATTATTCATATTTAAAAAAAAAAGGTTCTTTCGTCATTAAAAAAAAACCAAAACTATAACGCTTTCATTTAATATTATCTGAGTTCATCTTTTTTTTTCTTTTTAAGCTCTAATTTAATAGGAGTGAACAACCATGAGTTAAGATAAGTGATTATATTTTCTCTGGAATTTTGGAACGTTTTTCACAATTAAAAAAACTGCAAAGTCACAATGCAAAGGCACAAGCACGTATCACACAACTAAATCATAACTAATACTTAAAGTGAATAAAAAAGTAATGTTGAACAATTGCAAGAAGTTTTAAACAAAATTATGATTGGAGACAAAACATTTCAAAAACAGCTCTTTATTATTTAGTTGTTCAAGGCAGGAGCGTAAAATATTTATGTGATATTATAACAATCATGTATCGATGTACACATTAAGTTGTATCTTTTCATGTACTTTTGCTTCTCCACCTCAGTCACATCATTAACCTGATAAAACTGACATGTTGAGTTTATTTTATCTTTACCACATGACAAACCTCTCTTGTTCGCTCGATGTCTTTCAGAGCCGTTCTGTGGCGACGGGTGGGACCCAGGTTCTGGTTCTGGGTCTGGAGGGATCCGGAAAGACGAGCCTGCTGCACTGTTTCTCCGGCAGCAGCTCGGATCAGGACACGGAGCCGACGAAGGGATTCAACGCCGTCTCCATCAGCAAAGACGACCTGCACATCGAGTTTCTGGAAAGTATGTCTCCTCCCACAGCTTTTCAGATCTCATAGACGAGAGGTTTAGGTAGAGGTGATTACTCGAGCTGTCGTCTGTCAGTCGGAGGTAGCGAGGACCTGCGGCCGTACTGGCAGAGGTACCTGTCCAAAGCGCTGCTCCTGGTCTTCGTGGTCGACTCCTCCAGCCCTCAGCTGTTTCCGCTGGCGAAGAAGCATTTAGACGAGCTGCTGAGTCATCACTCCAGCCTGCCCCTAATGGTTCTGGCCAACAAGCAGGTGAGCGGGAACACCTCTGGTTCAGATCCGTTCACTTTAAGATTGTCTGACCTTCACGTGGACTCCCGTCTCCAGGATCTCCCGGGTTCCTGCAGCATCACGGATCTCCACGAGGCCCTCAGCCTGTCTGAGGTCGGAGACCGCAGCCTCTTCCTCATCGGTACCTACGTGAAGAAGGGCGACGCCGAGCTGAGCTCCGGCGTTCAGGACGCGCGGGAGGTGATCCTCCAGGTGGTCTGTGACAGCAGATGAGGATTCATCCAACGATCAAATCAGCGTCTCCACATTTTACGGGATCAAATCGATATTTCACGAGTAGTTTTTATCTTCGGATATATACAGGGTGTGGATATTCCTCATCTAATCATTTGCCGTTAAAAACAAAAACACTAAATCTTCGTTCTTAAGGGCTCAGATCTTCTAAAGCTGAACGTCATCATGTCTTATCTGCTGCTTTTATTTCCACATCATGTTGGAATCCTCGCTTGCAGGAGCGTTCTTCTGCCAGTTGGGGTCACTAATGAGCAACTTTCCTCTCAAAGTTTCAGCTGACAGATGACCAGCGTCTTACTGTTACTCCTGTGTGTGCGGTTCTGCTCCAGTATTCCGTTTTGGTTTAAATGAATGTTTTTATCTTGTCTGATGCGTTTGTGGCTGGTTATTTTTCTGTTTCTGTTTTTTTAAAGAAGAAAAACGGGATAAAATCTGTCGTTTCGGTGAATTTTGGGGACGTTTCTCCTGTTATAATAAAACAACATTTCTGCAGTTTCATGTTTTCATGTGTCGTTTCTTCAAAGTTTGAAAAAAGTTCCAAAAATGTTGTTTTTTGTCCTTGATATCCATGAAAACATTCGTTGGTGATGCTTTTCCAGTCCTGGTTTTTGTCCTGCTTGCCTGTCTCCGCTGGATCGGACGATCCAGTTTCAGGTTGTCCTGAGGGGGCGGAGCCTGTCGTTAGGGACTCCCGTTTCTATAACAGATTACAGAGACACGAGCCGTGGATGCGGAGCGGCCGCGTCCTGCCTGCGAGTGGAGATGGTTCCTGGAAAACTGGGTAAATGTACGGACTCCTGTGAGGCGTTCAAAGACCCGATGAACGTTCTGCTCATCCCTGCAGGTGTCAAACCCAGATTCGGTCCGTCACACAGGTGAAGTTCTTGACAGGAGAACTGTGGGCTTTAATCATAAATATTATTAGTAAAAACAGATCTCTTGAATATTATAAAGGCTGTTTATTTGCTGTATTGTTTTACTAATCTTTGTACGATCTGTGCACTTTAAATGACTAAATTGTCACCCTTAAAGATGGATAAATTTGTTCTTTTTAACATGTCCTTGTGGAGTTTTTGTGATGATGGACATTTATTGAGAAAAATCATCCTAAAACTTGCATTTCTGAGTATTTCCTTATTCAAATCGTGAATCAGGAGTACATAAAAATTAAAAAAAATATCACAATCGTCCTTTTATCTCTACCACAATGTCAAGTACATGTTCTTTTTTTCTTTAGTTAATTCAGAAGTAAATAAATTAAACTTTATAATTCCATTTAAATGCATAGATTGAAAACATTTTATTTTAAAAGTGTTGCAGCAGTAGGGTGTGTTTTATTTTGAAAGGATCTTGTATTTGCTGCTTTCAGAACTAAACTTAAGTTATTGAGAAATATAAAACTTCTATGATTTAATTATATGGAAAAATACTTTTAATAAGTGAATCGACAAATAGCTGCAAATATTTAAACACAGTGTAATTTTCTAAAAACGTTTTGGTCAATCAGAAAGTGGACCAAACGGTTCTTTTGGTGCTCGCAGACACCTGGAGTCGATCCATGAACGTCTTCGTTTTCCTCGTCTGAGCTGGATCCAAACTGGATAGCTCCAATATCGCTCGCCATTTTTGTTGCACCAGTAATGTTCAGTACAGGTGGATGATGGGAAATGGCCCCACTGGGAACACTTTGGAACTAGATTAAAAGATGATCAGAGTTTAGTCATTAAAAAATGACTTTAAGATGAAATTGTTGTAATGAATTGGAGAGTTTCTTAGAATATTTTGTTGAAACTTTCTGATTCTTCCGTTTGTGTCAGACCTGCAGGATATCGGAGGCAGATGTTTGGCAGAGGTCACGGTGGGTCTTCATCCGTCTGACCTCTGTGTTGATCAGGGAGGCGCTGGGGGAACCAGGAGCCCACTCGGCCCGTTCCCGCCGCGGCACTCCGAGCCGTTCCGAGTCCAAGGATCGGCCAAAGAGAGACTTCACAGCAGAGGCGGAGCACCGGAGGTGGGTGTGGCCTGTCTGTCATAAAGGCGTGGGGGAGGGCTGTCTGAGGGCGGAGCTTCTCCTGAGTGGCAAAAGTGATGCTTATTTTGAGGCCCAAAAAATTCCAAATATTCCCAACATCTTGTGCATTTGTGTTTTCCCAGTCAGCCTTCAGGCCTCCGTCCGCTCCTCCCAGTGACACTCAGCCATTGTTGTCTGGAATAAGAGAGCTTCAGTTTCCCCTGCAGGGAGGAGGAGGAGGAGGAGGAGGAGGAGGAGGAGGAGGTGAGCTTCTCCAGGAAGACCCGGCATCCTTCCTCCGAGACGCTCCAGTACCAAAACATTGTGTCACCCAAAGCCAGGAGCCGGAGTCTCCAGGAAGCGGGGTTTAGGTCGGGGTAGTGGATGGAGTTTCCTGCAGCTTCTCCTCTTCCTCAGCTGAAGAGCAGCAGATCAACCTTCATCCTGACATTCGACTGCAGTGTTGATGTTGGTTTTAGGTTTTACACTCAGAGGGATTTTTTCATCCACTTTTTACTCCTTTTGGATTTTTTTACGACTTTCCTCTCCTTTCTTTCTTCATCCATAACTGATTTGGCTGAAATTTTTTGGATTAATTTAATTGCGTTTGACTCAAATTGACTCAAAAGGTCAGGGGTCACCAAAATGACCACGACATAAACAGCAAACATCAAGGTCGGATCCTTCCGTTGTCAGTGATTTTTTTTTTGCGAGTTTTTCTTTTCTTTCTGCATCTTCGAATGAAAATTTAACTCCCATCACAAACCCAAAAATCAGCGCACGCCTGTAAAGTACATGCTGAAAATTTATAGATGATGACCCGCCCCTAAAATTATGACATCACAGCAGGAAAAGCCGTAAAAAAAAAAAAGTAACTGGAGCCAAAATCTCTAATGGGGCTCAAAAAAAAAATCAAAATCCACCAAAAAACCCCAAAAGCCTACGGTTCAAGATTTGTAATTATTATGGGATGGCCAGAGGACCTACAGCTTTTGTGAAATTTGGTGATTTTCAGAAAACTTTTCACAAAATTTCACACCTGCCATCACAGCAGAAGACCCTCCCATACCCACGAAAAACGAGCGGTTAAATGACGTCCACAAAAATGACTCATATTTTATAAATAAATAGTGTTTTAGTGTTCCAAAGGTAACATATGATCATATGTATGGATATAATTTACTCTGAAAGGATTAGGAAAATCATGGTACGGCCCCTTTTAAAGCTCTAACACAAGTTTGATCCAAAGAGATTTATCTCTTCTGATTGGTCCAAAGATTTGAGGAGTTCTGATGAAAAATGAAAACTTACTTTCTGTTTTTGAGGTCATGAGATCTTCTCACTTCTTCAGGTTTCAAGGGCAGCAAAGAAAGCCTCAGCCTCTGCTCACGTGAAGATGCTGGCAGCTCCAAAGCAGATCTCCAAGGACTACCTTCCACCTCCAGAGCTGAAATCTCTCTTAGCTGAACATCAGCTGCATCTTCAGGGTTTATTCAAAGACTTCTAGAGTTGGACCAAAACCTTGATGGATGGTGAACGTTGTGAGGACTCTAAGGCTGTAAATGTGCAGCAAAGAAGAAGTGAAGATGAAGAGAAATCCTCAAACAGAAGCAGAATCTCTGCAGTTTCAGATGCAGCTGCAGGAAGATCAAACAGGGATGATACCTTTATTTATTTTCCATTTATTTGACCAAATAACCTTAATAAAAGCAGCATATGGAGAAAGAAAATAGGTGGGATTCTGCAAACTTCTACAGAAACCTTGAGAGTCTTTCTAAAAAGAATCGATTGAACTTTTGGATCCATTTCTTTCCATTAGGTAAGAATCCAAAAATGATTATCTGACTCTGAATTTCAGTTCTTGCAGGATCACAACTTTTTTCTGTGGGTGGAAAGGCCTGGTTGAGGTCAGAGGTCAGAGGAGAATGGCCAGACTGGTTCCAGCTGATCTAGATCCAGATCTCTATATTTAGAGATAAATATGCGCATCCCCTCTGCATTTAACCGGACTTGGGACCGGCACAAGGGAGCACTGGAATGTGCCCCCTTGAGGTTGCATTACATGCTTTTTTTTTTTTTTTTTTTTAATTTTTACAAAACAAAATAATATTAATGAACTTTTTTTTTTAGGGGAAAACCTGAGCACCATGAGAAAACCCAAACATTTATGTTTTGTTTTTTTTTTAACAAAACAATATTTTAAAATGATTTAAAAATAATACTAACGTCACCGATTACGTTTAAAGACAAAATCTTTAACATACTGTAACTTTTCAACTGTTTACACCATCAACATAGGAGGGTTTCCTGGAAGGCTCGCGCCGCTTTTTCCTTCCTTAGATCCAGTCCTGCCGCAACACGAAACCTTTTCAAACTGCTAGCTCTGAGTCCGTCCTCCTAAAGTGTCCCCCCTTCCTTCCGGATGTTCACCACATCAGTTCCTACACAACTTCCCTCACTACGATAGTTTGTGTAGCAGAAAGACGAGGTTTACCTGCAGCTCACCTGTTTTTCTCCTACATCCGCATGAATAGATGGGCGGTTCCTAAATCCACAAGTTTGTTTATCATTTCACGAAGCCGCCGCTCGGTGTTTCCGTTCTCAAAATCAACCAAATTCTTCCCAACGCGCCTGCTGCGAAATCTAACTCATCACGTGGACTGTACCATTACAATCGACCCCCCCCCCGCGCTTTTCACATAATGGTACGGTCCACTTTTGAACTCGTCGTTGCCATTTAAGACGTCATTTTGCGTACATGACGTCATCAATCATCACCTCAGAAAATCCTTAAATAGGATGAAAATCTGCTGAAGATATCATTAGTAACTAAAGAATCCAGAAGAGACCAAGTGAACTCACAAGACATTTGAACGCATCTGTTTTCTTAACACTGTGATTCAAAATCAGTTCTACAACGCTACCTGAGAGAAACATGAATAAAACAGGAAAACCTTCAATCTTAGTCACGACAAAAATGACTAAAACAGGCAAACCTGTAAAAAAAGTTACTTTTGCAGACAAACCTACTGAGTATCCACTGGATGAAAATCCTGCAGTGGAAAAACAAGAAAGACCTTCTGTCAAAAAGGATTTGTCTGCCCTGAAACAAGAACGGGACCGTCTCTTGGAACAGCTGTACGCAAAAAATGAGTATTTATCCCAACTCAAACAGAAAAGAATTTCCACTGAGAGGAAGTGTGAAAGACACTGGCAGTTGCTCCAAGAGTTGAAACCAAAACTGAAGGATGCCCGTCAACTCAGGCGGGAACGAGAAAAGGAACTTCAACGATGTAAACAGTTGTTGAAGGCAAAAGCCAAAATGATGGAAGAGGGTCTGGAGGAACAAACCGACTTGAACCAACAGATGAACGTAAAACTACGATTAAAGACCAAATGGGCCAGAAAACTTCAGTCCAGGTGGAGGAGCTTTCTGAGCAAGTGACAACACTGCAAGCATCTGTCCCACCTGTGGAGTCTACGGACCAAACCGAGGATTTGCTTGTCCCAAAAGAAGAATCTGAGAAGACCACGAAAGAGGCATCAGTGGAAATGAAAGTTTCAGAGCCAGAGTTAGGTTCTGAACAACAAGAGGTTCCAGAACCGTCCAAAAAGCGCAAGAAGCGCAAGAAGAATAAGAAAACAAAGGAAATCCTTTCACTGGAGGAACTGGAAACCTGTGAGCCAATCAGCAACATGGAAATTCAAGATAACATCAGTCTTGATCTCCAGAAAACAGAGGAAACTGATTCACCATCAGTGGAGTCTGTTCCTGAAGAGACTGTCATGGAGTCTATGGAAAATGTTGTTGAGGAGGAATCTGTCCAAGTTCGAGTCTCTGATCCAGTGTTAGTTTCTGAACCTGAAATAAAAGATCCACTCCCACAATCTGTGGAACATGTCAGTGATGAATCATCAGTCCAAGTTCAAGTTTCAGAGCCAGAGTTAGGTTCTGAACAACGAGAGGTTCCAGAACTGTCCAAAAAACGCAAGAGGCGTAAGAGGAATAAAAAAACAAAGGAAATCCCTTCATCAGAGGAACTGGAAACCTGTGAGCCAGTCAGCGCACCTTTGGCTGACCAAGAAATTCAAGATAACATCAGTCTTGATCAGAAAACAGAGGAAACTGATTCACCATCAGTGGAGTCTGTTCCTGAAGAGACTGTCATGGAGTCTATGGAAAATGTTGTTGAGGAGGAATCTGTCCAAGTTCAGGTTTCTGATCCAGTGTTAGTTTCTGAACCTGAAATAGAAGATTCACTTCCAGAATCTCAGGAAACTGTCAGTGAAGAATCTGTCCAGGTTCAAGTCTCTGATTCAGTGTTTGTTTCTGAACAAGATCAACCACTGACTGCAGAACCTTCCAGGAAACACAAGATTTCTACAGAGATGGACACAACAGAATGTCCTCCCACAAAAAACGGAGGATCTGTAAACCAGTCACCATAAAGTTCAGAACTCGTTTGGCCAAACGAAGAGATGCCATCAATGCAAGACATGAGCAGAAGAAGACAGATAAATCTGACTTAGGACTGCCATGGACCTTTACTGATGTGACTGAATATGTAATAGAAGATTCACTCCCACAATCTTTGGAGGACATTTCTGAAGAGGTACCAGCTCAGACAGAAGCTTCAGAACCAGAGACGGTTTCTGAAGAAGATCTTCTCCAAGAAGAAGACCTGAAAGAAGCTGAAGATGAAACTTCAGATGTCGAAGTTGAAATCTCAGATGATGAAGAAGACGAGTCCACAGATAAATCTGAGAACATCAGTGGAGAGAAAATTTCCCTGTGGAGGAGATTCAAAAAGGCTCTGACACCAGCAAGATGGCGCAAGTACAAGAGTAAGACTTCTGTGGTCATCCCAGATCAAAGATCTACAGACCCTGAAGAGGAAATGTCCACTGACGAGAAGAAGAAGAAGAAGAAGAAGCCTCTGAGGACATGGAAGAAACAGATGATGAGGAGATAGAAACTTCAGATGACGAAGAAGACGAGTCCGCCGATGAATCTGAGAACACCAGTGGAGAGAAAATTTCCCTGTGGAGGAGATTTAAAAAGACTCTCACACCAGCAAGCAAACGCCAGTATAAGTAGAGACAGAAAAACGACTTTAGCTGGAACAAAGACTGGTGTTCTGATGTTTAGGTTATAAAAATAAGATAGTTGTTTTTTTAATGTGCTTTGGTTTTTTTGGTGCCTTCTTTATTTTAGTTTATTTTATTATTTATTTTTAATTAGTTAGTTACTTAGATTAGTAAATCAGTAGGATAGTAAGTTTGTAAGTAAGTTAGATAATAAGTAGGAAAGTTAGATATTTTTTTATTATCTGTATTAGTATTATTTTTTAATCATTTTAAAATATAGTTTTGTTTTGTAAAAAAAACAAAAATTTAAAAAAAAAAAAAAAACAACGCATGTAATGTTACAGTATGTTAAAGATTTTGTCTTTAAGCGTCATCGGTGACGCTTAAAGACAAAATCTTTATTATCTTTATTAGTATTATTTTTTAATCATTTTAAAATATTGTTTGTTAAAAAAATATATGTTTGGGTTTTCTCCTGGTGCTCAGGTTTTGCCCTAAAAAAATGTTAATTCATATTGTTTTGTAAAAAAAAAAAAAAATTAAATTAAAAAAAAAAAAAAAAAAAAAAAAGCATGTAATGCAACCTCAAGGGGGCACATTCCAGTGCTCCCTTGTGCCGGTCCCAAGTCCGGTTAAATGCAGAGGGGATGCGCATATTTATCCCTAAATATAGAGATCTGGATCTAGATCAGCTGGAACCAGTCTGGCCATTCTCCTCTGACCTCTGACCTCAACCAGGCCTTTCCACCCACAGAAAAAAGTTGTGATCCTGCAAGAACTGAAATTCAGAGTCAGATGATCATTTTTGGATTCTTACCTAATGGAAAGAAATGATCCAAAAGTTCAATCGATTCTTTTTAGAAAGACTCTCAAGGTTTCTGTAGAAGTTTGCAGAATCCCACCTATTTTCTTTATCCATATGCTGCTTTTATTAAGGTTATTTGGTCAAATAAATGGAAAATAAATAAAGGTATCATCCCTGTTTTATCTTCCTGCAGCTGCATCTGAAACTGCAGAGATTCTGCTTCTGTTTGAGGATTTCTCTTCATCTTCACTTCTTCTTTGCTGCACATTTACAGCCTTAGAGTCCTCACAACGTTCAGCATCCATCAAGGTTTTGGTCCAACTCTAACGTCTCTGAAGCAGCATCTGTTATTTCAGCATCAGACTGCAGGAGAGCCACACAATAGAGGTTATTGTGTAAAGTTCAGGACCCCCAGGACTCTGGAAAACCACACAAGTCTTTGAATAAACCCTGAAGATGCAGCTGATGTTCAGCTAAGAGAGATTCTGCTCTCTGGATATTCAAATGATTCTTTATTTCCCTGTAATTGATCATGAGATTCTCACAATGAAAGAGCCAGACTCTAATGTGGAGAATGCAACATTCATTTATGTCAAACAGAACAGCCACTGAAGCAATTCACACTTTCTACATTGAAGGGACGATTACACTGAGTTTTGTGCTGTGCGTTTTTTTTTTTTTTTTAATAATAAATGATAATAAATCATCAATACAAGCTTCTTTAAATGACACATTTCTTAACAATAATGAAACAGTTTGAAATGTTTGTATTCTTGATCCTTTCATTTCTGAAGGTCTTCTGCTCTAAAATTAGTCACTTGTTAATCTAGAAATGTGTCATTTTAATCTAAATAAACTTTAGAACTAGCAAAAAATACGTATTATTGGGCTGTATAACATTTAATATGAAGTAAATCTATCAAACAGTTGGCTTTATTAGTTTATTTTTTAGGGCTGTGAACATTAACGCATAAACACGATTAATAAAGAAGATTTAGCGCGTTCATCATTTTTTTATTAGTTACACTTCGTTTTCGCTTTGGCTTGGTGGTTCAGGCTTCCACAGAATAACCTCTGCTTTCCCGCTTATAACTTGCAAAATAAATAAATATTCAATCGGTTGTTAGTACTCTATATGAGCATCTATGTTTGAAACTGCCAAAATAAAAGTGTTTAGAGTTCTGCTTATTTTACTGTTGATGTATTACGTGCTCACCATTTATACTTTTTAGTCAAAACTATATTAATGTAAAGATTTCAGTCAATAAAATTAAAGGAAAATTGTCTCTCTGGCCTGTTTTTGCTCAAAAGTTGCATATTATCGTATAAAATATACCTAGAAAAACATTAGAATTAATCGTGATTAATCACAACACACAAGTGTGATTAATCACGATTGATTATTTTAATCCATTCACAGCACTAAGTAAAAGTATTGGTTCTAAATGTACAGTTTTGTGTGTGATTTCATAATGTGATTATTCACAGTTAAGTGTCAGCAAATTAGGTAACTAATTATTTGTTATTGATCGCAGTTAATCGCGATGTTGCGATTAATTTTTTGAATTGATTCCCAGCCTTACGTCTTTGTTTCTAGATTTTGATCATTTACTTTCAGATTTTTTGCCAAATAAAAATGATTTACTGCGTTAACTAATCATTTTATCACCTTTAAGTGCTTTTTTTTTGAGATTTAGTGTTTTTTCCCTATTTTTTTAACTGTTTTTGCAGTTTAAGACCTCATAGTTGTTAAAATTATCCTTCAAATTATTATTATTTTTTAATTATCAGAAGTTTATGATCCAAACAATTGGAATGAAAGATGTATGAACTCCATGATGTAACATTTCCAGTCAAGTGAAGGCGACTTTCATTCCACAAAGGAGACAAAGTGGTAGATCGTCGATGCTTCATTTCCATCCATGGGGGATTTTAGATGAAAAAAAGAAAATGGCTTCATGAAGTCAAAAGTATCCATGTCATGAGGAGATAGACACAAGTCAATGGTCCGCCGCCGTGACTCAGAGCTCCACTGTGACACGAGCACTGCGTCCAGCTGTACGGCGCGCTGTCCTGTCTGTATTTGGGTTGATGCTCGTGTCTGTCTCGTCTTCTGACGGCGTCCTCCTCCTTCTCCTCGTCCCTCCGCCGCTCCCTGAGCTCCTGCCTTCCTGCGGGCGAGGAGAGGGAGATGTCGTCCACACTGGGTAGGGGTAAGGCGTCCGCACAGTCCAGCCAGTCTGCAGCAGAGGATCGTGGGTATCCCTGCAGAGGCGCTGAACCTGGAAACCTGAACTTCCAGTAGGAGTCTCCTTTAAAGATGTAGACGGAGCCTGAAAGAGCAGAGAATAGAAATATGTTTTCAGCTCGAGTTTGCTTAGGAAAGCTGAAATCAAAGCTGAATTACCATCGTTGTCTGTGGTGATGCCGCTGACGCCCTCCTGGATCAGCTGAGACCACACGTCCTCTCTCTTCTCACTGACTCCTAACTTTCCCCACACCGGCCCCTCCTCTGCGTCCCACTGCAAACCCCACCTCTGCGATCCGAGATTTTCCCCATCATCCCCGTCTCCTCTCAGCATCCGGAGGGAGGACAGGGGCTGGGGGTAACCCTCCTGCAGGGACAGGTCTCTGAACAGCCAGAACTGTGAGCCTGCAAGAGACATTTGATTCAGTCACTCCACAAAACGTCAAAACTGTTGATGGATAAACTAGCTCATCTTCGTAAAAAAATTTCTTTTTTTTGTGCTGTTGACTTGAGGACATTTGTGAAACAAACTCATAGATTTGTTTTTACCACTGATGAAGAGGATGGCGTGATCAGACGGTCTCTCTATCACCGCCTCCAGCTGGGGCAGGTCAGCAGGAAGTCCCCTCCACAGCCTCCTGACCGAAGACCCCCGCCTCGACACCAACCCCCCGCTGTTCACTCGCCACATCGTCAGACCTGCAGGATGAAATGAAGACGTTTATGATCTTAAATTACTTTTATTAATATAGTTTAAAACAGATTTTTGTAAAGAAAGTGACCTACAGTACTTTCAAAGTGTCTTTTAATTATGTCGTTTTTGGCCAAAATAAGAAAAAAACTGCAGGAGTCCATTAGAAACCCCGCCCCCTTTGGTGTTCCTGTTAGCTTTTGGCCCCGCCCAGCGTATTTTCTACATCAAAATACGATGTTTTTCAAACATCCTTTTTTTTGTCCGCTCTTGATTCACAACAATATGAATGAAGAAAAACAATTTTAGTCTTAATTTTCTCAGCATTTGTTCTCCGTCATGAAAAAAAAAAGCTACAAAAACGTGTTAAAAACAAAATCTTTATGTTACAAACCTTTGAAGAAGAAAGTTTCTCCTCTGATCTTTGCCACAGCATCAAAACTGCTGTTGCAGCGGTCCATGGAGGGACTGGGGGGGGAGGAGTTATGCAAAATTGAGTTGTTAATTATTGTTGTAAAAAAGGGGAAAAAAAAGAAAAATATACTGAAAAGTTAAGTGGATGAATGTGAAAACTGATGAACCACTGTATTTATCTGAATTAATAAGTACAAGTTAAAATAACATGTTTTTCAGTGAATTTTTTCAGTGGTGTTGTGGTAGAGCGTCTACCCTGAGACTGAAATGTCGTGAGTTCAATTCCAGACAGTAGGCATTCAGTTGTGTCTACTCAAGGAATGTAAGAAAATATCGATTCAGTGAGTTATCGTGATACTTCATTTGGCGATACTTAAAATTCAGTCAAGGTGATATTTAATGAATTATTTATATTAAGCTACGATATGAAATGAGTTTTAATATTCAGATAAAGTTTTTCCAAATTAAAATTTTTTTTTTTTAAAAAAGGGGAAAGTATCGCCTCTAGTACTGTCTTGGGAGATATCGCGATGTGTATTGTATCGTGTGTATCGTGATATATATCGTATTGTCTACTCTTTTCAATACACAGCCGTTGGGTCTTTGGCTCACTGGTCCCTGATGGGATGGGTCAAATGCTGACAACAAATTTCTCACACCTCGATGTGTAAAAGCTGATGGAACTTCATTTATTAAATAGATTTCAACTAAATACATGAATTCAGTTAAAATCTTCTTTTTAGTTTCTAAAAAATCGTATTATTAAATTTCTGTGTGTTTTCCTTAAAGCAGAATCATCTAACAGAAAAACTTCTTAGTAATTTTTTTTTTATATTATTATTTTTTTCTCTGGTCTCAAACTTTGACTTTAGACTTTCACAAAAACAAATTGACATCTGTGAAGGCTTAAACTTTGTGTACAGGATCTTCTAATACATATATTTCAAATCTCTCTGGTTTTTTGTGGGTCGTACCCGTGTCTGTGAGGATGATGATGGTGGCTCCTGTGGCGCAGCTGAGTGTCTGCTGTGAGGCGAGGAGCGTCTGACGCCAGCAGCTGATTCCTTCTACCTAAACCACATGACACACAGGAGGAAACTCATTTCAATACTCCTTAGTGCAAAACAAGAGTATTTGAAAGACATTTGCATTCTGACAATTGCTAAAAATCTGCCTTTAAAGTCATAGTTAACAGGTTTTGAGTATGACTGCAGCAGCGACTGAGCAGGAGGATGAGTAGTACCTGTAACAGTCCAGGACAGGGTTCTCAAACTCCATCGACCTTGGGAGTCTGTTTGAGTCTGGGTTGTGTTGAGTTCAATTTGTGCTTAAAAATATGTTTTAGCGTCCACTGTCTGTCTCTGGTCCATTATCTATGTCTACTGAACAAGTTTGTTCATTTCTATGTACAACATCCTCGGCGTGTCCCGTGAAACGACAGGAGCTAACGATGCTAGCAACTGTTGCTAAGGACTTTTGTGACGACCAGATCCAACGATGACAGTAAATGCAACGTTTTCAGCATAAAGTTGAAACATAAATGCAAAGCTGTCATCAAAGAGGCGTGGATATGCAGAAAATTTACTTAGTAGACATTGAACTCTCATATTAAGGCGGGGGGCGCAAAATACTGATCCTCTCAGAACATATGTGTTGAATCAAAATGGTGAGCAACATCTTAAGCCTTAGAATCCATTCAGACTGGACAAAGGATTTGTTCCGAATTGAGCCCACTTAATTTGTTCCCGATCAAGTCCTAAACCTTGAGTTTGGTCGGTATTCAGACTGGGGTCTACCTGAGATTCCTGTTCCGGACCAAAGCTTGTAAACAAAACCTGGGGACTAAAGATCTCTTTAGTCTCTGGCCATTGGTTAAGGGAGCGCCAAAACAGAAAGAGAAAGATAGAGAATACTTGTTAAGATAATTCACTTATTCAATTTTTGTATTTTGCTGCTCAATATGAAGGCGGAGTTTGACACTTTCTGCTGCAACTTTGGTACAGTGGAGGAATGGTGCAAGATGGTTACTGAGAACGCTACGGCTACGAGGTATGCTAGTAAGTGTTTGTGACATATGGGTTGTCTGGAAAATGTTTATTTTCATTTTTTCCCTTTGTAGGTATAACACGTCAATGTTAGGGTGCGGTCATCTGGACCCCATAAGAGAGCACGAGTGTTCAGAAGTAATGTGCATCACGTTAATATTTGTATTGCATTTCAGTCAGCCGCTGTTGCATCATTGCTCCACGTTTGTCTGCTAATAACCGGCTACGGTGGCTGTTTTGGTTCAGTCATTTCGCTCCCGCAGCACATCTGAGGAATCTCAGAGCGAACCGAAGTTCAGTCCGATTGGAAAAGAACCGACACCACCTTGACAGATTGGTCCAAAGCCAGTTCCTGGTCCCAGAACAGGGTCCAATTGCATCTATTCAGACTGAAACTTCGGGAAATCAGGGAGACTAATTCTGGTTCACTTTGAGGGAACCAAACGTGTCCAGTCTGAATACACCCTTAGTCACGTCTATTTCTATGGAGAGTTTACCTGAATGGGTGCTACGGATTTTGTGTTGTCCATGTCATGTGTTTCCCCTGGGCTGATTGACACTACACCTGTGTCCTTTGTTTTTTTTTCACTCCCCTTTCTGTATATAATGGGTTCCTTCCCCTCACTTCCTTGCAGGTTTGTCTTGTCACTCATACCCACTAATCTTGTCTCCCATTCCACGTTCTTGTGTGGTTTTTGTGGAGTTTGGCCTTGGTTAGTTATGGACTTTGACCTTAGTGACTGTTCCTGTTTTTTCCGCCTTGTGCTTTTCCTCCGTTTTGGAATTTATTATTAAAAGACACTTTGATTTGGAGCTCGCAGCTGTCCTGCACTTGTGTCCGCACACCAAAGCCTGACAGTCCAGGTCCGTGGAGGGGAGTGACCACATCCTTACAAGGAACACAGTTCCCTTAGGACTTATATGGCCACCTTAAGGAACGTAATGAAAATAGGTCGCGGTATTATCATATATGTATCGTGAAGTATTCATAAGGCGGTGGTAAGTTACAGGTGAAGCTTTCTTCTCCAGTTATTATAGTATGGTGCGAGTACAGGTGTGATGTCCACACAAGTTACACTCTCTCCAGCACTAACAAGCCCCCTTATCGCAGTTTAAGTTTTACTTTACCCTTACATGTTGTATAAGTGTTCACTATGACCCGTCGCCTGCAGCATACCCGTAGATAAAAATGTGCGTTAACATTTTCTCTCTTTTTCTATAAGTCATATGCGTGACCTGTACAAGTTTACCCATTTTTCTTTGGTGACTAAGGTTTTACTTTGTTGTATTTTTTTATACAACTCGAGCATCACATAAAAGGGTCGTTTTTAAGCAAAGCTAGAAGCTGTAGCTGAACAAGAACTGGTTTTTAGGCTTGTTCTAAATAAAAGCTCCTCTGCACGGACGCCTCCAAGCACACAGTTGCTTTACTGTCGCGTTGGCATGACATTATGCAAATGATGCATTCCTATCTTTCATCAAAGATCCTTCTTCTTTTGATCCTCTTAACAGCTAAATCTGTCTGTCTGCACTTCCTCAGCAACACAGCAGAGGTCAAGCAGTCAACGCAGCCACAGCTGTCCACAATTACTCCCCACACTGCAGCATCCTGACTCGGCCTGGAAGTGGTTGAAGGAGAATTCCGATCGTCTCTTTGCTGATGTTCGAATAAAGAATGGATGCTGTCACCTCAAAACCATCATCTAAGTCTTCGCTGTTGTAGTATGTTTTCAGTGGGGATCTGACCGTAGAGCTGGGTGATGTATTCCAGATCCTGGTGTCCCAGGCGGTAGTGAAGGGGGTCTCCGGCAGGACCTTGGTAGTACGGCCTCATCACCGAGTGCCTGGAGGAGGAATGAGTCAGGCCCAGGGCATGGCCGAACTCGTGGACCAGAACCGTGAATAGATCCGTTCCCTCTGAGTCTGGACGGGAAAAGAGGAGAAGTTTTTTTAGACCACAGGAGGGCGCTGTGGGGGAAAAACACTCAAAGTTGTCAAAACAGACAAAATCAAGTCATAAAAGCCAAATTTATATTTAAAAAAAATGCTTAAAATGTTAAAAAATGCTTTTATTTTGAAAATATTTCCAAAGAACAGACTCCACCTGGCTGCCTGAAAGCCCACTGCTCCTCTGAATCCAGGTGGACCCCTCCTGCCCGGGCGGGATCAGAGGGGAAGAAGGCGTGGCCGACCGCGCCCCCCACCCCGTCAAAGGGATAGCTGTCCCCATGGTAACCATGGAGGAAGTCTACCTGCAGGTCGGCCGACTCTGGACTGCCCACCTGGGGAGAGACGGCAGGACGCCCGCTTAAGTTCTGCTGGATCCAGTCGCGCAGCAGCAAACAAAGGCGCCGACCTCATGAAACTCCAGGGGGGTGGGATCCGCCCACACTCGGAGGGCGTAGAAGACCAGCGAGCGAATCATCTCCCGGGACAGAAGAGAAGAGGAGGGGTAGGACTGGACCCTGAGAATAGAGGAAAAATGCTGACTGGGTCAAAGATGAAAATTCTGATAGAAATTGTAAAGTTGTAGATGTTCTTGTGATATTTTTTCTCTAATGATGGAGATTATTTATAAAGAAAATTAAGATAAAAACTGCATTTGTAGTATTTATTCATATTGTGAATCAGATGAAAAAAAAAATCAGTTTGAAAAAGATCATATTTGTGACATAGAAAATACACTGGGCGGGGCCACAAGCTCCCTGCCCCGCCCCATTCTGATGCATCCAGCTGCAGACAAATAGATCCATGAACGTCGTGGTTTTCCTGGTTTGAGCTGGAATCTGGATCAAAACTGAGAACGGATAAAAAGATGGTCAGAGTGGGTCTTTAACTGCTCGACAACCAGCAGTTTCCATCTCAGTGGCCTTGTGGTAGAGTGTCCACCCTGAAACTGAAAACTTGTGAGTTCAAATCCAGGCTGAGACATACTAAAGACTCTAAAAATGGAACGCAACGCCTTCCTGTTTGACATTCAGCATCAAGGGGTGGGTTAAACCACCGTATGGTTCCCAAGTGCAACTGTGTCTACAACTCACCCCTCCCACAGGGGGCGGCTCAAATGCAGAGTGGCAACTAATGGGGCTTGTTTAACGAAAAATAAAAACAGTTGTTGAACTGTCGGTCATTTTAGACCAAACATTGATCATTTAATTCCTCAACTAAGTCATCTTGGACCTTAAAGTTCAACTATGATCATTTTCTATTTTCAAAGCGATCCCAGTGGTCTTTTATTATATCTTTTTTATTTTTTTACATAGCCTATGCAACAAAAACGGCGAGCAATATCAGAGCTATCCAGGTGTACAGGTTTGATCCCAATTCCTGTTCAGAAAAAAATGCTCTACTTGTCTGCAAGTTGGTGCTTCTGAATGGTGCAGAGCAAGGAGACTTTCAGGAACAGCTACAACTTTTCGTCTGCTCCTGATTCACAATGATTTGAATAAACAAATATGCAGAAATGCAGATTTGGGCTTTTCTTAAAAATGTATTAGAAATATGGCTCAAAAACCTGTTAAAAACACAATTTTCTTCAGTGTGGGCCTTTAACAAGAAATATTTTTTCTCCAGAAAAGAAAAATAAATGAATTTAAAGGAACATTTGTGAGATATATTTCTAAAAAGAATGACATCGATGAATAAAAATGGGTTAGAAAAAGAGCTTTTTCAAACCTCCAGTTAATGTTCCTTCGGGTCCACATGGAGACCGCGCTCCTCTTCCTCCGGGACCCTTTTCCCTCTTCATGAACCAACAACCCCTCATCATCATCAGGAAGAGAACAACGGGGAGTTCTCATCAGCGCTGCGGTTTCTTCATCTAAAAACGAACTCCGTTAGACACCGAACGTCAAACGCAGAGTGGAGGAGAAATCTGTGAGCTTTACCTAAAACTCCGGTGTCTTTGAGGCCTGCAAACTTCTGCATGGTCCTGAGGGCCTTCGTGACGGCCGTCCAGGCTTGCAGCTGCCCTGTGGAGGGGTCTGAAGGTGGCAAGTAGCCAAACTTTGTCAACCAGTTCTGCAAAAATGAGGAAAATAAAATCGTTTTTCACTAATTCTAGCAAGAAAACATGATTTATTGTCAAAAGTGTGGCTAATATAAGTGTAAACGAGTCCAAAATTTTCTCATTCTTCTCCCTTAGTTTTTATGGGATTCATTTACCACCAGCATGGTGCTGCCATCCTCAGTGGGCTTCAGCGCCTCAGAAGGGGTCGTCGGGGTCACGCCAGCAGAAGATGCTGCTTTCATCAATCCATTGTTCAGTAAGAGGAAAATAATCCACAGCTTCATCTTGGCTGCATGTTGTTGGGACACAAAGCTTTATTCTTCTCTGTGCATGAAAATCCACATCTGGAGTGTAAGCTGACTCTCCATCCTGCTCGAAAGCAAAGCAGTTTAATTTGTTGACCTTTATTCAACAAGAAGTTAACCTCGAAGATTTAAAACCTCATTCTGTGGAGTGAAACGTTTCAGACGGACAGCGGCTCACAAACATGTGGCCATCCCACTTTTTTCACACTATGGTAGAGAAGTTTTTGATTTTTTTGATTGTTGTTTGGGTTTATAATCAGAAATTCCGCTTTAAACTTCTCGGATCTTGGTCAGATATCTTTTTGTAGAAAAGTTCTCAGAAACTAAAATGCGATGGACTCAATTCCAAACTAACATTCCACCTTTGATTCCTGAATTTGAGTCAAACCAGAGGCTGCAGTTCCTCAAACGACCACTAGAGGCAGATTCAATTTCTATTATAAGGCTTCTTTATCAAGTTACAAAACCTGTGATGGCATTGGGGGTGACTTTTCTTAAAAAAAGTTGCAAGTTTTTCTCAAATTTGTTTGTATTTGAAGTTGGTTGGAACTATTGGATCATATGAAGATGTAAATGTTTGTTTTTCCTAAAAATGAACAAGTTTTTATTTCAGTAAAACAAAAGGGAAACGAAGCTCCTTAAAAAGGGACTTTATGAATTTCTCTAGGTCAGAAAACTTCATGCCTAAAGGACTTTTCTAAGATTAAAATCCAAAAAAAGCAAACTAAGAAGAAAGAATGAAGGCATTTAAATATAAAACCATCAGATTTTTAAAAAAAAATGAAGCAAGAAGAAAAAAAAATCTTGAGTAGGAGAATTAAATCCAACGTTTTCATCTTTTACGTTCCATATTTGTTGAAATAATTAGCAGTTGCCATTTTCTTTCTTTTTGCCGCCATGTTGGAACCAGAAATTTTCAGTGAGCAGTGATTGGTCCGACTCAACATTTCAACAACTACAATCACCAATCAGGAGAGATTGCTGGAAATTCCCAAAATCTCTCAAACGTTTTGAATGCTGGACATGAGGGCCAGCAGGCTCCACCTACTTTTTTTGAGGCCTCTGATTGGTCAGTTTTTAACTTGAATAACTTAAAAAATATATATCATAAAAAAGGTGGATCATCATAAACAGTAGATTTTCCTCTTGGAGCCAGCAGGAGTCCAGTTCTCATATACAGTCAATGGTTCTGGTGCCAAACTCCAGCCTGAAGCCACACCCCCTTCTTTTCCTTTTATCGGTTTTAAAACCCACTTTTGACATCTTTTGCTTCTCCATAAGGTCTCACATGGTCTCGTTGGAGCTGATCCAGGACTTCTGGTTGGTCTAAAGTCTAAAAGATCAGGATTGATCCAGTTTTCTGTCGCTGACATGTGGAGTTTCGCTCCATCGAAAATGCTTCATCAACTTTTGGGGCTAAATTTAAAAAACAGCCAGTACTTCTTAGCTTTTAAAGTTCACTATTCTTTAATACTTCATTATCTTTACCCTTATTTTTTCTACTTCTTGTTTATGAAGTGAAGAGAAATAAACTGATCAGAATTTAGAGCAAAAATGAAGCTGAAACGGATCCGGTTTTTCTGTGCTGACGACTCGAGCCGGCCTCAGAGTCTCCCCGCACCATCAGCACCTCAGCATCCAATGTCAACGCAACAAAACCGAGGTCGTTAGCGGGAGAGGCTGACGGGAAGCGGTCACCCACTCCCCCCGGAGGAGCAGATTCAATCAGAAGATGGAGGGGTATTACCATAAAACACAAAGGGGAGGGCACCCAGGCTGCTCCACTGCGTGCAAGTGTGTGTTGCATATGTCAGCGGGATGATGCCTAATTTAATTAGGTTAGAAGGTCTATGATTTCAGCTACAGCAGGAGACCAAGAATGGAGGATGAGTGCGGCATTTGACAAATGAGCACACCAGTCGAAGAAAGCAGATTGTCAAAATAAAAGCACAAAATTTGCTCATTTAAAGACAAAATCAGATAAAATTGATCATAATCTTACTTTAAACTCTAATTTTTGGTCCTTAGATTGACCTCTGCAGACTTCATCTCTGCTTCCTCTCCAAAACATGACCTATAAAAGCCTAAAAGTTAACTTAAAATTTGCACGCAGCATTTGTTACCTGCAGAAAGTTGATGCATCCAAAAAGAAGAATCCTGGAGAAGCAGCAGCACCAAACAAGTCCCGGCGCCTACCTTGGTCCATCCGACCCCCGCTGACGCTCTCCTCATCTGCCGCCGCAGGAACAGATGGGTCCTTTCTTTTCTTTAGCTTCTTCCCTCAAAGCCCGGTTCTTAACCCCCACCCCACCACATTTTCTACCCCACCCACTGTCACACCAACATGACAGATGTGGGGCTTTTGCAGGACGAGAGTCCTTCCTTCACATTAGACTTTTTCCAGTTTGTGCACCCCCCCCCCCCCCCCCACCCCCATCAGCTTAACATTGACTGTAATATTTAGCATAAATCTAAAATTAAAACAATTAGTCTCGGCAGAGCACTCTCTCTGGATCAGGGATCCTTCCTCTGACCCCGGCGGGATTAGTGTGTATTACACAGAGAGATGGCTTTAGGTCGTGCGTGTGTGCGTGCGTGCGCGCGCGCGTGCGCGCCCTCGCAACATCTGCATGTGTATCTTCTCTCATGACGGCGTTTTAAACACAATCCTCTTAATGTGGAGATTAAAACAAAACAAAAATGAAGGCGAACAGATTCGGAGCTTCATCTGGTCTTTCTTCTTTGTGGTGCTGAGCCAGCTGTCACACAGCTGCCGGGGTCTTCCTTCAACACGGATGATAACCTTTGACTTGCCTCCATGTAGACTGATAAAAGGCTGACAAACAGTTTGGACTCACCTGTTGAGAACATCAGGAAAGTTCACGCTAGCTTCAGTTACACACGACCAACGAAACGTCTTCAGGATGTTCAAAGCTGTTTCATTCATTCATTGACAGTATAAATCACTGGACATATCAACCCCTCCCCTCTTGTGTTCCAAACCAGAAGTACCTGCTGGTTCCAAGAAGCAAAAATTACAAAAAAAAGCAGTTTTTATTCAATCATCCTCATTTTTTCTTCAACGCAAGTGATTCAAGTTATCAACTGACCAATCAGATGCCTCAGTAAAAGAACGTGAAGCCCGCTAGCCCCACCTCCAACCTTTGATTGACATCTTCTCCGCAGTCGCTTTCAGTGGCAGAGATTTCGAACGAGCTCACTCATGATTGCCGACAATAGATTAATTTGACCAATCGGGGACTCCGATTCGGTAGCGACGTTTGGGTAGCGTCCTTTTCAAAACTGTTTGAAAAGTGATCATTAAGGCGAAAATCAAAAACTGCGGTTTGTGCCAGAACAAAAAAATCAAATCTTTCTTATCAGAATGGAGGTGTGAATAATACAGCCTGGAGTAAGAATTGCATCGCTTCAACATTTTGCACCAATCCTCTTCTAACTGTGAGTACGTGCACTAGTTTTTGGAACAGTCCAGTGTGAGTACTGTAAGCTAAAAACATGTTCAAGAACCCCAACATCAACGTACGTTCACACCGGCGTTCAAATTAGAGCTGCCACAAACGATTATTCTAATAGTCGACTAATCACCGATTATTTTTTCCGATTAGTCGACTAATCGGGTCATGCACAAACTAGATCTAACTTTAAACTAAGTAAAAATGAGATATACCTGCGATAATGCTATTGTGAATGGCGTAAGCTGAAATTTATGGCTAAAAATGTTGAAGCTAATAGCTGAAAACGCTGAAGCTGATAGCTAGCTAAAATATTAGTTAAATCAGAAAAAAAGAGAAAAAAAAAGCCTAAGTTGGCCAAAACAGCTAGCATGTAGCTAAAATATTAGCTACAAAACCTTAATAAATGCCAAAAGGTCCAAAAAGCTAGTATAATGTCATTATATCTTTCAACTTTACTTCAGTCTGACTCTATATAATATAAAGTAACGACTAATCGACTATTAAAATAGTCGATTGGTCGACTAATCGTGGCATCCCTAATTCAAACAGATTTTAACGTCATGTCAATTTTTCATGACAAGTTTCCACACTAGTAAACAGTAAAAAAAAAATTCAAAAGAAGAAGAATCTCATCCCTGCTTGTCCAATATGAACACGATGCGCTGAGTTTGTATTAATGAAACCACATACTCCGTGTTCTTGAACCCGTAACAC
Organism: Oryzias javanicus; assembly: GCA_003999625.1. NCBI lineage: Eukaryota > Metazoa > Chordata > Actinopteri > Beloniformes > Adrianichthyidae > Oryzias > Oryzias javanicus. The sequence goes on from CM012446.1 coordinate 3,650,948, forward strand.
AATCCCGGTGTAAACGTACCATAAGAATGAACTCTGAGTTCATCACGTTGGTTCTATACTTGCATTGACTGGATCCCATCAATACTAACATAGTTTCTGTCTTTGTTGAGTCCTCTTCCCATTAGCTCCACCAGCGTCCCACTGGGATCATTACTCTCCATCTCATCTTCTCTTTGTCTGCTGGGGGACAGCAGCTGACGGTGAGAACAGACCAATCACATCGCTGTGATGGAGGAAATCTGATTCTTCTTGGTTGAGATTGAGGGAGTCATGGAGGCCCGAATGTTTTTCTTCTGTGTAGATTTCCATGCTGTGAGATTCATTTGTGACGGACGTGTTGACATGAAACTTCTGGAGGTTTGGTGCATAGTTAGAAATAAAAAGACCTGGAAAGGTCAGGGTTAACAAAAGTTTCACAGGATTACAACTAAAATTATATTGTTTTTATTTTATTCACTAAAAAAATCAATTAAAAATGTAAAAAAAATGATCAACTCGAGAAAATGTTTTTGTTTTTGTTGTTGTTTATTAAAAGAATATTTGTAGAAAAATATTGACAGAGAACGACATTGAAATTTAGAAACCAGCAAATTTAATTTAGAATTCAAGAAACCACAGAATTGTGCATATTGATTCTGCTGCATATGAGTTTTTGTACTTCTAAAATACTCTTCAGAACAGTGACTTAATATTGCATAAAGTTCAGATCCCGGACGAACCCCCAATTTGTTCAAAGCTGCAAAAGGGACGTTACAGAAAGGAAAGAAAGGAAGAGAACCAACAACTCAAAATTCCAAAAAATAAAACTAATCCAGGATTTATTGATTAAAAAAGCAACTATTTAAATAAAGAGAAACGATTAGATCTTCACCCAATCAGATGGTCTGGACAATTAGGGGAAAAAGAAAGGAAAGAAAGAGGGAAAACCTCCCGCTTTGACAAAAAATATAAGAAAATTGAGACAATGCAAAAGGAAAAAAAAACTGTAAAAATAGATCTTTGGTTGAGTTTCTTCAATTTTATCATGAGTACAACTGCAAAGAGCCAAAAAAGTCAATTTATTCCAGATTAAATACTTTTCTCACTCCTGCTGCTGATTCTTTACATTTCTGAAAAATAAAAATCTGAGATAAATTTGATAGCCAATGATTTTATGCGGTCGGACCAAATGTTAAAAACAGCTTCACTGTTGCATTTTACATTTTTTCTTTTAAATGAATATAAACTGTTAATTGCCTATTTTGCAGTTCATGTTTCAGTAAATGTGGAGGAAGCGTTTCCCTGACAACAGCCGGCTTCCTCCTGAATGCAGCTGGGAAAAAAAAGGTCGCTTGGGGTTAATGGGGGAAATCTCAGCAAATGAGGTGAAAGAAACTGTCTGGATCTCAGGGGGGGCTCTTTGTGTTGCTCCCCAGAACAAAAAAAATGCTCTTTTTGTGGGTTTCATGGTGGATTGTGTTCATTTCTCTGAAGTCTTTCAACATTGAAACAACAACACGTCTTAATTTTACTGATGAGCTTCAATTTTTGAGGTTTAAACCTTCAAAATACAATATTGTAACACGTCTAGCGCTTTGATGACTGGTGTCAGAAGTGGGACCCTTTGGTAGATGCATTTCCTGAAAAAAAAAATATCTGCAACTGTCTTTAGCTGAAGAAGCTGGATTTTTGCTAAAACTTTAAAGTGGCTTGATGAAATTAAGTTTAATTACATTTTAGATACAAAAGAGCAAAAAACAGATTTGAAAAATCTTAATCTGACAAAGTTTTCATGTGCAAAACAAAAAACAGTTCTAGTACAGAAGAAAAGAAACTCCACTCAAAATTAACTTTTTTAAATTTTTGATAAAAAGGTAGAACTTTCTGTACAAACATGAAAAATTTCAGTATAAACTCGACTGAAGCGAACAAAAATAATGAGCATTAATGGTTTTGGTTCATCTGTGTCGATGGAATAAGAAAACACAAAAAATTAAAATTATGAGATTATTTGAAAGGTTGATATCAAAGATACTCCAGAGATTTGTGTGTGAACAGTAAATGCAATGATACAACATAAAATAATAATCATATAAAAGCGCCGCTCATTTTCTTTGAATTAGACAGTGAACAGTGATGGTTAGCATTGGCGTCTTACATGAAGACGGCCTTGGTTGGGGTCAACCGTTTGGCTTTGAGTCATGTGCATCGCATCTGTCTTTGATCTGCATTGAGTTTATTCAGTTTGGCTGCCAGGTCTGTGAGGAATCCCAGAAGAACCACAAACGCACCATCTGACAGTTTCTCATGGTCCTCCTTACTGCACAGGAACTCTGGTTTCACCGCCGCAGAGTTTTGCCTCTTCGTGCAGAATCAGATGAAAGACGCTGTGCTTAAGTCCCTTGATGGAATTGATAATCCTTAGTGTCGTTACATGAGAGAAGTCTACAGTTTTGCAAACAAGAAGGATGAATAATGCAACAATAAATGAAAAACTGTGGAAAAGCTGATGTCTTAGTGGAACATTTTAATACTACACGCCATCTGTTGGTACAGCAGCTAACTTGTGGTTGGAAATGCTATTGTTATTTGAATACAGAGTCCTGGGGAGGATTCTTATTTCATTTTATTTAAGAGACAAATATTGCAGGTACATTTTGAAAACATTTTTGTCAATCCATTTTAATTTTCAAATTTGATATTTCTGATTGGATTTTAGTACAAAATTACTAAAGAACTTTTTGAAAATGAGATGTCAATTGGCATTTTCTTTTTAATTTTAATTAAGTTACAGAATGAGTGGAGTTGAAGAAGAAAATGAAAAAGCTGTTCTGATAATTGCTTTTTTATTTTATTTAAGAGACAAGTAATGCGGGTACATTGTGAAAATTAAATAAGATTTCCAGTATTGACTTTTATTTTAAAATTATCTGTCAAAAATGCTTCCATATTTTCAAAATCTTTTTTTTTTTGGTGTGGTGTAGAGCGGCTGAGAGAGGACAGTGTGCTGCGCTGCCATCTAGTGGGCAGCACTTTAAAGAAACACTTAAATTTACCTGAAAAAAAGATCTACATTTATAAGAAAAAGTCATAGATTTACAAAAAAAAAAAAAAAAAAAAAAGAAGCACCAAAGTTTGTTTGAATATGAAATCTGTAGCATTTTGTGAACCTTTATTTTCAGTTAGGTTTAAAAAAAAAAAAAAAAAAAAATTCGGAACTTTTTTCCGACTCAAAATTAATTGATTTTGTGTACATTTATCATGAAATTTGACTTTAACCTTCCTTTAACATTGCCCAGCCAAAGTATAAAACTGTGGATTTCAAAAAAAGAAGATTTCAACAACTGTAGATAATGTGCATATTTACTCTAAATGCTGAATTTAAAGCCCATATTATTCTTCAAAGAGTCTAATATTACAAAAGGAATTAAAGTTAACTAGTAGGTGTATAGTTTTTCTAACTAACCAGATAATGAGAATTAAATAAATATGAAATTTATAGAATTTATGCAATATAAAATCCACAATTGTCAACGAAACATTCTCATTTTTGCTACTTTTACTCAGTAAATTTGCTTTAATTATAAAAAAAGATTCTCTCTTACATTAGTGTCACTACTGACTTTATGAAGTAAATTTGTAAAGATGTGAATTTGTTTGTAGAGTATAAAAAATTATATTAATTAGTTATTTTGATAAAATACCATGATAATTTTAACAACATTTTTGCTTCCCTTTGTTTTATTAACAGTCACTGGATTTATTGCAATTAAGAAAAACCATAGAGGGCCAATGAATGAGCCTATCTGCCTAAAATCTCTCCACTCAAAGCTAAACTTAATAGAAACTATTATTTTACAATGGGTGCCTTTAAGTATTTTTGACAAACGACCACTTTTTCCTTTTTTTTATAGTCATCGTGCAGCATAAAAGTAAAATCGTTACAAAGTAATAAAATATGTGGAGATGCCGGGGATTGAACCCGGGGCCTCATACATGCAAAGCATGCGCTCTACCACTGAGCTACATCCCCTGTCTCTCTACCACCCGCGTCTGGGAATTATAAAAAATACATAACCGAACAATATAAATTGTTTTTATGGAAGTGACATCTGACTAAAGTTGAACAAAAACATACAATAAGCCTATCAGTAATCCAGATTTTATTATAAATGTTCGTTCTTTACACGCTTCTTTTTATGTTTTGGGTTCCATTCATTGGTTCAATTCTCCGTCACCACCACTAAGCGATGCTGTTGCACACATCGATTGGTATCAGTGATCAAAGTTGTAGGTCCTCCGTTCTTTCCTTGTCAGGATTCTGGCGTTTTTGACGTAGTTTAAGTCACAACATGCATAGCCAATGGGCTTTGACCAGCGACACCTGTAATTTACACGCACCTGTTCACGAGCGGCCACGGGGGAATTGTCGCACCGACGGAGACAAGGCAGACTGTCTTTAAGTGAGAAATGAAATGAGGATTTATCCTTTAAGAGTTGGCATTTTTCTTGCTTGTGCTTGTTTCCTGTCAGTGTCCTGGATCAAATCATTTGGAAGTTATGAAGGTGAGTGGATTTGTTATTTCCTTTTTATAAATAAAGTTTGAAGCAGCTGTTGAGTCCTGAAAGTTACATCCACTCCATTTTTGATTTAGGAGTACTCTATGCTTCCTTGCATAAAATAGATTTATTTAGGACATTTTGGCCAAAACTGTTGAGTTTTTATTTTTTTATTTTTTACTCTAATGCATTTAATGTCTGATTTAAAAAACGGTCAAAACATTTTAAGATGTGCCATCATAAGTTTTACTTTACATAGAAATCTTTTTCTATTTCAGATTTTGGCAAAATGTTTGTTTAAGAAAAGTGTAAGTCAGCAAGAAATTTTTTTTTTTAAATATTATTTTTGATCAGAAAATTAAAAAAAAAAATGTTGAAGTTAAATGCAAAAACTGGACAAAAACAAGAGATACATATTGTTAAGGACCTTGTTATCTTAAAACCTGAAATGATTACTAATATATGAGTTTAATAAATTTAATTCCAGTGATAAAAGTAAAACTGACCATCGGAGAAAATTTAATTTTGGGGGTATTTTTCTTTAAAACTGTAGATTTGTCATAGACTTGGAACTAAATCCAACAAGTATTACACTTGGATGTTATTTTATTAAGTACAATTAAGTATATTAAGTATGCTTGGACCACGTCTTAAGACCAATTTAATATATAGATAGTATATAAAAAGTAAACTTTAAGTGCCTCACGCGTTTAGTACAGATGAAGTACACTTGTAGTACACCTAAACAAACTATTTTTTGCTAAGAGATTTTCATCAGCTAAAGATGGTGGGAAAGGACCGCTTTCATCCACTCCTATAATGTCTGCAGATTCAAGGATGCCGGACCTGCATTTGCTGTACAAGCGGCTGTTGGTCGCTGAGGAGTTAGGGGTGCAGGTCAGAAATGATCTCAGCATCATCCTGGAACATCTGGTAAACAAGTCCAAAGCTGCCAACACCAGCATCTCCTATGTGAACGCCACGGAAACCGTCCCTCACGGTAGGCATAGAGATCCACGTCAACGTGTAGCTTTATTATCGGTTAAGAAACGTCTATTGTGCAGAAAAGAGTAACAACAACAGCAAAGATCTTAACTTGCTTGAAGGTTTTAAGAAAGTAGATGTTTTCAAGAAATACTACATCCTTTAATAGAGTCCAGAATATGGGTGACTTGACCTGCGGTTTATGAGTTTAGGAGGTTTTTAAAGGTTATTGTGGTAATTGTATGTCAGACGGTTCAAGAATGTTGATTACAAAGAAATATTTCTGAAATATAACAAATATAACTGAAACAAGTTAAAGGGAGGATGAATCACAGCATGGAGGAGGACGATCTGAGATAACGTTTTATTTTTTTTGTCTTGTCTTTGGACAATTTAAAAAAGGCCTCCGTGGTTGTTGCGGTTTTCAGTAACTGGTTTGACAGCTCCTGACAGGAATTAGTCTGCAGGCTTAGTCAGGTGGTGGGAATGCGTTTCAGGATGGTGTCACCAGACCTCCCGACCGGAAAAGCAAACTGGATCCATGTCCTGATGTGGTTTTAAATGTGCGCCCTCTGTCTCCTTGAACATCTGTCTTTGGCAGGAGAGACACTCAAGCAGCTGAAAATCCAGCTAGACCATCAAACGTTCTACCTGCCCAACATTTACCAGTACCTGCCCCACCTGAGGGAGCATGCGGGCAGCCTGGTTCCCAACGTGCTGCTGGGACAGGGGCGCCGTGGAGGTAGGGGTCACCCCTCCTTGAGATGTAGGACTCGTACACAATCTTCTATTTTGTGCTCCCACAAACTATTATTTTAAAAGTCAACTAATTACAGATTATTTTTTCCGATTAGTCGATTAATCGGGTCTAGTTTGAATGCTGTATGCTTGAATTTTCAAGCTGAAGAGGCTGAAGTTGATAACTAAAAACGCTGAAGATGATAGCTAGCTAAAATATTTGTGAAATGCCAAATTAGCCTAAAAAACTGAATAATATGCGAAGTTAGCCAAAATAGCTAGCATGTTGCTGAAATATTAGCTAAACTCCAAATTAGGCTAAAAACAAAACAAAAAAAAGCCAAAATAGCTAGCATATTGCTGAAATGTTAGCTAAACTCCAAAATGGCATAAAAAACAAAAACAAAGAAAGCCTAAATTTGTCAAAATAGCTAGCATGTAGCTGAAATATTAGCTAAATTACAAATTTGGCTAAAAAAAACCTTTAAAAAGTCTAAATTAGTCAAAATAGTTAACATGTTGTTGAAATATTAGCTAAACTCAGAAACGGCGTAAAAAACAAAACAAGACTAAATTAGCCGAAATAGCTAGCATCTAGCAGAAATATTAGCTAAATGCCAAAATAGTCCAAAAGCTGGCACGATGCCATTATAACTTTAGTCTTTATTACATTCTGACTCCATATAATATAAAGTAACAACTAATTGACCATTAAATTAGTCATTTACTTTTTTAATAGACAGTCGTCAATTAGCCGACCAATCGTGGAAGTCCTAGTCAGAATATCCGTCCAATCAAGGTGTCATGGAGTGATGGGAGGTAGAGCGGTCAACTTTGGGTTGGTAGAATACAGGTCCAGTTCCTCTCAGTTCCATTTCTCAAAGTATCATTAGGCAAGACACTGAACCCCACATTGGTTCTGGTGATTTAGGTTGGGTCCAGGACGAAAGTGTCCTGTTTCAATGCTAAGTCAACGGACAGATGCCGTCAGAGGTTTTGCGGTGGGATTGAACTCTGGCAGCAGTGCTTTTTGGGAGTTGCAGTTCAAAAATCTGAACTTTGGCAAAGAGGATGTGTCACATCAACCAATCAGGAACTTTGGTTCATGATGTGTTGATGCCTTTGGTCAAAGTGCTTTAAAAAAAAAAAAAAAAGAACAGCTGCTCAGCAGTGGAAATCTGTTCCTCTAACCATTACAGAAGTCAGAATATACAGTGATTTTAATGTGTGCATTTTATAATGTTTGTACTCCAATTGATTGCTTTTCCTTTGTCTTTTAGTGTATTTTTATGGTGCTTTTTATTGTTGATTTAATGTTTTAAGCTGACATTTTAAACTACAGATGAAAAATAGCCTCTAGGCTAATTCTGACACATTTCAGTGATGCTTTTAACGTGCACTATTCCTAAGGAAATAAACCAATAAATAATATTGAAATGATGTGATCAGTAGATGGAGTCCAAAACCAGAACCTGAGCTTTGTAAGATTTTTCTTCTTTGCATCGAAATAATAACAAAAAGATAATCTTACTTTATTTCTATTTTTCCCTCCTCGGACTAATGCTGCATTCAGAACATGCTAAGCGCGGTTTTATGACCCAGCCGGAGACTTCTTCTTCTGTGTGTTTGCTGTTTATTAGCACTTGTCTACCACTTACCATAGGTAGAGCCTCGGTTCACACTGTGGTGCAAATTTCAAAAATCTTGCTCCGGGTTTTTAGTTTTCTCAGCTCTCCTCCTATAAATGTCCCTCTTGGTGTCATGTTAATCCAGAACAATCCCCACGTTTAAAGCGGTTGGTACTTCCGTGTTTTGAAGCGGATACTAGTCGCCGCAAAATCCGAGTCCCTGATTCGTCACAGTGCCGCCTACCTGCGATTAAGCATCGAAAAAGTTCATAGAAACTTAAAAACTTGCACTTGGATGTTCCGGATAAGAAAGCCCGCAATTCTGGTTTATGCCAGTTTCTAAAGTAAATGTTAAGTAAATGTAGCCCGAGGGGAAGCACCTTAATGCAAGTCCTCAAACTGGATCAGACAGAAGTACTGCTGAAAGCGCCATCATTCAGATGCAGCTCCTGCAGTAGATGGTGAAGCTCGGGGAGAGTCTCTGAATGATCTCATGAACCCAGATATGGAGATGGGATCACAATGTTTTGGTAGAACTCTTCAAGAGAAAATGAACCTGATCTCTCAACATCATCCATGTCTTATAAATTAGATATACAGCCAATGCTCCAATCTAGTGATAGGGTGTTTATCCGTAGCTCCTCCCACATCCCATCTGGAAGTTTATGGACATGTTTTTGGTCGAGCATCGAAGCAGCAAATTTGACTAAAGAGAGGCATCTGACGTAAATTGTGTGTGAACGCAGCATGTGTGTGAATTTGTGAAGGGGACTGTAAAGCCAGAATACACAAGTTACTATCTCTGATAGTGGGTCATAAATGCAAACTGATGAGGCCTCCTGTTAGTTACTCCTTTCCTCTCCTCATGCTCCTCCTGCAGTGTCTCTGGTTCTGGGCATCCCCACTGTCAAGCGCGAGAAGCAGAGCTACCTGGTCAACACGCTCAGCTCCCTGCTCTTCAGTCTGACCACCAGCGAGAAAGAGGATCTCCTCATCATCATCTTTGTAGCTGAGGTGCTCTTTAAAACATCACCGACTGGAAAGAACAAACATTTTTTACTTAAATTTACTTCCATCCACATTGAAGACAGGGAAGCGTAGATTGCCATTGTTATCAGCTTCCTGCTTTCTGTTGCGAAGGCTTTTATTTTCTTGTTCTTTAATCCAGAAAGCCAACTCCATCCTGTCATTTAAGGGTCAATTAAAAACGATTTAAAACTTTTATTAGGCAAAGAAATTGCAACAATTGAAAGGAAATAGTTGCTATTTCCAGCTAACAGTGGCAAATCTTGATTTTCTGCACCACAGACGAGCGCAAACACGAACAAAGAGGAACTTTTCCCTTGTTTGACCTGTGCAGCCAGTTAGTCTGGCTAAAATTAGAACACCATAAATCAGATTCTTTTCTACACGGTGGCCCTCGTTTGTCATGAAGATGAGGTGGAAGTTGAACAGATTCAACAGATTTTAGCATCAATAGCAACTCCAACCACCAAAAAAAAAACAATGAGATCCAAAAAATATATTAAAATCTCTAGTAAGGTTAAAAAAAGAACTTCAAAATGTCAGAGAAATTTTAAAGAAAAAATAGCTTTGAAATTATTATGGGATGGCAAACTTATCTACAGCTTTTTGTCAATTTTCAAATTTTCACACAACATGAGATAATACACCAATATGGTTTGAGCAATCTGCTCAACACGTCACACACACCTTATGAGTGTACAACCACAATTGAAGATATATTGACCTTTGACCTCGGTAGAGTCCGCCATCTTGAATTTAGAAAAATAATCACTTTTATTATCTTCTACAAATTTAAATTCTTCCAAGGGATTTAAATCTATAGCCTCTCAACTCATCAAGAATCATTGGGAAGCTACTGAGAAAAAATCTTATGTTGATTTTGAACCGTGTTAGCATGGCAAGCTAGCAAAAGACGCGTTTCCCAGTTACTCGGCCCAGTTGTTTTTTACCGGAATATTGTGAAAATGTGAATCATTGGCTCAAGCTGAACGAAACAATATGACATATGATCTGAACCTATTGTGACTCTGGACATGTTTGTTGATTTGGAACAGTGTTAGCATGGCAATTAAGCTAGCAAAAGCGACACCTCCCTTGTGCTTGCATATTTTTTAACAGAATATCGTGAAAATATTACATTGTTTTGTTCAGTTTGAGCCAACGATTCATGTATAACATTATATGAACCTATTGGGAATGTGGGCGTGTTTGTTGTTTTCGAGCTATGTTAGCATGGCATCTAGCAAAAAATGCGTTTCTCAGTTGCTCGCATTTTTTATTAAATTTTTTTTTTTACTGGAATATTGTAAAAATATGACACGTGATTCACTGGCTCAAGCTGAACGTAACTATGTGGCATATGATATGAACCTATTGGGAACGTGGGCACGTTTGTTAATTTTCTAGCTTTGTTAGCATGGCAATTAAGCTAGCAGAGGTAACACTTTTCAGTTGCTCGCATTTTTTTAACGGAATATTGTGCAAAATATCATACATGAATCGTTGGCTCAGGCTGAAAAAAAAAAGCATGACATGTGATATGAACCTATTGGAAATGTGGGCGTGGCTAGCCAAAAACTCCTGTTGCTAAGGAAATTCAAAAATGTACTTTTACTGATTCTTCTAAAAATTACATCAATGTGTTTATCGCACCCAGAGGAATAAAAAATAAAATGGTTGCTATGGAGATAAAACCACCAGAAAAGCATCTATTTTGAAAAAAACAGTTTCTTTTGTTTTATTCGTTTGTTTAAGAGCTCTGACCAGGGAAGTGACGGGGGTGTGCAGCAGCCGCTTGTGTTTTTAGTTCTGCTATAACTCTGACGTTCTTGTTTTTCCTCTTTTGCTTCTCCAGACGGATTCAGATTATGTGAAGAGCGTGGCAAAGTCCATCAATGACAAGTGAGCAGCCTTTTTTCCGGGTGTCGGTGCTGAACAGATCCATTCAGATTCCTTACGCCTTTTGTTTCTGCCGCAAAATGGTCTCGTATACAAAACTGTTATCAGCTTTTCACAAAGGACACAGACTCTCAGTTAGTCTGGATTTACGTTGCCAGATCTGCTCCACCTGCCCACGCTTGTGCTTTGTACTAACGTGTTCTCTTTTAGTGGCTTTCACTCATTTTTACATCTAATTATATAAACATTTTGTTAACTTTTAGACTTTTTATATTGTCAAAATATTCAAATGGAACAAAAAATAAATCATTTAGGATCTACAAACATTTGAGACTGAATGCCAAAGGTAGATATCAGTGAACAGCTGCATGAGGCTGTTAATGAGTTCCACACTGCACTCTGTGACGTCTCCAGATAAGCACAAGTTTATGTTGTTGAGCGTTCAGTTTTGTATTGCCTTTTATTCTCATCTAAAACATAGAAGCCAGCATGAATTTGTTTTAATGCCTTTAAAATGCTGCACATTATCAACTGTTTTTTTTTTGGTTTAAAAATTAGATTTCTTTAACAACTTTCTGGATTTTAGAGGGAAAAACTGTCATTTAGGTTTTTGTTTCATGACTGCTTTCAGTTCTCATAGATTTTGTCCAGAACGTTAAAAGTGTTTGACATATTTATCTGAGTTTTGTCGTTGAAGCTCTGAATTTCTCTTTCTGAGCAGCTTTTCCAAAGAGGTGGAGTCCGGCCTGGTGGAGGTGGTTTCTCCCTCCCTGCATTACTACCCCGACTTCAACACCATCAAGGAGACCTTTGGAGACTCCAAAGACCGAGTCAAGTACACACCGAACTTCACATTTTACCGTTTGCTTGACATGTTTCGGATGTTTTGGACACCTTTGACACAGAAGCTTTAGCTTCAGTGTTGACGTTCTTTGGCTTATTGTAACCTTTTAACCCTCGACGCGATCAACATAATTCTGAAGCAGAGGAAAAACTGCTGGAATTCTGTTGATCGTGTCAACGGTTGAAAAGTTAAGGTATGCTAAAATGTTTGTGACGTCACAGGTGTTAAAGGGCTAAAGTATCAACATTTAGTTAAATGTTTGATTTTTCCCATGGTGCATAAGGTTCTTTAAATCTTTATTAGTGATTATTTGAAAAGGTTTTGGTTATTTCAGAGACAAATATAATTTCTTAAAATATATTTTATTTTCTTCCTGTTTTAAATGATAACTTCAGTATATTTTAGTATTTTTTATGACTTAAAAAAAAACAATTACTGCAAAATTAATAACCGTTCGTAATAAAAATCTTAACTCTAAAAATTCTTGTTTTTAATCCTGTAAATTTAAAAAACAGCTTTTTGGAGAATAAAATGCCATGGAGTTTGGTCTTTTATTGCCTTAGTTGTCCAAATATGGACATCCGTTTTTTTCAAAGGGATGTACTTAGCATATATTTGTCTTGAGGTGTAGTAATTTTCTGGACCTCTTTAGATGGCGAGCCAAGCAGAATCTGGACTTCAGCTTCCTCATGCTGTATGCTCAGGACAAAGGCGTTTATTACGTTCAGGTATCAACCAATCAAATGCAATTAATGATATGACATTTGAAAGTTCAGTGCTAACCAATAAAGTTTGGTTTAAAAAAATGAGTTTTATCTATCTTTGTTTTCCAGCTGGAAGATGATGTTGTGGCAAAGGATGGTTACTATAGCGACATGAAGACGTATACAACCAGGGAGGCGGCAAAGGATTGGCTCTTCTTGGAGTTTTCCCAGCTTGGTTTTATCGGTGTGTACTTTCGACGAGTTTGGGGTTTTCTGTGTCTCGTTCTGTCTTGGCGCTTCAGCGATAAAGTCTGTTTTTTTTCTAGGAAAGCTGTTCCGGACTCGGGACCTTCCCATGATCGCGGAGTTCTTCCTGATGTTCCACAGAGACAAGCCCGTCGACTGGTTACTGGATCACATTCTGTGGGTGAAGGCCTGCCATCCGGAGAAGGATAAAGTAAGCACAGAGAGCCAGAGGATCTCAAAAATTCACTTGTCTATGATCAAATATAAATCTTACTAACTGCAAAGAACTCAAAGACCCATTCTGGTTAAAAACTGTATTTTTAACCTGTTCTTGAGGCATTTTTTTCTTATTTCTTTCTTTGTCCCGAGTCCGTAGAGGACGAAAAAAAGATCATATTAGTGACGTCGAAAATATGCTGGGCTCTCTGCTCTAAGTGATAAAAGGGGCGGTGTTGCTCCGCCTAAAGCCCCGCCCACAACTCGGAGGCAAATTCCTGTAGAAATGATGTCCCAGAATACAACTGTTTTACATTTTTGGCAAAAATGTCTTTAAAAGACCACTGGGAACCCTTTGAAAATAGATGATTGGAGTAGGACTTTAACTAATGTGAAAGGTGAATCAAATAAACATCTCATCTTTTCCAGAAAGACTGTGAAACTCGGAAAGCTTTGCTGAAGCAGAGGTTCAAGCCGTCGCTCTTCCAGCATGTGGGCCTCCACTCTTCTCTACCTGGAAAAATACAAAAACTAAAGGTGAGAACATTTGCTTTGAGCGCCGCACCTTCAGGTGAGATCGGGTAAGATCAGGTGATGCCAGCGTCTCCTTTCTGTTTGGTTTGAATCAGATGTTCAGTAAACTGCAGACTCGCCCGAGAAGAATGCATTAAGCAAAAACTTTGGAGGTCCTGATTGTGATGAGGGAAAGTTGAAACATATCTTCTGATTTATTTATTTATTTTATTAATATTATTATTTTTTTACTTACATTTTTTTCATTTTATTTTGGTTCAATTTTATTTTATTTTACTTTAATTTTATCTTATTTCAAATTTATTTAATTTTATTTATTTTTTTATTTTATTTTAATTTAATTTTCATTTTTTATTTTACTATTTATTTTTAATTTAGTTTAATCTCAATTTAATTTGAATTCATTTTATTTTAATTTAATTTTACTACAATTATCTTTTAATTTCAATTTCATTTTATTATATTACATTTTTTAATTTTATTTAAATCTTGTTTTATTTTACTACAATTTTCTTTTAATTTAAATTTTATTTTAATTTTATTTTAATTGTATTTTATTTTTACTTTAATTTTGTTTTTTAAGTATTTTATTTTTTAATTTAATGTCTGTTAATTTAAGTAAATAAAATAAAATAAAGCAAAAAAAAAAAATTTTTAAAATAAGAACATCTTTTTGCTGATCTTCTGTTTCTCCAAATCTTCAAGTTAAAGCCCAGACCCATTGGGGTTATAGCCTTCTTCTTATTTTGAATGCTTTCTATTTCTTTGGGATTTTATTCTTATACTTTAAAATTATAAACATAAAATATTGTGAGATTTTTTTCGATTTTTCTCTTTTTTTTTTCCAAAACATTCACATCCAGAAACAGAAATTAAAAATCTTGTTCAATTTTAATGTTTTATGTAACTTTAGCTCATAAACTGGCTTATTTTGAAAAATAAAGCATAAACATTTTTCATAGTAACTGTATTTTAAAGGTGCCAATAGATGTAAATCAGCGAGACTTGAGGATGCTCTGACTCCTTTCCGCTCCGTTCTTCAGGATAAAGACTTCGTGAAGCAGAGTCTGCACAAACCTCATGTTAACCCCCCCGCAGAGCTGACCTCCAGCCTGAAACACTACAAGCAGCACAGCCTGGACCGCCTCTACGAAGGCCAGGACTTCCTCTGGGCTTTGACGCCCATCAAGGGGGATTACATCTGCTTCAACTTCACCAAACCCATCCACGTCTCCGGGTGAGGCTGCCCACTTTGATTTATTTGTGGTTTTTGTTCTGCTGAGTCTGGATCAATCAAAGAAGCTTTTCTTCGTGGAATCACGTTGACCCGTTTGTTCAGATCATTTTGTTTTAAAATCAAAAAAGTCAAAAAGAACAAAAGAAACCCGCACCTTTTGTTAGAACTTTCAGAGATCATGTTTGCACGCGCAACAGTGGCAATAGTTTTTATTCTTGGATAGATTTCTTTATTTATCCAAACTGGTTCTAAAACGTGTTTGTCTTCTCTGCAGGGATTTAGAAACAGTAAAAGCTGTCTGTGCAGTTCAGGTGTGTAGAAATGTGGATGACGAAAACTATTGTTTTCCTTCATTTGAGTCAGTATTCATGTAAAAGGACAAACAGAAGATCTCAAAGCGGTGTTGGAAAAAATCGATTTGGCAATATATCGCGATGTTTGATTTGGTGATACTTTTAACAATGCTGACAAGATGATGACTGATTAATTATTTATGAGCATCCTTCAGAGTATTACTTTTGTTTTCCACTTTAACCCCAACCGCTAGTTGTCAACACTTTGAGCAGCTTTACTCAGGAGATCTTAAATGTCTTAAATGTTCAGTCAGCCTCGCGGTTTTTGTCGTTACGAGACATATACTTATCCGTTTTTACTTGGGATGGGTACTGAACCCAAACTCTGTGCCAGTTTTATAAAAACGTGGGTTGCGGTGCTTCATTGCAGGCTCGGATAAGAACGAGCGGTTGTTCTGGTGCAGTCTTGGGATATATCACGATAAGTGTCGTATTGTGTGACGTGTATCGCGATACGTGCCATATCGGGAGACTCTTGCCAATATACACCCCTATAAATGAGTAGAAGAATTATCATAATATTTATCATATATGTTTACCTTAGAATATACAAATTACATTTGAAAAAAGACAAAGTAATAACAATTTAAAAGGATTTACAGTTTTTAAAAAAACTAAAGATGGAGAAAGAGTTTTCCATGCAGGGAGTTATACGCTGACCCCCGGCTTTAAATCACATTATCAAATCTCTTGATGCAAAAACATTTTAAAGATCACAACAATCAAAAAATCAAAACAACAATTGTTGATAATTCATGTAAAAAAAAAAATGGTATGATCGAACCGGGGTGGGATTATATAAGTTTGCTTCCTCCCACCCCCTTTAAAGCAATCTACCTCATGATGTGACTATGCAATATATTTTATCTCATGTATTATCACTGGATTTATTGAAATAAACGATTTCATTAATTTATTCATATTTTTAAAAAACAGCAAAAGTAATTTCAAGAAATCAGAATGAAATGGAGCATCACTAATTGGATGATAGAGGTGGGAATCTTGAGACCCCTCACAATTCTATTCGATTATGATTCAGAAGAGTTTTGCAGTTTACCGCCTTATCTGAAATAAGAACATTTTGCTAAGAAAACTGTCACGGGTTAGCTGCTATTTTTATTCTGTTTGTCGTTTATTGAACTCTCATGTGTGAAATGAAAACAAGCGGCGGCTGCTCAAAGTTCAGGTCCCTTCTCATGGGAATACTAAACTTGACTGTTTCTGGGTCAGCAAGGCAAGATGTTTCCCTCCAGGGCTGTTGCTGCTGTCCGCTTTGTTGTGAATTAATGCAGGCGAGTTTGTTTTTCCTTAGAAAGTGTCGTTTCCTCCCCAGAGGTGACTTTAACCTTTTGAGAACTGAAGGTGTTGCTGACAGGAGCGGGAAATCTTATCTGACGGACGCTTTGAAGCAAACGCCGTTCATGAAAAGCTGTGAGCCAAACCCAAGGTTCTGTTTGAAACCCGGCTCAGAGACTCGGTTGTTTGCATTGCAACTCTGACACGTGCTTACTACTTTTTTTTTTTTTTTTTGGCAAATGTGGCGTCAAGTTATGATGAAAATTTGGAACATTTAAAAAAATTAATTCACATAAATTTTTTTGCAGATGATAAATCATTCAAACGCAATGCATTGTGGTCTATATTAGCTTATCTAGTGAAAATCGATGCACAGTAATTATTTGAAAAGACTTCTGGGAAATTTCCAGGCCACTGGAGTTTGGATACTTAGATCTGGACAAAGTAGAGAATACCTATATGATACACTGGAATTCTGCAACAACCAGAGGGTTGTTCTATACTCTGCTGAAGTTACCCGGACTTTCCGGATTTTTCCTGTAGGATGAATCCTAAAGCTCCTTCTTGCTCAAATATGGCGGCTGTGGTTCAGTTTAGGAGAGGCCTTTACTCTCTGTGCAGCTGCAGTTTTCAGTTTCCATGGACTCACTGGATGTTTGTGTTGCTGATATAAAGTTTTGCAAGTGTCCGTCATTATCAGATTTCTGCAGAACTTTGCAGATGAGCTGGAAATAATCCTTTATCAATCAGAAGCTTGATGGCTAAAGGTTCTGTTTTTGTTCTTTTAGACATTCAGAACATGTATTTTATGGACTACGGATCTTCAAAATGTCTTTGTTGCAGCTCGATTCTCCTTTGGGCATCATTTCTAATTTAAAAAATCTGTTTATAAACAAAGAGTTTAAGAGAAAACCCCAAACTGTGGTAAATGGGCAACATATAGATTCTTTTTTTCTCATTACAGGTACCTATTCCGTAGTGGAAACATCGAGACAAGTGGAGATAAATTCTACAACACCACGGTGGAAGTGCAGCCTGCCAACGTGAGTAACCAGCGCCACACGTCTCGGTTTGCCTCTCAGGTGTTGTCTCCTCAACCAGCCATCTGCTGCCTGTCCTCTGGCTCCTCCGGTGTGCACGAGTCTGCGTGTGCACGTTATCGGACACGTCTGTAACGCAGACGAGGAAGAGCAGCGGCTGACAATAGTGCTGTGAGGAAGAGAAGATGGAAGTGAGGAGAGGATTTGTTTACGTTTCTTTTTTCAATGGAATCATTTCAAAGACAGGGCGCTAATGCAGCAGCTGTTCCCTAAACCTGACTTTGCTTGATATTGTTGACTCTATATGAGAACTGGAGTGAGCAAGTGTGACATCACCCATAGAAGTCAATTCAGTCGCCGTTTTTTATAATGCAGACGCCATGTTGGAGACAGTAACCAGTGAGCAGTAATTCGTTCAAGTCACTGACTGTATATGAGAACCGGACCGAGCAAGTGTGACATCACCTATAGAAAATGAACCCAATTCAGTCGCCTTTTTTTTAACAGATGGCGCCATGTTGGAGCAAAATGATGTAAATAAGAAGTGTTTGATAAGTCGATCTGAGTCATTGACTGTATAAGAGAACTGGACTGAGTGACCCTTTCCCTCAAACATTCCAAACAGGAAGTGCCTTTTTGAAGAACCAAAATCCTAAAAACTTGGATGACTGTTGTTGATAAATGTTTTTGATCATTCTAATATACGATTTCATTGCTACGTTGACGACACCCAACTCTACCTGACAGCTCTCCCCGACTCCACTCTCCCTCCTGCCTGTCTTTTGGGACTAGCTCCAGGTTTGTATCCAACTCCCTGCAACTCAACAGCAATAAAACTGATTTTATCTTCGTTGGCACTGAATCAACCCTCTCCAAACTCACCCTTACCTTTACCCTTTCTGTCGGTGACTGTTCGATTACCTATCCTCTCAAGTAAACAACATCTTACAGGCATCATTCTTCCATTTTCATTACATCTTTTGGCAGAATACGTGGGACCAATAACATGCCGACCATTTTAAATGCGGATAACATCAGTCTTTTTATTTTGGTGGACATGATTGGTAACACGAGTTCACATGATCGTTTGCACAGTTACACAGGACAGCTCGGAGCGACATTTTTAGCATTCAAGACTCCTCTGGAGCTCACACCGTGTCCTGTAGCCGCTCCTCTGCTCGGAGACATGGTTTTCCGGAGGCAGCTTGCTCATGCGGAGCATGTGGCCGGACGGCGTTCCGAAGCTTCCTCTGGAGGACATAGCGTCTGCACATGACTTAAAAGCCAGCACAGTCATGACCAGAATAATTCGTTTACATGCGCTACAGTGGGATCGACAATCTGCAAAATCCACCTGTCTCGATCGGAGGGAAATTTTGATCCAAATGAGTCAGAATATTCCAAATGCCGTGTTTTTTATTCTGATTAGGCTGTTAATCTGATTACTTGTGTCCATGTAAATACACCTAATGGTCTGAGTCCATTTTTGAGTGACAACCAATCAGGAATGAGTTTGTAAACATGTCAATGGTTTCAAAAATTGGACATGGGGGGGTTGGAAGGCTCCACCTACTTTTATGGAGGCATCTGATTGGTCACTTTTATGACTTGAATAACTTGAACAAAAATTTAAAATCATGGAAAAAAAAGGATTAAGAAACTTCTCTGTTGAAGTTTATGGGATATAATATCCTTGAAGCCAGTTGGTACTTCCTGTTTGGAATGCCAGGGAGGCGGGGTAAAGTTCTCTTATACCGAAATAAATCCAGTCATTTCTAACAGTCCTGCATTTACCTTACTTTAAATGGCGAGTTTGAACTTTTAGTTTTCCCACAGCTTTTGTTAATATTTACATTTCCCAAATTATCTAATCAAACTTCAGAGGAGAAGCACTCCTCTTCATGGCCACTTGTCTTAAAAAAAATAAAATAAATAAAAATAATATATATAACTAAACTTTGTGCGTTTCTGCACCACTGCTCACATGACAAACCACAAGTTACAGTCGCCACAGCAAAAACAAACTCTCCCCAGCAGGGAATTCGTGTCAAAGGTGGATATGAAATCTCCCCATCTATCTCTTCTTTGTGGTTTAGAAAGACGCGATAAAAGATAGGGGTGGAGTATGATGAAGCATGCTGTGGAATGATCATAATGTGGGATTTACCAGCCTGTCACTGAAACAGTGCAGTTGTGTACACAGTTAAGCAAGCGGTTCATAGCAGGTAAAACAAGTTGGATCGGGTTCTTAACCGTTTTTTTTTTTTTATTTATTCAAATACATTCTTAAACGGTGTGAACTTTGGGTCATGAAGTCACACTGATATGAGGAGCACAATCACACATGGAGTCTTGTTTTAACCTGAATGACTGTTTTAGCCACTTTCCTGGTTTGATCCAGGTGGTAAAACCATATTTAGGTGATGAGTCAGCGTTTAACTGACTGATAGAAGCAGAAAAGGCCTCCTGGAGGTGGAGTCAGATTTGAAAGAAGTTTCCTTTCCACGTCTTTATTCCCCTTTGTGCACTTCCAATTACAAAGAAATATATTTTGTTTATTATCCAATCAAGGAATAAATGCCATGTGGTGAATTGGCCATTCAGCGTCAAGGAATTGAATATATTTCTATTGAATGTTAAATGCGGTTGGCTAAAGTGTGTGTGGGGGTGGGGGGTGGCTGTATCTGGGAACTGGACTGAGTGATCCATCCTCCCCGGCGCTCTAAACAGGAAGTACCCACTAGCTTCAACGCCCACCCTTATGCGGTCACTGTATCTGTCTGTTCTGGTGAAAAGAGAGCTGAGCCAGAAAGGAAACCTCTCAATTTACTGGTCAATCTTCATCATTCCAGTACTCACCTATGGTCATGACCAAAAAAAAGAGATCTCGACTACAAGCGGCTGAAATGAGTTTCCTCCAGAGGATGGCCGGGCGCCGCTTTAGAGACAGGGTGAGAACTTGGATCCAGTTGGCTCGCGGACATCTGGTCCGGATTCCTCCTGGGAGGTTTTTCCTGGCATGTCCAACAGGGTGAAGGCCCTGGGGGAGGACCCAGGACACGCTGGAGAGACTAGGCCCTCTCAGCTGGCCTGGAAACGCCTCGGGGTCCCACAGAGGAGGGAAGAGGGAAGTGTGGGCTTCTTTGATTAGACTGCTGCCTGATTGTGTGTCAAAATAGGGTGCCAAATACCGATTAGTCGACTAATCGATGACTAATCGACTATTAAAATAATCGACAACTAATTTAATAGTCGATTAGTCGTTACTTTATATTGTATGAAGTCAGATTGTAGTAAAGTTGAAAGTTATAATAGCATTCTGCTAGCTTTTTAGAATATTTTGCATATTTAAGGTTTTTTAGGCTATTTTGGAGTTTAGCTAATATTTCAGCAGCATGCTAGCTATTTTGGTTAACTTAAGCTTTTTTAAGTTTTTTTAGGCAATTTTTGAGTTTAGTTTATATTTCAGCTATATGCTAGCTGTTTTGGCTAATATAGGATTTTTCCGTTTTTTTAAGGCTAATGTGGAATTTAGCTAATATTGCAGCATGCTAGCTAGGCTAACTTTGGCTCTTTTTATTTTTTGGCTAATTTGGCATTTAACTATATTTAGCTGGTTATCAACTTCAGCATCTTTACATCTACTTTGATGAACAGATTAGTCGACTAATCGGAAAAAATAATCGGTGATTAGTCGACTATTAAAATAATCGTTTGTGGCAGCCCTAGTCCAAAAAGAGGGATCAGCGAAAGAATGGTTTTTCTGACTGAGTAATGGCTGTTTGTTTCTCTATAGAAGACTCTATAAGAGAACTGGAACGAGCAAGTGTGACATCACCTATAGAAAATGAGCTCAATTCAGTCGCCTATTTTTTTTTTGTACACAAAACTGATGAGTGCCGTGCTGGAGCAATGTGTTGTAAATAAGAAGTGTTTGATAAGTCGATCTGACTGTACAAGAGAACTGGACTGAGTGACCCCTTCCCCCAAACATTCCAAACAGGAAGTGCCTTTTGAAGAACCAGAATCCCATAAACTTGGATGACTGTTGTTGATATATGTTTTTGATCATTCTAATATACGATTTTATCGCTACGCTGACGACACCCAACTCTACCTGACAACTCTCCCCGACTCCCCTCTCCCTCCTGCCTGTCTTTCGGAACTAGATCCAGGTTTTTATCCAACTCCCTGCAACTCAACAGCAGACTGAGTAATGTCTGTTAGAAGTCTGTGGGACTTTGGTGACGTCAGTATTGCAAAAATATGACCTTATTTAGTTTTCTATAGATGACATCACACTCACTGACTCCAGTTCTCAGTTGCAGTCGACGGTTGGAGCTCGTTTGAATTTCCGTCACCATCACTGACTCATATTTATAAGCTGCTGTGTTGATTCTGTTGCCATTTGCCCCGGTTGCACAGACATTCCTCCACTGGCGACGGGTTGAACTTGATCTGCTGAGGAGTGCTGTCACTCAGCTGTGCAACGGCACAGAAACAAGTACAAGATCTAAACATGTTCGAAATATGTTCCGTATCGTCGCTTGAAGTCATACTTTAATTACAGACTCAGAAAGTGCCTTTTTTCCCCCTCCTCCTTCGTCATTCCATCTTCTGCTGGGGTTGCCTTGGAGCATGTTAACAGCGGCGCAGAAGTTTAAAGTAACACACGACGCTCCACAGACTTCTCATGCAAAACACCAAATGCAAAACGCCAAACAGACGAGACACAGGACACCTGGAGAGTCACTTTACTGCATAAAAATTCAGCAAATTTCTCCCAATGAACTGATGTTTTATTGCCTCCTCCAACGAAAGTGTTTGTCTTCGTTTTTTAGGGTTTTACTATTCAAATGCCATCGAAATACAAGAAATCCGACAATGGCTTCTTCATTATAGGTGAGTTTTGTTAAAGTTCAAACCATACAAATAACATCTCTCTGTAAATATGGTAATTTTAGATGTTTAAATGAAACATCTGCCCATTATGAACATGAATGAGAGCTGTCTCCTGCTTCAGGTGCGTTCGTCAACGGGGTGGCTGAAGGTGAAATAGAAGCGACGCTGCAGCCGGTTTCAGCCCTGTGCCTGGTGTTTCAGTCAGACTCTGACCTTTGGGCTCTGCTGAGTGAGGTGCGGTCCTCTTTAAGTCTTAATGAGTGACGCATTTGTTTTTATTTGTGGAGTTTTGTCTGCTGCAGGTGACTTCTTTACAACTGAGTTTGGCCTAAAAACAAAAAAAAAAAATAAAGTCTGCAGTTTTATAGACTGCTGCCCAACGTGACGCTATATCCAGGTGAAAAGGCCGTGAATGGAACACATCTGACTCTGGAGATGTCACATGAACAGACAAAAGCTGCATTGAAATGAGCAACCATGGCAGACGGCGTCCGTTTCCACAACACATCCAAGTCAAAATGCAAATTAAAGCTTTTTTTTTAAACTTCACATCCTGCATGAGGTTTATCTTTGCTCTGCAGATGTTTTCAGAGCAACAGTAGAAACTGGTTGCATTAAAAGAACGATCAGCTTTTGGTCTATTTTAGCTTTTTTTTTTTTTTTTTTTAATTTTGGCACAAACAAAATCCAAAGAGACTTTTTGCATTAGTTCAATAGAAATTTAGCAGGACCTTACCCTCGTCGTTGCTGAGAGCTCTCTGTTTACACGCTCTCCCACAGGCTTACAGCCCCACATACCCATATTTTAGTATTCACGGTGCAGCAAAAATAGCGAGCAATATTGAGACCATCCACCGCTTTGAGCCAGACGTCACAAAAACAATCTTTTTAAAATTGCATTTTTTTTCGTCTAGTCCTAATTTACAAAGATTTGAACATAGAAATGTAATTTTATGCTTAGTTTTCTCAATAAATGTCACTAATATTCAGAAAAATGCACAAGAACATGTTAAAAACACATTTTATCGGAGTGGGTCTTTAACAGTTATAGAAAGCGTCTCAAAGTCGAGGCCTGGGGGCCGCATCCGGCCCTCCAGATCATTTTATTTTATCGTTAATAATGGCCCGATGTTATCTTCCGCTTATTTCTAACTTGTATAATTTTGAAAAAATATATTTGTATATAGAGTAAAATATTGAAAGTTATTTAAGGTTTAAATTGATTTATTCTGGAATAAAAATCCTGCATTTTTATTATTAATATTTTATGTTAAAAAGTTACAGTTTTAAGGTTTTAAAAATGTAGTTTTAAAGTGTTCAATAAATATTTATCTTGTTCGGTCCGCAACTTAAGGTGTGTTTTGGATTTTTGGCTGAGTTAAAACAACAGAATCTGAGGTGTAAGCGCGTCAACACAAATTATTTATTTATTTTTTTTTATCACAATAATCTAAGAATTCCTTAATACACTTTCATCTAAATAAATGCATCTGTTCATTTACATTTTTTTTACTGTTACTGGTTTCTTGTTATCTGTTATCTGAGTCCCAAATGAGATCTAAAAACAATTTTTAAAAATAAAACGGATGTTAAAAAAGGTTGCATAAACTGCATGAACGACATTTGCATATTTACAAATAAATAATTTAATTAGTCTCACTCAACTATATTTTTTTCTGTTGTAAAAGCATCCCCTGTGATCTTTTAATTATGATTATGCAGTTTTTAGCCAAAATTTTAAAAAAAATCTATCATTAATGCAGCAAAAAATAAATAAAATAAAAGCAAATTTTGGACGTTCATGGATGTATTTGTCTTCAAGTGGATGCATCAGGATTGTAGCGAAGCAAGGAGACTTTAGCCCCGCCTATGGCAGCTTCTGCGTCACAAAGCTGAGCGTTTTCAATTCGCCAGTTTATCTGTTTCTGATCCAACACGAGTTGAATAGAAAGATACTCAGATACGCAGCTTTAATCTTAAATTATTTTACACAAGAATATGTAAAAAAATCAATAGAAATATGATTTAATTGTATTTAAGAATATGCGCCATCACACTTTCCTCCATTTGTCTTTAAGTTCTTCTTTAATATTAATAGATGCCAGGTTAAGTTGTGTTTCTCAGTCTCAGTTAAACTATGAATGTAGAAAAAAAAAACGTACAAAAAATACATCTCATGTTTGTGGACTAAACGGGTTTGGCTTTAACAGAAAATAACGACAAAACTTGTTTTAATGTAAACATGGTCATGGAACTGGATGTTGTGAAGCTGGGAATGAAAGACAAAACCCAAACAAAAGGTCTACTTTGTTTGTTGACAAAGCTTTGAATGTCTGTGTTCCTGAAAAGTCACGTGTCGTCTCGTCGTTTCAAAGTTTGCTCCGTTCCTGATGTTGGCTCTTTTCCCGTCTGTCAGGTTCACATCAAAGTTTGAGGGTCAAATGGAGGGAAACTCCTCTGGCTCCCCCTGGAGGACAAAGACTCCTCCTACAGGAACATGTGTCTTCATCAGCGGACACGTCTGAGGAAGATGAAGGGATTAAATTATTCTGACACATCTCTGCTGCTGCTGCTACTTCTCTGAGTTGGAACTCTGTTTTGCACTATGAACTGTTTTTCTACAAATAAAAAATGTTTGTCATCCATGTTTTTCTCTACTGAATTCAAGTCTTTAACGGTTTTTGGCAAAGAAATCCTCATTATTTCTTTGTTTCTGTCATTTTTACTAAAGTATTTGAACATATTTCATTTCAATCCTAATTATGGCATAAAAAGCTGCAAAAATTAATCATAAACTGATCATTCAAGTAAACTTTTGCTTTTATTTGATATTTTCATTTTTTTAAAGCTCACTTTTAGAAAAAAAAAAAAGCTAATTCTTTTGTAGAAGAAAAAGAAAATTTTAAAAATTTTAATTATTTAATTTAAGTAAAAGGTTCCTAAAATCAACTGATGCCACAGACGGTAAACTTGATAAACATTTATGTTTGTGAAACTGTACAAATATTTAAACAACCAGTTAAATTGGAGCAACAAATGCCTGAATAAATGTTATTTTATTATTCATTCATTTATTTACAAAAATTCAAATGTGACAAAAGTAAAAATAAGAGAAAATTTAACAGCTGAGCTCAAACAATACACCAAAAACCTTTAACTTGATTTTTAAAATTATGTTAAAAATGTATTTTTTGATTATTAAATATAAAAATGTAGGAAAAAATGTCTCCTGAATTATTTTATTACTTAATTTTGTTCAAACTAATATTTAAAATTATAATTAATCAAATCATGCAAAAATGCAGGAATTTCTTTGCTGCTAGAAACAGCTTCTGTACACTAAAAATAAACTGATAAAAAATGGAAGAAATTATTATAATTATTAGCACGAATTTGATGAAAAAGCATGTAATTCAAAAACTCTCGACAGACTTAATGAGAAGGATCAGATGTTTATTAAATTCAAATCGATTTTAAATAAGATGATAATAAATGCAACAAAATGTTAACGTTTTTCTGTTTATCATGAACCAAAAGCTGCAGGACGTCATTTTATCTACACGTCACAATGATGAAATGCTGATTTCAATCTCAGCTTGACGAACCAAAATAATCTCCTTTAAATCTCCTTTGACTGTTTCTATAGACAAATAATCATTTTTACATGACAAATTCTTAATTGGCAAAACTGACTAATTAATCCATCAGAAGGATAGTTCTTTATTCTTGGACACTTCTTGTGTCTGAGCTTTTGGAAAAATCAGAAATATTTAGAAATAGAAGAAAAAATGGAATCTGAAACCTTTTAAAGACACATTCCTAGTTCAATCTTTGTCATTCTACTGATTTTATTGCTTTTTTTGGGACACAGATGGACCACAGCCATTGTTTTTGGAAAAATCTGCCTGGGTGGATGGAAATGTGTGAGTTTTAGGGAGTCGATGACACAAACAAGCGTCAGCTGTCTTTTTAAGGTGCGGTTCTTTCACAAGAATGACTTGCTGGTCAGAGTGTTTTTACCACAAAAAAAAAAATCCTGCATATTCAGCAGACTGGAAGATTCTTGTAGCTAAATAAGCAATAAATAGTTAAAAAAAAAAAAAAAAAACAGGTGAGTGTACATTCTCACCAGATTGGTGAACTCACCTGATCAAACATCATAGTATTTTCTGTGCTGCTTTAATTTTTCTCTTTGTCCCCCAGATGCTTTCTAGGTTATAATCTCGTCATTTTCTCCCTCCATATATTTATTTTTGCCCAAATTATTGATCATGTTCCTGTTTTGGTGTGTGACACTGCCACCTAGTGGCCACATTGGAACACTGACAGTTTCAAAAATTATTTTTTTGCAGTAATAAAAGAGAGATGAGGTGGTTCATTTTACATATAAGTGGTGTTATATAGATCATCCTGAACAATGAGTGGACTTGTTTGAATAAAAACCTGCACTGACCCACCTTTGGATCAGGTTTAAAGCGCGTGACAGCCACCTACTGCTTCTGAAAAAAGTTATAATTGGCTGATATTCAGTCACGTGATTGAATTAAAATTATTCCAGCTATATTTGAAGAACTCTGATAATAGAATATTCGTGCAAATAACACAATTGGTTAAATTATTTGATTTCGTGGAGTAAACAATCAGTAGGATGAACTGTCACGTGCGCGATGTGTTTGATCGCTGTGTCACGTGATGCGCCGGCCGAATGTTGCCGCGTGGGTGACGGGAGCAGCCGCCGCGTGGTGGTGTTCGCCCGGCAGCCTCCGGTGGAATGGACAGCGACGAGGAGAGCGAGGAGGAGGTGGTGGTAGGTAGGTAGACACTCCTCTCTGACGTAACGTGTTACCGGCGCGTGGACATCAGACGCCGCTGTTATCTGTGTGTTTACGATAACGGTGATGCACAACACGCACGCGCGAGTTTGTCGGTGGGCCTTCCCGGGTGTCTCTGAAAGCCGGGGACTCGATTTCAGAAGGAGTCCGCTGAGAGTGTGATCGATTCCGGTCTGTGTAATTTTACTGTCCCGCTCCAGGAACGGCTTTAAAATTCGACTAAATTAAACGATTATAAGATGACGTGGTCGAGCAAATGTGCTTGCTACACACGATAGTTTTATATTATGTATACATAAATACCAGTTAATCTTTCATTTATTGCTTAGTCACTCATTTTACCAGTGAAAATAGTTTTTAGCAAGTTATTTTGGTGTTTTTCTCATGATGGAAGACATCTATTAAGAAAATTAAACTCAAAATTGTATTTCTGAGTATTTCTTTAATCATGCAGATCAGGAGCAGATAAAAAAAAAAAGATTTTTGAAATTTAATGTATATGTGATGTAGAAAATACGGTGGGCGGGGCCACAAGCTCCTTGCTCCGCCCTATTGCAGATGACTAGATCTAGCTCCAATATTTCTCACCATTTTTGTAGAGTAATATTACTTTGGGGGTGTGAGGCGGCATGGGTAAGGTAACATCGATATAGCAATACATCGCAATATTTTGTACCGATTTAAAATGCTGACAAGACAATTTATTTAATTAATTAATTAATTATGAGCTTCCTTTGTTTTTGTTTTCTACCGAAACCTCCGGCCACTAGTGGGCAGCACTGAGCCTCTTTGAGTAGCTCTACAAAACAATAACAAGATCCTGCTTATGTCATTAAATAAAAATAGCTTTGCCATTTCATTACAATAAAAGGTTTATCAATATCCAGGAGGACTTCTTTTGAAAAAAACATTCTGATGTAGTCTGGTGATGTATCACAATATGGATTTTGGAAAAGACAAAAAAATTAGGATGCATTATAAAAAAAAACCACCACAGACTTCTAAATGTGATCTAAACTTTGATTTTTGTCCCGACGAATGAATACTGGCGGAGTTCTGGTTTCGCTTTGGTAACTAAATTTTCATGGTGTTGATTTTGTGTGTTGAGGACCGCTGGATGAAGACGATCAGCCTCATGGATTCTGCACTGTAACGTACTCATCCAGCGATCGCTTTGAAGGACACTTCACCCACGGAGAGAAAAACGGCAAGGGCAAATTCTTCTTCTTTGATGGAAGGTAGAGTATAAACGAGTGTTTTTCAAAAAATCCACATTTTTAACATGTGCGTAGAACTTTTTAAAGTGGAAAAATTCCTTCAGTTAATTGTCTGTTTTGATATTTTATAATATTTTAGAACTCTACCATGTAAAGAGCAGAAGTAAGAAGGAAGACATCCTTGATTTGGCCCATGGATCCTTACTTTGGGGCGATTCCATTCACAAATCAAGATCAATGATTCACAAATTAATATATTATGTTGACATTTTAGACGCATTTGTTTAGAAATACTTTAATAATCTAAATATATATATATGTTTTGTAAATGTTCATCTTAATCTGATACAGTTCACATACTGTATAATGTATTAGTGAAATTATAAGATCGTCAATAGCATAAAGTGTTACGTGGATTCTCAAACGGAGAAGCTCCAACAGTTGTTTCAGTTTGACCACTAGGTGGCGATTGCGCCATAGCATTACACCTTATTTCATAAGAAGAAGAAATTATGATAAAAAAACAGTACCTTAGACCACTTAAAAAATGTATCCTTAAAAGAGTTTAGAAAATTCATGTCTGTGAGTTTAAAAAGATGTTCATTTAGTCAGCAACGTATGTTTTAGGTTGACCAAGCGTTAGCATTAGCCGTCCTATGGTAAATTCCATTATATATTAGCATCAAGTTTGCGGATTTTAGCTTTATGCGTTAGATCAATCTCTATATAAAGATGTTAATTAAATCAGCAATATATGTTTAGATGACGTTAGCATTAGCTGTCCTATGGGAAATCCCATTTTACGTTAGCATCTACATTTTTGACTATATTTAAAACAAAATTGTTTTTCAAAACTTATTCTATTAAATTGAATTTTTGTCTCATTTTGACACTTGATACTTTTACTTAGAAAATAGGAACCTTCAGCGACACTTTACTTTGAAAAATGTCTCTACTTCCTGTGACAGTGGTACATTTAGTTTGTTTAGGTTATAACTTAAAATCCAACATAATTCTGTAATTGTTATAGCATTTGGGCATTTTGAGTGTTTTTAGTGGTTGTAACAGACCTCTAAGCCATCAAAGGCTGGATTGGGTTTGGCAGAACCAAAGATTTTGGGCATGTTTTAACTTTCCTCTGTCCGTTTTTTTCTGCCCGCAGTACCTTGGAGGGCTTCTACGTGGACGACGCCCTGCAGGGTCAGGGGGTGTACACCTATGAAGACGGAGGGGTCCTCAAAGGGACGTACGTCGACGGCGAGCTCAACGGGCCCGCTCAGGAGTTTGACAGTGAGGGCCAGCTGTCGTTTAAGGGCCAGTACAAAGACAACGCCCGCTGCGGGGCGTGCTGGGTCTACTACCCTGTGAGTCGAGCACCCAGACGGCGGCGGCGGCGGCGGCACCGGGGCGGCTTTTGTTGACTGTGTGTGCTTTGTCCAGGATGGAGGCTGTGTGTTCGGGGAGGTGAACGAGGACGGGGAGATGAGCGGGAAGTCTTTTGCGTACATCTACCCCGACGGACGCACCGCTCTCTACGGAAGCTTTGTGGACGGGGAGATCATCGAAGCTCGATCCGCCGCCATGACCTCCAAAGAGAATGAAAGGCCTCGCTTTGAAGTCGACCCCAACAGTAAGTGTGCTCATCCATCAAGATATAAAGAACTGCTGGACTGTAAAAAGTTTTACTTTGAAGGTCCCGTCTACTCCTACGATAAGTCTACATCTGCCTGTATCGGCACCCACACTCTCCTCCCAGATCCATATGAGAGCCAAAGGTGAGTCCTCCTCGGATTCTCCTCCTCGCGAAGCAGACGGGGCGTGAATCAGCGCTTTCTGCCTTTCAGGGTGTTTGTGGCCGATTCCAAGATCAAAGGAGCAGGACAGGGACTCTTCGCCAAGACGGACGCGGAGCCCGGTACCGTCATGGCCTTTTACAACGGGGTCCGCATCACCCACTCCGAGGTGCGTCGCGTTCACCGTGCGCCTCCTCGTTTGCTTTTATTAAACCAAACAAAGGCTGCATTCGATGTTTCAGGTGGACGGCCGGGACTGGGCCCTCAACGGGAACACGATCTCTCTGGACGAAGACACCGTCATCGACGTCCCGAAGCCTTTCGATCAGACCGAGAGATACTGTGCGTCTTTGGGTCACAAGGCCAACCACTCCTTCACGCCCAACTGCAAATACGACCCGTACGTATGAAATCTGAATCCACCAAACAAATGCAGTAAGATATTGTCTATGAAGATTCCTATCTATCCAGGAGATGTTGGCCTAAAGTAGAACTATGGTTTCTGGATTTAAAATCTTTGTTTCAAAGTGAATTCATCACTGTTTTTAAGTTTTGTATCCACCTGATTATGATTTAATTTAGATATTTTAATTTATTTAATGTCATTTTAATGTTTTTAAACTAAAAAAAATAATCTAAAAGAGTAAAAATAATAGTTTGTGTGTGGAATAACTTCATTATGAAGCTTTTTTTCCTGATGGATTTAATGTGAGGCTCGTTTCTTTCTGCCGAGCATCGCTGTAATCGTTTAAGCATCAGTGTGGATTCTGTAAAGATAAAAACATCCAAATATAATTGCATCTAATCAAAAAATAAACAAGAGCAATGAATCAATTGTGCTGCTTTGCTGTACAGGAAAAAATCCTAAAGAAAGTGGGAAAAAAAAAACACATCTGAGATTTTTTGTTGTTAGTTTAAAGACCCGCTTAGTTGAAAATCATCTTTGTTGTGTTTTCACGTGTTCTCGTTGCATTTATATCATAGTAGAAGACCTAGATTTACTGTTAAATTTCCATTTCTGGGTATTTTTAAATTCTGAAGCATCCATGTGCAGACAAATAGATCTATTAGTCTTGATTTTCCTCGTCTGAGCTGGAATCTACAGCTGGATAGCTCCGATATTGTTGTTTTGCTATGCTAATGTTAACTTGGGGTTGTGAGAAGCTGTAAACTAGCTTAAGAGAGTGTAAACAAAGGTTTGATGGAAAATTAATTTTAAGAATTTGATTTTTTTGTGGAATTATACAACAGTGATGTATAAAAAGCTGCATTCACAATGAACACAATTTGTGCAACAGAGGCATCTAGTTGTACTGTAAAGTGTTTTGGGTCCTAAGTTAAAGTATTTGTAGAATTTGTGTTGGAGAGACTCATCTTTGGCCCATAACGTCTTCATGATCTGATTGATGGGTGGAGTACAAAACCAACATGGAGGAAAATCTGAACTTGAGGATATTTTTCTTATTTGTATAGAGACGATAATAAAAAGATTTTCTAATTTTATTTTCATTTTTTTGCTCCTTGGACTAATGCAGGACAGAAAGTCATTAAACTGGGTCACAGAGAGACAGAAGTACCGCTGAAAGCGCCATCATTCAGAATAGCTGGAGAGTCTCTGAATGATCTCATGAACCCAGACGGGATTACCAACGCTTTTGTAGAACTCTTCAAAATAAATTAACCCGATCTCTCAACATCACCCGTGTCTTCCATGTAGTGATGAGGCTTTTGACAGAAGCTCCTCCCACACAGTTTTTAGGAAAGCAAGTCTAAACAGAACTTATAGATGGGAATTTGCCATAGAACTGACGTTCAGTATGGATCCGGGTCATCCACACAGCTCTTTTGTTCCTGATTTTGTCTTTATTCTGAATCTCGGCAGGTTTGTCCATCCCCGCTTTGGGCAGATCAAATGCATCCGAACCCTGAGAGCCGTGCAGAAGGACGAGGAGCTCACGGTTGCCTACGGTTACGATCATAAGCCCACGGGACAGAATGACCCAGAGGCTCCCGATTGGTACATGCAGGAGCTGGAGGTGTTCCAGCAGCAGCAAGGAGATGCTGCTGGACAGTGACGACCCGGCTGATCACCTTCAGACTCTTCTCCCACATCGCAGGAATCTGGAAGTCCTCCTGCAGCTGCTAACCTCTGTCTGACTGGAGGCCTCGTTTGGGGCAAAGTTGCACAAGAACTATGCAAGAAACCAAAAATATTTGACTTTTCAAATGTTTTTCATCCTCTCTCATCTAACAAATAACTCATCCTGACATTTTCAGGGTTTTTTTTTCAGTTTTATCAGGAAAAACTGACACTAATCTTTCCTGGACATTGTTACCATCATTTGCCAAAACCAACCACTTAAAATGTGGATTACTCGATAACCCCGCCCCCTAAAAACCCAGTCTATGTACCATTTCATGTCATCTTAACAAAGGGTCATGTAAACTGTTACCTGAAGTGAGTTTGTTACAGAGCTGTGGTGCATTTTTCTAATCCGGTTACACGAGTTTAACTCAACAATAAAAGGTCAAAATGAACTAATTTGATTCATATATTTGTCTTTGAATGAAAAAAGATCTCATTCAGTCATGAGTATATCTTTAAAGAGCTCCCATCGTACTAAAAACATTATGACAACTTAATATATCAAGTTTTTTGGAGGGTTAAATCCTCAGGGTTGATAATTCTGCTCTTAAATAATAATAATTAAAAAAAAACTTTAGAAAACCTGACTCAGTCATAAATCATGATAAACAACCTGAAGGCTTTTAAGGTAAATAGAAAATGATTTGAATTGTACACATTAGAGACTTCCTATAAAGCTTTATGCTTTTAAAATCTATATTTTAAAATCGGTTAAATACTTGGAAATGTATTACCGTAATTAAAAAAAAAAAAATTTTCCCCCTTTACAACATAGTACTAGATCCGCTTCACGTTTTTTCAATTAAGACTTTAAAGTCCTAAAAAACTTTTATCTTTGCACTCAAAAGAACAAAATATTTATGTTTTTCTTAATTTCAGTAAATATATATAAAGAAGTGTTTATATGGGGTTAAATTAGGGTTATATGAAATTAAAGTGAAGAAATATCTAATTGTAAAAAACATTTTTTGAAGATTTGAAAACAGTTTTAAACTAGAAAGTGTACATAACATCGAAGTAAATAGGTTTTTTTAAATATATATTTTTTAAACTTGAAAAAACATTAACATTTAAAAAAAACTTTAATGCTAGAATAAAAAACTTTTAATTGAAGACTATTACCAAATGAAAAAATGTATTTGTAACTGATACTGTTTGTATTTTTTGTTTCATTGTTTCATAATTTACAATTTTAATTCAGACAAATTTACTAATTTTTTTTTTTCATATATTCAATATTTTTAAATTGTTTACATAAGTTCAATTTGTTTACATATTTTTTTATTTGATAAATTCATTTCTTAGGTTGTTGACATCCAATTTTTCTCTTAGACCTTATATATATATATATATATATATATATATATATATATATATATATATATATAATTCACAAATAGTTTTTTCTTAATTTTTTTATTTAATTTAATGTATTTAATATTTATTTTACATTTTATAGATATAAACATATTCAGATATTTTATTTATATTTAATTTTTATATTTATTTATATATATATTTACATTTAAATGCATCAAATTTTTATTTTAAAATGTTTTTAAGTTTAAAATATTAATTTTCATTAGTTTATGTTTAAATTATATATAAACTTATATTTATTAACAAGTATTTTCCTCACTTTTTTATATTTCCTTCAAATTTATTGCCCTTTAGGCAATAATTGTTTTCACATTTTTGTGTTTCAAATGTATTTATATATGTATATTTTTTAATTCACTTTAAATTAATCTGGATTTGTTATGTAATCTCGTTCCTCAAAAACCTTTGTACCTCTCCCAGCGAAGGGGCGTGGCCTGTGCGCCTGGCAGTCCAGACTCAGGGCGCAGAGAAACCCTCGTTTCACCTGCTGTGGTCATCCAGGTTAATGGATAAACTTCCTCCGCCTCTCACTTCCCGCTGCTTCTTCTGCTGATGTTTCCAGCTCTGGTTTCGCTTTCAGAGACTCGATGTTCTCCGTCCTCAGAGTTGTGAGACTGAAGCATCAAACGCGCAAAGATCCCGCGTTTCCACCGCACATCTCCCCCGCGCGCGTTCATGCCGCGGAATGGACCGCTACAGGTATTTTATTTTCAACCAGAGGGGCGTTCTGATCCTGGGGATCCTCCAGATGGCCTGTGCGGGTCTGTGCGTGGTGTGCGGCTTCATGGACGCCGTTTTCCGCAAAAGCACGCCGCTGAGCCGCAGCAGGACGCCGCTGTGGGGAGGACTGGTGAGGCGGAGAACTTTTCCCGCGGTCGCAGATCACCTTTGACTGGGAAAGCGGTTAATAATTGTCATACATGTGTGTTTAAATCGGCTCTGTGTGGTTTCAGATCATGGCCTCTCCGGGGGTTTTGGCTCTTTTTGCCTCCCAAAGGAAAAATTCAATTCTGGTAAACTTTACAGTTTTGATTTTATTTATTTTCTGTCTTTGTGGTTTTAGCCCATCCATTTTTAAAAAAAGGCGAAAAATATTAGTAGAATCTATCATTTTTGTCTTCAAAGAAACGTACTAAAACGAACAAGGAGAAAACACCTGTTGTGAAGCACGAGGGTGGTTGTATCATGATCGGTAAACTGCAACTAAATGGAACATTTTGTGGGTTTTAATTTATTCTATGGAACCAATGACTTCAGTGTTTTGCCTAAGAACCCTTTGACACATGGTGGGAATCGAACGTGCAACCTTCTTAATGTAAGTGGGTCTACCGCTGTACCACAGCCGCCCATGGTTGGGTCTAGCTGGAATGAGCAGCGTGGGATCGCTCTGGTTCGGGTGGCAATCGAAGGCGAGCGCCTCGGTGGCAAAAATCCCATTCGTGGAAATCGTCTTTCGGGACAATTTAAAGCCTAATTTCCTTCATATATGTCCTCCATCATGGACAAAAACATAGTAAAAACTCCATTAAAGCTGTTTTTATCGGAGAGGGTCCTTTAGAGTTTTTATTCTAAAAAAACCCAAAACTTTTAGCTTTACTGTTTGTTCCTAGAAGTCTGTTATTTTTCAGGGAACTATAATAATAATAATAAACATTTCTCTTTTAATGTGTGAACCATCATGAAAGCAGTTAATTAGAATTGGAGGTGGGCATTTTCAGCTCATCAGTATTGGATCTAGGGCTGCCACGATTAGTCGACTAATCGATGACTAATCGACTATTAAAATAATCGACAACTAATTTAATAGTCGATTAGTCGTTACTTTATATTGTATGAAGTCAGATTGTAGTAAAGTTGAAAGTTATAATAGCATTCTGCTAGCTTTTTGGAATATTTTGGCATTTATTAAGGTTTTTTAGGCTATTTTGGAGTTTAGCTAATATTTCAGCAGCATGCTAGCTATTTCGGCTAACTTTAGCTTTTTACGTTTTTTAGGCAACTTTTGAGTTTAACTTATATTTCAGCTATATGCTAGCTGTTTTGGCTAATATAGTATTTTTCCATTTTTTTAAGGCTAATTTGGAGTTTAGCAAATATTTCAGCAGCATGCTAGCTATTTAGGCTAACTTTGGCTCTTTTTGTTTTTTTGGTAAATTTGGCATTTAACTAATATTTTAGCTGGTTATCAACTTCAGCATCTTTACATCCACTTTGGCCATGAACAGATTAGTCGACTAATCGGAAAAAATAATCTGTGATTAGTCGACTATTAAAATAATCGTTTGTGGCAGCCCTAATTGGATCCTCGTCGATGTTTATCAGATAAACAAGAAGGATTTGAAAACACGTTTTCTTCATTTTTCAATCTAAAACTGTTTTGTTCTGTTGTAAAAATGATATAAATGTAGATAAAAGCATTTTTTTTTCCCAAAGTGCATAAATGGCTTTTATTGATTTTTAATCCAGGCTTTCTGTTCGTAAGCTTTACCTGTCTCTTCTCAGGTGAGCGTGATGGTCGTGGCGGCCGGTCTGTCCTGCCTGGCGTCCGCGGTCATAACGGGTTACTGTGGGCTGACTCTCACCTACGGAGAGGAAGACGAAGATGTGTTCCACCACACGAACACTCCTGAAGTGGTAAACCAACCCCTGCGAACCGCAACAAAACTCAACTAAAGTGAATAAAAACTGATCCGAACTCGCCGTGGACAAACGCTGTCACCTTCCCGCAGACGTTCGTTCTCCATCGGCTGGTGAAGGGCGCCAACTCCACCATCATCCTCACCTGTGTGATCAGCTTACTCCTCTCGTCGCTGATCGCCTTCGTGGGCTGCCGCAGCCTCCCCTCCTGTGGTTGCTATGACAACCGAACCGGACTGGTAGGAAGTTCAGCATCGTAGATTTCAATCTTTTTTTTTTGTGCTCTTCATTCAAACACAGTTATTACTTCAATGCAAAAGGTTGACATATTTTTACCCTTTTCAGGAAACCCTGGTTCCTCAGAGTGACTCTGCAGACACAGAGATGGTGTGCACGTGGCAGGGTAAGGACGTTGAGAAACTTTTCAGGAAGTAGACTGTCCCCAAAGCCTTTTTTTCTCATGTTTAGATAAAAATTATTTTTGCAGATAAAATATAAAAAAGAAGAATTAAGGGGACAAAAATTACACTTCTATTTAAACAGTTAGAAAAATTGTTTCACGTTAAATTGTGTTAATTAAAAGGTAAATTATTAATTTAAATTATTTAACTCAAATCCTGTTTAAAACTGAACTGTGGGGTTTCACTTTTTAACTGCTGCAGAGATGAAGAATTATTAAAGGTGACGCAACCGTTTGGGTTGATCTTCTGTGACGACTAAAGCTTGAATGCGACTGCGGAAATGCCCTCGTGTCCATCAGGACATCGGCGTGTCTGATAAAAAGGAGCCGTTCAGACTAATAAAACAATTATATATATATATATAGCACACGGGAATGCAGTGACTTCACTCTGACATCTGCATGAAGTCAGATGAGTTTAGATGGAACGGACGTTATTATCAGTCTGTTCTGTTCTTCCTCCTCACTTTATCTACTCATTTTTGTAGAGAAAAATGTTGGGGAAGTATTAAATATTGACTAGTATGAATACGATCGAATCTGCCTGTTCTGAGCTTTGAGGTTTTCCTTGATGTGAAGCTGCAGGGACTGTCAATAAAGAACTAAAAAACAACCCAAACAAACAATATTAATTTCTTAGTGGCTTACCATAAATATTCTCAAAAACATCACAATTACTCATTATTGTTAAAAAAACTCTACAGGAACCTTTAATATCATTACTCTTTCTTTTAGATTGAACCAAAGTGTTTACTCAAACACATAATTTGTAGACGTGTCCTTAACTTATTGCTTTAGGAGTTGGAGTCTTAAAAAAAGGTTTCAAAAATGAAAAAAAAGAAGAAAAAACGCAAACATGTATATTAAAAATGTAATCTTAAAAAAATATATCATAAATAATAAAGAATTATTTCTGAAAACAAAAAAGTTTTTTACGTAAAACAAAAGCAATAATATAAATAATTATAAAAAAAAAAAAAGATTCCAGAAATTAAAACAAAGCAAAAATCATTTCGAAGTACAAAAAAAAGCATTCCAAAAAACAAAACAAAGAAATATTTTCCAAAAAACCCAAAAATATCATTAAGGAAAAAAAAACATCTTTTCAAAATACATAAAACAAAAAAAAAAATCAATTTGAAAACAAAAATTGTTCAAATACAAAATAATAATTTACAAAAAAAAAAACAGAAAACCAAACCAAAAAATCCCTCCGAAAAAACACATTTATTAAACATGGAGTGTCTTTTCATTTCTACGCTGATGATAGTCAGATCTACCTCCCAATCAAGAAGAACGGCTCCTCCCTTAAACAATTAATGTCATGTTTACATGTAATCCGAACATGGCTGGAGAGCAGCTTCTTGAGTCTTAATGAAAAGAAAACTGAGGTGTTGGTAATTGGCCCTAGCAACCGCTGTGACCCTTCCACTTTGGACCTGGGCCCCCTGGCTTCACATTTTAAACACACTGTCAAGAATTTGGGTTTTATTTTGGATAGTGATTTTAAGCTTGACCATCACATCACTTCTGTAGTGAAGCAGAGCTTTTTTCATCTTAGGCGGTTGTCTGCGGTGAAACCTTTTTTAACCCTGCAACAGTTTGAGACAGTGTTCCACGCTTTTATTACATCTCGGCTGGATTATTGTAATTCCCTTTTATTCGGGGTTAGCCAGTCCTCTCTTTCACGGCTGCAGCTGGTTCAAAACGCCGCTGCTCGAATGCTGGTTGGAGCACGACAGAGAGAACACATCACACCCATCCTGGCTTCCCTCCACTGGCTGCCTGTTTGTTTTAGGGTTCAGTTTAAGATTCTTTTGTTTTTAAATCCTTGAATGGTCTCTCCCCACCTTACCTCTCAGAGCTTCTCTCTCCCTACACTCCTCCTCGGTGCCTCCGGTCTGCTGATCAGCTGCTCCTGGAGGTACCGAGAGCTAAGAGGTGTGAGGGGGAAGCTCGAGCTTTCTCCATTTGTGCCCCAAAGCTTTGGAACGCTCTGCCTTTTAACATTCGTGATGCGTCCTGTCAATTTTTAAAAATAAGCTTAAAACCCATTTTTACAGTCAAGCTTTTAATGTTCCATGAGCTTCTGCTCTGTTTTTACTTTGTTCTTACTCTGTTTTTAACTCTTTTACTGTCTTGGTTTTTAGTTGTTTTGTGCTTGTATTTTATCTATTAGTGTTCTTGGTGTTTTAATGTACAGCACTTTGTAGCAGTCTGCCTGCGTTAAAGCGCTCTATAAATACATTTGATTTGATTTGAAATATCCTAAAAATTATATATTTTAAAAACAGCGTCCCTCAAAGTTGACCACACCCACAACGTTCAGGTTACAACGTTCGCTGCTTAAGCTGTTTTTGGGATTGACTCATGAAAATAAAATATTTATACTGTTCAATATTTAATTCTTCTCAAACTTTTTGCTTTCTAAAGTTTGTAGATTAAAAAAAAAAAAAAAACAGTCTGGAGATTTTGTGACAAACACATAAACAAAACAGACACGGTTCATGTCAATTGTCCATTGACTGTGAAATTGTACAAATTGGATTTACGATGATAAATTTGCTTGATGGAAACACAACAATTTAGAAAAAACTTGCATTTATTGAAGAAAAGTTTTGTGTCTTTTCTTCTTTTAGTTTTCATGATCAGATGTTGTATTTCCTGTATTTTGTAATTCATATTTTTTTATTTTAATTGAAAACAAAATGCTTCTATACTTTATTGTGATGTAGTTATTTTCTGTTTCCAGCTGGAGACGATGACCGGATCTTCAATTCTCCAGCGCAGCCGGTTTACAGAGACACTGTGGAGCCGCAGGAGGCGGCGGCGGCGGCGACGGCGACCTCCTCCAGACCGCCTCCTTACAGCAGGATGGCCTGACGCCTCCATGATTGACAGACTGGTTCCTTCTGGACCCAGAAAAGCTCAGATAATATTGAACATTATGAATATGCATCCATGTAATTGATGTTTGATTTCCTTTTCGTTTTGAAAGTTTATGCATTTATTTGTGCTTTAGTGTTTTTAATAAATAAAACTAGATTTTTTTTGTAAATAAAACAACAGTTTTGATGGTTTTATGTGATTTATTGCAAGGAGAGTAAATCATCATAAATGTGTCACTTTTCCATCTGTTTCCTCGTGTTGCTTTTGTTTTGTTTTTTTCCCCTCAGTCTAATGCTGACAGGAGCTTTAATAAAAGAAAAAGGCCTTTGGAGCAACAGAAAGAAGGACACTTGAGCAGAAGGAAGCTGCTGTAACACGACCACAGGACCAGCTGTGGCGTGAAGCAGATCAGCACATGCAAACGGCAGGGGTGAGCTTTAAGGTGAGGTTCTGGTGGAATGACGGAA
Organism: Oryzias javanicus; assembly: GCA_003999625.1. NCBI lineage: Eukaryota > Metazoa > Chordata > Actinopteri > Beloniformes > Adrianichthyidae > Oryzias > Oryzias javanicus. The sequence goes on from CM012446.1 coordinate 3,690,955, forward strand.
ACAGAAACTTACTGTAATTTAGAAATCCCACCAACATTTAATAAAATAAAAGCAGTCATATTTGATGCTAGGTGTCAGAAAAACCTAATTTATCACAGTAGGTTTTTAATTGTTCGTATTTTTCGCATGGTGCAAACAGAACTTTTTTGGGATTTGATTTTCAGAACCGGTTCCGTTCCACAGCATCTTCCCTTGATCATTTTGAAGGAACACGAGTGCAAAAGTGCAGCTTTTCTTTCTTCCTCTCTTCACATTCATCTTCAGGAAGTGAGCAGCCACCCCCCTTTTATTTATTTTTTTTTTTTTTTAAATCATACCAAACTCGACCACAAGCACTGAAATGTGTTCGGACGTCCTCTGGAGCTCAGCAGCCGCCGCAGCCCCAGCTCCGGGACGCCTCGCCGCCCGCGCCCCTCCCCCCGTTCAGGCTAACCGTGCCCCCCGACCCCTCCGGAGGCTGACTGAGGACCAGCGGCTTCTGAGACTTCAGCTTGTGGGCCACGGTCATAAAAATGGCCTCCACGTGGTCACTGTTCCGCTGGTTCCCGTCCCCCTGACTGTTGGGGTCCTTGGCTGACGTCTCGAACAGCGGCATGGAGTGAGAGTCCGCGAACTGCTGCGCCACGTCCGTGCCCACCTGCACCGAGTCCTGCAGGTCGCACTTGTTCCCCACCAGGATCCTGGGGACCTCTGTGCCCAGAGAGTGCTGCTTGCACTCCTCGATCCAGGCGGGGAGGCTGCGGAAGCTGGCGGCGTTGGTCATGTCGTAGACGAAGACGACGGCGTGCACGTTGCGGTAATAGTGCTGGACCATGGACTTCCTGAAGCGCTCCTGGCCCGCAGTGTCCCACAGCTGGATCTGAAGGTGATTGAAGGTGAAAAAGAAAATCATTTAACGTCTAAAGAATTCAAAACCTTCACTGTGTTTTGATTGGATGGTTTTAGGCCGTATTTAGAGTTTTTTTTTAAAGATTCCAATAATCTTTTGATCTATTTTCAAAGCTTTCCTAGTGGTCTTTAATTATTATTATTCAATTTTTAGCCAAAATTTATTAAAACAAATATATATAACATTCAAGGACATATTTACTCTAGAGCGGCAGGAGTTCATCCTCCACTTCCCATCGTCCATCAGTTAAACATGCTATCTCGTTAGCTTAAAGCCCCTCCCAACATTAGTGGAGCAACAAAACAGATCTAAGCAGCCGCACAGTTCTGATCCAGATTCCAGCTTGGATGAGGAAAACATACTCAGATCCCTTTTTCTGCAAGTAGATGATTTGGCTAACGAAATACTAAGAAATCCAATTTCAAGCTAAATTTTCTTTACATAAATGTCCATCATCAGAAAAATGTCAAAAATCCCCATTTTCATCAGAGTGGGTCTTTAAACACCAAAATACGAAAGGTTTTTTTTCATCCCATTCAGCTTCAAAACTGAGATTGGATCAGAATCCAGGAATCATTTTCAAAATTAATACTCTATTAACCAATTCTAAATGTATTTACAAGTCTGCACAGTTCCACTAAATATTAAATTTCTAACCCAAACCAATAAATTGTCCAGGTTTCCACTTTATTTTCTATATTTATTTAAACTTTTATGTCATAAAATGTTGGGTCAGGACCTTGTGAATGTTTTACAATCCAGTAAACAATATTGTTTTTGCACCAGTAATGTTAAGGGTGGGGTTTTGAGAGGCTGTAAGATGGCAAGAGAGCAGCATGTAAACAAACGGATGATGGGGAAAGGAGCAGGCAACTCCATGACAATGGTCCCGCCCACAACTCTGAGACAAATTTCTAATGAACTGCTGCCGCTCTGCAGAAACTATTTCATATGTTTTAAAAAAAGATCAAAATAACTGGGAATGCTTTGAAAAAAGATCAGGAGATTATCTAAATCTGTAAAATACTTTGGTTTTCAGTTTTATGAAAAGTGCTTTATAAATAAAGTTTTTTTTTATTATTATTAAACAACTTACCCATAACTATCAAGTTAAAGGTGGAGAGTTAATAAAGGTTATAATAATGTTTTTTTTTTTTGTTTGTTTTTTTTTTTTACATGAAACTAACAATAAAAGATCCAAAATTAAGATTTGAAGAAAATCTTAACTCCTAATTTTTTAATTAAAATTGTGGTTTCATGATTACTTTTGATTTAATTAATATTTTTTATTATTTTGATTTTTGTTTTTTTAATGAGTGCAAATTGTTTGTTTTTTATGATTCCTACTATAAATACAAACCTAAATTCTGTGATATTACAGTTTATCTGACATTATTTTCACTCCTTAAAAAAAAAAAAAAAACTTTATTTAAACCATAGGTTGAACAACACAAACATCTCCACTGTTTTCTGGTTAACCATCACCAAAAATAAAATTGTGGTCAAAATCAAATTATGTTTTCATTGGTCGTGATCTCATCAGGATGATTGGACCGGACCGTGATCGAGTTTTCCAGCTGTAGGTTCTGGTTCGGGAGGGCGGACGTGTCTCCGCGGCTCACCTTGATTTTCTCGCCGTCTATCTCCACCAGCCTCTCCCTGAAATCCACCCCGATCGTGGCCTCGGTTCTGTCGGGGAACTTCCCGGCGCTGAAGCGGTAGGTCAGGCAGGTCTTCCCCACCCCGGAGTCTCCGATCACGATGATCTTGAAGATGCGAGTCCTCGGCGGAGGAAGAGCCGCGTTGGTGAGCGAGCTGGGGAAATCACAGCCGCTGTCCGCCATGACAGTCCGACTGCCTGCGCTGGTCAGCGGAGGAGGAGGAGGAGTTCTCAGCGGCGCGCGGGCTTCCACCACGCGGCGGACTGGAGAATTAACATGCTCTCAACCAAAGTCAAATGCAAAAATCCTAAATAAAATATTAAAGAATACAAAAAATAATCTGCATCCAAACAAGAGTCTGCAAATCTGCCGAGACGCCACGTAAAGTCTACGAAGTCTCTTCTCGCGAGATTTGTGAGCTTGAAATTCCCAGCCCATGTTTACATGAACTGGGGTGTTGGGTATTCAAAACTTTTGCTTACATTTGTACATTTTGAAAAAATGTGGAATGGTAAATAAAAGTGCCAGCTAATCACATTATTTTGGCAAATTTCATATTTATTAATTCAACATTTTCCCCCCAATAACAGAAAGACCAATGAAAAAAACATACTCTGTACTATCTTCAAAAGCATAAACAAACAAACAAACTGTAAATTCCTTTTGAAAGCTGTCTGAATATTTTGAATATATTGTAATGTGTTTTATTTATAATTTCCTGCAATTCTCTTTTTTAAAATCTCCTTATGTTGTCCGTCTACACACAGCGAAATAAAAAGGTAAAAGTCAGACAACTAGGAGAAAACTGACATGTTTACAAACACCCAATTGCTTAATTCTGGTCAGATAACACACCTCAGCTGTAAACTTTTTTTTCTTTGGCAAAATGAAAACTGCTTATGTCATGCTGACTGGTGGCAAAGACCCCTCACAAAAATGTCATTTTTTTTCCCCTTTCTTTGCTCCTTGATTAAATTAAAATTTTCTCTTGAAAAAAAGTATGATAAGTAAAAATTTGCAGAAATTCAACCAGCGAAATCAGATCGACGGGGTCACTGGGTTGCTGGAGCCTAATGTTGTCTGTCACTACAATCACACAAAAATAATCATACCCGTATAATTAGGATCATCATTTGACTAATGATAAGGTGATTTGATCTCTTATTATTAGAACATGTATTATCACACCTGCATGAAAGAGAAGGAGAAACTTATCTCATGTACTGTAAATGGAAAGATGAGCAGAATGTTGAGCCTATAAAATCATCTCTTAGCAGCTGGATGTCCCTGAGAAAAAAGCTGAAAATATTTTTAAAAGTGCCTAAATAAGCCATTTTTTTACCACCAATCTCCACCAGCCACAAAGTTTTTGGGAAAATGCACTTTGGGTAGATTCCTTAAAATTTGAGATTGCAATATCACTTCTATCAGTGAGAAAGAAGTAGAAAAGAAGATGAGAAGCCTTGGTCATGGTCTGAGGCTCAGATGATCCTTTACCTGAATCTGTGCACAGATTAACAAAAACTTCCAAACTTTCAGGGTTTATTGGAATCAAGTATGTCGCCAAGTTTGACTTCAGTCACAAAAATGGAGACAATAACAATCTGCAAAACAACCAGCTGAAAACATCAAAGACTAAGAGCAAAACTTTGAGGAATTTTGTTGTGTTTTTTTCTGTGACAAGTGGTCTAATCCACAGACCGTTTTGGAACCATGTCACGATTTATGACTCAAATACCTTAAATTACATGATGTACAATGAATTTCTTAACATTTTGAGCATTGCTTCTAAAATGTTTGGTTGCCAAAGAAAGGTTATTTTAAATTAAGGACTATTGCAGACTTAAATTTGACTAATTTTTGGAAATGTTGTGATTTTTTTATAGTCTTGTCACAATTTTAATTATTTGTTTCCTTTAGTTAACAGGAGGGGTAATAACAGTTTTGTTATATTGTGTAGCTGTTTCACTCTTACTTAAACTGATATCTCAGGAAATTGAATAATTTTAGACTATTTTTTAATAATTCCAGACTGCTTTATATAATTTTGATGATTTCTCTTGATACATGGAGATGTGTTAAATATTTATCTCAAACAAGTTACCCTATAATTGGGAAATAAAAGTTTCACCCAGCATCAATGGTTTATTTAACTTCCCACTGATGTAACACGTGAAAACTGCGAGCATCCGCCGTTACATCATGACCTTCACATGCCCACTGGAAGCGCCTGTCCTGTTCTTGGCCAGAATACAGATACATGTTAAAATCCCCCTATTAATATTAATTATGGAACATTTACTGGGTTAGTTTTACGAACATTATTATTAGATTTTTATACACATATATGTACAGTAAAATAACTCTAAAATTAATTTTAAAGTAGAAAAAAATATTCAGGCAGTTTACGGACTACTAAAGACGGGGTCCCTTGGCGGTGCATGGTGCAACATGTGTAGGATAGTTCCAGAAGACGCTTCGCAGCAGAGCTGGGCGGTCATTCCGACTTTACCCTCCGGGACGCAGCATTTATAAGACTGCATCAACCAAGAGAACAAGACTTTGTGGATCTTGTTTTTGGTTTTGATCAGTTGTGAAGCTATACGAGTTCCGGACGTTTTTATTACATTTGTAAGCTCGCTAGCTCTTCTGGAAAAACAAAAATGTTGAGCGCTGCCAGAAGCATTTCAAGGACTCTGCCGACAAGGTCGTGCTCCAGGAACGTGTCATCTTTGGTGAAGAAGGTAAACTCCAAAATGTCCACCTACGAACCGTCAATGTGTTACTTTTTTTTTGCTAAATTTCGTGCGAAGTGACCGGGTGCTTTCATGCTAATAGTGCTAGCATGCTAACACTTTTAGCATGAGGCCGCTTTGAGCGTCGTGACTGTCAAAAGTCACGTGCTTTGTATTGCGAAGCTACACATTTTAGTGGTTTAGTAGTAATAGAGCGTCCAGAAATGCAGTTACTGTCAAAAGTACCGACTGATCTACTTTAAAGTGATTAAGAAATTTCGAATGGCCAAATGGACGTCACTTGACTTGACCCCTACGGGTGCCGGGAAGCGTGGATTTGAAGGCTATATCACCTAAAGAAGTTCGTTTAGGCGTTTCAGAATTAAAGTTATATATCATTAGGGTTGTGGGGAACTTTGACCTTCACGGAGGTCTCCCCACCCCCATAAATTCTCCAACACCTCACATGGTTCAGCCAACACTGAGCTATAACTCAAATATCTGGTTCATAGAAATATTTCTGCTTTCTACGAACGCACCTGTTCATGTTCTGTTGTGATTGAGCAGGTGTTTTACCATTACAGGCATGTTGGAGTGGCTTCAAACCAGATGTCCTTGGAAACCTGTCCAGAAGAAACTATGCGTAAGTTATTTAGTGGCTGAATTCACTTAAATTGTACATTTGCGGGTGAATTAATTCACGTTTAGTTGCCATATTTGTAAGGACGGACTGTACAAAGTGGTAGTAAGTGTGTAAACATCTCTCTGCTTTAGATCTGAAGCCATCAAGGGTTCAGTCATCGGCATCGACCTGGGAACCACCAACTCGTGTGTCGCCGTCATGGAAGGGAAACAGGCCAAGGTGAGGATTAGCTGGCATGCCATGGATGCAGGCGTCAAACCCTCAAGCTTTTCACTCTCTTTAGATCTCACTTTGGCATCAATATTCAGTTTTTGACAAATACCTAATAAAAAAACCCCACTTGTTTGTTTTATTGTCCCATTTGATAAAAACATTACAATTGAATTAACCTCTTTTTTTATTAAAGGAATGATGAATACAGCATAAGAACGTAACATAATTCTAAATAGAGATCACAATTATTTTTAACTACCACAAACAAGAACATAACATATATCCTTTTATTACAAATTGGTTATTAAGAGTGATAAAAAAAAAAATCCTCAGAAGTGGAAAAAATAAACTAAATAAAATGAAAAATGCTATAGTTAATTAATGTAACTAATCCCAAGATTTTGCAAATGTTAATTGCTTTTTTAAACTTTTTTTAAGCATTGATTGATTTTAACTAGTGCTAAAATATCAGTAAGAAAAATTAAGATTTCTTTTGTTAGCAAATTTACTTTTTTGAATATGAAATTTAGCAACGAAGGGAAACATATTTATTGGAAAAATCTTTGATTAAAACGACAAAAACCAAAAATTCACACTAACCCTTATTTTTGGCTATTAGAGCAGTGCAAGAAAAAATATTCTGCAGTCTGTTCCATTGACTAATGAGTCACTTTTTATGTTCTTTGTTGTGCACATTTTGGTTAAAAAAAAAAAACAAACTTAAATACAGTTGGTGAGATGCCTCAGGAATTATGAAACCCTTTGCCTACACTCAGGTCAGTTTAAGTTTAATCAAAAAACATTAAATTAAAATTAAATGTTTTAAAGTAAATTTAAAAGGCAAATGAATTATCACATTTTTACCTATCTTAGTTTTTTTTTTTTTATTTATGTATAATTCATAATAGTATTTTGGAGGTTTAACAGGCCGAGTGAAATTAAAACTATTACACAACTAGCTGGTTTCCCTTTACTTCATTGAATCTTTTAGATTCAACTTTTTAATCTGTAATTCATTGGCAGGTTTATGTCAAATTAGTTTCAAGATTTAAGACTTTTTGCCTTTCTAATTTTGTCTTGTGCGCCTTTTGAACAAATATAAAACATCCAACTTTTAAATATCTTGTTTCATTTCTGCACATAACTCATGAATGAGATTCTAAGAACTGTTCAGTTGTTGGGTTTTGCTGATGCGACCTTCATGATCCTCCAGGTGCTGGAGAACGCAGAGGGAGCCAGGACGACTCCTTCAGTCGTTGCTTTCACAGCAGAGGGGGAGCGTCTGGTGGGCATGCCGGCCAAACGCCAAGCCGTCACGAACCCGCAGAACACGCTTTACGCCACCAAGAGGCTGATCGGACGGCGCTTCGACGACCCAGAGGTCCAGAAGGACCTGTGAGTCTCCGAGCTGCGAAAAAGTTTAACGTTCACGTCTGAGATGATTGACCGTCTCTCCTCTTCTTCACAGGAAGAACGTCCCCTTCAAGATCACCCGAGCGTCCAACGGTGACGCTTGGGTTGAAGCTCATGGCAAAATGTATTCTCCCAGCCAGATGGGAGCCTTTGTTCTGATGAAGATGAAGGAGACTGCAGGTGAGGAAGCAGTCTGAGGTCATTACAGTTTTATGATGACCTGCATGGATCTGAAAGTTGTTTTGTTTTCTCAGAGAACTACATGGGAACTAAAGTGAAGAACGCCGTAATCACAGTTCCAGCTTACTTCAACGACTCTCAGAGACAGGTAATCCATCCTAACCTCTGATCAAAAATGTCTTCATCTTAAAATTCCATTTATGAGTATTTCTTATTCAAATTGTTGTAAATCAGGAAAACTTTTTGTTTGAAAAATAGGCGTAAAGTTTCACCAAACCTTTTATCAGAATGCAAATATCACATTTTTAAATGTTGTGCAACACTTTTGTGTGAATATATTTGCAGGGAGAACAATAGTTTGAGCTGCATGTGACGTCCTGCAGTTCAGTTCTCCAAATGTGAATGAAGTTCATAGAAAAACCATCAAGTGAATTTAATCCTACTGGAAAGATGGATTCACTCTGCAGAGTTTAAGTATTTATGGCACAGATCATAAAAGTAGAATTAGAGAAGTAAAAGCTCAAAGACTTTAAATAAATTGGTGCCAAAATCTTTAACATTTTTGTGAAACTTGTTTAAAGTAAAAGCTTTAAAAGTTAGTCAACGATTATTTTAATAGTCAACTAATCAAGTCATGCAGATGTAAAACACACATCATTCGCTTTAAACTAACTAAAAACTAGATATATAGCATTACCTGCGATAGTGCTAGTGTGAATGCTGTAAGCTGTTGGCCATTGAATATAATAGTGCTGATAGCTGAAAATGATAGCTAAAAACACTGAAGCTAATAGATCCAAACGCTGAAGCTCATAGCCAGTTAAAACATTTGTTTAATGCCAAACTAGTCTAACAAACTGAATAAAAGCCCAAATTAGCCAAAATAGCTAACTTGTTGCTAAAATATTAGCTAAACTCCAAAATAGCCTAAAAAGACTTTAATTAATGCCAAAATATTCCAAAAAGCTGGCAGAATACCATTTTAATTCTTAACTTTGTGACACTCTGACTCCATAATCAACTATTAAGTTCGTCATTGACTATTTTTATAGTCGATTCGTCGTAGATTAATCGCGTCAGCCCTATTTTCTGATGACATACACCAGTCTTGTTTATTTCCCCCAGTTTTTCAACAAACGTTTGCTTTTCAGGCGACCAAAGACGCGGGTCAGATCGCCGGTCTGAACGTCCTGCGTGTGATCAACGAGCCGACGGCGGCCGCTCTGGCCTACGGTCTGGACAAGAGCCAGGACAAAATGTGAGCGCACGTTGCTGCTGTTTTTCCAGCTCAAACAGCCTTGACTTTGCTGAACTGCGCTATGGTTTTCCCAGCATTGCTGTGTACGATCTGGGCGGAGGAACCTTCGATATCTCCGTCCTGGAGATCCAGAAGGGAGTGTTTGAGGTCAAGTCCACCAACGGAGACACCTTCCTGGGAGGAGAGGACTTTGACCAGCACCTTCTTCGACACATCGTGAAGGAGTTCAAGAGAGAGGTGGGCCGTCGGTCCGTTCGTTTGTTTAGTTGACGTCGGATGTTTTTGTTTACGAGGTTTGTCGTCTTTGCAGTCCGGCGTGGACCTGATGAAGGACAACATGGCTCTGCAGAGGGTCCGAGAGGCGGCGGAGAAGGCCAAGTGCGAGCTGTCGTCTTCTCTTCAGGTACTGAAGAACCAGAACCCGAACCAGAAGCTCGTCCAGCGCTCAGTCAGCTGTCCAGACGTGCTTGGTGTCTGGAACGGCGTTACAGTGCTGGTAGAGGAAGCTCCTGGATCGGCCTCACTGCAGCAGGTTCTGTTTTAGGACCTGCTGCCGCTGAGCGGTCGCAGGGCGCAGCCCGGTGAGAGTGGACCGTCCTGGTTCTGCTGCGGGACGGTCCTAGTACGGGGCTATACAAGCAAACGTACGAGAAGCGTTCCCGCCTCAGGATCAGAGTGACCGCATCGTCTTGCTTCTCGTAGACGGACATAAACCTGCCGTACCTCACCATGGACGCCTCCGGCCCCAAACATCTGAACATGAAGCTGACCCGGGCCCAGTTTGAGGGCATCGTGGCCGACCTGATCCGACGCACCGTGGCCCCCTGTCAGAAGGCCATGCAGGACGCCGAGGTGTCCAAGGGAGACATCGGGGAGGTGCTGCTGGTCGGTGGCATGACCCGGATGCCAAAGGTGAGCAGGAAAAAAATATTTCTAAAGGATTTTTTAAGCATTTATGTTTTTTTTTTTTTGGTATGAAAATATGAATATTATAAATTTATTTTCAAATCAGAAGATTTGTTTTTACAGTTTAAGAAAGTTCTTTCTTGATGTAATTTAATGCTACAAACTTTTTCTTATTATTTTTATTCAATTTATCAAAACAAATGTGAGGCTATTTTTTCTTTTAAATCAACAAATTGATCCTAAAAACACTTTTGATCTCTTTCTTTAAAACATTTTTGAATATTATTTAAAACAATTTACAGATCTATGTATTTTTAAACCAGAACTGTTTCTTTAAGAGTAAATTGGGTCTCTTGTATTTGGGGAAATGGTGACATCTTGTGTTCAACCGCAGTATTGCAGCTTCAGTTTTCTCTGGAGTTGATTGATATTGAGGACTTTTAACCCTTTGTAGTCCAAAATTTTCTTTCTTCTTTACTATTTGCTATAACAATTTAGTTAAAAAAAATTTTTTGGGGCAAAATTTAATACTTTGTTTTGTTTTTTGCCGTTTTTTTAAATTATATTAATCAATATTTCACAATAAACCTGTAGCAAAGTGTTTAACAAAGCCAATTCATTGTAGTAAAGTTGTTTTTTGTAATATTAAAATAATTTTTTCTTTTTTTTTAAAGGTAAAAATTTAGATTGGGTTATATTTTAACTAATGCAGAGACAAAATAAAGAATAAATTGAAAAACAAAGCAAAAACAGTCAAAATAATGTGAAAAAAATTTATTTTAAAACAGGCAAAGCTCCGCTAAACTGCAATGTTTCAAAAGAAAGCACAATAATGTCATATTTTTCTCAAATATTTTTAAACTTTTAATAGAAACCACACCAATAGGAGCGTCTCTGTCATTCCTACATTGTTTTAAACTTCTGATATGATCGCATTAGTGGTAGAACTAAAAAATGGAAAGACGGTGAGTAAAGTGACCCTCCTGTCCTCTGCAGGTCCAGCAGACCGTCCAGGACCTTTTCGGCCGCGCTCCCAGCAAATCCGTCAACCCCGACGAGGCTGTTGCCATAGGAGCAGCCATTCAGGGAGGAGTTCTCGCCGGTGATGTCACAGACGTCCTGCTCCTGGATGTGACTCCTCTGTCTCTGGGTATCGAGACCCTCGGCGGCGTCTTCACCAAACTCATCAACAGAAACACTACAATCCCCACCAAGAAGAGCCAGGTACCGGATATCTGCCGACAGTGCATGGATCTGCAGGAGGACCCGCTGTAACTCCTCCCCTCTTCCCGTCCAGGTGTTCTCCACGGCTGCTGACGGTCAGACTCAGGTGGAGATCAAGGTGTGTCAAGGTGAGAGGGAGATGGCGGCGGACAACAAGGTGCTGGGTCAGTTCTCTCTGGTGGGAATCCCGCCCGCTCCCCGTGGAGTCCCTCAAATCGAGGTCACCTTCGACATCGACGCCAACGGCATCGTCCACGTGTCCGCCAAGGACAAAGGAACCGGCCGCGAGCAGCAGAGTCAGTCTGAATCTGAAGCACCTGGTTTAGTGGGAAAAGTGCGGATCTTTACCTGAGCTTCTGTTGCTCCTCCCCCTCAGTCGTGATCCAGTCGTCCGGCGGTCTGAGCAAAGACGACATCGAGAACATGATCAAGAACGCGGAGCGGTACGCCGAGGAGGACCGGAGGAGGAAGGTAAGGAGGAGGAGGAGCTGCTGCTGCGTCGCTCCTCGCAGAACCGTCACTGACAGTTTCTGCCGCTGCAGGAACGCGTGGAGGCCGTCAACAACGCCGAGGGCATCATCCACGACACCGAGTCCAAGATGGAGGAGTTCAAGGATCAGCTCCCAGCGGATGAGGTACGGATGATCACGAAGGATCATTTTTTTGCTGGTTATTTGAGCTTTTAGGCTACAAAAATGTCCTTAAATTTTTATTTCAATACCAAAAAACGGTTTAGATTTTGTTTCAAGGTTTTAAAGTCAAAGTTTGCTCACGTTAGTTTCTTTTAAAGCTCTTTCTGCACTTTTTCTTATTTAAAATGTAAATTCTTTCATTACAGAAATGATCAAACTAAAAATGTACAATTCACAGATCCTTAAACAGCTATTCAGGTTGATGCCTCAGTCGGAGCCACAGAGTCAAATCAGAAGCCGATTTGCATTTATGTTATTATTGTGATAGTAAAATATTGTTGATGGTATAAATAAATAAATAAATAAATAGGAGTTATAATGGATCACAAACGCTCAGATCAATTTTCTGATCAGTAAAAAGGGACAAAATAAAAACTTTCAATGTATATTCTTGAAAGGTTTTTAAACTTAAATCTTTGTAAAAAATTCATATAAAATATTTCAAAATATGACATAAAACTGCTTTTTAATAAAATCTGCAGTACACGTGTGTGCTGAATTGTGGGAGATGATCTGTTTCACCTCTATAAATAAAACATAAATAGAAAAAAGCCTTTTTTTATAAATATGAAAAGGGGTTACAACTTGTTTTCAAAATAAGAGCTTGTTCCACATAGGATCTTCTCAATGGATCAAATGCAGGAAGTGAAAATGAACTTCAGCTGCGTTTATATGTGGCACCTTTAAATTTATGGTGCTCACACAGCTACCATTGACTGTATATAAGACAGCGGACGGGTACCGGAGCAAAACAAAACACGACGGCGAAACAACTTCCGGATGAACGGAAGTACTTCAGAAATCAGAAAATGTTGAATTGCATTGTTTTTGATTTAAAACTTTAATGGGGACACTAGAAATGATTGCTTTTTTTCTTTGTCTATGACCGTTTAGAAGGTGATAATCGTAAAAAACAGTCAATTTATTGTTTTTATTTTATATTACTTTGATACTATAAGTATTTCCCCAGCCAGCAAGGGGGCGGGGACTACAGCGGGAGTGGTCCAATCACACACAGGTTGACATTGGGGGGTTGTTTTTTCACACTCACACATAGGAATGCTTCCACGGGTGTAGCACAGATACAGGAGGGCTCACGGAGGCAGAATTGTGCCCGTTTATTTCGAGCGTGGAGTTTGACGCCATACAAATATCGTATTTTCCGCACTATAGGGCGCACTGTTTTATAAGGGGCACAAAAAAAGGAGAAAGAATCGTGAGTTTAGTTAAACTTCATTCCACTATTTAAGAAACCACTCTTATTATTATTTTAATCAATCTCCTCCCACGAAACACCTTCAGTGTTTGAATTAAACAGCTGTTAACATAGCCTGAACAGTATAATTTATTATTTAGACTCTATAATTTGGCTTACCTTAAATTCGGGTTATCGCCACTATAGTCAGGAGCCTGTATTGTTTTTTGTTTTTTTTCCACTTGATTCACCTTACAGTTTATAGTTTTCTAACAGCATTCTTTGATCCAATCTTCCTCGTTTTGTGTCTCAGTGCTCCAAGCTGAAGGAGGAGATCACTAAGGTCAGGGACATCCTGGCCAACAAGGACTCAGAAACGGGAGAGAACATCAAGCAGGCGGCCAACAACCTGCAGCAGGCGTCACTCAAGCTCTTCGAGGTGGCGTACAAGAAGGTGAGAACCCCCGCAGCTGCTTGAGTTGGTTTGATCCGAACAGAGCGTGACGCCTCACTGTTCCTGCAGATGGCAGCAGAGCGCGACAGCAGCAGCGGCAGCTCCTCCTCCTCCAGCGGGTCAGAAGGAGAGAAGAAGGAGGGTCAGCAGTAAACTCCTGCACTTGTCAGTGAAAGAAAGGACTTTTGAGCTTGGGGAGGGTGAAGGGGACGGGGGGCGGCCCCGTTCCGACTCATTCTTTCCATAATATATTATTCTACTGTGTTTTGGCAGTAAAATATTCTAGAAAATTGAAACCTTCATGTCCCACGATGTACCGTCTGTCTGTAATTTAATTTTGGCCGCATTATGTTTATTTTTACAAAGCTGTTGATTTACTTTGTTAGTAAAATTTCCTCTTTTCATTCTGACGAGTCGGATCTTTTCTCGCACATCAGGAAACTCTTCCCATCGGCTGTAGGAACGGATTTAAATGTGCTATACTGGTTCAACTTTGCTTTTAACCGTCGATATAAATGCATCTGAGGAAGAAGTCGCGCTCCGATCATTCTTAAAAAGTGTCGTGGCGCCGCTTCGCTCGTCAGCCGAGCCGGGACACATCAGACCAAGTTGGTGTTCGGACGACCCGGCGGGCACAGCAGGAGGATGGAGCTCCGCTTCGCATCCCAGATGGAACGACCAGAGAAAATATATTCTGGGGTGGAGGCGACACCGCTGCCCTCTAGTGGAGGAATGAAGGAGGTGTATTTATATCCTGTGAAATCTGGGGTTTACAGTGAAACTGTTGCTGTCTTTTTCTAATAAAACTCTAATATTGTGACGAGTGGTCCAGTTTTTCCTTAAAACGTCTTTGAAAAGTTAAAAGAAAAAAAATTGCCACTTAGGATTTTAAAAAATGTTTAGGAAAGATGAGTTTTGAGCTCAGATTCAGTGGAAATCTGTACTTCCATGGAGTTATTTTTGTTCCACCATATTGCAAGCAAAAGTAACAGTTTCAAGAAAAATATTTCTAAGTTTTAAACAAAATGTGAAGTGTTAAGAAAAACATGATCATAAGTTGCTAACAAAACGTAATATTTGCTTTCAAAAACTGCGTTTTTTGCAAGCAAAACTATTTTTGCATCTCTAGATTTTTACAGTTTTCATCTCGCTTTGATTTTGCCTTTGTTTTCGGTGCAACCTGGTGTTAGTGGATGGATTCAGATGAACAGGTCCATCACGTCCACTCCACTCTAGCCACGAAGAACCCCAGCTTTTGGTCTCATAAGGAGTCTGAGAATCTCATCTCGGTCCCGAATGGCAGTCAGTCTATCTCTGTTGAACTGATTGTCTGGCCACTATCAAAGCACGGTTGCTTGAAAATCACCTACTCCTTAATTCACAAAAGACAGACTATGATTTTTGCTCCTGATGCTACAATTCCCACAATCAAAACACACCTCACATCTATGTGCTCCTCTTTTCAGTCTAGTGTGAGGAACCTCGGTGTCTTTTGATCAACACTCGAGAAACTGTGAAAAATTATTTTCATTTGAGGAATGTGGCTAAATTAAAATCAGTTGCATCTAAATCTGATAATACATACTTTTATTTCATCTCGCTTAGATTACTGCAATTCCCTTTTTACCTGTCTCAACAAACAATCTGTGAAACGTCTCCAAATGGTTCAGAATTCTGCTGCAAGACTTTATTACACGTCACGCCTCTCCTTTCATCGTTACACTGGCTTCCTATTAGTTTTAGAATAGAATTTAAGATTTTAACTTTAGTTTTTAGACCCCTGGCTACCTTTCTGAACTTCTACAGCCCTATACTCCTGCTCGATCCTTGAGCTCTGAAGCTTTGAACCTTTTAACTGTTCCAAAAACTCGTTTTAAAACCAGAGGTGATCTTGCATTTCAGACAGTTGCCCCAAAACTCTGGAACGCTCTCCCACTGTCACTGCGTCAGACTGACTCTGTTGAATGTTTTAAAAGCCAATTGAAGATGTTTCTTTTCAGTAAAAGCTTTTAGATCAGGGGTGGGCAAACTACGGCCCGGGGGCCACATGCGGCCCCTTAAGCTACTTAATGTGGCCCTCCAAATTAAAATACATTGATTCAAAAATCCTAATTATTGTTTTATTTTCATTGTCTTTCTGGTTTCTTCCCATGAATGTTGTTGTTTCTCTGACGTTCGTGTGTGTTCCTTTCTGAGTCAGATGGTGATCTTTCGGATTATTCCTACACCACATAAATGCAGCATTTCTTTGAGTTCACATTTTCCTCTGAAGAACATCAACCCATTGGATCACCCAAAAGAGAACAAAAATCAAAATTTAGAAATTAAAACTACCAAATTTTCTTCTTTTAAATTAATAAATGTGAATTTGAATCCAAATTAAAGTATGTTTTTCTCTAAATTCCATATTATTTTTTTAGTTTATGAGGTTGATTACCCAATCTCTCCTTCCATCTGCTCCTTGTCCGGCCCTTATGCCAAATTTTAGAACCCTATGTGGCCCACGAGTCAAAACAATTGCCCACCCCTGTTTTAGATGATATTTTAAGTTTATTTTATCTTCCCCCTACCTGAAGTTTTGTTTGTTATTAGTATTTTATCTTTTATTTTTACTGTTTTATTGATTCGTCCTGTATTTTATCTTGTGTGAAGCACTCTGTGAGAGGCCCTCTGTGAAAAGTGCTTTATAAATAAAGACTTACTTACTCATGGAGAGCCAAACCATAACTGAAACGGTCATGTCCAGATTCTGCCACACTGTGAAACTGTTTTCCTCTGTGAAGAGCACAGGGTGTCAGTGGCAAATTAGCTAATTTTGGTGTTCTCTAGCAAATGCCAAACGTGGGCGGGGCATCACCAAACCTGCTTATTTGACATAGGAGAAATGCTGTAAGTGAGAAAGCCATTTTTGGATTTATCTTTTTAAAAAGATAAAAAAAAATGTATACAAAGTCATATAAATGTATTTATTATAATACTGTTACAGGTATTATAGAATTTTAAGTCATATATAATATCTACGTAGTTCTTCCATGTTTATCAAACCGTTAGAGACTCTGAATGTTAATTGATTTGAGGTGGAAAAAAAAAAATTAATCAATGGCCAACCAGCAGAAAATTATTCAGATTTTCTTCAGCAGTGACTTTGAACCAGATCTACACACACACGTGCACACACAAGACCATCATTATAACATGTCCCTGGGACACACGTGCGCTCGCTCCCGTGTGATTGACAGCTCTGCTCTAACTCTAACTCTGCTTGCATCCAGACCGTCAGCGTTGAAATTCCGACTCCCACAGAAACACTGAAGGCTTCCAGCATACAAACACACATATTAGATCTGAAGCTTTTTTTTTTTTTAATCCCATAATTTCCAGTTTACCTCAAACGCTGCTGTATTTGTCTTTAACTGTCTTTTATTGAGGAAGATTTGTTATTTTGGTATTTAATTCATATATGGGGCGAAAATCAGGACATAAGTCCAGCTGTAACTCCTCCAGACAGAACGTCCCAGACTGGACTGAGCCCACACGGTCAGAGAAGATCTAATAACTCCAGTTTTCCTCTGAAATGTCTGACACTGAAGAAGGAAACTGACTTCAGATCCGCTGATATGTGGAAAAGAAATCTTCCTTTTCCAACATTTATTATTTTATTTTATGTATTTTATGTAAAATGTTTTAAAATCTGCACAATACATGCACACAGACACTCACTTCCAAAAACAAAGACATTATTGGATTTGTCCGAAAGTCGATTGTTTTTTTTTTCTACATTTCGACTACAAGCTTCTTCAAACAGCATTTTTTCATCTGCGCTCAATTCACCACCATGTAAATAAATAAATACACAGAAACACAGTTCTAATCTTAATTTTCTTTATTAGAAAAATGCTACAAGAATATGTTTAAACCACAAAAAACACATGTTTAATTGGAGCACAAAATAAATAAAGAAATAAATAAAACATTGAATAAAGAAAAAAGAGAGAACATGTTTGACTTCAACTTCCAACAGACAAACTGCATGTTTCTGTTTGGACGTTTAATCAATAACTAAGCCGGAGTTTCCCTCAAGGCTTCCAGCTCAAGTTCCAGCGGAGGAAGACCGCTGCTGTGAAAGAGCGAGGAAATTACACGCAACAAAGGAAGATGGCAGATCAAAGTTCCCTCTGTGCTAGATCAAAGATGAACATCAACAATATCAGTAAATGTGTCCTTGATTGAACTTGGAAGAGCATGAATAGGATTGATGCAACTTTTTGCAAACACCAGACTCTGGGAAAAGGACAACAGTAATGCAAAGTATCTTCACATTACAGCCCTATATTTATACCTGTAAAAACAATTTAAAAACACATCTCATTGTTAAAATGAACAAAAAACCAGCTGTTGAAACCAAAACAGTTCTGCGTCATTTCATAGTCGACCGAGAGATTTCAGTGAAATAAAAACGAAGACAAAGAGGAGGGCTTGTCAGAGTACAATGAAATATTTTTCAAAAGGTTTCTCGGTATTATTGTTTTTAGCCATTTACTCCATAAAAAAAAATGCTAACATTTGAAAACGTCTCATACGTGTTTTATCAGAATATTGAAAAATGTTGTGAATGATCCAACATATTTCTTTTGTCTGGATTTCCGAAATGAAAAAGAAGAATTTGTGTTTTTTCAGGGAAGAGTGGTTACGGATTTAGACTGAAGAGTCAATGAGCGCATGCTAACGTTGTTACAAATCCTACTCCTGACAGTATGTCTAATAACAACTGCGTCAAATATGTAAGCAGAGAAGCAAAGTATACAAGAATTTATCTCTACTACGTTGTAAAGAGGGCTTTACTAAAAATAAAAAAATAAAACAAATAATTTAAGAATTCTTGCTCTATAGTGTTAATGTGTGTCGACGTTGTCCACATAAACATGCTTAAATAAGGCCCAAACCATTAAACTAACCCCGTAGTGCTTGACTGATGATATGAAAAGAATAACAAGCTTAAAAAGTATTCCTCTGAAGAAAACATGATGGAAACCCTTAAGAAAGTCAACTTTCGATGTCGTAGGACTGTTTGTCTAAAATTGTCAATAAATATAAAAGGTTTTTCTTCTTTTTTTAACGTCTTCTTTTATATTAATCATTTAATTTCAGAAATTGAAAACAAAAAAAAGAAAAACAAAAACAGGATCCTTCTACAACCAGATGGCCGAGTGGTTAAGGACTCAAGATCCAATGAGCAAATGGTCACGTGGGTACAAGGCAAGCCCCACTCCTGGTAGCTTGTCTACTAATAACACCTTCGAAAATAGCAAAAAATCCTCTCTACCATACTGCCTAAGGAAAGAGAAAAGCCCCTTGACAGATTTTCTCACAAGCGTGTTTTCCATGTTCAGATTTGGCCTTTACCATCGCACTACCACAACCGTGGATGACTTATGAGATGGCTGACAAAAACAAAATGCCCAACTGCTACAATATGTAATGGAAACTTTTAACAAAGTCCCTTTACTATGTCAGAAGACTCTTGGCCCAAAATGTTCATCACATCTTCTTCTTTTGACCATTTTGTATAACTAAATTTCAGAAAATGGAAATAGTCAATAGTTTTTTAACCAGGATGGCCGAGTGGTTAAGGCGTTGGATTCAAGATCCAATGAGCAAATGCTCACGTGGGTTCAATCCCCACTCCTGGTAACTTACCTGTTAACAACAGCTTCAAAGAAAGCAGGAGATCCTGTCTACGGAAAGAGAAAAGCCCCTTGACAGATTTTCTCACGAGTGTGTTTTCCATGTTTAGATTTGGCCTTTACCATCGTACTACCAAAACCGTGGATGACTTATGAGATGGCTAACAAACACAAAATTCCTAACTGCTACAATATGTAATGGAAACTTTTAACAAAGTCCCTTTACTATGTCAGAAGACTCTTGGCCCAAAACGTTCATCACATCTTCTTCTTTTGACCATTTTGTATAACTAAATTTCAGAAAATGAATAGAGTCAATAGCTTTGCAACCAGGATGGCCGAGTGGTTATGGCGTTGGGCTCAAGATCCAATGAGTAAATACTCACGTGGGTTCAAACCCCACTCCTGGTAGTTTATTGCTTGAGGACAAGACGTCTGAAGAAGGGTGGAGAAAGCAATCAATCATCTCCAGTATAAAGACTAGCAGGTCTTTCTCAGCAGCAAGTAGTCTATGTCCCAATTGCTCAAATATGGCTCTTACCATGCTCCACTGATGATATAAAATGGTTAACAAGCTTTAAAATGCTTTCATCTGAATAAATTCAATGATACCTTTTAAAATAATGTCATTTTTCCATGTCACAGGACTGTTTTTTCCAAAAATGTCATCAGTTATAGAATGTTTTTCTTCTTTTGGTATGACTGAATTTCAGAAAAAAAAGATGATGGACTCTTTTGCAACCAGGATGGCCGAGTGGTTAAGGCGTTGGACTTAAGATCCAATGAGCAATTGCTCACGTGGGTTCAAACCCCACTCCTGGTAGAATGCTTTACAGCAATGGAGTCTAGCAAGTGCACTTGGTATCAAATTTTCACAGTTTTAATCTCTGCATTAATTGCAATGAGACTTTTCTCATTAGCCAATAAATAAGCAACATTTTTTGAATGGTTTTGCAGTGGTAATGATTCCATCAGGTGCCTTAAATAACATGTCGTAAATTAGACTTGAGCAAAGTCAATCCTGGACGCCCATTGTCCTAAATGTTTTCCAAAACACATCCCCTTGAAGCTCCTGATTGGCTAAACAATCCTAATTCAGGTTATACGCATCAGATAAGGCAGGCTTTCTAGAAAACCAGCAAGAGGCCAGCCCTCGAGGACTGACTTTGGAAGACCCTTTTTTAAATGTTTATAGATGGCCCAAATCATCACACTACCACCGTTTACCTCCATATGAAATTAGAAAGGAACCATATAAGAAGACCCCTTTCTGTGTCATAATAATGGTTTGTCCAAGTGTTCAGGACATTACCAGGTTTTCCATTCATTTGATTATTTGATTGTAAATATTTGATTTGAGAAAATGAAAATAATTTGCTGTTTTGCGACCAGATGGCTGAGTGGTTAAGGCGTTGGACTCAAGATCCAATGAGCAAATGCTCATGTGGGTTTAAGCCCCACTCCTGGTAACTTGCCTGATAAAATCAGTTTCTAAGAAAAGATCCTCTCTACTATACTGTCTGTGGAAAGAGAAAAGCCTTTAACAGACTTTCTCACGATTGTGTTGTTCATGTTTCAATTCAGCTTTTACCATCGCACTACCACAACCGTGGATGACTTATGAAATGTAATGGCTGACAATAACAAAATGCCTAACTGCTACAATACGTAATGGAAACTTTTAACAAAGTCCCTTTACTATGTCAGAAGACTCTTGGCCCAAAATGTTCATCACATCTTCTTCTTGTGACCATTTTGTATAACTAAATTTCAGAAAATGGAAATAGTCAATAGTTTTTTAACCAGGACGGCCGAGTGGTTAAGGCGTTGGACTCAAGATCCAATGAGCAAATGCTCACGTGGGTTCAATCCCCACTCCTGGTAACTTACCTGTTAACAACAGCTTCAAAGAAAGCAGGAGATCCTGTCCACGGAAAGAGAAAAGCCCCTTGACAGATTTTCTCACGAGTGTGTTTTCCATGTTTAGATTTGGCCTTTACCATCATACTACCAAAACCGTGGATGACTTATGAGATGGCTAACAAACACAAAATTCCTAACTGCTACAATATGTAATGGAAACTTTTAACAAAGTCCCTTTACTATGTCAGAAGACTCTTGGCCCAAAATGTTCATCACATCTTCTTCTTTTGACCATTTTGTATAACTAAATTTCAGAAAATGGAAATGGTCAATAGTTTTTTAACCAGGATGGCCGAGTGGTTAAGGCGTTGGACTCAAGATCCAATGAGCAAATGCTCACGTGGGTTCAATCCCCACTCCTGGTAACTTACTTGTTAACAACAGCTTCAAAGAAAGCTAGAGATCCTCCCTACTATACTGTCTACGGAAAGAGAGAAGCCCCTTGACAGATTTTCTCACTAGCGTGTTTTCCATGTTTAGATTTGGCCTTTACCATCGTACTATTAAAACAGTGGATGACTTATGAGATGGCTAACAAACACAAAATTCCTAACTGCTACAATATGTAAGGGAAACTTTTAACAAAGTCCTTTTACTATGTCAGAAGACTCTTGGCCCAAAACATTCATCACATCTTCTTCTTTTGACCACTTTGTATAACTAAATTTCAGAAAATGAATAGAGTCAATAGCTTTGCAACCAGGATGGCCGAGTGGTTAAGGCGTTGGGCTCAAGATCCAATGAGTAAATACTCACGTGGGTTCAAACCCCACTCCTGGTAGTTTATTGCTTGAGGACAAGACGTCTGAAGAAGGGTGAAAAAGCAATCAATCATCTCCAGTATAAAGACTAGCAGGTCTTTCTCAGCAGCAAGTAGTCTATGTCCCAATTGCTCAAATATGGCTCTTACCATGCTCCACTGATGATATAAAATGGTTAACAAGCTTTAAAATGCTTTCATCTGAATAAATTCAATGATACCTTTTAAAATAATGTCATTTTTCCATGTCACAGGACTGTTTTTTCCAAAAATGTCATCAGCTATAGAATGCTTTTCTTCTTTTGGTATGACTGAATTTCAGAAAAAAAAGATGATGGACTCTTTTGCAACCAGGATGGCCGAGTGGTTAAGGCGTTGGACTTAAGATCCAATGAGCAATTGCTCACGTGGGTTCAAACCCCACTCCTGGTAGAATGCTTTACAGCAATGGAGTCTAGCAAGTGCACTTGGTATCAAATGTTCACAGTTTTAATCTCTGCATTAATTGCAATGAGACTTTTCTCATTAGCCAATAAATAAGCAACATTTTTTGAATGGTTTTGCAGTGGTAATGATTCCATCAGGTGCCTTAAATAACATGTCGTAAATTAGACTTGAGCAAAGTCAATCCTGGACGCCCATTGTCCTAAATGTTTTCCAAAACACATCCCCTTGAAGCTCCTGATTGGCTAAACAATCCTAATTCAGGTTATACGCATCAGATAAGGCAGGCTTTCTGGAAAACCAGCAAGAGGCCAGCCCTCGAGGACTGACTTTGGAAGACCCTTTTTTAAATGTTTATAGATGGCCCAAATCATCACACTACCACCGCCATGCTTAGCAAATGATGCAAAATGACTATCATCTTTAAGATGTTTACCTCCATATGAAATTAGAAAGGAACCATATAAGAAGACCCCTTTCTGTGTCATAATAATGGTTTGTCCAAGTGTTCAGGACATTACCAGGTTTTCCATTCAATTGAGTATTTCATTGTAAATATTTGATTTGAGAAAATGAAAATAATTTGCTGTTTTGCGACCAGATGGCCGAGTGGTTAAGGCGTTGCACTCAAGATCCAATGAGCAAATGCTCACGTGGATTTAAGCCCCACTCCTGGTAACTTGCCTGATAAAATCAGTTTCAAAGAAAAGATCCTCTCTACTATACAGTCTGCGGAAAGAGAAAAGCCTTTAACAGACTTTCTCACGATTGTGTTGTCCATGTTTCAATTCAGCTTTTACCATCGCACTACCACAACCGTGGATGACATATGAAATGAGATGGCTGACAATAACAAAATGCCTAACTGCTACAATACGTAATGGATACTTTTAACAAAGTCCCTTTACTATGTCAGAAGACTCTTGGCCCAAAACGTTCATCACATCTTCTTCTTTTGACCATTTTGTATAACTAAATTTCAGAAAATGGAAATAGTCAATAGTTTTTTAACCAGGATGGCCGAGTGGTTAAGGCGTTGGACTCAAGATCCAATGAGCAAATGCTCACGTGGGTTCAATCCCCACTCCTGGTAACTTACCTGTTAACAACAGCTTCAAAGAAAGCAGGAGATCCTGTCCACGGAAAGAGAAAAGCCCCTTGACAGATTTTCTCACGAGTGTGTTTTCCATGTTTAGATTTGGCCTTTACCATCGTACTACCAAAACCGTGGATGACTTATGAGATGGCCTAACAAACACAAAATTCCTAACTGCTACAATATGTAATGGAATCTTTTAACAAAGTCCCTTTACTATGTCAGAAGACTCTTGGCCCAAAACGTTCATCACATCTTCTTCTTTTGACCATTTTGTATAACTAAATTTCAAGAAAATGGAATAGTCAATAGTTTTTAACCAGGGATGGGAGCCGAGTGGTTAAGGCGTTGGACTCAAGATCCAATGAGCAAATGCTCACGTGGGTTCAATCCCCACTCCTGGTAAACCTTACCTGTTAACAAGAGCTTCAAAGAAGCTAGAGATCCTCCTACTATACTGTCTACGGAAAGAGAAAAGCCCCTTGACAGATTTTCTCACTAGCGTGTTTTCCGATGTTTAGATTTGGCCTTTACCATCGTATACTATTAAAACAGTGGATGACTTATGAATGGCTAACAAACACAAAATTCCTAACTGCTACAATATGTAATGGAAACTTTTAACAAGTCCCTTTACTATGTCAGAAGACTCTTGGCCCAAAACGTTCATCACATCTTTCTTCTTTTGACCATTTGTATAACTAAATTTCAGAATGGGAAAAGTCATAATAGTTTTTAACCAGGCATTGACCGAGTGGGTTTAAGGCGTTGGACTCAATCCAATGAGGCAAATGCTCACGTTGTTTCAATTCCCCACTCCTGGCTAACTTACCTCTGTTAACAAAGAGCTTCAAAGGAAAGCTCAGAGTCCTCTCCTGACCTATATACTGTCTACGGAAGAGAAAAAGCCCCTTGACAGATTTTCTCACTAGCGTGTTTTTCCATGTTTAGATTTGGCCTTTACCATCGTACTATTAAAAACAGTGGATGACTTATGAGATGGCTAACAAACACAAAATTCCTAACTGCTACAATATGTAAGGGAAACTTTTAACAAAGTCCTTTTACTATGTCAGAAGACTCTTGGCCCAAAACATTCATCACATCTTCTTCTTTTGACCATTTTGTATAACTAAATTTCAGAAAATGAATAGAGTCAATAGCTTTGCAACCAGGATGGCCGAGTGGTTAAGGCGTTGGGCTCAAGATCCAATGAGTAAATACTCACGTGGGTTCAAACCCCACTCCTGGTAGTTTATTGCTTGAGGACAAGACGTCTGAAGAAGGGTGAAGAAAGCAATCAATCATCTCCAGTATAAATACTAGCAGGTCTTTCTCAGCAGCAAGTAGTCTATGTTCCAATTCTTCAAATATATGGCTGTTACCCATGGCTCCACTGATGATATAAAATGGTTAACAAGCTTTAAAATGCTTTCATCTGAATAAATTCAATGATACCTTTTAAAATAATGTCAATTCTCCATGTCACAGGACTGTTTTTTTTCCAAAATGTCATCAGCTATAGAATGTTTTTCTTCTTTTTGGTATGACTGAATTTCAGAAAAAAAAGATGATGGACTCTTTTGCAACCAGGATGGCCGAGTGGTTAAGGCGTTGGACTTAAGATCCAATGAGCAATTGCTCACGTGGGTTCAAACCCCACTCCTGGTAGAATGCTTTACAGCAATGGAGTCTAGCAAGTGCACTTGGTATCAAATGTTCACAGTTTTAATCTCTGCATTAATTGCAATGGGGGCTTTTCTCATTAGCCAATAAATAAGCAACATTTTTTGAATGGTTTTGCAGTGGTAATGATTCCATCAGGTGCCTTAAATAACATGTCGTAAATTAGACTTGAGCAAAGTCAATCCTGGACGCCCATTGTCCTGGTTTTCCAAACACTCCCCTTGAAGCTCCTGATTGGCTAAACAATCCTAATTCAGGTTATACGCATCAGATAAGGCAGGCTTTCTGGAAAACCAGCAAGAGGCCAGCCCTCGAGGACTGACTTTGGAAGACCCTTTTTTAAATGTTTATAGATGGCCCAAATCATCACACTACCACCGCCATGCTTAGCAAATGATGCAAAATGACTATCATCTTTAAGATGTTTACCTCCATATGAAATTAGAAAGGAACCAAATAAGAAGACCCCTTTCTGTGTCATAATAATGGTTTGTCCAAGTGTTCAGGACATTACCAGGTTTTCCATTCATTTGATTGTAAATATTTGATTTGAGAAAATGAAAATAATTTGCTGTTTTGCGACCAGATGGCCGAGTGGTTAAGGCGTTGGACTCAAGATCCAATGAGCAAATGCTCACGTGGGTTTAAGCCCCACTCCTGGTAACTTGCCTGATAAAATCAGTTTCTAAGAAAAGATCCTCCCTACTATACTGTCTGCGGAAAGAGAAAAGCCTTTAACAGACTTTCTCACGATTGTGTTGTCCATGTTTCAATTCAGCTTTTACCATCGCACTACCACAACCGTGGATGACTTATGAAATGAGATGGCTAACAAACACAAAATGCCTAACTGCTACAATATGTAATGGAAACTTTTAACAAAGTCCCTTTACTATGTCAGAAGATTCTTGGCCCAAAATGTTCATCACATCTTCTTCTTTTGACCATTTTGTATAACTAAATTTCAGAAATGGAAATAGTCAATAGTTTTTAACCAGGATGGCCGAGTGGTTAAGGCGTTGGACTCAAGATCCAATGAGCAAATGCTCACGTGGGTTCAATCCCCACTCCTGGTAACTTACCTGTTAACAACAGCTTCAAAGAAAGCTAGAGATCCTCCCTACTATACTGTCTACGGAAAGAGAAAAGCCCCTTGACAGATTTTCTCACGAGTGTGTTTTCCATGTTTAGATTTGGCCTTTACCATCGTACTACTAAAACCGTGGATGACTTATGAGATGGCTAACAAACACAAAATTCCTAACTGCTACAATATGTAAGGGAAACTTTTAACAAAGTCCTTTTACTATGTCAGAAGACTCTTGGCCAAAACGTTCATCACATCTTCTTTTTTGACCATTTTGTATAAGTAAATTTCAGAAAATGAATAGAGTTAATAGCTTTGCAACCAGGATGGCCGAGTGGTTAAGGCGTTGGGCTCAAGATCCAATGAGTAAATACTCACGTGGGTTCAAACCCCACTCCTGGTAGTTTATTGCTTGAGGACAAGACGTCTGAAGAAGGGTGAAGAAAGCAATCAATCATCTCCAGTATAAAGACTAGCAGGTCTTTCTCAGCAGCAAGTAGTCTATGTCCCAATTGCTCAAATATGGCTCTTACCATGCTCCACTGATGATATAAAATGGTTAACAAGCTTTAAAATGCTTTCCTCTGAATAAATTCAATGATACCTTTTAAAATAATGTCAATTTTCCATGTCACAGGACTGTTTTTTCCAAAAATGTCATCAGCTATAGAATGTTTTTCTTCTTTTGGTATGACTGAATTTCAGAAAAAAAAGATGATGGACTCTTTTGCAACCAGGATGGCCGAGTGGTTAAGGCGTTGGACTTAAGATCCAATGAGCAATTGCTCACGTGGGTTCAAATCCCACTCCTGGTAGAATGCTTTACAGACATGGAGTCTAGCAAGTGCACTTGGTATCAAATGTTCACAGTTTTAATCTCTGCATTAATTGCAATGGGGGCTTTTCTCATTAGCCAATAAATAAGCAACATTTTTTGAATGGTTTTGCAGTGATAATGATTCCATCAGGTGCCTTAAATAACATGTCGTAAATTAGACTTGAGCAAAGTCAATCCTGGACGCCCATTGTCCTAAATGTTTTCCAAAACACATCCCCTTGAAGCTCCTGATTGGCTAAACAATCCTAATTCAGGTTATACGCATCAGATAAGGCAGGCTTTCTGGAAAACCAGCAAGAGGCCAGCCCTCGAGGACTGACTTTGGAAGACCCTTTTTAAAAATGTTTATAGATGGCCCAAATCATCACACTACCACCGCCATGCTTAGCAAATGATGCAAAATGACTATCATTTTTAAGATGTTTACCTCCATATGAATTTAGAAAGGAACCAAATAAGAAGACCCTTTCTGTTCATAATAATGGTTTTGTCCAAGTGTTCAGGACATTACCAGGTTTCCATTCATTTAGATTGTAAATATTTGATTTGAGAAAATGAAAATAATTTGCTGTTTTGCGACCAGATGCCGAGTGTTTAAGCGTGTGAGGGATTCAAGATCCAATGAGCAAGATGCTCACGTGGGTTTAAGCCCCACTCCTGGTAACTTGCGCTTATAAATCAGTTTCTAAGCGAAAAGATCTCCCTACACTTCCTGTCTGCGAAGAAGAAAAGCCTTTAACAGACTTTCTCACATTGTGTGTCCATGTTTCAATTCAGCTTTACCATCGCACTACCACAACCGTGGATGACTTATGAATGAGATGGCTAACAAACAAAATTTCCTAACTGCTACAATATGTAATGGAAACTTTTAACAAAGTCCCTTTACTATAGTTCAGAAGATTCTTGGCCCCCAAAATGTTCATCACATCTTCTTCTTTTGACCATTTTGTATAACTAAATTTCAGAAAATGGAAATAGTCAATAGTTTTTTAACCAGGATGGCCGAGTGGTTAAGGCGTTGGACTCAAGATCCAATGAGCAAATGCTCACGTGGGTTCAATCCCCACTCCTGGTAACTTACCTGTTAACAACAGCTTCAAAGAAAGCTAGAGATCCTCCCTACTATACTGTCTACGGAAAGAGAAAAGCCCCTTGACAGATTTTCTCACGAGTGTGTTTTCCATGTTTAGATTTGGCCTTTACCATCGTACTACTAAAACCGTGGATGACTTATGAGATGGCTAACAAACACAAAATTCCTAACTGCTACAATATGTAAGGGAAACTTTTAACAAAGTCCTTTTACTATGTCAGAAGACTCTTGGCCCAAAACGTTCATCACATCTTCTTCTTTTGACCATTTTGTATAAGTAAATTTCAGAAAATGAATAGAGTTAATAGCTTTGCAACCAGGATGGCCGAGTGGTTAAGGCGTTGGGCTCAAGATCCAATGAGTAAATACTCACGTGGGTTCAAACCCCACTCCTGGTAGTTTATTGCTTGAGGACAAGACGTCTGAAGAAGGGTGAAGAAAGCAATCAATCATCTCCAGTATAAAGACTAGCAGGTCTTTCTCAGCAGCAAGTAGTCTATGTCCCAATTGCTCAAATATGGCTCTTACCATGCTCCACTGATGATATAAAATGGTTAACAAGCTTTAAAATGCTTTCCTCTGAATAAATTCAATGATACCTTTTAAAATAATGTCAATTTTCCATGTCACAGGACTGTTTTTTCCAAAAATGTCATCAGCTATAGAATGTTTTTCTTCTTTGGTATGACTGAATTTCAGAAAAAAAAGATGATGGACTCTTTTGCAACCAGGATGGCCGAGTGGTTAAGGCGTTGGACTTAAGATCCAATGAGCAATTGCTCACGTGGGTTCAAATCCCACTCCTGGTAGAATGCTTTACAGCAATGGAGTCTAGCAAGTGCACTTGGTATCAAATGTTCACAGTTTTAATCTCTGCATTAATTGCAATGGGGGCTTTTCTCATTAGCCAATAAATAAGCAACATTTTTTGAATGGTTTTGCAGTGGTAATGATTCCATCAGGTGCCTTAAATAACATGTCGTAAATTAGACTTGAGCAAAGTCAATCCTGGACGCCCATTGTCCTAAATGTTTTCCAAAACACATCCCCTTGAAGCTCCTGATTGGCTAAACAATCCTGATTCAGGTTATACGCATCAGATAAGGCAGGCTTTCTGGAAAACCAGCAAGAGGCCAGCCCTCGAGGACTGACTTTGGAAGACCCTTTTTAAAATGTTTATAGATGGCCCAAATCATCACACTACCACCGCCATGCTTAGCAAATGATGCAAAATGACTATCATCTTTAAGATGTTTACCTCCATATGAAATTAGAAAGGAACCATATAAGAAGACCCCTTTTTGTGTCATAATAATGGTTTGTCCAAGTGTTCAGGACATTACCAGGTTTTCCATTCATTTGATTATTTGATTGTAAATATTTGATTTGAGAAAATGAAAATAATTTGCTGTTTTGCGACCAGATGGCCGAGTGGTTAAGGCGTTGGACTCAAGATCCAATGAGCAAATGCTCACGTGGGTTTAAGCCCCACTCCTGGTAACTTGCCTGATAAAATCAGTTTCTAAGAAAAGATCCTCTCTACTATACTGTCTGCGGAAAGAGAAAAGCCTTTAACAGACTTTCTCACGATTGTGTTGTCCATGTTTCAATTCAGCTTTTACCATCGCACTACCACAACCGTGGATGACTTATGAAATGAGATGGCTAACAAACACAAAATGCCTAACTGCTACAATATGTAATGGAAACTTTTAACAAAGTCCCTTTACTATGTCAGAAGACTCTTGGCCCAAAATGTTCATCACATCTTCTTCTTTTGACCATTTTGTATAACTAAATTTCAGAAAATGGAAATAGTCAATAGTTTTTTAACCAGGATGGCCGAGTGGTTAAGGCGTTGGACTCAAGATCCAATGAGCAAATGCTCACGTGGGTTCAATCCCCACTCCCGGTAACTTACCTGTTAACAACAGCTTCAAAGAAAGCTAGAGATCCTCCCTACTATACTGTCTACGGAAAGAGAAAAGCCCCTTGACAGATTTTCTCACGAGTGTGTTTTCCATGTTTAGATTTGGCCTTTACCATCGTACTACTAAAACCGTGGATGACTTATGAGATGGCTAACAAACACAAAATTCCTAACTGCTACAATATGTAAGGGAAACTTTTAACAAAGTCCTTTTACTATGTCAGAAGACTCTTGGCCCAAAACGTTCATCACATCTTCTTCTTTTGACCATTTTGTATAAGTAAATTTCAGAAAATGAATAGAGTTAATAGCTTTGCAACCAGGATGGCCGAGTGGTTAAGGCGTTGGGCTCAAGATCCAATGAGTAAATACTCACGTGGGTTCAAACCCCACTCCTGGTAGTTTATTGCTTGAGGACAAGACGTCTGAAGAAGGGTGAAAAAAGCAATCAATCATCTCCAGTATAAAGACTAGCAGGTCTTTCTCAGCAGCAAGTAGTCTATGTCCCAATTGCTCAAATATGGCTCTTACCATGCTCCACTGATGATATAAAATGGTTAACAAGCTTTAAAATGCTTTCATCTGAATAAATTCAATGATACCTTTTAAAATAATGTCATTTTTCCATGTCACAGGACTGTTTTTTCCAAAAATGTCATCAGCTATAGAATGTTTTTTCTTTTTGGTATGACTGAATTTCAGAAAAAAAAGATGATGGACTCTTTTACAACCAGGATGGCCGAGTGGTTAAGGCGTTGGACTTAAGATCCAATGAGCAATTGCTCACGTGGGTTCAAACCCACTCCTGGTAGAATGCTTTACAGCAATGGAGTCTAGCAAGTGCACTTGGTATCAAATGTTCACAGTTTTAATCTCTGCATTAATTGCAATGAGACTTTTCTCATTAGCCAATAAATAAGCAACATTTTTTGAATGGTTTTGCAGTGGTAATGATTCCATCAGGTGCTTAAATAACATGTCGTAATTAGACTTGAGCAAAGTCAATCCTGGACGCCCATTGTCCTAAATGTTTTCCAAAACACATCCCTTGAAGCTCCTGATTGGCTAAACAATCCTATTCAGGTTATACGCATCAGATAAGGCAGGCTTTCTGGAAAACCAGCAAGAGGCCAGCCCTCGAGGACTGACTTTGGAAGACCCTTTTTTAAATGTTTATAGATGGCCCAAATCATCACGCTACCACCGTTTACCTCCATATGAAATTAGAAAGGAACCATATAAGAAGACCCCTTTCTGTGTCATAATAATGGTTTGTCCAAGTGTTCAGGACATTACCAGGTTTTCCATTCATTTGATTATTTGATTGTAAATATTTGATTTGAGAAAATGAAAATAATTTGCTGTTTTGCGACCAGATGGCTGAGTGGTTAAGGCGTTGGACTCAAGATCCAATGAGCAAATGCTCATGTGGGTTTAAGCCCCACTCCTGGTAACTTGCCTGATAAAATCAGTTTCTAAGAAAAGATCCTCTCTACTATACTGTCTGTGGAAAGAGAAAAGCCTTTAACAGACTTTCTCACGATTGTGTTGTCATGTTTCAATTCAGCTTTTACCATCGCACTACCACAACCGTGGATGACTTATGAATGTAATGGCTGACAATAACAAATGCCTAACTGCTACAATACGTAATGGAAACTTTTAACAAAGTCCCTTTACTATGTCAGAAGACTCTTGGCCAAAATGTTCATCACATCTTCTTCTTGTGACCATTTTGTATAACTAAATTTCAGAAAATGGAAATAGTCAATAGTTTTTTAACCAGGACGGCCGAGTGGTTAAGGCGTTGGACTCAAGATCCAATGAGCAAATGCTCACGTGGTTCAATCCCACTCCTGGTAACTTACCTGTTAAAACAGCTTCAAAGAAAGCAGGAGATCTGTCACGGAAAGAGAAAAGCCCTTGACAGATTTTCTCACGAGTGTGTTTTCCATGTTTAGATTTGGCTTTACCATCATACTACAAACCGTGGATGACTTATGAGATGGCTAACAAACACAAATTCCTAACTGCTACAATATGTAATGGAAACTTTTAACAAAGTCCCTTTACTATGTCAGAAGACTCTTGGCCCAAAACGTTCATCACATCTTCTTCTTTTGACCATTTTGTATAACTAAATTTCAGAAAATGGAAATGGTCAATAGTTTTTTAACCAGGATGGCCGAGTGGTTAAGGCGTTGGACTCAAGATCCAATGAGCAAATGCTCACGTGGGTTCAATCCCCACTCCTGGTAACTTACTTGTTAACAACAGCTTCAAAGAAAGCTAGAGATCCTCCCTACTATACTGTCTACGGAAAGAGAAAAGCCCCTTGACAGATTTTCTCACTAGCGTGTTTTCCATGTTTAGATTTGGCCTTTACCATCGTACTATTAAAACAGTGGATGACTTATGAGATGGCTAACAAACACAAAATTCCTAACTGCTACAATATGTAAGGGAAACTTTTAACAAAGTCCTTTTACTATGTCAGAAGACTCTTGGCCAAAACATTCATCACATCTTCTTTCTTTTGACCACTTTGTATACTAAATTTCAGAAAATGAATAGAGTCAATAGCTTTGCAACCAGGATGGCCGAGTGGTTAAGGCGTTGGGCTCAAGATCCAATGAGTAAATACTCACGTGGGTTCAAACCCCACTCCTGGTAGTTTATTGCTTGAGGACAAGACGTCTGAAGAAGGGTGAAAAAGCAATCAATCATCTCCAGTATAAAGACTAGCAGGTCTTTCTCAGCAGCAAGTAGTCTATGTCCAATTGCTCAAATATGGCTCTTACCATGCTCCACTGATGATATAAAATGGTTAACAAGCTTTAAAATGCTTATCTGAATAAATTCAATGATACCTTTTAAAATAATGTCATTTTTCCATGTCACAGGACTGTTTTTTCCAAAAATGTCATCAGCTATAGAATGCTTTTCTTCTTTTGGTATGACTGAATTTCAGAAAAAAAAGATGATGGACTCTTTTGCAACCAGGATGGCCGAGTGGTTAAGGCGTTGGACTTAAGATCCAATGAGCAATTGCTCACGTGGGTTCAAACCCCACTCCTGGTAGAATGCTTTACAGCAATGGAGTCTAGCAAGTGCACTTGGTATCAAATGTTCACAGTTTTAATCTCTGCATTAATTGCAATGAGACTTTTCTCATTAGCCAATAAATAAGCAACATTTTTTGAATGGTTTTGCAGTGGTAATGATTCCATCAGGTGCCTTAAATAACATGTCGTAAATTAGACTTGAGCAAAGTCAATCCTGGACGCCCATTGTCCTAAATGTTTTCCAAAACACATCCCCTTGAAGCTCCTGATTGGCTAAACAATCCTAATTCAGGTTATACGCATCAGATAAGGCAGGCTTTCTGGAAAAGCAAGAGGCCAGCCCTCGAGGACTGACTTTGGAAGACCCTTTTTTTAATTGTTTATAGATGGCCCAAATCATCACACTACCACCGCCATGCTTAGCAAATGATGCAAAATGACTATCATCTTTAAGATGTTTACCTCACTATATGAAATTAGAAAGGAACCATATAAGAAGACCCCTTTCTGTGTCATAATAATGGTTTGTCCAAGTGTTCAGGACATTACCAGGTTTTCCATTCATTGAGTATTTCATTGTAAATATTTGATTTGAGAAAATGAAAATAATTTGCTGTTTTGCGACCAGATGGCCGAGTGGTTAAGGCGTTGCACTCAAGATCCAATGAGCAAATGCTCACGTGGATTTAAGCCCACTCCTGGTAACTTGCCTGATAAAATCAGTTTCAAAGAAAAGATCCTCTCTACTATACAGTCTGCGGAAAGAGAAAAGCCTTTAACAGACTTTCTCACGATTGTGTTGTCCATGTTTCAATTCAGCTTTTACCATCGCACTACCACAACCGTGGATGACATATGAAATGAGATGGCTGACAATAACAAAATGCCTAACTGCTACAATACGTAATGGATACTTTTAACAAAGTCCTTTACTATGTCAGAAGACTCTTGGCCAAAACGTTCATCACATCTTCTTCTTTTGACCATTTTGTATAACTAAATTTCAGAAAATGGAAATAGTCAATAGTTTTTTAACCAGGATGGCCGAGTGGTTAAGGCGTTGGACTCAAGATCCAATGAGCAAATGCTCACGTGGGTTCAATCCCCACTCCTGGTAACTTACCTGTTAACAACAGCTTCAAAGAAAGCAGGAGATCTGTCCACGGAAAGAGAAAAGCCCTTGACAGATTTTCTCACGAGTGTGTTTTCCATGTTTAGATTTGGCCTTTACCATCGTACTACCAAAACCGTGGATGACTTATGAGATGGCTAACAAACACAAAATTCCTAACTGCTACAATATGTAATGGAATTTTTAACAAAGTCTTTACTATGTCAGAAGACTCTTGGCCCAAAACGTTCATCACATCTTCTTCTTTTGACCATTTTGTATACTAAATTTCAGAAAATGGAAATAGTCAATAGTTTTTTAACCAG
Source organism: Oryzias javanicus (assembly GCA_003999625.1). Lineage (NCBI taxonomy): Eukaryota > Metazoa > Chordata > Actinopteri > Beloniformes > Adrianichthyidae > Oryzias > Oryzias javanicus. Next base: position 3,725,464 of record CM012446.1, read on the forward strand.
GATGGCGAGTGGTTAAGGCGTTGGACTCAAGATCCAATGAGCAAATGCTCACGTGGGTTCAATCCCCACTCCTGGTAACTTACTTTAACAGAGCTTCAAAGAAGCTAGAGATCCTCCCTATATACTGTCTACGGAAAGAGAAAAGCCCCTTGACAGATTTTCTCACTAGCGTGTTTTCCATGTTTAGATTTGGCCTTTACCATCGTACTACTAAAACCGTGGATGACTTATGAGATGGCTAACAAACACAAAATTCCTAACTGCTACAATATGTAAGGGAAACTTTTAACAAAGTCCTTTTACTATGTCAGAAGACTCTTGGCCCAAAACGTTCATCACATCTTTTCTTTTGACCATTTTGTATAAGTAAATTTCAGAAATGAATAGAGTTAATAGCTTTGCAACCAGGATGGCCGAGTGGTTAAGGCGTTGGGCTCAAGATCCAATGAGTAAATACTCACGTGGGTTCAAACCCCACTCCTGGTAGTTTATTGCTTGAGGACAAGACGTCTGAAGAAGGGTGAAAAAAGCAATCAATCATCTCCAGTATAAAGACTAGCAGGTCTTTCTCAGCAGCAAGTAGTCTATGTCCCAATTGCTCAAATATGGCTCTTACCATGCTCCACTGATGATATAAAATGGTTAACAAGCTTTAAAATGCTTTCATCTGAATAAATTCAATGATACCTTTTAAAATAATGTCATTTTTCCATGTCACAGGACTGTTTTTTCCAAAAATGTCATCAGCTATAGAATGTTTTTCTTCTTTTGGTATGACTGAATTTCAGAAAAAAAAGATGATGGACTCTTTTACAACCAGGATGGCCGAGTGGTTAAGGCGTTGGACTTAAGATCCAATGAGCAATTGCTCACGTGGGTTCAAACCCACTCCTGGTAGAATGCTTTACAGCAATGGAGTCTAGCAAGTGCACTTGGTATCAAATGTTCACAGTTTTAATCTCTGCATTAATTGCAATGAGACTTTTCTCATTAGCCAATAAATAAGCAACATTTTTTGAATGGTTTTGCAGTGGTAATGATTCCATCAGGTGCCTTAAATAACATGTCGTAAATTAGACTTGAGCAAAGTCAATCCTGGACGCCATTGTCCTAAATGTTTTCCAAAACACATCCCCTTGAAGCTCCTGATTGGCTAAACAATCCTATTTCAGGTTATACGCATCAGATAAGGCAGGCTTTCTGGAAAAAGCAGCAAGGCCAGCCCTCGAGGACTGACTTTGGAAGACCTTTTTTAATGTTTATAGATGGCCCAAATCATCACGCTACCACCGTTTACCTCCATATGAAATTAGAAAGGAACCATATAAGAAGACCCTTTCTGTGTCATAATAATGGTTTGTCAAGTGTTCAGGACATTACCAGGTTTTCCATTCATTTGATTATTTGATTGTAAATATTTGATTTGAGAAAATGAAAATAATTTGCTGTTTTGCGACCAGATGGCTGAGTGGTTAAGGCGTTGGACTCAAGATCCAATGAGCAAATGCTCATGTGGGTTTAAGCCCATCCTGGTAACTTGCCTGATAAAATCAGTTTCTAAGAAAAGATCCTCTCTACTATACTGTCTGTGGAAAGAGAAAAGCCTTTAACAGACTTTCTCACGATTGTGTTGTTCATGTTTCAATTCAGCTTTTACCATCGCACTACCACAACCGTGGATGACTTATGAAATGTAATGGCTGACAATAACAAAATGCCTAACTGCTACAATACGTAATGGAAACTTTTAACAAAGTCCTTTACTATGTCAGAAGACTCTTGGCCAAAATGTTCATCACATTTTCTTGTGACCATTTTGTATAACTAAATTTCAGAAAATGGAAATAGTCAATAGTTTTTTAACCAGGACGGCCGAGTGGTTAAGGCGTTGGACTCAAGATCCAATGAGCAAATGCTCACGTGGGTTCAATCCCACTCCTGGTAACTTACCTGTTAACACAGCTTCAAAGAAAGCAGGAGATCCTGTCCACGGAAAGAGAAAAGCCCTTGACAGATTTTCTCACGAGTGTGTTTCCATGTTTAGATTTTGGCTTTACCATCATACTACCAAAACCGTGGATGACTTATGAGATGGCTAACAAACACAAAATTCCTAACTGCTACAATATGTAATGGAAACTTTTAACAAAGTCCCTTTACTATGTCAGAAGACTCTTGGCCCAAACGTTCATCACATCTTCTTCTTTTGACCATTTTGTATAACTAAATTTCAGAAAATGGAAATGGTCAATAGTTTTTAACCAGGATGGCCGAGTGGTTAAGGCGTTGGACTCAAGATCCAATGAGCAAATGCTCACGTGGTTTCAATCCCCACTCCTGGTAACTTACTTGTTAACAACAGCTTCAAAGAAAGCTAGAGATCCTCCCTACTATACTGTCTACGGAAAGAGAGAAGCCCTTGACAGATTTTTCTCACTAGCGTGTTTTCCATGTTTAGATTTGGCCTTTACCATCGTACTATTAAAACAGTGGATGACTTATGAGATGGCTAACAAACACAAAATTCCTAACTGCTACAATATGTAAGGGAAACTTTTAACAAAGTCCTTTTACTATGTCAGAAGACTCTTGGCCCAAAACATTCATCACATCTTCTTCTTTTGACCACTTTGTATAACTAAATTTCAGAAAATGAATAGAGTCAATAGCTTTGCAACCAGGATGGCCGAGTGGTTAAGGCGTTGGGCTCAAGATCCAATGAGGTAATACTCACGTGGGTTCAAACCCACTCCTGGTAGTTTATTGCTTGAGGACAAGACGTCTGAAGAAGGGTGAAAAAAGCAATCAATCATCTCCAGTATAAAGACTAGCAGGTCTTTCTCAGCAGCAAGTAGTCTATGTCCCAATTGCTCAAATATGGCTCTTACCATGCTCCACTGATGATATAAAATGGTTAACAAGCTTTAAAATGCTTTCATCTGAATAAATTCAATGATACCTTTTAAATAATGTCATTTTTCATGTCACAGGACTGTTTTTTCCAAAATGTCATCAGCTATAGAATGCTTTTCTTCTTTTTTGGTATGACTGAATTTCAGAAAAAAAAGATGATGGACTCTTTTGCAACCAGGATGGCCGAGTGGTTAAGGCGTTGGACTTAAGATCCAATGAGCAATTGCTCACGTGGGTTCAACCCCACTCCTGGTAGAATGCTTACAGCAATGGAGTCTAGCAAGTGCACTTGGTATCAAATGTTCACAGTTTTAATCTCTGCATTAATTGCAATGAGACTTTTCTCATTAGCCAATAAATAAGCAACATTTTTTGAATGGTTTTGCAGTGTGTTAATGATTCCATCAGGTGCTTAAATAACATGTCGTAATTAGACTTGAGCAAAGTCAATCCTGGACGCCATTGTCCTAAATGTTTTCCAAAACACATCCTTGAAGCTCCTGATTGGCTAAACAATCCTAATTCAGGTTATACGCATCAGATAAGGCAGGCTTTCTGGAAAACCAGCAAGAGGCCAGCCTCGAGGACTGACTTTGGAAGACCTTTTTTAAATGTTTATAGATGGCCCAAATCATCACACTACCACCGCCATGCTTAGCAATGATGCAAAATGACTATCATCTTTAAGATGTTTACCTCCATATGAAATTAGAAAGGAACCATATAAGAAGACCCCTTTCTGTGTCATAATAATGGTTTGTCCAGTGTTCAGGACATTACCAGGTTTTCCATTCATTGAGTATTTCATTGTAAATATTTGATTTGAGAAAATGAAAATAATTTGCTGTTTTGCGACCAGATGGCCGAGTGGTTAAGGCGTTGCACTCAAGATCCAATGAGCAAATGCTCACGTGGATTTAAGCCCACTCCTGGTAACTTGCTGATAAAATCAGTTTCAAAGAAAAGATCCTCTCTACTATAAGTCTGCGGAAAGAGAAAAGCCTTTAACAGACTTTCTCACGATTGTGTTGTCCATGTTTCAATTCAGCTTTTACCATCGCACTACCACCGTGGATGACATATGAAATGAGATGGCTGACATAACAAAATGCCTAACTGCTACAATACGTAATGGATATTTTAACAAAGTCCCTTTACTATGTCAGAAGACTCTTGGCCAAAACGTTCATCACATCTTCTTCTTTTGACCATTTTGTATAACTAAATTTCAGAAAATGGAAATAGTCAATAGTTTTTTAACCAGGATGGCCGAGTGGTTAAGGCGTTGGACTCAAGATCCAATGAGCAAATGCTCACGTGGGTTCAATCCCACTCCTGGTAACTTACCTGTTAACAACAGCTTCAAAGAAAGCAGGAGATCCTGTCCCAGGAAAGAGAAAAGCCCCTTGACAGATTTTCTCACGAGTGTGTTTTCCATGTTTAGATTTGGCCTTTACATCGTACTACCAAAACCGTGGATGACTTATGAGATGGTAACAAAACACAAAATTCCTAACTGCTACAATATGTAATGGAATCTTTTAAACAAAGTCCTTTACTATGTCAGAAGACTCTTGGCCCAAAACGTTCATCAATTCTTCTTTTTTGACCATTTTGTATAACTAAATTTCAGAAAATGGAAATAGTCATAGTTTTTTAACCAGGATGGCCGAGTGGTTAAGGCGTTGGACTCAAGATCCAATGAGCAAATGCTCACGTGGGTTCAATCCCACTCCTGGTAATTACCTGTTAACAAGAGCTTCAAAGAAAAGCTAGAGATCCTCCCTACTATACTGTTACGGAAAGAGAAAAGCCCTTTCAGATTTTCTCACTAGCGTGTTTTCCATGTTTAGATTTGGCCTTTACCATCGTACTATTAAAACAGTGGATGACTTATGAGATGGCTAACAAACACAAAATTCCTAACTGCTACAATATGTAATGGAAACTTTTAACAAAGTCCCTTTACTATGTCAGAAGACTCTTGGCCCAAAACGTTCATCACATCTTCTTCTTTTGACCATTTTGTATAACTAAATTTCAGAAAATGGAAATAGTCAATAGTTTTTTTAACGAGGATGGCCGAGTGGTTAAGGCGTTGGACTCAAGATCCAATGAGCAATGCTCACGTGGGTTCAATCCCACTCCTGGTAACTTACCTGTTAACAGAGCTTCAAAGAAAGCTAGAGATCCTCCCTACTATCTGTCTACGGAAAGAGAAAAGCCCTTGACAGATTTTCTCACTAGCGTGTTTTTCCATGTTTAGATTTGGCCTTTACCATCGTACTATTAAAACGTGGATGACTTATGAGATGGATAAACAACACAAAATTCCTAACTGCTACAATATGTAAGGGAAATTTTAACAAAGTCCTTTTACTATGTCAGAAGACTCTTGGCCCAAACATTTCATCACATCTTCTTCTTTTGACCATTTTGTATAACTAAATTTCAGAAAATGAATAGAGTCAATAGCTTTGCAACCAGGATGGCCGAGTGGTTAAGGCGTTGGGCTCAAGATCCAATGAGTAAATACTCACGTGGGTTCAAACCCACTCCTGGTAGTTTATTGCTTGAGGACAAGACGTTGAAGAAGGGTGAAGAAAGCAATCAATCATCTCCAGTATAAATACTAGCAGGCTTTTTTCAGCAGCAAGTAGTCTATGTCCCTTGCTAAATTTGGCTGTTACCATGCTCCACTGAATTGATATAAAATGGTTAACAAGTTTAAAATGCTCTTCCTCTGAATTTCAATATTTTTAAAATAATGTCAATTTTCCATGTCACATGACTGTTTTTTCCAAAAATGTCATCAGTATAGAATGTTTTTCTTTTTTTGGTATGACTGAATTTCAGAAAAAAGATGATGACTGCTTTTGCAAACCAGGATGGCCGAGTGGTTAAGGCGTTGGACTTAAGATCCAATGAGCAATAGCTCACGTGGGTTCAAACCCACTCCTGGTAGAATGCTTTACAGCAATGGAGTCTAGCAAGTGCACTTGGTATCAAATGTTCACAGTTTTAATCTCTGCATTAATTGCAATGGGGGCTTTTCTCATTAGCCAATAAATAAGCAACATTTTTTGAATGGTTTTGCAGTGGTAATGATTCCATCAGGTGCCTTAAATAACATGTCGTAAATTAGACTTGAGCAAAGTCAATCCTGGACGCCCATTGTCCTAAATGTTTTCCAAAACACATCCCCTTGAAGCTCCTGATTGGCTAAACAATCCTGATTCAGGTTATACGCATCAGATAAGGCAGGCTTTCTGGAAACCAGCAAGAGGCCAGCCTCGAGGACTGACTTTGGAAGACCCTTTTTAAAATGTTTATAGATGGCCCAAATCATCACACTACCACCGCCATGCTTAGCAAATGATGCAAAATGACTATCATCTTTAAGATGTTTACCTCCATATGAAATTAGAAAGGAACCAAATAAGAAGACCCCTTTCTGTGTCATAATAATGGTTTGTCCAAGTGTTCAGGACATTACCAGGTTTTCCATTCATTTGATTGTAAATATTTGATTTGAGAAAATGAAAATAATTTGCTGTTTTGCGACCAGATGGCCGAGTGGTTAAGGCGTTGGACTCAAGATCCAATGAGCAAATGCTCACGTGGGTTTAAGCCCCACTCCTGGTAACTTGCCTGATAAAATCAGTTTCTAAGAAAAGATCCTTTCTACTATACTGTCTGCGGAAAGAGAAAAGCCTTTAACAGACTTTCTCACGATTGTGTTGTCCATGTTTCAATTCAGCTTTTACCATCGCACTACCACAACCGTGGATGACTTATGAAATGAGATGGCTAACAAACACAAAATTCCTAACTGCTACAATATGTAATGGAAACTTTTAACAAAGTCCCTTTACTATGTCAGAAGACTCTTGGCCAAATGTTCATCACATCTTCTTCTTTTGACCATTTTGTATAACTAAATTTCAGAAAATGGAAATAGTCAATAGTTTTTTAACCAGGATGGCCGAGTGGTTAAGGCGTTGGACTCAAGATCCAATGAGCAAATGCTCACGTGGGTTCAATCCCCACTCCTGGTAACTTACCTGTTAACAACAGCTTCAAAGAAAGCTAGAGATCCTCCCTACTATACTGTCTACGGAAAGAGAAAAGCCCCTTGACAGATTTTCTCACGAGTGTGTTTTCCATGTTTAGATTTGGCCTTTACCATCGTACTACAAAACCGTGGATGACTTATGAGATGGCTAACAAACACAAAATTCCTAACTGCTACAATATGTAAGGGAAACTTTTAACAAAGTCCTTTTACTATGTCAGAAGACTCTTGGCCCAAACGTTCATCACATCTTCTTCTTTTGACCATTTTGTATAAGTAAATTTCAGAAAATGAATAGAGTTATAGCTTTGCAACCAGGATGGCCGAGTGGTTAAGCGTTGGGCTCAAGATCAATGAGTAAATACTCACGTGGGTTCAACCCACTCCTGGTAGTTTATTGTTGAGGACAAGACGTCTGAAGAAGGGTGAGAAAGCAATCAATCATCTCCAGTATAAGAACTAGCAGGTCTTTCTCAGCAGCAAGTAGTCTATGTGTCCAATTGCTCAAATATGGCTCTTACCATGCTCCAGATGATATAAAATGGTTAACAAGCTTTAAAATGCTTTCCTCTGAATAAATTCAATGATACTTTTAAAATAATGTCAATTTTCCATGTCACAGACTGTTTTTTCCAAAAATGTCATCAGCTATAGAATGTTTTTCTTCTTTTGTATGACTGAATTTCAGAAAAAAAGATGATGGACTCTTTTGCAACCAGGATGGCCGAGTGGTTAAGGCGTTGGACTTAAGATCCAATGAGCAATTGCTCACGTGGGTTCAATCCCACTCCTGGTAGAATGCTTTACAGCAATGGAGTCTAGAAGTGCACTTGGTATCAAATGTTCACAGTTTTAATCTCTGCATTAATTGCAATGGGGCTTTTCTCATTAGCCAATAAATAAGCAACATTTTTTGAATGGTTTTGCAGTGGTAATGATTCCATCAGGTGCCTAAATAACATGTCGTAAATTAGACTTGAGCAAAGTCAATCCTGGACGCCATTTGTCCTAAATGTTTTCAAAACACAATCCTTTGAAGCTCCTGATTGGCTAAACAATCCTGATTCAGGTTATAACGCATCAGATAAGGCAGGCTTTCTGGAAAACTCAAGAGGCCAGCCCTCGAGGACTGACTTTGGAAGACCTTTTTAAATGTTTATAGATGCCAAATCATCACACTACCACCGCCATGCTTAGCAAATGATGCAAAATGACTATCATCTTTAAGATGTTTACCTCCATATGAAATTAGAAAGGAACATATAAGAAGACTTTTGTGTCATAATATGGTTTGTCCAAGTGTTCAGGACATTACCAGGTTTTCCATTCATTGATATTTGATTGTAAATATTGATTTGAGAAATGAAAATAATTGCTGTTTGCGACCAGATGGCCGAGTGGTTAAGGCGTTGGACTCAAGATCCAATGAGCAAATGCTCACGTGGTTTAACCCCACTCCTGGTATGCCTGATAAATATCAGTTTCTAAGAAAGATCGTCCCCCCCCCGTTCTAATAATACTGTCTGCGGAAAGAGAAGCCTTTAACAGACTTTCTCGAAGAATTGTGTTGTCCATGTTTCAATTCAGGCTTTTAACATCGCACTACCACAACCGTGGAATGACTTATGAAATGAGATGGCTAACAAACACAAAATGCTAACTGCACAATATGTAATGGAGAATCTTTTTAACAAAGTCCTTTAACTATGTCAGAAGAGCTTGGCCAAAATGTTCATCACATCTTCTTCTTTTGACCATTTTGTATAACTAAATTTCAGAAAAATGGAAATAGTCAATAGTTTTTTAACCAGGATGGCCGAGTGGTTAAGGCGTTGGACTCAAGATCCAATGAGCAAATGCTCACGTGGGTTCAATCCCCACTCCTGGTAACTTACCTGTTAACAACAGCTTCAAAGAAAGCTAGAGATCCTCCCTACTATACTGTCTACGGAAAGAGAAAAGCCCCTTGACAGATTTTCTCACGAGTGTTTTTCCATGTTTAGATTTGGCCTTTACCATTCGTACTACTAAAACCGTGGATGACTTATGAGATGGCTAACAAACACAAAATTCCTAACTGCTACAATATGTAAGGGAAACTTTTAACAAAGTCCTTTTACTATGTCAGAAGACTCTTGGCCCAAAACGTTCATCACATCTTCTTCTTTTGACCATTTTGTATAAGTAAATTTCAGAAAATGAATAGAGTTAATAGCTTTGCAACCAGGATGGCCGAGTGGTTAAGGCGTTGGGCTCAAGATCCAATGAGTAAATACTCACGTGGGTTCAAACCCCACTCCTGGTAGTTTATTGCTTGAGGACAAGACGTCTGAAGAAGGGTGAAGAAAGCAATCAATCATCTCCCAGTATAAAGACTAGCAGGTCTTTCTCAGCAGCAAGTAGTCTATGTCCCAATTGCTCAAATATGGCTCTTACCATGCTCCACTGATGATATAAAATGGTTAACAAGCTTTAAAATGCTTTCCTCTGAATAAATTCAATGATACCTTTTAAAATAATGTCAATTTTCCATGTCACAGGACTGTTTTTTCCAAAAATGTCATCAGCTATAGAATGTTTTTCTTCTTTTGGTATGACTGAATTTCAGAAAAAAAAGATGATGGACTCTTTTGCAACCAGGATGGCCGAGTGGTTAAGGCGTTGGACTTAAGATCCAATGAGCAATTGCTCACGTGGGTTCAAACCCCACTCCTGGTAGAATGCTTTACAGCAATGGAGTCTAGCAAGTGCACTTGGTATCAAATGTTCACAGTTTTAATCTCTGCATTAATTGCAATGGGGGCTTTTCTCATTAGCCAATAAATAAGCAACATTTTTTGAATGGTTTTTGCAGTGGTAATGATTCCATCAGGTGCCTTAAATAACATGTCGTAAATTAGACTTGAGCAAAGTCAATCCTGGACGCCCATTGTCCTAAATGTTTTCCAAAACACATCCCCTTGAAGCTCCTGATTGGCTAAACAATCCTAATTCAGGTTATACGCATCAGATAAGGCAGGCTTTCTGGAAACCAGCAAGAGGCCAGCCCTCGAGGACTGACTTTGGAAGACCCTTTTTAAAATGTTTATAGATGGCCCAAATCATCACACTACCACCGCCATGCTTAGCAAATGATGCAAAATGACTATCATCTTTAAGATGTTTACCTCCATATGAAATTAGAAAGGAACCATATAAGAAGACCCCTTTCTGTGTCATAATAATGGTTTGTCCAAGTGTTCAGGACATTACCAGGTTTTCCATTCATATGATTATTTGATTGTAAATATTTGATTTTGAGAAAATGAAATAATTTGCTTTTTTTGCAACCAGGATGGCCAAGTGGTTAAGGTGTCGGACTCCAAGAATCAATGAGCAAATTCTCACGTGAGGTTTAAGCCCCACTCCTGGTAACTTGCCTGATAAAAATCAGTTTCTAAGAATTATATCCCCTACTATACTGTCTGCGAAAAGAGAAAAGCCTTTAACAGACTTTCTCACGATTGTGTTGTCCATGTTTCAATTCAGCTTTTACCATCGCACTACCACAACCGTGGATGACTTATGAAATGAGATGGCTAACAAACACAAAATGCCTAACTGCTACAATATGTAATGGAAACTTTTAACAAAGTCCCTTTAATATGTCAGAAGACTCTTGGCCCAAAATGTTCATCACATCTTCTTCTTTTGACCATTTTGTATAACTAAATTTCAGAAAATGGAAATAGTCAATAGTTTTTAACCAGGATGGCCGAGTGGTTAAGGCGTTGGACTCAAGATCCAATGAGCAAATGCTCACGTGGGTTCAATCCCCACTCCTGGTAACTTACCTGTTAACAACAGCTTCAAAGAAAGCTAGAGATCCTCCCTACTATACTGTCTACGGAAAGAGAAAAGCCCCTTGACAGATTTTCTCACGAGTGTGTTTTCCATGTTTAGATTTGGCCTTTACCATCGTACTACCAAAACCGTGGATGACTTATGAGATGGCTAACAAACACAAAATTCCTAACTGCTACAATATGTAATGGAAACTTTTAACAAAGTCCCTTTACTATGTCAGAAGACTCTTGGCCCAAAACGTTCATCACATCTTCTTCTTTTGACCATTTTGTATAAGTAAATTTCAGAAAATGAATAGAGTTAATAGCTTTGCAACCAGGATGGCCGAGTGGTTAACGCGTTGGGCTCAAGATCCAATGAGTAAATACTCACGTGGGTTCAAACCCCACTCCTGGTAGTTTATTGCTTGAGGACAAGACGTCTGAAGAAGGGTGGAGAAAGCAATCAATCATCTCCAGTATAAAGACTAGCAGGTCTTTCTCAGCAGCAAGTAGTCTATGTCCCAATTGCTCAAATATGGCTCTTACCATGCTCCACTGATGATATAAAATGGTTAACAAGCTTTAAAATGCTTTCCTCTGAATAAATTCAATGATACCTTTTAAAATAATGTCAATTTTCCATGTCACAGGACTGTTTTTTCCAAAAATGTCATCAGCTATAGAATGTTTTTCTTCTTTTGGTATGACTGAATTTCAGAAAAAAAAGATGATGAACTCTTTTGCAACCAGGATGGCCGAGTGGTTAAGGCGTTGGACTTAAGATCCAATGAGCAATTGCTCACGTGGGTTCAAACCCCACTCCTGGTAGAATGCTTTACAGCAATGGAGTCTAGCAAGTGCACTTGGTATCAAATGTTCACAGTTTTAATCTCTGCATTAATTGCAATGGGGGCTTTTCTCATTAGCCAATAAATAAGCAACATTTTCTTGAATGGTTTTGCAGTGGTAATGATTCCATCAGGTGCCTTAAATAACATGTCGTAAATTAGACTTGAGCAAAGTCAATCCTGGACGCCCATTGTCCTAAATGTTTTCCAAAACACATCCCCTTGAAGCTCCTGATTGGCTAAACAATCCTAATTCAGGTTATACGCATCAGATAAGGCAGGCTTTCTGGAAAACCAGCAAGAGGCCAGCCCTCGAGGACTGACTTTGGAAGACCCTTTTTTAAATGTTTATAGATGGCCCAAATCATCACACTACCACCGCCATGCTTAGCAAATGATGCAAAATGACTATCATCTTTAAGATGTTTACCTCCATATGAAATTAGAAAGGAACCATATAAGAAGACCCCTTTCTGTGTCATAATAATGGTTTGTCCAAGTGTTCAGGACATTACCAGGTTTTCCATTCATATGATAATTTGATTGTAATTATTTGATTTGAGAAAATGAAATCATTCAATTTTTTTGCAACCAGGATAGCCAAGTTGTTAAGGTGTCGGACTCAAGATCCAATGAGCAAATTCTCACGTGTGTTCAACCCCCACTCCTGGTAACTTGCCTGTTAACAGCTTCAAACATAGCAAGAGATCATCTCTACTATACTGTGTGGGGAAAATCTACAGATTTTCTCAGAAGTCTTTTGTCCATGTTTAAATCCAGCTTTTACCATCGCACTACCACAACCGTGGATGACTTATGAAATGAGATGGCTGACAAACGCAAAATTCAGAGTGTTCTCTGAGCTGGAACGTCACCATTTTCATTCTAACTTACGAGCTATTTGTGTGAGAATGTGTTTCAGCATTAAACCACAACGCTTTCCTGACCTTGAGATTGCAAGAAATGATCCTGACTATACCGACTTTTCGGCTTTTTTCAGTCAATGAGTAACTTCTTGTCGCAGAGGCAATGCTTCAGTCATCTTCGGCAATTTGTCCATTTTCCAAATCTTATTAGCTTATGAATGTGGGCTTAAACGGCAATATCCTATTTAAAAGACCACTGGGAACTATTCTATATCAAATCTAAATATGATCAGGACTTTTAAATTTCTCTGTTCATATCCTAACCTACATGCAAAAGACTTGTGGATTTTCTGGCACAGACAAATTAAAACAAAAGATTAAATATGAACAGAATCAAAATGAAAGTGACACATTTAGCTGAGGACATGGAAAGTTTTAGGGAAAAAAGGTTTTAAGATTTGATCAAATTTTCTTAGTTTCTTAAAATTTCAGGAACTAAAATAATTTTTTCCTGGAAGCAATTATCTGCAAAAAAAGAATGTTTTTTTTTATTGGAAAAGGTTCTAAAGTGATCGACATTAGGATTCATTCTGTAGAATGATCGTTCTGAAACCTTCTGACACAAACAGGCACCCACAACTATAAAGCGAAGGGCGGGGGGGAAAGAAACAGAAATGTCTCTTTCTGGTGTCTGCGGGCCACCATACATCCAGTTGCGTTGTCGTTGAATGATTGTGACAAAGCGAGGTCCAGCCACAAAAAGTGGGGCCACATAAACTTTATGGGGCATGCAATGGCCCTGCTGTCAGCTCTAATGGGAAACTGCGCCCAGAGACAAAGAGGCGGAAGTGAGTCATAATGTTGAAAGCATGTGTCTGCTGGCTGGGCTATATTTCACTGCGAGTTACGTCGTATGTAATATCTGCCAGCAGAGTGAGTGGTGGGGCAAGAGGCAACGGCTGAACAGGAACGCCATCCTGAACTCCACTCCTCCTACTGAAGTGGATCTAAAACAGGTGAGCGCCAGCCGTGCTGAAGAAAGTGAGCCGCCTGTATGTGCTGGTGGGCAGAAAGAAAATAAAAATGATCTAAATCATCAGTCATTTAAATTACAGATTTGTAGTTTTGCAAAACCAAGAAATGTTAATGTTTAAAAATTATTTTATGACATAATTTAATGTCACTTGATTTGACACACCTGTCCAACTACTCTTTAATGTACAATTCTAATCAGCCAATCACATGGCAGCAACTCAAGCATGCAGACACGAGGTGTGTTTGAGATCATGCAGGCATTGCGGTACATGTTGGTTAGTTTTCTGCATCGACGTCACGTGCGCCCTTATGAAGTATCGCGAGAAAGGGGCGGGTTCATGGCGCCTACCTCAGCCAGAAAATAGGAACTGCACTGGCTTCAAGCCGCCTTGGTGACTACAAAACAATGCATTGTGGGAACCGGTGTCCACACAGTTCCTGTAGTTCGGCGTGAAACAACTGGCGCTAAATGAAGAAAATCTGTGTATTTTTTTAACTCCTTCTGGAAGGCAGTGAATCACTGATGAAAAAATAAACAAGATTTCAAATAATCTGTGGTTATATCTGTTATTATTTCCTCTCTTTAATTTTATTTCATTTATTTATTTGGGACAGTTAAAAAATGTTTTAAAATAATATAAAAGACATAACAGCACAAATCATACTAGGAAGATTGGCATAGTAACTTTCAACTGAATGTTAAGGACAACCACAGTCTCGAAGTTCACCTTCATCTCAAGCACCTTTCTCCGCCCCCTCCTGCAGCAGCATGGTCTCGCCGACGTTGCAGGCGAGGCGCTGGGTCATCTCAAACACACTTATGGTCAAAAGGATCCACTGCAGTTCAAACTGAGCATCGGAACGGGAACTATGGTGATTGAAGTGACTTTGATTGTCGTTGGTGCCAGACGGGCTGGTCTGAGTATGTCAGAAACTGCTGATCCACAGGGATTTTCACCCGCAACCATCTCTAGGGTTTACAGAGAATGGTCAGAAAAAGAGAAAACATTCAGTGAGCAGCAGTTTTGTGGGCAGAAAGGCCTTGTTTAAGCCATTCCCGTCAACATATTCTCATCCTCAAGTCATCACACATTGACGTTTAGTTAAGGGCCCCTCCATGTCCCTTTTTGACGTTTTGAGTGTTCCGAATATGTCTTTTTTTGACGTCCTGGCTGTTTGTAAAATCAAGGGTCCGTAACCCTTGGGATGCGGTACCAGATGTGAACTGGTCCTCGGGACATGTCCAGTACCGGTACCCAAACCCGGCACCAGACGCGGTACCAGGCCTGAACAGGTACAGGACGCGGTACCGGACTCCAACCAGTAACTGACACGAACCGGTACCGGTCCTGAGTTAGGGTACCACTGTGCTCCGTGTCTCAAACTGGACCAGTTTTGGTGCGTGGCCCGGAAGTTGAGGACCCGTGTTTTAATGGGAACAGCCAGCACGTCAAAAATCGACGAGTTTGGTACACCCAAACCACAATTTTATGACGTAAAGAGGTTCTTAAGCCTTATACATATGTGACAAGTTGGAAGTGAGAATGTGATGTGAGGAAATAATTCACAGAAGATCAACAGAACTGGACAATAGAAGACTGGAACTCTGATGAGTCTCCATTTCTGCTGCAACATTCGGATGTTAGAGTCCAAATTTGGCGTCAACAACATGAGAGCATGGATCCATCCTGCCTTGTATCAACGGTTCCGGCTGCTGGTGGTGGTGGTTTCATGGTGTGGGGGATATTTTCTTGGCACACTTCAAGTACCAACTGAGCAACCTGAGTATTGTTGATCACCACGTCCATCCCGTCATGCTACTTCCATGACAAAAAAAGCTGAAATCCTCTCAGTTCAGTGGACTCTCATGAGTCACCAGATCTCAATCCAATAGAGCAGCTTTGGGATGTGGTGGAACGGGAGATTGACGATCAGATGATTCAGAACCTGAATCTATGCCACCAAGGATTAAGACAGTTCTAGAGGCGGGTCCAAGCCCGGACTATCGAGGTGTGCCTAATAAGTGAGTGTAGTTAAGAGATAAATAAATATATTAGCACTAAAGTTAACATACTTCTGTCTCCATTTATATTTGGGATAATGGCCTCCAAAATGAAATAAATCTGAAAAATCCCAGAAAAATGTCAAACTAAGACCAAAAACCAAAGAAAGTCTTTCTCCGTGAGAGCTGCTGCTTCCTCCATCTCTGCTGTAAGAATTGCTTTGTGCACCTGATCGGACACAAAGTCCTGTGAGATGAATAGCCAGGCGGATTCAGACCATCATTACCGTTCTGATTATTTATTGTTATTTGTTGTGAGGGAGGATCTGCCCGCACTAAACTCCACCGTCCTGCCATATTTTATACATGGAAACATTAAGGGTTTCCATTCAAGGAGGTTAAGTATCTTCTTTGTCAGGATGTTAGATGATCATCCACCTCAAAAGTTAATAACTCTTGATTCGCCTCAGTCATTTGTCTATTCTGATATACTCTCCAAATTCTATTTTTCTGGGTTGTTTTTCTTCATTTATCTGTTGTCTTCGTCCTCCCCTCTTCTCTGCTGCCCTCATTTTTGTTCTTCATATGATCTCTGGAGCTGTTAATTGGCCATAGCAAGAGTCAATATGAGGTTTACTTTATGTTATGAATACCCAGAAGACCTCATTATTCTTCGCCTCCTCGTTTCTTTTTAAGTGTTTTTCTGTGTGTTAGCCTCCGTCCTTGACTCCTTTGCTCCTCCCTGTCTGGGTTTGCCGCGCTTTGTTCAGAAATAATCTGTCGAAACAACAGCTTGTGGCGTCAATTACTCTATGTGGTCTTTGTGTTGCCCCAGTATCAATTACCTTTCAGTTTAACCAAGAGAATTAAAACAGGTAATCAGTATTTTTGAATGAGGACCTTCAATATATATCACTATTTGTTGAAGATGCATGAATGTTCGCTCTTCAAACTTCTCCTTTTGTGTTTCTGGCCTCCAGTGTTTGTGTGACACATCAAAGCTGTGATGTTGTGTTATCTTTTTTTTACAAACAATTCTAATTATTATAAAATTCATACATTCTGTCATATTAGTTGGTTTTAAAAGTGATAATTCAAACAATGAGTTTACAGCTTCATTATAGTTTGCTAAAATTAAATCAAAACCATACAAATACAAACAGAAAAAAACATGTTTTTTTACTCTTTTCTTAAAAATAGTCTGCTTTTCTGCAGATGCTATGTTTGAACTGACCTCTAGGGGGCAGTGCTACATCAAAAATGCTTCTGTAATTTATTTACCGTGGTAAATTCCTTTTAAATGGGAGCCTTATCAACTATCCTGATCATATGCACCAAACAACAGTGTTCTGGTGAATTAAAATAATAGAATTCTGCTGAAATTGAGAAAAACAGCAGAAAACTGTTCATATTTCTGAGCCATTTCTCCAACGAGTCGATCAATCAAAGGCCAAATGAGACTAACCTCTTATGTTTCACACACCTGCAGTCAGAGTGGAGAAAAACATGAGTACATGTGTTTGAATGGAAATATATTGACCCAGCTCAATCATTTAACAAGACTAATAAGTATATAAATGGTGGTTAACATCTCAAAGCATGATAATTAAAACGTCAACATGAGGGAATAAACATGTGAACATTTTTATGCTTTTTAAGGAGAATTTTCCTTTAATTCTCACAGTTTTTGTCAGCACGCTTTAGGTCTGTTTGCAACTTTGTTTTTTTTACCTTTAACCCCTTTAACTACCCAAAAAAGTAAAGAAAAGAATAAAAAAAACACCAGAAAGAAGTTTTTTTTTTTGCCTTGCAAAGGAGCCCCATTAACATAAAAGAACCAACAACATTTAAATGTAATGAATTAAAAAAAAACACATTTTATTTATTTATTTTTTTTTAAAGAAAATGAACAAACCAA
This sequence comes from Oryzias javanicus, assembly GCA_003999625.1. Taxonomy (NCBI): domain Eukaryota; kingdom Metazoa; phylum Chordata; class Actinopteri; order Beloniformes; family Adrianichthyidae; genus Oryzias; species Oryzias javanicus. Next base: position 3,742,948 of record CM012446.1, read on the forward strand.
AATAATTGTTAAATTAGATTTAAAAGCCTAGAAGAAGACTATTCTTCTTCCAGGGTAAAGTTTATCAACTTTATCAAGTTGGCTAACAGCTAAAAAAAATGAATTTAGACAAAAATAAAGTTGAAAAGGAAGAAATTATGAGTTTTATTACAGGTTTGAGTTTAAATAGCATACAGCAACCATATAAAGAGAACTTTACTCCCAAAACTAAAACATAACAACAAAAGCGTAAAAGATGCTCCTGCAAAATAAGTAGCACATAAAGAACCAGCTAAGCAATGAATCGCCAGATCCGACGCAATAAATAAACAAAGCCAACAAAATGTGCGGGCTGACTTAAAACTCAGATAAAACTTTTGATTGTGGCTAAAAAGGGCATAATCATAACTAAACACCAGTGGGAACATTTTTTTAATTGATTACAATCAAAAAGATGATAGAATTTGGTTTTTATAAATGGCAGATCCAATAATCAGATGGCTGGACAAATAAAAACAGCAAATTTGGGTTTTAAGAAACTTCATTTAGTGATGTTTTTTTTTCATAATAGAAAAATAAGTCTTATTTTCTGTCTTGCAAGAAAAATAATCTTATCAAGAAAGTTATAATATAGCCAAAATAATCTAAAAAAAACTAGGGACCGGAATTCAATTTTTTAAAATAATAGTTGTTTGAAATAGCATTTTTTTCTGCCCATTTTAAAGCAAATGTAGCATTTTTTATTTTTACCCCTTAACTTATTTATGTTTTTGCTGTACTTAAAGCTAATTTATGAATTTAGAAAAACTTTGACAGAACTTGACAGCACACAAACATCTAGAAAGGCTTAACTTATACATTTAATTCTAGAACAACTTTTCAATTTTGGTAGCAATTTTAACAGTCTCAGCTGTGGAGCGACATTTTGAGCTCTAGATTGAAGCTAATTTAAAAACAAAAACTCAGAGATGCAGTTCACAAAATAACCACTAGAGGCTTAATATCTAAGCAACAGCAGACCCTCTTCATTTTAATGTCACGTGGTCAAAAATTGGTTTTAAATTGATAAACTATGCTGCCGATTCTTTTTGAATGAACCTCATTAAAATGTAAATGACAAAGGTGAGTTCTGATGGACGGATGAATGATAAGCAACAACTTGACTGACTATGCTCCAGAAAACTGACAGGCTTCTTTCTCTCAGCCATTTACTCATTTTTGAGGAAAGGTTTGACGATAATTTCCTGGGACATTTGCAAGCATGTGTCAAAAGGTGGAGGGAAAGGAGCGTGTTTCCCCTGAGTTCCATAAAATCACTACAGAGACATACATTTTGCTGCCAGGGAGGCGGAGTTTGGTTATTCCTGTTCCTGCTCATCTTTAAAGGGTTTACAAAGAGTTTTCTGGGTTTTTGAAGAGACAGACCAGTATTATCATTTCAGTTTGTTGACGATTGGTTAAGGACCCACCACGTCACTTTTTGATGCTTCAGGTTGACGTTTTTTGATGGTACCGCAAACCGATACCAAGTCTTGAAGCAGACACGCGCAGTACCAGACCAAGACTGGAACCATACAGTACCGGAGAGTACCAGAATCATATGCCCGGTACCACGCCTTTCCACTACCAGATGTGGTACCGGTTTGCGGACAAGGTTAGGACCGGAACTGGCCACATCCTGAGGACCGGTACCGTGTCCGCCACCAGATGTGGTACCGGTTTGCAGACCAGGATAGGGTTAGGATACCGGAACTGGCAACATCCTGAGGACCGGTACCGTGTCCGCCACCAGATGTGGTACCGGTTTGCAGACCAGGATAGGGTTAGGATACCGGAACTGGCAACATCCTGAGGAGCGGTACCGCGTCCTCCACCAGATGTGGTACCGGTTTGCAGACCAGGTTAGGGTTAGGAAACCTGAACCGTCCACATCCTGAGGACTGGTACCATGTCCTTTACCAGATGTGGTACCGGTTTGCCGACCAGGTTAGGGTACCGGCCACATTCTGAGGACTAGTACATGTGGTACTGCGTAGGTCAGGTATCTGTTTAAGGTTAGGGTTTGGGCCCTGACTTAATGGGAATAGCCACCACATCACTTAGGATGCAGGTACCAGGTTTGGGTACTGGTACTGGACGCGTCTTAAGCACCAGTCTGCGTTTGGATCCCAACGGTTGAGGACCCTTGATTTTACAAACAGCCAGCAGATCAAAAAACGACGAGTTGGGGTCGCCAAAAACATCAGTTTTTTGGCCCTTAACCAATTGTCGATACATGTATTGGTTTTGCCCAACTCAGCAGCTTTCACGTTGGGGTGGGTAACCTCTTCCTAATCAAAAATCCCACCCCAAACACACATCAATGGGAGATAAAACAATATGTACACGGATAAGATCCTTGACTAAAGACTGCCCCCAGTGGTTTTTGTTGGAACTGCAATATTTAGAACATCTTGGTTTGCATCAAATTTAGTATTAGAAGGTTAGAAAGTGTTTCAAGTCCATCCATCCGCCAATCAAGAAGGGAATTAAGGAAAATAAAAATGTCTTCTTTTTGAAACCAACCCCTAGTGGTTATTTGAGGAATTGCAACATCTGGTGCAAACTTGTTCATTCTGATGCATCCACTTGCAAACAAATTGATCCATGAACATATTTTTTCTGGAAGCTGGAATCTGAAATTTCTCGCCATTTTTGTTGCACCACTAACGTTAGGTTGGGGGTATTAGGGGCTGTAAGCCACTGGAAGAGAGTGTAAACATCTATTATTTGAAATTTCTATTGTTTTATATTTAGGACATAGCTTTGGATCCAGTTCATTCTAAATTGTGAGCAGCATTTTTTTTTCACACCTGTCATTTCAGCAGGAATCTCAGCAGAAGACTCATCTCGTCAGTCCTGCTGAGTTAATTGACTCCTGACTTAAAGCCCAACCTCGGTCACAGCTTAGCCTTGAGGTAAATTACAGCTATTTAGGGAGGAAACAAGAATCCGCAGCTGTCTTTCTCTGTATCTACCTAACTTCCCCATTGCTTTGGGGTTTCACACGGACAACTTTTTGATCATGAGCTGCATGCAGAGAGCACAGCTGCTCGTGCAGCCTGAAATAGCTTAGCGAGGCTCGCACAGGGCTGTAGAACAGGTGAGACGCACATGCGCAACCTAAGAAAAGCCTTTCAAATTCAAAATTTAACAAGAATTATATTGAATATTTGAGCCGCAGTAACCTTTGTAAATATTGCAGGACCCCGTGCGAGTATCTCTGAGAGCTAGCGCAGCATTTGAAGCAGCTTGTTGAAGAGCTGCTTTGCTCCAAGAGACAAACACAGCTTGACCCATTTCTTCTATATCGAGGTCTCAATAAACCAAGCTAATAGAAATAATAAAAAGGGGAGCAGATTTCCAAGCAAACACTCTGCTACTGTGGTGAAAAAATATTCTAAATTTTCAACCAGGATCAGGATAATTCACTTCTTGTTAAGCACGCATGGTATTTTGCTAATTTAACGTGTTTTTATGCCAAAACGGAATCCAATCTACTTGTTTGTTTTAAATAAATGACTATAAAAATGTTTGACTATTGTGGCACCAAATTAAAAAGCGGGTTAAAATGCAGGTGCAGGCAAAATGCTTCTTTCCCCCTCAACAAATCCATCTCTTGAGTTGTTTGTCATCCACAGGGGGGCACTGCTTCATTAAAATATGCTGTATTAGTGTTGATGCACTCTCTACATGTATGTATTCACTTGTGTCATCTAATTGGGACTTTTTATGGTAAATAGATTCATATATTGGAGCCTATAAATCCCATGAAGTCTCATGATGATTAGGAGCATAAATCTGGATGTATTCATGGAGGTTTTGGTGAAGTTAGACATGAACCGGTGAGCTCTGTGGTTCGGCTGCAGAGCATCAAAGGACCAGAGTTCAAAGCGTTGATCAGGTTGACAAATGTGTTTTTTCGTCTCAGTGGGATATTTTTTGGATGGAAATTAGGTGAATCATACTAGTCGATATAAAAAAGCGAAATAAGACAAACAAGGGAAATTTATATCTTAATCGGGCTTAATTACTGGGTTATATGATTTGATTCACAAATCTAGCTCAACGATTCACAGATCGAACTACAATTCTTACTTTTTATTAGATGTTTGCGTATCTGGTATGTCTTTTTACTGGATGTAATAAATTAAAATTAAATGTATCCAACCACCATTACTTATACTTTTATTTGGAACAGGAGACTAGAACGAACAAAACTGATAAAAACACAAAAATCTAGATAAAAAGAAAAGGAGTTCATCATTTTGAATAATTTTTTTTCTTGTCAACTTTTTGGTTAGCTTCAGCAGGAAAAAAAAAAAAAACTTAAACTCCCTGTTGTTTTAGAACTTTTAGCAACAAATCCTGAAAATGTTCTCCACAGATTTTCCATCTTCAAAGTTCCTCAACATTTTACGTTCTAAAGTCTATTATTTCAGTGCAAAGTCGTTTTAAAAAGTCACTTTACTCCATTTAGAATACTCCGGAATTATGCTAAATGGTTACCGTAATCAAAAAAGTGGAGCTAAGGGTTAAAACTCCAAGGTTAAAGCTATTTAGCTTTTTTTTCATAACTTATGTCAGTAAGAGGAACTTCAGTCTCAAAAAAAAAAAAAAAATTCTTGCAATTTTTACATTGAAAATATTAATTTTATTTCGATTTTTTTTACTTCCTGTGACAGTTGAACAGCACATTCTGCATCTTTTTAGTTTATAAACTTAAAATACAATGTTATTCTGCATTTAAGAACAAAAAACATACATTGTTCCCAAATTGTATATATATATTACATTTTTTTTTACCATACTGTACTTCATTTATAAAGATTGTGAATCAGTAATCTTGGACGTCACAAATAATCATACTTGAGTTTTCAGTAACAGATCCTAAGTATCTGAGTACTCGGATACTCGTTACCACCCTATACACTGATATATCAAACTTAGGATAATTTATGTATTGACTGAAAACATATTTATACATCCACATGCAAATAATTCAATTATAATTACTCCTAGTTATTATTACACACATTAGCACCTATAAATAGAGGACATAAAACAACGACACAATTAAGTTTGCCAAAAGGAAATTAATTAATTGCTTAAACAGCAATGGGAGTAAATTAACTTAGAGTCCCACTCCTATTATGTTACTGATTTTAGTGGATCCTCGCTTTTGGGAAAAGTAGCCTTAACTGGTCCGGGATCCAGCTTTTAAGTCGCAGAAGGGGATTTCTTGAAACCTATACACATTTGGGATGAGTTTGGGAAAATATAGGTTAGAATGATCATAATCTAGAATTATAATCATTCTAATACTATCCATCTCCATGTTTTTTGAGTGACTTTATCACATAAGTTAGTTTTGAGGTTATTTGCATGATTATGATTTGGTGGAAACAGTGTAATTGTGAAATTAATGGAAATTTTTCTATTCCATCAAATTCTGAATTTTTTTGTCCTTTGAATTTTCTTTCTGAATTATTTTTAACCCCTGATTTTTAAACAGACAAAAAAAAGACTAAAAAGCGAGGTTCCTTCCAATAAAATTTTTCCAACGAATTTCTGAGTTATTGAAAATCTCAAAATAATAATAATAAAAAAAACCACTGCAATATTTAAGATAGAAAATAATATTTGGGGCTTTACATTTAATTTTTTTTTCAAAAAGTATGAAATTTTTCATATTTAGAAAAAACATATATTTTCCCTTTACTTTTTAGGAATTATTCATGCCAAAAAACAGCATTTCACTTGTATTTATCATAATAATACGGTAAATATAAAGCAGAGTTCTACATTTCTAAGACTCTTACTGGTCAGTGAGAAACTGACCTGTGTTGAAGTGTTGAAGGTTGCAGACTCCTGTTCAAACAACTCATTGAAACAAAGTCGTTTGATGCTGATTGTTTGTCACACGTCTTAAGTCTTCTTTACCTTTAGGGGTCGCCACAGCCAACCATCCACAAGCTGCGCATGTGGACTGATAACACTTGACATTTAGAATCAGTCTACAGGTTGGGTCAGGATTAGGTAGTTGTTAAGACTAAACATTTCTGAGTTCACTAGAGAGAAATCTTTTCAGTCTGTCAGCTGTGCACCATGCAGTTTACTTTGGCAATTTTCATTCCACGGGTTTGGGAGTCTTTTGTTAAGAATCTATTGTATGTGGATCACAGAAGCTATCAGTGAAAATGGCTTTCTTTATACTTTTTTTTTTTTTTTCAAACCGGGGCTTTACAATAATCCACACTGAGAGGAGGCAGTTTGGTAGTTTGGACATCAGGGGAGAATGCCACTCCAACACCTTCCTGGGGTTGGGGTACAGAGAAATGATTCGCCATCCCGCTGGGAGAGCTGGAAGAGGTGGCCGGGGAGAGGGAAGTGAGCAAAACGGACGGCTTTCCAATCGTTTAAAAAGGAGAGGACTGTTTTTGATAAGAGAACACCTATTTCCAGCATCTTCTGGTTCAGTAACTGTAGTTCTGGACAAACATTTCACTTTCTCTGTCGATGATATAAATTATTGCAGCATCTATGCAATGACGACCAATGGCAATGTCTTCATTTGATGGTGTTTTGTACATTCTGACCTTTTCTACAATAAAAGTACGTTCTTGACCAGTTATTTTACAGTTCAGGTGAATACTCTCAACCTGCAAATGTTGATCAAGTATGACCGTTTGATGATGGTTCCGATTATTCATAGTTACTGGAGTAGGAACCACATGTCAAAAGTATCAATCAATCAATTAATCAATCAATCAATCAATTGCTAAACACAGTCAAATAAAACCACTAAACAATTAAACTTAATAAAATATACCAATGAAGGAAATTAAACAATAGAAACAATACATGTTAATAAGCTGCCCCTATTTATCTGCTCACCAGAGTTAAAAGCCCAAGTAAAAAGATGAGTTTTTGAAAATAACTTAAATCAACTAAATGATTTTTGCAGGCCTCACAGAAAAGCGGAGAGCATTCTAAAGTTTGGGAACTATGACTGAAAAGGCTCTGTCTCCTCGAGTCACAAGCCGAGTCATGGGAACCATTAAAAACTTTTGATCTTCAGGTGTCAGGGCTCGACATTGAGGACAAAAATGTTAAAGCTTTGAAAGTAAACAGGGTATCGGACCATTCAAGCATTTACAAACCAGAAGTAAAAACAATTCTAAGATTCACAGGCAGCCAGTGAAGACAGCACAGTATAAAAGTAATAGGATGGCAGAGCAGAGACTGGTCACCTGAGACTGGTCAGAGACTGCCACTGACCAGAAGGTCCAATATGGAAAAGATCACAGCAGGTACCACCTGTTCCAGAGCATGATATGACAGATAAGACTTGACTTTGATTATTAGCCTCAAAAAATAAAATCTAGTCTGGACTACTGCACTGACCTGTTCCTAATGAGAGGAGCGTTTGAAGGGTTCATGGGGCCAACAGCACTACTGCAGCCAGTCAGCAGGTCAGATTTACCAAAAACACTTCTGCAGGGTCTCAAGACACTCAGATCTATTGGATCTTATGGGAAGGTAGATCCGAAAATAGTAGAATGACACTTTGTATTTCCTAAAAATGGGCCTCAGTGATAGCAGGTAAAATGAGAATAAAAGAGGGCCGAAAACGGAGCCCTGGGGTACACCATTTTTGAGTGGAAGAGAAACTCCTCTCACGTGAATAAGACCTGAACCTGTGCCCTTCAGTCTGCTCTAGTTGGGAAAACAAAACACAGTGATCCACTGTGACAAAGGCAGCGGTAATATATAACTGGAAAGATACGGTTATATGCAGATGATACAGTTATTTATGCTCATAAAAAAACAAAAGATGAAGTTGCTGCAAAAATGTCTGGAATCATGGTGGTCTCCAACTGGCTCAAAGACTCATTCCTTCATCTCAATACCAAAAAAAAAAAAAAAAAGTTTGAATGCTTTTGTCCTTAAGAAATGATGAGTCAACTATCCAGGTCAATGGAGAGCAAATCCAGGTGGTTGAACAGTTGAAAAGTCTTTGTGTTCTTTTTTATTCTAATTTGACATTTAGGGATCATCTCTAAAAAGATCAATTTAATTTATCCAATTTTAAATACTCACGATTTTATTAACAACTGAAGCAGAAAAAAATGCACTCAATAGTTTTTTAACTAATTGTCTGCACTTGGTCCCAAATAAGCATTTTAAGGCCTCTTAAATCCCTTTTTAATGAAAAGCATTGAAAAGGCTTGATAAGACGCCTTTGCAGCATAAATAAAAATGAAATTAAAACAGCGGAAGACCAAGAATCAACAGCTAAAAGCAGGTCAGAGCAGAGCTAAAGCATCCGTCCCCCTTCAGTGTTAGGAAATGGTAAAGGGTCGCCTTTATCGAGGTTCGGCTGAGGCTTCTCCTTTCATAAACAAACTTCCAGCTCAAAGAAGGAAAGGGCATTCTGCTAAAGTTTTCCCAAAGTGTCACAGTGTGCATGTTGGCTGAAATATCCCCTCCAGAATAGATCCAGTCAGCAGAGTTACAGGCACTAAAGAGCAGCAAAGAGTTCAGCCTTTTTGTGTGTGCATGAGCTAATAGGATAAGAGGCTTGTGAGATGTAAAGAGCTGCTGCTGGTTTCACAGAGATTTCTCTGGTGGATCCCCACCATCACAGAGCGCCGGACTGCGCGCTTTCTAATGTCGGGCAGCTTTTAATCCTCTTGTCTTAGATAAATCTGACTGTCTCTTAACCTGCAGATCAAATGTCATTGTGATACTTTTGTGTGTTGGGCTTTGAATTATTCCTATAGGCTAGAATGAGGCCTGAAGAGGGAAGTTTACAGGAAGTTCTTGAAGACAGAACCTAATTTTTGCTCTTTATAGATTTGAAAATTTTTATTTTGTGTCTTTGATTCCCTTTAGTTTTCTTTGTGTCTTCAGGTTTGATTCTGGTTTCCTTTGCCACAATTTGACTTTGGTTCTTTCAGTTTTCGCTCACCTGTTAACATTTCATTCTGGTTTCAGTTCTAATGATCAAGCTATGTTCACATCATCCTCGAAAGGACAATGTGAGGAAATGTGTGTTTTGCATTTAAAACTCTTCATGTGTCGCTACAACGCACATTTTGGAGACTATTTTAGCTGTGAACGAGCGTTGAAAGCCATACCAGGTTGAACTTTGACCAATCAGAGACTGGGATTTGGTAGTGACTTATGAATGGAATCCCCTTCAAATCACAGAAAACTGTTTTCTATATATCGAAATAAAGCAGTGAAAGTAAAATTTCTGAGATTTGCACCGCCTTGACTGTAGACACTCACTAATCAACAGTAGCTAAAGAAAACGGGAGAAGCCCATCCCTTCTTGACCAGTGTGAATAATTTAAATAGCTTCTTTCAGTTTCTCATTTGTTTAAAAACTCCCGACGGTTTTCGTTCATCCATGTGTCATGTTATTATTTTGTGTCCTTTCTGTTAGTTCACTTAAAAAAAATTAAAATAAATAAAACCTGAATTTCTAGTTTCATGGATTTAGCCTTAAACTCAAATCCTAATAGGATTTGCGGTATTCAAAGGATCTCGTTCTGAAGTAGCAGTTGGATGCCATATGTTTTTGGTCAATTTTAATTAGCCACATGTTGTAGGATGTAAAACTGCATGACCTGAAGAAAATGTGGAAAGAGGGAAAAAACGAGCAACGAGTCATGACACATAAATCCTTTGCAAATTTGAAGAAGCTGAAACCCATCTGCATTAGCATAAATTGGACTTTTAGCTCCAGTGTTGTTGTTCTTTGAATAATAAAATAATAATAATATCTTCTGTATTTTTTACTGTAATTATTCATAAATGCTTCTTTAAATTATATGTTTTGTCCAGCCGCTGGTTCTCTCTGAGCTCTCCCATTGTGCTTTCTTACTTTTAAAGCATGTTTACATGGAAATAAAGGGAAATAGGTAGTGAAACAGAATTATATGTGGATTTACGAGCTTAAATCCAGAAACGCTGGATCTCTAGATGACAAACATTCTCATTTAGCAGCCAATTTTTCCATTCAGAAACTGAATTCACGTGCTCCATACGCAAAATTAAAACCACAGTTTCAGAAATACTAATGACTCTGCCACAGTACCTCTAAATGTCAAGAGTTCTCCAGAACAAAAGCAACAACCAGAGCAAAGAGCAGACACTGCTTTAGCAAAAAGCTCAGATAATTAAAAAATAAAGACTTTTGTTTGGAATTTCTTCTTTAAATTCTTCCAGTTTTGTCTCTTCCTGCTAAATGATTCTAAGAAATATGATAAATATTGTAGAAATATGATCAAGCATTTAAATTAATATGAGCGTTAGAACTCAAAGGATCTCAAACTTTGCATTTAGAAAAATCTAAAATTCTCTTTTAGTTTAACTTAAGCTTTTTTTTTCCCTCAAGTAATTAAACATTTTTGTAATAATTTTTTTAATGTAACTACAAAGAAGCTGGAGTAACGGCCCGCAAAGTATAAAGTTGTTGTTTAGCTTTTATTTTGAAAAGAAAAAAAGAAGAAAAAAAAATTGAAATATTTAATTAGATTTATATTTTTATCCTTTCTTTCAGATTAAAAATAATTTTTTAGCTTAGACTTTCCTTTCCTGGTAACATAATTTTTTGTCGTTTTTTGTAGTTAAATAATTTTCAATAATATTTGTGCTGTAATTAGAAAAGTTTTTTTTTTAGAAAAGTTTAGATTAATAACTCTGTCTTGTGTGGTAGCAGCTCCATAATGTCTATTTTTATGTTAGAAAAGAGACAAATTTCAAATATTTGAATTTTATCTGTGTAGTTTTCTTTGTTTCTTAACTTTTTTAAATGTAAAATGAAAAAAGTAACTGAAAAACTTTATTGTTTTTATTTTGTCTTTGAACATTTCACTTGTTGTTGCCATCTAAGACTCTTCTTTAATCGGATTTCTGACCATTGTGGTGATCATTTCATAAAAGTAGAAGTAAATCTGGACTGTTTTTTTTCTTCTGACTCTTTTTTTAAAGGAACATTCCTGTTGAATGTTGCCGTCACTGTGTTTCCTCCATCTTCTTGCTGTTGCGGCGTCCTCCTTGGCCTTTTCCCGCGACGCTCATGCGTGGTTGAGAACGCGCCATATGGTGCAACCCGAATCCAAGCGTCCAGATTGCCGGCCTGCCTGAGGCCCAAACCGAGTGTCGGTTTGTTTTCCCGCCTCTTGTAAGTTTTGCAAACATTTGTCTCTGATAATTCTCGCACAACTGCTTCTTTGAATATTGATGTCGACGTGGGTTTTTGTGAAACAACAAATGATGCTGAATTTTGAAGCACTGATTTATCCAAGTGGATCCTTAAAGACATAAATATGAGCTTGATCATGTAAAGGACTGATTCAGCCGGCCTCTTCGCTTCTAGTAAACTCATAGACGAAACTGAAGCCCTTTAACTGCTCATTCAGCTCAAACTGTTATTAAAGGCTTTTTTAACCTTTGAGAAGAAAAAAAAAATCCAGCAGAGGCCGATGGCGGCGAGATTATACTCTCATGTATGATGAGAGAGGAGCTATTACGCCGTTTATCGGTTAATTACTTTTATTTTTGGGTGACCTCTAAATTAGTTCCCCACACTTAATAACTTAAAAGGACCATTTCAGATTTATTATTAAATTCAAATCAGGTTTTCTTGTTTAAAGTTAAATGGAGCCCTCTGATTGGTCCAGCGGTCACGAACATCTATGACTTTATTGAAACCTGAACCTCACAGTCATTCTAGGAACAGCGTCTCCAGGAAACTAGTTTAAACAAGTTGACGGACCTCTCAACCAAAGGAAGGAGAAACTTTTACAGCAAATATCAACATTTGATATTATGTTTGTATGTAAAAATAATAATACTTAATCCATATCATAGTCAGTGGTAAATTCTGGTTATATTTTGAACAATCCGATTGCGGTCCAAAGCTCAGGGGACGTGGTACTGGAATTGGAACGAGTAACGGGTTAGAGTACCAGTCGAGTCTACGTCCCGAGGATTGGGGATGCCAGATTTGATGGGAACAGTCAATAAATGAGGAGTTGGGGATACTCAAAACATCAAAAAGTGTCACAGAGGGGGCCCACAGTGAAGGAGAAACTTTCCAGATTCATTGTGTTTCTTCAAAATAATAAATTAAATAAGAGTAAAAATCAAATCAATTCACATTTCCATCTCACTATAGTTTTTCCACGTTAGAATAATCAATTATTAGAACATTCAAGCACACTGTATGCTCACCTGCTACATTCAAAGTGTTTCCACAAATTAGACTGTGATCAGTTTTTACTGTGATGGTCATTTTTACATTATACTAAAAAAAACCCACCATATCTCTATCCTGATGGTATTTTCCAAATTGATTTCAGTTTGAAATGATTTTATGATGCAACTTTCTCAGACCGATCGATCGGTTTGGATTATAGGAATAGAAATCGATTCATTGATTGAGTCAATTAAATGTTCCACCTCTATCTCTGTGTGATAGAATGATTAATTAATCACAGTTTAAACCACCTGACTAAAAATCTAATTTTACTATAGTTTTTTTTATTTTGTGGTTAACCTGTATTGCAATGTTTTTGTTTGTAATTTTGCATGTTTTTTTTCATTTTATCCTGATTGGCTTTAGGCCTTTGCCAATCAATCTCCTCTATTCGAGGTCTCCTGTACAGAATGTGTTAAATGTGCCAAACTTACATAAATCTTCATCAGATATTTGTTTTTATTCTATAATACTGGACTTATTTTTCTATGAAAGTTTGAATTTTGGGAGTTTAACCAAGAGAACTGATATCTTATAAATGTTTATAAAGTGTTTAGTGTGGGGTTTTCATCTCTAAAGTATTTATAATCCAACTTCTCGTGCGTCTACTGATTGCATATACATACACTGTATACATTTTAAACATTTTTTTAAACCCGACTCACTTATGCACCAATAAGCATCTTTGTTGTGACTCTGTCTCCATGACAACGGCTGTGTGATCAACTTGCATCAGTTTAACCCCCTTAATGTGTTTCATTAATGAAGCAACAGCTGATTCAGTTTTCTTCCAGCTGCTCCACTGACTTCTTCTTCTTTTTTTTTAATCTCTTTACGCTCACATATTTGTTTACCTCCAGCAATGCAACTGTTCCGATGTTAAAAAGCAAATACAATATTAAGACAAGGATTTTGTTGTTTGATTTGAGTCTTGCTGTAGGGCCTCCAACATCAGAAAGCATTCATCCAGAAACCAATTCCATCGTTGTGGTTTTTATCTTTTAACAAACTGACTCAGCTCTCAGAGAGTTTGAAATATGGCAACAAAACCAGCTGAAACGTGACAGATCTAAGTCATTTTCATTCTGATTAGCTGAAACGACATCAAAAAGCTGAAGAGGGACGTACTGGGTTGCGCGGCGGTGTAGCGTCTAGCCTTCTCGGCTCACAGGAAGAACGTCCTGGTTTGAATCCTGAATGGGTTCTTTCCGTGTGGAGTTTGCATGTTCTCCTGCTTCATGCAGGTTCAAAAACTTACCTTATAGGTTAACCACTGATTATAAACTGTCTTGATCTTTATCTGATAGGCTCCAGCAACCGTTTGAACCTGGACAGGATTAAGTGGGTTTTAACAAAGGATGGATGGATACTGAGTGATCAGATTTAAATGATTTCTTCTTAAAACAGACACACCACCATACTTATCCACTGACAAGAAACCTCTCGACATTTCGGGCCGGATGTGAATTTTGATGTTTTAAAATGATAAAAAACTTATTAAGTTCTGTAAATTACAGAAATTGACTAAATGGATTGAAAATGTTTACGTTTAAATGCACAGCCCAACTATAAGTTCATGATTGCTGAAGCCTGGCTTAGAAGGATTTGGATGTGCCTGACCAGATTTTAGACGTTTGGGTAAAATATTAGACTGCAGGGATCACCAACTTTTTTGAACCTGAGGGCTACTTCATGGGTATTTAGTTATACGAAGTGCTACCATTTTTAAATAACAAATTTTGTTTAGTTATAGTTATTTAAACATTATTAATAATGAATAATGATACTCCTCTATGTAAAGACACTGATTTCTCACTATAATTATCAAAAATGATACAAACTAGGGGAGAAATATCAATATTCAGGACTTTATTAATCTCAATAATTGTTACATTTTCAGATGTTCACTTAGATTTCATGGGAAGAATGTCCCATTTTCACCATGTTGTACCACGTTAATCAATTATGTAATCTTAAAGAAAAATCAACTTACACATTTTTAAACAAATCTTGTCACATTTTGAACTAATGACCAAATCTGCATCATTTTTAACAAAATGAATGATCTTTGAACTGAAATAGGTCAGAGGTCACCTAAACTTATCTAAAGTTCATGAATCATCAAAATATTTGTAATACATTTTAATTTTTAAATCTAAGTAAATGCAAGCGTAATTAAAAAAAATATCAACAGAATTTAATTTTAGATGTCGCTCACAAGTGTGTTAATTTTAGAAGAGACCTGAGGGCACCTTGTGGGGGCCTTGAGGGCTACCTGGTGCCCACGGGCACCACGTTGGTGACCCCTGTATTAGAGTCTCCTTCTCTATCTTTCTATCCTTATTTCCCTTTTCTTTGATCTTTTCTTTTGTTTTTTGCTGCTCTGAATTTTTAATTTCCTTTTAGTAACTATTTTGTTTTCCCTTATTACTTAAGTTGTTCCATTTTTTTTTTTTTTTATGAGTAAGTCTCTCTTTTTTTACTTTTCTTATTCAATTTTTGGTTTTCTTGTTTTTATTTCTTCCCTTTTTTCTATTTTCCATATTTCGTTTCTACTATAGATAAAGAGCATCAGAAATTCAAGCTAACTGACCCTAAACATTATATGGAAACTTTTCTGTGTGAACTTGAGTTGAAATGCATGATTTAAATCAAAGTTATGAATTAGTTTGTTTTCAATAACAGTTAAAAATCTCACTCCAATCATATTTTGATCTATTTTCTAATTGTTTCCTTCGAATTATGATTATGCAGTTTTTAGCTAAAATCAAAAGTCTGCATTGCTTTTTAGGGCAAAATTTCTGAATTCATTAAAATTAGCCTCTGAGTTATGGTGCGGAGTTTCCCCGTCCCCATTTCCCATCATCCATCCTTTTACTTGGTCTCCCACTAGCTTACAGGAACTCACCAATCACCTCGTGGTGAGTAGTGTCGGAGCTGTTCTGCTGTCCTGATCCAGATTTCAGTTCAGACAAGGAAAACAAAGACGTTCATGGATTTTTTTTGTCATGTATATTTATTATCTATATAAACGATTTAAGCTCAGTATCCCAAAAAATTAATTCCATTTTATTTGCAGACGATACAAGCTTTTATTATACGGGAGACAATATTGAACATATGATAGAGGTGGTGCAGATTGAATTAGGAAAAATTAAAGCGTGGTTTGACGGAAATAAACTATCAATAAATAGTGATAAATCATATTTTATGATATTTATTAATAGAAATACAAACAATACAGTTGAATTAAACATAGATAAAAACATATATTCATCCAATTTACATATTGCAAAAAAAAGCAATAAGAATCATTACAAAAAGTAATTATAGGGACCCGTCAAATCCATTATTTATTAAATTAAAACTATTAAAACTTAATGATCTTATAAACTTTAATATTTTGAAATTTATGCATAAAGTAAAGATGGAAAGCCTTCCTCCTAATTTAATGAAAAGATACATGAAAAGGAAAAGTAAATTTAATCTAAAAGGACATGAAATATTTGTCAAACCAAAACACAGAATTCTGATAAAACAACGATGTGTATCAGTATATGGAATTAATATATGGAATAAATTGAGCTTAGAAATTAAAAATGCTACAACAATATCAAGTTTTAAAAACTACATTAAAAACAGTATTATCAATGACTATAAAACTATCTAAAACAAATAACAATGACTCATCCCAGAAGTATTATTTTCCCTTCACACTGGTTGATGTTGTAATTATAAGATTTTGGGTTTCTTATTCTTTTTTTTCTTTCTTTTCCAATTTTCTCTTACTGTGTAATGAATCCGCCAAATGCTTGTGTATCTGTATCTTTCTTTTTTTATTGATAGATTGATTTATTGATTGTTAAAAGGGGCAGACAAAATAAGTTTTTCTTTTTTCTGTCCCCTTTTCATTTTTTTTCCTTCATTTTCTATCATGCTTGAGTTTATAACTCAAGTTTATATTGTATGCTTTTTAATGAATAAAAATGAAATTAAAAAAAAATAAAAAAAATGTAAGACTAAAAAGTTAATGACAGAATCTGCAGCATTTTTAACAAAATTAATTATCTTTGAGTAGAGTTGGTGCTCACCTAAACTTATCTAAAGTTCATGAACATATTTTTAAGATGTTTTCATTTTTAAATCAATGTAATTGCAAGTGTAATAAAAAAAATAGCAAAAGAATAAAATGTGTTTTAGATGCAGCTCACAAGGGTCACAAAAATGATGCCGCAAGCTTTTTCCAGCATCATTTTTTCATCTGCTCTTGAATTACAACAATTTGAGTGAAGAAATACTCAAAAATGCAATTTTATTCCTAAGTTTCTTCATATATTTCCTCCATTATCAGAAAAATACCTGAACATAAAAAAAAGTATGGGTCTTTAATAGAGTTATGAAATTTAAGAATAAATATGCAGACACACAAAATTGTATTGCATATTTTCTTTTTTTCCTTGTTTTTTCTAAAATTACTGCAGATTCTCTCCACAGCCCAGAGAGTTGACCCAGGTGAGGGTTAAGGCTGCAGATCCGTCTCAGCTTGGGAGACTTTGATATTGGTGCTCATCAGTATTTAAAAGTGTGGGAGGGAACTGTGCGAGCGTGTGAAGTTGAGCAGCAACCTTGCCAATGGGCGGGTTAAAGATCCGATCAGACCCGACTGACCCAAATACCCACTGGGACACGGCAAACCCCGGTGCTTGTACGTTTCCCGTGCTAACAGTATTTGCGTGTGAGAATGAAAGAAGACAGGAGAGGAGGAACTGCAAAGAATTTATGCCCAACAACCACCAAAGCAGAAGCTTCATGCCGTAAAACACGCCCGAATTTATTCTAATCTGGTAAGTAGAGCGACGTTGACAAATGTTTCCACTTTCGTCTATGAGGACATTTGCAAATTGAATCCAATCAGGCAGATTGCATTCAGCCGGGGGGTCGGCGGAACAGAGGAGCCAAACGGTTCCGTTGACAAAGCCATTGTTTTCCTTCACCGAGACGTTACAGCCCACCGAACCTGAAGCCAGGGATCTGTCACCACGGCAACCGTGTTCTTAAGTTGAACTCGGGGCAGCTGTGTTTACGTTCTCACTCGCCCAATCATCCTCCTGTTAGCAGAACGGCCGGCTTTGTTGTTGTGGAGGACTGCGCTCCAGGCCTTTTGATGCACGGTAAGGAATGTGCTTCTAAACACTAGAAGAAAATTCAATTAAAAATGCATTAATAAAACATCATTATATGACTTTTTTTTCTTATACATTTCTGATATTTGACTTTTTGTTTCAGACCTTCAAACATTTTTTTGGGTCAAAAAACTACATTTTTTTTCTTCTACCTTCCTGTTGTAGATTCCCTTAACTTTCTTCAGTCATACATGTTGATAAATGGTGGCATGAAGTTGGACGCTTTGATTGTGATCGATCTGCTTTTTCTGATGGATTAAACACACAAGAGTATCTCAAGGCAGGGTCACACAGTACATTTGGTCATACGTGAAAACACGTGGAAATGTCAGAATAGATGTGGTTATTTCTGAGAAATTTTTACAGATATATCATGAATGAAGCCACAGCAAACCATCCAAAGGACACATAAACCCGCACGTCATTGAATTTCTTAACTGTGACATTCAGCACCATGGACAGCACCCACCGCTGATCCTCGCGATGCTTTGTTTTAATGAAACAGTTGGATTTCACTGGTCCGCACCGGTTCTAAGTCCGCTGTTAGGGGTCAGCCGAAACAGTGGACCCCCAAGATGCAATTTAATAGTGATTTGTGTGCCAACTACGTCATTTTCATGTGAAATGTGTGCCATATACGCAATCTATGGCAGGATGGTAGTCTACTGATGCAGCCACAGCTGCCAGTACGCGCCTACATCCCCTCTGACCATCCCCGGGACATTCACATCTCAATGGAGCCACACTGGAGGCAGGGAAAGTGTCTTGCTCAAGGACACAACAACGGTTAGCTGGGGGGAGTGGAGATCGAACCACAGATCCTTCGATCATTGGCCGAACTCCCCAACCTCCTGAGCCTCTGTCGGGGGGGCTGGCACTGAGGTATAAAAGTTAGACTGTCCATCAGAACCGCGCACCATTGCATGAGATTTACATAATAATTGCATATAACATAAACTGCATGATTTTCCATCAGGAACACATCCGGTTCATCACGAGCAGACGTGTGCCTCCAGCTCTCCGTAACTTTCGGGCTTTTCAAGTCTTTTAAAGTCGTCTGCAAGCGACTTTGATCACCGGGCTGCTGCAACACAGCTACCACAACGAGGAGAGCTGATCATGGCACCGAAGAAAAATTTTGAAGCCGATCTGGCTGAGCTGAAGACCGCAATGGCTAACATCCAATCCCAGCTAGCTCCTGCTTTGCTACAGGAAGCTAGGCTAACAGCTGTGCTCCAGCTGGAGGCTAAACTAACGCCGCTGCTGCATCTTGTGGAAGAATTCCGCCAAGAAAAGGCACGCAACGAACAACGGGACAATCGCCAAGATCTGATGGAAAGAAGGATGCATGACTTGGACCAACAAGCACGGATGAATAATGTGATTCTCACGGGACTCCAACTACAGCCCAGGGCGCGGCCTGGTGCTACCGGCGCTAGCATGGATGCTAACAGAGCTACTGATGCGACCGTGGAGGATCAAGTTCAAATGTTTTTAATGTCTAAAGGAATCTCCTTGGACCTGGACACGGTCGAAGTCTGCCATCCGCTGCCCCGGAGAAAGACCACGGATAAACCAGCGATCCTGATCAGGTTCGTGAATCGAAAGCATAAGACTGCCCTGATGAAACAACGTAAACAACTTAAGGATACTAAAGTGTACCTTAACGAGCATTTATGCAAATATAACGCTGATCTGGCAAAGCACGCAAGGATCTTACGATCCAAACGACAGATCCAGTCAACTTGGATTATGAACGCCAGGATTTTTGTCAAACCACTCGGACCACCGGACCTGACGAAGTCTCTGGAAATAAAATCCATGAAAGACTTTGAGAACTGTGGGATTACGCATGTTTGAACCTCTAATTCAAGTAAAATGTGAATTGTGGACTCATCAAACTGTCGGAACCGTTGAATACGAACTCTGACCCAATTCTGAAGAACTCGAGCACAATTCCCTTGAAATGAGACCTTCACAGTCTCTCAGTCAAAACAATGAAGATGGTTTACGTGGCCTTAAACCTGTTCCTAAACAAAGATGTAGCTCTGGTCTGAATACTATCTGCTCAAACTGTCTTTTAATGAGAATATTTTGAAGTTTTCCATTAATAAATCATGATTTTTTACTTAGCACTTTTTCATAATAATAATCGTTCTTTGATAAATGCAATCTGCTCAAATTGTCTTTTTTAATATAAGAATATTTTTGATATATTTTCCTGCAGTAACAAATGAAGTTGATTACTACTGATATTTTTTGAATCTTTAATGAGAATGTTTAGATTACTGTTGATGATTAATATAAATGATTTGTCTATGGATGTTTCTGAAATTCTATTACATCACTGATATTATTGATCTTTTATTACCTGAAACTATATTGATATTTGATTTTAAGTCCTGAACCGGATATTGATTATTCACGTAGAGAAAATGGTATGGTCGAGTCGGGGTGGGATTATATAAGTTCGCTTCCTTCCACCCCCTTTCAAGCGATCTATTTGTGATTTATTATGTGATGTTATTCCATGTATTATAACCTGATTGCTTGAAATAAACCATTTCATTCATTCATTCATTCATTCATTCATTTTCAACTGACAAAATACTTTGATCAGCTCAAAACGCACATCGACAAATAAGCACTTAAGAATTACATAAATCACATATATATCATAAAAGACTGAAATTCCATACAAAGAAAATGCGTCAAATGTTCATAGTGGTTGTGTGACACGGCCTTTAAAGTCATGACATTACAGCTGAAATGCACCTTTCAGGATATCCAATAGTTCAAGAGTCAGACCACTGACTGTATATGAAACTGGACTGAGTGGCCCCTCCCCTTTGGCTTTCCGAAAAAAATCCCATAGACTTTTATGGAGAAATAATCAACGGTTACTCAGCCGTTTCTATTGGTCAGAATAACTACTTTTGCTCTGATACATTTTTTTAACATCCTGATTTTATTCGTTATATTTATTCTGTAGTTTTACGTTTTCAAGTTAATAACTGGCTATTCAGTGGGTGGAGCCTGCTGGTCCAGCGTTCAAAATGTTGTGTGGGGTGTGGCCGTCCAACAAGTTCAGTCAAGACAAACCAATCACTGTTTCATGATGTCGTCTGGCTCCAACATGGCGGCATCAACGTCACACCAAAATGGCGACTGAATTGACTTCATGTGGTAGAAGCTGGAATTTAAGCTGTTTTCTATCACTCACTCCAGTTCTCATATACAGTTAACGGTTGAGGTGTTAAAAAGTGACATGCAGCATTACAGTATTGTGTTGTTGCATAGCAGTTCTAATAGGGAAAGATGTTATAGTACTTGTTATGATCTTTTTTTTACACGATAATTACTGATTTATCCCGGTAAACTAAAGTTTTTAGAGCTGACTTATGTTTTCTTTTAATTCTTTTAAGTTGCTGTTACCAGATCCCAGATCTATCCAATCTTCAGGTTTCCACCTTTACCTGACTGTTCAATTCTTTGTCAGATCCCTTTTTTCTGCAAAAACATGAAAGCCATGATGAAGCCACTTCAGAGCTGACAGTCTGCAGATCCTCAGAGGAGCTGCAGCTCTCGGCCGTTGTGTTTGTTTCCACCAAACAAATGCAGTGACCTGAAAAACAGCAGAGATCACCGCGGAGAGGGCTGTCACTTGTCACTGGAAAAGCTCAGATAACTTAACATCTGCAACCCGCACTTTTGTGTGAGAGTCGATGTGTGTGCGCGTGAGGGGGAGGGAGTCGGAGCTCCAGCACATTTTGGTTACATCATTTCACATCAAAATGAAAGCGTCTGAAAGAAGGCGGGAGGAAATGAGCGAGACCGCACACTTTTGATCAAGGACGGCCTTGATCTGTGTCCTAAAGTTGAACTGAAAAAGTCAAGGACTCCCACTGCTTCAGCGTTAACTTTGGTAATTAGATTTGGCCATTAGCTAAGGAGAACACAGACAGTGCCACTTCTCATCTGACATGAGAGTATTTAAATGTAGAAATGTTTCTTTCAGCTGCAAAAGAACCACTACTTTGGATCTGATTTAATTCTACTTAACTGAATTGAACAAATTGGATCGTCTTGTTTTAGCTGTATTGGTGGAACTAGTCACATGAACGGGTATGAGTGGTGCGAGTTTTAGGTTGTCCAGGTCCATGGAAGGTCATAGACAGGAGTGGACACATCTTTATTTGACAGCAGCTCAAATAACTTATTTTCAAAATAAAAGATGGATCATCTCTGGGAAGCTAGTAACCGATGTTGTGCAGCAAGTTTCTCTGACTTGTTTTATGTTTGACCAAAGAGCCACAATGGAGAGATAAAAGAGCCACATGTGGATCTGAAGCTGCAGGTTCAGAGCCCTGATTTAGAATGAAGGCTATATAGATGAGTGGCACAAGAACCAAGCTTACGCATAAGGATGTACAGGAAAAGTAAGGCTAACATACGATGTCCTCAGACCATACTCTGTTCAAGAACTGGTCCCTTACTTACCATGCTCAAATACGGTACCCACTGGTGTCCATGCATACTTAAGTGCCCATAGGAAGTCTGTACATTCACAAAAACTACACTCTGACTTTGATGATCTCAATTCTAGTGCTGCGTTCACACCAGACCTGTGACTAAAGCTGTGGATCGTTGCTCAGGCGGCGATCCGATACGATTCATGAATCAAACCACGATTCTTACTTTTTAATAAAATGTTTATTGCTATGTGAATATTTACTAGATGGAGGAGAATTGAAATTATTCGTATTAAATCACCAACATTTATACCTTTATTTAGAACATGAGATCAGAATCAACAAAACTGATTACAAAAAAAAAGAAAAAACCCAACAAAGATTCAGATAGGAAAAAACTTTGTCATTTTAAACTTTTTTTGTCAATTTTCTGGTTAAGTTCAGCAGCAACATAAACAACATAAAAAGAATAAACATCACTGTTGTTTTGTATCATTTAACAGCAAAACTTGAAAATGTTTCCCACAGTTTTCTATTCTCAAAGTTCTTCAATATTTTTACATTACATATTGGTGGAGAGGCCGTATATAAAAAGTTTTTTTTACGCAGCAGAATCATCTGATTCACGTTGTTTACATCCGCCTTTTCTTTTCCGGCAGCGTGAGCATATCCAAATGAAAGTAAACACGAGTTTCGTTAATTGCGTCAACTGTTGAAGAGTTATCATAGCCAAATGAAAGTAAACACTGGAGATAAAACTCCGGTTTTAAAGCTAAATCATTTTGTCTAAAGTTATGTCACTGAACACTTTTGAACGGAAAAAAGCTCTTGGTAGTTTTACTTTGAAAACCGAAAGCCTCATCTTCAAGGAAGATGTGTTTACTTCCGGTGGCTACCTCGGCTCTTTCGGGTTTTAAAATCCTACATTAATCTGCATTCCAGAGGAAAAATACATATATCCCAGATAATATTTTACTACAATTTACTATATTTATAAAGATTGCGAATCAGCGATCTTGGACGTCGCGGATATTCATACTCGACTTTTCGGGAGTAAATCGCGAATACCCGAGCACCCGGATACTCGTTACAGCCCTACCTGTGACGCACACTCAAGAATGAACTTAAGAAGGCGTGTGTCTGGACAAGCAGGGAGGGGATTCTTTTCCTGAGATGCCCCACAGTTGGAAGAGGCTCGCCACAAAATGTCAAAGCTTAAATCTTGCTCCAGGTTTTTTCTAGTCTGATTTATGAAAGACTTGGTGTCATATAAATCTGTCTGGGCAAAAGCCACCATTCAAAAAGGAGAGATCTTAGGAATATAAAAGGTTTATTGGTGATTCAAAAATGTGCATGGAGTAGTCCATGGTTTTTTGGAGGTTGGGCTCTGGGCAGATGACATCTTTATCCTGGTGGGATAAGCTTGGATCATAGATAGATAGATGAACATCAGAGGAAAACTGTACTTCTGTGAATTGCTCAACCTTTGCATTGTATGTTCAAACTGAGCATTTTAGACTCTGAAAACACTCATAGAAACTTGAAGCTTTAAATTAATGCAAGACTTTTTGATGAGGAAGTCCCATTTACATACTTTTACTAAAATATGGTCCCTTGAATAAGCGTCACAGAGAGTGGTGTGAACGTAGCTTCAGGCTTCAGATTGTTCTGGAGGGTCTCGGTAACGTCATAGCCCTCTCATTAAGACTCTGTCTCGGTTTTGTTAATGTAGAAAATCTCTGTTCTGTTTTAGATAAAAAGTCATGTAATAATCCTTTTAAGTGCTTTCGCGTGTGTGGGTGTGCACTACTCTACAGCAGCTGATTGTGAGCCTCTTGTTGACCTTTGGATCGACGGTTTTCAACACTGGATTTTGCCTTTACACTTTAACACAACATTGTGTTTTCAGTAGTGGGTTCAAAGGCTTTATTGCTCTGTGCAGATGCTCAACCTCCCTGGGTATATATATTTTTTTGGTTTCTGCTCCATCTCTTCCCATCTTTTCTCCTTTAGTTATGGTTTCTATGTTGAAAAGCCCCGAAGATTCTCTTCCAACTATTGATCTCTTTGTAATGCTGCCAGTCTTAGAGCTTCAGATGTGTATTCTCCTGTAAGGCACACTATAGCTTGTGTTGATTTTTTTTTTTTTTTGTATTTGCCTGTAAATGGCATACATTTTGAGCCCAGTCCACGATGAGGTGAGGCCAGAAATGAGGGAGTTAAAAGTCTTGCTAAAACATACAGCTATGAGTGTACGATTGATTTATGTAATAAAATATAAATCTACTCACATACAGATCATAAACTAGGATGAATACACCCTAAGATGATCCAAAATGGCTGTCTCTGGGATTCTCTTCATCAAATGTCTCCTTACCCTGTCGGTCGTCTACACGACGCTCATTATCTGGAGATAACTCATATGAGATCTCGGCCCCCTTGCCCCATTTCAACTTTTACTTGTTTTGTTTTGGCTTTTCTCTGGGCTTTTTCCTCTCAGGTCTGTCAGGAATCTATAGTTTTCCTTGGAGAGAAGGTTGTAAAGGATCCAGACATTTTGTTTTGTTTAGTGTAAATGTTTGTTCTAGATTATTCTTCTTTATAATACGGAAGGTTAATCCAGTTCTCTTCTTTTATGTTTACACCTGGCTCTTTGGTCGAAGGTCATTTATCCCTTTTAAAGTTATTCTAAAATAATTCCGCTGCCATGTTCTGCTTCTTTTCTCATCAGTTCCTGTTTTATTGACCATTTTTGCATCAGTTGATTTAATTTTCTTTGTTGTTCAAAGCCAGTTTCTAGTAAATCATATTAAAGATAAATGTTTGTAATGCATATATACTCTAGAAGTGTTTATGGTTTAGAAAAATGTGCATGAAATAGATTCATATTAATTATTGGTTTGTCTTTGGTTGTCTTGGATGAACTCGGACCATAAATCAGAGGCTATTCAAGTACTGGGTCGTGACAGAAAGTACTAAGATCCAAATGATTGAAATGAGTTTCCTCTGGAGGGTGGTTGGGCGCTCCCTTAGCCCTCGTGCTCTCTTCTGGGGTCCAGATGACCCCACCCTTACTTTGAGGCGTTAGCCCTTCCATGACAAAGGTGGACAAGACTTCATGTCTGTCATTGGACACCAGTAAAGATCGATAATCATTCAAAAAGATAGTTCAGTGCACTGTGTTGTGGGGTCCAGATGACCCCACTTTTATGTAAACAAGCCTAACTCAGTCACCTGGAGAGAGTTCGGATTAGAGCCATTGCTCCTTCATATCCAGAGGAGCCAGTTGAGGGGGTTCGGGTATCTGGTCCAGATGCCTCCTGGATGCCTCCCTGGGGAGGTGTTCCATGTCCCACTGGGTGGAGGCCCTGGGGAAGACTTGGTCTCTTTCAGGTCCCCCCCAGAGGAGCTGAAAGGGAAGTGTGGGCATCTTTGTTTAGAGTGTATTCAGGCCGGTAAAATCATTCCTTCCAGTCCGAGACTTCTGAATTTGCATTTGCTCGAGTCCTGAACCTTGTGTTCGGTCTGTTTTCAGACTGCCATCAAGGGGACTTTCCTGTTCTGGAACAAAGTCCTGTAAACAAAACAACTTGACTAAAGATCTCTGGAGATGAACTGATACTACCTTAAAAGACGGGTCAGAGAGTGGTTCCTAGTCCTGGACAAGTATTCCCTTGGGTGTATTCAGATTGAAAATGTGTTCAAGATTATCGGGGAAATGAACTTTGGTTACCTTGAAGTTGTCTAGGTGTGTCCAGTCTGAATACATTCTTAGACTGCTGCCCCACGACTCGGTCCCTGATGAGCGTAAAAGTGGATGAATTGATTGATGGTGGTTAGAGGCCAGACCACGCCAAAGCTTTGCTCCCGATGGAAAAGAAGGTGGAGCACAGTTGACGAAATGTCAGGAATGTGAGTCAGACAACCGTTCAAGACTAGGCGTCAAAGTGAAGGTCTCATTGGCCTGAACATTGAAATTGAGGGGAAAAACTTGCAGAGTTTATTATAGAGCTTTTTGAAAAATAAAATTGTTTACATTATGGATTAAACCCCCAAAAGATTTAATTTACAAGCACTGACAACATGGAAAACTAGTAATTGGACAGAAATATTTTTGATGCTTATTTAACTGCATTTTGATCTGGACCTAAAGTATTTTTTACATTGATAACAGTTTGGAGTCTTTGGCCCAATCCAAATTCTTCCCTTTTCCTTCATTTAGCCCTCCTAACAGAGATTTATGATGAGTTCATAGTGTCTCATATTTTGGACGTCCCTTTGGCCGGTCCGCTAGCTTTAACTTCAAGCGCTTCAATATACATAAGAACAGGGTTTTTATGACTTTAAAAAGGTTGTGCTACAACAAACGTCGCTACTTAAATTTAAATGTAAACTTCTATGGTTCAGAGCGCACCCCCGTAAAGACAAGCGCTTCCCAGCGCAATATTCTCATGATGGAAAAAGATTTAAAAAAATACATTTCCCAGACACAACTAGCACTTAAACTGCCCCTTCAAATGGAGGGGAGGGGAGAAGGGAAGAATTCGGATTGGGCCTTAGTTTCCCTTTGGGACGTGTTGTTGGTTTGATGCTTGGTTTACTGACATGTGCCCCCTTTAGGGGCTTTATATCAGGGTGGGGTCATCTTCTACTGTTGTTCTGCTTCAAACTCGGGCATAATATAATTTTTTGACTCCAACCTTTTGATTTCCTTTTTTTTTTGACAACAGCGAGGAGCCCCAGCAGGCGATGTTTACAACAGCAGTGCCAAATGCACCAGCTGAGCCAGGCCTGTCCCTGCAGCCACTCACTTTGACTGGCAACCCCCCCTCCTCTCTCAAGTGGGCCAGCTGAGACAGACAGGGCAGCACATGCAGACAGACAGGCAACTGTAACTGTGAGATGGGCAGCACAGAGATAATGGCCCTTTCAGAGCTCTGCTGCTTCTGGGGAGGGAAAGTGTCCGGAGGCGACGGTGAGGAGGATTTACCTTTATTGTAATTTCTCTGGGATTGGTGCTTCAGAGATCGAAAATGACAGAACAGGAGGGGGAGGAAGTTTGGCTGCGTGTAGTCTAACTGCGTTCGTCGCTTCCGCAGGACAAGGAATATGTTGTCATTCATAGAAAATGGTTTACTTCCAGCTCCAACAAAAAAACAAAGTCAATTCAGTCGCTTTTTCTGTGTGTGAAACGGATGCCGCCATGTTGGAACTAAAGGTGGGCCATAATATCGATATTGCGATATATCGCGATATTTAGTCCAGGGATCGATTCTCGATGGGTTCTCACCAAGTATCGATCTTATATTTTCATTTGAAGAGGCTGTTATACGACATGGAACCGTTGAGCAGCTGGGCACGCTGCGTCGGACATTTTATGTCGACACACACTTCATTAGCGTTAGTTCATGGCGGTAGTTCATTAACTTCGGTAGCGCATGTGTAAAGCATGTCTACCTGTGCGCAGGTTTCATCCATCTGTAGAAGAGGCAGCCGGTAAGAAGTGACTGTCTGAGCTCTAGAATGACCACGATCGCTCATTTCCTGTTTGATCGTGCGCTTCGTAATTGTTTGTGTGTACTTCAGGTACCGGTCGGAATTTTTGTTTTCACGCACTTCGATGTTTAACCTGTTGGTGTTCGGTGTAACTTTGGTAAATTTATGGTGTGACATTTTCGGATTAATGTAATTACTTTTTGCTGATGTTAATTTAAAGTAATTCTTAAATAAAAATGTAGGATTTGATGAATGAACTTAAATAAACATGTAATTAAAATAAAATACATAAGTTCACTGTAAAATAGGGAAGTTGCTAGTTAATTGAATCACTTAAAATTATATAAATTATTATTGATTTAAGTTTTGCATTGCTAATTTGTAATATAATTTGAATTTGTAAATATTTATTGCCATTATTATGTGTTTTAGGGTTTTTACCTACTGACTGACCAAATGGAAAATAGATAAAGATTGGAAAAATAATCTCAAGTGTCAGTTTGAGTAAATTTGCCTTCAATTTTTGACAGCTCTTAAAAATGTGGGAAAAGTGCAGAAAAATTTAGGAAACACTTGACAGAGGCTGTAAAACATTATATTCCTTATCCTTTGGTGTGACGTTCCTTTGGAGGTAGATAGCTGTCGCCACCTGAATTATTACATTTTTGTTCTGTTGGTAATGACTATTCTGCACTAAATAGTGTCACTGCTGATCATGTTTACTATTGTTAAGCTTGAATTTGACAGATAATTCCAATTCAGTTGGTGTCAATGCTTGTCAAAGACATAGTATGACAGATTTCAGAAATGTTGCACAAAAGTGTCTATAATTTGTTGCACAAAATAAGACAAATTGGTTATTATGATTTATTATGTTTAAGCTAAAAAAATAAACGGGGATGTATTTTCCCAAAAAAATGTGTTCTTCTATATAATGTTAGTTATTAGAGATGATTTTTACCAATTATCTCAGTATTGTGATATTATTGATATCGTGAGCCATGTATCGAGTATCGCATCGTATCATGAGGTCGCCTGTAAGCAGTGATTGGTCATTTTGAGTTATATTTTGAGTTAACCCTACCACTTGAACTGGATGTTCAGAGTGGCTCCACCCACTTTTATAGAGGGAAATTTGGATTCTCAAGAACATGTTAGTATTATGTCCAAGTACCATATTTTTGGAGTATAACTCGCGTGTTTTTTTTTTGCATAGTTTGGTTGAAGGTGTGATTATATACTCCATTCTTTTTATGTTTCATGAATCTCATTACAGAAGTTCAGCGTCAACTATATTCAGTCTATTATTATCTGTTACGTTATTAGGATTTGCTTTTCAAAATAAAATCCCTGTTCTTGTTTCCATATTTTGTTTAATAAATTTCTTCCAAAAACGGGACTTTTATTTGTATGAGTTTTTACTTCTTCTACTTTTTTTTTTGGTTTTGCAACCTGCACCCTGGAGCCACTTAGCTGTTTATTTCTAGACATAAAACTTTGGGATTTTGCCTTCTT
Organism: Oryzias javanicus; assembly: GCA_003999625.1. NCBI lineage: Eukaryota > Metazoa > Chordata > Actinopteri > Beloniformes > Adrianichthyidae > Oryzias > Oryzias javanicus. The sequence continues at coordinate 3,771,906 of CM012446.1, forward strand.
GGAGCCTCCATGTACTTCCTGGTTGGAATGCCAAGAGGGGAGGAGTGATCACTCAGTGCAGTTTTCATATACAGTCAAAGCGTACTGCTCTGCGCTCGTTGACAACAGCTCACCTGATGGTTAGCATGGGGTTATGACAGAAATCCATTTTACTGTTTCCACAATTAGTACATTTATATCTATCATAAACCATTAAACAAAGATCGGTTTCTTTCCATCCTGCTGGGTTTTGCATCACGGTTTTTATGTCCCGACATTGATTCTGGTGGAAGCCGCTCCTCATTCTTTTCATAGATGTTTATTCCTTCGGTTTTATGGTGTCTTGTTTGATCCGTTCTTGAAAAAGTCCACAAACTATCCACTAAAATGAAAGGAAATACAGATCCAACCTGTAACGTAGAGCAGTTTGGCTTTAACTGGTGAGACTTTTCATTTGTTGTCTATTTCCTAATTAAATACTAAGTAAATAAGGTGGAAAGAATTCAGAGCATGTCATTTTTTAATGAGAAAAACCTTGTTTTTTTATTGTGGCTTTTGACATTTTTAATTCCTCACGACTCGTGTTATTAAAGGATAAAACTGAACTGGGCCATTTGGAACAGAAAACTCTCTTTCCAATTATCTTTTAAAAATATGTTCTTCAAAGTTTTGGTTTTCCTTGAAGCTGAAATCCCTTTTCATCCAACTACTCAATGCAGGAAAAGTATTATTTAATTGTTTATGCATGAAACCCAATTCAAATTAGTGATTTTTGAAAAATATTTCTAATATAAATGTGACTTTATTCATTAATAACTCATGTCAAAATGTTCATTTATGAGAAGTAAAGTGCAGGAAGTTGAACGTGTTAAAGCAGCTGAGAAGTCCTGGTGGAGCTGCATGCTTCTGCAGCCCGAGGCTGGGGTTAGATGGCAGCTTGTCATCCGCAAACGATTTCCAATGTTTTTTCTTTGTCACAGCCATTTTCAAAGATCTGCCAACAAGAACCTTCAGACAAATTCCTCAGTCCTCCAGGCCTTCTTGTGATGCTGCACGGTTGGAATGAGAAACAAACAACAGAGAAGGAGAAAATCTGGACGAGTAACATGTTCACTATGTACCTTTGTGCTTACATTACCAAAAAAAATACAATTCTTTTCCTATTGATGCCAATCCTGAGACAAGTCTTGTCCAATCTTTCTCTGTCTTTACATTTATTACATTTACATGTAAACTCCTGAGCTTCGGGGCACACCCACGTGAAGAAATGTGCAATACAGATAACCAGTCTTAAGTTGTTATGGTTGCTCTTTAAAAAAGATAACACTTTAGGACACAGCAACAGACTGATTTGGATTTGACATTGGTCAAGTGTAAAAACATTTGATTCTTTTTTTTTTTTTTACCAAAAAACAGGATTTGATTGAGTCCCAAAAACTCCTTTTACTTTGAGTAATATAGTGGATAAAGCATAAAAAACAGAAAGTTTGTAATAGATAATTAAGAACCAGAAGTGCATATTTAAAAGAATAAATAATGCAAATATTAAAAAAAACTACAGAACACAATTATACATTTTCAGAATTTTTTAAGAATTATGTTTACAGGATGGACTTGATCAAAAATGAACCTTAAATCTAATATTTACAAGTAATAAAGTTCCACTTTTGATTCAAGTTTTTTTACCCAATTACTTGTCTTTAATAAAGGTTTGAATTGATTAAAACAATTTTATACAACTTCAGGGAACAGTTTGAAGAAAAGCATCCTTATTTCTTAATTAATCAATAAGTAGAGATGTATATATATTTAAATATACTGTCTACACACATCTGGAGATGGTCCAGCTATTCACACAGTAAAGGAAAGTAAACAGTAAACACTAAAAACAGATTGTGGTTTAAAGAACAGATGATGATGGAGATCAGTTTATATAGTGAGTGAAACCTCAGATATAGAGGATTATTACCAAATAAATACTCTAGATGTTGAAGAAAGCTTTAATCTTTTGTGGTCAAAAAGAAAAACAAAAGTATTACATTACAGATAGAATGAATGCAAACGTTTCTTTTGACCTATTATTTTTTTTTTTTTCTGGAATGTCACATGATTGAAAATTGGAATTAAATTTGCCGTTTCTGTACAACGCCTGATTTCTGAGCTACAAAAGGAAATTTATATGGAAATGTTGGTCTAAGGATCAGCGGGGCACTGATGTAAGTGATTTAACTGGAAAACCATCTTATGTTAACTTGACGTCACGCCTGTCATCTGGTCACACATTAATATTTCAACTACTTTCGTATCCCAGTTTTGCATATCGAAAGCTTGGAATGTTAGGATTAAATCCCACGATGGGAATTCAGTAACTGTGCCAGAGACTTTTGTTATGAATCCATAGTCTATAAGGAAGTTTTTTTTTAACTGAGAAAACCAATTAAAAAGCAGAAGATGTAAACTGGGGAGGCACGTGTCCTGGTTTTTCCTTAAGTATTTCTGCGTCTCTGAGGTACTCGGTATCTATACATCCTGGTTTTAATTCTCTCCTCTTTTGTTATTTATGATTCTTTTTTTCAGTCATACATGCTTAGAATCTTTTGCCAGAACTATTTTATCAAAGGAAAAGCGATCATGAAAGTCCTCAAACAAAACAAACAAGTTCTTATGTTGTAGAGGTTCTTCTGCCTCGTATTTGAACCAGGGATCACTGCAGTTACAAGTGTGAGTCTACAGTTTATCTTTGATTAGAAACTCATTTGAAAAAGCCGACGTTCAAGTTTTGGGAACGTCCTCCCAACGGGAAACATCTACAGAACCTGGTGCCTTTTTCCAGTCAGAAGATACTAAATGTGCTTAAAAATATATGAGCGAAAAGCCATATTATTTATTTATTTTGAGATTACAAGCCTAAAAAACTAAAAGACAACTTATTTGCTGCCAGTCCTACTAGAACCATGCAGACAACAGTGACAACAATATTTATTTTTAGCTAGTTTTATAGTGTTAGTTATTCGATTTTTCGATTCTTAAATTTAAATTTACACATTTATACACATTTGTTTAGTAATACGTTAATAATCGACTCTATGTTTTGAATATATGTATATCATTCAGATACAGTTCACACACAGATCTTTAATAAGTTACAGTGTTACAAAAAGGAGAAGTTATCTGAACACAAAAGTTCATTAACGTTGTAAACATTGTTCTGCTTCTCCTGGACGGCGTTTCAGTTTGGCCACTAGGTGGCGATCGCGCTATTGCAGTACGCTTTTTTCAAGAGGAAGAAATTATGAGAAAAAAAACAGTAATTTTGACCTCAAATGGTTACGTTAAAAAATATTTCCTAGAAAAAGTTTTAAAAAATACTGCCTGAGAGTTTAAAAAGTCGGCAATGGATGTTTAAAGTTAGCTTTAGCCTTCCTATGGGAAATTATAGTAAATGTTAGCATCAAGCTAGCAGACTTTAGCTTTATGTGCTAAATTGATCAGTACTTTTGTGGATCGATTATTGATCTGTTAATCTTAAATTGATAAATCAATTTAATCAACCCACTCTAAAACTGAAAAGTCAAGGACGATAACCGTTTCTTCTTCCTGAACGACATTGAGGTTTTTACTAAAAATAAAGATAAAAAAAACTGTCTTTTTTGCAAAATGTACAGAAGAATCTGGCTGCACCTTTATTGGCCAGAATTACGAAAAAAACCAAAAAAATAATCCCCAAACTTCAGATGAGCATTTTACAGACGCCTTCCGGAACAGCAGAGAATCACATGACCTCACTTCATCGATCAGAAGATATTCGTATCATTATTTAGTTCATTTTCATTATATTTTTAATCTAATTTGTCTTTTCTCAGAATATATTTAATTCAACTGAACTTCATTGTTTTCATCTACAAAAAACACTTGAACAGCTTTACTTTGAAAATAAGAACCTTTACTTTGAAGGTTCATTAACTCCTGGTGACAGTAGCATATTCTGTTCTTTTATTCTACATCTTATAATTACATAGCCTGAAGTGTATTTTTTTATTACACTTTTTTTACACTTTGCTTCACAAAGCGTTCTAAAACTTTACAAATATACATACTTGAATATTCCGGAGACAGATTGTAAATATTAATATTATTACAGCTGTAATTAATCATTGGTTAACATAGAGGTGGGAGGATAACATCGGGACGAACACAGACTGATATCAGGGTCAGTAGAGCTGAAAAACCTCACTTGAACTAATTTATCAACCCCTTAGGGAACAAATTGGCACAAAGTTAGTGTGTGTTCATTGACCAACAACAATAACTGGACTTGGAGGAGCGAGTCTTTGAGAATGTTTCCCCCTCGCTGCAGCAAAGGTAAAAATTAAGATTAAACTGAACCAAACTGGGATTTCAGTGGTAGTTTTTTTGCTTTCATTGACCAAGAATATTAAAGCATTTTGAGATCTTAACACAGAAGATCCCATTTTCAGCATTAGTTTGGCACTTTATGCTTGAGAGGACTCGACAGAAAACTCGAGTCTACAGAGAAATACACAAAGATCAAGTCAACAGGTTTTTTTTTTAGGTTAATGCAACTTATTGTATGTATTTCTTAGTGTGTGCCAAAAAAATCAACTCTCGTAAGGATTGAAAAGAATAAAAATATATATATTTTTTGTTACTCATTCTGCTTTGCTTCAGTCCTTGCTAGTAAAAAGGAGTTGAAGGAGTGGAAAACCATAATTAATAACCCCCTCTTAATAACCCACTCAAATCTGACTAAATATTCCAGGTTTACTGGTCACCAGAGAAAGGATTACAAAAACCTCTCCTGCAGCTTTTAGCGTATTTCCATGTTTTTTTTTTTTTAAACTCTAATCCTCTACTGGAGGCCTGGAAGCGTAATGTGCAGAACCTCAGCTGTTTCTGCTCCTGCAGCTCATGGAGGAAGATCTGAGATACGTTCATCTGAGTTTAGAGGTAGCCACTCTCCACTATACTTGCTTATACTCGTTGTTTTCTGATTATACTAATATTTAGGATTGGTGCTTCCATCACTGCAAAAATTCCCCCTCATTTGTCCATGGATGTCCGGGTAGTTATTGTCACTCTTGACCATCTGGACATTTTTGGCACAGACGTTTCTACATGATTAGAGGTTCTTCAAAGCAAGAAAAGGCCCGAAGCACGACAGATAAATCCAGAGTCACATTCAAAAAAGGAACATTTTACAAATTGTAAGTGAGGACGTTGGAGGCTTTTCTGTTTTATTGGAAAATGTTCATAAAAAGCCTCAAGTTTTTTTTTTTATGCTACAATAACAAAGTGGTTTTCATACCGTTACTTAATCAAACAAAGGGATTAGTAAAAAAAAATGTGCTAAAATGAGCTTTAGCTAATGCTACTTTGACTGAAAAATGGATGTTCAATGGATGTTGTTTTAAAAACAAAAGGAAAATAAACACAAAATAAAAAATGTACAAGTATAGCAAGCAATGTGCGTGAAAAGGAGCGGGTAGAGGAACAGTCTTGTGTTGATCCACCCCTTTTTTTACAAAACCTTTTGCTACATGTTTCTGTTTACAGTTTTTAAAAGCCTTCGTCAAGCAGGGACACGCAGTGAGGTTTCATGGCTGACACGGCGCCAGGGATGAGGGTCAGCACCGCCAAGTCCGAGTTCATGGTTCTGGACTGGAGAAGGGTAGTTTGCTCGATCTGGGTGGGAGGGGTGCTCCTGCCTCAGGGGGAGGAGTTTAAATATCTTAGCGCAGGGGTAGGGAATCCTGGTCCTCGAGAGCCACATTCCTGCATGTTTTCTACCATACCCTGCTCTGGCATGTTCTTATTGGCTGAACACACCTGAACCAGGTAATCAGTGTAGGGACTCATGACAATTACCTGGGTCAGGTGTGTTCAGCCAATAAGAACATGCCAGAGCAGGGTATGGTAGAAAACATGCAGGAATGTGGCTCTCGAGGACCAGGGTTCCCTACCCCTGTCTTAGCGGATGAAGATGACTGGATGGATCTTATTTCCTACATCCTTACCACAGATCAATTTATTCACCATTTTTTCAGCAACGTTTAAAGTGTGTTGTTTAAGATTTCATCTCAACATTGTTCTTCCATATAGAAACTGTAGCTTAGTAAAAAAAAAAAAGTTTTAAAAGTATTTCTGTCTCTTTGAAGATTATTTAAATAAATTCCTGAGTTTAGAAATGTAATCTTCCATTTAGAAAATGATGCTAAACAACATTGAAGTATATTTGGATGGCTGCATTTGACTTCCTATCACTAATTTTATTATTCTTTAGCTGCTGTGTCACATTCTCCGGGCTCAACAGCGCCCTCTGCCTTGAGGCGGATGTATTACAGGTTTTACTTCAAAAGTGTTTGTGGGTAAAAATACAAATTGAGTCACAAATTGGCACCAATGTAATCAGACATTTAGCCAAAAACAAGCAAATGTGGTAATTAAGAAATAAAATGTACTTAATTCTGTTCAGTAAAGCTCCACTCAGTGTATTTGAACAGGGACTTTGTAAATACAATACTTTTTTTTTAACGTATTGTAGACATGTCTAAAAATTACTATTTACATTTTTTTTTAATTAATCAATTTTTTAAATTATATTTTCCCCTGACCGAACGTCACTGGTCACAAATACCCAGTGGCAGAGCAAGAACATTTCATAGGCAGCCGTTTCCTTGAAGCTCCACCCCCTCAAGTATCCATATAGGTAGATGTAGACAAAAAAAAGCAAACCTAAACTTAACCTCCAGTTTCTTTTACACAACACTCTCACTGCTGAAACAAAACGGCAGAGCAAAAAGCTAAAATAATTCATTATGTTTCAGAGAGAAATAAAACCATCATTCACTGTGAAGCTGCCAGGCACAGAGAGGGATGCTACCATTAGGGCATTGAAAAGCCTTCATTGATCCTTTATGAAATGTTCGCTTACAATAATGACAGATATAATCTATAATGTGTAATAATTAGCATCAGAAATGAGCTCTCATTGAAGGCAACTGAGAGCGTCTTTTCCTCATTAGTGAACACAGACATCCATCTCCCTGTGACTGCGAACATCCTCATCATATTTCTGATTTTACATCTGATTATTACAGTCATGTGTGGACAGAGCGCGAGTGCTTGTCAGGGAAATTCATGCATGCAGTGGATATAAATGAGGGTTTGGAAAATGTCACATGGGAAGCCACATTTTACTCCTTGCACAGTTCAAGTGAGGTGATGTCTCTCTGCCAGGAAGATGAATTTCTTGGGTGCAGATGTTTTTTTAACCTCCTGGCCCCCCCTGATAATCCGTTCTTTTCTAACTCTGTCAGGCCTGTAATGAGCAGAGAGTGGGCTGAAAGGAGCTGTGAACTTTGGTCCTAAAATGACCTGTAACTGCAAAGGAAAGATACGTTTTTACCGGCTAAAATAACCTTTTCCTGCAGATATGCTATTTTCAGAACTTTAGGTTTTTCTCACACCAGCCTGCAAAAATCTAACCACACAGATACCGGACATTTACCTTGGCATGTAGCCAAAGGTGTTCACATTGGACGAGCAGGGAGGGGCTTCTTCTTGCTTCTTCTACTGTTTACTGAGTTGAAAGAGGTTTGGTGCGGAAGGCTCTCATGAATCTTGCTCCAGGCTTTTATTTTGAAAGACATTGTTATATAACTCCACATATAGAAATGTTTAACTTCTCCTTTATGATCAAATTTCAAACAGTTAAAACTTCCACCAAGCACACAGGAACCAATCCATTTGGGCATAACAAAAGTATCGGTTCAGTACTGCCAATACTTCTTGAATATGATATACTACCAAATGTGTTGCCTCACCTGCCTTGACTCATACATGAACCGACGTACCGTCCCATTCCAGAGCATCGGCCCACTCCTCCAACTGTGTGTATGTCATCACCTGTAAGAAATGCAGCAAAAAGTATGTGGGTGAAACAGGGAGAACATTACATGAACGCTTCTACGGCCACAAACGGAACATTGTGGCCAAGCAAAGGACACACCAGGTGCTGGTCCAGCACTTTTTGGCCCATGGTTGGGAGTCGGTCCAGGCCTCGGTGTTGGAATGCAATCCACACTGGAGCCAGGCCCAGAGGAGGAGGGCCGAGAAGAGCTGGATTACCAGGCTGGACACGCTTTCCCCACAGGGCCTCAACGAGCGCCTGCCCTTTGCTCCCTGGATCACCACCCCTCCCAGGGGGGGATCTTCTAATCCTCACCCGGTCCAGAACCCCTAAACTTAATGGGCCTAACCTTAACCACTCCCCCCTGTGGACACAAATTTATATTCAATTATAGGAGGAGCCCTCACTTTCAATGTTTAATAATTTAATAACTTTTCACTCACCTTCTTGGGACGGGGTGCTCCTGGGACTCTGCTCCTGGGGGGCTGCATGGCGCATGCACTCTGATAAGGGGGTAGGATCCGAACGCCTGTTCTCCTAACCCATAGAGTTCAAGATGTTGTTGGTCCACCTTCTGGGAAGGTTGTCCACAAGTTTGAGGAGTAGTTTAAAGGAATTTCAGACCATTCTTCTTCCAAAAGTGCATTAGTCAGGTCATACACTACTGTTGGTGGAGAAGGTCTGGTTCTCATTCATTCCTAAGGTGTTCTGTGGGGTGCAGGCCAGTCCAGTTCATCCAAACCAGACTGTGTCATCCATATCTTTGTGGACCTTGCTTTGTGCTCGGAATTATCAAAACTGTTTCGGTATCCTGAAGCATTCAAAGTTCCTTTCACTGGAACTAAGAAGCCACTTAGCACAATGCCGTCCTGAATGTCCCGCTCTCCTGGTAACCTCCAAACCCAGACTGGTCCATCAGATGGAAAAGTGTGATTGGTCTCTCCAGAGAGGGCGTCTCCACTGCTCTAAAGTCCAATGGCGATGTGCTCTACGCAGCACTTGGTGATGTGAGGCTCGGATGCAGCTGCTCAACCATGGAAACCCATTTCTTCATACTGTACTTGGACTAATCTGAAGGTCACATGAAGGTTGGAGCTCTGCAGTAACTGACTGCGCAGAAACTCCACGACCTCTCCGCTTCAGCATCCACCGACCACTTTCCATCAGTTTCCATGGCCGACCACTTGGTGACCGAGTGGCTGTTCTCAAACTCTTCCACGAATATTTAGGAAATCCTGACAGTTCCCCGCTGGATTCCATGAGCTCTTTGACAGATGTTTCTTTCACAGATGTTTGTTTGATTTTATACACCTGTGGCCAGGCCAAGTGATCAGGACACCTGATTGGGTGAGCCAATACTTTTGGTGATATAGTGCTGCTGTGATTCTAGATTCATGAAATTTGAAGACCCTTCCGACTGTATACACTAGAATCAGGAAGTGGCAATTACAGTGTAAAAGCCCCTTCAAGAATGCCCAGTGTGTACGTAGCATAAAGATGAATGTTTCATCTGCCTGTCTGATCCGCTCAGTGTTTATCTTAATTAAAAGATCTAGCTCATGTTACACACCAAAGGGCATCTTGTTACATTTAAAGCCAACTAATCAGTATCATTTATCAGAACTAAGTCAGCAAGTAAAGAGGTTTTATCTGCAGTCGGCTGCATCATTAAAATACCCGGAAAAAGACCGGAGCTCGGCTCTCAATCAGCACGACACAAAGCGGGACCGACTGAAAATACCCGGAGAAAACATATTGACGGACGCGCTGAACTTCTGAACCCCTCCGTTGTGCAACAATAATGCATGTGTACGGCATATAGCTGAACGTTAATGCCTATTAGACAAAAGAACGCCGCGATGGAAAGAGCAGACTTGGTAGGACACATGCTGGGGGGAATCGAGACCGGAAATTTGCCTATAAGAGACAAAAGAATGGGAGACTTTCTAGATGCATCTTCAGAGGGGACGAGTGTTAATTTATGGTTCATTTTCTGTGTGTGCCGTGCTCGATCACCAACAAACAGGCTTCACAGTGACAGCTACCGTCTGTGAACATGAGCTACAAGCCAATTTGCCTGCATTGCGCGCACACACACACACACACAGTCATCGGCTGTACGCTCACACACATGCTCTCCTCAGAGACAGACATCAAAAGAACCAGGCAGCCTTGGGAATAAACAGGAAGCAGTTGGCGTCATAAGCCACTGGACTTTAAAATATTCAGCACTCGGGGCAATGTGGCAAATGTGAAATTCGTTCAGTCTTTTCTTTCATTCCTCTTCTTATTTGTGCAGTTTTGCACCAAATCTCCCAGAGAAAATGAACAATAATAAAGGGAGCAGCAATCACGATTGAAGTGAGAGTGGTGTGCCGGTCATGGGTGTCCTCACCGCGGTAACAGCTGCTGAAAGGAAAAACTTCTACTGCAAACAATTCCTGCACAGAATGTGGCGGCCCGTTAAACGATGAGAAAAGAAATGTTCGAGGACAGAAAGAACATTTACAATGTGAAGAAACAAGACGGTTTAGGAACGTTTACTGAGCATTCGATCAATATCAACATTTTTCGTAAATGCAGTGGATCTGACATGAACCTTTAAGTCTCAAGTGTTTTTTTTAATCACCAATGAATTGTGTATTTTTAATTTACATATTTTAATTACTTGCTTAGCATTAAAACAGAAATAGGACTTTTTTTTTAAATTAAATGGAAAATAGTTTAATAAAATAAAACTTCTTGACATTAAATAAATCGTTTCGATTACTTTCGTTTCGTTTACTTTCGTTTCGTTTACTTTCGTTTCGTTTACTTTCGTTTACTTTCGTTTCGTTTACTTTACTTTCGTTTAGTTTACTTTACTTTCGTTTCGTTTACTTTAGTTTACTTTAGTTTACTTTCGTTTCGTTTCCTTTAGTTTACTTTAGTTTCCTTTCGTTTACTTTACTTTCGTTTCGTTTCGTCATGTCATTCATAGTTTCAAGCATAGTCAGTTACAGCATATTTCCATCGACATAGAAAAATAACATATGTAAATAACCAAAATTAAGTCATCCTCAGATTCAAAGAGTGTACTTCCAGGTACCTCTTTGATATCTTTCTTTTCTTTATAAGAACTAAACAGTCAATGCTTGAAACGGGAAGGGAAGAAGCAAAACTTATGTAATCCCTTCCCCTCTATAATCCACATAATTGACAACATGGTTGCTATATTTTCATTTATCTAAATATAGTACCTAATACTAACTTTATCCAATTCTATATTTATGTCAGTAATCACAATAACCCTTACCAATAATAATATATCAATACTCGTATAGCTCCTATAAGATTATTTAATCAACGTTTTCAGATCTCACCTCGTTGCACCATCCATAATTTAACACTATGTTCATCCACCCTTGTGACAATTATGCATCTCCATCTCTATACTGGGACAATAACATTTCTTTGTATATTTTTTTAAACATATGGATATTAGAGCATTGTTTAAGGTTTGATGCCACACACTGATACGCAGAAATATTTCCTGTTAGTTCTTGCAAATTGTATTTTAAATTTTTTGTATCCTCTTAAACTGTACTCTTTTTTTTATTTTCAAAGAATAGTTTTTGAATGTTATTTGGTAATGAATTTTTATCTGCCTTGAATATAAATTGTGCTGTCTGAAATTTTACCAAATCAAATAGTTTCAAAAGTCTAGATTGGAGGAATAAATCATTTGTATGATCAAGGTATTTAGCTCCATGAATAATGAATAAAGACGCAAAGGTAAAACCTCGCTAGCTCTGCCGGAACCTGAACAGTGGAGCTCATTAGCTTGCTAAGCTGCCGGCTAGCGTAGCCGTCACGCCAGCTCCATTGTTCTGTGACAGGCTGGCGACCTGTCCAGGGAGCATCCCGCCTTTTCCCAGTATTAACAGAGAGAGTCTACGGTAAACCCACGGAATGCATGGAAGTTCAGGAGGAAAATCCTCACATTGAGCCGCCATATTGAATCTTATTTTCTACCAAACTTGGACCAATCAGGGGACTCGGATTTGGTAGTGACGAATGGTTAAAATCCTTTTTAAAACAAGAGATCATGAAGAACAAAGTCATAGTCATAGGATTACGACGCTTCGACATTTCGTGCGTATGCTAGTCTCGGATAGCGACAGAGCTGTGTGAACACCACATGTTCATATCCACACGCAAACTACACATGGTATGTCTGTAGCTTAACAGTAAAGTAACTCCACAGGGATTTTAGCAGCACATCAGTTTGTATTTGTGTCTTTCAGCTGCTGCTCCCTGAAAGAAACCTTTAATTTTCATCACGATCCTCATGCTAACACATTAGCTCCCTGTATCAACAACCAGCATTAGCACAAACATGAACACGATACACAACTGAAGCCAAAGCAAACATCCAGTTAAACAATGAAAGTTGTTACCAAGACTCATCAGCACTGAGAACAAACTGAGAAGTTGTTGGCTGCAACGCATCATCTCTCTGAATTTGTGAAGCGTTTTCAGTCAAAACATTGAAATGAATCGTTCAAGAAAAAGTAAAAAATAAATCAAATTTCAAAGTGGTTTCATAAAAAAGTGATTGCATCCAAACAAATCTCTGCAATGTCCTGTAAACACAGAGATTTTCATCATCTGTGGTGATTGTACAGATGGGGTTTGTCAACATTCTAGGAGGTAAATGTACTGCTGTCTGGAAAAGTACTCCTTTGTTTTGATATGCAGCAACAATGGTCAGACTCTGTGAAGAATGAAGGGGTGAGGGGTTACTACAGGTCATCTCTTGACATCATGTCTATATTTTGACATTGGAGGCTGTCAGTATTAAATGAAACTAATTGTACAGTCTTAGATTCCACGCATGAACCAGGTACTTCAGTCAGAAGGTCAGAGGTTCGATTCCCGCTCTGGGAAAATTGCCATTTAAAAAAAATATATATTTATTTGATCCCAAAACAGTTCAATGCAGGTATAGAAAGCATAAAATTGTTATTACAAGCGCATTAAATGACAGACTTGCAGCATGGGGGGGTGTTTGTTTTGTTTTTGATGTTTTTAAACGTCAAGATCCACTCCCAGACTTGGGACTAGCCTGGACCGTTTCTATCCATACTGATGCTCCACAACATTACATAGCTGTGATATGTGCTTATTTGGAATATAATTCAAGTGTGGGTCACTCAAAAGTCTTTACTTTAGAGTTGTGTTTTTGAACATAATGAAGTTTGTGAGTACAATTAGCAGAATGTACAAAAAGACCAGAATATGTTTTCGTGTGCCCCAGCCTGCAACTGAGGTGGAGCCTGGCCAGGTAACCGTCCTATCCACACAGATCCATAGGATCCTTTTAGTTTTTCAATAGCATAAAGTGCCCTCACTGGACTCTTCCATCTTAACAACCTTACTGGATACTCTAGAGGGGTTAACACACCTGCTGGCTGGGTTTTTGCCATTGACTGGATTTGAGAACCGGACCGAGTGACTCCTCCCCCTTAGTGTTTTAAACAGGAAGTGCTCCAAGAACCCAAAATCTTCTCTTATAGAGAAATAAACATCTATTATTCAGTCTCTGATACAATTTGACTTGATTTTTGTCATATTTTTTCTGTAGTTCAAGTTATAAATTAACCAATCAGATGCCTCAAAAGTAAACAGTGCCTGCTGGCTCTAACGACAAATGTTCCAAAATGTTTGACAGCTTTTGAAGTGGTTGAGGCGTGCACTTCCAGCGAGCTCACCCCTGATTGGTGAGGGTGGTTGTCATGGAAACGTCGATCAACTCAGACAAATCACTTTTTTCTGATGACGGTTGGGCCAAATCCCCTAGCTCTATAGCCTTTCAAACAGAGAGTTTTGGAAAAATTGTGCGTTCTAATTCAGATTTTAATCCCACTTGTTGACGTTAACAGTATTCACCAGCAACTACGTTAGCGCAGACTTGCTAGCGCTCAGAAATACACGACAAAATCGGTTTTATATATTTTAGAAGATCATGCTAAACAAGTTTTTTATTTGGAATTTCTTGGATACAATAAAAAAACCCACTTAATTGCAATTTCAATTAAAATAAAGCACATAGACTGTGACAACACAAATCTTTCATTTTCCAAGTATATAAATCTTTATTTATCAAAGTGATTTCTGCCACTGACTGTGGATTAAGGCGTCTGTGTTTCTTTTCTGTGTTTCATTTTGTCTCCGTCTTCTCAAAACAAGAAGTTATTTTGCTCGCAGAGTCAAAACAAATCCAGTAAATGACACAAATCTGGCAAAAGACACAGTCGAATCCCAGAAGGAACAATTTCAGCAGAAGGAGGGAAATGTTTTCTCAGAATTATGCATTTGTTGGTTTGTCAGTCATGCTTTCAATTAGGTGGAAAATATTTCTAAATATAACAAACTCTCTGGAGATAATTGACACAGCTGTTGGGCAATTAGGCACCTAAACAAATGTGCGACTAAGAATAAACTAAGAAAAACACAGATCTCACAGAGTAGGGACTGTTGAGCAGAGAAATGAATAAAACACCAAAAAATTGTTGTTTATTTTCTTCATGCGATACCCTCAAGCAAAGGGCGTTTATTCGTCCAGAGCTTGAAGATCAGAGGTGAAAGAACATTTAAGGGAAAGCCCTTAAAATGTGGAACAAGCTGTCAGAGGAAATCAGGGCAACAGAGCCGCCGACCTCCATCCACCATTTTGTTATTTTCACTCATTGACTTTTCTATTTTGAGAACATCCAATAATAGTTAATGAAATGAATTGAATGTGACTGACGGTTATTTCATTCTCTTTTTGGAGCCTCGGTCCCTTTTGGGAGCGAACTGTCAACTTTCCCCGTCTTCCACTGGTTTTCTGTCAATCACCCCCCCCCCCCCCCCCCCCGACTCAACTTTGTCAAATGTCAGTGAGCGGCGGCGACATACAGTGGTTTGCGAACGCGGCCACCCGGCGCTGAAAAGTTGGATCTGCGCCGCGTGGCACACCCGTGCGCCGATGTTGACAGACGCTTCACGGTCAAATCCAAAGAGAAAGACGCTCCGTGATTGAGGCTGACAGTGTAATCCAGTTTCATAGACTTCTATGAGAAATGCTCACAAACACACAAAATACAGTCTAACACAAATCTTACTGGCGAGGCAGAAGTTGGCAGCCCGCAGAGCCGGCCTCATTTTGCAAAGTGGATGATTAATCTAGATTATGTGCATTATAGTGAGTGTGGAGGTGTGTCAGAGAGTGAGCCAATATGCGTGTGTTTGATTGCTGCTTTGAAAAGAAAAAAAGGAAAACGTCTCTCAGGACATCTTTCCCTCAGAAAAAAGCTGAAGCGCAGAGCGGCAGATGGAGGACAAACACGATTCTATGTTTAGTAGACTTACATCATCAACAACTGTTGGATAAATGTCAGACCAAATGGAAAATAATGATGTTGTTTAGCCACAGCATGATCCGACCGTCGAGTGACTCCTCCCCCTGGCGTGCCGAACAGGAAGTTTTAAGATGGCAAAATCCCATAGACGTCTATAGAGAAACACACAGCAAAAAAAAAACTGTCTCGCTCTGATACCTTTTTGCTAAATATTCATATCTATTTTGTGTAGTTATTCAAGTTATTAACTGGGAAAGATGCTTCAATTAAAAGTGGGAGGAGCCTGCAGCTTAATTTTAAGTCCTAGGGGTGTAGACTTCCAACAAGCTCACTCCTGATTGGTGAGTGTGGTTACTATAGAAACAACTCGGACCAATCACGGCTTACCGATGATTTCTGGCTCCAACATGGTGGCCGTCTAACGGACGATTATTTGATGTATCTTGAAGTAACTCCGAGTCTATCTCACAACCGTCAGTTTACAATATCTGTGTTTCCAGTACACATAAGCGCAAAACTTTATCCAAATTCTAGAAATGTTGATGAAACACATTTTTACAATCAACCTGTTTTAATAATATTAATAATAATAATACATTTTATTTATATAGCGCTTTTAAAAGACACTCAAAGATGCTTACAAAACAAATTACATTAAAAACAGTAGTAAGAAGCATTTAATTAAAAAAAAAAAAAAAATTAAGTCATAATTATGGGAATAAACATAAACCAACTCGTGCGATAAGTAATTCAAAAACATGGATGTGAACAATACTTGATTTACAGCAGGTCTGCTCAAATTTCTGCTACGACACTAGCGTTCATCATCATCTATCAAAGGAGACGTCGGTGTCTTCCTCAGGCCATGGAGCGGTTGAGGAAACGATTTAGGGAAAAACCACTTCCTCCAAGCCCCAAATCTTTTTTAGATAAATGTATGTTTTTTGAAATTGATGTGTTTCTATTATATAAATTTATCATCACAAATCCAATTTGTGCAATTTTATAGTCACTGGAAACGTACAACTGTATTGATCCGATAGTCCTCAATGTTATTTTTGCCGCTAATGTTAGCTAGAAGCTATAAGCTCTCGTCTGAGCGTGCAATCAGAGGCGGATTTCTCTGTGTCAATAGTCCCGCCCACAACCCAGAATTATATTTTTAAAGCGCTTCTGCAGCTGTGGAGAAAATATAAAAGACAAAAAATACTTTGATTATATGTTTTTAGCTAAGATTTTATGATGGTGAGTTGGAGTGGGACTTTAAAGGTCAAGAAAACACTAAAGGTTTTGAAAATTAAATATGTAAACAGAGCCCATATTGAGTATAAAAACACCAGGATATATAATTTAATTAGCAAGTTTTAGTCCTCAATAACATTTAACGTAAACGTAGATATCTGCATCAAACCAGTTTGAGTTTGATCCGGTTTTGAAGCTCGCAGGGAAAAGCGACAAACAGGCTGAACCAACAAATTCATGTCTGAATAATCTTTTTTTTAAAAGGACAGAGCAAAGCTGCCTCTGTGAGCTTTTCTAAGGAACCTTCCGGGACTGTTGAATATGCAGCGGAGGAGCTTTTTCCCGAGCGAGGGACGGCTACAGTGCCGCGCCGACATTGGCTTCTCGCTCAAAGCGCAGCTGTGTCAAAGTACGTCCTGACAGAGCAACCTCTGTGCATGCCCCTAAACTCTGTGTTACTTCAATCAGAAAATGGGAATATGTGCCTTAAAAAAATCCTGCCGGCTTTTGATGCGGATGACCCTAACAAATTTTTCTTTGAAAAGTCCTAAATCGGAGGGTGTGGGTTCAGGTTCCCCCCCTTTGATCTGTCGCAGCAGCCTCCTCCGCATGGAGCACATAAACTGGTGAACGGGCTAACAGCTTAAACCTCATTTACCTAACTCGCTCCTTTCCTTCATGTCCTCGCATCCTTCCTGCTAGCAAGCAGCCCTCTGTGACTGCTCTTCAATTATTCATTGTGCCAGTCATCCTTATGCCTCTCTCTGTTCAGAGTGACATCTCTTTTAACAAGGGGCCTTATTAGCAGCTCAGGGATGCATTCCCCTCCTGCATGATGATCCTCTTTTTTTTTTTACATCTTCCTCCCTCCTTCACTTTCTGCGTTTTGCTCTATCCTCTCTCTGACCCTCTGTTTTATCCTTAGTCTATTTTCCCTCCCGCTCACGCCATTCTCGGGCTTGGATTTTTTTTTTAATCGTTTCTTTTTTTCCTTTGCTTTTTCTTCTCTGCCTGTCTTTGCCCTCAGCGACTGTAAGTTGCCATCCAACTGTCAAAGAAATTATGGAGCAAACTTTGGAGAAGGGGCACTACTAAAAGGCAAATTAATGTGTTAAAGGATTGTCATTGACTCGACCAAAAGAAACATTCACACTATTTTTGCTTTTGTAAAAGCATTTATCACTAATTCAGTCATTTATTTTGTTTTATTTGAACTAAAATATATATAAATTAACATTTAGGAAAAAGATTGAAACGATCATTTTTTTATGACCTTTACATTTAAAGTCTGACTCCAGTCATTTACTTAAAAAATTCGAAGTTCTCAGTATCTTTTAATTGGGATTATGTTTTTTTTAGACAAAAAGAAAAACTGGACATATCTTCTGCAGAACAGCATTGTTTCTTTAGAAATTAATCTCTAAGTTGTGGGCTGAACTGTTGCCGTGAAGCAGCCCCGCCACCTTTCCCCTCTCTATTACTGAGAGCTCTCTGTTTACAGGATTTCCCACTAGCTTGCAGCCTGTTGAGGCTCCAACTAAACATTATGAATGAATGAATGAAATGATTTATTTCAAGAAATCAGATTATAATACATGAAATAACTTCACATAATCAATCATATGTAGATCGCTTGAAACGGGGTGGAAGGAAGTGAACTTATATAATCCCACCCCGGCTCGACCATACCATTTTTTCTACATGAATTATCAATATCCGGTTCAGGACTTAAAATCAGATATTAATAAAGTTTCAGGTTATAAAAGATCCTTAATATTGTTGATGTAATAGAATATCAAAAACATCCATAGACAAGTCATTTATATTAATCATCAACAGTAATCTAAACATTCTCATTAAGAAAAAATAAAAAAAAAATATCAAGTAGTAATCAACTTCATTTATTGGTGCTAAAAAATGTGGCGAGCAATTTTGGAGCTATCAAGCCGTAGTTTTGATCCAGATGCAGCTCAGGCCAGGAAAACGAAGACGTTCATGGATCTAGTCGTCTGCAAGTGAAGCAGGGAGCTTGTGAGCCGCCCGGTATTTTCTACATCACTTTTGCATCGACTGTTGATTTACAAAAAATCTAAAAAAGATAAAGTCAGAAATGCAATTTTGGGCTTAAAGACCCATTCCAATGAAAATTGTGTTTTTATAACATGTTTATATGGCATCTTTTTCATTGTGGAGGACATATACAGTGAAACAAAAAAGTATTCAGTCAGCCACCATTGTGCAAGAGGCCTGTAATTTCATTATTGATATTCCTCAGCAATGAGAGACAAAATGAGAAAAAAAAAATCACCTTGTCTGATTTTTAAAGAATTTGTTAGTAGAATATGGTGAAAAACATAGCCTATAATTGCATTTCTGAGTATTTCTTTTTTGCTTCTGATTTACAACCAAACCAGACAAAAAAAATCTGTCGGGAAAATGTAGCAGTGGTGTAGTTGCTACAATTATCAGGCCACAAATAAATAAATATTAAAAAAAAGTGGCAGACCACCAGTGCTCTTCTCCGCCCCGTTCTGATGCATCCACTTGCTAGATAGATCCATGAACATCTTTGTTTTCCTCGTCTGAGCTGGAATCTGGATCGAAACTGAACAGCATTTCTCACCATTTTTGATGCACCTGTAATGTTAGTTTGGAGTTCTGAGAGGCTTTGAGCTGGCGGGAGAGAGTATGAACAGATGGATGATGGGAAATGGGGGAGAGACTTACCAATTATTAACAGTCCCGCCCACAAATCAGAACTAAACTTCTGATAAACTTCTTCCGCTCTGCAGACACTATGTCCTAAAAATGACTATTGGATGTTTTTTGGATTTTAATTAATCACGATTTTTTGCAATGTTTTACAATAAGTGGCTTTTGAACAGAAACAGACCAAAAATATTTTTTTTCCTTCATTTTTATTGTCTGAAATGTTTTAACTCAAGTGTTAACTCGGATATAGAAGTGTGTTTTATGAGCACAAAACACATCAACAGTAAAATAAGCAGAACGCTAAAGACTTTAGTTACTTTAAATCAACTCAGAGCACGGTCAGGGAGAATACTCGATTCTGATTGGTTGCTTGGTGTGAATGCACAATATAAATATTGATGCGTTTTTTTTTTTTTTTTTTTTTTTTTTAATCGTGTGCATTAACACAATTAATCAGCCCTAAAAATGATGAACTGAAAACGCTTTAAAGATCAATCAAAAAATTACTTTAATTTTCTTTATGCCACTAGAACATGTTAAAACTTTAATAGTTCTAATATTGTTGGATATTTTTTACTTACTTTTATAGAATCTTTAAACTAAAAGAGTCTTCTTTAGCTCTTTTGTGTGAAACTTTGGTCTGAAATGACTTTGACAAACTTGTGAGGCTGAAGCAGCGACTGGTTCCACCTTATCAGGTTCTGCACAGCAACACGAACACAATAGACCGACACAAAATGCTCCTCATGACACCTTTGTAATGTAGTCCTGCCGTTTTATCCAAAGTGCTGCTAAATACAGACTGACAGGACTATAATGAGTGTGGATGTGTACGTGAATACTGTGGATGGAGACAATCCTGGGAGGTAATTACAGAAAACACTGAACTGCTGCACTGCAGCTGTTTGATGAGGAGCTTCTCTTCAGCTTTGAATGAATTTTAGGAGAAGTTGTTGGGCGAGATTGAAGATCTTTACAGACTGTTTGGGAGTGATGACATGTTATTAGTTTAATTTGAGCTAATCTATGGCGTTTATGTCACACAAATGTGTGTTAATATGGTCACGCTCCTGTGTGAGTGTCTTCTTGGACAAGATTTAGCTTTTTCATCATTTGTCAGTATCAAATTTGTGTCTTTTTTTGGGCCGTTTCTGTGTAGTAGCGCCTCTTAACATATTACAAGCACTCGATTCTTATAATATAATACATAACTCTAAGTGTATACAAGTGTTTATTTTTCAAACATTACACCAGGGGCATATTCCACGAGACACTTAGATGCATCTCATGACAATATGATGGCTTTATACGTGGGGAAAATTAAATTACAGCTTTTTAAATTATTTAAACGACAAACAAAACAATAATTTGATAACTCAGGACAGAAATCCATCAGTCTTCCTCATCCAGATCTCTTTTCAGGTTTCAGCATTTTTCCATCACAATTTACTCTGTCTGGCTTATTGACTGTATCCAAGTACTGGACTGAGTGACCCCTCCCCCTTGCATTCCAAACAGGAAGTACCTGCTGCTGGCTCCAAGAAACCAAAATCCTATAGACTTCTATTGAGAAATAAACAGCTGCTACTCAGTCATTCTATTGGTCAGAATAACCATTCTTTATCTGATATATATATATTATTTATCATCTTCTTGGTAATCCTATTTTTTTAATTTTTCATTTAAAAGGGGGTCACACAGAATCTCTCAAATGTTTTGAACGTTGGATGTGGGGGTTCCACCTACTTTGATTTGTCAGTTTATAACTTGGACTAAAGAAAAATTTTTTTTAAAAAGAAGCTTTATCGATATGTTAAAGGTAACAGAATGGTAATGGTTATTCTGTTTAAAGCTGTTTATTTCTCTGTAGAAGTGTATGGGATTTCGGCTTCTTGGAGGCAGCGGGTACTTCCTGTTTGGAATGCTGTGGGGGGTAGGAGGTCAGTCAGTCGAGTTCTCATGTCTCCCCATTGGACTCTCCGTTTCTGTAACTTTTTATTCCGATTGAAGAGCTCACTGTTGCTGAACCACATCAGAGTTCACTTGCAAGAGAAACAAAACCTTCATGTTCAGGCAGACCTGAGCCGTCTCCCTCTCTGGTCGGAGTACTGAATGCTGCTCAGCTGTCCTTCATTTGCTAATCACCCACAGGACACATCAGTGCGAAGTATTGTCTGTGCCACTCTGCCTGCATTACTGAGCATTTCTATCCCGTTTCTGACCCTCCTTTATCTCATAATGCTTGCTGCCTGCCCTGACCCTCACCTTGATATCCAAATATCTCTACTCTCTTCTTAGAAGACCCCATGTTCCACCTGTCTAACCTTTCAAGTAAAGTAAACAACCAGATGAACCGAAAAGTGGAGGGGACCAGTAAGTATGTTTATCTCTGGTTTCCAGACCAAAAATTG
This sequence comes from Oryzias javanicus, assembly GCA_003999625.1. Lineage (NCBI taxonomy): Eukaryota > Metazoa > Chordata > Actinopteri > Beloniformes > Adrianichthyidae > Oryzias > Oryzias javanicus. The sequence continues at coordinate 3,793,565 of CM012446.1, forward strand.
TAAATTGAGTTATAAAATCTGATAGAGATTTCAAGTATCGTCTTAATCTTTACTTTTGTTTATTTCAGCTTCAAAAGAAATTAACAAACTAACTTTCCAGTTTTCTGTGTCCTTCGAGCAGATTCTGTGTTATTAACTTTAAATGCGGTCAGCCATTTTCAAGCAGATATTTATCCTGTTTTTCAGTTTGAGAAGAAACTTGCATCTAAATGGCCTGAAAAGGAAAATAGAATAAAAGTCTCTTCAAAGACGCTCATTGCAGTTAAAAATCCCTTTATTCCCATTCGTGGTCAAACCTCTGTGTGACAGCAGGAGTTTCAGACCTTCATTGTTTGCCTGATTTTCCTTTTTAATGACTTTCAGAGGCTGTGCTGCGTTAGCAGAATCAGTATGCATCAGCACACAAGCAGTTCTCCCTCATGTGCATATCTGACATGCTTCACAACATCCTGACTAAGTGATTAACATCTAAGGAATTCTTTTTTTTTTTTTTTTTTAACTTTTTCTCCCAACATGTCCACTCAGGCGTCACTTCATGTTCCAGCAGGCTGGACTGGCCTCAGCGCGTCCTTCCACACATTACTCTGAAGCCTCTGGACGGAGCCTGATTAATGGGTTTGACCTCAAACAATAATGTGGTAAACAATGCAGAATATTTACATATTATTTAAATATAACTACAGTTTTTTTTTAGTGTTTTCAGTCTTTCAAAATTGATTAAAATCTGCAAGATTTTTTTAGCTTTTTTGCTTCAACTTTCAACATAAACGTTTATTGCAATAACATGACAGTTATTTAGGATGAAGAAGCCGAACGAGGACTAAATAAAAGCGCGGATCAAAACTGTTGCTTTGAAGTAAACACGCACACAGCTACACTGTGCATGAAAGATCCTCGCTGTTTGAACTAAACCTTCAGGGAGAAGCGGTGGAAGCCTGCACCAATGTGCCGGGTAGACACAGACGTCAGGGAACGCTTACGTTCTTTGACAAGCCATCGGGTCGAAGATTTACTGATAAAAGGGATGATTTTTGCAATAAAATAAATTCAAATAAATGCCCAAGATGGCGATTAAGGTTTTCGTTCCTGATGTCTTCAAGTTGAAGAGTTTTTATTGTTTCCAACCTGAAACTATGACTTTTTTCATCTAACAGCCATGGACCAACATCACATCCTTCATTATTTTACATTTACATTTAAACTGTTGTTTTATATCATATTCTATATTTTAGCTTTATTATTTACAGATTTTTTAAAATAATGTATTGCTCTGTAATGGGCTGGAAACCAAAGAATCATTTGAGTCGGCTGGATCCAAGTGCAGCAGGTTTTGTCGGCACAGACAGGAGAACAGGAGTGAAGTGCAGCTAAAAGTCCACGGAGTTAAATCCGGGTCAGGCAGGCAGAGGTCAAACACGAGCATCAGGGCATCAGAGAACAACCGGAGCGGTCAGGGTCCGGACGAGGGTCGGGGCAGGCGGCAAACAGAGTGGAAGACAAAGCAGAAGATCAGGTCAGGATGAGGAACGCTCAGCAATGCAGGCGGAGCAGAACGAACAAGACTTCACACTAAGTCAGCACAAAAATGGAGAAATTCACGTTGATCTCACCTAATATGTGCAGAGCGTACTTTAAGTGCATCAAAGGATAAAAATTGTTGTTGGTCGCACAAATAAAAAAAAAAAAATGGCCACGTTCAAATTTTTTTATTTAATTTTCAATTCAATTTTATTTACACGGCCTAATATCACAAAAAAAAGCCTCATTGGACTTCATGCCGGAATTTTTTTACCAGTCCCAAAGGTTCACGTCATCAAGCCAATAATAGTACTTTCCAGGAAGTCTACTTTCTTGACTGTAATCAACTAAATTACACGATAAGCCTTTGTAAACCTCTAGCAATAACATGGGGCTACCTTCAAGGTCTTGAAGGTAAATGGCTTCTACTTCTGAATAAGATAACTGTTATTTTCCTGTTAACATGATTTAGAATTAAAAGTTCACATTTTATAGTTATCTTGGGGTCTTGTTCACGAGTAAGGGAAGATCGGAGCGTGAGATCGACAGGCGGATTGGAGCGGCGTTCACCATTTTGCGGTCGCTGTACCGGTCCGTTGTGGTGAAAAGAGAGCTGAGCCAGAAAGCAAAGCTCTCGATTTACCGGTCGATCTTCGTTCCAGTACTCACCTATGGTCATGAGCTTTGGGTCGTGACCGAAAGAACGAGATCCCGACTACAAACGGCTGAAATGAGTTTTCTCCGGAGGGTGGCTGGGCGCTCCCTTAGAGAAAGGGTGAGGAGCTCAGTCACCCGGAGAGAGCTCGGAGTAGAGTCGCTTCTCCTCCGCATCGAGAAGAGCCAGTTGAGGTGGCTTGGCTTGTCCGGATGCCCCCTGGACGCCTCCCTGGAGAGGTGTTCCGGGCATGTCCCACTGGGGGGAGGCCCCGGGGAAGACCCAGGACACGCTGGAGAGACTATGTTTCTCGGCTGGCCTGGGAACGCCTCGGGGTCCCCCAGAGGAGCTGGAAGAAGTGGCCGGGGAGAGGGAAGTCTGGGCATCTTTGCTTAGACTGCTGCCCCCGCGACCCGGTCCCGGATGAAGCGGAAGAAGATGATGGATGGATGGATGGATGGATGGATTTTATAGTGATGATTTAATGACAACTTGACTTTTTCTTCATGTTATTTCCGGGTTTTCAAACATGAAATCCACAGTAATTTGGGTAAAAAAGTATTAAGACAGAATTGAGTTCTATGTGAAGAAATAAAAAGTATTGCAGAAAAAACAATATTTACAACTAATATTATTATAAAGGTTAAAGAATGCAGGTAGAATGGCTAAAAATCTGGCCCCGTTTGCAAAAAGTTTGGACCCGCCATGCACGGGGAGAACATGCAAACTCTTAACAGAAAAGATCCAGCTGGGATTTGAAGCTTCCCACTGTAAGGCGAGAGACCTACACCACCATGAATAAAGTCTTAGTCAGGCCCAAGAGATCAATAATGACTTAAAATGGACTCACATCTGCACTGAGGATCCCCTCAAACCTCTTTGTGAGACTTCAGCAGCGTCTGCCCTCGCTCTGAACTTCCTCCGGGCGAAGGGAAAGTGAAACCCGATCGCAGGAACTAATGCATCCATACGCTGGAATGCAAGCAGGATGTTTTCCTCCATTAATTAGACTCCTGTCTAGACCGCTGCAATATTACAGTCTATGTGCTTTTTAAAAGAGCGGCCCATTCAGAGGATGCTCTGTTCCAGCCGCACAGAAACTTATGATGAATGCGTGCTGACTAAAGTTAAAATATGCTACCAAGTCAGCATAATGTAACCTCATTACCTTTAGAACATGATTTACTAGCACTAGTTTGTCAAAACCTAATCTGGCCAATGAAAATGAGTTATGAGTGCATCGTGTGCATGACTCCACTTGAAAGTATGGCCCACATTTGAAAATATAGTGCATACTATAATGGCTGTAATGCCAGCTGGATGGAAGCTGCATTCGGGCTTGTTGATTCATTAAATTAGTTCCCAGTTTCCTCTGGGTTATGGCTTCAACAAACAACAATTATCATAGCATGTCTGGTCTATTAAACAAAAAATAAAACCAGAAATAGAAAATAAGTAAACAAGGTCATATCTTTCAAATAGAGGAACAAAAAAAAAGGAAAATTTACATTTAATTTGCACCAAACGAGCATAAACAAAGCAAGAACTCTTAAAGGGACAAATTATAAAAACAAAATAGTTATAATAAAAATGCTTATTATTATTATTCTAAATTGGCCTAAAGTACTTTTCATAAAAAGTAAAATAGCATATTTACTCACATAGCAAACAGACAATGGAGAATCTTTTGCTAATTAATGTAAAATAATTTAATCATATTTTCTTTCAATTACTTTCCAAATAATTTAATATTCATCATCATTTTTATTGTTCAAACAATTACTTTTCCAAATTATTTATTAGTCATGAAAAACTAATGTTTTTTGATTGTTAAAAATATTCTGTTTAGGAAAAGATGTTCAGTAAAAGAGCAAAAACTTTATCTTTAATTTAAAGCACTCAAGTTACGACTTCCTTTAATGCACACGTGTCAAAGTCAAGATCCTTTTTATTTTATCGTTATGTTATCTTGCGCTTATTTTTAACTTGTATAATTTTGACAAAATATACTAATATTGAGAGTAAAATATTCAGTTATTTAAAGTTTAGGTTGATTATTCTGGAATGTTCCTGCCTTTCTATTATTATTATTATTATTATGTTAAGTTTTGGTTTTTAAAGTTATACAAATTAGCATTCCGCTAACTTTTTGGAATATTTTGGTATTTACTAAGGTTTTTTGGCTATTTTGGCATTTAGCTATTTTTTCAGCTACATGCTAGCTGTTTTGGCTAACCTAAGTTTTTTTTTTTTTCTGTGTTTGTTTTGTTTTTTATGCTAATTTGGCTTTTAGCTGGCTATCAGCTTCAGTGTTTTAATCTATCAATTTCAGTATTTTCAGCTAGCATCTCCAGCGACCAAATTCAGCTTACAGCATTCACACTAGCATTATCGCAGGTAATGCTATATATCTAATTCATAATGATGTTAAAAAGTTACAACTAAAGTTTTAAAAATGTAGTTTTAGAGCAGGGGTGTCAAACTCATTTTGGTTCGGGGGCCGCATTCAACCCGTCTGATCTCAAGTGGGCCGGACCAGAAACATAACAGCAAAATAACCTTTGTTCAACGTGTTATCTTTAGCTTTATTTTTGTTTTATTTCTTAGTTGCAAAAACAACCTAATAGTCTAATCATTTATTATTACATTTTCATTCACTGAGTCCAAAGTATTTCACATAAAATGGATTTCATTAAGTAAAAAAAAAAAAAAAAAAATTTATTTAATTTTATACAGACTGAATGTTTTACATCTGACATTAAAGAAGTAATCCCGATAGTAAACTAAAAAGGGGGCTACGGAAAAAACAAAAATGTTTGAATCAATGAAAAATCAAACTAAATGAACCCTCCGGAACCGACGGACGCCCTCATGTCCTGCTGTGCAGCTGTGAGATCGACGTGATAAAATAAAAGTTTTTATGTTCTGTAACTGATATTTTTTTGAATTAAAGGCAAAATATGGTCTTTATTTGTAGTCTTTGGACAAAACAATCTTTTATTTTAATAAATGAGGCGGAAGACGAACTTTGATCAGACGGCTGCAATGCAGGTCAGCTCACCTGCAGTGGGGGGCGGAGCCAACCAGAGCTGTCCGGTATTAGAAACCCCACGAGGAGGAATGTGATCTTAATTTTGCTTTGGCTTTGAGTTTTCTACAACATCAACAACCACCTGTGTTGTCAAAAAAATCACGAAAATTCTGTTTCTCTGCGAAAGTCCTGCCGGCCGCTGTTACGAGAGGCGAGCAACAGAGCAGACAGACACGCCCCCACCTGAGAGCAGATTCCAGCCGGGCCGATCTGAAGTCCAGCTGGATCAAACTTCTCCCTAAAACCTTTTTATTATTCCTCACAAACTCAACAGGCAAAGCTTATGATGAAAAAAAGTAAAAGAAAAGAGAGAAACATAGATTTCCATGAAACATCAAATGGACAGCAGAGCTCTTAGGAGAGAAATTCTTATTTTTTGGTCTGCCTGGAAGCTGCAGCCACACAGACAGACTGAAGTACTATTACTGTCTGTATGGCAACATATAAAGGTCCCATCATAGAGCTGTGAGTCTGTCATGTTCCTCTACCAACACAAACTCTTCAGATTTTTGGCCCAAAAAAAGGAATATTTTTTTTTTGTATTTTCAGTCAAAAATGTGTTGATTAGTTTGTTGACTAAATTTAGTTTAGTTGTTTTTATGAAATTACACCCAAAACTGTCATTTTATGTTGTAAAAGCAGTTTGTTAAACATTTTTGGGGTTTCCACAGCAAAATGAATCTTATTTTTCCAGATGGAATTTTCTGTTTTTGCATGATGTTTGATGTGTGAATGGAACATGGAAAAATTACTTTAAAAAACGCAGTGTCACATAGATAGGGTTGTCCTGATTAAAATTATATCAAATAAGCATGTTAAATTGAAAGTACGGAGGTAAATTCAAAAGTAAACAAAAACAGAGCTTTAGGTCCTTGATTCCATTGGGTTAAACTTGCAAACATTTTGGTCCCTTTGTCTCCCAAAACGAGGGAAGTTTGTTTATTTCTTTATCTCTTGAGTTGTCTTTGCTCCCCCTAGTGGTTAAATCGCGCATTGCATCAATTTCTTAAAAGAACTATAACTCGCCACAGGAGTGGGCTAGAAACTTGCTTTCTTTTTTGAAAATTCTTATATATTTTTTTCTTCATAACTGGGCCGGATTAAATCATCTAGCGGGCCGGATACGGCCCGCGGGCCGTATGTTTGACACCCCTGTTTTAGAGTTTTCATGAAATATTTATCCTTTTCGGCCCGAGGTCTAAGGTGTGTTTTGTATTTTGGCCCCTTGTACGGTTGAGTTTGACATCCTTGCTTTAATGGAATTGATTTATTTTATTGACAATTCAGAACTAATGCAGAAGGAGTTTACAAATGACAAACTACTTAAAAGTCGAATCATTTATAAATATTTTAGATAATTTTAGCTTCATTTTGGTCCTTATTGTTACAATTAGGCCAAATTATCTTAACCGTTACTGTGAATTTATTTTGAACCGGTTCTGCACAGCGTAAAGTTCTGTAAAATCCTTTTACTTCTTTTGAACAGAGATTTGTTCAGCCGTGAAGAACAGGTTTGGTGCTGTCCAGTATGTCATCATTTCCGAGCCTCTTTCTCCCTTTTTCTTCCTCACAACTGTTCAGTCAGTGTTTCTCCAAAGTACTCCTGGAAAAGTATTTTAAAGAGGGAGCCGTCTTCACCCTCTTTCATCGCATGAGGAATTCTCTGCTCGCCTCCTGACCAGAAAAGTGTTCTAAAGCTCGCGTTTGCCGCGTGTGGGAGGAGCTACCATCCCTTTTCCAGTCTGATCTCTACATGGAGTTGTGTCTGTTTATCCAATGTTTGGAAGACAGATGAGAGATCATCAGATTTGAAAAAGCTCCGTGGGTAATCCTGTTTTGGTTCATGAGATCATTCAGAGATTCTCCTGGTACCGTGAGCTTCACTCCGTCGGTCTTTCCGTCTCTCTCTCATATTTCGTTTTTAACTAAATATATAGTTTGAACCAAAATATTTAGAATGGATCTAAATATATATTCAAAACAAGCTAAATAAATAATAAAACAATAAATATATAGTTTAAAATTAAATATTTAATTTTTTACTAAATATAAAGTTACAAATTACAAATTTAGCTTTGATCTAAATATTTAGCTGCAAAATTTATATATTTAGTTTGAAAAAATAAATATTTAGATTAGATTTAAATTTTTAATGAGCAAACTAAATATTTAATTGCAAAACTTAAATATTTAGTTTGTACGCTAAATATTTAGCTTAAAATTAAATATTTAGTTGGTTAACTAAATATTTATTTATTAAATGTAACATTAATAAATATATTAATTTAAAGGGTGAGAATATGCATTTGAAAAACAAAACCTGTTTTTTTTTTCCTTCTAAAACACGCTAAATATCTGAAAACATTGATTTTACATCTCTGATTTACAAACGGCACCCCATAATAGTTTGAACCAAAATATTTAGAATGGATCTAAATATATATTTAAAACAAGCTAAATAAATAATAAAATAATAAATATATAGTTTAAAATTAAATAGTTAATTTTTTACTAAATATAAAGTTACAAATTAAATATTTAGCTTTGATCTAAACATTTAGCTGCAAAACTTATATATTTAGTTTGAAAAAATGAATTTAAATATTTAATGAGCAAACTAAATATTTAATTGCAAAAAATATATAAATATTTAGTTTGTAGGCTAAATATTTAGCTAAAATTAAATATTTAGTTGGTTAACTAAATATTTAGTTATTAAATGTAACATTTATAAATATATTAATTTAAAGGGTGAGAATATTCATTTGAAAAACAAAACCTGTTTTTTTTTTCCTTCTAAAACACGCTAAATATCTGAAAACATTGATGTAAAAATTTTACATCTCTGATTTACAAACGGCACCCCATAATAGTTTGAACCAAAATATTTAAAATGGATCTAAATATACATTTAAAATAAGCTAAATAAATAATAAAATAATAAATATATAGTTTAAAATTAAATATTTAATTTTTTACTAAATATGAAGTTACAAATTAAATATTTAGCTTTGATCTAAATACTTAGCTGCAAAACTTATAAATTTAGTTTGAAAAAATAAATATTTAGATTAGATTTAAATATTTAATGAGCAAACTAAATATTTAATTGCAAAACTTAAATATTTAGTTTGTAGGCTAAATATTTAGCTAAAATTAAATATTTAGTTGGTTAACTAAATATTTAGTTATTAAATGTAACATTTATAAATATATTAATTTAAAGGGTGAGAATATGCATTTGAAAAACAAAACCTGTTTTTTTTTTCTTCTAAAACACGCTAAATATCTGAAAACATTGATGTAAAAATTTTACATCTCTGATTTACAAACGGCACCCCATAATAGTTTAAACTCCATTGACTTCTCCTACAATGTCCCACTTCTCCGTTTCAGCGACGAGCAGTTCATCAGTCTTTTAGTTTTTAGGATGAAAATATCAAAGATGTCAACAAATCTGCAGAGTTTGTTCGGGAGAAAACCGTGACCCCGGAACAGGTTGGAGCCGGTTTGGTTGTTTGTTCCCTGATGGTTTGAATCACTTGTTCAAATAAATCCGACTGAAGGACAAACCCAGCTGGAGTTTAATAAAATCTAACCTTTGAAGAGCTGAGACCTGAAAGGAAGTTTAACCAACTGACACCATCAAAACGTTTGCTTTTGCGCACAAGGTGGCAGAGTTCAGGTCTGCAGGCTCTATTATGCTTCCTTAAGTGGATTCAACAGACACTCGTCAGGGGCGAGGTTATGGATGACTCAAAACTCAAAGACAGGAAGTGAGAAGTTAGACGCTCCTTTAGGAAATTCAAGTGTTTTCTTGTCTGTGATGTTAGAAATCAAAGTAAATGAAGAAAAATTTACACCGATTTTTGCAGATTTCAAACTTGATTTTTTTTATGTCTTTATAAACTAAACGTAATACGATAAATGTTCCAGAAAAAGTGGAGAAACAGCAATAATTGTTTGTCTTTGATATAATATTTTATCGGATGAATGTAACATTTATTTTCAAAAAAGCTTGACTTTTTTCTTTTGAGGCAGAAATTGAGACATTTTTCTACCTAAATTGTAAAAGAAATCCATAAATGTTCGACTTTTTTTTCTTCCAGTCTTGACTTTTTTCTAATAAATGCACAAACGTTGAGTTTTTCAAAATAAATGTAAAGTTTTCGTAAAGTTTTGACTTTTATTAACAATTGTATGCCTATTCTCGTAATGCTTTGTTTTTCTTTTAATTAAATATTCAACTTTATTGTCATTACATTCAATTTTTTTACCTTTTTCTCATTATTGTAAAATCTGATAGTATTCAGACTTTTTTTTATCATGTTTCTTTATTTTTTTGTAAGTTTTCTCACAATTTTCAAGATTTTTTTTAGTAAAATTTAGACTTTTTTCCTCATTGTGTGATTTTAATCTCATCAATTTTGACCTTTTCTCATGAATGTATGACTTCATGCAGAATGTCTGTTTTATTTTCAAAATTTTAATTATTTTTTCTTGTAAAGTTTTGATTTTTCTCATAATTTTATGTTTTTTTTTCTCAATAAATTTAGACTCGTACAATCTTGTTTTTATAAAATCGTGAACTTTTTCCCATATTTTAACAGTTTCATTCTTGCAAAACATTTTCTTCTTTTTTTATCATTTTAAAACCTTAATTTTGCATAAATGTAGACTAATAATAGAAGTTGACTTTATTCTCATAGTTTTATGTCTTTATTCTTGTAAAATTGTTACTGTTCTTATAATTATATGGCTTTATTTTGTTTTTCTCATAATTTACATCTTTATCCTCATAATATTTTGACTTTTCTCAAACTTTCTTGTCACATTTTTTACCTTAAATCACCATATCAATTTTTAGGTGTAATAATTGATGAAGAATTAAGCTGGAAGAAACACATAAACTATATTAATAACAAAATATCTAAATCTATATCTATACTATATAAAATAAAACATTATTTAAACCAGTCATCATTAAAAACTCTGTACTGCTCATTTATTCTTCCCTACATGACTTATTGTGTGTAAGTGTGGGGAAGTACATACAAAACATCCTTAAATTCAGTCTTTCTTCTTCAAAAAAAAAGCTATAAGAATAATCACCAACTCTCCTTACACTGAACCAACAAATCCACTTTTTATCAAATTAAAACTGTTGAATTTTTTTGACTTGATTGATTTCAAAATAATCCAATTCATGTTCAAAGTAAAAAACAAACAATTCCCAGAAATTATCCAAAAGCTCTTCCAGTTAAAAGAAAATAAATATACGCTAAGAGGTACAAACATTTATGTCAAACCACCTGTTAGAACAAACATTAAACTCCACTGTATCTCCACAAGGGGGGTGCAGTTATGGAATAATTGTAGGGAAGATATTAAAAGTTGTCAAACTTTACATAAATTAAAAATATTCATCAAATGTAATAAAATTAAAAAATACGAAGACAATGGTAAAGATATGTTGAATTTTATATCACTATTAGTATATATAAATGTGATTGTTTTCGCTGTTCTTTTCATTAATGAAATTTAATCTATATATATAAATATATATATATATATATTTTTTTTTTTTTCCATGTAGCTCATAGTGAATTAGAAATTGTATATTTAATTTGGACTGGGAAAAAAAAAAAAAAAAGAGGTCAAAGGGGCTTGGAGTTGATAAGCTATTAGCTTCATCCAAAGCCCTTTTTCGAACTATGAACATCTCTTTTGCATTCAAGAATGATTGTGAGAGAAATTGCTTTGTTTACTTTGTTTCTTGTTTGTTTGTTTGTTTTTGCTCTTTTCATTTTTTTCTGTTTATAGCGTTGTTCTTGTTCGAAAATAAAATTAAAAAAATATATATATATATATCTCCTACATACAATTTCTTTTTGAACTGATAGTACTTGATCTCCTCCAGATTTATAACGATTTAAATAAATTAATATTCATAAAAACAGTTTTAAGCAGAATTTCCTTTAAATATGTCCATTCGGAAAACGCCAAAAGAACACGTTAAAACACAGTTTTCATTGCAATAGATTTGTAAGTTTGTTTTCTTTAGGACTCGTTTCAGTTTTTTATTTTAAAATTCTTTCTTTATGTTAAGTTAAATGTTGATTCTAGTATTTTTATGAGCTTTTATTATTATTTGGCATCCTTTAAATTCTATGTCATTGATTGCATCACATAAAGGGAATATAAAGAATTTTTTTTAAAGTTTCAATAGAGTTTCATTCATCATTTTTGCCTGAACCAGTCGGTGGTTTCTCTGCAGCTTTTGTGTCTGTTTTCCAGCTAATCCGAGCTTTTATTGCAGGCAGGCTTTGCTGCAACAAAATGTTTTGTTGCTGATTTATCAAAAGTCTTCAGTAAACGGCTGCAGTTAAGCTGCTCGCCTGTTTATCACTTCACTCCGTTCTCTAAACTCAAAATGTTCCGACTTTCGTCACAATATTTCTATACACATTTTTATAAGAAACTGATCTGACTGCAGGATAACTTTAAATACCAAAAAAAAAGAAGTTTTTCCTCCGATTCTTTTGATGTTTCATTTAATTATGAGTTTCTTTTTGATCTATCGGGCCAAAAGGTACAGCGCGTCTCCTCTTTAGGGTTCCTCGTGTTGAAATTAATTAAGCTCCGTGGAGGAGGCGCTTTTCTCTCTGCAACCTCTGGAATTTTACATACCATCTAAAATAAATCAAGGGAATTTCAAACCAGATGACATTCTGTTTGAAGTGTCCTTGGTAAGACAAAAAAAAGAGAAGCTTGTGAGGAATTAAAAGGATGCTAGATCACTATTGTTTGCCGTTCTCGCCTCAAAAAAAACTCTTTGCTTTGAAAGATAAAACACTTTTGTTTTACTAAAAGTCAATTTCAGATCAGATTTCTCCTTCTTCTGGCTCTGAGCTTTGTGTTGTCGTGTTAACAGTTGATATCCTTGAAAGAGGAACGACGTTCCCGCACATATGTTCACTTCAGAGAAGCCGGCTTCCACCCACACTAATGGATTTTTGTTTTAGCTGACAAAGGAGCTGCCATAAACTGTGCCGTCAGGACGTTGGTGGCTGGAGCGCGGGACCAGACTTTGTGCTAATCGGTGCTTTTCCCAGCTATGACATTTATTAATGAAAGTAAATCAGCCAACAGCCTCCGGCTTTGTTTCCTTTCCCTCGCCGTGGGGTGACGCTTTCTCCTTCAAATGCAAACCAGGTAAAAATGGACCATCTGTGAGGTAGTGAGTGAGGAGGGGCTGCGTAACGTAATATATAAAACGTTATAAAATCATAATTTATACTTTCCAAGCTTGAAGAATTTGTATATTTTCAGATTAATAAGATCAGAATAGTTTGTTAATTAAAACAGAGATAACATACAGGTACACTGAGGAAAACTTGCAGAAGATTGACACATTTTTAAATCTAGAAAAATACAAATTTGATAAAGCCACAGTTATCTGGACCTACAAATCAGACGGGGACGAGTTTGTCCATCGGATGCGAAAGTTGGCAAAATTATGCCACTCCTACAAGTTTTGGTATTGTAGACATTTCTGGAAAAATACTTTTCTTCCTGTATCCTCACAATATTAGTCAATCTAAAAAAAATAAATAAATAATGGTTTTGTGGTATTGGTCAGTTTACTTTAATTAAATTTTCACATTTATAAGATAAAATAGTCTTTTATTTGTCCCACGGTGGGGAAATTATGCTAAAATTTACAACAAAACTGAGCAAAATGATGGTAAAGGGTATAATAAGAGCAGATTATTATTATTAGAATGACATCATCTTATTGCAATAAGTCTGAAAACCTTATTTGTAATACACACCAATGTTATTATGTTTATATTCATTAATAAAGGGAGAAAAAATACAAAGGCACACCAAAGTCAAAATTAAAGTAAATCTGCTGCAGCTGGAGGATCTCAAACATAAAATGCATTTTATTTTGAAAGGAACTTGTTTGAGCTGCTTCAACAGTAAAAAAAAAACTTAATTGTAGAGATTTTCTTAAAGCTATTTTTTTTTATAAATGACCACAAAGACATAAATGAAATGTATATTTCTCATTTCGCTGTTCTTGTTGGATTTTAGACCTAAGAAACTGGATCCTTTGGCTCTTTTAGTGTTAAAGGTTGCAGACCTCTGCTTTGTAGTGCACATGTGGTTAAAAATAAATAAATAAATAAATATGAAACACCAGGGGCCATAGGAGCATATTTTTAAGATTATATAATAAAAAAAGTTCAAAAAGCATTTATATTATAACAATGCATGAGCATCATTTTATTAATAATAGTGCAATAATGTATGGATGCATCTAAACAATGTGACAACAGCACATATGGGATGTCGCTGTAAAGGGTTTATGCAACTGCTGGAGCGAGTGTGACGTCAATCACAGAAAACTGCTTCCCTCCAATAAAATAAAGTCTATTCAGTCGCCATATTTTTTTTTAGGAAATAGATGGCGCCATGTTGGAGCCAGATGTCGTCAGTAAGCACTAGGTGTGTTTGAGATCATGCAGGCAGACGTGGCGCTGCGCAGATCGCCTGGATTGCGGTGCATGCTGGTTAGTTTTTTGTACTGACGTCACATGTGCACCGACATGAAGTATCGCGAGAAAGGGGCGGGTTCAAGGCGCCTTCTTCAGCTAGCGCAGCCAGAAAATAGGTACTGCGCTGGCTGCAAGCCGCCTTGATGATTACAAAACAATGCATTGTGGGAAACGGTGTCCTGAAAGTTTTTGTAGTTTAATGTGAAATAACTGGCACTAAATGAAGGAAATATGTGTATTTTTTTACTCTTTCTGGAAGGTAGTGAATCGTTGATGAAAAAATATACAAGATTTTAAATAATCTGTGGTTATGTGCGTCATAGTTGTCTTTAAAATGAACTTTAATTTTTATTTTATTTGTTTATTCGGGACTGTGTACATGTAATGAATCCCCCGACTATTTTTTCATCTGTTTTACTCTAAGAGATGTACAAAAATACTATAAAAGACATAACAGCACAGATTATACTAGGAGGAGTGGCGTATTCAAAATCAGCCGAATGTTGAGGACAACCCCCAACTCCTCGTTCTCGTACAGTCTCGTCGTCCACCTTCATCTCAGGCGCCTTTCTCCGCCCCCTCCTGCAGCAGCTTGGTCTCGTCGACGAAGCAGGCGAGGCGCAAGTCAACTCAAACACGCCTAATGATTGGTCTAAGTCAGGGAATGCACGTTTTCCGACATACCTGTTCTAATTGGCTGAACACACCTGGACCAGGTAATCAGTCACAAGTAGGGCTGTGATATGTGGAAACCATGCAGATGCAGCGACCTTAGGCCAACCAGAGGTGAGCTTGACAGAAGTCCACACCCCTACTAACATTCAAAAGCAAGCTAGACCACCTCTGTCTGACAAATCTTTCAAACATTTGAGGAGAGAAAAAGGAGGCATCTGATTGGCCAGTTTGTAACTTGAAACTAGTGAAAAAATTTTGTGGAAAAAAATGGCATTATCAAGAAGTTAAAAAAGAATAGTTATTTTGACCAAAAGATTGAGTAACAGATGTTTATTTCTCCACTGAAGTCTTGATTTTGGCCTCTTGGAGTCACTTCCTGTTTGGATCACGGGGGGGGGAGGAGTCTCTCAGTCCAGTTTCTATAAACAGACATTAAGGAGAACAAGACTTTTTTTTTTTTTTTTTTTAACAAAAAAACAAAACTAAAGGACTTCTGACCAAAACGACCTTTTGAAAATGTAAAAAGAGAAATCTTTTTTCTAAATTTAGCATTTTTCCACACACGAAAAGCTCCATTGTTTAAAAAATAACCCAAGTTGGGTTGTTTTTTTTTGTTCAACTCTTTATTTTTGCGGGGTTATTTTAACACTAAGGTTAAAAAAAAGAACAACATTGTTCCAGATTGTTATTTAGACCTGGTTGTTATAGGATGTTGCTACTCTGTGTTACCTTCTTTGTTATCTTAACCCCACTCTTTTATTTCTCCCCCCCCCCCTTTGTTTCCGTCCGGTCCAACAAAAAAAAAAAAAAAAAAGAAAAAGATACAACATAATTAAAATAAAGTTTAGCATGAAATACAACAGGGGTTTATTAAGTATAAACCCCTGTTGGGACAATAAAATCTGTCCAACGCAAGAGGCTCTCAGCCCGTATCTGCTTGCTCAGCTGTTGGACAGGACAAGTTAAAAAAAAAAAAAAAAAAGAACAACAAAGCCTCAATATTTGTTTGTTTTTGGAGCAATTTCTCATAAATAAGAAAAACTAATTATAATTTACTCTATTTAACAATTTTAAATGTGAAAAAAAATGTGTAAAATGTCTCAGAGCAAGCAGCAAAATATCAGTCAGTGATCATTTTAGATTCAAATAAAACTTTAATACAAAAAAACCCACATCACTACTTACGTAACAAACCAAGCTATGGCTTAAAATAAATTACAATTACAAAATCAACTTCTGAAGGCAGATAAAGCTGAAGGAAATGTTTTGAAGATGCTCCATGAAGCTTGTTGTGACAGGCACGTTTTGCCTCATGGCGTCCATTTCACTGGAAGCATAAAAATAAAGAAACCGCTGACTGTCAACAACAGCAGCCTTTCATTCTTCCAGGATCGAGATGCAAGCTGGGAAATGACTAAAAGCAGAGCAAAAGGAGGAAAAAATAGGCGCTACATGAAAAGTTAAATGGAAAACTTAGAAAGAGCTCCGCAGAGGGACGAGCTGAGGACGCGGCGTGGCCTGATTTGCTCCAGAATCACTTAGCATTTCAGAAAAAGATGGTAAAACAAATGCATTGATGGAGCGGTGGACGGAATACATTTATGGTTGCATCTAAAGCTCTCAGCATTAGTGTAGTTGGAGAAAAGGAA
Organism: Oryzias javanicus; assembly: GCA_003999625.1. Taxonomy (NCBI): domain Eukaryota; kingdom Metazoa; phylum Chordata; class Actinopteri; order Beloniformes; family Adrianichthyidae; genus Oryzias; species Oryzias javanicus. The sequence continues at coordinate 3,809,717 of CM012446.1, forward strand.
AACTTTTAGTTTCTGAAGTGCCACTATTTAGAAAAACATATTTTTAGATTCATTATTTTTAAATATTTTAACTTTAAGGGAAAAAACTGTAAAGAAATAGAGATATTTCCTTCCTACGGTGCAGAAAAATGCTTTTTAGGCTCTAATGGGTAAAAAAAACAATAATTTTTCTGAAAATGGAGCTTCTGGGTTTTTCCCAGCTCTGCTTCAAATGATGATACATTTCTATTTTGACAGCTCTGCAGCCTCAGTGGAGGAAACACAAACATTTAATGACGGCTGTGGAGTTTTCCCTTTAAGATACTTCAAAAGAATAAATAGTGTAGTATTTTAGACTTTCAAACTAAAGGTAAATGCATTTTGTCATTCAGAATCACTTTGAATTTATGTTTAAAAGATCACATGAAGAACAAATCCAGGTTTTCATGGATGACTATCAACTGTGCCGTTTTTAACCTTAAATCTGACGAACTGCATTCTGGGTCTTTAGGATCAGACAAATTAAAATCACATCAGTCACTTTTGTAAAACAAAAAAAAAACCTCTATAAATAAATAAAATAAATCCAAAAGTGGAGTAGTTTGGCCTGCAGGTGGTACCCTCCCCCGCCCTCACCATCAAATTCATTTAAAAAAAAACAAAAACATTTTTCCAAATGGTGGCTTTTCTGTTGGTTTTATCTCCATGACGACCATATTATGTTTTGGTCGTCTGGGAGGGAGGAACACATCTATGTCATTTTTAGAAGAATCTGCAAAAGTAAATTTTTGCATTTCCTTAGCAACGAAGGTTTTTCGTAAACCACGCCCACATTTCTAATTCATTCGTATTGTTTCTTATATTATTTTGTTCAGCTTGAGCCAATGATTCATGTATGAAATCGTCGCAATATTTCAGTAAAAACACACGAATAACAGAGGAATGGGAAAAGTCAACATAGTGGCTTCTTTCCGAGGTAAAAGGTCAACTTAATCTCATCTTATATCACCATTAAATTTAGTAATTTTTTTTTTTTTTTTTTTTACATGTTATGAGAAAAGACATAAATAGCTGAATTTCACACTTTACCACAAGCGGCCGCCTCGTGATAAATAATAGTTTTAATACTTCTAACTAGGGATGTCTCGATCAGGTTTTTTTGGGCCGATCCGATTCATAGTCATTGGATTTTGTGGATTTGCCGATACCGAGTCCCGATCCGATACTTTTGTAACATATTTAAAATATGAACAAATTGAATAAACAGATTTGTGCTGTCCCTTATTTATATTTCATTAACCTTCTTTTATAATTAAAACCTTAAATTGAACACTTCTGTGAAGTAGCTTTATTAGCCAAGTAAAATTAGAGCAAATATAAACTCAGAAAAAAAAATATATTTTCTTGTTCTAGAAGTGTTAATTAGTCATGTGAAAAAGTTTAGTAACTTTAGCTTTAATATCTTTAGTTATTGAACATTTTTGACCAAATGTGATTCCTGTTCGCATTCAGAATTTTTAAAAATAAATGATGACTGTTTTAGTATGAATTTGATGAGTGTTCATGACTAGCTCATATCATTAATAATTTTCATTTATTAGTTTTTGTTTGTTTGTTTTTTAAGATTATGTGCTTCTTTTTAAGCTCACATTTTAGGTTTTATTATCAGAGTTGTTAATTTTCTTAACTTTTATTTCTCTTTCAGATAAATAAAACAGGCATATCAAAGGACAGCTCGGGTCCTAAGGAGTTAAATCAGGGCGCTAGCATGTAGCAGTTAGCAGCTGCTGTTTAGACATCTGTCTGCAGCAGGAAGAGCTCAGATAACTACGACACGTGCAGAGTACTTTCATTAGTGGAAAAACGCAACTAAACACATTTTTTTTTTTTAATTACGGCTTTTATGTTGGGTTTATCTCCATAGCAACCAAAAGAAGTTTTAGTCTCCTGGAGAAGACAAACAGATCTATGTCATTTTTAGAAGAATCCACAAAAGTACCTTATCAACAGAGGCTTTTTTTCTCAACCCCGCCCACATTTCTAATACATCATACATCATTTCATTCACGTTGACCATTGTTGCATTAAATTATTGCAATATTTTGATTAAAATTGTGCAAGCTAATGGGAATGCTACTTTTGTGAGCTTGCCATGCTAACATCGTTCATAATCTACAAATCCAAGATTGTTTTCCCAATTAGCTTCCCAACGATATTTGGGGAGCTAGAAAGTGATGGATCGAGTACTAAAGGTGTCAAGATGGTATATTCTTCCTGAGGTCAAAGGTCAGCAAAATGCAGTTGGAGTTGTAGATTTAAACTTGCGTTATACGTGTAAAAGTTTTTACATTTCTCTCCAATAAAAGTTATTTTTTACTTTGTAAAAATCGCCAAAATTCAGTTTGCCAAACCATAGGTCCTGTGACCATCCCATAATAATTTTCAAACTTCTTTTGGATATTCACAACATGTGTGTTTTGCTTTCGTCAGTGGAACATATTTGAGCTTCATAAGAGATTTTCATCACATTTTATTTTGACGTTCCACGTGCTTTAAAGTCATAATTTTTTAGTTCACTTTGTCAAAAATTAATTCTCACCAAATTATTGGTGGGTGCAAATTTTGGTGTATTTTTTCTCAAATGCACTGTAGGAAAAGTCCAGGACTCCTGGACGATAGAATAAAGACAGACTTTTATTCTGAAAATCCACAGTTCCTAATCAGAGGCTCCTCCATCCTTCTTCCATCGAGGCAGCGAGCCGTTTTTGGGCAATCCCCTTTAGGAAAAACTTTAAATTCATGTTAGGCAGATAAAACAGTCTTGCCACATCACAAAGCAAATCCTGAAATCCCCTCCTTTTTTGGATAAGAAGGGTCGGAGAACAACGGCACCCCGGGAGCAGACAGAGCTGCAGGTTCGGTAAGAAGGCTTTACGAACACTGCGGAGCAGAAAAACAGTTCAGAGTGGACTTGGACGAGCTCCCGCAGGCGGCGTCAGACAGAAATCTGCTGCCGGAACAATCCAAACACACAACAGAGTCCGTCCTTTTTAAATCTGATGCCAGGAAAACAATGCAAAGCTGGAACTGCGTATGAACACAACGCCGGTCGCTCTTGGAGATTAAATAAGCAAAACTGACTAAATGTTTTGGAAGAAAACAATATTTTCCAGTTGTCTCCTTTTGTCATGTTGTCTGAAGGAAAAGAGCCCCCACTGTCTGACTTTTGTTTAGCCATCATGCATCAAATATAATTGACAAGGCCAAACGGGAACGTCTTTACAAAGAAATTGCCGTTGTTCACATTTTGTTTTGTCCCCGAAAGGCACGAGATGAAAGTGACCACAGCCCAGAAATGCAGCACAAAGGACTGTAAACTCCTCTGTTAGGTAGAATTAAGCACAAGATGATGACTGTTGTAAGAAAAGCTGTTTATAGGCATTCAGAGCATAAATAAAAAAACACCACAAGTGTTGTCATTTGTGCCTCAAATTCAAAATATAAAAAGAAATGATAAAAGAATTATGTTTAATTAGAAAAGTTGCATTACCTGCGTTAATGCTAGTGTGAAAGCTTTTTCCTGAATGTAGTAACTGAAGATGCTGAAGCAATTTACTTTGTTAAAAACGTAAAAGATACGTTACATTTGCGATAAGATTTTGTTAAAGAACTATTGAAGAGCGCTGAAGTTTACTTACATTTCTAAAACATTTGTTTGCTGAAAAATCCTCAATCCTTTACCAGTTTTGCAAAAATATTCAGTGTGTTCGCTTAAAGATGAGCTAAACTCCAAACTAACCCCCAAAAAACCACAGTAGATATCAAATTAGCCAAAAAAGCTAACTTATAGCTCAAATATTAGGTAAACCCCAAAATAGCCTAAAATTCCTCTGTAAGGTAAATTAGTCAAATCCGTTAGCATGTTGCTAAAATAGAAACTAAACTCTAAATTAGCCTATAAACATCTCATAATGCTAATATAACAGCTCAATGCCACATTTTTGGGAAATTACTATGAAAAATAAAAACACGAACTATGAATAAATATATACTAAGGCTGCTCTATTCCAATGATGATGATGGGAAATGAGGGCGGGCTCACTCTGTGCCAACAGTCCCGCCCACAACTCACGTGAATTTCTAACGAGCTACTGCTGCTCTACAGAAACTATGTCCAAGAAAACAACTTTCACTGGAAACTCTTTGAAAACGGATGAAAAGATGATCGGAGGGAGTCTTAAAGAAAATTTATTTGGGTGAGTTTTTGTTTTTTAACTGTAAAGCGCTTTGAGTTTTTCAAGTGAGAACCAATATTTTCAATGAATAAGCTTTGATTATCTAAATGTGAGGCTTCAAAACCTTACGGGCTGTTCCTGAATTTGATAACAGCGATTGTGCTCGCTACAGCAGCACAAGCTAGCGATCATCACCTGGATCTTTCTAGACCTCACTAGTTCTACTGTTCTAGCCTGTGATGTTTTTCTTACTTTCATCAAAGTGATAATAAAATGATCCCCCAGTTTTATTTTTATTTTCCCCCTCTTGGGTTCGAGCTCAAACTGGACCACAGATGGACGGAAGCAGCGTTTCAGGTGTAGCTATCGCTGCAGGAGTAAGTACACCGCACCTGGAGAGACTCTGAAATATCTGGTGAAAGAACAAACATCGATGTACTTACTGCTGCCTCTATAGAGCTTCAAAGCTACTCGCTCAACATCATCCACGTTTTCCTTGATGTGGCATCAAGTTAAGTCCAGAAAAACTTAGGCGGCTTCTCCGCGGCCGGAGCTTCATGACGTGGAACTTAAATTCAACTGTAATACCTAGATTCACCCTGTAGGGGGCAGCACACAGACGGTTTTTGACTCCATTTTAAAGAATTAAAACAAGTTTATTTTAATTTGTCTGAAGTCAGACCAACAGACGGCACTTTTAAAGCTCCGTTTATAGAATTCAACAGCCAAAAAAGAATTGATTTAGAGTTTGGTGACTCTTTAAACTCTCAAGTTTCTGCCTGCTGGTTTTGATTTTGGACTTCAAGTTAAGTTGGCTCCTTTTAGAGTGTTAGATTTCACACGCGTGACCCTGGACTGGACTTTATACGGTTTCTCTGGTGCTTTTAATGTTTTAAACGCGTTCCCTCTCAGTGTGTAGTTAACAGATTGTGACGTTACACGCAGGTCATCGATTCAAACAGTAGCTCTAATTATGCCTCCATGTCTCTGATTATCCTCATTTGTTTGCATCACTACGATAAAACATTCCTTGCAAATAGATTGTGAGCAGATTGAACCAAATCAGCAACACGGAGCGCCACCAGTGTTGGAGTCATCACGGCACAGCATGTGTTGAAGTGACACCGCGGCCTGAGGGGAAAAGAAACGGCGCTCACGCTTTATTGATTTCAAACTAATTACAAGAACAAAGGATGGAGATGTTTTAAGCTTTTCTACTTTGCATAACAACTAAAAGAAACAGACACTTTTTTAGAAACTCATCAGTGGATGTGAAACTTTGTAAAGCTTCCATAACTTTAAGTTTTTAACATCAAAATAAGCTGATATAAGAAAAATGAGACTGAGAATTTTAAATAAACTCCTGGAGTATTTCTGAGTTTCAACAGCCTTTCCATTGTTGAGGAATTACTTTAAATTGCTCAATTTTGACCCAAATATTGAGATTTTATTTTGAAAAGCAGGTTGAGGATTCTGCTGATTGACTGGAAACTAACTCCATGGCTCCACATACATCCCTCAGACGGGATTTTTACCGCCGGTGCCATTTGCTTTATTTTACAACATATTGAAGCCTCCATTTTCCCGTCTTTAGGTGATTTCTCACAAATGTCAGCGAGGAAGAGGTTCTTCCCCTCCGACATTTGCTGACCTGGAAAATCTTCCGGTTTGAACCACTTTGATGCCTGAGCAAACTTGGCAATGGGCTCGATGCCCAAGGGCACATCATCATAAAGTTGTGCATCTGCCCATGTGAAATGAGTTTGCCTACAGAAGCTACCAAAGCTGATGGAGCCGGGGGGGGGTGGGGGGGGGGGTAGTAAAAGGCATCTGCTGGTTAAGAGGCCGTAAACTTGTAGGGGTCCGTCGCAAGAATTTCTGTCCAAAACTGTTTGTGTCCAACCAGAAGATGAACATTTCCTGCTTCAAACTCTAAAATAAAACTTTACTCTAAGATGTTCTCACCTTAAATATTTGCTCGTGTTGCTCATATAGTTTTTTTTTTCCTAAAAACCACAAATTAAAGGTTCAACCGGCTATAAAGTAAAGGTTTGTTGCACAATAAATAAGCCAGAAACCCTCAGGAGACGACCAGAAGAAGAATTTCCATGAAGAGTTCTGGCTTTAGATTCTCTACCTACTGCCAAGCACCTGGATCAGGTGTGCTGCACTACTCAGCTTCAAGGGCAGGTGTGGCAGGAGAGAAGACCCCACCCCGGATATGGAAGTCATTTCTCTAACAGCTGAATTCCAATTCAGATTATCGATACTTTTCTGATTTGATTAAGAACATCTATAAGTAGTTTGATGTAGATTAAGACAGAACTGAAACCTCTTGACACGGGGCTCTGTCCCAAGCGCTGGTGACAGTTTCGGGGATAACAGGCGGTGCCGGAAGCCTCTAAACTCCCGCAGATCGTGGAGCCAGTGGGCTGATAAAGCCTCTCTCCCCTGTGGGTCTTAAGTAGGACCACGCGGTGCTATCGTCATGGAGAAACTCCGCAGAGAGACCAGACCAGCAAATTACTTTCATTTCATTACTTATGTCAGTAACATAAGTAAGTACAGTTACAATTTGGGTAGTTAGATTACAATAAGTAGACTACAGAAACCCTAAGTTCTTCATTACTCACATATTGGTGCGCTGAAACATTACAGGTAACTAGTAAAACAGCTTAGTCTGTCTAAGTTGTCTCTTGGTTAGATGAACCAAAACTGATACTAAAAAAACAGAGTTACTGACGCACGCGAGAACACCAGCCGAGAAGACTATTGGTCAGAAGAAGATTAAGAGAGCGTAAATATGGAAGTAGATGAATTCAGCAACTGGAGATATTAAAATTATTTCAAATTTGTTGAAACCAAAAAGGAAAAAACATTTCAGTTAAGTGCAATTTATGTCCTGGAGATAAACAGCTTTTCACTGCTCGAGTTTCAATGAGAAACCCGTCCACTGCTGGGTATCGGTTATAATTTCCAGAAACGATTTGATACACAAGAACCTGAACCGATTTAATTCTGATTTTTTTTTCTTTTGATTTCTTCAATTCAAGTTTAAGTTTACACATGTTTTTTAGAAATACGTTAAAAATCTACTACATAATTTGAATATATTTATAATAATACATTTCACATATTGCAAACTATATTAGTAAAATATTGAGATTGTTAATATCATTTAGTGTTAAATGGATTCTCTAAAGGAGAAGTTCTAACAAAAATGTTCAAATCATTGTTCTGCTTCTCCTGAAGTGCGTTTCTGTTTGGCCACTAGGTGGCGATCGCGCTATAGAAGTACACTTTATTCAAGAAGAAGACGACAGTGTAAGGGGAAAAAAAAAAAAGATGTTTTAGACCACAAAGAGTTACTTTAAAAGTTATTTCCTTAAAAGAGTTTGGAAATGTCATGCCTGTCAGTAAATAAAGATTTTCATTTAGTCAGCCATTTATTTTTTTTGGTCAACCGAGCGTTAGCATTAGCCGTCCTATGAGAAATTCTATTGAACGTTAGCATCAAGCTAGCGGACTTTAGCTTTATGTGCTAAATCGAAATATCTTTGGTGAATCGATTATTGATCTATTAAGCTTAAATCGATTCAAATCGATTTTTTCAACCCAGCCCTACTGTCTACACATTATATCCTATACAATGTATATTTTCTCATGTTCATGTGGGGAAACTAATGAGGTGGTGCTTAAATAAAAATGATGGGGATGTTTTTATTTTGTAGATTTTACAAGCATTTCTCGTTTGAATTTGAGTGTGAAAAAATTAAAGTAATGAGTATTTCCTTTTTAAATTGTGGAATGAGTAAAGTAATTTCACTACAATTGTATCCATTAACTATGTGCTCTTTACAGTCTGGGTGTTTTATCTTCACCAATAGACTTCCCACCTCTTCTCTCCGCTCCGGTAGGTTGAATCAAATCCTCAAATGCAAACTCCTTTGGAGTCACTTTGAATCTCCACCCTCTTAACCTCCGGATGTTTTCTAAGGAGGTCATGGAAAAGATCAGGGTAACAGATTATAGGAGGGAATTCTTCTGGCAGCCGGGATGTAGATTGAATCTGAAAGTGTAGAGAATGGTAATGTTACGAGCAGCGCAGACGTTAAGCCGGCAGTGACCTTGGGTGCGGGGATGCTGGAGCTGTGGGGCTGTCTTCTGTGTCGGTGGTGCTGACAGGTCTCCTGTGGGACACAAAGCCATGCTTCCATGGATCGCGTCTGCTGCAGAATATAATATGGATTTTCTGCCAGGTTTGGAGATATCTTTGGGTTGTTTCAGGAGCGGGGCATGGACGATCTCCGTGAAAATCAGATCTCAGGTGTTTGCATGAATGAAGGAGTTGTGAGATAAAGGAAGGATCTCTTTTGTACCAGTATGAAGCCCAACGAGACAATTGTTTTGTAATATTGGACTATATGAAAAAAAGAAAAATAATGAGGACTTAATTTAAGGATATGTCACGCCGTCGCTACAATTTGTAGATATTCCATGGATGAAGATTGGAAAAATTGAGACAAGTTGTGGGTTTTATGTGAAATTTTCCTAGATATATCACAAATTAATCACATTAAAACCACAAAAGAAGTAAAAATAAAACACTCATTTCATTGAATTTCTTCACTTTGACTTTCAGATTCCTGAGCGGAAATCAGCACCACGGACAGCACCTGCCGTGAATACTTCTTTTTAACTGGACAGTCAGAATTCCTTCGTCTACGCTGATAATCAATATAGTTCAGGCTCAGTCTGGTAACAATTAATGACACGTATCATCGATAAACTGTTCCAGTTTTGGTACCGCATCCGTACCCATCGCACAATATACAAGTCGTGCGTGAACCACGCTGTTTTACATGCAATGTATTAGTTTTCTTCACACATACATGCAATGTATAAGTTATAAATCTATGACACATGTGTGAAAGTCCATTAGACATACGTGGACATGTGTGGAACAGTCGTGGAAAACCACCAATTTGCGCGTGCATCTCATAAAAATCACGCACAATTAGATAAGATTTATGTAAAAGTTGCATATAAGCTATTTAAAATATCTGTAAACTACGTATTTCTCAACTGACAAAATATTTTGAACACTTATGAATTAACACGCATGTATCATCAAAATGTAATAAGTGGACAATTCACAAATCGTGTGTTGCAGCTTTGTGACACGGCCTAAAGTTGAGCAGGTTTTGTCTTTAACAGAAGGACAAAAAGCAAATTGAGAAAACCAAAGGTCAGAAAAAAGTTCAGAAGTTTTTTTTTTAGAGATTTATTATTTCATGTGTTAGATATTTAAATTCTTCTTAAAGTTCCACTTTAAAAGCATTCCTAATGGTCTTTAATTTATACATATGGTCTGATTAGCCAAAATCAGAACATCTCTTCCTAAAAAAAAAAAACAAAAATCATTTTTAGGACACAGTTTCTCCAGAGCAACAGGAGTTAACTGTAACTCCGCCCCCTTTCCCTCCCAATTCTGGAGCACTTTTTTCTATCTGCTCCTCAATCATAATGATTTGAATAAAGAAATACTCAGAAATCCAATTTTAAGTTTAATTTTTATGCCCTTTGTCATCAGAAAAATGCAACATAAAAACACTGAAAACACATTTTTGCTAGCAGTGGGTCTTTAAGGACACAGAGAAGCAGGAAAATAAAGTTTAAATGAAACTTTAAGAAGTCAAATCGGTGAAAATGCAGCTCCAAGTAGGAATTTTGGAACAAAAAAAAATGAAAGGACAAAAGGAACAACGGCTGCCATGATAAAATAAAGTCTGGATAATGTTGAACAATCAAGTAGAAATAAATTCTTATTTTGTCACGTAAGACCTTCGAAATCAGATTCAGACAATCGATGAAAGCGGCGACTCAATATCTAATCTCTAAGTGAGAAAAGGAATTAGAAACGCAACGGGGACAATGAGAGGACGTGGAAAGACAAATGGCGAAAGGGGAGCCGGAGAACACCGAAAATGAGGCCAGAAGAAACAATGGAGAAGAGATGTGGTCATCAATCTGTGAGGTTGAATCTGGGCTCTCCATTACGCTCTGACACCTCCACAGTACAGGATCCATACGCAGTTAAAGGACAATGCATATTAACACCATCGTCCTCTGGAACCAGAGCTCTCAAATGATAACAGAACATAAGAATTAAAAGAGTTTTAACCCTTCTTTGGCTTTTAAAGATAAGGATTACAAGTTGTTAAAAAATGATAATAAATTCAACCTGTTAAATCCAAAAAATGATTCATAAATGCAAATATCTGGTGGGATTTGGTTTACGGAAAGGAAATTTTGATTTACATTAGAAATAAATATTCAGAGGAGAATCAGGAAGAGTCCTGAGGACAAAACTCTGTTCACATTTTTCTATTCATTTGGATTTATTTTTATTTCAGCAATTCAAGTTGAAAAGATTTAGAACAACTAAATCTTTAGTTTTTTGGGGAAACAAAAGTTCCCGAGCTTTAGATTAAATAGTTTCTCATCCTTATGCTGGTGTGTTTTATTGTTTTCTTTGGTTTTACCTGGTGTTTTTATGCTTTTATGTTATCTATTCATACTCTTTTTTACCTTTTTAGCTGTTGTTTTTATTGTTCTTTGGATTTTTAATGTACAGCGCCTTGTTTGGCCAATAGTCATTTAAAAGTGCTATATAAATAAATAAACTTAAAACTATTGACTTTATTATAAATAATTTGATTTATTAAACTATTTGTCACTTTTTCACAAGTCATATATTATTCTGTGAGTTCAAATATATTTTATAGAGTACTTTATATGCTACAGAACATCTCAAAGTGCTTTTTTTTTAATATTTATTAAAAATAATGGCATAATCATGATGAGAATTAAATCTACAACACCCATCCAAATCCCTCAAAAACATAAATCTTGTAATAGTTTCATTTGGAATTAATAGAGAAGAGCTCAAATAAACAAAGATGACCGAAACGCACAAACGAAGCCACACACTAAGAATGAGCAGAAAAGCAGACACTTAAATATACTGATGGTAATCAACAGAAACAACGACAGATGTGGACGATTAGAAACGAGAACCTGGTGTGTCTGGACACGGAGGTAACGCAAAACATGACCAAAACAGCCCAAAAAAACCAAACTAAAGTGCACTATTCTCACACATTTTTTCCTAAAATCAAAATCAGAATCCAGGCTTTTAAACCCCCTAATTTTGACGTTTTTGGTAAAAATCTGCATTTCCTTCAGGCTAAATGTAGAATTAATTCTTATAATTTTGAATTTGCTTATTGAAAATGTCAAATAAGTATTTTTTCCACCTCAGAATTAGAAATTTAATTTCTTAATTTGCCTTAAATTTTGTTTGATAAAGGTATAAACATTTAAAAGGGGGAAACTTGTATCGGTGCATTCATAAAAGATTTTTTACACTAATGAGTAACATCAAAGTAAAACATATTTGGCGTCATCTATTTTTATGAAGTGCCACAACATCGAGAACAACATTTTGAGATCTAAATGTCCTATATATATTTTTATCTGCTTTCAAAATACATTTTTTCATTAGCAACATTTTCAGATGTGTCGTCTCTTATTTAGCTTAGTTTATTAAGTTTAATTTTCTTTACATCATCAGAAAACGGCCATAAGAACATGTTAAATGTGCTGCAGTCCATCCACTCATTAATCATGCATAATTAGTAGACCATCGTGATGCTTTGACTGCATCTCCCTCCACTTTCTTCAGCACATCAACAGCAGCTCTGCACTTCTCCAGGAGTTTTCCATCAGGGAATCGGCGGACATTCACTCCTGACTCCTCGCAGAGATTATCCGAGCAGCTGCGGTCTGTAAGATCAACAAACGTGTCGATGAGCAAACAGAGAGAATCCTCGGGAGCGCTTAAAGAGCACGTGTGGAAGCGCTGATAAGGGCGGTCGCCTCACGTTGTTTCTGGTGGATGGAGCTTTACCATCCCGGCGCCGTTGTGTCTGAACCTGAGTGTAATCAGGAAACGTTTTAATCCACTTCCATAAACCTTTATCCTGCTTTAGTGTTAGCAGCTGAGAGGAGGGGAAGCAGATGGAGGAACAGGAGTTTCCTTAACTTGAACCCTGAAATGTTCACGTCTACTATGGTTCTACCATTCATTCAGGAATAAGTCTGTGGATCTTTACTTAATGTGGTGATCTGATTAAATTCACAAATCAGATCATCGATTCACAGGAGCAGGGATGAGATTATATACAGTGGTGTGAAAACCTATTTGCCCCCTTCCTGAGTCTTTATTCTTTTGCATGTTTGTCACACTTAAATATTTCTGCTCATGATCTTAATTTAGCTAAAAAAAAAACATCTCGATGACTTTTGGGAAAATATCTTGTGGACTGACAAGACAAAAGTTGAACTTTTTGGAAGGTGCGTGTCCCGTTACATCTGGCGTAAAAGTAACACATCATTCCATAAAAAAGAACATCATACCAGCAGTGGTGGTAGTGTGATGGTCTGGGGTTGCTGTGATAGATGGAAGCAGGAATTCTACTGTCTACCAGAAAATCCTGAAGGAGAAACGTCGTGGCTGTTCCTCAATTCAAGCTAAAGCGATCTTGGTGCAGCAGCGGGACAATGACCCAAAACACTCCAGCAGATCCACCTCTGAATGGATGAAGAAAAACTAAATGAAGTCAAAGTTCTGACCTGAATCCCATTGAGATGCTGAGGCATGACCTGAAGAAGGCGCTTCATGCTAGAAAACCCACAATTCTGCAAAGATGAGTGGGCCACAACTCCTCCAGAGCGCTGGAGAAGACTTGTTGCAAGTTATGGTAAACGTTTGATTGCAGTTATTGCTGCTAAAGGTGGCCCAACCAGTCATTAGGTGCAGGGGCAATTACTTTTTCCCACAGGGCTATTCAATTCAATTCAATTCAATTTTATTTCTATAGCCCAAAATCACAAAGAAATTTGCCTCATTGGGCTTTATGCAGGTAATTTTACAGATGCAGAAAATGTAAACATGAAAAAAAAAAAATCTAAAGACTAAACAGACTAAATAAACTGGATATCCTGCTCTTAGACCCTCCCTCTCGGTAAGAAAAAAACTCCTAAAAAACCCGAGTCAGTAAAAACGAAGAAACCTTATGGATTCCCACATGAGGGAGAGATCCCATCCCAGGACGAACAGGCGATACCAGAACTGGTAAAGAAGAATGAGCTTCTACAACTATGAATAGAGTTCATGTTTATATGTGGGTTTGGATTTATTTTCTCCCTAAATAATAAAAACATTCATTTAAAAACTACATTTTGTGTTTACCTGTGTTATCTTTGACTAATATTAAAATGTGTTTGATGATCAGAAACATTTTGTGTAACAAACATGCAAAAGAATAAAAACTCAGGAAGAGGGCAAATAGATTTTCACACCACCGTAATTTTAACTCTCCTTTTGACAATCTTAGTATTTAATTGTCTCATTGTGTCATCAACAATGTGCAAATATGTTTAAGAGTCATTAAACTATTTCCTAGTGCAGTTGAGCCTATGTGTATTTTGTAAAGATTGTGTATAATTTCTTCTTTAATTGGTTGAAATAAACCATTTTCAATCCAATCATTATTCTCACTTTTTAATATAATTTTAATTAGAATTTTTACTGGATGTATCACATTAAAATGACATATTTAAATCACCATAATTTAAACTTTTATTTAGAACGGGAGATCAGAATAAACAAAGCTGATGAAAAAACAAAGATTTAGACTGAACGAAATGGTGTTTGTCGCTTTAAAAACCTGTTTTGGATCCTTTAACAGCAAATGTCCTCAACGTTTTGCAACACTACGTTCTAAAACGTTGTATGTTTTGCAAAAAAGTCCCTTTATTCTAGAATTTTCTTAATTACATCAAGTGATGCGGAGCTACACGAAATAAAAGTTTTCATTTCAATTTTTCAGAACTCTAAGCGGAACTTCAGTCTCATTGTTTTCAACCGCAAAAAACGTTTTACTTTGAAAATGTGACACTTTTATTTTGAAGATGTGTTTGTGAAAGTAGAAGTTTGTTTTTTTCAACCTTAAATTGCATTTCAGAGCAAAAAAACATTAAATTTATCCATACGTCACTACTATATTTACAAAGATTGCAAATCTTAGATGTTGGAAATAATCGTACTTGAATACTTAGGAGCAGATTGAGAGTATCCGAGTACTCTGATACTAATACCTGCCACTGCAGAAAAAGAAAAAAAAAAATCCACTTTTATCAGTTTTTTTGTTTGCATTTCCTTTTTTTTTTGCTGCAATCGCTTTTATATTTACACATATTTTTTCTTTAATTTTTCACACTTTCTTCTTTTGTTTGTTGTTATTTTTTTTCCTGTGTTGATATTTCTCCACCACCGTAAATATTAGCAACCTTAATTATTGCTGTTTCTCTCAGACATCATGTTGCAGATTTCTGGATGAGTTTAGCTTGATGGTTCTGCTGCATTATGGTTAATATAAAAAGTTTAGACAGTAAAAAAAACACAGTTTAAATTGACAAAAAGACAAACTAAAAGCTTTAGCATTTCTAGATTTTTGAAACATTTGTATTTGCTGTGAAGCTACGGCTGAAACAGTCCTATCTTCTGTGAGGATCGTGCTCTCCAGTTTGGAGTTTTGTTGTTTTTGGTTATATTTTGAGGTAATTGTGATTTCTTCTGATGGATTATGGGTCTTGATGTCTTCTCTTATACCCAATTTGTAGTCAGAAATCTTGCAGTGAGACTGCATTGAAGCTGGGGCTAAAAACAAATAAGACAGAAGATTTTAAGTCAAAGTTCTGGGATTTAGCTTCAAGAAAATGGATGAAAGAGAACATTCTCCAATATATGTAATTATAATTGATTTATCCTAAAATTAAATCACATAAGTGGAAGCACAGTAACTCACCCTCATGATAAGAACCATTATTCCAGAAACGAGGGCTGAACTTTTCACAAATCTTCCCTCTTACGGAGTTTTTTATCCTTAATCCGTTGTTTTACTCAGCAGATTGAGGCATTAGCGGCGCCGTCACGAGTCCATCTCCACAAAAAATGAAAACCTGATTTATATGCTGTTGATTCAGTGGACTTCAGTGTCCATTAAGTCTGTTAGGGCCATCAGTTAAGGCTGCCAGGAGGCCCGGGAAGGTCAAGCGTAATGGCCTTGACAGTAGAGAGAGCTCATAATGTTTATGCAGAGCGATGACACACTCTCCGCACTCGCACAATGGATGGATGGGAGCTTCATTCCGACCCACCTGATTTACTGTTTCCCTTCATCTAATATTCATGGAGAAATAACTGAAGGTCGACTTTGGGATTCTTTTTTTCAGCGTTTCTTTGATGCAACATTTGAGGTTGGATGACGGATGGAGGCTGGATTGTGGTCACAAACAAAAAAAAGTATTGTTCACCGACTGATTGGAAGCGGAAATTCATTCACAAAGGACTGGTACTTGAAAATATACAATGTTCAAAGTTTAGGACTCGATCTGGAACCATAAAAGGACACCCAAAACGGGAAAGGCCACGATATTAAGATCGGAGACCGCTCAGTGACAGAGTAGAGCAGAAATGTTCCGGATTATATTTATATATAATTTTTACCATTTTATTACAATGAAAGATATATCAATATTCAAGTAGAACTTTTTCTGAGTCATACTTTTAAAAAAAAGTGAAACATTTTTTTCGACACAGGACATTTTGAAATACGTATCTTCGCATTTTCTTGTTTGGCTCTTGCCGAGGACAGACGCACTTTTCTTCTCTCTCCTCCCCTCCTGTGTTGCTCCCAAGGCTTCTGTCTGTCTTCCCTGTGAGCTTCTGTTTTTGCTCTCAACTACTCTTCTGCTTTTTTTTTTAACTCTGAAAATGGATTTGATCCACTGGTCTTTTAATGCAATCGACAAAATTTACTCCACGATTAGGAATGGGAAAGCGGACCCCATGCGGCCGGATACACCAACGATCCATGGGGCAAGTGGAGGCTGATGTGTCTGGCCCAGCTGTCTGTGGAAGATGTTGAAGATGAATATCTACTCGTGTTCCTGATTTTTGGATTCCTCGCTATTGGGATCGGAGGATATCTCAACTAGAGACTCTGGGAGTCGGACTTTCACAAGTGGATCAGAAGCAGTCTGCCACTCTTGCCCATCTCAGCAGAATGCTCCCGACCCTCGAACTTGTGCGGAAGATTGATGTCAACTTGAAACGACTTACTGCCCGTACTGAAGGGAGACTGGCCTAAATTGCCCACATTCTGGCCCTTTTTGAAATTTGCCTGAAAGACTCAGTCAGACCAGTGAAGAACACAAGCCTGCAGCACAAAAACGACTGCTGGCGCCTGAAACTATTTTATCTTATCGGACCCCCCTTAGCCGATGGCGCTGCCTTTGCTCTCAAAACAACCGCTTCTTCAGAGTGTGAAAGGCAGCTGTGCGTGGAGACGAAAACTGCTGCTCATCCCTCCTTGACCTCGGCATTCCTGCAATCTCCCTCCCCTCCAAAGCGTAGTCTGGATGTGCGCTCTCGGAAGCAGCCAAAGGACTATTGCGAAGGTTTCCGCCATGGCCGGTCATGACGCGATGAGCTGGAGACGACAAGCAAAGGTCGTCCTTTTATCAGACAGGGAAACACTAACGTGATACGCGTTGTTTCCATGACAACGGTTAGCCGTCGAGTCCTCGGTCTCGCAGCATGCGTCCGCTGTACCAAAGCAGCAGTTAAAGGTGTTAAAAGTGGACTTCCATCATTCCTGTCTCTATAGTTGCTCCTCATAATTCCTGGCCAATGACTGAGGAGATCTTTGGTCACATGGTTTTGTTTAGAAACAGCTAAGTTGCTTGTACCAGGTTCAGAACACAATCTGGACCAAATTAAGCCGACTGGACCAAAGACTTCACACCCTCTGATTGTCAGCTCTTGGTTATTCTTCACCTTTATCGGAACCGTCTTTAATTCTGCCGTTTTTTTCTCTAGATCTCTGCTCAAAAGTCGTGTTCGCTCGGCTCAGACTCTCTCTGACCGAGCAGCCCTGCAGGGATGAGGGTAGAATCAATCAGGCTTCGGTCGGCTCTTCAGTGTCCAACAATCGCATAACTGTTATTCTGAAACCAGGGCCCATTTGAAACATTTTATGGCTGAGTAATCTAATCACCTGTCAGCATTCGCCGCACAGCTGCAGCTGGGTTTTAAAACGCAGGCATGCAGAAAAACTAGATTGCATTTTTGAGACATGGAGCTGAGGTGGAAGAATGTGAACATCGCCTTGCTTTTTTTTTTTTTTTTTTTTCTTTTTTTGTCAGCAAGAATACTAAGCCGGGGAAGAAAAAAAGCTTGCATTAACTAAGCCCTCCAATTCTGCACTCTCCTTCCTTTGAAACCTGGCAGTTTAGAGTAATCCTGACTGTTTTAAGATCCCTCTTTCTTAACACACCCACCAGCCATACCTGGGAGGCAGCTGGAGAGGATCCCAGATGAATCTCAAAAGCAAGGTAGAATGTTGGTAAGTTGCCACCGGATCACAGGGTTGAGACAGAGCAACAGATAACCATGCAAACACAAATTTACACCCACAACCGACACGGTTAACCCGGAGACTGTAGGAGGAAACC
Organism: Oryzias javanicus; assembly: GCA_003999625.1. Classification (NCBI taxonomy): domain Eukaryota; kingdom Metazoa; phylum Chordata; class Actinopteri; order Beloniformes; family Adrianichthyidae; genus Oryzias; species Oryzias javanicus. The sequence goes on from CM012446.1 coordinate 3,827,575, forward strand.
AGGGAGCCCCCTCGATTCCCATCAGACCGGTCTCAAAGGAAGTTGAACGTTTTTGACGTGAGGCGGCATCAATAACACGACGTCTGTCATCAAACGACGGCTGAAAATCTGTTTTAACCGTCGCCCTGCATTCGTGGAGATGAGACGGTCGTACTGTTGAAAATATACAGTTTTTTGATAAAAGAGGCAAAGGAAACTGGACACTCACAATCTCGATACATATCCTAATATGTCTCTCACAACATGATACATTTATATCCCAAGACTGTACCAGAACAATTTCTGCCTTTTTTCTTTTAGAGTACGGCTTACAAAAAAACCTCTACTCAAACATTAATACGTCTTTCATTGTAATAAAATGATAAAACTGTTTTCCGTTCTTTTAGTACAGCTATAGACGAGAAACTACTAAAACTTTTTCCGTCAAAAGTGCTTTTTTTGTGTTAATTTCATGAAAACAGCCATTTGAGAAATGACAAGGTAACGTCGTTCTACTGCCCCTAGTGGAATGATGATGAACTACATGGCCAAAAACATGGGCTAAAGTTCCATCCAATCAGGTTTCAAGGATAGTTTTGATCATGCTAATGTGGTAGGGGTCTCATGTATCAAATAATAACGCAAATGCTAATAATGCTTAAAGAAATCCCGGCCTCGAGGGCCGGTGTCCTACATGTTTTCCAACCAACTTCCCATTGATGCTCCTTTTTGGTCAAACACACCTGATCCAGGTAATCAGCAGCAGATGAGACAGAAGTAGGCCTTGATTTTGAATGAATGAAATGGTTCATTTTAAGCAATAATACAATCAAGTTGATTGCTTGAAAGGGAGTAGAAGAAAGGAAATTTATATAATCTCACCAAGTTCAACCATATCATTTTCTTTACATGAATTATCAATATCTATTTTGACCCAGTTTACAGGTTCAAAGCGAGTGTCCTGCATGAAATGTTTGGATCATTGGGGACTTGTCAGAGTCTCTCAGACTTCCACCAGTTACTTCATAAGAGACAAAAGAATGACTCTAACTTACAGAAGCTCTAGAAACACAAGCAAAAGAATTCAGCCAAAACACTGATAAAAAGTGCTAAAACAAACTGAGATGGTTACAAAAAGCGTCTTTTTAAGGGTGGTAATACACAGAAATACAATGGTTCTGCGATCCCATCTCTCAATCACATTTTCAGTAATTTCTGTAAGCTTCGTATCAAAACATTTTGGGATTCACAAACTTGATAGTTTTTTAAATATTCAGTAAAATATGCCCCATAGGAAATGAGTGAGAAATTGCTCAAATACTTCAAAAACATTGTGAACTTCTGCATACTTTCAGCTAAAGACATCATTCAAACTTTAAAAACTTTTAACAACTATGTGTTTTTTTGGGGGGTAATTTGGAGTTTAGCTTTTAGATGTTTTTTCTTTCTAACTTAGACATTTTTTTAGGCTAATTAGGAGTTTAGTTTATATTTTAATAATAAAGCAGACTTCCACCAGTTTAGTAATATGTTAAATATGAGCAAAATTAAACATTTTTTCCTCTTTTTTGTAACTAATTTTGAGTTTAATATTTTAACAATATTTTAAGTTTAATTTTATTTATATATATAGCGCCTTCAAATGACCATTGGCCAAACAAGGCGCTGTACATTAAAATCCAAAGAACAATAAAAACAACAGTTAAAAAGGTAAAAAAAAAAAAAAAAACACCAGATAAAACCAAAGATATACGACGAGTATTAGGGTCACCGAAAAAAAAAAAAAGGAATATTACGACTTTTAATCTCGTAGATATACGACTTTAAATCTCGTAAATTTACGAGTTTAGTAATATTACAAGTTTTTTCTCGTAGATATACGACTTTAAATCTCGTAAATGTATGAGTTTTAATCTCGTAGATTTACGACTTTTTTCTCATAACTTTATTAAAATCGAGGGGAGTCTACATTCCAGCGAATTTCTGCCGTGAACTGAAGCAGACCAACCAAACTGTGAAAAGCGTCTTGGATTTCATCAGGTAAACTGAATGTTTAAAATATTCCAGATATTTGGAAGTTCCTTTATTTGATTTACAGTGTATTAATGTTTTATTCGTTGATGCTGCTTGCAGGATCTCTGCAGATCCCGTTTATGAAGCGGTCCATATCCTCCAGCTGTCCACTTCAGTCATTTCTTCCTCTACAGACCAGATCTCCTCCAACTCTGTGATGCTCCGTCTGAAGAGGACGAGTTTTTGAAATTTCAATGTTCTTGTGCTAACGTGACAGACTATTGTCATTTCTCATGTTGTTTTGTGTCGAGACGGGACGTTTCATTTGGGGAAGGAGGCGTCCGGAGCTCTGTTTACATTCTCTTTTGGTTTCTGAGCATGACAGAGACATGACGTAAGGTGGAGAAAGAAATGAAAGATGTAATAAAGTGACGATCCTGATGAACGTGTATCTCTGAGCTCTTTATTTACATATGAAACTCCGCACTGTTGTGTTTTGAAGTTAGCTGTTTACGAACTGCATTACCCAGAAGGCCAAGCGACTGTCACATGTTCGGTGCACGGCAAGTAGTAAGCAGATGAGCGCTAGTCATGCACAGTGCAGCAGTATGAAGAGACTGTTAATAAAAAGTCTGTTTAACACAATAATAGCGCCTCTTTGCTTACTTGAAGATACGCAGACAACACACGCACTACCGAACCGGAAATAATTTGATTTTGAATCACCAAAAGGTTCAGAATTTCTTTGCTTTTAACACCGATCTGGACATAATCTACACCAGATTCTCCACGTCTTTCATCTTCAAGCACGGCTCTGATAAACAGACAACTTTGGTTCTTTTCTCATTAAATTACGACTTTAAATCTCGTAGATTTACGACTTTAAATCTCGTAGATTTACATGTTTTTTTTCTCATAAATTTACGACTTTAAAAGTTGTAAATTTAACCTATGACTTTTAAAGTCATAAATATACGACTTTATTCTCATAATTTAGCAGTTACGACTTTTTTCTCGTAAATTTACGAGATTTAAAGTCGTATATCTACGAGATTAAAAGTCGTAATATTACTTTTTTTTTTTTTTTCGGTGACCCTAATACTCCGTCGTAAAGATAAAACAATAAAACAGTAAAACACACCAGCAGAACAGAGTCTCATTCAGTGTCAAAAGCCTGGCGGTAAAAATGGGTTTTAAGAAGCGTTTTAAAAATGGACAGTTTTAGCTGTTTTTGGCAAAATTTGAAATGTTTAGCTGAAACTTCAACAATATGTTCAGCTAATTTAGACATTTTTAATGTTTTTTGGGGTTTTTCTTGGCTAATTTGGCATTTAGTAAATATTTTAGCTGGCTTTCAGCTTCAGAATCTTCCACTATAAGCACTAGCATCTTCAGCAGCTACATTCAGATCACTCAGCATTATAACAGTTAATGTCATATATATCTCGTTTTAGCAGTATTTTGCACCTTTTTTGTTTTCTGATCTTCCTGATGTGAGGATCCTCTACTTTGTTGATTATAATAAAGTTGGTTGATGTTTTCAATTATACTTTTCCCAACAGAGAGTTTAAAGTCTGCCGGACAATTAAATTGGAATGCAAAACGCGAAGAATTCAGCCAAAACACTGATAAAAAAGTGCTAAAACAAACTGAGATGGTTATAAAAAGTGTCTTTTTAGGGGTGGTAATACACAGAAATACAATGATTCTGCGATCCCATCTCTCAATCACATTCAGCAATTTCAGTAATCTTCGTATCAATAATTTGGAGTTTAGCTTTTAGATGTTTTTTCTTTCTAATTTAGACATTTTTTTAGGCAAATTTAGCTTATATTTTAGTAATAAAGCAGACTTCCACCAGTTTAGTAATGTGTTAAATATGAGCAAAATTAGACATTTTTTTCCTCTTTTTTTGTGACTAATTTTGAGTTTAGCTAATATTTAACAATATTCTAGCTGTTTTTGGCAAAATTAGAAATGTTTAGCTAAAACTTAAACAATATGCTTGACTAATTTAGACATTTTTAATTTTTTTGCGGTTTTTTTCTTGGCTAATTTGGCATTTAGTAAATATTTTAGCTGGCTTTCAGCTTCAGAATCTTCCACTATAAGCATCTTCAGCAGCCACAGTCAGATCACTCAGCATTGTAACAGTTAATATCATATATCTCGTTTTAGCAGTATTTTTGCACCTTTCGTTGGGTTTTCTGATCCTCACCTGATGTTGAGGATCAAACTCTCTACTTTGTTGTGTTTAATAAAGTTGGTTGATGTTTTCTATTATACTTTTCCCAACAGAGAGTTTAAAGTCTGCCGGACAATTAAATTGGAATGCAAAACGCGAAGAATTCAGCCAAAACACTGATAAAAAGTGCTAAAACAAACTGAGATGGTTATAAAAAGTGTCTTTTTAGGGGTGGTAATACACAGAAATACAATGGTTCTGCGATCCCATCTCTCAATCACATTTTCAGCAATTTCAGTTATCTTCGTATCAAAACATTTTGGGATTCACAAACTTGATAGTTTTTAAATATTCAGTAAATATGGCCCATAGGAAATGAGTGAGAATATACTCAAATACTTCAAAAACGTTGTGAACTTCTGCATACTTTCAGCTAAAGACATCATTCAAACTTTAAAAAACTTTTAATAACTATGTGTTTTTTGGGGGGTAATTTGAAGTTTAGCTTTTAGATGTTTTTTCTTTTTAATTTAGACATTTTTTTAGGCTAATTTGGGGTTTAGTTTATATTTTAGTAGTGAAGCAGACTTCCACCAGTTTAGTAATATGTTAAATATGAGCAAAATTAAACATTTTTTCCTCTTTTTTGTGACTAATTTTGAGTTTAATATTTTAACAATATTTTAAGTTTAAGTTTATTTATTTATATAGCGCCTTCAAATGACCATTGGCCAAACAATGCGCTGTACATTAAAATCCAAAGAACAATAAAAACAACAGTTAAAAAGGTAAAAAAAAAAAAATAGATTACATAAAAGCATGAAAAACACCAGATAAAACCAAAGATAAAACAATAAAACAGTAAAACACACCAGCAGAACAGAGTCTCATTCAGTGTCAAAAGCCTGGCGGTAAAAATGGGTTTTAAGAAGTGTTTTAAAAATGGACAGTTTTAGCTGTTTTTGGCAAAATTAGAAATGTTTAGCTAAAACTTCAACAATATGTTTGGCTAATTTAGACATTTTTAATGTTTTGTGGTTTTTTTCTTGGCTAATTTGGCATTTAGTAAATATTTTAGCTGGCTTTCAGCTTCAGAATCTTCCACTATAAGCACTAGCAATTTCAGCAGCTACATTCAGATCACTCAGCATTATAACAGTTAATGTCATATATCTCGTTTTAGCAGGATTTTTGCACCTTTTGTTGGGTTTTCTGATCCTCACCTGATGTTGAGGATCAAACTCTCTACTTTGTTGTGTTTAATAAAGTTGGTTGATGTTTTCTATTATACTTTTCCCAACAGAGAGTTTAAAGTCTGCCGGACAATTAAATTGGAATGCAAAACGCCAAGAATTCAGCCAAAACACTGATAAAAAAGTGCTAAAACAAACTGAGATGGTTACAAAAAGTGTCTTTTTAGGGGTGGTAATACACAGAAATACAATGATTCTGCGATCCCATCTCTCAATCACATTCAGCAATTTCAGTAATCTTCGTATCAATAATTTGGAGTTTAGCTTTTAGATGTTTTTTCTTTCTAATTTAGACATTTTTTTTAGGCAAATTTAGCTTATATTTTAGTAATAAAGCAGACTTCCACCAGTTTAGTAATGTGTTAAATATGAGCAAAATTAGACATTTTTTCCTCTTTTTTTGTGACTAATTTTGAGTTTAGCTAATATTTTAACAATATTCTAGCTGTTTTTGGCAAAATTAGAAATGTTTAGCTAAAACTTAAACAATATGTTTGACTAATTTAGACATTTTTAATTTTTTGCGGTTTTTTTCTTGGCTAATTTGGCATTTAGTTAATATTTTAGCTGGCTTTCAGCTTCAGCATTTTCCACTATAAGCACTAGCATCTTCAGCAGCTACAGTCAGATCACTCAGCATTATAACAGTTAATGTCATATATCTCGCTTTAGCAGTATTTTTGCACCTTTTGTTGTATTTTCTGATCCTCACCTGATGTTGAGGATCAAACTCTCTACTTTGTTGTGTTTAATAAAGTTGGTTGATGTTTTCTATTATACTTTTCCCAACAGAGAGTTTACAGTCAGACAGACAATTAAAATTGGAATTGACCTTCCTGTCTGAATATGAAATTTGCTTGCAAAGGAAAACAATATGGCTCAAGCCTGCAGCGTCTATGAACTCCAGCTATCCTTGCGCTTCTCTCAATATGTCATTGTTGACCTCCCGTGTTTGTCCCTGTTCCCTTTTCTCTTCATATTTTTTCCTCCATCTTTTATAAATGAACACACTCTGTCTTGCGCCCTTCTCGTCTTTATTTTGCCCCTCATTCATCCGGTCCCTTTTATGCCTCGCCGTCACCTCTGTTCCCCAAAAGGCCAATAATTCTTCTTCTGCTTCTCACCGTAACTTTGATTTGTGCTTCTGCGTTCTCGCTGTGATCCACAGCCGGGGATGTTATTTAAACAAGCAGTGGGGTTACTGCTCGACTTGAGCCGAGCCAACGAGTGCGCGTCTTATAAATGAAGTGAGGCGATAGACGTCGAGTTGCTGAAGTGGGTTGTTTCTGCACAGTTGTGTGCGTTCCTTTGAGTGCTTGTTTCAAACTGTAAGCGCACATTTTTAGAAAAAAAAAAGCAAAAAACCGAATGCTTCCTCAAGGATCAGCACTAATCCACCACATTTTAACTCCTGCCTAATTAGATAAGCCCCACGCAGACACATTTTTCATACAGAAACACAAGGATTTACTGGTTGCTCGTATTGTATCGTAGAGAGAGAGAATGATTCTTCCTCCTATCTGATTAAAAGAAGCGTGAAACGAGGAAACTGAAGACAGATTTATTTCTGCTTGTGTGTGGTGAAATCTCTTAACCAGTTGGAGCAAAACTCAATGAAAAAATGGCTTTAATAGAGAACGTTTCCATTTAAAGAACAGAAAATAAATAATTTGAGATGGGTTAAGATGGATAAGTGACGGAATATTTTGACAGAAACTTTTAATTGATTATTTTTTGTAGAAGAATCGAGGTTATTTTGTACCGATCCCAACGTTTCTTTAGAGCCAGACTGTTTCTAGCTAAAGTTCTTAAGTTTTTTTTTTTTTTTTTTTTTTGTTAAATTGAGGGAGGGAGATGTTTTTGTCTCCTTTTATGTATTTGCCTTTTAACACACTGTGTTTTTAATGTATTTTATTTGATTTTATGTTAAGCGCTTTGAGCTTCTTAGAATGAAAGGCGCTAAAGAAATAAATAAAGTTTGAGTTTATTTTGATTTTCATCAACCGAGATAACAATAAACATCTGAGCGGATAATATTTAGGAAGTAAAAGTCAGAATCATTTTGGTACAAAGTTGCAAGGACACTTTTAGGGTTAACTCTTTAAAATCAAAGCTGTTTAATGGAAGAATTAACGTAAAATCAATAGATTATGGAAGCAGAAAAAGAAGCTTTATGCTTATGTGACACATTTAAAATTTTATATATATAGATACACTCACAATGTGTTTTCTGGACTATAAGCCGCTAATTTTTTTCAAATTTTTTCAAATTACTAACCTGCTCCGGAGCCGCTGGTGGCTCTTTTACCTCTTCTGAGGAAAAATAAAATAATATTTTTTTTTAAGTAACGGGTTACTAAATTAGCATTGATTTAATTAAGATTAGTCTATAAATGTTATAGGTGAGATAAACTTTGTAAAGGTTTTTACATCTCTGCTTCTCTTGTTTGCATTGTGCTTCCTCCAGAATAAACATATTTCAAATACTAAGCTAAACGTATGTAAAAAGTCTGATTATTTACTAGTTTAAAACATATCATCTGTCCAGAGCTGAACTGGGATAATCTGGTCTGGCACAGGGCGTCTTTTATTTTGAAAGGAAACCATGCGAGCTTTGATCAAACATAAATAATAATATTATATTTTGGAAAATGCTAGTTTGTTTTATATTTCTGTTTTTATTTTATAAATATATAAATAATAGAGTGGATGAGGCTTATATAAAGTTGTGTTTTAACATGTTTCTGTTGCATTTTACTGATGTTTGAAAACACGTATAAAGAATATTAAGTTTAAATTTGCATTTTTGAGTAGTTCTTTATTTAAATTCTTCATTCAAATAAAGGTTCATCATGTGGCTCTTTTATTTTTCCATAGTGGCTCTCTGGCTGAAGAAAAATAAAATAATAGTAAATTTAAAAAATAATTGGAGGTTAGCTTCTATTTTAGCAACATACTAAAGTTTTCGGCTAATTTGTTTTGTAGTGGGGTTTTTTAGGATAATTTAGTTTTAGTTTTTATTTTAGCGACATGCTAAGGTTTTTGACTAATTTTTTATCTACTGGGGTTTTTAGGCTAATTTAGAGCTTTAGCTTCTATTTTGGCAACATGCTAACATTTTTGACTGATTTATTTTACTGAGGAATTTTATGCTAATATGGAGTTTAGCTAATATTTTAGTAACATGATGATGTTTTCAGCCAATTCTTTATTTACGGATTTTTTTGGGGATAATTTAGAATTTAGCTTCTATTTTAGCAACATGCTAACTTTTTTGACCAAGATTTTAAGAAGACAAAAAGAAGGTTATGAATGCAAATCCACATTTTTTAAAGGCTAACATAAGTCAATGCAGCTCTTTCTAGGTTTTGATCAGTAGAAAACGAGCCCAAATGGCTCTTTTACTGTTAGAGGTTGCCGACCCCTGTCTTATCCTAAATGTCTGTGAACCTGGAGCAGACAAAAAAAAAAAAAAAAGAAAGAAACTGGAATAAAACTGTACAGCTTGATTGCTCTACAAATCCTCACCGTTGTTGGACCAGAAATGTTATAAATAGTGGGTTTACCATTTTCTAGTGTTACCCGAATCTACAATTCCAACACTAAAAATTTCCCAGAAGTCTTTGCAAAGAATTAGCGTGCTTCAATGCTCACTACATTAGGGAATATAGACCATAATGCATTGCGATTGAACAATTTTTGTGAAAACGTGTTTACATTTATTTTTTTAAGAAACCATCCACATTTTCACCATCAAAACACAGTGGTTTCATAAATACACGTGAAATGTTTGTATTTATTTCACTTTGTGAAATCGGTGACGTCGTATCCGGCATTAAGAAAAATGAAAGAAAAGTAGTTTCCATTGTGTTTGAATTGGTTTTAAAATCAAGGGCACGCTATAGTTTTTTTTAGTGGTTGGGTTTGCTCAGCGCCAAAGGCCCCGCCCACAACTCAGAGATGACTACACCCTATAAAACAGGGGTGGGAAAACTACGGCCCGGGGGCCACATGCGGCCCCTTAAGCTACTTAATCTGGCCCTCCAAATTAAAATACATTGAATCAAAAATCCTAAATATTGTTTTATTTTCATTGTATTTCTGGTTTCTTCCCATGAATGGTGTTGTTTCTCTGACATTTGTGTGTGTTCCTTTCTGAGTCAGATGGTGATCTTTTGGATTATTCCTACACCACATAAATGCAGCATTTCTTTGAGTTCACATTTTCCTCTGAAGAACATCAACCCATTGGATCACCCAAAAGAGAACAAAAATCAACATTTAGAAATTAAAACTACGAAATTTTCTGTTTTTAAATCAATATATGTGAATTTGAATCCAAATTAAAGCATGTTTTTCTCTAAATTCCATATTATTTTTTTAGTTTATGAGGTTGATTACCAAATCTCTCCTTCCATCTGCTCCTTGTCCGGCCCTTGTGCCAAATTTTAGAACCCTTTGTGGCCCACGAGTCAAAACAATTGCCCACCCCTGGTATAAAATGTCACAGGTTTTATGATTTAGGCTAAAAACTGAATAATTACAATTGAAATACCACTAAAACGCTTTGAAAACGGATCAAAAGGTAATTTTAAATCACTTCCAAGGGAATGAAAACTTATCTATCGGTTTCTTTCTTTGTCTTAAATGTAATATTTTGCCTCTCTCGTCATTAGACCGCCGGGAGTGAAGCCTTAACTGTAATTACCTTAACATTGCTTTAGTTGAACATAGAGCTGCAGCTGCTGTCGACATTTTTGAGTCTTGATCAAAATGTGATCTGGTCTTATTATCGTATTCTCTCTAAAAGCTCGATTGTTAAAGCACATTCTCGGGTTAAAACTTAGCTTCCTCCATGTTTGCCCGTCCTCACACGAGCCCGAACATCCATTACATGCAGTTCCACCGGAATATGTTGTTGACTTACCGTCTGTGTGTTTGCGGCTGCATCTGTGTGCTTCTACACACGCACCAGCACGTGTGCGCTCTGCACAGTCATCTGCGCTCTCATCGTATTATCAGGGTTGTTGGAGCACACCGAATAATTCATGGCCCAGCTCGCCGAGCCAAGAGACAAGCAGGCTTGGCTTGTACTGGAGGTCTAACAGAAAGCGATCCCAAGTGTTTGCATGAGTGTGTGTGTGCGGTTTTTAGGAGCGTTCGTGTGCGAGTGGGTGGAAAGTAGAAGGTGCGCATGCAGATACGGCACATGCATGTGTGAGGATTTAACGCGGCAAAAACATGAAGCCAAACACTCGCAGTGTAATTAGATACGTTACAAGCGCGGCGCTTTTGCTCCAATCAGCACCAGATTCTACACCAGAAAATGAAACAATAAAGCCGCAGTAAATAGCTGTCAGCTCATTGTTTTCAACAGAACAGAACCAGATACCAGCACATCTAGTTGTAGTGGAGCCAGTTAGGGGGAAATTTCAGGAAATTAGTGTTCTTAGAAAATTCCCAGACGTCTTTGAGAAAAACCAGTTTGCATAAATGCTCACCAAATATAGACCACAATGCATTGCATTTGAACAATTAGTGCAAAAAAACGTATTTAAATGTAATTTTTTTATTTATTTTTTTTCACATATGTTTTCTGATAAATGAGACACTTGTCATAATTTGGGTTCATTGTTTTAACGTTTGAACTTTTATCTTTAGGATATTGATCACATCTGATAACTGGACTGAATAAGTGTGATGTCACCCAAAGAAAATAATGTCAATTCAGTCGCCGCTCTTTTGCGATGTGGACGCTGCCATCTTAGAGCCAGACATCGTCCGTCAGTGATGATTGGTCCAAGCCGACGTTTCTATCCCACACACCAATCAGGAGTGAGCTTGTTGGAAGGCCACATCCCTACCACTTAAATACATGCACAAAAGGGAGCAGCAGGCTCCGCCTACTTTTATTGAGACATCTTATTGGCCAGTTTATAACTTAAAAAAAAAAAATGATTTTCTTGAAACACCAGGGGAAGCAGTCCAGTTCTTATTTACAGTCAAGCCTTCCTATCACGTTAAGACATAATGCTACGTCGGGGTTGTTGTGCTTAAATCCAGAGTGGGATGCAGCTGTTACAGTTACATGTTCAGAAACCAGCATTTCCTCATGTTCATCCATGACTGGAGCGCCCGATCATCCTCTCTTCAGTCGCCGCTGCTGGTCAGCCCGTACGGATGTTCACGCTCCGACACGATGACACTCCTTCCTGGAGAAGCGCGCATCTCTGCCTCTTGGAGATAAACAAACACGCCTGAAGGTTCTGGCAATGCAGACTGGAGTTATTTTTGCCCCGGTGTGGTGGGCTTCACAGGGTAAAGATGGTGTCACTCCTCTGAAGTATGTGACCCGCTTTGCTTTCCCGCTCCGCTGCACACGGTCCGGTTTTTGTGGGAGAAATGATGCTTTAACTTTTAGAAAAGTCTGCGAAAACCATTTTCTTAATAAAGTAAATGAATATGTCGAATTTTCACACCCTTCCCCAACATCTAAGAGACTACGGAACAAGCTCCCAGCTGGAAGGGAGGCCAGCACAGTATCCAAGGTTAGCTAGTAATCAGGGAATATTTAACATACTGCTCCTCTGCTGTAATGAAGCTTGGGGGAATAAGTATAATTATAATACGTTTTTCTCCAATATATGATTGATATGTTAAAAATATATGGATTATATAGATAGAAGCTGGGGAAAGTATGGTGCACTGGGGTTCTGTCCTCTATTTTCATCTACTTCTCCTCTATTCTTTATTTCTAAATGAGCTCTGCACGCTTCTGATGATGCAGTGGGATTCGCGTGTTGTTCCGTCTTTCCCACTCCCCTCCAGGGAGAGCAGGAGAGACTTCGATTTCCAGGAGGCTCCTCGGTTCCTGGTGGTGGACCTCGCCTCTGGCACATCTCACATCCGCAAACAGGCGGTTGTAAGGCACCAAGTGGGTGCAATGCATTGTGGGAAACGGTGTCTTTTTTTTTTTTTTTTTTAACTTGTCCTGGACAGATTTTAATGTCCCAACAGAGGTTTATTAAGTATAAACCCCTGTTGTATTTCATGCTAAACTTTATTTATTTTAATTATGTTGTATCTTTTTCTTTTTTTGTGGACCGGACGAAACAAAAAGGGGGAGGGGGTAAAAGAGTGGGGTTAAGAGAACAAAGAAGTTAACACAGAGTAGTAACATCCTATAACAACCAGGTCTAAATAACAATCTGGAATGGGCGGGGCCTGTCTACACACACACTCAGTTACACACATATATTTTGGCTAGAATGATCCTTTAAAGTTGTCAAAAATGTACACAATACCACTGCAGCTCACACACAATCATAGAAGCTGACACAAATAAAGCCTTTCATTCCATCACACATTCTGTTAGTGCGAGGTGAGCTGACACCTGTGCTCAGGTGAGTGTTTATGTTTTGCTGATGTGAATGTTGATGGAATGTATAGAAGGAGAGAGAGCCCGACCATCCCCACGCCAAGGCCCCCCACCGGGGCGGCAGCAGCAGCATGGGCCCCCCAACACCCATCATGGAGCCATGGAGAGAACCAGTCAGCCGCAGAATCCCGCCAGACACCCAGACCAGGGCACACGGGACCGCCGCAGAGGCCCCCACGCCCAGAGGGCCAACACAAGGCCCCACACCCGGAGAGCCCCCCAACCCCAGAGGAGCAGCACACCACCACCCAGCAGCGCCGAGCATCCCCCCGCCCCACCCCAGGCACGAGCCAGAGCGCCCCAGGAGACCGCCTTCAATGCTCCAGACGTCCGCCCGCGCCCGCCGCGGGAGTTCCAGGGGCGAGCCGGAAGGGCCGCCACCCCGCCAAGCAGAGAGACACCCAAGAGGAACGAGGGTCCCAGGGGAATGATGTTAACAAGGCCCGACCAGGCACACCCACTGATGGAGTTTTGGAGAGGCCCAATTCTCGAGAGCCGGGACCGGAACCCGAACCACCGAGACCTGGACACCCCATGGCTCCGATGTAGTTTGATCCCATGTTAAATCTTGGGGATCCCTCTCCCAGCGTGGCGAGGAGGCCACAGAGCCCAGGAGACCGGCACCCAAGAGACAAGACCACCAGGCCGAGGGTTCCCATCCCCCCTCGCCAGGGATGGGGTAGGGCACATGTGTCAAAGTCAAGGCCCGGGGGCCGGATCCGGCCCTCCGTTTAATTCTATTCGGCCCTCCAGATCAATTTACTTTACTGTTATTAATGACCTAATATTATCTTGCGCTTATTTTTTAACTTGTATCATTTTGACAAAATATATTTTTATGGAGAGTAAAATATTAAAAGTTATTAAAAGTTTAAGTTGATTTATTCTGAGACAATATCCCTGCAATTTTTATTATTCATAATATTGTTAAAATGTAATAGTTTTACACTTTAAAGCATTATGCTAGCTGGACTATTTTGGCATTCACTAAGATTTTTTTAAGGATATTTTGGAGTTTAGCTAATATTTTAGCTACATGCTAGCTGTTTGGGCTAATTAAGGCTTTTTTAGGCTATTTTGAAGTTTAGCTATTTTTTTTAACTACATTCTGCGAGCTGCTTGGCTAACCTACTTTTTTTTTTTTTTTTTTAGTTTTCGTTATTCTGGCGAAGTTAGCTAATATTTATCTGGCTATTTAGCTTTCAGTGATTTCAGCTTTTAGCTTAGCATTTTAGCTATCAATTTCATTCACATTAGGATTATTACAGGTGATGCTATATATCTAGTCTAATTACTGTATGTTAAAAAGTTTCAGTTTTAAAAATGTAGTTTTAGAGTGTTTAATAAATGTTTATCCTGTTCGGCCCGCGACCTAAAGTGCATTTTGGATTTTGGCCCCTTGTGCGATTGAGTTCGACTCCCCTGGGGTAGGGGATCGTACAAATCTTTCACCTTTTATTAAAGATTTCCGTGGGAAACGGTGTCCTAACAGAAATGACTGGTTCTAAATGGAGGAAATCTGTGTATTTTGTAAATCTTTCTGCTTCTCTATTTTATACTATTCTCATTTGGGGTCGGGGGGGTTGCTTCGCTTAACCCTGCAACGAAACCACACGCGCTTAGGGACGGAGCATCAGGGGGGCAAGGGAGGGAGGGTGCCACCCCATCCAAAAACTTTGCCTCACATTTCCTTTTCAATTGATGCGTTTTGTGTCTTTGGTATATAATTTAAGCATTCGTCTGGAGACTACAGATGACGTGATGATAATAATTATCAGTGGAAAGAAGAAAAAAAAAGTTGAAAACTTTCCAACAAGAATAAGTGAATTAATAATTATAGAAAAGGATAAGTGGAGGAAGTGTCAGAGTTTCATGCACTCTTCAGACCACGCATACATAAATATGATTAAGCCTGGCAGTGTGAAGAGAGACATATTGTTAGTATGATCGGGATTTTGTTTTAATAGAGTGCAGCCTGCTTTATATTTAATTTCCTGGCTATAAATAACTGTAGCTTTGCACAGCATCCATGCATAATGATGTCTGTGCAGGGAAAGTTAAAGACCTTTTTAATTATCCGCACAATGACGGATGAGTCAAGGCCGCCGGTCATCACTATGGGTTCTGTGGATCTTCTGGAAAAAACAATGATTTTTACAGATATTTTAAATCATTTTGTACTTGAAATAGATGTTTTAAACTTAATTATTTACTTTTTTTTGCTTAAACCACTCAAGATTAAGTGGGACTATAATTCTCAGTGTCAAAAACCAAATTAAGTTCGTTTCCAGCTCAACAGGCTTTTGTTTAACATCCTGCTTAGAAAAGCCCAATTAAGCTTAAATCCTCCAAAAAAGACAAAGATGGTAAATAAAACAATACAAACCCCATTAGTGTACATAAGGAAAAAGCAAAACCCATTTAGAAAAAGTCAACAGGATCCTGAAAAAGCTCATGCAGTCATTATCGGGACCAATTAATGATGGGGAAAAAAAAAAAAACGTTCTGCCAGTTAATTATTTTCTCCCTCAGTGGAAATTACGTCTCATTTGTCAGTGAGGGTTCAGGAAAGCAGGTTAAAAACCAGTTTACCAGCTAGAAGTAAGAGAAAAGACTCTTCCGATGACTGACGGCTCCTCCTGGAGAATTTTCCCATAGTTCCTCTGGGTGGTCATGTCTGTCTGGACGGAGGCGGTTTTAGTTGTTCCATTCAGGCTTGTTGTGTTTTTGAAAAATACACATTTGTTCTTTCAGAAACAAAAAAAAAAGGATTTTCTAGCTACAAAGCTACAAAATAAACATCCTTTCAAAATAAGAGTGGTGAGGCTTTATTACTAAATTTCTTTTTCCTTTTTTATTTATTCATTTGTTCTTTTTTCCAGTTAGAATGTACAATATATGAAGAAGAACAGGAGCAGGATGAAGACAAAGTTTTATAGATCCCTACCCCACACTTATTATTACATAAAATACCAACATATGACTAAATGAGTGGGCATAATTAAAACAAACACAAAATGAAAACCCGTAATAAAAACAAAATCACAGAAAGCAACACAATATTAACGACACAAATCAATCATTTTGTTTTTATATTTATACTTAAAACAAACGATGCTTAAACACTTTTTCATTTTTTGACCCCAGAAAAGGAAATAGTCATTTGTTTCAGTGTAGTTTTTACTTTGGGTACCTTGAAGTCATACTTTCTTCTACTGTTTGCTTCATTTATAACAAAAATATTTTGTAACATAAAACTTTTGGCCTTAAACATAACCAGCAGTGTCTGCAGAAAACATAAAGTTTAAAATGGAATTACTCTGGTCATCTAAAAAACTTGTACTACGCAAACAGTTCATGGTTTAAACTCCTAAACTTTTTAACTTCACTCAACCATCAGATTCTATAAATGAAAAAAAAAACAGTTTTATGATTTACGTAAAGAAGGGAAAAAGACGCTTTAAATGAAAGATCAAATGTTACAGGATGGAATATCTGTATTTCTATTGCACGTTTCAGAGAAATAAATCAAAGTAATGTAGAAAAGACGGCATAAAATCAAAGCAAAAACATAAAAAGGCAGTAAAATGCTTTTCAAAGTCAAAATACAAGTAATATATTTTTATAAAGGGGGGTGGTGGGGGGGGCTAACACTGGACACAAAGAAGATTAGGAACACAGTTTTATTTTGAATAATAACTGTGTTCCGTAAAGAAATAAAAGGAAATGATTGCTCTGCTGGTTCAAACAGAAAAAACCAACCAGAAGGATTAGAACCAGAACAAAACATGAGATGAGTCAGGGAGTCTGCTGACCCCCCCCCAACCACGTCGACCTTCGGAGTCAGCAGCTTCCTGTTAACGCTACCTAAATCTAAAATCAAAACTAAAATAATAAAAGTGTTGAGGACATAAAGAAGAAAAAACAACCAGCATTACTCCAACTCAAAGACGACGACCTCCTGCAGTTTCACATCCTTTCATTTCACAAGGACTCAGAAAGGAGAGGCCATAAGATTTGATCGATAACAGTCCCTCTACGACGATTTTATTTATTTATTTAAAAAAAAAAAACCTTCCCAGTAATATTTTTAATTATGATTAGGAAGATTTTAACCAAAACCCCACAACTTAAAAAGCAAATTTTCATCCGTTTCAAAAATCCTCCACTGAGGGGGCGTGGCTTTTGAAGCTGTGCAGCCCGATTATGATTATGATAGCTTTGTGTCCTGCTGGCATAAATCTTCCCCGCTGCTACATAAAAACATCCATCAATCTGGGTAATGTCCAGCCGTATGGTTCTGATCCGGATGTCAGATCGGACGAGGAAGTGAAGATCTTCCTCCAAAATCCTGATTCTTTCTCCGTCCGGTTCACCAAAAGCTGGACGAAGACGCAGCGCAGCCCGACCAGTGGAAGTTTAGGGTTACTTTGTGCCAACAGTCCCAGTGGAAAGTTTCTCATGAACTCTTGCCGCTCTGCAGAAAATATGTCCAACACAACATTAAAGGTTCTGACATTTTGCCTGAAAATCATGAAAGATCACTTTAAAAATAGATCGAAAGACTATTATGGAATAGTTCCTGGACAAGAAGGTCAAACTGAGATGTTCAAGACCAGTGTTAGGACCCAAAATGCAATAGAAGTGGTTTGTTGGCTTTTGATGGTTTGAATAACAAACCCATGAGCAGAAGAAAGAAAAGGTGACAAAACAGGAGATCTGAGAACCAGACATTGAAATGCACTATGGGTAATTAGGAGAAATGAAGACATCTGTGGAAGATGATCCACCTGAACCTGGTGTGAGTGACAGGGAGGCACAAAACATCAATATATAAATTCTCTCGTAAAGAGTTCTGCTGAAGTTACAAAGGAGAAACACTAGAGTGTAAAACAAAAAACCAAAACGCTCCATCAAAAGATGAGGAACAAAGTTAGACTAATCAATCCAGAATGTGGAGGAACTCAGAAGGACAAATTCCTCAAAGAATCGTTAAGTTTGCTGTAAAATGATTTAAGGCAGCAAAAAAAAGATAGAATGTACAAATATGAGGCTGTTCATCAATAACCTGGTCAGAAGAAATCCTGAAGGAGCTGCAAAGCTGAGATTGGAGTGGGACTCCACCGCTAGTTTCAGTCCACCATTCATGAAGAATGGCTGGTTTAAAAAAAAAAAAAGTTATATTTCTGAAACACTGAAGGCTCCAGCAGGGGGAGGGGCTTCCAGTTACACTCATGAGCGCCAACAGATTTGCAGCGCCGCAGAGGTTGAGCGTGATCGTCTCTCATTCTCTCATGGATCTCCCCAGCTTCCATCTCGGCAAGGATAAAATATTATTATTTGCATTGTGTGCATACACTTTCAGCTAGTTGTGTGATTTACGATCACCTCCATCAGGTTTGATCGTTGGATCTTTGAGATGTAATCCACGGTCATCTGTGAAGCGGCGTTCACAGACAGCTTCTGGCCGTTCTGTCCTGAAGAAAAAGCATTTCTGATGAGCAGGCTCTTCTTCTCGCAGCCTAAAAGACATTTTCTCCACTTAAAAGAAAAAAAAAGCTAGCGGTTGTTTTCTCTGCAGATCACGAGGAACGACTTCCTCTGGCTCTTCAGGGAAAGTGTGTGTGTGTGTTAGCCAGGGGGCGGGGCTTGCAGGGCAGATTCTTCCCGGTGGGGGGTGTTCTCACAGATTTACATCACCTGGTGAAGAATGATCAGTAGAATGCACTTAAAACCTCAAAACTTTGGTTTTTCATGGTAGAAACCCTTTAAAACAAGACAACGGTTGCTGTCCATGGTGCTGATCTTTGCGCTTATTATCCATACGTTTTATTGTTGTTCATTTGTGGTACAACTGTGAATATCTAAAGTATAAGAACACAACTTTTTCCGCTTCTGGTCTATTTTCTTGCGCGGATCATGTACACACATGTACATGTGTGACACGCCGCTTTTCTTACAGTAAATTAAAGAACATAAACATTAGATGTTAAAGTGTTAAAAATTAGAAATGTAAAACTTATAATCTTTATTAACAAATGAAATGTTTTAGCCTCGGTTCAGCAGTTTTGTCCAGGGAGAGTAATGAGTTTGATCACACACTGCAGAAGGTTTTTATTCACTTATTTTGTTTTTATCATGTTTAGCTGAAATATAAAGTTTCTTTTTTTAATTGTTTTAAACAGATTGTTAAATTGATAAAATTGTGCTTTATAAATAAAAGTGGTTATAAAATATTTAAAAAAAAGCCTGATAGATCAAGATTTCAAAAAGCCGTAAAAACCCGAAAGTTTCTTTTTTTTAGTTTGTTGTGGATGGTAAAGCTTAAAATTCAGTTTAATTAAAAGCAAATTACTTGACATTAGCATTGTGACCTTAAAGAAGGTTTTTCATTGTCTTCAAAAATAGCAGGTAAAATATGAACATGTTTTTTTTTCTTCACTTGGTTTTTGTCTGTTTGTGTTTAAATGTTTCCCCATTTAGGTTTTTGTGTTTTAACAGAAAATTTTAATTTTACAGGTTAATTATTCAGTCCAACTTCAGCTAAACTCATTTCCAAACTTCCTAAAGAGAATCCATGTCATTCGACTTTAAAATATGTCTAATTATAATCGGCTTATGATAAAATTAACACATTTTAAATATTAGTGATCATTTTTTCTCTTTGGCCTATTATTAAATTAATCCCATCTTCATTCCAGATCTTAAATCCCTCGACTTGATCCCCGTCCTGTCCTTGTTACAACATTTGATCTTCCAGTCGGTCCCCCGTCCTCTCTGACCCGCATCAGTATTCAGCGCCTCTCAACCCCCGACTGAGACGTTCATGTCCCGTCAGACCCGATTCTCCGTCCTTCCTGTCATCTCCTGGTCCTGATGACCTATTCTAGGGGATCTGACTCGATTCACTCTGAACAAACAATGTCCAGTGGAAGAGATGCATCATTGAAAAAAAACACTTTGAGGTCAACAGTTGAAGAAGTCTCCATCGGAATCAAACTCAGGAAACTGGGATCATGATTCTCTTAACTCTGATGCTGTTAGTGTCTCTTCATTAAAGCCTATAATCCATATCTGTCCAGATAAAGATGGAAACATATCTTATCTTCTTAACTATTCATGACTTTTTACTTGTTAATTTATTACTTTTTTCTCATAAATGTATGACATTTTTTTTTTAATTTATGGATTTTTATTTTGGGTTAATTTAATTAATTTATAACTTTTTTTTCTTGTAAATATATGAAATTTTTCTTGTAAATTTACACTTTTTTTTCTCATAAGTTTATGACTTTTTTCTTGTTAATTTATTACTTTTTCCACATAAATGTATGAAATTTTTTTGTTAATTTATGGATTTTTATTTTGTTTTTTTTTTCAATAATTTATACATTTTTTTTCTTGTAAATTAACACATTTTTTCTCATAAGTTTATGACTTTTTTCTTATTAATTTATTATTTTTTCCAGAAAATGTACGACTTTTCTCATTAATTCATCACTTTTTTCTCATAAATTTACGACTTTTATCTTGTTCATTTATGACTTTTTATATTGCTAATTAATTTATTTTTTCCGTTAATTGATTACTTTTTTTCTCAAAAATTTACAACATTTTTCTTGTTAATTTTAATTTTTTTTTCTCCTAAATTTATGACATTTTCTTGTACATTTAAAACTTTTCTCTTAGAAATTTATTAATTTTTTTGGTTAAATAATTTCTTTTTCTTGTTAATTTGGTACTTTTTAAAAAAATAAATCTATTAATTTTATTTTCATTAATTTATTATTTTTCTCTTTTTATTTTATGTTAATTTACACGTTTTAAAGTATTACATTTTTGGCTTTTAAAGTAATAAATGTACTACTATAAAACGTGTATATTTTCCCTTCTATGACTTTTAAGTTGTAAATATAAAACTTTAAAGTCTTAAGAAAGTTTTTAAACAGGCTCTAAAACCCTATTGAGTCTTTGTTTTAAAATAATTTGAATAATTGAACTATAACTCTAATCTATAGCTTGTCACACATAGTAATATTGGTTCTCAAACTTTACTTTTCTACTTAAGATTTTTTTTTTTTTTTTTTTAGTCAAATGTCCAACCTGTAGTTAGATTACACGTGAAGTGTCTGAATGTGAGCCTCCGTTCTCTTGATCTCCCAGTCGGGGTGTCACACACTCTTCCACGAGGACGGAGCTGCTCTGTTGCTGTTACTCAGCTCCAATAAAATGCTTTATTGTTCTGGGAGACGTCCTTTCTGGATCCATTTGGTGAGATAGCTTCTATGTGAATTGAAAGTGAGGCGGTTTCTTGTAAAAGCAGGCACAAATCTGCCAATTTGTTCTGAGTGCACTGGCACTGTGGCACACAATGCTTTTTTATATCTGACTGACTGGAATGATGAAGTCAAATCATCCAACATTTCCTATTTATACCAAAAGTGAGGAGGCAGATTCTGCTCTGTCTCCTCTTTTCCTGCTCTGTTTACAGCAGGAAGGGTATTGTTATGGCAGCTCAGCTGTGAGATGTGGGTTTTTTTTTTTTTTTTCCCACACTGAAGGGCTGCGCGACTTTACATGGCTGAGTGATTTGTCTGCAATGTCAGGATGGCATCAGGGATTCTGGTGGTCAGTCAGAGACAGCCCATACATGATAATGCAATCTTCTGACACCCTGCAAGGACACCACATGCACACGCAGGAGAGGAAAGCTTGACAAACACGATCTCTCTGTTACACATCAGTTTCTCTCAAACTATCCAACATCAACATGGTTTTCTCTTTAAATTAAACCAAAGATTTAAAGATTTATTTATATTACTTTAGAAACTGAACTTTCTTTGAAAAGTATAAAAAAGGAAATTAAACTCAGACTTTTTTTTGCAGGTTTTACACCTTTAAACTCCATTATTGAAGTAGAATCAACCACCTTAAATCATCAATAATTCTGCACTCCTCCAAGACAGACGTGAACATTTTCACACTTTTTTCGCTTTAAAGTTAAAATCTTCAGAAAAAACGAATCAAAGATCTGATCGTAATTGAAGATTTATGTTAATATCACAAACTCGATGCATTCTCTACAGTAGACAGGACACGCAGGAGAATGATTAACTACAAGTTGACTGTTTATAAGTACTGGACAGGATATCCTCTCCACCTCTAGTGTTCCAAACAGGAAGTACCAGCTGGTTCCAGGAAGCCAAAACCCCTTAGACTTCTATTGCTCTCATTACTCTATTACTATTACTATATCTGTCAACAGCCAATCAGAATGCAGAACAGTACACTGCTAGAAAGAAAACTGTAGCAGGCTAGCGAACTTCACTGTATAATAGAAAAAAATATAAAGCTAGGGTTGGACTTTAAATAGAAGAAAATCAAAAACAATTTTTGTTTCTATCTTTATTTCCTTGTCGTATTTATTTCTTCTAAAAAAAAGCAAAATTAAGCTCTCAGTCCGTATCTGTTTGCTCAGCTGTTGGACAGGACAAGTTAAAGAAAAAAAGAAGAAAAAAGGAAAAAAAAAAGAGAGAAAGAAAAAAGAAAGAGGAAAAAAGGAGATAAGAAGAAAAAAAAATAAAAAAAAAATAAAAAGCAAAATTAAGCTCTCAGCCTGTATCTGTTTGTTCAGCTGTTGGACAGGACGAGTTAAAGAAAAAGACAAAAAAAAAAGAAGAGAAAAAGAAGAAAAAGACAAAAAGAAAGAGAAAAAAAAGGAGATAAGAAGAAAAAAGAAACCAAAAAAATTAAAAATTTTGCCTTTTTTTTGGTCTATTCTCCCAAAATACTCCTGTGACGCAGGCGTCATTCATCTCTTTTTAAAAGCAGGCTCTGGAAAACTATCCAGTAAGAAAAAGATCATAAACATATGAATGCCTGAACACTTTCCAGAACCTCCAGAACTGCAGAGATCCGAGTGGTTCCTCATCCTGAACAAACAGTCGAGGCCTCAACAACTGGAATCCGTTTTGATAGTATTTGTTTTTGCATAACGATGCAATTCTTTCGATTGACTGGCGCTCTGTTGGTTCCCAGCTGCTCGGGTTCTCTGGAGATGGCAGCTGCTGCAAGCAGGAACCGACAAAGCTTTCATCCAGGTTCAGCTGGTGGCCAGATCTGATTATCTGTTTACACATCGTCTGATGAACATCAGCTCCACCCCAAGCTTATGACACACTGGAGCTCTGAGGAGATAAACAGACACAGAAAAGACCACAGAGGTGGATCTGACTGAAGCACTGAAGAGGAGCTGCTCTGCTGAGGAGGAATTCAAAAGATCATCTGATCAGTGAGCTGATGAACACGAACAGCTCTGACGCTCTATTCCTCCTCATGAGTCAGCACATTTGGAGATTTTCACACAGACAGGAAGTTTCAGCCAGATCTCCATACGCTCTAATTTGATTATGTGTGATGTGTACAGGAGTCTTCAGAAGAAGAGCAGCAACGTCTGTCAAGGGGGTCACTCATCACTCAGGACTACGAGGAGGATCAGTGGATTTTTGGAAGCCAGAGGACGACCCTGCAGCTGACAACTTCTGTTCATTGGCCGGTTCCAATGGAACAACTTTATAAAAGACATAGTATTTGGATAGTTACTTTGTAAAATGGCTCTAATAGTTTAATTTAGCATTAATGATGATTTGTCAAATTATTTTGTATACATCATAAAATATTTGTTTCCATAATTTGAAACTTGAAAGGATACTTTCTTTAAAATTGTGAAATATCAAATATAAATTCTTAGACTTGATTGTTATAAATGTACATATGTGTGTAAGTGTGTAAATATAAATGTAGAAAAATTCTTATTTTTCTTCTTTTTCATCAAATTGATTTTATTTTGTTTTCATATTACTCTGTATAGATAAAGATGTGTATGTTTATGTAATTTAGGCGGAGTATAAACACAGAGGCTTGGACTTTTTTTAGTCATTTTTAGAACTTTAAACATTCTTGTTACGCTTGCTTGTGGGATAATTTGCATTTTTTTTTGTTTTTTGCTTTTCTGTTCTTGTTAAAAAAACGTATCTTAGTTTATATTTGTTCGATAACGGTTACAAAACAAAATATTTATTTTTAAAGTGTTCTTTTAAAAAAAAAACATACACATATGCATATTTGGTCATTGCTAAAAATAAAGTCGTTTAAGTTGCAAAAAAAATTGCTTAAACAATATTGCATAAAATATGTTTATAAATAAAAAAAAAAAAAAAAAAAACTGAAAAGCAATTTACTTAATAAAATAAAAGCATAATAGCTCATTTTAGCTTTACTGACACGTCCTGCAGAGTTACTGGATTCTATACCATTAAATGAAACCATAGAAATCTCTAACTTTCATCTTTATATGGAAATTAGGGCTGGGTGATACTGAACATTAGAATATGGATCTAATTCCAATCGGATACTGATCAATATCACAGATATGAACCCAATAAATGCGGTGACATGAAGCACATAATACTATTTTTTATTGATTTCAATGTTTTTATTTTGTAAGCTTCCATTTTTTTATTACTTAATATACATAAAAACACAATTAGGACAATATTTTCAATGAAATTTAAATAAAAACTGGTTGAAAAGAAATAAAAAGTTGAAAAAGTGAATTCAAAACATTCAACAAACCAAAAGAAACAAACAACTATGATGTAAAAAAAAATAAGTAAAATGTTTAACAGCTTTTAAATAGAACAATAAGTAACTTGTTAAAGTAACTTAGAATTTAAATAGAACGATTGAAACCGGTGAAAATCAAAATAATTTTAAAACAATCAGAGGTTTTTGTACAGGAAAAAAAAATAAAAAATCTGTGCCACCACTGCCAGGTATTTCATGGTTTCCAAAAATAATTGATAAATGCGGGTCGGTATTGATCCAATAAGTATTTTGGATTGAAGCTGTCAGGGGGTGAGTGACAGATCCCACAGCAGAGCCAGACAGGTGCAACAGAAGAACGCTTTAATAGCTCCAGGAGGACAAAACTAAACACAAAAAACCAGACTGGTGGTGGAGGCAGGAAGCTAGACCGAGGAGGAACCAGCGAGCGACTGGATCAGAGGGCTACATGGGAGAGTAATAACCCGGCAGGTTGGCGGAGCCGGGGAGAGGCTTTTAAAGGTTGAAGGTAGAATTGAAGGCAGGTGTGCCGCGTCACCAATTAGGGAAAGCCGCGCCTCCTGCCTCACACCACCCTGCAGGAACACCAAAGAGAAAAAAACATAAGTACAAGAACACAAAACCAAATAAAGGAAAACACCAAACCATAACAGTGCCCCCCCCTCAAGGCACGCCACCCGGCGGACGACCAGACCCAGCCGAGCGGCCAGCATAAAAGTCAGAAATAAGAGCAGGGTCCAGAATGAACGAGCGGGGCACCCAAGAACGCTCCTCAGGACCATAACCCTCCCAGTCCACCAAAAACTGCAGGCCACGACCCCGCCGGCGGACATCCAAAAGGCGACGAACAGAGAAGGCAGGACCGCCACCAACAACCAGGGCGGGAGGAGGGGGCTCGGCCGGCGGGCCCAGAGCGCTGCAGGAGACAGGCTTCAGGAGAGACACATGGAAGGACGGATGGACGTTCATGGAGGAAGGCAACTTCAACCGGACAACAGAGGGGTTGATCACACGCTCTATCTCAAAAGGGCCTATGAAGCGAGGAGAGAGCTTCCGGGACTCACACTGGAGCGGGATGTCCCGGGTCGACAGCCAGACCTTCTGACCCTGTCGGTAGTCCGGGGCTGGAACCCTATGGCGGTCAGCCAGTGCACGGTTCCTCGAGGCAGTGCGGGAGAGGGCCGCCCGGACCTCACGCCAAACGCGACGGGCCCTACGTAGGTGGTCCTGGACAGAAGGGACAGCAGCCGCACTTTCCTGAGAGGGAAACAGGGGAGGCTGATAGCCAACAGAGGCCATGAACGGAGACACCCCAGTCGCGGAGGAGACCAAGGTGTTGTGGGAATACTCCACCCAGGGCAGATGAGTAGACCAGGACGCGGGATGATTGGCCGTTACACAGCGCAGGACTGCCTCCAGGTCCTGGTTTGCTCGCTCGGACTGTCCGTTGGTCTGGGGGTGGTACCCCGAAGAGAGGCTTACCGTGGCCCCGATTGCCTGGCAGAAGGCCTTCCACACCCTGGAAGTAAACTGGGGGCCTCGGTCCGACACAATGTCCTGGGGTAGTCCATGCAACCTGAATACATGCTGGACAAGGAGGTTGGCAGTCTCAAAGGCAGACGGAAGCTTGGAGAGGGGTACGAAATGGACGGACTTGGAAAAACGATCGACTATGGTCATGATAGCAGTGTTACCTTCTGAGGGTGGAAGGCCTGTAACAAAGTCCACCGCAATATGGGACCAGGGCCGATGAGGTACAGGAAGCGGACGTAGGAGTCCTACAGGTGCACGGTGGGAGGACTTTCCACGAGCACAGACGGAGCAGGCCTGGACAAACTCCCGCGTGTCTGAGGCAATGGTGGGCCACCAGAAATGCTGCCGTAGTAAGGTTGTGGTGCGGTGGATTCCAGGATGGCAGGCCACCTTGGAGCAGTGACCCCACTGCAACACAGAGGAGCGGGCAGGTGGAGGAACAAACAGAAGACCGGGAGGACATTCAGGAGGAGACGGGCAGTTCTCCTGGGCTTTCTGGACCTCACGCTCCACCTCCCAGACGGCGGCACCAACCACACAGGAGGGTGGCAGGATGGCGTCCTGAGGTGTAGGGCCTGAAGCCGGGACGTCGAATTGCCTGGAGAGAGAATCAGGTTTCACGTTGCGAGACCCCGGGCGGTAGGAGAGAGAGAAGTTGAAACGTCCCAGGAAAAGGGACCACCGAGCCTGACGGGGATTAAGTCTGCGGGCAGAACGGAGGTATGACAAGTTTTTATGGTCAGTCCACACCAGAAAGGGTTCAGAGGCTCCCTCCAACCAATGACGCCATTCAGTCAAGGCCAGAACCACCGCCAACAGCTCCCGGTTTCCCACATCGTAATTCCTTTCTGCTGATGTGAGCTGCCGAGAGAAAAAAGCACAGGGGTGCATCTTTTGGTCGGAGGATGACCGCTGGGAAAGCACTGCTCCGACCCCGGACTCTGATGCATCCACTTCCACCACGAACTGAGCTGCAGGATCAGGATGAGATAACACAGGAGCGGAACAAAACAGACGCTTCAGCCTCTGAAAAGCTGAATCAGCTTCCGAGGACCAGGAGAAATGTTCCTTTACAGAGGTGAGCCTGGTGAGGGGGGAGGCCACAGAACTGTAATTACGTATGAATCGGCGATAAAAGTTTGCGAACCCCAGAAACCGCTGGAGCTGTTTCCTGTTTGTGGGGGTAGGCCAGTCCGCCACAGCTTTAATCTTAGCAGGGTCGGGTCTGAGCTGCCCCTTCTCAATCACAAAACCAAGAAAACTTATGGTGGACACATGAAAATCACATTTCTCGCCCTTGACATAAAGCCTGTTGGCTAACAACCTCTGAAGGACAAGTTGAACATGTTGAACGTGCTCCTCAGGAGTCTGTGAAAAAATTAATATGTCGTCTAAATAAACAAACACAAACCTATTCAACATGTCACGCAGAACATCATTAATGAGACATTGAAAAACAGCAGGTGCATTAGTCAGTCCAAATGGCATTACAGTGTACTCAAAATGGCCTAGGGGGGTGTTGAAAGCCGTCTTCCACTCATCGCCCTCCTTGATCCTCACCAAGTGATAGGCATTCCGGAGGTCCAGCTTGGTGAAAATGGTTGCGGTCTGGAGGGAGCTGAAGGCAGAGTCTATGAGTGGAAGAGGGTACTTATTCTTAACAGTGATGTCATTAAGCCCCCTGTAATCAATGCAGGGGCGGAGGTCTTGTCTTTCTTTTCAACAAAAAAGAACCCAGCCCCTACAGGAGAGGAGGAAGGGCGAATGAGTCCGGCTGCCAGACTCTCAGTTATATAGGTCTCCATGGACTCCCTCTCTGGCTTGGAGAGGTTATACAATTTGCTAGACGGTAGTGGAGCACCAGGTATCAACTCAATCTCACAGTCATAAGGTCTATGGGGTGGCAGAGACTTAGCATGGTCCTTTGAAAAACATCCTTGAGTTCGTGATACTCTGGCGGGACTAAAGAGAGGTCTGCCGGCTTAGGTGGCTCACGAAAACAGGTGACAGGTGGCACAGCAGAATGCAGACAGTGAGAGTGGCAAAACAGGCTCCAGTTCACGATGGATTGTGATGACCAGTCTATGTGTGGGTTATGTAACGTAAGCCAAGGTAGACCTAACACGAGCTGAGAGGATGGAGAGGGAACCACATTGAAATAGATCAACTTCTCTGAGATTGCCAGAAACCAGCAGAGAGACAGGGAGTGTACGGTGAGTAACACAGGCTAATAATCTACCGTCCAAAGCATACACTTTTTTAGGGCTAGGGAGTGGTTCTGTAGGGATCTTGGACCGAGAAACAAACTGAGAGTCAATGAAGTTGTCATCTGCACCTGAGTCCATCAAAGCCTGGATATCTAACGTAGTGGAGTTAAAAGACACAGTACCTTTCAAGAAAGAGGCGCCTGGAGGATGGATCAACAGGGTACGGCTCACCAGCGCCCCTCCTGAGCCTGGTGAGCCCGGTCTTTTGGCCGTGAGCACAGTAGCGCCGGAGATGGGCCGGACAGGCCACAGTAGATGCAGAGCCCTGGTGGAAGCGGCGTTGACGTTCCTCTGCAGAGAGGCGTATCCTGCCGAGCTGCATCGGCTCCTCTCCGCTGACCAGCTGGGTAGGGCTGAAGTGGGCGTGGCCTCCGTAGAGCTGCAGCCTGAGAATCACTGGCTGGTAGCGCGGCTCGGGCGGAGAAAGCTGCTGGGTAGATGCTCTTCCGGCTCTTTCCCTGCGTCTCTCACGTGTCGGTTGTCAGTCGGATGGAGAGGGAAATCAACTCCTCCAGACTTGATGTTTCGTCACGAGCGGCCAGTTCGTCTTTGATGTCCTCTCTGAGGCCGCATAATAAATCCCAGTGAGCGCCTTCTCGTCCACCCTACCCACACTCAGCGCTAGGATCCGGAAGTCTATGGAGTAGGCTGAGACAGGATTTGAACCTTGGCGTAATGCGAGCAGGCGGTTACTAGTCTCTTTCCCCTGCAGGGGATGATCAAAAACGTGCAGCATTTTCTGCGGTGAATGACGCAAGGGAATCACGGAGCGGGGAGTTTCCCGCCAGACAGCGCCACAGCCCAGGCGGACGCTTTCCCCGAAAGCAAACTCATAATGAAAGCCACTTTAGCTCTGTCAGAAGAATACGTGAGAGGCTGCTGCTCAAAAACACGAGCCTGCACTGGTGGAGAAACTGCTTGCAGAACCCGGTTCTCCTGCGTACCTGCCGGAGTGGGGATGAAGGGCTCGCGGGGCTGCGAGGCTGCAGGAACTTGAGGCGCTGGACCTGGAGCAGGATTCAAGTCCATGGCATGGGCTGGGTGTGGCGACGCCAAGGTGGAGAGCTGGGAGGAGACCTCGTCCAGACGACCGCCGAGCCGGTTCACTCCGGTGGAGAGAACCCGAAGGGTGGACATGATCTCCTGAAGAGCCTGGTCGTGCTGTCCCACGAGAGCTCCTTGGGATGTGATGGCTTGCTTAACCTTGTCTAACTCCGCGGGATCCATATTCTGGCCGGGTTATTCTGTCAGGGGGTGAGTGACAGATCCCACAGCAGAGCCAGACAGGTGCAACAGAAGAACGCTTTAATAGCTCCAGGAGGACAAAACTAAACACAAAAAACCAGACTGGTGGTGGAGGCAGGAAGCTAGACCGAGGAGGAACCAGCGAGCGACTGGATCAGAGGGCTACATGGGAGAGTAATAACCCGGCAGGTTGGCGGAGCCGGGGAGAGGCTTTTAAAGGTTGAAGGTAGAATTGAAGGCAGGTGTGCCGCGTCACCAATTAGGGAAAGCCGCGCCTCCTGCCTCACACCACCCTGCAGGAACACCAAAGAGAAAAAAACATAAGTACAAGAACACAAAACCAAATAAAGGAAAACACCAAACCATAACAGAAGCTGCTCTCCTGCTTTGGTAAAAGACAGAATGAATCATGGAATTCTTTTTAGATAATTGTCGTCTTTCTTTGCTTCTAATGAGCTTTTATATGCTTTCATTTTGACAAGTTTCTTTGCAAATTAAAGAAAATGCAACTTCATTTTTTTTGTTTTGGTTCTTGGAAAAACAATTGAAGCATCAAATATCCTTCAGATGTGATTCACACTTCAGACACTTTTGTTCTGCTTTCCTTTAACCCATCATCTGCTGTAAACGGCTGCAGATTTGGGGGGAGAACTCGCAGCATTTCAGAGCGGCACATATGTTGAAGTCATTAGAAAGTGTGATTATGGTCGTACACCCCCGATCCTCCAGCGTGCCAGGCGTCATTAGCTCAGAGAACAGGCTTGAAGTTGGTGCGTGTGTGGGAGGTTTGTCTCCATGATGAAGTCAAGCAGATGAATATTCACCAATTAACTGCGTCCTGATGTCTGCATGTGCCGTTTTCACATGTTGATTATGTATTTTTTACATCACTTATTGCAAGTTTAGCTTCATATCGTGAAGGTCACGACCTCAGCATCCGCTTATTAATCTTATCCTATTATTAACGAGTTCACGCTCCATGTGATGCACGTCTCACTCTACGTGTTAGCGCAGAGATGGAGACCAATTCCAAAAGGCTTTTAACGGTTAGTGCTTTGTGGAGAAACGGTTAATATTTTGCTGATTCTGCGGCAGATTACTTAAAGAATCAGGATGTAGACGTGTTCAGTCATAAAAACCACGCCCTGAATAATAAAACGCCTCCTCTTAAAACGGAACAAATGATCAGATTTATGAGGGATTTTAAAAAAAAACCTTGTTTATTGTGCCCTTGAAGCGCCTTTGTTTAGTAAACAGCTGACATACGCAACAAGAAGCGAGTGATTTATTCTTTGTTTAGGAGCCTCCCTTTTTGTGGTGTGTTGTTACTCGCCACACATTATCTTCGCCCGGCATCTCGTGCTTCAACACAAACTCCATCCATGAGCCATTCCTTCGCCTCAGATTGTAATTTCCATGTGCCTGCGACTTTTATTTATGTGGTAAACAGCTCGTGTTCTCAGGAAATTATTTATGCATTGATTCTGGGTTATTCGGTGTTTCACACGTGCTCAGAAACGACTTTGATGCAGATTTATTTACAGCTGAGATCACCGACTGCAGCGGAGCGTCCATCATCAGAAATGAATCAGCTCACATGGTCACTGACAAAAGAGGAAAAGTATTTAATGAATTATCAGTACTTTGTTACATTTAAGCTACTTTTCAGCAAAAGGTTTGACATGTTGCTATGGTAACTGTTATCAAAGTTGAAGCCCACTTTGCTGCCACTGGTCAAAGAGGACTAACAAGCTGAGGAAAGTGGTGTAAATGCTGAGCGTCGTGTTATGTAACATCGTTTCAGATGGAGAGAAGATGTCTCTAATAATAATAATAATAATAATAATAATAATAATAGTAATAATAATAATAATAATAACAACAAAAGCAATAATAATAATAGAGTAATAATAATAATAATAATAGAGTAATAATAATAATAATAATGAATAATAATAATAATAATAATAATAATAATAATAATAAATGATAATAATAATAATAATAATAATAATAATAATAATATAAATAATAATAATAATAATAATAATAATAATAAATGATAATTAATAATAATAATAATAATAGCAATAATATTAATAACAACAACAACAACAACAACAACAACAACAACACAACAACAACAACAATAATAATAATAATAATAATAATAATAATAATAATAATAACTCCTCTTTTGTGATGTCACAGCTCCAGAGTGAACACCCTCTCTACCATTTTGGAGTCAATCACTAAAACGCTAAATTTTAGACTTTTTGTGTTGAGTCAACCAACAGTAATGCATGTGAGGACCCCGATGATTTTGGGTGTCTCAGGTTTTACCCGTCAGTTTTATCAAAATAATACCAACTTAATGTCAGTTTAGAATTAAATGCACACAAAGGCCTCTGCAGTCACATTGTCAGGCATCCTGATGGAATAGAAGTAAAGGCTAACGCGAAACAAGAAGAAAATTCACATCATGCTAAACACGTGTGACAAAAATAACATCGTTTGAGTCCGAATTCCCCCCGAATCCCTAACCACTAAAAAATATATACTACCCTGGATTTTAAAGGTAATTTGGTCATGATGTTCACTATTTATCATTTGTTTTTTCAATTTCACGAAGTGCAAGTCGTATAAATACCAACATTTCACGACGTTTATTTATGACTCCACATTGTCCTGATAGTGAAAATGTGGATGATTTCTTAAAAAATTACATTTAAACATGATTTTTTGTTCGAAATTGTTCAGCCGCAATACATTGTGGTCTACATTCGCTAATCTAGTGAACATCGATGGAAAGTATTTTTTCACTAAGACTTCTGGGAAATTTCCAGTGCACTCGATTTTGGACTCAGTAGATTCGGACAGCACTATATAGTGAGTAGGGGGGAGTCTGTCCTTAATTGTGTTTCTAAAGACATGCGTCCTCTTAGCGTGTGGAGGAGATTGATGAGTTGTTGATCATACTTTCCTGACAACACATCACGGAAAGTATTCAGAGCGAGTTTCTCTAAAGAAAAACTCTTCTAAGACATTGTCACTGGTACAGTCTTGGGACACATTGGGATAAATTGATACACAGCCAGGGTGTACCCCGCCCCGCCTTTGCCCATCAGTATCTGGGATAGGCTCCAGCAACCCTGTCACGATGGATGAACTTTCAGAGATGTTTAAATTCTGAAGAAAGTCAATGAAAGTTCATATTTCAGGGGATTTTGTCTCGAAGTCACTTAAAGTCTAAAACATTTCACCACTCATCTAATTATTTTTTTCCACCAACCCTTCTGGTGCTACCTGATGAAGGTGATCAGAAGTAGGCGGGGCCAGAAATATGTAAAGAGGAGGAAGGACACCAACCGAGAGGAGGTGAATTGGACAGTCTTTGTCTAAGTGAATATTTGTACGCGCATGGTTTACCAGCTTCCTCTCTGAAGTTCAAAACAAACATCAAACATAGACGTCTGAAGCTTCAAAGGCCGCCTCATTATCGTTTCCATCTCCAGATACATGCGTTCTTCATGCAGATTCGATCAAACATGTATGTCTCCTTCCCTCTGATGTGCATTTTACAATGAATTTTCAGTAGAAACTGTGTCTGGGTGAGAAGTGTGATGAGCTGCATGGATTTGCATGTAAAGACAGAAGCAGAGAGGGGTTCTCGTGGGATGATCACGCGTCTGAATGTAAACAGGAAAAGTTCCAGCGATTTCTCTGCAAACGCTGATCTGAGACTGAGACTCAGGCCAAAGCTGGAAGCTGTTTGATTCCCAGAACTTCTGCTTCCTACCAGAGTAAACATCAACTCTCTAATGGCTATTGTGGTAAACACGCAGCTTTTGGGAATAGATGCAAGTGTTTATGTAAAGTGTCTTCTCTTTTCATCTCCATTTAGGGGTTTTTTCTGGTCAGAATGGCATTTATTGAATTGGCTTGTTTAGTGACCTTTGGGCTTCTGTTCCTCCTGTTTTCTTTATTTCCTTATTCTACTCTGTAGATTACCTGGATCAGGTGTGTTGAGCCAATCAGAAGCTGCAAGAATAGGGAAAGTTACAAAAGAAGCTCTCTATCAATGTGTTCATAGGATTTTTATCTATGTATCTGATGTTTGACTACAACTTGGAGTCCAACAAACTCATTGTTTAAAAAAGTTTTCTATTCATAAATTAAACATGAAACAAGAACACTTCTGGCTCTATAAATACAAATGTACTTTGCTTAGAAACATATTTATCAAACAAAACTATATAGGACTGAGTGTAACAGCGAACAGAAAGTGCAAACTTATCTGTTTTTCAAGTGATTCATTAGCAAAGCTGGAATAACTTAAATTTTATATTTATTTTGGCTGCTTGGTGATTTAGTTGGATTTAGAAGAACAACTTTTCCAACACTATTTAGCTTCTTTGGCCATGTAGGGTACATCGTACAATAACAAAAGTACCAAATTCACATGCAAATAAAAGAAAAAGGAGGGCAGAAAATAAAAAAAAGTTGAGATATAGCCTGGATTACTGTCAGTCAGTATGAAAATCAATCATTGAAATCCTAAAAGTTAAAACCTGATTATATACTGAAATGGATCTTTGAGATTACACCTATACAGTGCAGAATTACATCTTAATCCATATAAAAACAATTTTATTCAAAGTAAACTTTTAAACATTAAAGTTTAATTCTGCAGCTGCTGTAACTATATAGAATTGTATGTTTTTAAAACTTACTGCATTATGGTCTTGAGTTTATAGTTTTTAGTATTTTCAATATCGTTACTGATGATCCTTTTAGTCATTTTAAATCAATTAGTTGTAATTTCTTTATTTTAAATGACATTATGATGACATTTTCATTATTAGATTTCAAACAATGCACTTTTTATATGTTTTGTTACATATTATTTGGCTTTTTGTCCATGAATGATGCACTGACCTTCGTGTTGCCAGATTGGGCGGTTTTCCATGGGTTTTAATTTATTTTTTAAATATATTTCAAATACTTACATCTTGGACTAAAAAAAATGCCTAAGTGGGAAAATTATAAGAAAAGTTACAGAAGGAGCGGGAAAGCAGTAGACAGTAGCTTTAGTCGTGGGTAATGGCATCAAAAAAGGAGATTCATGGTTCCATCAACAGCCAACGTGAGCGTCGAAAGTTTTTAAAATTATTTTTCAGATAAATTCAATTGTCTTTTTGTTGGCTTTCTGCATTTTATTTTCTGGTCCGCGGCCACCGAAGGGTTGGTCCTTTTTTTGCTGGGTTTAAGTTGACTTTTGGGCTGGAAAACAATGACACTATCTGGCAACACTGGACACATCACAATGACATGTGCCTATCTATCTATTTATCACTCTGATCTGGATTCCGATTAATTTTTTGAATGCATACTTTAGGTTTACTGGATTACAAGGCGGACTGTCTATTATGGAACAGAATTCAAGGATTTTAAGTGCGCCATATGGTCCAAAAATACATTATAGGTCAGTTAATTAGCTCCGATATAATTTTAATTACACATTTCTCAGAATGGCTAAATAAACTGTATATTTATAATTTTTTTGAATCTCAGATGCCATCACACCACCTTAGACCACATTTACAGCATTCTATGTGGCTCAGTCTTATTTTGAAAGGAAGTCATATGAATCCATCGTTCTTAGGGTTTAAGCTGAAAACCTTAGAAAAACTTGAAGTATCAGAGAAGATGGAAAGCATTAGTATCATCTGGGATATCTTCACAGCTTTGAAGGTATCGTGGATAGAGGCCGATGTTGTACCCAGGGAAAAGCCCTGACAAGCCAAGTGCAGAAGCTAACAGGGTTTTCTACTTTAATTCCACACATGGTTGCCTTTTATGATGTTTATTTATTGATGTGGATTGATTTGTTGCTGTGTTGTCTGGTGGAAGTAATGGAAGCTGAAGACAAATTTGTCCTCTTCGGGTATGCCGATGTCTCACTCCAAGCAAAATTCCTGGATATCCTGAGAGAGGTGGAGAAGAGAAGACCGCTGACGGGGGCTTGTCCGGGACTGCATCCGACAGGCAATTTTTATTACATCAGTCAAACTAACTATAGTAAAGCCTATTCATAACTTACACATGCTACTTGGATATATCTGGAAAAATCGAGCCATCGCAAAATGTTTTTGACAGTTTCTTCGAAAAATGTAAAAGACGAGGATAATTTTAGCCGTTCTAAAACAAGAGCGGATTTCACTGCTGACCTCCACGCTGCAGCAGTTCCTCCTCCAGAGAAGCTCTGACGTCTTTTTACTGTGAACCCTGAAATAAACTGCATGTTCAAAGCTTTCTATTCTAGTTTCTTTTTTTTTTTTTCTTTTATAGGCCTACGTACGCGCTTTATTCCCCTGATGAACAAACCAACAACCTTTCCAGAATTGTACAGCCCAGCGGAGGCTAAGTGGAGTTAAGAAATGAGGACATTTTTATCTCACAGAGTGAGGCTCTTAACTGGTGTCACGGATCTCAACTAAATAGATCCATGCTGTTAAAATGCTCATATTCATAAAAAACGGTTTTGAAAAGTCTTTTGAAAATGAAAAGTTAAACTTATAATTGGATTTTTGACATTTAAAAGGGGAGCGTTGGAGCTTTAAATATAAGATATTTTTTACTGTGATTGCCGTTTATGTGACAAGTTTATAATTTATTGCCAGAAATGTTATGATTCAAACTTAAAAGAACAATTTATGCCTTTTAATTTGAAGTCGATAACTTCTATTGGGAGAATGAAAATGTTTAATTTAATTATTCAGCATGAATTTTAATCAATGAGTGGATGGCGGAGAAACATGGATGGCATTGTTGGCACCCGTCAGAAACTAGAAAATACAGGAGACAATACAGAAACTAAAACGAAAAGGTAACAAAGCCGATGACCTGAAAACCAGATACATAAATGACGGAAATGTAGACAAACATTATAAAAGGGACAATTCAAAACAAAACATAACCAGAAACTATAGCAAAACGGACAAAAATAAAAAAATCCTCACAGTACCCCTCCCCAAAAAGGCACATTTCAGATGCCCTAAAAATTTAGGAAGATGGGACCCGGAGAATGGGACACTTGGGAACAAGGGAATTAACTTAAATGTAGACAAAACTTAAAGGGAACAATTTAAAATGGAGCATAACTGAAAACCATAACCTAACTGACAAAAACCAATCAATCCTCACAGTACCCCTCCCCAAAATGGCAAATATCAGACGCCCTAACACTTGGAAAGAGGAGAATTAACTGAAACCTAGACAAGAATTATAAAAGGGACGATGCAAAACAGAGCATAATCAAAAACCATAACATAACCGACAGAAACCAAACAATCCTCACAGTACCCCTCCCCAAAAGGACTAGTTTCAGATGCACTAACACTTGGGAAGAGGGGACCCGGAAGAAAGCCACTCGGGAACACTGGAATCAACTTTAAGGGGCCGTACCATAAAAATGTTACTTTTTGAGGTTTTAAATGCATTTTACTGTTAATTCCTCTTTATAAAGAACCCATTTTGACCCGTTCAGAGTAATCCTCTAAAAACCCGCACAGTCGGCAGCAGCCCCTCCCATACCCACGAAAACAAGCGGTTGGAAACATGCTGACGTAAGAACGATACCCACAGCTCCCTCCAGGGAGAGTCTGCTCTGACAGCTCCGCCCCCCACACTAACACAACACCCAATTTCTCCACATGGCTAATGGTTATCAGCAGAAGAAGTTTCATTTTAGATGCAGAATACTGTATATCTTCCGGTTGTGTCCTGTCTTCAACTAATTCCAGCTCAAACTTGCTATCTGCACAGCCATTCAGAAGCCGTGTGTGTCTTGTGAAGCAGTCTAGCCATGGCCAGGCCTACTAAAGGCAGATATATCGCATGTCCATCCATCTTTGAAGAAGTTTGGATTATTTTTGTAGGAGAAATATAAAGACACATACACAAACTTTAGAATGATGTCATGAAGCGGACTGGAATCGAGCCGTTTTACTTCCGGGTATGAAAACACTCACGAAATATAACTGAGATTTCATAAATATTTAGTTTTTTAGTGTTCCACATGTAATACATGATCAGATATATTGATAAAGTTAACTCTAAAAGGCTAAAATAACCAAATACAATAACGTAACTGAAAAAACAAACAATCCTCACAGTACCCCTCCTCAATAGGGTCAATCCCAGATGTCCTGACAGTGGAGGAAGGACACTTTGGAACAAGGGAATTGATTTAAATGTAGACTTATAAAAGGGACAATCTGATCCAATTCATAGTTGATTTAAGTTTACCTTAGACGATCTGATTATATTTGAGTTATCTATAGTGGTTTCTTTTGAACAATCCGATTGAAAATGGATCCAGAACATCTTTAGCTAAAACTTCAACCAGTGTCACTAAGAGATAAGTACCTGGTACTGAACAGTACGCAGTTTTCCAGATTCCTTGCATTTCTTACGAGATGATAAATTAAAATTGTACAAAGAAGAATCCATTCACATTTCAGCTTGATAGTCCGGCCCACTCTTGCTTTTTTCCACATCGTAATAATAAAAACCAAACATTATTAGAGGATTCTACCTCACTGTATGTTCAGATGTATTTGCTATATAGTTACTAAATCATAGTGTGCAGTTCTACCCATTGAAACCCACCGGCCATCCTCTCCTCAGAATCTGCTGGAGCCGCTACCTCTGACCCGCAAAGCTGCAGAACACAGTTCAGGCAAGTTCTGAGCTCCTTGTTTTGACATCTCAAGCTCCGTCTTGCCCAGAAGCAGATCACAGCGGCACTATAGTGTGTCTACTAATTTCCTGCAGGCAGAAGGATCTTTTCTCCTGCTGCCTGCTCTCTCAGCTTCAGTCTGCAGCTTATTGACTTTATGCCCACAAGTGTGTCAGAGTGAAAATGGGGAGTAAATTATGGCCAAGGCACCAATATGAAAAAATCCCAACGAGACTCGCTGCTTTTTAATGAGCAGCTTGATTGTGATGCACATGCGTGCACGTGTACACGCAACGCCTCTGCTCTGTGTGTTAATGTCCACAGATAGATAAACAATTTCCTCACATTATGAAAGGATAATACTATTTTTTTTAATTATTATTTTAAGGTTTGTTTAATCAACAAAACATATTTTTACTTAAAACTCCTTCATAACTCCAAATATTAGATTAAATACTAAAATTAATAATAGAGACACATTATAAATGTTAATTTTTGACAATCGTTGACCAATAAATCAGCAGATTCTGACAAGAATTACAACTTTTTAAAGAACAACTCTTAACTGAAAGCTGACAATGGTGCCAAGCTGCATCAGAATCAGCTAAATTTACATTAATTGCCACTTCACTGTGGTAAAGTGTTGCATATCAACAATATATAAAGTCAAAAATATGAAAACTCAATAAGTTCATCAACAACCCCTTGGTGATTCTCTTTCTTGTGCTGTGCGATGGCCGCCGCCCGGCTGGACGTGTGTCCGCTTGTGTGGACCTTTAAATTAACGTGCTTCTGTGTTAATATATTTTTTGCTTGTACTTCAATCTATGCCACAGATCAAAGATGCTTGATTTTTGACATAATTCCTGCCTGTAGCCTCCTCATGTGTCTTTTCTGGACGATTAGCAACGACAGATTAGCACGGCTGCTGCCTAACACTGGGCAATACCTATCGCCAGTTTCCCTTGGGACCAATAAAGTATTATTGCATTGTATTATATAAATACATTTTATTTTACTATTTTCTGCACATCTGCATGTTCTCACTAGTTCTTATAGGAGCCACAAAGCACAGAAACCTGCGTTTTTACACAGTACCAGTACCAATTTGCCACAAATATTTGGTTTGGTACTCGTCCTTCGTTAAAGTTGTGTTATAAGTTCACATGTTAGACAAGATAGTCATTACAAGATCCTGTTTTGGTGCTGTGTGGAGCTGCTGAAAGAGACTCGGTGTGGTTTGTTGAAGACTAGTCGTTGAGAGTCAAGCTAGAATAAAAAGTAGAATTCTAAACTGTACGTTTGCTTAAATAATTCAATATAGTCTCGGCAACAATTTAAAATCGATTAAAAAAATGGATTATTGCCATCAATAAAGGTAGATTGATCTATCTCAGTCCTGCCCCCAAGCTCCACCCCTCTGATTTCAGCTGTGGGTGGAGTCAGCCTCCAACTTCCTGGTTTGGTGACCCTTTAAAGACACTCCTCTCTACGACTTTGCACAAATCAGCCGCAAAAAGTGTAGGCACCTCCCATGACGTTAACATTATTGTTTCTGTGTTAGCCACACCCACTTATCACAACTGACCAATCACATAGTTATATTCTTAACTGTAAAAAAAAGCAGTCAAATTTCTCTTGTGTTGCCGATTATGAACAAGTATTAATAATAATAGTTAACTGATTTAAATTATATTTAATTTAATTTATATTTTTAGGGTTTTACAGTTCATTCTGGTTTGTCAATGATGGGCGGGGCCAACTGCTTTCAAAGGATTAAGATGGAGCTGTAGAATCGCAGAACAAAAACGACATAAAAGGACCCGTCAGGGTGTGAAATGAGACCCTAGAAATGCACACACTGCCCAGGAATGGTGTCAAAGAGATGGAATAAAAAGCGACTGAGACCACACACACACACACACACACACAAAGCCTTTTTTTGTTAAGCCTTTATGTTCAGAAACTGTCCAATATTTCCAACCGTCCTGGACAGAAACCTCCACCAGGAGCCTCCAGACAGATAACAGAAGAAACAGAAAAGGCACTCGAGAGAGGGAAAAAGGTCCAACAGAGTCTTGTTTCAAACAAAAGTAAATCCTAAACTCCAGCAGCCTTCACTAAAATGGGAAAACATAATCCAGAGTCAGTCAGTCAGGAGGGCGGGCAGAGATCTGTGGTCAAAAATGCAACGTGGTCGGAATCCAAAAACCAAACAACGTGGAGAGAAGATTCTCTGGCAGAGCTAAGAGGGGGCGGGGATTACCTGACGGTGCTGGAGGTCATGAGCGATGCAGGATTATCACTTTAGTCTGGGGATAAGAGAGGACTGCTGTTCTTCATGTCAACGTTTTTAACTCTTTAATGTCCGTCTGGACTTTTCTGCTGATTTTGACAATAAAAGACTCAGAGAACGTCCTGTAAATTAGTGTTTTTACTCCTTTTCCCTTTTCATTATTTACTCTGTGTCAAAAGAGTGTAATAACAAATTCAAATAAAAAAAAAAACAAAATCAAAATTTGATTCTAAGAGTTTTTAATGAGAAAAAAGTGGGTTTGCATAATAAAAGTTTAAATTTGACATTTAAAACAACATTTCTGTATCTTTCTCTCTAAACGTACTAAAACAGTACACAAAATGTAAAATATCTACTGTTATTTTTGGTCTCAGGGCTGTTCTTTTTGTGTGGTCATTATGAATTTCCATCCGTTTTTTGTGTTGGTCGCACATAAATACTTGCAAATCACATCCTTCTGCTGCTGATGTGGTGAGCAGCAGCTTCGGTCTCTGACCTGACGTCACCGGAGCCTCCAGCATCTCCTCGGCTCACAGGAAACGTGAAGGAAAACGGTTCTCATTTATTGAA
This sequence comes from Oryzias javanicus, assembly GCA_003999625.1. NCBI lineage: Eukaryota > Metazoa > Chordata > Actinopteri > Beloniformes > Adrianichthyidae > Oryzias > Oryzias javanicus. The sequence goes on from CM012446.1 coordinate 3,868,722, forward strand.
GTTTCACAGCATAAGAATTCCTATACAAACGTAAAGTAGGGTTGTGAACGTCAACGCGTTAACGCAATTAATCAGAAAGAAAGAAACGCATCAATTTTCGATACTTGAAGTTAATTACACACCCAAAACAACGATTTTCTGCTTTCCCTCTGGGGTTAATGTTTCCACGACATACGTTGTGTATTATCCAACCTATACCATGGTCATTTACAAAATAAATAAATATTCAGTCATTTTTTTAGTACTTAATTCTTGCCATTTCTCTCATTTTAGATTGCTTTTTCACAAAAAAGCGGACTATTTGATCCCAGGTTGCGTTGCTGAACCTTGGCTGCAGCACTAAAGGGAATTAATACAGACACAAAAGTGTTTAGAGTTCTGCTTTTCTTACTGCTGATATGTTTTGTACACATAGTTCACACTAAAGGTTTTTTAGGAGTTTTTCCTTACCGAGAGGGAGGGTCTAAGGGCAGGGATATCCTGTTTATTTAGTCTGTTTAGTCTTTAGATATTTTTTTTTCATGTTTCTATTTTCTGCATCTGTAAAATTACCTGCATGAAGCCCAATGAGGCAAATTTCCTTGTGATTTTGGGCTATATAAATAAAATTGAATTGAATTAAATACATTTCAGACAATACAAATGAAGTAAAAACTTTCTTTATTACCTGCTTTTGTCCAAAAGCTACAGATTGTCACATAAATGTACCTAGTAAAACATTGATTGATCACAATCCAAAAGATTAAATCGGATTAATATTTTTAATCGATTGACAGGACTACTTAGAAATAATATAGCGAATATTTTCAGATAATAAGTGGTTGCCAAATGCTAAAATAAAATTCAAAAAACAAAAAAAAAATCAATATTTTCTTTTTTTTTTCCTAGTTTGCAAATTATTAGTTATTTATTTATTTTTTTATCGATTTCCGGCCCTTATTGTAAAATAACTTATAAGTCAAACATAAGGTAATCTAGATCTGAATGACATGTCTCTCATACAGTAAGTATTTTAGAGTAAAACCTTGATTCATTAAGAAAAACAACCTGGTAATGAAGCTCCTCAAATGTTACTCACCAGAGTGACTCCTTCTGTTTCTCCTTCAGTCTCAAAATCTTCTCTTAATTTCTATTGATGTTTTATTACCTGCAAGAGTTTTCTTGCTGACATTTTTATATTCCTTTTCTTAAAACTGTCTGGCTGTAAAGCATTGCAGGCTTTTTTTTTTATTAATAGTTTGGCTAAAAACAGCATTGTCCTAATTTAAAAACAAACAAAAAAAAAAAAAAAAAAAAAAACCACAGTGGATGCTTTGAAAATGGATCAAAAGATGATTAAAGTGAGACCTTAACTGAAAGAAAAGTAGCATTAAACGACTCTTTTCTGTGTTCAGAGCGACAGTTCATTACAGCTTCACGGCGGCGGCAGTAAATCCTCATTTGCCGTGTCTTGTTTGTAACCTCTGTTTCCTCCGTCCTACAGCGGTTCATCAGTTTCCCCTCGGCGCCACTCCTGCCGTTTAAAGCGCCCGCACTAATACCGCCTTTAATGGACAGTTGATAAGCTAATGAACGTTATGTGAGCTAATTATCGCGGCCCTTCCTTCGCCTCTAATAGAGACTCGATGAGTTAAAGTCGTCTGGAATCCAGACGCGTGACGTCGGCTCTCCGCGTGTCTTTGGACGCTCTCGGACCCAAACTGCTCTGTCACTGTTTATGTCTTAATTTATTGCAAATGAAAGTGGCTTCTGAGCGATCGTTTGCATAATTTTGCAGTTGGTAGTCGTGAGTGTTCCTCAAGGTCTGAGTGTGATGATGTTTGTGTTTCTAATGACGTTGTTGGGAGTTTGGTGCAGTTTGGCCTCGTTGTGTTCGTGTCGCTGACACCTCTACAACCCGGCTAATGAAGTATTGTTGGAACAACATGTTGACCTTTATTGCATGAACGCGACCAGGCATTCGTCTTCACGCTCCGACATTGAGGTTCCTCCTCCTCCTCCTCCAATGTCAGGAAGTTTTTGCTAAACTTGCACTCTGGTTGTGAAGATGTGGTTGGAGTTGAGAGTTATTCTCTCTAATTTGTTCACAGATTAATGATTTTTTTTTTTTTCTGCAATTTCCACCGAACGAATTAATGAAGGTTGTGAGGCAGATTCCTCATCCCGGTGACCCGCGTGTCATCGCCTGCTGCTAACTGTGCTGAGCCAAGCCAAAAGAAAGTTTTCTTTCTGGGGGTTTGGTGCGGTTTGATGAAGCACTGCAGCGCACAAGGGCGCGTGTTCGCGTGCGAGCTCGGATTACTCAGTGTCTGAGCATCCCGTCTAGTCTGGTTCCAACCTGGTCCCGTATATCGGGACAAACACAAAATGTTTTGTTCATCATAAATTCACTTCGACTGTAGGACGACCGTAAAAAATGCTAATAAAGTTTCACAAGAATAGTTGAACATTTCACCTGTCCTTTCTGAATTAGACTTAAGAGAGAGGAGGCAAGGTTGCTGGATGTTAAAAAGCTTTTCTACGGTGGCCCTGAAGTGCCAATCCTATCAACAAATCACTCCATGAACGAAGTTAATACATATTTGTTCGCTCTCGATGTCAGATTGGGAGAAACTTGTGTTTGTTGGTGAAATTTTAAATTCCTCCACTCTTCTGTATCCTTACCTGTGATTTACGGTGTCCTTGGAGGGACAATTGAAAAGCTTTTATCACCAAAAAAAAAAAAAAAGAAAAGCACACCACGAACTTTGATTGATAAACCAATTAAACTGTTTATAGTTGTAAGAATTTGTCTTTTTAACAGACATTATTTCCATTGACTGTATATGAGAGCTGGAATAAGTTGCCCCTCCCCCTGGCATTCCAAACAGGAAGTACTTGCTGGCTTCAAGAATCTAAAATCTCATAGACGTATGTAGAGAAATAAACCGCCATCACTCAGTTAATATATTGGTCATAATAACCAATTTTTTACTGTCCTATATGGTGCAAATAAAACCAAAAGGGTTCAAGTTATAAAGTGACCAATCAGATGCCTCAATAAAAGTAGGTGGAGCCTACTGTGCCCCCATGTCCAACATTTAAAACATTAGATTGTTTTTGTGTAGCCAGATTGTAAGTGGTAGGGGTGTGGCCTTCCAACAAGCTGGAAACACTCTAACGTCACATGGAACCAACATGGCAGCGTCCGTATGGGGAAGAAATGGCGACTGAACTGACTTCATTTGGTCTGGAACCAGAAGTAAACCAATTTCAAGGAGTGACATCATACTCTGCAGCCTTTAACCCCGCCCTCTAAGCCTCCTGTTACAGAAAAGTGACAATTTAGGATTCTATCTTGTGGTCTGGATTAACCAATTAATGTTTTGGAGGTGAAAAATAAACGTATCCTCATCCTCATTTAACTTCAAACTAAAGGTTTTAAAGTAACCCTTAAAGTTAGGCTTCTTTATATTATAACAAGCTGTCTGGATTATGACTCTCAAATACAGATAAAACTGCAGCTCCAGGCCCAAATCCTGGTAAGTTTCTGGGTTTTTTTGCCTCCATAACTGAGCAGAGGTCAGTTTGAACACGCACGTTTGCAACCTTATTTTGAAAACGTAGATGTCAGTGGTGGTGCTGAGGCAAACCGGCGTGCCGCCTGATTATTAGGCTGCGCCGGTATTCACGGGCACACGTGTCACCTTGGTGCAGCGACCCGACGTGAACGGGAGCAGGTTGGCTTATTAACGAGGTGAGACGGCTGAGCGGATGGAGCCGAGGCGCTCCTCCTCCTCCCTCTCCGTCAGCGGAATGATAAAGCCTTCGCACGGATCGCCGCTCGAGAATTAACCTTTCTGAGACGACAGGGACTCGAGTTCAATGTAAAAACAGCTGATTTTCCAAACATTTCTCTTCAGCTGCAGGTAAGTTCAACCCTATTTGCACTCAGGGTTGATGGGTAATGAAAAGAAATAGCAGGAAGATTGCTGGAGCCTATCCCAACTACTGTTGGGGGAAGGCAATAGACACACACACAATAGACTTTCTATACAGATATATGAATTTTAGTCCAAATAAGTTTGATATCTTCACTAAAACTTCAAGGTTCGGCTTCAATGCTGCAAAAAGTTAAAAAATTAAAATGTTATTTTCCTTAATTGGCTATAAAAGTGAAGCACAAACATGACCAACACCAAAGCTGACCTGACATTACCAACAACACAAAGATAACCACGCTATCATCGGACAAGAGAAACTGCGACAGAGAGAGAAGAAATGAAAATTGAAAGTGTCGGTGAATTTGGGTTTGCCAAATGTGATGGACTGAACGCTGTCAGAAATCCCTCAGATCATCACGGTGAGTGTTTTCCCGTTTTCCCCCCATCAATCACTCACATGCTTCTGAACTGCAAACAAGCTTGATTTTAATTTTCAGACCAACTAAGAGAAAGGGACGGACGAACGATGATTGAAGATACTAGAAAGGAGAGAGATTCATCGCGGGTACCATGTGGGTTCAAAGGCTTTTTGCCCCATTTTCAGCGTCAGCTCGGGATACATCGATTCATATTACCCACAATTCAGTTCGAACCTCAATTTTTTGGGATAAAATGTTGTTTTCATTTGAACAACAAAAACCTAAAAGTTCAGAACAATTTTTTTTTTATAAAATGCTAATGAGAAAATAATTCATAAAAACACTTCAGTTGGTTTTACTAGAACTTTTGTAGTATTACTGTGGTAATACTGGAGTATAATAATAGCAGTATGTAGTAATATAGCAATAGTAGTATGTATCATTGCAAAAATTTGTTTAGTACTACTGGTGTTATATTACCGTGGAATTACTAATGTATTATTTCTAAAGTAATAGTGGTGATATTTGTATGTGTAATATAGTAATAGTGGTATGTTGTACTACTAGACATTGCATAGTATTACTAGTGTAGAGTTACTAGAGCATAGGTATAGTAGTATGTAATAATATAGCAATAGTACTAAAGTTATAGTAATATTAACATGTAGTATTACTAGAACTTGTGTAGTATTACTAGTGTAGTACTACATTAGTGTTAGTGTTACTAGTGGTATTACTAATGTAGTATTACTAGAGTATAATAATCATATTATGTAGTAATAGCAACAGTAACATAAGAGCAGTAGTATATAGTATTACTAGAACTTGTGTAATATAACAGCAGCATTACAGTAGTACTACTAGTAGTATTTATAATGCATTATTACTAGAGTATAAGTATAGTAGTGTGTACTAATATATAGTAATAGTATTACAGCTTTAGTAACATCAACATGTAGTATTACTATAACTTGTGTAGTATTACTAGTGTAGTACTACATTAGTGTTAGTGTTACTAGTGGTATTACTAATGTAGTATTACTAGAGTATAATAATCATATTATGTAGTAATAGCAACAGTAACATAAGAGCAGTAGTATGTAGTATTACTAGAACTTGTGTAATATAACAGCAGCATTACAGTAGTACTACTAGTAGTATTTATAATGCATTATTACTAGAGTATAAGTATAGTAGTGTGTACTAATATATAGTAATAGTATTACAGCTTTAGTAACATCAACATGTAGTATTACTATAACTTGTGTAGTATTTCTAGGGTAGTACAACATTACTGTTACTAGTATTACTAGTGTTATTACTGATGTAGTATTACTAGAGTATAGTAATTATAGTATTTAGTAATATAGTAATAGTACCATAAGAACAGTAGTATGTAGTATTACTAGAACTTGTGTAATATAACAGCAGTATTACAGTACTACTATTAGCGGTATTACTAATGTATTATTACCAGAGCATAGTAATTGTAGTATTCCAGAAATTTGTGTAGTATTACCACTGTACTATTACTGCAGTATTTCCAGCAGTATTGTTAGGGTATTGTAGCAGTGTGTGTAGTAATAGAGTGATTTTAGTGAAGTACGAGTAACAGTAACGTGCAGGATTACTGGAATTTGTGTAGTACAGTCTTGCAGTAGTATTACTAGTAGTATTTCCAATTTAGTATTACTAGAGTATAGTCATAGTATTGGTTAGTAACATAGCAGTAGTAACATAATAATAATATGTAGTATTGCCAGAACCTTTGTAGCATTGAAAACATTAAATAATAAATCTAATATAAATTTGGCTCAATATGTGACACTTTCAACTTAAACATACTGGTACACAGTACAGATGAAACGATTCCTTTTCTACAAGATTTGGTTCAATGGTGGAAAAACGAGTTTCGTCTTCAACTGACTGAGAAGATCCTCATGAGGGAACCGCAGGTCTGTTTCTGAGCTGGAGTCCAGTCTTCTTACAGGGTTCATTCTAACTTTACTCACTTCCTATTTCTATGTAGATGATTTGAGTGTTTATAGCATTCTCAGGACTTTGGTTTTTAAATTGAAAATATAATTTCACATCAATTTTATCCATAAATGATATTTTAATCGCAGAGAGATTCAGTACATCTGCTTTAAAGATCATTCATCCAATTACTAACAAAAAAAGGCTTAAATTAAATCATTTGCTACAATCTCTAAGGTTTTCAACTTGTTTGAATGTTTTTTGGCTTAAATTTGTCTCCTTAGGAAAACCTGTCAAATCTTTTTTACTATCATCAATAAATAAACGTAATTGTCCTCCATGACGACGCTTTGAGTCCAATATTACGCTTTCACCCGCCGTCCTTCTATCCATACAGCGTGTTTATCTGCTGCTCAAAACGCTTCACACTGAAATCATCACCTGATAAATGAAGTGGCGTGAACGTAATCCCGCTTCCAGTCCATAACAGGCGACGGGCTCTCAGGAAATCACAACACGCTCTGATCGGATAAGGAGGAGCTACCCAAGGGCAAAGCTAATGAAAATCAGTTTATGTCAGGTTCCACGGAGCATCGGGGAACACCAAAGGTAATGAAACGAATCAATAAATCTAAAATATGAACTTTGGAAAAGGTGTGAGGACTTGTTTTTGTTTGGGATGACGATCCAGATTCCAAGGACAGTAACAGACATTAGAACTGATGGATCTGAAATGGTACCAGAGAATGATTGAATGAAAGCAGGTGACACAAAACCTAAAAAACAAACCAGGACTTTCAGTAAAACGCCTCCAAGAAGAAACAAACTCAAAGTTTCACATGTTTGATTTTTACACAAACACTTATAATGGCAGTGAGGCGTCTCAGCTTTTCTGATACATTAAAATAAAAGAATGAGGTCAAATATAGAGCTGGAAGCTGAGCACCAATCAACAGAGTTCCTCTGGAATGTAAACTACATATTATGTGAAGCTAATGGGTTTATTTTCCATGTTTTTCCTCTGGTGTGTTGTAGACTTAATAAGCTCGGGATCTGCACAGTGGGGCCATTAGGTTAAATGTAAGAATTGAGACATTAATCTGAAAACTAATTAGCTAATCACTCATCCACTGGTGGGAAAAGTTGGAGGTTTAATGGCAGGGCGAAGCACCCCAACAAGCGCATGTCTTTGCACACGTGTGAGCAGCTAGAATTAGTTTGAAGAAATCGCTTTTTCCTAATCGTGAAGGCTAAACCGTGGAGGAAGCAAACAGTTTACACCAGAAGAGCGACACGGCATCCTGTGAGGTTATCGGAACTCTTTTTGAAGGTTATTGAATATTTGAATTAGGGGTGTGCCAAAATATCGATATATCGCGATATTTAGACCTGCGATTGATTCTCAATGGGTTCTCACCAAGTATCGATATTATATTTTCATTTTAAGAGGCTGTTGCGTCTGAGTCGCGTGGCGGAACTTTCGCGTAGCTCAGCGCGCTGCGTCGGACTTATATTTTATTCAAATGTGGGAAAAGTACACAAAAAAATTAGGTAACAATTGACAGAGGCTTGCTAACAGTATTTCTGTGGCATTGCTGATCATGTTTTACTATTGTTAATATTGAATTTTACAAATAATTCCAATTCAATTGGTGGTAAGTTATAGTATTAGGGATTTTAAGCAACATTAAACAAAAGTGTCTATAATTTGTTGCACAAAATAAGACACAAGTTGTTTATTATGATTGTGTTTAAAATAAAAAAAATAAAATGAGGACATATTTCTCCCCAAAAAAAGTGTTCTTCTATATAATATTAGTTATCAGAGAGGATTTTTACCAAATATCGCAGTATCGAGATAGTATCGATATTGTGAGCCATGTATCGCATATCGTATCGTATCGTGAGGCACCCAGTGATTCCCAGCCCTAATTTGAGTGTATAACAATCCAGATTTGTTCTATGTCGTAGTCACAAAGATATGGGATATACAGGTGAATCTGTAGAGGAAAAATGTTTGCTCGCATTTTTTCTATGGGTATAAGGTCATATACAAGATGTTTCAGTTTTTTAAACCCCCCAAATCTTAATGCTCTTAAGTATTGTTTGAGTGATAATTATGTTGTTTTAGTGAAGTTGGATCTTTGTTGTGTTGACACAAAATAATAGAATTAATCAACGGGAATGTCTGCGTCTGAAATCCGTCTCTCTGGAACCTTAAACAGGTCGAGGTTTTTAAAAATCAAAACTTCCACTCTACTTTCAAAATAAAAAAATATGTATTTTATACTTAAGGTGACAAGTCTACATGATGTCAAACACCCCAGATAACACTGACCCCAATTTCGCCAAATTTTTTGAAAGTACAAAAACATTTCAATAAGGAGAGAACTCAAATGAAAGATTTATTTGTGAAACGTTTAGCATGAAAATAAAAGTCTCCTGGTGGTCGGGCTGGAGAAATCTCGCTTGCTAATGAAGACCTTGGACCAGGTGAGGAGACCCAGAGCCCAGACGCTGATCCAGGATCGCATTAATCGAAGATGAAGTTGGTTCTAGTGTGATTGTGATTGGCTGTGAAGAAAGAGAGAGCTTCAGCTGTTGGCTCCCAGATCATACCAATTGATGATGTGGGGAGTGACGATGAGGAAGTAGATCTTCCTTATTGAAACTGAGCCAGAGCTTCACAACCTCAGTTATGACTCAAAACATCTTAGAGGGTCTCCGTGAGAAATAAGAGGGGCTGGGGTCCTGATTACTAAAGTTTCATATGAGGGAAGAGAGCTGGACCAACTACTTGACACAGGGGGGAGGACAAACCACTCCTCAAGAAGTGACCGGAGACAACGTGGACCAACTTATGGTCGTGAGACAGACTCAACACAACGGAGATGCATCCCAGATGGAGAGGAAATTTGGGGTAAGAAGTAAGTGCGCCCACCTTCCTAATGACTAGATGGTGGCAGAAGACCACCGTACGACGGCATCACCAGAATGTCACCAGTCCCTGCAACTTACATTAGATGAAATGCAGGTTGCAGTATGCGCTTTCCGGGCTTCCACGTTCAAAAGTCTCATGTTCACGTGTCAATACGTGAGTTTTTAGGCTCGTTTTTGCCTTTGAACACCAATTAAACTTTGACCAATCAGGGACTCAGCTATGACTGTCTCAAACGGGCTGACAGCTGGTTCCACCTGCACCAGGTTTAGTAGTTCAGACAGGAGCTAATCACAGATGAAAGTCCACAAAGCTAAATCAGGGTCAGACTGGCAGAGGTCAATCACCATTATGGGATCATCCAAGAAGAGAGTCCAGGCGAGGGTCAGGGCAGGCAGCAGACAATCAGAGATAAAGCAGAAGATCAGGTCCAGATAGAAACACTGTATATACTTTCAAATGTTTTATTGTTTTTCTGCTGCCTTTATCATCTCACATTTACTGTAAAAGCAAAATGTTTTTGCTGATATGTCTGAAGTGATTCTTTTAGAACAAAGAGAAACATTTAACAAACCATTAAAGGGGAAGAACGCACTGCTGGGTTTCATTTGTTTTATTTGATTACCACGCAAAGGCTTCACCTCATTATTATCACTGAGGCTCACTTTGGTACCAATGACTCCGCTCTCATATGTAATCATCTGCCGGCTCGGGCCGCTCGCACGTCATGTACATTTCCTCTAATACGCCGGGGGAGTGTATCCGTCTGTGGTGTCTGCAGACATTCCTGAAGCTCTTTAGCTGGATTGTGGAGTGATAAATCCTCTGTATTGACCGGCGGAAACACGCAACCTTCACCACATCGACTCCTGTCATCATCTCTGCATTTCTATGCATTCTATTAAAACGTCCCTATAGACATGCAGTGTACTGCATATCTGAGGTTTACAGTAACAGCTTTTTGTGAACAGATTAGCCTCTTTGACCCACTCCGATGGAAATTTAACATGTTCTTGTGGCATTTGTCTGATGATAGAGAACATATATAAAGCTTAAAATTGTATTTGAAGCTTTATTTATGTATATTTTCCCCAGTGTGCCCCATTTGAATGAGCTTCTCTGCTCCATTCTGATGCATCCGCTCGTTTTCCTCGTCTGACCTGGTATCTAGATCAAAACTGCAATGTTACGACCATCGTCGTACTTGTTTTTTCTTTTTTACGCTGTGTACAAAGTAGGAGTTCTTTTTGTCTGTGTGTAGGTTCCTTATGTTCCATTTCAGGTTGTGGATTGGTGGACTGAAGATCTTGTGGCAGCTCAGGATTGGCCAGAGGAAGACGGATCCCAGCACTGGATGATGCCTTCATTGAGAGACTTAAGACTTGTGAAGAATTTATGTGAATTTAAGACTTTTTTGTTAGTTTTTGACCATTTTCTCCTGTTTTTGCTAGTTCAGGGAGACAGGTTAGACTTTGTCATTTATTTTCTTTTGTTTATTTTACAGGTTAGGTAGAGGGTTTGACATTCGAGTTCGTCCTGTTTTGTTTATTTATTTGGCCTGTTTTCACCCTGAGGTCAAAGGCTTAATTCGTTCTTTGGTTTGGTTTGTTATCTTTGATGAGGAGTAATAAAGTCTCTTAATGTCTTAATGTAGTCAGCCTCTAGTTTGGTTGTTTGGGGTTTTTCTGATTGACATTTGGTTTAGTTTTCTTATGTTCTGCCCTGCACCCCTAGACATACGGTGCATAACACGCAACTAGATAGTTCCAACATTTCTTGCCAATTGTCATGCATCAGAAAGGTTAAGTTGCGCTTTTGAGGGGCTGTAAGCTAGCGGCAGAGCATGTGAACAGAGAGCTCTCAGCAACTATAAAGAGAAGGGGGAACATGGATACTCCATGATAATGGTACCACCCAGAATTTACATGCAAATCACTGATAAACGACTGCTGCCCCAACCCCTGCAGACCAGTAACAGGTTGTGGCTCACTTGGTGCCCGGCGTGTTTGGTACCCCAGCTGGGCCCAGTTTGCACCCGCTACTGCGTCCAGTAACGGGTTAGGGTACTGGACGCATTCTTAGGACCAGTCCGCATCCGATACCGCTTGCCGACTCTTGATTTTAGGAACAGCGACGAGTTTGTAAATTTTGGATGGAGGGGTCCTTAACCTAACATCAGTATGAGGACTTGTGGGTGAGAACCTTGAAATCCTCCTTTTTAAATCTTCACAGGATGGGAATTTGATCTTGTATTTCAGTTTTTCAATCATTTTTTTTCAGAAAATCCATTCCACTCTTCTCAGACAGTAAACCTGCAGACGCTGGTCTTGGTGTGACCAGCATTTTTCAACTGTTCTGCAGCAATTATTTCATATTTACTGACCGATGACCTCTGAGGTTATAAGAACATCAGTCATGAATTCTCTAACAGAATTGATAATTTATAAAATATTTGAATGACTCTTGGGCGTTTAAATGATCCCCTGCTAATCCCTGAATTGGATTGGCTCCTCTATTTTGAATGAAGAGGTTAACCCTGCCTGACAACAGGCCTCATGAAGCAGTGGGGGGACACTCTGGTTTTTAAGAGCCTGAGATATTTTAAATTGCCTGCCACATGCCGCATGTGTGTGGTATTAATCTCAAGAAGCTCTCTAAAACGAAGTGTCACTGCTTATCCAGCAGAGTGACCCAAATATGAGGTTTTTTTTCCTTCTTCTGCACGGCAGTATGACTCACTGCTGTGACTATCGGTGTGAGAACATCTGTGAAGCCGGTGTACCTGACCCTCTACCTGAGTGTTCCACGCGTGTGGCAGAGAACACACGTGTCGCTCCACTCGTTCGACACCTTATAGCTCGTTAAATCAGACAAAAGCAGTTTAATTAATGTCATGTTTGGCTTTACAGTCAAACGCATCCTCGGGCATCTTTTGGAGTCTATTTTCATTCGGCTTCGGCATAACTGATCCTATTTTGAGGCTGTAAGTTCTGTCAGGGCTTGTCAGGAGGCTCTGTGTGGCAGCAGAGCGCCGCCTGACAGGATTTCCTTTTACAGGCAGACTTGGCTGCGAGGCAGCTTATTGTTGAGCTGCTGACATGCTGCTGTTATTGTGCGTCACACGCCTTGATATGGTTAGCCTTGACATTTCTCGTCCTCATTTGCTAGAAGACTCTCAGTGATCTAAAGTAGCGCATGATCGTCGTTTGCATCCGACTGGACGGAGAAAAAGCTTTTTAGTTTATACTATTATTTTCTAAAAATCAGGATTCCTAAACTTAATTCTTATTGTTATATATAGAAACAGAAACTACAATTCTCCATGGGGGTTTTATTTGTGTTTGTCATCGCTTCTCTGATGTTTTGAGCATTTACTCAACTAAAGTTGTGAAAAGGAAATAAAATAGATCAAATTGAGAAAGCCAGATGTTTGTCTTTATTGTCAAGAGATAATTGTCTGAATGAAGATAAAACAAATTACAAAATAAAACCCCCGCTTTGCACACCATCTGCACGACACCCTTTTAACACGCTTTTGTCTTTTTCCTCAATTTATTCTTGGTTTTCATGAAAGAATCAGGTTTGAACTAGGGATGTCCCGATCAGGTTTTTTTGGTCCCGATCCGATTCCGAGTCATTGGATTCTGTGGATTTGCAGATACCGAGTCCCGATCCGATACTTTTGTAACACATTCAAAACATGATCAAATTGAATAAACAGATTTGCGTTTTCCCTTATTTATATTTCATTAACCTTATTTTATCATTAATAACTTCAATAGAACATTTCTGTGAAGTCACTTTATTAGCCAAGCAAAAACAGAGCAAATATTAACAAGGAAAAATGAGTGATAATGTTAATGTTATATGAGTGATAATTAGTCACGTGATAAAGTTTAGAGACTTTAGCTTTAATATCTTTAGAGCAATTGAACATTTTTGACCAAATGTGATTCTTATCCTCGTTTATAATCTTTAAAATAAATTATGACTATTTTAGCATGAATTTGATGAGTGTTTACGACAAGCTCATATCATTATTAATTTTCTTTTTTTTATTTTTGTTTGTTTTTTAAGATTATGTGCTTCTTTTTAAGTTCTTAAGAAATTACATTTTTGGTTTAATTATCAGAGTAGTTAATTTTCTTCACTTTTATTTCTCTTTCAGTTAAATAAAACCGGCATATCAAAGGACAGCTCGGGTCCTAAGGAGTTAAATCACGGCGCTAGCATGTAGCAGTTAGCAGCTGCTGTTTAGCTATTTGTCTGCTGCACGAAGAGCTTAACATTAAAAAGAAACAAAACTGTCTTTTTCTGTTGAAATGCCTTTAGAGGTTGTTGTTTAGAGACACTAGCTGTCAGTTTAAAGCGTTTTCAAAAGAGTTATTGATCCAGGAAGTCTGAATCCGTGATTGGCTAGCTAGCTAGCTGTTTACATCAGTCTTCTGCTTGAAATGTTGCCGTTTTCTGCTGCGTTTTCCAGGAATAACATATGTGATCTGTTCGTGACATGCAGACCTTTAGTGGAGGATTTATCCGGAATAATAAACTTGAAATATAAAGTGCTGATCATAATAAGAATAAATGAAATATCCGATCCTGATCGGACAAAGGAGCCCGATTCCGATCGAGTCTTCAACCACGTGATCGGGCCCGATTTCCGATCACGTGATCGGATCGGGACATCCCTAGTTTAAACTAAAGTAAATATAAGAATATAATATTTTGTGTGCTCCAGACCATTATACTACCACCACTGTGCCTCAAAATGATGTTTTTGTTCACCTTTTGCAGATTTATTTATTTAATTTTTTATTGTGTTTGCTTGTCAAACGGCCTTCTTTGACTACATGAATCTTTGTTTTTGTTCTACAAGCTTGAACCTATTTTTTACGAAGGTTTGACCTTGCCAAAAAAGTGGATAAAATGCACATTTTTAGCCTTAAAACATCTAGAATCCAATGTGGCAAGTTTTGTTAAGATTGGAACACTCGATGAATGCTCTGTGTTTTCTGACTAAACTAAAACATTGTTATTTCAGCGAGAAAATTCAAAACCAAAGTTTTCAGGTCTGCATTTGTGAACCTTTTCCCTTTTAATCAGAAATAAGCCAGAGCATGGATGTGGTTTCATGTCAGAAAAACTCTTTTTTTTCCCTTTTTCTTCTAATTTAAAACAAATTATGACATATAGAAAAACAGTTATTTTTTTCAGTTGGTCATGGACAAAAAAACCTTATCACAATTTATTTAAATTGCTGGGATTTTGTAGCAGCAACTAATATTTTTAAGATTGTAATTTGCATTTTTATGATTTCTCTGACAAGTTATTGGCACTTGGTTTATATGAGCTTTTTGATTATTTCACCCATAAAGACACAATTCTGTTTGATTATTAATCCAGTATGAGTTAAGGTTGGTGACCGTTAAAGAAATGCTAAAAAAATAAAAATACTAAAGTTGTTTTTAAATATTTAAATTCAGTGTCTGGTTGTTCTCCATTGACGTAGTTAATCCCTGACGTTTTCTCTTAGTTTTAGTACACACGCGTACTTTGTTGACTTGTTTCATGACTTGATTATAAATATTCTTATAGTCCCGTGATGCATTTTTGAAAAAAATACTCAAAGAAAAGTTGTAATCAAAACAGACGTGTGAAACATTAAACCAAAGTTGTATTCATTTCTTTTTATTTAAAGCGTATAAACCTTTGTGTATGAGCAGACGTTCTATCATTTCCTCTAAGAAACCCTTCAGTTCTGTGCATTTTATCCATGCAGAACATGCTCAGTGCAGCGAGGGCGAGAACAAAAGGCTGAGTAACAATCAACATGCGAGATGGCGTTAATGACACCCGCCAGAAGGCAATCTGATTTCCATACGGCGCAGGTGAGCAGCCAAAACAAAACACAATTTGCAAATCAGTAACTGAATGCAAACAAGAAACAATGAAGATCCCGGCAGAGGATGAATCTGTATTTATTGTTTGTTATGACAAATAGCAGCAATGACTGGCTTTAATTACCAGACTCAACCCTGACTTGTTTATTCAATTGTTTATTCAATTCAGCAGTGGACTCGACACCTCGGTAACGTTTGCAGATTTATACATTTAAACATTTAGTCTACATTTTTAGAACAATGAAACCAGCATCTATAAAAATAAAAGTTAGATTGTGTCTTAATGCTTGAAGTAAATACATTATAGATCCATAAATAAGTTTATTTTTTCATTAATGGTTACATTTAATAACAGGTTCGTGATGTGTTTAACACAGACATGGATGGAAAACTGTTCAAATTTAACTTTTTTACTAAAAAAATAACAAAATGGGGCAAAATAATGTAATTTTTTATTCTTTTCAATATTGATTTTAACAAAAGTTGGGCGTATTGATCCGAGTATTGGGAGGATCGACACCAAGGTGAAGTATTACATGAAGTACTACATGATGAGATCAATACTTTTAATACTTCCGTTGCAGTTTTTCTTCCTTATTGTTTTATCTTTGGTTTTATGCTTTTATGTAACTCTCTACTTTTAACTGTAAATGTTTTAATTATTGTTTTTACTGTTCGTTGAACTTTTAATGTAAAGCGCCTTGTTGCCATTTGAAGGTGCTAAATAAATTAATTAAACTTAAACTTATGGCAGATTTTTTGTTGCATTTTTTTATATTTATTACAGTGTTGTTTTGGTTTATTTTTCCCCTATTGTAACTTTAACATTTTATTACCGATTTTTATTTATTATACATTTTGTGGTGCTTTATACTTACACTTTTACAACATTGTGGCTTATTTTAAATTTTGTATTAGTTACTGTTTTATTATTATTATTATTTATAGTTTGTGTTCAGTTCAGATTGTTATAATTAGTTAATAAACATTTTTATCTGCCAAAAGTCTGTGTCCTGTGTTTCATTATGTACTTATTTGAGAAAAAAAAAAGTGTAATAAATGATTTAAAGGCAAAAATATCAATGATTCTAGCCAATACTAACAAGATATTTTCTCCATTGTGGGATCAATAAAGACTATTGTAATTTAGTGAAATATATTTTCTAAATCAATGTTTTATGACCCGATATGAGCCTGTGACGTCTTTTTAACATTAATTTAACAGGAAATTTCATAAATAAGAAAAAGAAAAATCTGTAATCAATACAAGAACAAATCATATTCACAGCAGAAATGTTAAACACACAATAAATGCTACATTCAAATTATTTTAAATAGTTGTGCACATCTCACTTCCGTATTGTTATTTCCAAGCTGACATACTTGGTTTTACTAAAACATCACTTCCAGAAGCTTCTCCATGTTGGAGACTTGATCAGAAATGATCCTGACAGTCTGAGTAATCCTCCTCCTAACATCAAAATAAGGCGTCCCCAGCCTCCGTACACCTGAGCGTGAGGTTCGTTCTGGACGTTTTAGCCGTCCCCGAGGGAGCGGGGAGCAGCAGTCGCAGCTGTGCTCCGAAGCCATTTAGTGGTTTAAGTCCCAAATCCAGCTCCGGATGCTGAGAGCCGAGCGGGGAGACGCCAAATCCCATCTCTGTGTGACCTGACACAGAGATGGTAGAGCCCGTCCCGTCGCCTCACAGCTTCAGCGCAGAAGTTTCCAAAGCCACTGAGATGGGATCAGTCATCCTAGAAGAGCTAAACACTGTCGTACTTTAAAAGGAAAAAAACACAAACAAATCCAGGATTTAAGAAAAGTTGATTTCAATAAAATACTACGAGAAATTAACCTTTAACTTATTTTACTATTCTGTGATGAGACTTTACAGACCGACACGCCTCCATGTATCAGCAGATTCCAGGATCGATGAAGATTTTTGGGGTTTCCAAAGCAAATTTAAGCACTTTTATTCCAAATGGGATTTCCTGTTTTTGCATGATTTTATGTCCAGTGTGTGAATAAAACATGGAAAAATGATCAAATCAAATTAGTGCCACACAGGTGAGGCTGTGCTAATTAAAATGACACCGGCTGAGCATGACAGTACTCCTTAAAAATGAAAAAAAAACAGGGCAAAACTGAGGTTTAGCTTCCCAAAAGGGTTAATGTCTTTTAATTGAAAAGTGTGTTTTTAGGTGTTTTTACACCGGTTTAAACTCATCACTATGTGGTCCGATTTGAACCTTTAACAACAGAGCTTTGGACGATGGTCAATTCCACAGGTGGGAGCAGTCGCATTCTTACACGCTAGGAATTGTTTGTTTAAAACTTGACATCAGTCAGCAGAGCTCGCCAACTCCCTACGCGTTCAACCGGGCGGCCCGGTTACCATTGGGACCCAAAACCACTGAGTCCCCACCTAAAACCAATGCAGGCAAACGCAGATGGGGCCACCGTGGAGGGCAAACCTACCTGTGGCCCACCAATTCAGCCCAAAGGTGAACCATAAGTCCCCTAGGCGGCCGCCTGACTCTCATAATCTGCATTTATGACAGCGGCATGAAACTTGGCTCCAGTGTTGATGTTCTCTGTATTACTTTTGCCCCTTAACTGTTTACCCAATTAACGTAATTCGAGGTTCTCTGCGGAGTGAATGAATGACCGGAGCCCCAACCATACAGGAACCTCATCGTAGAGAGGTTGCACAGCTGCCTGCACTTTATTTAATTATTATTGAGTAGTATTTCAGCTGCACTGTTTGAGCGTTTATAGTCGTGTTTCAAGTTTTTGTTTGAGTTTTTCTTTCCTCTTTTCTGGTGTTTTTTTTTAGGAACCTGCCTGAGTTTTCCTGCCTCTGGATTCCCGTGACTCCTGCACGTACGTCAGCCTCGAACCGATTTAATATTCCCCCAAAAGACGGCCTCTTTGCGAGATTCTGAAGGGTTTTAGTGAGGCTTAACATTTTTGTCTTTCACAATCTGACTTCGTAATGACATCTGAGACTCTGCAACGACCATCTGTCCAGTAAATTTGAGACTAATGAAGCCAAAATCCTCCAGTCACTATAAAAAAAAAAACTTTATTTGTTAAAACTGATGGGAATCGATTTATTTAAGGCACCTTTTTTGATATTTGTTTTTTGCAGGATCATCCTTTCACTTGAGGAATTTAATGGAGCGTTCTCTTTTATTTCTGTCTTCTGGGTTCAGTATAGTGTTCTACTTTATGATTTTACTGGTGTTTCTATGATCATATTGAGAAGCACTCTGTGGTTTTATTAGAAAAAGGTTTTCTATAAAACGTTTTTTATTTATAAAAGACGCTCAGAGAGAAAAAGAAACTCCACTCTGGTCAGCAGTTTTATTAAATTTATAGGATTATTGTCTCATTCAGGATCTCCTTAGAATGCATCCCATTACTGGAATGAAAGAGATCATCATTTCAATAAATAGTCTGTTTTATTTATAAATAATACAGAGAACATTTTCACTTTGAACAACGGTGGCTTCTTTCAAACTGCTTTTTTACAAAAAATATAATTTATTCTTAAAAAGAACAATAGATTTAATGATTTCTGAACTTTTAAGTGTGTAAATCTGATTCGTCTCCTTTAAAACCTAAACACATTTTGTCTTCCCACTTCTGCCCTCCAGTTTTTCCCTTAACCGGCGTGCACTAACATTATTAACCTTCGCACTTCCTCCATAAACATTCCCTAAAATCCGTTTCTGAGGCCCATGCAGTTTAGCTGAAAGGTCGAAGGTCGTCTTCCTGAGTTTGTAATGAGGCTAATTGTGATTCTGCAGCCTGACTGGAACCAGAGAAGCCATGAATCATTCTCAGGCTTTTCTTTAAACTTTTTTGGGTTACTAAACACAGTGCTTACATTCTTAATTGTTAATATGATTAATAAAAAAAATTAAATATAAAAAACGGCTTTTGCAAATGGCCTCATTGATATATATGGACTCTAGATGGATGAGAACAATAACATTCTCATCAAGTATTGTGATTTTTTGTCATTTTATTTTACTTTAATTGCACCACAAGTGGGTAGAAATTTTACAAAAAAAAAAAAAAAAAAGATCTCAATAGAAAAATTGAATAGACTGGTTAGGGCGGAGCTAATGTTGAAACCCGTTGATTGGTGGAAGGAGAACGTGCAGAGAACGCATCTGTATTCCTCTTTGCCGCCATTTCAAACAACATGAAAAGCTTTTTATATACTGAGTAACAAATGAACTGCTGGATGACTTCCATTGCCGTGGAGAGACAGAAAGTTTTATAAAATAGGTTTAAAACTGGAATTAAAAATAATCTTACAACTTTCTAGTGTTTTTATTTTTTTAAAATCCATAAAATTTAGATTACGGATGATCACGATCAAAAATTTTTATAAAACAATCTGTACAGGAGACAGAATGGATGGGATTGATTGACAATAGCAGGGGTGAAAGTAAGCCGGAACGGTCCGGAGCGGCGTTCCGGTAAATGATTTGAAGACGGAACGGCGTTCCGGCTGGAGAGATCAGCTGTGCGGCCAGTTTTCACTATATAACACATGACAGAAGCCGCGGCCGTTCTTATGGAAGAAAAATAAGAAAACTGACATTGGAGCTGAGAACAGGCAGCGCTTTATTTGGATGTTTGCATTGTTTTTTGCGGCGCATCAGACAGTTACTGGAACCCCCCCCCCCTCTCTCTCTCTCCTGGTCTGCGCTCTCTTGCGTGCGCCAAGTCTGGCTTGCGCGTCCCGAGCGCTGCGGACCCCCGACTTTCTGAACAGCAGGCGCACCAGAGAACTGCAGCTCTGCAGCAGATGATACTAATAATAAATAATTAAATTATTTAAATGAAAAAGTAAACAAAAAAGATGCAGAGAAAAGTGAATCAGATTTTTTAGAGGAAGATCCAAAAGTGAGAATGACGATGTGCAGAACAAATCTTCTAAAGGAGAGGATGAAGAAGAGAAAAGGAGAGATGGAAGTTGAATGGAAAATGCCATTGAGACACCAGGTCCATCAATCACAGATGAATTTTCTATGTTGCCAGATTATTCTTCAATCTGGACAACTGACAATATGATCTGTTTAAAGTCCCCTTCCAAAAAAAAAGAAAAACTATTTTTTGAGTTTTTAACATGCCTGTGTGTCATTATTCTTCTGAAAGAGAACAAATGTAATCATTTTGTTTTTGCATTTCCTTTTAATCTCTGTTAATCAAACTGTCACAGACAGACTGTGTGAATGAATGATGTTCTTTCCATCACAACAGCTCTGCTGCACATGCACTAAACCCTCATCTGGTCCGGCTAGCGTGTCTAGTTCAGGTTCTGGAGAAGAGAAGATGCTATCTTCACATTGACTGCAGTCAAATCAGTCGCCGTTCACATTTCTGTGCTCCAATCAGCCGTCACTGGATTTTTGGTGTGAGTTTCATCCAATACTTACAGTAGCAGGACTGAGAACGCTGGAAAATCTCCACCAGACTCCACGGAGCTTCTTGATGTGACCACGGAAATGTGAACGGCGGCTCATTTGACTGCAGCTGTAAAGGATCTGTGAAAGTTCGGTCCATGAAGTTCTTCCTTGTCCGAACTGATGTCCAGCTCAAAACAAAACTGCTAGACATTATTGTGGTGCAGCGGTGAAGACTCAGAGCCACCATAATCAGACAGGGGAGGGTCCAAGACGAGCAGGTCAGCTTCGCTCAGCTCTAGAAGCCACGCCCCCACAGAGGAGTTTTCACAGACCAACATTAAAAAATTACTTTTTAAGACATTAAGGGTCTGGTTAAAAACAACATAAACATAAATAAAACACTACTTTTATTTTTTAAAATAAAAGTAAAAATTACCATATCGGGACTTGAAAAGTAAAGGTATTGGCTGTGTGGGTGTGTTTGTGTTTGTGGGGTGTGTGTGTGTGGGGGGGGGGGGGGGCATAGTACCGGCATAACAAAAAATCTACTTTCACCCCTGGACAATAGTCAACAGCCAATCAGGGAGCAGAATACTCTTCACTGCAAAAAAAAAAAAAAAAAAAAATGCAGGGAAAATGGTGATATAGAAGAAGGACAACTGTATTTTAAACTTTAACAAAATACACCATCAAACATGCAGCAAACAACTGTATCTTAGCTGTAGCATGTATGAATACATTGCAGGTTCTCAAATTAAACAAGTGAAAGAAACCAAGTTTGTAGGAGTGATCATAGACGATAAAACAAGCTTGAAATCTCATATCAACTACATAAAAACTAAAATAGCAAAAACAATTGCACTGTTATATAAGGTTAAATGGTCACTAGACGAAAAATCATTATACCTCATATATAATTCACTGATTGTACCATACTGCATATAAATTTGGGGAAATGCTAACAAGAAATCAATAAATTCAATAAGAATCATTACTGGGAGTAAGTATCTGGATCCATCTACACCTCTGTTTATAAAGCTAAAACTACTGAAATTTAAAGACTTAGTAAATAATTCCATATTAAAACTTATGTACAGAGCACATCACAGAAGTTTACCACATAACATACAAAAGAAGTTTGAAAAAAAAAAAAGAGCAATTATAACCTAAAAGGGCATGAAATTTTTAAAACCAATAAATTTAGAACCAAAACGAAGGAAAAAAGTGTTTCAGTGCAGGGTATTAGATTATGGGATACCTTAGAAAAATCTATAAAATAATCTCATTCAATTATTACTTTTAAAGAAAACTGAAAAAACAAATGCTCACATCATATGAATCAAACAGCCATTAAAAACGGTAAAAACGGGCTTAATGCTTAATGGGAAAGGAAGGAAAAAGAGAAAGGGAAGGGAAAAAAAAGGAAACTATTACTACTTTTTTCCTTACTATTTTTGGTGTTTGTTTCTCTTACTACTTGCTTATTCTGTTGCATAATTTTGTTGACTGAAATTATTTACTGATTTGGTTAAATGGAGCAGAGATAATAAGTTTTCTTCTTTCTGTCCCTTTTCATTTTTTCAAAAACCAAGATTACTGTAAAACTCCTTGTGTGTGCTTTGAAAATGAAATAAATAAAATAAATGAAAAATGAAATACATGTAAAATAAATGATATTACCTGTCAGTTTATGGACTTGCACATTTATGTTGTTTGTCATCATCCTGGATTTTAGCTAAAATTTGTTTTATTGGATCCAAAACCACATTTTAATCCTTTAAGACTCACTCGACTGAAAATTGTGTTTTTTAATGCTGGTGTAGCATTTTTCTCATAATTGAGGACATACTTATAAGAATTTAAGATTAAAACTGCATTTCTAGGTATTTTTTTTATTCGAATTGTGACGATCAGGTCAAATGAAAATTAGTAGATTGAAAAAGCCCAAGTTAGTGACTCTTATTTTCTGCTTCAGACAAATATTTTCATTAACAAATTCATTTTTCAGGTCTGATCTGGATGAAAACCGTACGACTGAATAGCTCTGTTGTTCTTTTTGCCATGCTAATATTAGCTTATATGAGGCGATCTAAGCTAGCAGAAGAGAATCTAATCAAAACCAAAATTAGCTTAACTTCAATACTTCTGTCCACAACCCAGAGGGGGAATTCTGATGAGCTGAATGTGCAGAAAATGTCTCAAAACAATTGATTTTTGCTAAAAACTGCAAAATACTATTGGGAACAATTCCAGAATACAAAAAATAATGATGTTTAATAGCAAAAAAATGACCTCAATCGTTTTGAAAAGACTAGAAACAAATAATTGCATCTGTTGACTCAAACAGAAGAAGACCAGGTATGTTTCCACCTTCTGAATACAGACACCCCCTGTTCTACATGGACTCATCCCAAACAGGGACGTCAGGGTCCGCTGGAAGTCTTCCTTTCTGGATGATTCGTTCCGTAATTTGAGCCAAATTCAGTCCCGACTTGGTGATGCAGGCAGTAAAAAAGGGACTTTAATCTCATTGACTATGACCTCATGTGTGGTTGAACGAGAAACTGAGCGTGCAAACACAGGTAATGTTCCCTGACAGATATTATAGCCGTAAGATGAATCTGCCCAGCAGGAAGGAGCCGCTGTTGTGGAGGCTCAGCTGATGCATGGATTGAATTTTAAGCAGCGTTCGAGTGCAAACCCAGACAATCTGCCCTTTGTCTAATTTGGTCAATGGATTGATTTGTTTGCAACAATTAATCTCCGTGTGAGATCATTAGGAAAGCAAGGAGCATTTTCAGTGGAGATAGGACAGCGATCCACTTCCACGGCTTTGGATTTCCTGGATTTCTATTTTTTTTTCTTTGTGGGGCAGAAGGTGTCGGAGTGGAGGGTTCAGAGGAAGGCCATACAGCTGTGAGGAGCCCGGGGCCAAACGTAGCCTTCTTCTGGACCATCTGTCTGACACGTTCAGCTGCACACCAGTCAAAGCTTTCATTCCAGAATCCACATCTGCAGCTGCAATCAGTGTCTCGTTACTGTCTTAAACCTAAATAAAATCTATATATGTAAATATTTATTTGTTGTAAAATTACAAATTATTCATTTTAAGAGAACTTTCTCCTCAAATATTTTACCTTTTCATGACTTTGATTTAATGTCTGCAATAAATTAACGAAGAAAATGATGAGGACTTCAATAATTAAATAGCCAATTAGGAAAAATACAAGAAAAACAGATGTCTGAGTTTGTTAATTTCTCATTGTGACTTAATGACAACATGTTTAAATTATGACTTAAGAAATTGCTAGATTGTAAAAAAAAAAAAAAAAATTGCATTTGAATATTTTTGTTTACAGTTTTGAGTATCAAGTATTTATTGCAATGTTTTTACATATTTGCATAAATCTGTTTGTTGACAGAGGAAAACAACTGTTTGATTGGCCTCAACACCTTATAAGAATAATAATAAGCAGAAGCATTTACTGTCATTGTAACAGTACAAGTTCATTACAACAAAACTTTTTTTTTTTTGTTTTGTTTTTTTTTACTGAATCAACTTAAATATGGCAAAACCAGGACGACGACGACGACGACGACGACGACGACGACGACGACGACGACAACCCAGTGCAGCAACAATAATATTAAGAATATTAAGAATAAGAATATTAAACTTATTTTAAGCATTATTCACCTGTTTTAAGAATATTTAGCTCTTATTTTGAGCATTATTCACCTATTTTAAGAATATTAAACTCTTATTTTGAGCATTATTCACCTATTTTGAGAATATTAAACTTATTTTAAGCATTATTCACCTATTTTAAGAATATTAAACTCTTATTTTAAGCATTATTCACCTATTTTAAGAATATTAAACTCTTATTTTGAGCATTATTCACCTATTTTAAGAATATTAAATTTATTTTAAGCATTGTTCACCTATTTTAAGAATATTAAGCTCTTATTTTAAGCATTATTCACCTATTTTAAGAATATTAAACTTATTTTAAGCATTATTCACCTATTTTAAGAATATTAAGCTCTTATTTTGAGCATTATTCACCTATTTTAAAAATATTAAACTTATTTTAAGCATTATTCACCTGTTTTAAGAATATTAAGCTTATTTTAAGCATTATTCACCTATTTTGAGAATATTAAGCTCTTATTTTAAGCATTATTCACCTATTTTAAGAATATTAAACTTATTTTAAGCATTATTCACCTATTTTAAGAATATTAAGCTCTTATTTTGAGTATTATTCACCTATTTAAAAATATTAAACTTATTTTAAGCATTATTCACCTATTTTAAGAATATTAAGCTCTCATTTTAAGCATTATTCACCTATTTTAAGAATATTAAACTTATTTTAAGCATTATTCACCTATTTTAAGAATATTAAACTCTTATTTTAAGCATTATTCACCTATTTTAAGAATATTAAGCTCTTATTTTAAGCATTATTCACCTGTTTTAAGAATATTAAACTTTTATTTTGAGCATTATTCACCTATTTTAAGAATATTAAGCTCTTATTTTGAGCATTATTCACCTATTTTAAAAATATTAAACTTATTTTAAGCATTATTCACCTGTTTTAAGAATATTAAGCTTATTTTAAGCATTATTCACCTATTTTGAGAATATTAAGCTCTTATTTTAAGCATTATTCACCTATTTTAAGAATATTAAACTTATTTTAAGCATTATTCACCTATTTTAAGAATATTAAGCTCTTATTTTGAGTATTATTCACCTATTTTAAGAATATTAAACTCTTATTTTAAGCATTATTCACCTATTTTAAGAATATTAAGCTCTTATTTTAAGCATTATTCACCTGTTTTAAGAATATTAAACTTTTATTTTGAGCATTATTCACCTATTTTAAGAATATTAAGCTCTTATTTTAAACATTATTTACCTATTTTAAGAATATTAAGCTCTTATTTTGAGCATTATTCACCTATTTTAAGAAAATTAAACTCTTATTTTAAGCATTATTCACCTATTTTAAGAATATTAATCTCTTATTTTAAGCATTATTCACCTATTTTAAGAATATTAAACTCTTATTTTAAGAATTATTCACCTATTTTAAGAATATTAAACTCTTATTTCAAGCATTATTCACCTATTTTAAGAATATTAAGCTCTTATTTTAAGCATTATTCACCTATTTTAAGAATGTTAAACTCTTATTTTAAGAATTATTCACCTATTTTAAGAATATTAAGCTCTTATTTTAAGCATTATTCACATATTTTAAGAATATTAAACTCTTATTTTAAGCATTATTCACCTATTTTAAGAATATTAAACTCTTATTTTAAGCATTATTCACCTATTTTAAGAATATTAAGATCTTATTTTAAGCATTATTCACTTATTTTAGGACACAATAGTGTCCTAAAATAAGTGAATAATGCTTAAAATAAGCTTTTATAGCTCATTTCATAATATAATTTAGTCTTAAATGGGCAACTCAAAACAAACGTGTTTTAAGAAATCTTACCAAGTCAAAATCTAGTTCCATTGGCTGATTTTTTCAAGTAAAACAAGTAAAATATGTCTTGTTTTAAGTATTTTATTTACTTGTTTTGAGAAGGGCATTTTTTCCAGTGTAGTCTGAACCGTTGACAAAAGGCAGAATGGATCCATGCTTTTATTTATTCCAAATTCTGACCTTACCATCTGAATGTTGCAGCAGAATTGGAAATTCATCAGAGTTTGTTCTCTCTGTTATCATTCTCTGTAAACCTCAGAGATGGTTGTGAGTGCAAATCCCAGCCTGTCTGACACCAACAACCAGAGTTGCTTCAATCCCCGTTCTGATGCTCCGTCTGAACTGCAGAAGATCCTCCTGACCATTTCTCCAAGCCCAAGCATGGCTGTTGCTGGATGTATGATGTCATGTGAAAGCGTGACTGACCAGCACAGGCTGATAGGTTTCCCAGCATTCACAGCACCGATTTTACAGTGTATTGTTTTCTTGTTTTCTCGCAGACACTTTTTAAATCACCGCGCTGGTAAATTGAATTACATGGAGTCGCAGGATGAGTTTCTCTCTCCAGACTCTAATCCAGGGGGCTCACCGTTATAGAACAATTTGTTCTTGTTTTTCTCACTTCAGAGTTTTTCACTCCAGTTTTCATCTTCCTTTAAGTATTTTTTACTTGAAGTTTACTCCATTACAGCTTTAGTCGGCCTTCTATCAAAAAAGTCACTTTTCTTCTTTTTTTGGCCAAAGAAAAATTTTTCTTTTTGGGTTTTTTTTGCATAATTTAAACAATATCAGATCATATTTTTAAAGTGTGGTTAATGCTTCTTTCTTAAAGTTTATATTTAGTTTATAGAAAATTATAAAAACTCCTAATCATAGATTTTTTTGGTCCAGGTTTTGTGTTTTATTTTAGAATTACATGCTAATAAAACAAATATGTTCCATTTATTTAATAAGTTCAAAGAACTACACATGAAATTCTCCAAGCCTCTGATAGAATGCTAAATTAGTCAGGTTTTGAAGTCCGGAGTGTCATTAATGTGGGCATATTAATCTCCACTTCTGCCTTGGATCTAATGCTCAGCAGAAGATCCAATAGATTGCTCTCCATTATGATAACTGACTTATAATTTGACACTACTGGCTTCTCATTTAGCAGCGGCACCTCATCGGTTTCTAGTTTCAGCTGGGATTTAACCTCCAGGTCCAAACTGGGATCATTTTAATCCCAACTTTATCTTCCTTTTTAATTGTTTTCATCATTTTTTCATTCATTTATTAAACGGTTTAGAAACTTACCTGTAAAGGTTTGTCGGTTAAAGACTCCACCCCCGTGCAAAAGTTCATAATTAAGTGTATGATCCACCACATTTTTGATAAATTAAATGAACATTACATTTATTTTATTTTCTATCAGTGCCTTAAATAAAAACAAACGTACCATCTCCTGGTATGTCTTCATGTTTATTCATGTTTTTCTGTCCCTTCGTCTAACTGGGTTAGTTTGGGGTAAAAGCCGGAGCAGCAGAGAGAGCTGTGGGGTGAATACTGATCACAGGTGGTGATGCTACAGACAGAGCTTTCCTTTTATTTCACATTCATCCTGTTGAAGCTCACTTGAAATCAGAAATTAAAAAAACCCCTCAATTTTTAAGGAAACCTTTGTTATGAAGAGCTGTAAAGTAAAGCTAACGTCAGAACTGTGAATTAGATTAAAAAGATATTCTTGTTTTTAGGTCATATTCCTCTGAAGTAGTAGTATGTCTTGTCTGACTTTCCCCTGACTTGAGGACATGGATTACCCATAGTCCTATTTTTTAAGTCTAGCTGGGACAGATCTGGTATCAGTAACTGAACCAAGTGAGTCGTCAAGAGAAACTAAATGAAGACAAGTCAACATTGTTTTGCCACTAAATGGCTCTATTACTGTTAAAGGTTGCCGACCCCCGGCTTAGACTGTTGCCCCCGGATAAGAAGATGGAAGGATAAAATGAACCAATATGAACTGTGAATCGGATCAGCATCTACCGATTAGGATATGACTCAGATTGTTGTTAAAATATATCTCAACTTCCCTAATTAAACAGTTACCAGGGGGGTGCAGGTTGTCCTTCACCTCTCATCCCTTTATCGCCTGTAAGGCTGAGCGAGAAGCTGTATCGATGTGTGAAACTCGATTGTTGTCACATCTGATCTAACACAGAGTTACAGAAAGTCGTCTTTTTTTTTTTCCCCTTTTACTGATGTTAACTTCTAGAGCAGGGGTGGGCAAACTTTTTGATTTGTGGGCCAGAAAGGGTTTTAAAATTTGGCATAAGGGCAAGACAAGGAGCAGATCATAAACTAAAAAGATAATATAGAATTTAGAGAAAAACCTGCTTCAATTTGGATTAAAATTCACATATATTCATTTAAAAACAGAAAATTTGGGAATTTTAATTTCTAAATTTTGATTTTTGTTCTCTTTTTGGTGATCCAATGGGTTGATGTTCTTCAGAGGAGAATGCGAACTCAAAGAAATCCGAAAAATCACCTTCTAACTCAGAAAAACAGAGAAACAACACCATTCATGAGAAGAAACCAGAAATACAATGAAAATAAAACAATAATTAGGATTTTTGATTCAATGTGTTTTAATTTGGAGGGCCAGATTAAGTAGTTTAGGGGGCCGCATGTGGCCCCCGGGCCGTAGTTTGCCCACCCCTGTTCTAGAGCAACCCGCGGCTCCAGAGCCACATGTGGCTCTTTTATCTCTACATAGTGGCTCTCTGGCTGAAGAAAAATTAAAAAAAAGTAAATTAAAAAAAAAAAAAAAATGGAGATTAACTATTATTTTAGCAACATACTAATGTGTTACCTACTGGAGTTTTTTAGGCTAATTTCGTATTTTAGCTTCTATTTTAGCAGTTTATTCTCTCTCATGTGCCACCATATACATAATAAACCAACCATAAATAATAAAACAAAACACTGCAACACATGTACGAAGGGAGCATGATGAGGTCTTATTATTCATGCCCCTTTACCAAAAACAGAAAATAGGCTATTCAGGTCACATACATTTACATTATGACTTGTGTTTTTAACACAACTTATAGTTTTCAAATATTATACAATCTTTTTAATAACAGAATTGTGTGCGATTTTTTTATTTCAGTATTCAAAGAATTCCACTCTTTTACTCCAATAAACACAAAATCTCTTGGTCTTAATGATGTTCTTACAAAGGGTAAATAAGTCTCCTTTCCTTCTATTATTACAATCAGTTATCAGTTTAAATTTCCCACGGATACGTTCTGGAAGTAATCTGTTTTTGACCTTCCACATTGTCACCACTGTATTTAACTTTACAAGATCTAGAAATTTCAGAGTTTTGGATTCGACAAAGAGATCACACTGCAAAAAGTGAAATCTAAGTGAGATTAAATATCTTAAAACAAGCACATGCATGCTTATTTTTTAATGGTAAGATTATTTTATTCATTTAGCAGTTTTTGTGCCAGATAATTTTCTCTTATTTTAAAAGTTTTTGCACTTGTTTATCTCAATCAGAGATTAAAGCTTGTTAATAAGATTTTATTAGCTATTATGAGTAAAAACACACTTCAAACTAGAATCTCAATAGTTACAACAGTAACATCATGATACACAACTGTAATTTCTTGTTTCAAGCAGAGTAGTTTAACAAATTAAATTTTGGTTTTTAACATCTGATATAAACTTTGTGGAACTGACCTTTTACATTAATACGTATTTTTAATATACTGTGTGGCTTTTGAGTCATGACTCTAAAGAATTATGAATATTCTCGGGTTTAAAATGTTCATAACATGTAAGTTACCCCCATTTTATCATATGGTACGTTCCAATCGAAATGCGCCAAAAAAAAGAAAAAGAAATTGGGTGACGTTTTTTTTTCTGTATCTCAAGAACCTAACTAGCTAACCAGTTGCATCTTGGAAGTTTGTTCCTTTACAAGTCCACCACATTCCCTGTGCCATGGATGGAGATGACCGGGTTTTTTTTTAAAGTATGGATCCAACAACTACACTGTACCAAGAGGTAATGTGGATTTTTGCAGTATTAGTGAAATGACATATTAGCTAAGGTATGGCATGCTAGCTAAGTGGAAGTTTTACTTGCTTACATCGTTAATTTGGGCTATTGATCGTTAATAAGTATAGATTAACAACCACATTTAGTGTATCAAACAGAAAGGCAGTTATCTAAGTTTAACTTTAGCTTTTATCTATGGGAGACAAAGTCTGCTAGCTTATAATGGATTTCTCATAGGCGGCTAATGCTAACGCTGTTCGACCTAACACATTGCGCTACATGGCTAGATGGTTAATAATACTCAGATAGCATGCATTTTTCAAGCTATTTAACTAAATACATTGCAAAGTAACCATTTGTGGTCTAAAATGCAGTTTTTTTCTCATAATTTCTTCTTCTTCTGGAATAAAATGTAATGCTATCAGGATCGGATATTTCATTTATTCTTATTATGATCAGCGATTTATATTTCAAGCTTGTTATTTTGGATGAATCCTCAAGTCTGCATGTCATGAACAGATCACAAAATGTTATTCCCGGAAAACACAGCAGAAAACGGCAGCAGTTCAAGCAGAAGACTGATGTAAACAGCTAGCTAAATAGCTAGCTAGTCGATCACGGATTCAGACTTCCGGGATCAATAACACTTTTGAAAACGCTTTAAACTGACAGCTAGTTTTTCTAAACAACAACCTCTAAAGACAGAGTTTTGTTTATATTATAATATATAATATATATATATATATATATATATAGATATATAGATATATTTTTTTTTTTTGCAAAAATCAAAATTTGCAAAGTATGTTTAGACTGATCATATGAATGAATCAATGAATACTTGGCAAACTTTAGTTTTAACTTTTAGTTTTTAGTTAATCTTTCTCTCCCATGCGTTTAGCATTTCACCTTTAACTTCTGACATTTAAAATGGAAAACTCCTTTTACTATTGGCTGGCAAGTAAATCTTTAAAAAATGTAAACATATCATCCAACCACTGACTCCACTTGCAGGTGTCAGTGAGATTGTTGATATGTAATAGAAAAAAATGAAACCAACAATTTTTTGTTAGATTTTTTTTTTTAAGTTTTTATTTGAGCAATTGTACATTTTTTTAAGATGTGCTAAAGCCAAAACCTGTAAAGGCTTGTGAAGGGCAGGTGAGGTAGTTGGCTGCTCGGGAAGAACCCTGGTTCTCTGAAACATAAGTGAGGTATCTAACTATAGGACACGCCCCATATACGCTGTCCCCAGAAGCCTTTTTCACATCACGCCAGTCCTTACTGACCGACAGGAAGTGACGTCCACTCTAGAAGGAGGGACTTCCTACTTTTATAAGAGTGGGACGTCACCTTTTCGTGGGACCAAGTTATTTCTGAGTTGTTTGGAGATTCTGAACCGCTCTTAGTCTGACTCGTCACCTAGAATCCATCTGTCATAAGACACCATACCACGGGTATTAGCCCTGGACAGATGAGCTTCAAGGATCACTCGAGCACTCAAACCCCTCCACCACGATAAGGTGGCGGTTGACGGAGGGGAAATTTTTTTTTTTTTTTGGTGTGTGTTTCCTACTTTCATCTAAAGTCTTATTTTTTTTTTTTTTTTTTTTTTTTGGTGTGTATTTTCTATTTTCATCTAAAGTCTTTTACCCCTACTCTCTAATTTCTTTTTTTGTGTGTGTGTGTATTTTCTATTTTCATCTAAAGTCTTTTACCCCTACACTCTAATTTTTTTTTTTTTTTGGTGTGTATTTTCTATTTTCATCTAAAGTCTTTACCCCTACACTCTAATTTTTTTTTTTTTTTTGTGTATTTTCTATTTTCATCTAAAGTCTTTTACCCCTACTCTCTAATTTATTTTTTTTTGTGTGTATTTTCTATTTTCATCTAAAGTCTTTTACCCCTACACTCTAATTTTTTTTTTTTTTTTGGTGTGTATTTTCTATTTTCATCTAAAGTCTTTTACCCCTACACTCTAATTTATTTTTTTTGTGTGTATTTTCTATTTTCATCTAAAGTCTTTTACACCTACTCTCTATTTTTTTTTTTTTTTGGGGGCGTGTGTTTTCTACTTGCATCTGAAGTCTTTTGCCCCAGCTCTCTAATTTCAACTAATAGTAATCCTAAATTATATGTCCTACCATAAGAGATGTTTTTGTCCTAATTAACTAATTTGAACTAATAGGAGAAATACCTATTAGTGTATGGAAGTCTTCAGTCCTCCACAACATCGCTAGGAACTGAAATCCTCTTCTGCAGGTCAAAAACTTCAGCACGAAGATGACCGTTTTCAGCTTCCACCTTGTCAGTTTCTGCTTTTAGATCATCACAGTCAGTCTCCAATATCTGACGTTGCTGCAGAAGGCTGACCAGTCCGTTTCTTTCCTCCTTGAGGGTCTTTGTTTCCTCTCGGAGGCGCTCCACATAATCCAGCATAGAGTTGTATTGAACAGCCAGTTCAACGACTTCTTCTTGCTGCTGTCTTAGATGTGAAACCTTTTTCTGAAGCTTCTCTCTCTTTTCTTCAAGCTGGGACTTCTCTTCTGAGATTCGGTTATATTCGGCTTTAACCTCCTTTAGATCCCTATTTTTCTTCTGAAGATCTTGGATTTTCGCCTCTAAAAAAAAACAATTGCTGCTTGATTTGAACCGATACCTGCAGGTCCTGGAGTTGGTTCTGGAGAAGGTCGTGGTCTTCCTTTGCCTTCAGATTTTTCTCCTTCGCCTTTGTAACTCTGTCCTCAACATCGTTCAAATTTGAAAGCTTGTTCTGCAGGTCAGCAACTGCAATATGAAGATGACCATTTTCAGCTTCCACTTGTCGTTTTCTCTCCTTTAGATCATTACAGTCAGTCTCTCAATATATGACGTTGCTGCAGAGGCTAACCAGTCCATTTCTTCCTCCTTTTGCGGTCTTTGTTTCCTCTTGAAGTTGCTCCACATTATCCAGCATAGAGTTGTAGTGAACAGCCAGTTCAACTACTTCTTCTTGCTGCTGTTTCAGATGTGAAACCTTTTTCTGAAGCTTCTCTCTCTTTTCTTCAAGCTTGGACTTCTCTTCCATTGCCTTCAGATTTTTCTCCTTCGCCTTTGTAACTCTGTCCTCAACATCGTTCAAATCTGAAAGCTTGTTCTGCAGGTCAGCAACTTCAATTTGAAGATGACCGTTTCAGCAGCTTCTTACCTTGTCAGTTTCAGCTTTTAGATCATACAGTCAGTCTCCAATACATCTTTGCTGCAGAAGGTCAACCAGTCCGTTTCTTTCCTTGAGAGGTCTTTGTTTCCTCTTGAAGTTGCTCCACATTATCCAGCATAGAGTTGTATTGAACACAGCAGTTCAACACGACTCTTCTGCTGCTGTTTCAGATGTGAAACTTTTTTCTGAAGCTCCTCCCTCTTTTCTTCAAGCTGAGCCTTCTCTTCTGAGATTTGGTTATATTTGGCTTTAACCTCCTTTAGATCCCTATTTTTCTTTAAGATCTGTTCGTTGATTTCCGCTCTAAAAACAACTGAATGTTCTGGTTGTCTGAACCTGACTGACCTGCAAGTCCTGGAGTTCCTTCTGGAGAAAGGTGTGGTCCTTTCTTTCGCCTTCAGATTTCTCCTCGCCTTTGTAACTCTGTCCTCAACATCGTTCAAATTTGAAAGCTTTTTCTGAAGGTTAGCAACTTCAATATGAAGATGACTGTTTTCAGCTTCCACTTTGTCAGTTTCAGCTTTTAGATCATTACAGTCAGTCTCCAATATCTGACGTTGCTGCAGAAGGCTAACCAGCCCGTTTCTTTCCTCCTTGAGGTTAATTGTTTCCTCTTGAAGTTGTCCCACTTTGTCCATCATGGTGTTGCATTGAGCAGCCAGTTCAACTACTTCTCGTTTCTCCTCATTCATACGTGAAACCTCCTTCTGAAGCTGCTCTCTATTTTCTTTAAGCTGGGACTTCTCTTCAGAGAGTCTGCGACATGCAGCTTTAACACCATCCAGAAGCTCCTTATTTGTCTCCTGGAGATCTTGGACTTGGCTCAGGAGAAGGTCGTGTTCGTTCTTTGCCTTCAAGTTTGCTGCTGTGAGCGCGTTGGTTTCTTCTTGAAGCAGTTCCAGTCGTCTCTTTTCCTCCTCATGATGAACAACAAGCTGACGAGTCTCCTCGTTCTGCTTCGTCTCATCCAAAATCTCTTTCTCCAGCTGAGCTTTCAACTCTATGAGGTGGTACGACTCTTCTATCATTGAGTCATATTCCTCCTCCATCCTTTTCCGTTCCTCATTTTGTTTTCTCAACTCCTGGAGGTTTTGCCTTAGTTCCTCAGTTTGTTGTGACAAGGCCTGGAATTGATCAAACTCGTTTCTCAATACCAGTTCCAGGTGTAGTTTGCGTTCAATCTTTTTCTGGAGATTCTTCCGTTCAGATCGGAGAGTTTCACTCTCTTGTTCCAAACGGTTTTGCTCAGCCTTGAAGCCAGAAATTTCTTCTTTCATTGCTCGCAGTTGTTGAAGTTTGGCCTCAAGTCCGGCCGTTACTGTTCTCAGTTCTTCATTACTTTCTGAGAACTGAGACTTTCTCATCCTCTCTTCTTCATACATTTTTTCCACGTGGATCAGCTGCTCCACGTCCACTCTCAGAGCCTCCACCTGCTTCACCAGTCTTTTGTTTTCCTTCAAAGCAGCTTTCCGTGATTTTTTCATGTCTTCGTATGAAGCGTCTAAATCTTTCCTTGTCCGTAGTTCCTTGGACAGAGCCTCGGCGTGTTTGCTCAAAGTGTCGTTTTGCTGCAGAATCTCTCTGTGATGTTGTCCATTTCTTCAATGGAAACATCCATCTGAAATTCTTCCACGTGTGACATTTCGAATTAACTTTTTGTTTTGAAATCTCAAAAAGTTAAATGTACGCTGAGTATGTTTTTTCAGAAAATGTGAGTTTCTTGTCGATCCCTTGCTTGTTGTTTCTGGTAGAGCCTTTGCTTTTTATGCTGTGTAAAATCACTTTGCTTCCCTGCATTTAAGAAAATTGAAAATGTCAAATGATGTCATCACTCAGTGACGATGTCACTGATGACATCATCACTCAGTGACTATGTTACACAGGGGGGATTCCCCCTGTGTGATGATGTCATCATCACACAGGGGGATTCCCCCTGTGTAACATCACACAGGGGGAATCCCCCCTGGATGCCTGGCCGGGGCAGCTTCCTGCATGTCTTCCTCTGTCCTGTCGTCTCCTTCTCTGGCTCTTCTGCTCGTGGCTTTAAAACGTCCAAAATGCAGCTCCGCCCTGTCCCACACCTGTGTCTCATCAGTTTGTTTTGTGAGGCGTTCACTGGCCGTCAGAGTCACAGGATGGGAAGGAACCAGAACCAAAGACTAATAAAATTAACAAATAAAACGTATTCAAACATTAAAATCCACCCTGTGACAAAAAACAAAAGAAAAGTAGTGAGCATTGTGTCCAAATGACCTTTAAAATCCAGAGCTCTATATAGTTTTTGGGTAGTTAGGAGGGAATTCTGACACAACCACTGTGTGATGGTGTGACAGTTTGATGATAACAAATTATCTTTTTTCTTTTTTGTCTCTGTCAGCATCTGACCAAACAGAGTCTCTCGTTTCAAACAGGCTTTATTTATCCCCAACATGAGGATAAATAATGATGTTCAGCTATGCAGAGGTCACAATCATCCTCAAAAATGATTCATCAAGGTAGGAAACATAAAGATGCCACTATTGTCCCACATGGATCTTTTTTTTAACAGAGCTGTTTGATAATTTGACCCTTTGACCCTTTCCAGGCCTGAGGAGGTCGACAGTTTTGTTTCTGGTGTCATTGGACAGCTCTTTGGTCTTGGCAATGTTCGTAGTTGGAGTCTTACTGGAGTGTTAACATGTCTTTATGCAGCTAACTGAGTATGGTCTCTTGGTCCTTTATGATTTATAATTCTCATCACTTTTTTCTGCAGTAAAATTAATCTATTAGTATGACTTTTACAAGTGTTCCCCCACACCTCATTACAATAAAAAAGATATGGAACAATTAAAGAATTATATAATATATATAGGGCATCTTTATCAAGAATGTGTTTTACTTTATATAAAATACCAATGCTTTTGCCTATTTTTTCTGCTTATATAATCAATGTGGGAGTTTATTATCAAGAACCACTCCTAAGAATTTTATTTCTGAAACATTTTGAATTACAGCTTTATGAATTTTAACATTTCTACTTCCATCATAATATCTTGTTCCGAAAATCATACATTTAGTCTTTTACCAATTTAAAACTAGTTTATTGATATCCAACCATCTTTGTAAAATAACCAATTCCTTTTCCATGTTTGTAATAACTAATTCTAAATCATTCCCAGAACTGTAAATTGTTGTGTCATCAGCAAATAACACAAATTTAATCTCTTTTGAGATTTCATAGATATCATTAATAAATAATATAAAAAAGTTTTGGTCCGATTACCAAACCTTGTGGAATTCCAGACAATACCATTTCACATTTTGATTTTGAATTATTAATTTGAACGTATAGTTGTCTGTTTTCAAGATAACTTTCCAACCATTTAAATGCAACACCTCTTATGCACTAATTTCCCTAACAAAATATCCTGATTTACTGTATCAAATGCTTTTTGTAAATCGAGAAATAAACTGACCATAAAATGCTTCTCATCAATTTCATCCAGAATCTCGTCTGCTAGGTGAATGAGTGCAGTAGACGTAGATCTGCCAGTTCTGAATCCATATTGATTTTCAAAAAGTAAAATTATTTTTTTCAAGAAACGCATCCAATTTCTGTGTGAACCATTTTGTCTATTAGTTTTGAAAATTGTGAGAGTACAGACACTGGTCTGTAATTATTAAAAACATGCTCATCATTTTGTTTAAATATTGGAATTATCTTGGCCACTTTCATTTTTTGAGGAAAAGTTCCGGTTCTAAAAGAAAGATTAAGAATGTATGTTGAGAATACAGTCTATTGTCTTTTTACTATAATCATATCTAGTCCATCACAGTCTACTTAAGTTTTATTTTTATATTTTCTAACAATTGATAAAACATCATAGTCTGTGATTTCATCAATATAAATGGAATTTAATATGTTCTTTTAGAAACATGCTAACGTTTTTAGCATTTTATGCTAATTTGGAGTTTCGCTGATATTTTAGTTAAATGATAATGTTTTCAACTAATTTTTTATCTACTGAATTTTTTTTTTTTTTGATAATTTACAATTTAGCTTCTATTTTAGCAACATGCTAACATTTTTGAATAACTTAGTTTTCTGAGGAATGTTAGGCTATTTTTGAGTTCAGCTAGTAGTAATTAAGCAAAAATCTAGTTTTTTTTTTGGTAGATTTGGCCTATAATTAGTTTTTTATGCTAATTTGGAGTTTAACTAATATTTTAGCAACATAAAATTTTTGGCTGATTTAATTTACAGAGAAATGTTATGCTAATTTGAAGTTCAGCTAGCTAGCTTTTTTGCTAAAAACGTTAAAAAAATATCTTTTTGAGAGATGCTAGTTTCTTTTTATATATTTTTTTTCTTTTGTTCATCCCTAAAATAGACATTATTCACATTTATTAAAAATAAATGAATAAATAAATAAGGTTATGAACGCAAATCCAAATTTCTTAAAGGCTGATGTTAGTCTTGGTTTTGATCCTTAAAGGTTGCCGGCCTCTGTTCTGGAGTAAATGAGCCAGAGGAGAAATGTCAGCACAAGTTTAAAAAAGCTTGGGACTAAATTCAAAAGAGTTAATATAATTCAGATACAAAAATACAAAGAGCGATAAAGCTGCACCTTTTGTACCTCTCTATTGTTTGTCCTCTGCCTGTCCTCTTTGTTTTACTCTCTTCATCCATATCTCTCTTTCACTGCTTGATTTAGAAGTAGAGGTCCCGCATTAACTTGAGTTAGAACCCAATTTCGTTCTTCCTTTCTCACCCGGAGTGTTTATTTCATCCACAGACCACGTCTTTCCCTTCCACAGTTTTACTCGTGGCAAAACAAGCTGACCACAAATAGTAGAAAGTAATTGGAAATAGAGAAATGATCCAGTAATAAACAAGTATCCAATTAAAGCTCAGATGATCTAGAAAAATCAGCACGCTGATATAAAGTTTGGCGTTTTTCTCCCTCAGATTAAAGTTTACATAGATACATAGATATACATCTGATAGACCAGAGAGGTCTAGTACAAATCTGGATATCTAGTAGAAGACTTTCCCACAGCCAATCATGTTGCGCTCAAATCCAGTTTTGATGATCTATTTGGGTAGTTTCTTCACACTGATCGCATAATAGAAATCTACTGTAGATGTATATTAGCTTTAAAGGGGCCATACCATTAAAAAAAAAATTAAATTTAAGTATGCTGTTCATTCCTCGCGGTATTTTGATCCGTTTACGCATTTCTGAGTAATCCTGTAAAAACTCGTGCTGATGTCACAAGGTGAGAACCGGGTTTGCTCCGCCCTCATCTCCAAAAGCTCTGCCGCTCCTAAATAACACACACCTTTCTGAACAGGTTTTTATAAAGTTGACCTTCTGCAGGTTTTTAATTAAAATACAGACGAGAAAAGATCAAATTAAATCAACCGTATAACAAACTTTCATTGAAGGAGACGATTCCGAACTCTCTCCGTCACTTTCAGCGCTCCGTGGATGAAATTCCCTCAGGTGTAAACGCTGGTGACATTCGTTAATGCAAAAAGTTCCAAAGGTTATAAAAGCGTGTCGCATTATGAGCGTGTCTTTGAACTGAGGGAGACAAAGTGTTGGTCGTCACCTCCGTGTGTTGACATCCAGCTTGACAGCGCCGGTCCGGCTCTGAGCACGCGTGAGCGCCGTGACCGGCAGGGACAGAGGTTCCGGTTCCTCTTTTAATCTGCTTTGACGCAGTGTTAGCAGCGCTTTGGATCATCATCCGTCTGCGCCGCCGCAGGCTCGCACTCTCACACGTGACAAACTGAGGTTTGTCAACCAAAACAACTTTACAGACCCCAGGTAAGGAAAGAGGCTTTTATGAACTTTAGTTCCACGTTTACAGATGTTCTGCTCTGTTTTCTGCTTGATAAAGCTCCTCCAGCTTCCAGTAATGTGATATTCCTACATCTGTAATGCTGCTCGGGTACGTCTGACTGTTGCTTTAAGCTCTGAGATCATCTGAGAAACCGAAATGAACTATTTTAGCATCACACCTCTAAACGCATCCCATACTTTCCAACATCACAGTCTTTTATGTCGTCTTCTGTCTTATTAAAAGATAATGAACATACAAAATGTCCTGTTCGCTGTAATAAAAGATAAAAAAAAGTAGCATTATTCTACACTTGTGTAAGGAAAGAAAAGAAATGAATCTTCATTCGCTGGTTTGGCTCCTTGAAAAAGAAAGAAAATGTTCTGATCTGAATGATCTCAAGTAGCATTTGAAGACAGAAAAAAAGCATTTTGCTTAAAAAAGGAACAGTTTTTACCTAATTACTGAGTCAGGATGATTATCTGTGTCAGGACAAAGAAGAGTTGAGAAGTTAGCACCATAGAGAGAGAGAGAGAGCAGCAAAGAAAAGAGGGATGAAGCTCACAATATTAGATTTAAAAAATCAACTCCATTAATATAAAACAAAATTTTTAGTTTTTTCTGTAACGTTTTCTTTCAAACATGATCCACTAAAACTAATGCTTGTTCCCAAGAATAAATGCAAATAAAATACTACGATTTAAGATAATTTTTCTTAACCAGACAACATAAAAAACAATCAAACTGATTCTAAAAATCAATACAGAGTCATTAAATAACATGAAAATGAATAAAGGGTGTTTTAACAACTTCATTGCAGGATTTTTCTGATATTTAAAGACATCTAAACAAGTTCAAATGTGCATTTTTGAGTATTTACTTATTGAAATAGTTGGGAAGGTGAAAACATTCCCCACTGATCTGATGTAGAGAAATAGATCCATGAACGTCTTCTCTCATGAGTGTCATCTGGTTCCAATTGTACGGCTAGATAGCTCCGATATCATCCGCCATTTTTGTTTCTAGGTTGGTGCGTGAGGGGCTGTAAGCTAGCTGGAGAAAGTGTAATGGATGATATGGATGAATTTAACTCAAAAGTTAAATTAATACAGAGGTACACTGTAAAAAGTGAAACATTGGATCAATTAATAAAAATATTGTAATTTGTTACATTTAAAAATGTTACTTTTTAAGGAAAGTATTTTTAAGTTAACCATTAACTCAAATTTTTAACTTGATAAAAATGTCTAACTCAGGATTCTGCAACGTGTGGCTCTTTGGCTAAATATTATTTATATATATAAAATAATAGTATTTTTTAAATAAAGATTAGTTAAGTGTATACATTTATGGCTGAAGTGCTCCTGGAAATGATTTAAAGATGTAAAGATTTTTACATTACTGATGACATGGAGAGGTCTGATTTACTCTACGTTTCCTCCAGAATACACAGATTTTAAATACCAAGAAAAAATTTGGTTAAAAGTCGGATATTTTATGAGTTTAAAACGCGTATTATCTTATACTGTCCAGAGCTCCACTTCTATGATCCAGTATGGCACATTGGGTCTTTTATTTTGAAAGGTAATCATACGAGCTTCTTTCAAATCTAAAAAAAATAATTTCACATTTTGAGAAAATGCTAGTTTGTTTTATATTTCTGTTTTTATTTATGCCAGAAAAAGAAACATAATTCTTGACAGCAGTATCAATCAGTTCATATTCTGATGTTTTCCAAATGTTTTTTTACTGATAAAGGTTTCAGACCTCTGGTCTAACTAATATCCTTATGAAGGTATTTTGAGTTTGGCTAATAATCAACATAAAAAAACGTTGTGAACACTTTTAAAATAGATCAAAAGATGATCAAAGTGGGATTTTAAAATATTAGAAGCTCTAGAAAAGTTCACATCAAGAATGTTCTATTAAAAATGAAGATAACAGGCTCCTCCCTCTGCAGTAGCCACTCTTCTGCGGCGCTCCGATCTTCTGGAGTCACGCCGCTTCGATCATCTTTTGATCTAATAACATCAGAAAACCTTGAAAACTGCTTTAGAAAAAGTTTTTGAATAGATTTGAAAAATCAAACTTCATTAAATTGAGAAAGCAGAACTATTTGTGAGGTTAAGATCTACTTTATGGATTTTAGAATCGCTTTTGATTAAGCTGATAAAGTAAACTTCACTAATTAAACATTCAGATCAAAACCACTCAGAGGTGAATATGTTTGACTAAAGGAGCATTTTTTTACCAGCAGGAACTCACAGGAGCCTCCATGTATTGAGCTGCTTTCAAACCGGCCCGATCTTCGACTCCTGTTATAAATGAACAAATATATAAATAAATGTCTTACTTATCCGTGCTGAAGGGAGCAGACGGAGGAGATGGAGGCGGATGCGGGGCAGGGTTATTTATGGCACATGACTGGAACCAGCCATTGTTCTCTTAGTGCCAACAGAGTTTCAGATTCTCGGCCAAACAGATGGTTTAAGGAAGAACGGGAAAAGCGGAGTGAGAAAAGGTCGTTAGGGTTAAAAACAGGTGAAACCCAAACGTTTAATCAGAGAATTGATGTTATAATTATGTTTTAGAGTCATGAAGAACAGGATGGACTTTCTCATGCGATGACGGCACCAGAACCGTTTGGATCTTTTGAAACGTTCTGGAGACGTCACAGGATGACGCGGAGAGCTGCCGGATCCCGCGATCACTCCGAGCTCATCCCAGCAAGGAAGAGTCCATGTAAACGTACTAGGGCTGTAACGAGTATCCGGGTGCTCGGGTATTCGCGATCTGCTCCCGAAAATCCGAGCATGAATATTCGCGACGTCCAAGATCGCTGATCTGCGATCTTTATAAATATAGTAAATTGTAGTAAAATATGATCAGAATATTATCTGGTATTGATGTATTTTTCTTCTGGAATTCAGATTAATGTATTATTTTAAGTTTACGAACTAAAACAAAGCCGAAAGAGCCGCTGTAGTAACCGAGAGTAAACAAATCTTAGTTGCAGAGGAACTTCCGGTTTTCAAAGTAAAACTAGCGAGAGTTTTTTTCCGTTCAAAAACTGAGACTGAAGTTCTGTTCAGTGACATAACTTCTGAAACAATGAATTAGCTTTAACATCTGAGCTTTATCTCAGTGTTTACATTCTTTTGGTTATGGTAACTCTTCAACAGTTCAAGCAATTAACGAAACTCCATTTTATTCTGAAAGGCGGATGTAAACAACGTGAATCAGATGATTCTGCTGCGGAGGGAAAAAATACTTTTTTCACACGGGTTGTACACCGAAAAATATTGAAGAACTTTGAGGATAAAAAAAATGTGGGAAACATTTTTAAGTTTTGTTGTTAAATGATCCAAAACGGCAGTAATTTTTATCCTCTTTATGTTGTTTATGTTACTGCTGAACTTAACCAGAAGGCTGACAAAAAAAAAAAAGTTTAAAATGACAAAATTTCTTTCTATCTGAATCTTTTTGGGTTTTTTAAAATCAATGTTGTTGATTCTGATCTATTGCTCTAATTAAATGTATAAATGTTGGTGCTTATTACAAATAATTTCAATTTTCCTCCATCTAGTAAATATTCTCATAGCAATAAACATTATATTAAAAAGTAAGAATCGTGGTTCGATTCGTGAATCGTTGAGCTTGATTCGTGAATCATATCGGATCACCACCTGAGCAACAATCCACAGCCCTAAAACGCACACGTATGACCGTTTTGGACCTCCACGTTCACATGGCATTTCTCCAGTCTTTACATCCGTTTTCTGGCGGTTGATATGGGACATGATCAAATTAATTTTTTTTTTTTTTTTTTGGTACGTTTGCCTTTTTTAATTACTTGATAAACATAAAAACAGAATTAGGACAATATTTTCAATTAAATGAAAAATAGTTTATTAAAACAAAAACTTCTTGACATTAAGTAAAAAGTTTTCACACGTGTTGAAGTAAACATAAACGTTCATAACCGTGACGATTGACCCTCTTGTCATGGGAATCATACGTTTACGTTTCATCCTTTGGTTCTTCACTACATGAAGATGGTTTCACAATTAAATATGTCTAACCTTTGTGCACAGCTTTGTCCATATTAGATATGGCGCTTACGTTCCCATCCTAAGTTTCTGATTAAAGTTGTTTGTATGACTCTATAAAAATACGAATGTCCTTCATCACAGGCGGAGCTCTGCAGACCTCTCCTCCATGCGTGCAAGACGTGGACTTTTCTCTGCTCCGTTTTAACAAACATTCTTAAAACCGTTTGACAACATTTCTTTTTTCCATCGGATCCGACTGTTTTTCCACCACACTCTCATCAGTCAGGATGCAGAATTACAATCTTCTGCTGTGAAGTTCAGACAAGCTTTCGCTCACTTTGACTGAAGCTCCGCCCACTCACGGCCTCACCCATTTGTTAATGAACCACTGAAAAAGGCAAAATGATTGGCTAAAACTGTAATGCAATTCTAATCTTTTTTTTAAATGGACAAGTTGCCACCCCCAAAAAGTGCCACAACCACCAGTTATTTACTTTTAAGAATCTATTTTTACTCATACTTTATACATCAAATATAATATGTAATGATGATTTATGGACTTGATGTCTTTTTTTTACAACTTAAAACCTTCACGTCATACATTGCCAGTTTGCAAAGTGCCATTAAATGAAGGAATATTTTTGGAGATAATTGGACATAGACATGAAGGTGTTTGTCAGCTTTCAGACACTTTCCGTCCCGTTTCAGATTGTGCAGCTGCAGCCACATCTTCAGCCCCAGAGGCTTTTAGGAAAGAGCTTTTTTGATTGGCTACAAGTGGAAATTCAAACTCCAAACAGTCCTTGAGACTTGGGTGGCACTTATTGGGGCCTTCAGTGCTTGTAGAATTGAGATGAATGAAATAAAGAGAGAGGACTTTTTTTTTGTTTTGTTTAAAAAAAAAAAATAAAAATTTAGTGGAGATGGAAAATGAATCAAACCCAACCAACACCTGAACAATAGGACACTACTTCTTCAGGTAAATCTGTGGCCCTTCTTGAGGTGATCTATTGTGATCACAGCTCAAGATTTAATTAGACATGTGACTAATCATTTTGTTTAGATTTTTACTTTTGGTTGGTTTTTGTCTAATCACATCAATTTCAATCACTCACAAAAAAAATGATTTTCTGGTTTTGACTTTGTTTAAAAAATCCAACAATGTGGAAATCCAAAAATTCAATTTTTTCAAAAATAAAAAAAAAATCAAAAATCCAGAAATTCAATGTTTTTGTTCATTTAGTTTGATTTCAAAAGATTGTTTGTGATTGCATTCCATGTCTGTACAACATCAGACGCGGCACTCTGTCACTATAAATGTGGATGTTATATACGCCATTATAAACCCTGAAGTTCTTAAGCTTTTAAGTTTATATATTATGTTTTTTACTTGTATCTCAATTCTGCTGTAACTTATATCTTTTCATGATGAACACATTTGTAGATTTAGAGTCTTTTAGCAGCAATATTAAACTATTAAAGCACAGAGAAATATTAAAGTTCTTATTTTTCAGGTTTTGTTATATAAAATTGGTTCTACACACTAAAAGGTAAATACTTTTTAAAATGTTACTACGCAGTTTTGTTGTTTCCTCTGGTGTTTTCACAGCATTT
The DNA here is from genome assembly GCA_003999625.1 of Oryzias javanicus. Lineage (NCBI taxonomy): Eukaryota > Metazoa > Chordata > Actinopteri > Beloniformes > Adrianichthyidae > Oryzias > Oryzias javanicus. The sequence goes on from CM012446.1 coordinate 3,913,565, forward strand.
ATTCAACAGGGTCATATAATCTATCATTTCTAGAGTAAAATGAAAGACTCCCTATTTTAGAGAATTTGGCAACAGCTAGTTAGTGTTTTTAAAAACCTTTTATACCAATGATGCAAAATAAATTGGAATTAAAAGTCTTGTTGATCAACAAAGCCTATTAGTGGATGAAACTCAAAATAAGAAGGAAGTTTAAAGAAAAATCACATTGATACTGTATGAGTATCCTATAGAAAACTCTTTATTAACCCCACAGAAAGGGACACAGAGGGTCTTTAAATGTTTAGAGAGTTTGGTCCTTTGAGAAATTAGAGGATTTGGAGGAAAAATTACAGCAAAAACAAGAAGAGAGCGACTAATCTGAGCATTGTCTCTTCCAGCTGTGATAAATAAACGTTTGGATTTGGGTTTCCCCGACTCGAGTTGGTTGTTCCCATTAAATCATCTTGAGGTCCGGGTACTCGACAGCCAGCACGTAAAAAAAAAAAAAAAAAAAAAAAAGAGTTTGGAACACCGAAAATGTCAAAAAGTGAGGTGGTGGGGGCGCCAAACCACACATCCACGTATATAAAAAGTTGCTACAATGAGACAAACAAATGGAAGAGACCAAACAAAGAGACTTTAAAGACAACCTGGGAAGAAAAAAAAAAAAAAGAGTTGGAAACACCGAAAACATCAAAAAGTGAGGTGGTGGGGGGCCCCGAACCACACATACACGTATATAAAAAGTTCTTAGGAAGCAACAATGAGACAAACAAAAGCAGCTGAACAGTGTTTGGATCAAATGGAAGAGACCAAACAAAGAGACTTTAAAGACAACCTGGGAAGAAAAAAAAAAAAAGAGTCTTAGCATGCTTGCAAGTGAACCCTGATGTGTTTGTTATATCAACATAAATTTACAAAAAATTGCCACTACCAAAATAATTTATTTTTTGTGGCTTGACAGTCAAATTATGTTCATTTAACAACTTAAGTACAAAGCCAACTATATAAAAAAGTACTTTTAAAAATGAGCCATTCTTTGTAGCTTTAATAATTTCCATGGCAGCGGTTGAAAAAGTGTTTTGTTTACATTAACAAGAGTAAAATTGAAACTTTTTTAAAATTGAAAGATTTTAAAGTCAACTTGCTGAATTATTTAGGCCACATGGTGGAGCAGAGTTTGGTGTTCTTGCCTTCCAGTAAAAAGTCTTCAGTTCAAGTCCCGGCTGGAGGACCAGAAACGATGCGACACGTTCACCCCGTACATGCACTGATCTTCTCCAGTGTCCTCCCATCATCCAAAAACCAGCTTGATAGTTTCATTTTAATACAAGTTGAAATGCCTAAAAAAGATTATGCCAGTTAAAATCCAGCGACGTTACCGTAACGTATATAAATCTGGTTAATTTACACTTGGATCATATAATGCTAGAATAACATAAAGATATAATGTTATACCAACATAACTGAATATTGATCATCTAGCACAAATGTTTATTGCTAAATGGACACGTTTGATTTAGATGGAAATACTTTCCATGATTTTATTCCCAACAAAGAATTTTTTTGAGTGCAGCAACAGAAAGCAGACAGACTGTTGAGTGGAAGGAGTGGAATCTGAGCGAATCAAAGTCTAGAAAACAAATGTAACATTGTGAAAATAAAAATTACCCGTTTGTTTACAAACAAGAATTGAGAAAGATCAGTTTATGGTGGTAAAATGAGCAACAGACTCAGTAGCTTTTCCTTCATATTTCATTTCCTTTTTGACATTATATTCTTCAGGTAGCGTAACTTTAAAAAAGGAAATAAAACCATTGGTTTCTTCTGTCCAATCAAAACTAGTGTCAAACTTAATAAAAATCCTGCAGGTCATCACTTTTGTCCTAAACTTCTATTATTTTTCATGATACACATTTGAAATAGATCAAACAATGATCGGAGTAAAATATTCAAAGCATTCCCAACGGTTTCTTAATTACGATGGAGCCAGAGGTGGAAGTTTATTAGAAATTCACCTCTGAGTTTTGGGCGGTACTGTTGCCATGGAGTAACCCCAACCCCACTTCCCATCACCCATGTGTTTACACCCTCACACCCCCAGACTTGTTTAAGTCTGATCCCAGATGCGTATTTTGATCTAATCAATGCAAATTTGCTCCAAACTTTGAGTTCGTTCAAAGAAAAAGTGTAAAACTTCAATCCAGGTGAAGGGTCGGGTTATGTCAGAGTTCGAGGAGGGGAAACCGATTCGGTGGACGGGCCGTCTCCGGGGGATTCTGAAACAAACATTTTTTTGTGAGGAGAGTGGCAGGGGGAAGTAATTCAGATTGACAGGAGATAGACGGGGAGAAATCTCAGCATCATATAGAAAATCCTGCGGCTTCATTGATTGAAAGATCCGTCTGTCTCTCCCAAACACACACAGACGGACACACACAGCCACACTGCAGATTATTTTTTTGTCTAGTTTGTGTCTTAGTGAGACTGTCAAAGTGTCAAAGTGATTACACGCTGACGGACTGACGGGCGGGTGTGTGTTTGTGTTTACGGCTTCCAATGATGCGTGTTATTGCAAGTGTGTAGTCGCATCTTAATGACGGTATTTCAAATCATTTAAGTGTCTTTAGGGTGAACAACAGATCAATCAGCCCAGCGGAGAGCTTAAAGGGCCACACGCTCATTCAGAAGAGGCACTTTTTGTGAAAATAGAGTTTTTTGTGTGTGTTTTCTCAAAAGTCGGGGATTTTATTTTGAATCATCATGTTAGTCCTTTAAATGAACCACATAAGCCGGGACATTACGGTCTGCATTCAGCCGGACCGGTTCATCTCACACTTCCTGCCTAAAAGTGAACCCATACGACCTTTACCATTTAGCTCATTGAACGTTTGTTTGTTTGTCTCCAAATGATTAGATGGATGCTAAGCAAATTAGTCGTGCGTAAAGATGGAAAAATAAGCGGGTTCTGGTGTTTCGTTTGGAAAATGAGTGTGGAGTTTTTCCAATTTTCTGTAACGGTCCAACTAGCAGAGAGAGGTTCAAGCAGACACTAAAGACCGATTTGCTTCAATTTCAAGTTGGGTTTTCTCAAATTTGACAAGGAAATATGTCAAATTGTCACCTCGGTGTCCGGTTTGACAAATCTGTTCGATGTTACTTGTAAAACTAAACTGCTTTTAATGAGTTTTATCCTGTAGTTTTATCCTAATCTGACATTACGACTACTGTAACTCTCTTTACTCTTTTAATCAAACATGTTCTTGAAAAATTTACAATTTGTCCAAAATTCCACAGCAAGTTTTTTACTGGAATCATTAAGAAAACTCTTGTAACTCCTGTGATTTCATGTTAAATTAAGAATAAAAAGTTTAATTGAAGCTTTTTTAGAGCCTTGCACAGACAAACCCCGCCCACATTTTTAATCTTTGACCTCCATACTCTCCTGATCATTCCTTTCAGTCCATTGTTGAGAGTCTTAAGTGTTTCTAAAATGCATCATTCTTCCCTTAAAGGAAGTTACTCTCTGACTGGAACCTTCTGTCGCTGCACCACAATGACTTAGTCAAGTGTTTTAAAGCTCAAGTTAATTTTTAAAAGCCGTCTTTTACTTGCGTTTTACTTAAAATGTCTCTGCATGTTTCATTGGGTTTACCTGCTTCAAGCAGCTTAGAACCTTTTATTTGATTTTATTCTGTTTCACATTGTTAAAAAAAGAGTTATATACTGACTCACTCAACCAGCTGTACAGTTTTAAACCAGATGAGGAAAACAAAGACGTTTGTGGTTCTATTAGTCTGCATCAGAATGGAGCAGAGAGCTTGTGGCCCCGCCCATTTCAGTTTCTGCATCATAAATCAGAGCTTTTTCAAACTGTATTTCCTTTTTATATATGTATAGATATATTCCATCACGAGAATAGTGTTACACTGAAGAAAAAAAGGGTATTTGGTTCAATTAACAAGAGTTCTGTAATTTTTTTTAATTTAAAATGATCAGTTTTCATCAAATTCAAGTTTTAATATTGATGGTTTTGTCAACTTAAAAATGTAATTTGATCAAAACTAAATTTTAACTCGAATCAAACTAATTATAGTGCCTGTGTATATTCACTTTTCTAAATCTAAAATCTAAAACAATTTAGATTGGAATGGGTCAAACAATAGCTTTTAGCCCCAGCGCCATCTTACCACCTTATAAGTTCATCTTCTTCTATGTTTTTATGTTAAGCACCTCGTGCTGTACGCATGTTGATGAAAGCTGCTCTATAAATAAAGTGATTCATTGATCAGAGTCGGGCAGGTGAGCCGTAAATCCCACCGAACGGGAAGCGGGTCCACAGCAGGTCAGGAAAAACAAATCCAAACGGCTTGGAGGTCAATTATCTGGCTCTGTAATTTATATTTGGAGTTATAGGTGAGGCCAATCATACTGATTACCTGACAGAAGGCAGGTAATTACACTGTGGAAATGGTGTCCACGTCTGGTTTGACAAAAAATTTACAGCCCTGCTTTCTGAGCAGGTGTGTCAGGGATTTCTAGTGTCGCTTCAGGTGATTCTAAAAGTTAAAAATAGTTTTTGGGTCTTAATTTTTCATAAAAATTCAGAGCTAAATATTAATTAAATTACAGTTTTTCTATCTGAAACTTCACATTGAACCAACACTACGACCTGCTGCTGTTCTGGAAATCTTGTTTGCAGGAAGCAAACAGACAGGAGAGGCATTTCAATGAAAGGCGCCATCTCGCCGACAGAAATCAGATGCGTCCGCCGCCGCCGCCGCAGCAGAACACAAATGGAAAATACCACGAGACGGCTTGTAATAAAGGCAGACTCTCTTGTTTTTCTCCCCTGAAATGATCTCATCGTGCCATCAAACAAGCGCATCAACACCTTATGACAGAAACAGGAATGGAGACTAAACGCAGAGAGGATGTTTGCAGATTCTAACAGATCCGCGACGCAGCGACTGCCGGAGACAATTACAACATCTGTTCCTGTGCATCTCATTCTGCTAGAATCTCCACGGGGCATCTGTCTGCCGTTCTATTCTACGAATGGGTTCAGCGCAGTTAGGAGGATATTTGATTACCGTTTTGTGTGAAACTGACCACCACAAACAGTGAAGTAAGAGAAGGAAGAACTAGGGAATCTATTTTACAAATTCATTATTTACATTTTGAAAAATTACGACAATTAGGGCAACTTTATGATTTTTTTATTTTTAAATTACGACTTTAAATCTCACAAATTTACGAGAAAAAAGTTCTAACTGCTAAATTACGTGAATAAAGTCATTTATTTATGACTTAGGCTAAATTTATGACTTGTTCTCTCATACATTTACGACATTTAACGTCTCAAATTTAAGAGATAAAAACTCATAAATTTACGAGATTAAAAATTGTAAATTTACGATAATTATAGTCGTAAATTAATGAGAAAAGAACCAAAATTGTCTGGAATAGACATGGATTTATTTCCAGATTGGTGTTATTTTTTTTTTTAGCTTTATTGAATACAAACATATTTACTTAACAATAAGACAAATGCATCTAAAGCAAAGCAATGACAATGTCATGCACAGAAAGGAGAATGTAAACGGTGTTTTGTACGCTCCCTCTCCAAATAAAACGGCCCGTTTCAACAGGAAACAACGAGAAATGACATCTGTTACATTTACACTGAAAACTCTGAAACTCTGCCTCGTCAGGCGGAAGTGTAATAGTCTTGTTATAGTTATTGATTTAAATTAAGGGAAACAGAAAATTTTTGACAAAAAGAAATATGTTTCAAATTGTTTTGGAAAATAATAATTAGTTTATTTATAATTTTAATAAATGGGAAAAGAGAAAATTATTTAATTCATTTTTCCATGAATAGACAATGACAGTCATTGATTCATCGGCAATCGACTAATCTGGTCTTGATGTAAAAAACAGCTTTATTAAAATTATATCAGATCTAATGGTAATATTTACTTGTCATTTTGAGTAATCGCCTTAATTTTACATTATTTTCATTCAACTTTCCTTAAAATATATAGTTCTGAGAGTTTTATTTTTTGATCGTTTTTCAATTGATTTTGTCTGAGCTCACGAAGGGGAGACGTGCTGCTTCCGTTGGTTCATTATTACATTGGACTTGGCTCAAGCAGCATCTGTCTCGTGTGATTCATTCGCTATTCCCCTTTTCAGGGGCGTAACAGAAGTGTCACAGAGTTGGAGTAAATTTACGAGATTAAAACTTTTTTTTTTATGCGGTAGCATAATTCTCTGTTGTACAAAATAAACCAAAACATTTAGAGAAATTCCAGTGCATAACTATCAAACCGACCATTTGTGCTGTAAACTTTTACTCTTGTCGATTCCTCAGATTTATAAAACATGAACGTAAAGTAAAACACAGAAACTCAACTATGTATTATTTATAAATCTCTTTAGTTTCCATATTAAAAAAACAAAGAACTTATATTTATGCTGGTTTGAGTAAATAAAGATGTTCAATCGTTTTTTCCAAAAAACAGGAGGAAGAAAGGGAATTAAATTAATAAAACAAGGGGTTTTCCTTTAAATATTTTCAATTTTTATTCTATTTATTTGGTTTTTAGCTGCCATGACAACAAAAGCCTGTGAGTTGACGATCGGTTTGAGAATCACCGAGAGAATTAAAGAACCAGATCAATGATTAAAGTCAATAGTCGCATTGATACGGACCAGAATCTTATCAATCCCTTCTCACAGATTCGATCGGTTTACAGCAGCACATTTGTTGTTGTAAAGATTGCGCTTCTCCATGTCGACACACGAGGATCTGAAAGCACCTTTGAAATCTTAAACAGGCAGATTATGGATTAAATTTAGAAAAAAAGCAGTCACTACCGCTGCCGGAAAGTCAAATTACTTTGCAAGGCAGCTAGATTAGGAAACGTAATCTGACAAAGTCTGCATCTTTGCAACCACAATAAAGTGTTTAGTGAATAAAATGCAGCATCTGTTTCTGCAAAACTCAAGAAACGCAAAATAAACATCTTAATTTGTCAGAAACCATCTGCGAAAACTGAAGCCCGACTTTTTCTGCACGTTAATCTAAAACTCCTGGAGCACGAGGAACACCCCCCCACACCTGAGATTGCTTAAAAAGAAATAAAAAAAAGCTGGTGAGTGATCGCATTTCCTCCATGTTGTGAAACACGTCTAAACTAATTGGAGAGGAGTTTCAGAAGACGAGGAGGAATGATGAGTTACATGAGGAATCTGGGCCGCATGCTGAGGCTGCTGATCTCTGGAACATGCGAGATGATGATGAGGAGAAGATGAAGCAACTGAAGAACAAATCAATCTATTATTTTAATTATTAAACGCTCCTCCTAAACTGAGCTGACTGCAACTATAAAACTATAAAGATGGTCTCTTTACACACGTAAAGTGAAAAAAATGTAAAAATGTAACATGATTATTATTTTATTACTGGAATGGTAGACATGTTCTAAACCTCACCGCAGCTTTCTTCTAAGTCTAACATCTAAACACAGTTTGATTAATAGCACAGAAAGTTACAGGTGACATTTAAAGCCAGAAACAGGAAGTCAGCGTTTTCTGACAGAATAAGGTGAAGATACTTAATGCAAACTCAACCAAAACGCTTCGATATGAGTTTACATGAAGTTCTGCTCTTGTTTATGCAGCAGCTGTGGAAAACAAAGAAGCATTTTAAGATCAATCAAGAAAGTTCTTTAAAGGAGGAAATCAGTAAAGATAGATTTGGAATCAGAGTATTCATAAAATTAAAAATAAGTTTAAAAAAATATACATTAGGTTCCTTCTAGTTGTACATGATGTTAAGTTTGTTGAAATGTTCCATTGTTTACATGTGTTATGCTAACGCTACGGTTACCAACACCATGCAACGGGAGGCAAGGATCAAAATGGCGCCACATGGCAACCTGTCAGAGTTGATTAAATCGTTAATTTAGGTCGCCATGCAGTCCTGTATAAATAACATGTAATATATAAGATGAAAACTGGTTGGACAAACTGTAAATAGGCAGTAAAAGTTATTCTCTATAGAAAAAAATGTCAATAAAAGTGTTAAGAATTGGATTAAAATGCATCAAACTTTAGGAAATTTAAAGTAGTTTGGTTTATTATTTTTTAAATTTATTTAATTATTATTACATGTGTGGTCAGGTGACGGCATAAGATGTACACATAAAATAAAATGAATGTTTTGTCTAATCAATTTCATTAAAAAAAAAATGTATATGATAGTAATCCTTTTAATCATCAAAAATGTCATGTATGTATTTCGTATTCAGTTATGGCGGCGGCTGCGAGGCGAGCCAGTGTCGATGGTTCAAACTGGGTCAAAGCCTTTTATACCAACAATATAACAATATAAGGCTTTATTCAATTCCATTACATGTTCTCACTTTCTTGTTAGCACATGTTGTGCATCGCATTAGTTTAATTTTAGTGTTTGGATCTGACATGAAGTTGTACGGCCGGCATCACGGCCTAAATGAAGACGGGACTCGTGAGCCTGTTTGTTCATCAGTTCATGCTAATAAAGTCCAGATTTTGTGCATTAATGGCAGATGTGATAAAAAAAAATAATAATTCAAAGTTAGACTTTCAAATCAAAGAGTGAAAGACTAAATAATGGAAGTAAATGAAACAACACATCTTCATTGAGACTTCTAAAACTAAAAGATGGAGAGAAAAGGAGACAGACTTAATTTACAAGTAAAGGTTAGACCAGAGTGAGAGTCACAGAACGTCTGAAGAAAATACCAGTTTATATCTTAAGAGTCAGCGACTCATTATCCAAAACTGGTTAAGTAAATTTCTCAACTCTCTTCTAAAAGAAATTATTGACAATCCCTTCTGATTTTACTTAAATATGACATGTAGAAATACCTAGATACATGGGGAGTGGACACAAAAAAAAAAAAAACTGCCATTCTGAAGACTTTTTTCCTGAAATAATCTCCAGGAATCTGTATTTTAGTCTTTAAATTCTCCAGGATGATCTGGACTCATAACAAGCAAACAGAGTTGAATGAAAAAGAGCTAACATATGTAAACATGTTTGATCCAAATCATTGTAACTAAACAAGAGAGAAACCTGAGCCCAGTGATGCTCGTTACGTGTTCCTGTTAACAAGACTGACATCCCACTAACTAGTCCCTGGTTTGCTGCAGCGAGTCTCCTGTGGCTGATTTAACTGGAGATGATGCTAAACAGGTTTTAGCTTGAGAAATCAAAAAGATGCTAAAATGGTAACAAAACATTTGCAGTGCTCACACAGCATAAGAAACAGGAATCGTGTTCGTGTGAAACTCACAGCTTTGTGGGTAAATCGGAAAATACGTTTTCAATATTTAACTTTTTTACCGACACGGAAAACGGTTTAAATTCACTTCAGATGAGAAGGATCACCCACCAAATATCAGAACGAGAGCCCAGATCCAGGAAAAAAAAACAAAGTCACAAGAGATTTCAAACAGATTTTTAGCTAATTATCAGTGCAGGCAGCTGTGAAAGCTCCGCAGGTGAATGGGCGGAGTCACAGCTAAGACAGAAATATGTTAGAATTAATGAAAACTAATCAAGCAAATCCTAAAATCAAGTGATGAAAATACAAAACATGTGCTAATCCAAATAAAATGTATTCAAATGTATTGAACTATACTGGATGATGTTAGTTTTCCTGATCCACACTCCAGACCAGGTGGTGACGATGACGCACCAATCAGTTGTTTGCCTTATAGCAACACAAAAAGAACAAATAGTCAATTAATATTTTTCACTTTTAAACTACAAATAAGCAAAAAGATCAATAAAGAGAATTTTTATATTGAGATAAAATGTAAAATTACAGCTAATGCTGAAAAAGCTAATACGATAGAAGTAGGGTTTTTAATATGTTCTTGTTGCATTTTTTGGATGATTTAGGACATAAAAAATTAAGTTTAGAATCTAGACGTGCCACCATAAATTTTCAGATTTATATTAATAGTGAGGTGATTTTTTTTTTTTTAAGTTCATATTTATCTCTGCTGCTTCTCTTACAATGTATATTAATTACTGTCGTTCTGTTATATTTAAGATGAATGTTTACCTATTACAATTATTTATATTTTTAATTTATATTTATATTGGATTTTTATCATTTTACAATGTTTTCCTATACTCCAGTTCTCATTTATTTATGTTGTATTTTTATTGTTAATTCCACGTAATTTGTAAGGAGACAAACTGCCCACTTTTCCAGTTGAGAAACAGACTTTTTGGCTAATTCTGCACAATAATAAGAAACTCTGCAAAAAGTCAGCTTCAAATAAACTAATTCTAAATTTGTTCAAATTTCCGTGAATCAGAAGCAGTCAGAAAAAAATTTAGTTTAAAAAAAAAGATTGCTCGAACATATAATGGGCGGGGCCAGAAGTCCCTTGCTCCGCCCCATTCTGCTGTATCCATTGACTAGGGCTGTAACGAGTACTCGGGTGCTCGGGTATTCGCGATCTGCTCCCGAAATTACGAGTACGAATATTCGCGACATCAAATATCGCTGATTCATGATCTTCATAAATATAGTTAATTGTAGTGAAATATGATCAAAATATGATCAGGGGACAATGTATCTGTGCTCTGAAATACAGATTAATGTTGTACTTTAAGATTACGAACTGAAACAAAGCCGAAAGGGAAGCGGTATCGCAGCTGAAAGTAAACAACTTCGTGACGGGGAACTTCCGGTTTTCAAAGTAAAACTAACGAGAACTTTTTTCCGTTCAGAAACTGAGACTGAAGTTCGGTTCTCAGAAAAAACTACTGAGAAAATAATTAGCTTTATCTCCAGTGTTTACATTCTTTTGGTCATGGTAACTCTTCAACAGTTGACGTAATTAACTAAACTCCAGTTTATTCTGAAGGAACGCAGTTCAAAGGCGGATGTAATCAACATGAACCAGCTGATTCTGCCGCGGAAATAACGTCTTTTTAGGTTTTACTTTTAAATGATCCAAAACAGCAGTGATTTTTATCCTTTTTATGTTACTTTTTACGCTACTTCACCAGAAGATTGACAAAAGAAAAAAAAAGTTTAAAATGACAAATGGCATTTCTTTCTATCTGAATCTTTGTGTTTTTATAATCAGTTTTGTTGATTCTGATCTCCTGTTCTAAATAAATGTATAAACAATAATTAAATAAATAATAAATATATAATAAATAAATAACTTCAATGTTCATCCATCCAGTTAATAGACATTCACATAGCAATAAACATAATCTAAAAAAGTAAGAATCGTGGTTCGATTTGTGAATCGTTGAGCTTGATTCGTGAATCGAATCGGATAGATCGAATAGATCCATGAACGTCTTTGTTGTCCTCGTCTGAGCTGGAATCTGGATCAGAACCGTACGGCTGCTTAGCTCTGATATTACTGGTGAGTTTTGTTGCACTGCTAACGTTAGGTTGTACGATACTGGGAGAGGGTGTAAACAGAGAACTCTCAGCAACAGGGAAGGAAATTAGGGCAGGGGATCACTCAGGGGCAACGATACCAACCACAATTAATTTCTAATGAACTCCCGCCGCTTTGCAGAAACTATGTCGTAGAAATAACACATATCCCTAATTAAAAAACCATTTAAAAATAAATCAGAAGACGATACGAGTGGGTTTTTAAAGTTTCTTTTACAAATTTTTCCCATAGAGTCAAACTTTACAATGACAAGTTTGAAAGTATATAGACAAAATCAGCATATTCACCCTAAAATGTTTGTGAAGTCGGCCCTGTGGCCATTGAACACACGGGTGAGTTGTAGATAACAGACATGAGGATGTCCTAGTGGTGCAGCGTCTTCATTACCTTCCAGAGCAGAATGATAACTAGTAATATCCTGCTGCGCAGCAGTCCCTTTTGCATCGACAAGTGAATTTAAAGTGAGACCCCCCGCGTGGAAAGGGCTCCCGTCCAAGCGATTGGTATGTAATGAGGTGGGAATGAGAATGTGTGGATGTAAACACGACGGAGCGAGCTGCAGCACAGCGGCCGGCCAAATGCAGACTCTGGTGGAGGTCTGAAACCTCTGCTGCATTCATAATCAAACTTAGCAAGTCATGCTTGCGGACATAAAGAATACATTTAGTCTTATGCATGCAATGAATACAAGTGGCGGTATTTTGTGTACACTCAACGAAAAGGACTTTCACAATCCCTTAAGTTCAAACTTTTATTAATTTGAAAACAAATTAGATGAGATGGAAAGAGAAGAAAAAGGAATCTGCGTACTTTGTTCTCTTCCCCCTCTGTGACAAAGCTGAGTGATCTTTGTAGCTTGAGCTCATTACTCGTACAGAGGTGCATTGCAGCTCCTTCTGATTCACCTCAAGGAAATGGGAATTTAAGTAAGTAGCGAGAAAGACTTTGGCGCTCGGCTCCGGCTTTCTGGCTGCGAGGTGATGACAGTGTGACATCTAATTTCATCTCAGCCCACGTTCAGGTTTCGGCATCGGTTAATGCCAGCTGCTTGCTGCACTGCGGGGAACGAAGACGTTTGAAATTCAAGTTGTGATCACTTTAGCAATCTGCTATAAGCTGAATTGTTCTTCTGCTTCAAGAGACTTTCTTTGAATCAAAATAAAAAAAAACCCAAAAGTATAAGAATGAACATTCAATACAGGTAATTTTTAAAGTCACGTCTATAATAAATTGGTGGTTTTCCAAAGGGAAAAGAAGTATCCTATTTCTTTAAAAGATAGTACACATGTCCCCTGAAAATACGCAATAAATGTCAACACAAAGTTATAAAAGGTTACTTTTAGAGCCAAACAAAAGCCAAAAGCTGCAGGATAAATGGCTCTAATTGGCAAATATTTCACACAACAAAAAGTATCGCCTCAAGTTACACTTTTAGCAATTAACACCAATTAAAAGTCGCTCAAATGATAAAATCCTGTTCTTGGCTAATGATGCCGTGACTGAGTGAGTTTCCATCACATCCTCAGCATTAATAATAAAAGCTCTGGGCTTTCTCAGACTTCTACAAATCGCTCATTTTCTGAGTTCTGCAGATCCGATAGCCAGAAATCCCAGCATGTTTGATGGAGCTTCTAAAAATGATTAATCATTAGGTCAAAGGGAAACTATGAAATCCAGGTGTGATAGTCATAAATTATAACGTAAATGTCATGATTGGGGACAAAAAAAAAGCCATCCTCTTAGAGGAGGAAAAGATGAAACAACAGATTTAGGCTGAACACGAATTCTTCCCCTACCTCTACATTTAGCCCTCCAAACAGAGGAACATTTTCAAATTTGGAAGTTACTCCCACTAGATGATGTCATCATCAAGCGGAAAATCTCACAAAACTGATATTAAATCCCACTTTTCCACACGTCAGAATGAGCTCATTCTCATATAAAGCAGGGGTCCCCAAACTTTTTCTTGTGAGGGCCACCATAACTGTTTTCTGCTCTGATGTGGGGCCGGGGTCGGTTCACTAACAAAAAAAGTGTAACAATCGTAGCCTAAACGCAAACATTTACTGTTTTCCAGATAGCCACACATAGCCAAATTTTAAACAATAAATTTCTGAAATCTTTATAGAATTATTCCAAAATGTTTTAAAAACTAGATACAGCTGTATTCATGTGACTATGCTATAGAGTGAATGCTAGAATTAATAGCTAAAAACAGGGAAGCTAATAATTGAAGTTGATAGCTGAAATCGCTGAAACTGAAAGCTAGCTAAAATTTTTAGCAAAATGACAAATTAGCCCAAAAAACTGAAAAAAATTCTAAATTAGCCAAAACATCTAGCAAATAGCTGAAATATTAGTTGAACTCCAAATTAGCCAAAACAACTGGTGAAATGTCTAATTTATACTAAGACAGCTAGCATACGGCTAAAATATTAGCTAAACCTCAAATTAGCTTAAAAAAAGAAAAAAGCCCAAATTAGAAAAAACAACTAGCATGTAGCTGAAATATTTGCTAAATTCTCAAATTAGCCTAAAAACTAAAAAAAAGCTTAAATTAGCCAAAACAGCGGCTAAAATATTAGCTAAACCCCAAAATTGGCCAAGAAAAAAAGCTAGTTCAATGAGCAAAAGAGCTATAGACGTCCAAAAAATGTACGCAAGAAAAACAATAACAAAGAAAAGTGAATCCCAATCAAACCAATTAGTATTCTATCCTCTCCAATCATAGTTCAGACTGCAGAGCAGTGGAATAAAAAGTCACGTTCTACGTGGGTCACCATCTGATAGTGTGTGGGGGGCCGGGCCAAATGTGGAGGCGGGCCTGATCCGGCCGATGGGCCGTAGTTTGGGGACCTCTGATATAAACATTCGAGGAGTTGCAATATATATCAAAGAGTATGTCTGATTACTAGCAACAATTTGGTGTTAAAAGGTTAAAAATGAATCTCTCTGTAGAGCAACACGACATAAAACACCAACAACCAATCATCAAACTTCCTCGTTTCTCTGCTTCTACATTAACTCTGTTTTTAAGTTCCTTTAGAGCACACGTGTCAAAGTCAAGGCCCGGGGGCCGGATCCGGCCCGCCCGGTAATTCTATCCGGCCCTCGAGATCCTTTTTATTTTATCGTTATGTTATCTTGCGCTTATTTTTAACTTGTATAATTTTGACAAAATATACTAATATTGAGAGTAAAATATTCAGTTATTTAAAGTTTAGGTTGATTTATTCTGGAATGTTCCTGCCTTTCTATTATTATTATTATTATTATGTTAAGTTTTGGTTATATAAGTTATACAAATTAGCATTCCGCTAACTTTTTGGAATATTTTGGTATTTACTAAGGTTTTTTGGCTATTTTGGCATTTAGCTATTTTTTCAGCTACATGCTAGCTGTTTTGGCTAACCTAAGTTTTTTTTATTTTTCTGTATTTGTTTTGTTTTTTATGCTAATTTGGCTTTTAGCTGGCTATCCGCTTCTGCATTTTAATCTATCAGCTTCGGCTTTTTTAGCTATCAATTTCAGTGATTTCAGATAGCATCTCCAGCGACCAAATTCAGCTTACAGCATTCACACTAGCATTATCGCAGGTAATGCTATATATCTAATTGATAATGATGTTAAAAAGTTACGATTAAAGTTTTAAAAATGTAGTTTTAGAGTTTTCATTAAATATTTATCCTTTTCGGCCCGAGGTCTAAGGTGTGTTTTGTATTTTGGCCCCTTGTACGGTTGAGTTTGACACCCTTGCTTTAGAGGCTATTTTTTTTTTTGTTACAGAGTTCTATCCTGGAACTGTGAGAAATGATACTGTGATTGAGTTGCCAGCCTCCGACTTTACTCAACTGACCAGTATCTTTCCAGCAGGCTGTGGTCCATTTCTACATCTGCCAATAACAAACACCATCCCCAGCTTCTGTTTTGATTTTGCTGCATTTTTTTTATGTGTTTGTCTTCAGCGCTTGATTATACCTCTATGTAAATCTTCCTTGTGACAAGCTGGCTTTACATCCTGACAGGATGTGCTGAAGTGAAGCTGCTCCTAAACACAATAATCATGATGGATTCTCACTCATTCAAATTCTGGGGAGATAGGAAAACATCTTGTGTCACTCCAAAAAAAATATACCTACCTCCATCATCTGGCATGGATGTTCTCTGAATAGATAAGATCTTAGATGGACCAACATAGTTTCATTCTTTTTGCAGGAATGGCTCCTCAATCCAAGAATCTTTGGTTTTAACACTTGGCTGAAGTAAGTTCACACAGTCTCCCTGGAACCCATTTCTATTTGCACATAAAGGCAAACAAGCATATGTGTTAACAACTTGAGATGTGTCGACCTCCCACATATTCTCACTAGGGCATCTTTGATGGATGTGTACACGGTAAAGCAAAGCAACACATTGAATAAAGCTGTTTTCTCATTGATGGATCCACAAGGTGAGAAGAGATACTGTGAAAATGACCCTGAATGCTCCCAGCTCATACCTGACTTCTTGATGGCTCAACACATGAGAAGATGCTAGAGATGTTTCGTTAAAATGGTAAGAAAACTTTAGTTGGAGTAAAGAATGAAACTTACTTTTTCAAGCACTGATTCTGGTTGCAAAATACTGTTTATATAATTGGGTTTCTCACACCACATGGTGATGCCTAGGAATTCCACAATAGTCAATCGGCTTGCATTGTCTCTGTTTGATTTGTTCATGGTGAAAATGGAAGGGGACCTTAAATGAGAACTAGAATTTTTTTTTTTTTTTTTTTTAATAGAAGCTTAATTTTGAAAGTACAACTGAAGCTTTTATCCTGAGTCCTGGACCTGTATTCCATTTCTCTGGCCTTTTCAACGGGACATTGATGCATCCAACACTGGAAATAGAACTTGCATTGACGTCACACGCCAACACATTCTCAATCTCATTCCCAAATCGTCATATATGGACCCGTCGTCTTTTTTTGATGTACTGGCTGTTCCCATTAAATCACAGGTCCCCGACACTCAAATCGGTAACCGATCCGAGGGCCACAGACGCCAATCAGGGGTCCCCAACCCTCAGGACAAAGACCGGTACCCTAATCCAGTAATGGTTTCGCATCTGGTACTGCGTCCCAAGGTTTGGGGACCCATGCATTAATGAGAACAGCCAGTGTGTCATAAAAAACAATTGGAGACACCAAAAATGTCAAAAGAAGATATGCAGGGGTGGGGGGTGGCGTGGGTGGGGGATTTCAAAACTTAAATTTAAATCATTTTTCAACATCTTTCATCTGAAGCACAAAGCACTTACGTATATATCGTCTGGACCACGGGTCTGCAACCTGCAGCTCCAGAGCCACATGTGGCTCTTTTATCTCTCCATAGTGGCTCTCTGGCTGAAGAAAAATAAAATAATACTAAATTTAAAAAAAAATTGGCGATTAGCTATTACTTTAGCAACATACTAACTTTTTTGGCTAATGTGTTACTTACTGGAGTTTTTAGGCTAATTTAGAATATTAACTTCTATTTTAGCAACATGCTAACGTTTTTGGCTAAGTTTTCTGAGAAATTTTATGCTAGTATAGAGTTTAGCTAATATTTTAGTAAAATACTGATGTTTTCAGCAATTGTTTTTTTTTGATCATTTAAAATTTAGCTTCTATTTTAGCAACATGCTAACCTTTTTTTTAAGTTCATTTACTGAGGAATTTCAGGCTATTTTGGAGTTCAAGTAGTAATTAAGCAACAAGCTAGCAGATTTGATCTCTAATTAGTTTTTTATGCTAATTTGGAGTGTAGCTAATATTTTAGCAATATGCTATCATTTTTAGCTAAATTGTTATCTACTGGGTGTTTTGGGCTAATTTGGGGTTTAACTTTTATTCCAGTGACATGCTAAATTTTTGGCTGATTTAATTTACATTCTGCTCATTTCAAGTTCAGCGAGTAGTTAAGCAACAATCTGGCTTTCTTGCTACTAAAGTTAAAAATGTAAAAAAAAAATCCCTTTTTTGAGAGACGCTAGTTTCTTTTTATTTATTTTTTTTCCTGCCAAAAAAAAGACATTATTCATATTTAAAAAAAAAAAAAAAAAAAAAAAAAAAAGGAGGTTAATAATGCAAATCTAAATTTCTTAAAGGCTAATGTAAGTCAAGGCGGCTCCTTCTAGGTTTTGACCAGTAGAAAACGAGCCCAAATGGCTCTTTTACCCCTAAAGGTTGCTGACCTCTGGTCTGGACTCACTTTGCCATGTCCTCCTCCGACCACCAGAGGGACCCCTCTACTGATTATTTGCTTCAGCACTTTCCTCGCTACAACTCCCATCAGCCACCACTTCAGTCTCAGCTGATCATCATTAATATCAGACTCACCAGCATTTATACCCACCCCAGCCTTACCATCAATGCGAAGTCTTATTTGTGTTCACCTGTCAGTCTGAGCAGTTTTACTTAGATTCTCTGTGTTTTTGACCCTGGGTTGTTTACTCGGTCGTCTGCCTCGCCTCTGTGTTTTTCAACGCCATTTATGCCTTGCACTTGCTCTGTTTAATTAAACTGTTTGCACATGGATCCTAACATCTCAGCCTCTTACTCACACATATGTGACGTGTTGGGGGTGAGAATGTGTAGCAGATGCAGACACGATGGAGGCGATGTAAACATTACCATTGATTAATGAGCGTTCTGTGTTTTTGTGTCAACACTAGCATTTTGCCACAAATAGAGCAGTGAAAGTCACCTGGATCTAAAGGTCAAATCCACTGACTTGTTTGCTCAAATCAGGCAAAGCTTAAAATTTGAAGAAACAAATGCTTAAAGGTTGCAACCGTGTGTGATTTTCTGTTTTTTGGGAAAAAAGGCAAATGTAGAAAACTATAAAATCCAAAAATTGCTTGTATAAAATTGCATAAGTACTAGGGATTTCAAGTGAAAACACAATCTGACTATTAGAAAACAAAGATGATATTAAAAGGAGAAATAAGACAATGCAAGTTTAACTTTAGTCCATAGAGAAACCTAAAAATGTTGATAGAATTTAGTTATTGATACAAAGTTTAAATTTGTATAAAAATGGTGGAACCTCAGCCTGAGAAGAAGAACTTTAAACATGTTTGTTTGTTTGACTTGGCTTGTTTTGGCGAAATTACAACTAAAGTCTTTTCCAGATTAAAATGTCAATTTTACACCTGAAGATCAAATCTGATCATCTGAACTCTCAAAATCTTCTAGTACTGAAACTGAAACGGTTGCTGCAATTTCATTGTCCTTGTGATAATGACAATAAAGGTCTATCTATCTATCTAAATTGTAAAATAATTCTTCCATTTGAAATGAAAAACCACTGTTAGGTCGGTGATGTCCCTGTCGCATCATGCAATGACATTCATTCTTTAATGAAAGCATGAAGTATGTGTTTTTTGAAGCTCCACATCATAGCACAGTTCCCTTTGGTACGAGCAAGGTTTGATGAACTTCACAGTAATACCGTCCCTCTCTGAAGTCTCTTTAAAGACTGCACCGCTGTCCATTATTCAGATGGTAATTGAACACGTTGGTTCATCTCAGACCCCTATAGGATCTATTTTTTAGTAACAGTCAGACTAGATTTGGTACGCCCTTTAGGTTATGCTTCACCCAAATAAAATCTGAACTTTGGTGAACTTGATAATAAACACCAGAAATAGCAGTTAAACAGATTAAAAAAAAACATATTTTTATTGGTTTTAAAGGGAGGAGCATATAGGATGTAGTGAAAACGGCTGAACTGATGCTGGCTACCAACTTTTTGCTTAAAATAAAAAATAAAATAGAATAAATTAAAGATATGTCTATTTAATTTAGCATTTAAATAATTAAATCAATTATATATACATTTGCCATTCACTGATGACATTGTGATTTATAATTTGAATGTACCTTTTATCGCTTAATCTATACAGTGCCTTCTCAGACAATAATTGTAAGTCATGTGTTTTCAATCATCTAATGTTGTCTTTTCATCTAATGTCATTCAATTCCTTCTGCTTAAACCTGTGATGACTTTACAAGGAAACTCGGTCGGGTCGGCCGAGAATAGGGCGGCCCATTCCAGGTCCTTGAGAGCTACCACCCTGGCTGTTTTTCAGATTTCAAAGCCCTGCCGGCTGCTGATTAGCTCAGTCAGATGTCTTCAAATTCTGGTTGAATGAACACACCTGGTCCAGGTAATCAGCAACAAGAAGTGCAAGGACAGCTGGAAAACAGATAGAGTGGTAGATCTCGAGGACCCGGGATGGGCACCCCTGGTCTAGAATGTAAATGGAGAACGAGTTTGTCTCGGTGGTTTTGGGCAGTACTGGTTTGTTTGTGGACTATCAAGCAATTAGCTAACGTGTTATGGTTCTTCTAAAAAATATTCATAATTTAAAAATTTGGTTTACAACTTTGCAGCAAAGTCGTCCCATGTTCAGGTGAAAGTTTGGCCATGTAAAGATAACTGGTGGCTGAAAATTAGTTCATACTAAGAAACAAGTTCTTAAACTGAATACCAAGACTATAAGGACGTGTCCAACAATGTCCATCTCATTATCGGTAACTCCCATTATGCTTGTGGAATGTAACACACTCAGCTTTGTGTCTGAGGCGATTGTTGCACAGAGTGGTCGATTCCTGCCGTCCCAGCAGCAGATGTCCTTGATCAAAACACTGAATCCCCCATAGATTTCGATGACCTGGCTCACTCCGGTGCATGGCAGCTCCATCTCCATCGGTGTATAATTGTGTGTGTCAGTGAGTGATGAAACTGTTACTGTAAAGCACTTTGAGCCTTGAAGGAGGTTCAAGAGTGATATTCAACTGCACACCATTTACCATGTAGGTATAGGTATGACATGTCCTGTGGCTGAGCACAAGTACACTTTTGTCTTGCGCAGCATAAAAGAAGCCATTAGCTGGTTGCTTTTATGAGATTCTATGACAAAGGTCAGGGTTTACTGCTGTACTCTCTTTCTCCCTACACGTGTGATGGAGATGAAAGGGTAGGTGGACACCAAGACCTAGAATCTGAGGACGGACGTTCTGGTCAGACTTGCTCATGTTATCCGATGACTCTTTCTTTAGATGTGGCCTCAAAATAATAAACAGAATGTTGAGGTCATATCATCCTGTGGACCTCAAAAATCTGGTTGAACAGTTACATCTCCAGGATGCTTGTGATACAGAGTGGTTTATTACAAATGAGCAATATGATAAATAGTTGAATGCACTTTTTAATCCTATAATTTATTCAATTAAGAACAATTAAATAAAGCTTTACAGGAATTTAGAAGTGGTCACAAGTCAGCAGTTTAAGCAAAGAAGTCCATAATTCCTAATAATAAGACCCACGTAATAGGGTGTGCTTTCATAAGAGACCAAAACAAAGACTGCAGAGGACCAGAACAAGAGAGAGGAGTTCTAGAAGGAGGGAGAAGAGACCTGGAGGGGGAAATCCACCTCCTGAAAGTATGATTTCAGGAGCAGGGTGTGCTCAGTCTTCTCCTGAAGGTTACTGGGACGGGATTGTCCAACCTCCCGAATCTGTGGTCTCGAGAACCATGACATGAGGTGTGAGGACACGACGGCATGCCACCAGGGAAGCCCAGCTGAGCCAGCTGAAACAAGGACAAGTCTCGTCATGGGACGCCTGCGGAGAATGCGGGTCACCGATGGATCGTAGAGAATGCCACACTGGCGAGAGGTCGTAATGTACCCCTATTCATGCTATGTACCATTTTTTGTCCTTCCAATTAACACATTGAGAACTGTATTTTAAAAGCTTTGCAGGAGGAAGATTTTTTTTTTTTGTTCTAGAACCTGTTTTATGTTGCTGTATGTTTATTGGTTTCGGTTTTATTGATCTCTCTTTTATGATAGTCTTTATTCAGACCTCTGATTATTTTAGATGGACAAAGGACTCCTCATGCTGGACAGAGCTTTGGATTCTGTGTCAATGTGCACAAAATAAACTTTTCTCCCTGCAACCCACCTGGTCAACTCTCCTACCTTGCTCCAGTACCAGCTGACCATAATTGTCGTAGTTTTGGTGGTGGGAGGTGTTTTTACTTCATCCGCCTTGTCATCCCCACTTCCCTGGCGCATCCTGAGTCTTCACCAAAGTCTCTGTCATCTGGAGGCATCTAGACCATTTTCCTGACTCACCTCAACTGGCTCCTATCCATGTTGAGAAGCAGCAGCTCCTTTCCAAACTGCGTGACAAAGCTTCTCACCCCCTTTCTAAAGCTACGTTCACACAGTGCTCGATCCCTCATTCAATCAATCTTTTCCAATAAAAACTGACTCAGATAGCAACTTAGAAAGGCGTAACGGTGGACGCTGCACCAATCCGCCTACAGATCTCATGCTCTGATCCTCCCCCAACAAGACTCCAAGATACTTGAGCCTAGTTTCCACTGAGTAGTCCAGTACAATAAGTGATACAGTACGGTCCAGTTAATTCTGGTGAGCATTTCCACTTGTTTCCAAGTGCAGTTCTACTCCAGACCAGGTCTTGCTGTTGCTTGCAGGCATTTAAAATATAGAGTCATGACCAAGAGAATACAAATAAGCGCCATATTGGTTCTTTCAAATGTCTTCACCACTTTCTGCCAATCAACAGGTGGCCCAACCGTTCCGTTCCACTTTTCAATGGACATACAACCAATGGGGGACCACCCAAGAGATACAGGTCGGTACTGTTAAATGGGTCAATTTTACAAGGGAAATGCTCAAAATACCAGAAAACAAGGTTTTAAACTCCTCCACCTGGGACAGGAGGAGTCCGCCACTCCACTCTGGAGGACAAACTAGTAAAACGTAATTGGTCATATGGTACTATATGGTAAATCTATGAGAACAAATCCCTCTGACCAAGACTGATGAAATAATTTATTTGATTCGTTGTTGGAAAATTTTCCCACCGTCTGTATGTTTCAGCACCTGTAGGGGTGTTAATAATGAATCATCCTGTTATACTGGACATTTAAAAGATGTTGTAACCAATGCTGCCTTCATGGTGGCTATTTTAAGAGTGAAAAAAAAGGAAAAGATCTCAGATGACCTCAGTCCCTGGAATTACAGCATGGCTGGAGGGGAAGACCGTTCCTGCGGATTGTTTTTTTTTTTTTTCCTGGGAAATCTTTTTTGCATGCAGATGCAATTTATGTTGCCTGGCTCTAAAAAACAGTCATCCATGACAAGATGATTGCCATTTTTATACTATTCAACTTTTTCCATTAATGTTCTTTGCCAAAGGTTGGTAGTTAAAGAATCACATGGATATCAAACTGCCTCATGCTGAGTCCCCACTTACCAGATAAATCTCTTGTTTCCAGTCCTCGGGAGCTAAAGGAGACATCATTATTTTGGAACATCTAAAACATGTTTATACCCCAAGCAAAAAAGATTTTGTTTTCTCAGAGAAGTCACAATGTGCCTTGCTTTTATTTTTCTCTTCTGACCTGTCAATCTTCTGCTTCCCTTGGCGCCAGCAGCGACTTCATTCAGACACACGCCTCCCTCACCCATCACGGCTTTTGCAGGCACCAAACTTAAATGAAACTAACTGTTGTGGGACAAGTAGCAAAGAGTTGCATCACGTCCTTCGTGGACCACGTCTTGCAGTGGCATTCTGGGGACGCGCAGCCTCTCATTAGCCTCCCCCGTTGCAACCTCTTCTCCTTTCTTGATTCTCTTTGTTCCTTGTCCTCTCATTAGGCCATCTCTTTTGGCATCACAGCGGCCTCTGAGTGCCAACTGTCTCACTCCTGTTCTTTGAGTTTACTGGCTTATATAACGAAAAACCAGCTCCCCTTGTAGTAATGGTGCAAGATATCTGTTGCTGATTTTATTTTTTTTTTTACAGTAAAAATAAAGAATATAGATAAATCAGGGTAAATAAAACACAAGGGTATTGATGTGCAGAACCTCTGTGAAACACAAACCAACTCAACTATAATCAAAGAATTGGTGTATTTGACTGTGAGCACACAAAAGCTATTCTAACTAATTACTTGAGGTTTGCTCGAGTCTTAATGAATGTCTGATTACCTTCTGTCAACATTCCAGACAAACCCAACTCATTATTGCTTGTAATACCTGGCTTTTCATTTTAGCCTGATGAGATGATTATAGGATTCATTCCAGTTTAGCCAGAAACAACAAAGACCACGACAGATCAAAGCATTTACATTCGAGATCCCAACACAAGAATACGCCTTTAGATTGTTCACACTCATTCATAGCCTTAAAACCCAAACAGATGGGTGGTTTCATAGCAACGTTACGGCGTGATGTTGAAGGAAGGAAGAGCCGAATGCAGAACTTGTGGGCAGGAAGCAGCAGGTGAGGGCAAAAATAACCTCTTAATAACCCGGAGAACACAACTGCAGGAACTCCAGGCACAGCAGGGGTAAAGTGAACAGGGGGGCAGACGATAAGGGCAGAAGCGAACCTTGAAGAAACGGCAAACGGAGATCAAGCGAGGGGAAACCGTCTGGACACAGTGGGAATAAATCATCACCAAAATAAAAGTATATGCTTCAGTCAGCTACAGAATTGTGGCCAAACTCAGTTATCTAATTATCCCTCTTCTTCAGCGACTTTATTGCCAACTATTTGTTGTTGCCGTCCTTTAGGTACTAAAGAGAATTGGGACACGCCTTTCAACACACAGCAATGTGCAAATATAGGGGAAGAGCCAAGGGGGGATTTGGAATTAGGCCATGAAAGGTTAGAATAAATCCTTTTTTGTACAAGTGACAAAGCTCCAATACAACACTAGGAAAGACGTAAACTGAAGCTGAAGTTTGTTGTTCAATCTCGTCAGGCGTCGCCACAGCAAAGCAGCCCTCATTTATCTGCATAGGTTTTTTTTACACCAAATGTTTTTCCTGACGTCCTTTGTGGCTACGCTCAATTCACTGCTATGTTGCTGGTTCTTATAAAGGGGCATGCGGAGCAACCTTTCTTTACGGAAGTCAGATGATTATCTTCTGCATTCTTCATCGGACGCGGAAGCGCCGTGAAGCAGAGTGAGCGCGGCAGCGGCTCTTTCCTACATATTACACCAGACGCGAAGGTCAATGGGCGCTTCTGTCTATAGCAGGGGTGGGCAAACTTTTTGATTTGTGGGCCACGAAGGGTTCTAAAATTTGGCATAAGGGCCGGACAAAGAGCAGATGGAAGGAGAGATTTGGTAATGAACCTCAAAACTAAAAAGATAATATGGAATTTAGATAAAAACATTCTTTAATTTGGATTAAGATTCACATATATTCATTTAAAAACAGAAAATTTGGGAATTTTAATTTCTAAATGTTGATTTTTGTTCTCTTTTTGGTGATCCAATGGATTGATGTTCTTCAGAGGAAAATGCAAACTCAAAGAAATCCGAAAATCACTTTCTGACTCAGAAAAAACACACGAACGCCAGAGAAACAACACCACTCATGAGAAGAAACCAGAATTACAATGAAAATAAAACAATAATTAGGATTTTTGATTCAATGTATTTTAATTTGGAGGGCTAGATTAAGTAGTTTAAGGGGCCGCATGTGGCCCCCGGGCCGTAGTTTTCCCACCCCTGTGCTAGAGCTTTTTTATTGTTTTTTTTTGCCATCATGGGTGAGTTAATTACCGTAAAATACAACCCCATGTTTCTGCTAAGAAGACAGAAGTAGTTCGTAGGCCTACACTTCTTTAATTTATCTGTTTTTGAGACACACAGAATGTATTTTTATTTTCTTCTCTACAGTCTATTTATATACAAAAACATGATTGAATTTGTTAATCTCTGTGTTTTATTGTGAAAAATTGGTTATATCTTGAAAATAAACCGGATGTTCTCGTGTATCTTGATGTAACTTCCTGCAAGAGTTGACCCGAATTGCTCTCCGCAAGGACCAGATGCCGAAACGATCTGTTGCACGGCGTGGAGGGCAGTGGCGCTCAGTTCCAGGGGTAAACCACACCATAGGTTAATGAGGACGCCCCATGGAAGCAGCTTCTGGTCTGAACCAGACGTTAAAGCGCTAACAGAGAACTGACCAGGTTCAAATAGGTTCTGACTGCAACTGCAAACTCAGCAACACATCAGTTCTGTGAAATCCTGACCCGATTGCCCGATGAACTTTGCTTGCAGGGAACTAGGCTACATGGAGCTGGACCTAAGACCATTTGGAGGATGGACAACACATACATTTCATTGAACTGACCATGGGTTTCTTATAAACTCTCTCTCTGCATCTCTGCCTGTCTTCATTGAGCACAAAACTTCTTCTGAGACAAATTACTGTCCGTAAATGTGAACTAGAGTCTTTAGTTAACTGGTAACAAAAACCAGGGCTAGGGACCGGTACGGGGAAACCAAGACTTAGATTTCTTTGTGGGCGCAGTATGAAGTGCCTTGCCTTTGGTCCTACACTGGATTAAGCTCATTTCAGCGAATACAATCGAAGCACACCCAGGTTTTCTGTGGGCTAATACTACACCTAGCCAAAGAGCCAATCAGCTGCTAGAAGCAGAAGTCTGAACACATTCATTTCAATGACAACATTGACTTCAGTAACAAAGCCCCAATTGGCAATGACGCCAAACACGGCAGGAAAAGTTGAAATAACCCGTATGGCCAGGTTGAAGGTGAGAACATTAGTTAACAGATGCGAGTCTGTCATACGAAGATTTCAGGATCCTCTGATATAATTATCCATAATCCATCATAAGATGAAGATTTAATCAGGAAATACTCAGAAATGCAAATTGTTGTTGATTTGTTTTTGATTGATTTGATTGATTTGAAAAGATTGTATTTGTTGTAAAGAAGATATGCTGGGTCCCTGCTCCGCTCCATTCTGATCCACTTGTAGACAGCTAGATCCACGTATGTCTTTTCCTCGTCCGCTGGGATCAGGCTCAAAGAAATATAGCCGGATAACTCCAATATTGTTCAGTCCATTCAAAAACTTGGTGGTAAATGTCTAAGAAACTACTGTTGCTCTTGAGAAACAATATCCTAAATGTATTTTGGACAAAAACGGCATAATCATAATTAAAAGACCACAGAGAATGCTTTTAAATTAGCGTGAAGGTGATCAAGGGGGTGTTTAACAGCTCATTAAATAATAATACTAATTAGTGACAATCTTTGAGTCTGAAGTGAGACTTAAAGATTTGTATTTTTTTCTCTGTATTCTCCTAGATTTATCCGTTAACATAAATGTATTAAAATCGAATTACCTTTTGCCTTACCTGGCATGGAAATAAAACTATATTTATACCAATAAAACCTCAGTAGACTGAACATGCACTGAAAAACCGGACTTCAGACTGGACGATAAAACCAGCGTGGAGGTTGTTTTGACTTCCTGCTGCACAAATCCATGAGCGGTGCATTAAGCGGTATTCACACGTTTCAGGGTGCAAGCTGTTCCACTAAACAAGTCCTCACCATCGTAAATAACAACATACACCAGAGCGGAGCGCGGGGTACGACTGCCCGAGGCAGGCATTCATCCAAACAGCTGGTTAAAAGCATTAGCTAATGGCAGCCATATATCAGCTGTGGTTATATATGGTCTCTGCGACTTTAACTGTCAGGCTAATTCTTATAAATAGTCTCTTCTGCCTGTGTTATGTAATCTGTAATGACTTTCTATGGAAGTCAAAGCATTACAGAAATATATATATATAAACCACATTGACTTTGATGCTCCATAAGCTTCTACACAAATAGAAGCCTTTCGCCATACGTTGGAGGATACGCAGTCCGCACCGGGACTTTACTGGATGTACTTTGGTTTATTCCTGTAGGTCACTATAGGAAAAAAGAAAACTGTGAGGCTGTGAAAAGTCAAAATGATTTCATCATGACACAGAACTTTTTTTCTTGCTTTTGTTTCTTGGTCAACAATCAAAATGCTATAACGAAAATCACGTGAAAATCACAAAAGCTACCAAATAAATTGTGTCTGTCAATGATTGATCTGCTTTATGCAAAATTCCAAAACTTTTCTTCTTTCTCGTCCTCTAAAAAAAGTTTCGATACGTCTACATCCAACTATGCAGATTTAGTCAATGTAATGATGTTTTTATTTAGAGCGATAACATCATTTTAGTTCAACATTAAAACATTTGACATACATTTCAAAAGAAAAGAAAGACTTTAATTCCACAGTTTATGTTCCACTAGCTCTAAAGAGACTCTGGAATCAAACATAAAGGCTCACAGTAAAACAAATCAAAGCTTTGTGGACATAAAACCAACAAATGTTTCTCTTTACTACTATAGCCAGGCTGACCAGCAGCCACAGCTCGGTTGAACCACATATTCCTGCTACTATCAGCTCTGAAGATGTCCTTCAATTCTTTGATAGTACAATCTCAAATATTAGACACAAGCTAAATGTGGTTATTCCCACCATCAGCCCAACGCAGGCTGAAGTTGTAGAAACAAAGGCATCCATAGAAACGTCTGTAACCTTTGACTGCTTCACTGCTGTGGACCAAACAGAAATAACATCAGTTATTACGTCTTCTAAAACTTCCACTTGTCTCTTAGACCCAATCCCCACTAAACTCTTTAAAGAAATCTTCCTCCTAATTAGTAAATCCATATTAACCATAATAAATACCTCTCTAGAAACTGGTTATGTGCCTCAGTTTTTTTAATAAGCGGTTTTGAAAAAGCCCAGCCTGGATCCTGACATTCTGGCCAACTATAGACCAATATCTAATCTCCCATTTATTTCTAAAATCTTAGAAAGAGTCGTAGTGAAGCAGCTACAGCGCCACCTACAGGACAACAGTCACTTTGAAGATTTTCAGTCAGGGTTTAGACCTCACCATAGCACTGAAACTGCACTGGTTAGAGTTACTAATGACTTGTTATTGGCTTCAGATACACTGTAAGCCCGGATAAGTAGAGTTTACTAAAAAAATTTATAGAAAGTGGTTGCCCTAAAAAAATTAAGTAATGTCAAGTTTAACATAAAATAATTAGTAATATTAATTGCTTTGACACTTCATTCTGCTGTTAATTTTAAGTTAAGTGCACAAACGTCCAGGTCGATTAAACTTAAAATAATTAGTAATATTGTTACGAACCTAACCCTGACAGCCGCACACAGCGGGACGAGTCGCAACAAGAACCACCCTCTGAGAAATCTGGGACGAAGAATCATGCAACCAGAAGCCGATTAGCAGATGTGAAAGTTTATTCAACAGAGAAAGTGCGGCCGCCTCCTCCTCTTATCAGCCTCCCTCATCTCAAACGGGAAAAGGTGACAGCCTTCCAATCAGCTGATCGGCCCCAGGTGTCCCCCTCTCAGCTGTTCCGAATCACTGAAAAACAAAAACAAACAAACCAGGAAAAAGCCGTAACACCCCCTCCCATAAAATTATACTACTAAGCCTCCCAAAGCAAAAAGGATCAACGCGCAACCCACATGAACAGAGACTGAAGTCATTCTCGGGACAGAGCATCAGCCACTACATTATCTGCTCCCCGTTTATGTTTAATGTCCATATTGTACTCCTGAGCCAACAAGGCCCATCGCATGAGCCGCTGGTTGTAGTTGTACATTCGGGCCAGAAACACCAACGGATTGTGGTCTGTATACACAACCAGGGGCATGGAGGAGGAGCCCACGTACACATCAAAGTGTTGTAAGGCAGCAGAAGGGCAAGAGTCTCCCTTTTCGATTGTTGAGTAGTTCAGCTGATGTCGCTTGAACTTGGTGGAGAAATAGGACACTGGGTGAGAGATACCCTCGCCATCCTCCTGCAATAGTACAGCCCCAGCCCCTGATGCACTCGCATCAACCTCCAACTTGAAAGGTTGGGAAAAGTCAGGAGCAGCCAACACAGGCGCACTGCAGAGGAGTGTCTTCACCGCTTCGAATGCCCGCTGACACACATCCGACCACGTAAACGGGGCTGCTGGGCTACACAGCGAGGTAAGAGGGGCGACAAGCACAGAAAAGTTACGACAGAAACACCTGTAATAACCTGCCATCCCAAGAAAACGCCGTAGCTCACGCCTTGTAGTTGGGACAGGATAATCTAGGATAGCAGAAACCTTAGCGTCAAGTGGACGAACCTGGCCTTGCCCTACCTGTTTCCCCAAGTAGGTCACAGTAGCCCTCCCGAACTCACTCTTAGCTAAGTTAAGGGTGAGCTTAGCCACAGCCAGCCGCTGGAAAACGGACTTCAAGGTGGCCAGGTGATCATCCCAACTGTCAGAAAAAACAATAACATCGTCAAGATACACCTTACATTGTGGAACACTCCCAAGTACAAGCTGCATCAGACGCTGAAAGGTGGCAGGAGCGTTCCTCATCCCGAAAGCCATTACAGTGTACTGTAGAAAATGGTCAGGTGTTACAAAAGCAGAGATGGTAGAAGCTTTGGCGGTCAATGGGACCTGCCAGTAACCCTTCAGAAGGTCAAGTTTAGTTATGAAAGTAGCGGACCCAATACTGTCAATACAATCCTCCATACGAGGCAAAGGAAATGAATCTGCTGTCGTAACTGCATTGACCCTTCGATAATCCGTACAAAAACGGGGACTGCCATCAGACTTGGCTACAACCAGGCAGGGAGAACTCCAAGCACTGCAACTCGGTTTCACCAGACCGTTGTCAAGGAGGTATTCAACCTCCCGCTTCATGATGTTTCTTTTCTCTAATGAACAACGATATGCATGCTGTTTGATTGGGGTGGCGGAACCAATATCAATATCGTGTTCTAACACATCTGTACAGGAAGGTACATCCCCGAATAAAGCAGGATACGACTGGATCAAGGCGATTACCCCATCCTGTTGATCAACAGTCAAATAACCCAGCCTAGTCTGTAGATCAACCAAAAACTCAGAGTTCTTCAACCTCCCACTTTGTTGGCAACCAGAAGGAGTTCTTAACCCATCATCAGGAACGGTCTCACAAATTAGCGACGCAACCACCGCTGGAGCCGCTTCTGTCTGTACAGTGTCCCTGGAAAAGAACGGCTTAAGCATGTTAATATGACACAGTCTGGTTTTTTCTTCTTCGGTCAGGGGTAGCAATGACATAATCAGTGGCAGAAACCCTATCCTTCACTACATAAGGCCCGAAAAGCGGGCTGTAAGGGCAGACCCAGGAGTCGGTAGCAAAACAGAACCTCATCCCCAGATCTAAAATGACGCTCTTTTGCTTTCTGGTCAAAGCGTTGCTTCATAGCACACTGAGAGCAGGAGGGGTTTCCTAGCTAGGGCCGTTGCCCGATGCAGACGTTCCCTACATTTAAACAAAGTCCAAGATGTTAGTCTTAGCTGGGGTCTCTGACATAAACTGGTCTTTTAACACTTTCATTGGTCCACGCACATTGTGACCAAAAACCAGTTCAGCAGGACTGAATCCGAGGGATTCCTGTTTGGCATCACGAACAGCAAAGAGAGCAAAAGGCACTCCCTCGTCCCAGTCATTTCCTGTCTCATGGCAATATTTAGCAAGCATCGATTTTAGTGTTTGATGCCAGCGCTCCAGGGCTCCTTGTGACTCAGGGTGATAAGCACTGGAAACTGAATGAGAAATACCAAAAGACTGTAAAAACTGTTTGAATGTGTTAGAGAGGAAATTGGTTCCTCTATCAGTTTGCACAACCTTTGGAAGACCGAAGGTGGTAAAAAACTTCAATAACGCCTTAGAAATAGTCGATGCCGTGATTCTTCTCAACGGGACCGCTTCAGGAAACCGAGTGGACACACACATCATCGTCAACAGAAAAACATTTCCAGATCTAGTCCTAGGTAGGGGCCCAACACAATCAACTATAACGTGTTCAAAAGGTTCGCCAACAGCTGGAACAGGGAGCAAGGGCGCAGGGGGAACCACCTGATTTGGCTTTCCCACCATTTGGCAGGTGGGGCAAGTTTTACAGAAGCGCACAATGTCTGTTTTCATTCCCGGCCAAAAGAAATGCTTTAAGACTCGGTTATAGGTTTTAGTTATTCCGAGATGGCCCGACCAAAGGCTCTCATGAGCCAACGTGAGCACATGATGACGATACACCAGTGGGACCACTATTTGATTAACTTTATCCCATTCACTACTGGGATCGTCCATAAGCGTGTGTGTAACCGGCGCCCATTCACGCATTAACAACCCACGATTGAGGTAATAATGGTGATTCAATGATTTCTCAGGGGAAGCCACTGCAGCAAAACATTTAGCTAAAGATGCATCATCCTTTTGAGCAATACTAAGGGCTTCCCTCGTAACTGGCATGGTTACTTCAGGAACTGGAGATGGTTGAAACTCCTCCAGAGACGTCATACCATCATGAGGCTCACTGGCAGGGTGTAATTCATCATCCCCCAAAACAGAAACAAAAAGTGAATCAGACAAATCATTGTTGCGGGTTTTCTTTTGTTGAGCCTGAGCTCTGGTGAGAGCACTGACGGAAAATACACTTGGATGAGTTTGTGCCACATCATCGGACCTTAAGGGGATATCGACAACTTCAGGGGAAGGATAAACCTTGCCCCCTGCAATATCGTTACCTAAGATGAACTGCACCCCTTCCACAGGAAAACGAGAACAAACCGCTACAGGGAAAAACCCCGAAAGGAGTTCTGTCTCCACAAATATGCGATGTAAAGGAGCAGGCATGAAACCCATGCCAATACCTCTCACAACCGTACTTGCCCCACAGTCCGACTGATCATTCAGTGGTAGTATCCCGGAGAGGATGAAAGACTGGGAGCCTCCTGTGTCACGCAACACCATCACCGGCTGCTGGTCATCAGATTTTCCTGTTAGGGACACAAAACCCTTTGAAATGAAAGGTTCAAAACAAACATCTGGTTGCTTTTCATCAAGGTTTTTCCTGCCCTTTTCCAACTCTTGGGGCGGCCCCACAGACGTAATTGTCTTTATCAAACCCATTCCTTTTGGCCGCTCCGGAGACCCGGGAGATGGCGGTGCTTGTTTACGTGGCAAGGCTCTGCACTCTGAAATGAAGTGTCCAGGTTTATGACAAAAAAAACATTTCGGTGCTCCCCCCCTCTGGTTGGTGGGGAGACTGTTCTCATTCTGCCTCTCACTGGAATTCGAATAAAAAGAGTCACGAGCAGGTGTCGTGAAGCTACTCTTGTGAGTCAACGCAAACTCATCCGCCAGAACAGAAGCCTGTTGCAAGGTAGTCACCTTCTGTTCGTTTAAATATACCACAACTCGTCCGGGTAGACAGTTTTTAAACTCCTCCAAAAGCACAAGCTCCCTCAATGAAGCAAGATCACAGGCTTTGCTAGCTTTGCACCATCTATCAAACAGAAGGACCTTCTCCCTAGCAAAGTCGGCGTAGGTTTCATCAGGTTTCTTCTTAAGGCTCCTAAACCGCTGCCTATAGGCCTCAGGTACGAGTTCATAAGCCCGGAGGATAACTTCCTTCAATTTTTCATAATCCAGACTGTCACTCACAGACAGCGACGAACAAGCCTCCTGAGCCTTGCCAAACAACCTACACTGCACCAAAATCGCCCATACGCTACGCGGCCAATTCAATGCGGAAGCAATGCGCTCAAACGCGTTAAAATATGAATCTACCTCAAACTCACGAAACACTGGTACGAGTTGAACATTCTTACTTACGTCGAACCCAGTCCCATTAGAATCCGTATTGTCAGGCATCTGATAAACTGGCGATGGAGCACGTGTGGCCGCCTGCAACTCCAGCTGGCGTAGTTTGAACGCACTTTCAGCCTCCAGCCGCTTCAGTTCCAGCTCTCTCCTGAGCTGGAACTCCCGTTCTCTCTCCCGCTCCTCTGCCTGTAGACGTGCCAGCCTCAACTTCACCTTAGCGTCGATTTTGGAGGCAGGACTCGAATCTGCAGAAAACGCGTCAAAACGAGGAAGAGTAACGGGATCCTCCTGACCTCTCGTCGCGACAGGAGTAACCCTGATTGGCCCCGGTAACGCGTCATCCTCACCTGAACGAGACGCACCGCCCACTCCCGACGCTTCACCCTCTGCCGCACTAGTAGACCGCTCAGAAGGCAAAACGTCCAAACTGACCAGCCCTGCCAAAACAACGTCACGTAACTCACCCTTCTTCAGTCCTCTAGGGACGGAAACCCCGTAATGTTTGGCAATTTCACAGAGATCTGACTTTCGACAACCGCCAAGCCGGGACAATGTCGGGTCATCAATAAAGGCAGCTATGTCAAACGATGCCATCACCAAAATAAACGAGCACAAACCACGAACTTCCCCGAAACCTGCCTATCACCTCTAACCTATCTATCTTCGAGGCTTGCCGGGCTCGAGGATCTTTAAAGGCTGAAACGCAACGGCATCCCAAAGGAGCCACTGCACGCCTCCCCCCAACGGAGAAAATTAATTCTCCACCCAGAGTTCGCCCCAAAAACAAAAAAGGAAAAATAACAAACGGATGACCGAAGGAAGAACCGTAAACGGCTCAGCTGGACATCCCTATGCTAGCCGAGGAAGCCGTGAAAACCCTACAGAGAGAAAAAAAAAAGGAAAAAATGACAACAGAAACACACGAGAACCCGGAAATCCCACTCGAGCCCCCAATTGTTACGAACCTAACCCTGACAGCCGCACACAGCGGGACGAGTCGCAACAAGAACCACCCTCTGAGAAATCTGGGACGAAGAAGCCGATTAGCAGATGTGAAAGTTTATTCAACAGAGAAAGTGCGGCCGCCTCCTCCTCTTATCAGCCTCCCTCATCTCAAACGGGAAAAGGTGACAGCCTTCCAATCAGCTGATCGGCCCCAGGTGTCCCCCTCTCAGCTGTTCCGAATCACTGAAAAACAAAAACAAACAAACCAGGAAAAAGCCGTAACAAATATTAACTTCATTGACATTTCATTCCACTGTTAATTTTAAGTTAAATGTACTAGTCTCCAAGATGATTCAACGTACCATTATTAGTAAGATCAATTTCTTTATATATTTATTCCATATATACCTTGAAGATGAATACACTAACCTCCAAATTGATTTACCTTAAAAATCCCTTTGCCCAAAAACTGCTAGATTACATTAAGGGAATAAAATGCTTAATCGCACGTGCGCATTAAGCAAAGGATGTACTACAGCATAAACTACTGCTTAGTAATTGTTGATCTCTCCAATGCAAGCGCTCAGTAGTTGATTTCAACATTGCGTCGACAACACAATAAGAGGGGTAGTCATCAGTCTCTCCCTCATTCTCACTCAGGGTGCAGGAAGAAGTGAAACACAACAGGCCAAAATAACAAATGGAAACAGTGTTAAACGGTCAGACAACAAAACACGTAAATGAAAACTCAAACTTAAACCCAATTCTAACCAGACAGGCAAAAGAAATGGTTACCCACAATTCCTTGCGCTGCCAGATCTGACAGCAAGCCCAACAAGCCTTCAACCATCACTATAATAGATTTTAGGTTTCGTTTTGATCACGTGGTCAGACAACCTCTGGCGCATTTAAAAATGCTGGTTAAGGTTGGGATTACGTTTACGGTTCTAAAAGCAAATTGTAGGTTTCTGCGGCTGTTTCTGATGCTCACGTGTCCACCAGGGGATGTGTCAAATGTGGAAAAGACATTTAAACACATTCAGGACCGTGCAGGACTTACGTAGAAATTACGTAGTCCAGCTACAAAAGTAAGAAAGAAACAAAGATCAAAATAAAAAGTTTTAAGCTTTATTTTCTTGTCTTTTCCTGTTTTTTTCTGGTTAGTCATTACTTTAACCTTAATATTTTCAATTTTTGCAACCAGTTAACTGGAGATTTTAACTGTTAAAGTGGATTAGTTGTGAGCCTGTGTGCGTAAAGTTTATTATTTGTTTCATCATGTTGGGTTCTATGTTTAGGCAATAGTATATTCATAAATCTGTTGGTAGTTTTTAAGATTATTATTAACTATAAACAACTACTCCATGGTGACAAAATATAATGTAACCAGTCTAAAAATGTACCAATCATAGCCACATCAGTGTAGAACCGCCCCTGTGTGACGTACTGCAACGGTCCTCAGACAGGTGCTCTATGCTGCGTTCAGGTGCTACCAGGAAAATCGGTTATATTATATCAGACTGAAATATAAAGCTTAAAAAGTGTTTCTGCATAGTTGAACAACATTTAAAATGAAAGTTAACAGTTAGCCATGTCTTTTTTAAATGCTTTTAGTATGAAAATATAAAAAGTCATTTTTGTAGCATCCACTAAATTGAAAAATGACTTTGAAAACTAAATCTTCCAACAGTACATGAATGCAGCGGAATTTTGAGACCAAAACTTAGACATTCAATCACAATTAGCTTAAAGTTACTCGTCCATGACATTACTTTCAATTGTAAGTTCATTCTACTTTGATTTTGTAGATTGTGCTTAAATTTGATAGTAATACTATGAAACTTAAATTATTTATGTACATTGGAATTGGTTGTTCGAGTTGAGATGACATCCGGGCTAACAGTGTAAAGGACTAATCTATTCTGGTCCTTTGATACCATCGACCACAGCATCTTACTCCAGAGACTAGAGCATGACATAGGGATCAGAGGATCTGCCCTCCAGTGGTTTGAATCCTATTTATCTGATAGATACCAGTTTGTTAATGTAAATGGACAGTCCTCTCATTGTACTCAAGTTAACTACGGAGTTCCTCAGGGGTCAGTTCTAGGGCCCATCCTGTTCATGCTTTACATGCTGCCCTTAGAAAACATAGCATTAATTTCCACTGTTATGCAGATGATACGCAGCTGTATTTATCCATTACACCAGACCAGAATGACCACCTAGAGAAACTGAATTCCTGCATTAGAGACATTAAGTCCTGGATGACAATTAATTACCTCCTCCTTAACCCAGAAAAAACTGAGGTCATTATCCTGGGCCCTAAACACCTGAGAGATGCTCTCTCGGATCAGATAATCTCCTTGGATGATGTAAATATTGCCTCCAATTCTACAGTTAGAAACTTGGGGGTTTTATTCGACCAGGATTTATCATTTAAGGCTCACATATCACAAGCTTGTAGAACTGCATTTTTTCACCTTCGCAATATAGCTCGGATCCAAAATATGTTATCTAAAAGTGATGCTGAAAAACTCATCCATGCATTTGTTACGTCTAGACTGGATTACTGTAACTCTTTACTAATAGCCTGCCCGAAAAGTTCTTTAAAAAGTTTTCATCTTGTCCAGAATGCAGCAGCCAGATTGTTAGCAGGAACTAGCAGAAGAGAACACATCACTCCTGTGTTAGCTTCACTCCACTGGCTCCCAGTTGAATCCAGGATCAAGTTCAAAGGCTCTGAATGGTGTGGCCCCATCCTATTTTAAAGATCTCATAGTTCCTTACCAACCAATCAGAACACTTCGCTTACAAAATGCAGGACTGCTTGTAGTTCCTAGAACTTCTAAAAGTCCAATTGGAGGTAGAATCTTCAGCCATCAAGCCCCTGTTCCCAGCTCATGTCAGAGAGGCCAGCACAGTTTCTTTTTTTTTTTTTTAAATAACTTTATTTTATTCATTTTTAGGTTTTACAACAACAGAAACTATTGCACAGACAAGAAAAACAATTGAAAAAGAAAAGGAGAACAAAAAAAAAAAAACAGAGAATAAGAAAAAATTATATATATACCCAAAAGAAAAAATAAAAATACATATATTCTACATATATGTCTTTTGGAGCATGTCATCTCAAAAGTAGCATGCGGAAAAAGCGTGGCCACCCCGACATAGACTTTATTGGAAGTCCTTTCTTAAACTTGAACGGTTGCAGAGGTTAGTATGAACGCAGCATTAATCACAACTGCCAAAAATATCAAAATTGTAGACCTCTCCATGAACCTGCAGGGTGAAAATGTCATCCTATGGGAATTCTACGGACACATGCGTATCAACGACACACCTCGCAGTCAGCAAGAAGCCAGCACCTTACTGGGGCTGCAGAGCAAAAAAACACAGAAAAAGAGCTAGAGCATTTCCTGTATGTCACAAGTGTGTGTAGCTACATGTGTCAGACAAACTTTTGGCGATACTCTCAACAAACACGTTAGACGTCCACGACTTTCCTCAAAGTGACTGTACGAGGAAAGTAGGACAGTCCTATGAAAGTACACAACCATTGTTTATATCTAGGGGCCCAAAAATATGCCAATTTACGGAAACATCTCTGAATTTTATAGATTCTTTTTCTTTCATGACACTAAAACAATTTCAACTCTTTGATGTTTGTGTTTGCTTATGATGACAGCCTGCACTGTCACGCTGTCCATCATTTACTTCTAACAACGACAACGTGTTTAAAGCAGTGTGTTACTCTTCATCAGTGATGTCAAATGAAATATTCATCATTTCTAACAAGGTCGGGAAAAGTTCAGGGAGGATGAAAAGACAAATGCAGAAGTAATGGAAATATTCTGATGGCTTAACTTTTATAGTTTGCGTAATTTGAAAAATAATTAACAGTTTAATTGTATGTAAATTTGCAATCTATCTGGATCAAATAATGGTTTGAATTTGGTTATTTTTACTTTAATGAAGCCAATTAAAATATCTAAAGAAACACAATCCATCTGCATAAAGAAACTTTTGACTAAAATCGATGTGAAGAGGAGCTTTTTTAAAAGCCTTAAAATCTTTTTAAATCAGAGAACCAGAGACTCTCCATTAACTGATGAAGATTTTCATATTTTATTATTGTTTGGTCTTCTCAACCAACAATTTCAACTAAACATCAAAAGCTTTGAGTTTAATCCTATGATCACAACTCCAGCTAAGAAAATCACTGACTCCAACCTCAGGGTTTCTGTAGTTATTAGAAATACTCGAGTAAATAAATAAAACTAAATCAACTTCAAAAACAGGAAAAAAACTCACATAAGTTGGAACTTAAAGTCCTTCTCCAATGATCTTTTGATCTGTTTTCAAACTGTTCCCAGTGGTCTTTTAACTAGGATTATGATGCTATTTTTAGAGAAAATCTAAAAACCTTGTGTTGTTTTCTGGGATATAAGTACATCTGGAGTTAATCAGAAAATAATCTCTGAATTGTGGGTGGGATTGTTGGCGTGATTTCCTTTCATTCCTCTGTGTACGCGCTCTCCCACTAGCTTACAACCATTAGCGGTGCAAAAAAAAAAAAAAAGTGAGAAATTTTGCAGCAATCCAGCCGTAGTGAACCAGAACCAGCTCAGATGAGGAAAACAAACACATGCATGGATCTATTTGTTTGCAAGTGGATGCATCCAAACAAAGCGGAACAGGGACCTAAAAGTTTTTTACAACATTTTATCATCTGATCCAGATTCACTGCGGTTTCAATATAGAAATATTACATAAACACAATGGTTGGAAATTGGATTTTAAAAAAAAAATCTTTATTCCATCCATACAGTAACAGTCTTTTTCTAAGCAGCAGACAGGTTTCGAAGCTTAAGTCCGTGCTTTAATGGTTCCAGCAGGCTCTGTGAAAAAAGCTGTAATCCTTTGTTTAATATTCTGACAGGCTCACAGCAGAAGAAGCTGTGGAAGGAGAGCAGCGTCTGGCTCATTTACACCACAGCTCAACAGGAAACCGGCTGCTGGCTGCAACCCTGGAGGCTCTTTTGAGGGTCCTTACACCGGACTGGATGTAAGCATCTGCTGCCTGACACCCACCAGGCTAACAGGTTGTTCTTCCTGTCTTCTGCTAAGAGGTTGTGAAATGACTGAAGTGAATCAGGGAACTCTTTGGTGTTTTCAGAGAAGTTCACATGGTCTCCAAAAGTCCACACTGTTTAGATTTTAGTGGACAGCCTGTGTTTGAAAAAGGAAATTGAGTTTTTTGAAGAATTGTTTTAGTCTGATGTGAACTAAATTAGCAGAATTTAACTTAGGAAAAACCAATAACAATTTCATTTGAGGTTTTAAAGTTAATTTGGAGTATAGAAAGACTGTGAGAAACTAAGTTAAATTTAAAATAATATGATAGCAGTGGCCAAATGTGAGCCATAGGTTCCCCACGTTTAAAGGTAAAGACGGAGTAAACATTTAGCTGTGAGAATGCACCACGTCATTTATGGTTGAAGACCCTCTCCAATCATCTTTTGATCTATTTTCAAAGCCTTTTTATTATTTTTTGCCAAAATAGAAAGATTAAAAAAAAAACTAATTTAGGACATTGTTTTTGCAGAGAAACAAAAAGATTAACTCCAAACTGTGTGCAATAGGTGCAGGTGCAGAGCAACCCCGCTCCCCCTTCCCCTCCCCATTGCTTAGAGATCTGAACAGGAAGCTTGTGGTCCACCAAGAGTAATTGTTGGATCCCAAATCCAACCTTTCTTAAAGGACATTTTCTACTCCAGATTCACAGCGAATGCTCAGAAAATACTATTTTTTTACACCAGGTCTTTTTATTGGTATTTTACATTCAAACATACAGATACAGATTTGACAAAGTGCACAAAACTGACAACATACCCCACACACACCCTCCCATTACTGCACCACTCATTAAAACTCCAAATAGTTTGTAAAATATAGACTTGCAAATAAATAAAATAAAATTGCACATCACTAAAGTACAGGGTCAATCCTTAAACATCATCTAAATTCTTCATCCAACTTAAAAAGGGATTCCAATAAGAAAATGCTATTTTTACCTTTATTTTCTTAATCCATGTCCTCCATCAATAGAAATATGACACAAGAACATCTTAAAAACGCCATTTTAATAAAATTAGACAAAA
The DNA here is from genome assembly GCA_003999625.1 of Oryzias javanicus. Classification (NCBI taxonomy): domain Eukaryota; kingdom Metazoa; phylum Chordata; class Actinopteri; order Beloniformes; family Adrianichthyidae; genus Oryzias; species Oryzias javanicus. The sequence goes on from CM012446.1 coordinate 3,953,770, forward strand.
AGCTTTCAGACAAAATGTAAAGTAAAGATCTGCATTGAGTCTGCTCTGGCTTTGTTCTTACTGATGGTTTTGCTTCATGTTTAAATGTTGCTTAATATCACATTTTTAGCTATGGTAGTTTAATTTAAAAATATAAAAACTGTTTTCCTTTTTTACCCGGTTCAGCAGCCAGCCAAAGCTAGATTTGGGAAACTTGCAATCATACTTTTAGAAAAGTATTAGTTAATTCACATTCATTCTATTTTTTAATGTAATGAAAAATATTTTGTTGTGGAAATCAAACAATATTGACTGATCCCTTAAAAAACTAATCACTGCTTATTATTTTGAGCATTAAATAAAATTAATTTACCATTTTATTACAATCAAAGACATTAAAATTCAGGTATATTCAATTTAATTTTTCTGATAATGTCTAGGGATATATTGCGATAAATATCGTATCGTGAGACATGAATCAGGATACGTATCGTATCGCCAGACTCCTGCCAAAACACACCCCTAAAGTATAGCCTAAAAGTCTATAATCTTATATATTAACTTGCATATCAGTAAAAAGTACTTTGAAAACTCCAATATAGTCTACATTGCACATTTATTTATTTTTCTTAAATATATTTTTCATTTTATTCTTGAAATGTTACTAAAAAGCACAGATACAGATCTTGATGAAGCCCCTCTAGCAGACGTGGCACACGGGCTACCATATGAACAGCCCTGCTGTAGTGCATGTATGTGCATGTGGTGTCACTAAGACTATAAATAGGTTCTGTCCTAAAAATCCAGTGCAAAAAAACCTTAGACTACCATCTTATTCTAATTAATCAACAATTGAATGTGTTGACTGAAAACTCAGTCCACTTTAGGAATAAATTAAATCCTTTTTCTTTATTTAAAAAGCTCCTAATCCAATTTTCCATCAGTAGCTGGAAAACAGGAATAATAAAAGTTATCGATTGTGACTGGTGGATAACTCAGAACTCACTTGTTCCTTCTCAGATTGAAAAAAAACCTGCTGACGCCTCTTTTACTGTCTTCCCATGTATCTGTGACTCATTCACTTATTTCAGTTTCAGCCCAATTCGTGCAGCAGTGAGGTCAGAATCTGCTGTCGCTGTCATTCTGCTGCAAGGAAACATCAAGCCTGGAAGTATTTTTCCTGACCCAAAAATCAAATGTAACGCCTTTAAAGAAAAAAGAAAAACTGTAAAAAAGTTCCAATGAGGTTTTGAAGTGCTGACAGAAGAGGAGATAATTAATTTCACTGGTAAGAGCTGCAGCTGAATGAGGCAGAATCTAAATTCTAATCATACTAAAATTCCTGATTAAAAAAAAAAAAAAAATCAAGGTCATGAATCTGTTGAGTCCAGCAGTTCATTACTTGACAGAGTGTCATACGGATATGTGGATATATTATTTAAATGTCTCAACATCTGACCCACAGACCATGCCAATTCATTAAACTCCATAACCGCAAGCAGCCGGAACACGTCGTTTTTTTGATTAATGTTTCTGATCAGCTCATGGAGTGAGTTTGCTTTGCACCATAAGTTTTAAAGGGCAGATTTCAAATTAATCTCCTCTCAAACAGATTCGGGCGTTAGCCTTAAGTCGACTTCATGGTAGCTTTGAAATTTGCACAGGAGTGCCGTAACTGTGATTACACAGCAAGGTTTTACATGTTATAACCATGGCTTTTTTTGTCATAAATAACACTTTCTAATGCTGTGTACACACAGCTCTCTATACAAGACGAGGCGTAATAGTACAGAATAAAAACAAAAATAACAAAGAGACATAGTATGTGCATGTTCAGTTGAATGTGTTTCACCATTTTGGTGAATTAGCTTGATTGTAACGCCAGGTTCACACTGGACGAAGCGGCGCGGAACGGAGTCCACACCCTTGTCATCTTATGGCGTCGTTCACACCAGGCGCGGAGTGGGGCGGCGCGGAGGGCCCGTGCGGTGCAGCGGATCATTTTGGCGTCCGCTCTATTTTGTGCGCGAGCCGCAAGTGTTCCGCGTCAGTTCTGGCAGGAAGTTGCATCAAAAAACATGAGAAAATCCGGTTTATTTTCAAAATATAACCAGTTTTTCACAGTAAAACGTCGCAATTGGCAAATGTGATCATGTGTCTAAACAGACGGTAGACATGGATACAAACATACAATCACAAAACGCACGCACGCGTGCGCGAGAGCACAGAGATACACAAAACAGACAGACATGCAAACTTTCTTTTTTTTTTTGGACGAACATGCAGACACACAGATCAACGTGGGCAGACTCTGGTGCGGGGTGAAGGGCTTCGGGAGTTAAAAAAACGACAACAGAGAGGCAGAGAGCAGCTCATCTTAGCAGAAACGGGGTAATATTTATAAAACACACAACACAGACAGACACGAGCGCATACAGATCAACATAGTGAGCTGACTCTGGAGCGGGGCTGCTGGTTTTGGGAGTAAAAAAAGAGATGAAGAGAGCAGCTCCTCTTAGCAGAAACATAGGTTAATAATTTTAGTTTATTAATTTACCCACACACACACCTGCGAGCGCGTGCGCACAGACACACATAAAACAGACGGACAGACAGATCACTACAGTGGGCCGACAGAGCGGGTGGGCGGGGAAAACAGCAGCAGAGAGGCAGAGAGCAGCTCATCTTAGCAGAAGCATGGATTAATGTCTTTAGGTTGTTAAATGATCATCCATGATAGCAAAAACAAAAAAAGCTCTTGCAGAAGTGCCTGTGGACCGCCGCGGAAAAATGCACATCTGGTGTGAACTACGGAGTGTAGCGGAAGCCGCGCACTCTGCTGCGCTTCCGCGTACAGTGTGAACCTGGCGTAAGTCAGCTTTAAGCAGTTGGACCGCCCTGGGTGCAAAGGTTGTTTTCCTCCTCTGTGTTCTGCAGCAGGAAGTAAAGACTGAAGAGTCATCTCAGTTTGACTGTCCTTGAGACATGTTTATCTCTTTTTAGGGTTGCTGGGCTCTAGACGACTTCAGCTTTGCTGTTTTAACATTGTAAAGTGACTTTAGATGCAGAATAATTAGAGCCATAAAGCACGCACGGTCTCAAATCTGTCTTTAGAAGAAAACTAAACAAACAGAGCTTGTCTTTTAAAGTCTGAACATTTTTGAAATGTGGTCATTTGATAATGATTACAGGCTGTTTACAGCCCCTCACAGCGCCAACATAATATTACCAGTGCAACAAAAAGAGCTATCCAGCCGTACAGGTTTGAGCCAGCTTGTATGAGGGGAACAAAGACGTTCATGGATCTATTGGTGTGCAACAGGATGCATCAGAATGGAGTAGTGACCTTGTAGCCAACTCAAAGTATTTTCTTCATCACTTTTTTTTCTGATTCAAATACAGAAATACTCAGAAATGCAAGTTGAGCCGAATTTTCCTCCATATTCAGAAAAATATCATGTAATATATATTTATATAAGAACATATTTAAAACTGATATTCATGAGAGTGGTTCTTTAAGTAAAAGCCAAATACTTAACTTCATTTAGAAAGCTTAACTTCATTTAGAAATCTGGCATCAGAAACACAGGTGTCCACAGAACAGCGAGGCTTATTTTGCCGACATCTTCACTTTATAGCTGTAATGCGCCCGCTTGTCTTTCTGAAGATTCCAGGCAGTCCCAGGAAGGCTCGTCTGTTTTGCTTTTTGTAGCTGGAATGAGTGTGACAGGCACTTAAGAGCCAGCAGAGGACAAATGACAAAATGGGGCTTTGTGGTTCTTGCCTTTTAAGGACTGGCTGATGAGCTCCATCTGTCTCTCCAGCTTGTGTGATTGTGCACAACATCTGATGGTGCAGTTTGTGTAAATCCTGGAAAACTTTGTCTCCAAAATACTGAGATTACAAAAGAGAATTTCTTTTGTTTTAAGGTCAAGACGGCTAAAAGGATTCCTTTAGATTTGCAGCTTAAAGGGAAACAATTGTGTTCCTTTCCAAAAACAAAGTGACCCTTCTAACTGTACATACATATACACTCCAATTTAACCTGGAGCTACAAAAACAAATGAAATGAGGCAAAGAGATAAGAAGATGTTGTGTAAAGGCTAAGCTGTTTATCCATGGCAAGAAAATATAATGAATCAGATAATAAGGGTAATATAGGATTAAAAAACAAAGGACTTTGTGTCTAAAACCATTGTTTGAATGTATGTCTGATACATCATATTTGGTATCCTTCTCCTGGAATAGATGTCAAAACCTTTAACAGTAAAGGAGCCGTTTAGGCTCGTTTTCTACTAATCAATTGACTTACGTTAGCCTTTAAGAAATTTAGATTTGCATTATTAGCCTTCTTTTTCTTTTTTTTTTCTAAATAAAAATAATGTAAATAATTTTTTTTGGCAGGAAAAAAATAAATAAAAAGAAACTAGCATCTCTCAAAAAGGGATTTTTTTTTTATGTTTTTAACTTTAGTAGCAATAAAGCCAGATTGTTGCTTAATTACTAGCTGAACTTGAAATGAGCAGAACGTAAATTAAATCAGCCAAAAATGTTAGCATGTCACTGAAATAAAAGCTAAACTCAAAATTAGCCCAAAACACCCAGTAGATAACAATTTACCTAAAAATGATAGCATATTGCTAAAATATTAGCTACACTCCAAATTAGCATAAAAAACTAATTAGAGACCAAATCTGCCAAAAAAAAAAAGCTAGCTTGTTGCTTAATTACTAGCTGAACTCCAAAATAGCCTAAAATTCCTCAGTAAACGAACTTAAACAAAAAGGTTAGCATGTTGCTAAAATAGAAGCTAAATTTTAATTGATAAAAAAAAAAAATAGCTGAAAAATCAGTATTTTACTAAAATATTAGCTAAACTCCATACTAGCATAAAATTTCTCAGAAAACTTAGCCAAAAACGTTAGCATGTTGCTAAAATAGAAGCTAAATTTTAAATGATCAAAAAAAATAGCTGAAAACATTAGCATTTTACTAAAATATTAGCTTAACTCCATACTAGCATAAAATTTCTCAGAAAACTTAGCCAAAAACGTTAGCATGTTGCTAAAATAGAAGCTAATATTCTAAATTAGCCTAAAAACTCCAGTAGGTAACACATTAACCAAAAAAGTTAGTATGTTGCAAAAGTACTAGCTAATCGCCATTTTTTTTTAAATTTACTATTTTATTTTTCTTCCGCCAGAGAGCCACTATGGAGAGATAAAAGAGCCACATGAGGCTCTGGAGCTGCAGGTTGCAAACCCGTGGTCCAGACGACATATACGTAAGTGCTTTGTGCTTCAGATGAAAGATGTTGAAAAATGATTAAAATTGAAGTTTTGAAATCCCCCACCCACGCCACCCCCCGCCCCTGCATATCTTCTTTTGACATTTTTGGTGTCTCCAATTGTTTTTTTGACGCGCTGGCTATTCTCATTAATGCAGGGGGTCCCCAAACCTTTGGGACGCGGTACCAGACGCGAAACCATCACCGGATTAGGGTACCGGTCTTTGTCCTGAGGGTTGGGGACCCCTGATTGGCGTCTGTGGCCCTCGGACCTGTACCGATTCGAGTGTCGGGGACCTGTGATTTAATGGGAACAGCCAGTACATCAAAAAAAGACGACGGGTCCATATATGACGATTTGGGAATGAATTAGCCTAAAAACCCTACTAGAAAACAAATTAGCCAAAAACGTTAGTATGTTGCTAAAATAATAGTTAATCTCCAATATTTTTGAAAATGACTATTATTTTATTAGAGCCACCATGGAGAGACAAAAGAGCCACTTGTGGCAGACCTCTGTCCTAGAAGAACAACTCAATATAGCAGCTGATCCAAAGCCTGGCCTATAGTTCATCAAAGTAAATGTTGTAACTTGTGAACCTGAACCACAAGTATTGTCTTCTCTGGCTGATGTAGTTCATGTATTGTTCAATTTAAACTTGGGGGGGATAAAATGGCCCGTTTTTCCCCAACTCTATCACAAAAAATTGAAAAGTTATTCTTGAACACAAACAATCTCAGTGTTTCAATTTATAAAGAAACTTTCTATTTTGTGCTTTTCTTTGTCTCAATAAATTCTAGAAATACTCTTGGACGGACCCCGAAATTCTTTCACACCTTGCAACGCGACTATTTTAGTCTCACGTTTTCTCAGCACTGCTGTCGGAAATATAGACGTACCAAACCTTCTCTTTGGTCCCGGCTTTTTCTAATTTTAGGTCCAACCAATAACTCCGAGCTCCAATCCAGCGGCATCATTGCCAGCTTCGCAGGCAAACACACCGGAACTGTTTCTTAGCAACTGTTTTTGACTGTGTGCAGGCTGAGAGCCGGAGCCTTCCCTCCCCCAACTGTCTGTCACGCTGATACCAATTAGCGGCGTTCTTGGTGATATCATTTAGTGCTCATTACAGTAAAAGTGCTTACTGTGCTGTAACAGTGAAAGCAGTTAGTGTGTTTCACACTAATTAAAGGCCTTTCATCGTCATGTATTGGCTCATTGAGGCCAAGTTACAAAAAGTTCAGCAATGGCAGTGAATGAAGGTGTTATTTTAGAAGTGTAATTATCAAATAAAGAACAGGAGGCTCACAACTAAACCCAATGTTGGAAGAAATCACATGAGAAAGGAGGCACTGTGTGAGTTCAAGAGAACCAAAAGGGTTTATTTGAAAAAGGCCACTTAATGGTTTCTTTCTTTTGTATTTTATTTTAGGTTTTTCTTCACTGGAGAATGCTGATAGATTTCCACCTTTTTTTTTTTTTTGGTTTACTCTCAGTAGAAAACTTTCTAGTTATAGGTGAAAATCCAGTTCCAACAGTTGCTCACTTGTGGCCAATATTAACCATAATGGTATACGGAAAATCCTGAAAAATAATCTAAACAACCAGTTTCTCCTCAATCCTGTCCCATTTGTTACCTAAACCTCTTCAATTTACTACTTTTATCCAAATTTCACAAATATTCCCCTTGAACTTCCTCAAACTCACTGATGATTCTCTGAAATCAGTGCACTTTTTGTCCTTAAAATAAGGAAAACTGTATGTATATCTACGGTATTGCTCATACATATTTCAAAACTCATATTGAGAAATATTTTATGGGTTACTGAGGGGTAGAGGTTAGCCATGTGAGGATGTCCCACTGACCAAAGCTTCTTTATTATTGAATATAAAACAGTAGTATCTGCTGATCTTATCATTTGTCTTTCTACTTTCTTCTCAATAAAAGTAATCTGAGAAAAATACATGAATTATTTAATAAAAAGGACCATTTATTACATTCCTCAGTTTTGCACAACCCCATAACAGCTCCGTAATCCCCCTTTTTATCAATAATGGTTTAGTCCAACTTCTTCCCAAAAACTGGGAACACTAAGGCTGTAATGAAATTCCCTCCAAAAGTAAAAACCCAATAAATACAAGTTTAGACTACTCATGATTCCATGTATTCTAATAGTGAAAGTTAAGTGGTTTTTAAAAAAAAATAAATTATATAGACAGATATTCTGTTACAAAAACTGTTCAAACACAATGCATTGTGGTCCATAAATGCCAATCGAGTGAGCACAGATGCTCACTGATTTTCCACAGAGATTTCTGGATTTTGGAATTACAGATTCGGACAGCATTATAAAAGGGAGAACTCACTATGTAGTGAATAGTGAAAGAACTCGGACACAACCCAAATATTTTCCCACTTTGCACGGAGAGGAAACTTTTTCTTACCTGTATTTCATTGTTTCTACTGTCAGACTGAAAAGTCAAGCTCAACTTTTTAATTCTGTTAGATACAAAAAAACACGAATTTCTTGTTTTCCTCATGCATGATCCATGAATAACTAATGTGGACCTAAGGCTACTTTTTACATTGACCTTATTTTCTCCTCTTTTGAGTTCAGAGTTTAAGATTGTGTATTCTCTTTGACAAAATGGTTGTAGAAGTCTTTGGCATGTAAATCAGCTATCTTGACTTACTATGTGTGGAAAATTCTCTCTTTGGATTTGAGGAGTGGTGAGCTGCAGTCGCTGCTGCATCCAGGATCAATTTGGAGGTTCAAACCCCAAAATGACTCCTTGATCCGGAGTGTAAACCAGCTGGAGGTGTTAGGTTCCACTTTCAGAGTCTTTGGTACGACCCACGGCAGACACTCTTTCAGTAGACCAGGGGTCGGCAACCTTTAACAGTAAAAGAGCCATTTGGGCTCTTTTTCTAGAAGGAGCTGATTTACTTTAGCCTTTAAGAAATTTGGATTTGCATTCATCGCCTTCTTTTTTTTAAAAATAAATATGAATTATGTCTATTATTTAGCACAAACAAAAGCAAACATATAAAAAAGAACATAGCATCTCTCAAATTGTGATTTTTTTTTTTTTTTTTAAGATTTTTATCCTTTGCCTAAGTAGACGCCAAGGTAGTCAAAAAGCTTGTTGCTTAATTACAAACTGAACTCCAAAATAGCCTAAATTTCCTCAGAATTCTAAATTAGTCAAAAACGTTAGCATGTAGCTAAAATAAAAAGCTAAACTCTAATTTGGCCTAAAAATCCCAGAAGATAACGCATTTTCCAAAAATGTTAGCATATTGCTAAAATATTAGCTAAATTCCAAATTAACATAAAAAACTCAGTAGAAGCCAAATTGGCAAAAAAAAAAAAAAGCATGTTGATAAAATAAAAGTTACAAGTCCCAGTAAATACAAATTAGCCAAAAACGTTAGCATGTTCCTGAAATATTAGGTCAACTCCAATTTTTTGAAAATTAATACAAAAGATGAAAACATATCGTATGAATATATTTAAAGGCTTGTTGATAATCTACTTAAAATTCATTCATTGCGTAAGGGACATTTTCGTTCAATATTTTAGAAACTGTAAAGTTTATAAATATCAGAAACAAGCAGTAATGCCCTGAACAAGATGAACGTTATGAAAACAAGATTGTTGAAATTGCTGTGTGTGATTATAAATAATGCTCATTAAGTAACCCTTACCTTTAAAAAATAATATTTTTCAACCAGAGAGCCACTATGGAGAGACGAAAGAGCCACATGTGGCTCTGGAGCCGCAGGTTGCAGACCCCCGCCGTAGGCCATTGAGCAAGGAGTAACGGGAGTGGAAGTTTGAGAGTTCATTTGAGCTTTATCAAGCAGATGAAGGACACAAACCATGGTTTGTTCTGTAAATGTTAAGAAAAATGGCCAAGAGACAAACCAACAGACTAAAAGATTAGGTTTTGGCTTTGCAGTTTATACATTATAAATAATTGTATTTTTTTGCAACACTTAAACAGTGGTATCACAATATGTTCCCAATAGTTGTTGTATTCTTGCTTTTAGTTATTTTAAAACCCACGCACTGCCTTTAAGAACTTCTATCAAATATGAAATGTCCTTTTTGTCTCCCTGTAATGTCATTCACCCGGCAGTAAATGGTTAGGCTCCAGCAACCTCGTCGCCACGCACGGGATTAAGCTGTAAAATGTATGGGTTGGAGAATCCTTCAAATGGAAACAAATGTCTGCTATTATGGAGACTAAAGCGACCTTTAAGAGGAACGACGACGATTTATAGGAAACTATAGATTGTTCACGCTCCCTTAAATGGATTTTTTACTTCATAGTGAACACAAGGTGAAAGGGAAAATCTAGAGATTCCTCTTGAATGAGTGGTCTTCAAATGACCTCTTTCTTAAAGGAGTCACACCATCAGTTTTACAAATGTCACGTATCATTTTGGACGTAAAGCATCTGGAGAGCGCCGCCTTCTCTCCCGGGTGATCTTTTTATTTAAAGTCCTGGGTCTTACCGGGTCACTTAAAATCAAACACTTGTCTAAAGATGACCGGTTGGAGGTCACCATCAAACTAAAATGTCACTCTAGTCCTCCCTGAGTAGAGGATGAAGGAAAAGAAAAAATAAAAAAGCAATTTTTGCTAAAATTTCAAACCAGACTGAAGCTTTTAAAGTAAATGCTGTCAGACTGGATGAGGAAAAAATTAACTTTAAGGGAAAGAAGATTTCTCTTAATGGACAAATTGGTAGAAATGGAGAAAAATTAGTTGATATTCCAACATGCATTCTAATTTAGTGTTTTTATTACAATGTAAAGCATTGATTATTAATTTTATGCAACTTAAACCAGGGGTTGCCAAACGTTTCACTAACAGAAAAAGTGAAAAATCTAAAAGTGTTTAGACTGTGTTTTTCCAGAAAACTACACACAATCATATTTTAAAAATTTCTTTCTGTAATTTTCACAGATAAAATGAATCTAAAACAGTCCAAAAATTAAACCAGTAAACAGTGAATTCTCTCCTGTCAGGATTATTTAGAGACGCTGGAGATCTGCAGATCCTCAAACACAGATCTTAGATCCATCTTTTAGCTCTTTAGATCGTTTTATTTAACTCATCAATAACTATAAATTCATGCAAAAAGCAAATAACTGATGTAAGAAAATGTTTTTATATTTATATTTGTAAAATATGTTCAAGATTTTATTTTTTTAAGATAAAAACAATTATTTACTGTTCAACTTTTAAAGTGAAACAACACAAACTAACCCAAAATACTAGTTATGATGTGCAAAATGAAAAGGAAATAAAAAAATGAATAACATTTGTAAATCATGGTAAAGGTTGGAATTTAGAAATACCAATTATCTAATCTCCCTGAATCGGATTTCTTCTGTCAGGATCTGATCTGTTCTGGAGAAAGTTGTTCTCATGTCTGCACAGGTCGGTTCTGGAGTCGGTTCTGAATGAAATTCTAAATCCTGTCTTCTTATTATCAATAACAATAAAATCCTTTCAGATTTCTGTTCTTTTTGTGTTGATGTTGTTTGTTACACTCGTTCTGCTCTGACTCTGCCTCACGTGCTCAAACATTAACGAGCCTCGTGCACGTGCACGCGCTCAGCGCACGGCTCTGCACTTTTATGATCTCTGAGCAAATGGTATTGATCTGACATGAGTGATTGGAAGAAAAAATACATAAATAAAGAGGATTTGGGACCCAACTTGATAAATAAAAATGAGCAGCTGGAAAAACAAACAGAAAGTGAAACGTCTCTCGATTATTGGGGGTGTTGCTTTATAAAACTAACTTGTTAAGATGATTTAAAATTAAAGATGTTAAATTACTCACTACACACTTTCTCTACTTTTCTTAGAGAGACATGGACATTTTAAAATCCAGTATTATTGAATGAAAACTAAGATCTGATCGCGATCACAGAATGATGAAGATGGGTCTCCAGCCAATCAGGATGGAGAACAGGGTTTGCTGTGTGAAAGAAAAAAAAAAAGAAATTTTATGAGAAATTAAAGAGCATCAACACCGGAACTACAACTCCTCTGAAAAAGGGTGAAACAATGAAATGCTTCCCATCATCCATCTGTCCTTTAGCCAGGCCTGAGTAATGCCAAAGAGGAGTTTAGATTGAATAAAAACTGAGAATCGAGAGTTTTTTAGTTAAGAAATCCAAAATCTGCCAGTTGCAAATGTATTCAGTTTATTCATTAGTGCTCTTACATCCAAAGAAAAATGAATTCAAACTGTAACTCAACGCATGACATGTACAGTCTGGTGGCAGCACTTCAGGAGAAGTTTTCACAGCAACCTGAAACCTTCAACGAGTTAAGAGAAAAATGTCAAAGACATGTTTAGGTTTAAATCAATGCTCCCGGGAATTAGGTTCACTTGAACAAATCCAGACCTGTTGGATGTTTCCATCAAAATAATTATTCTAAAGTCTTATACACACCAGCCGTTCAATAATGCACTAAATAAGCTTTTTTCTTTTTGGCATATGTTGTTCAAGCTGTACAATCACCGCTTTCTTCTAAGTTAGTAGGAATAGTAGAAAGTGAGTAGAGCCCATAAATGGACCTAGAACCTCTACGTGGACTTGAGAGTTTTTAAACCTAAATCGCACATGTAAACGCTTTTATATGGACTTTTCATTGACAGCGATTGCTTAAATGGGCGTTTCTGGTGTCAGTGTGAACGTAGCAGCACTATAGTGTACTTTTGAAGCTTAATAGAATAAATGATATACAATAAAGACAGTTTTCTACAACTGAAGTTTGTCTGTGTGTAACTGAAACACTGTCACTTTCTGACACTAACAGAGGAACTGAAAAAACTTTAAGACTTTTGGATGAAGAAAAAGAAATAATTGCACGGTAACGTCAGTTATGGAAGTGACTCGACTTAAGATGATAAAAAGTGGCACGAAAAAAGGAACTTATTGAGCGACTTTTCCCATCATTATTCAAAACAACAACTGACAGTTTCTGGTTCTATTTGAGACTTTAGTTAACTCCGTATTTGCAGATTTGATTCGTTATCTTTTTTCACTCGAGTAGATTGAGTTCCCGCTTTGCTTTGTCCACGTGTCAAAGTGTCCTTAGACCAGCCCATGTTGAGGAACAAACAGTTCAGTGTAAAGGGAAACTCCCACACGTCGGTTTGATACACGTCTGGCTTTACTACAAGAGTGCTGTCACCACTCCATGTGACTTCAGCTGTTGAGGTGAAGTCAGATAATCAGAAGATGACTTTCAGGCATTTAACTTGTTTTAATGGGCTGGCCTGCAGACACAGCTCCTCACCAGAGTGATTGCAAATGATGGCGGCGGGTCAGGAGGTCAGTCTCCATCTTGTCATCGTTTTGGCCCGTTTCCAGGCGGCGAGCCAGCACTGGCTCTCCTCGTTGGACGCCACTTTTTGTTACACAGTCACGCTGGTGGTCAAACGCTGTGACAGTAACGGGGCAGACATGAACGAGGTAGAGGACACACTAGATTCCCTTTTAATACAAATAGGAAGAATTCCGTTTAGGGTTCACATCAGGCATCCAATAATAGTTGAGCCTTTTATTATTTCAGGGATCATTATATAATTAAGGTTGATAAGTGCTTTTTCTAATGGTTTCTTAAGAACAGAAAAGGTTCGTTTCTGACATAATTACTCAGCCTTAATCATGTCAAATAAAAATGGTGTTTTAACGTGTTCTTGTAGCATTTTCCTCACTATGCGGGTCACAGGGTCACTGCTGTGCATGAAAATAAAGAGCTCTCAGCTACAGGGAGAGAAGAGGGTCCTAAACGAACTATAGCCCCATACATACCCCACATTTTATGTTTAAATTAACTACAAGTTTTTCAGCTCCAAATATAAAACCAGATATTAAAAACCCTGGAATAATTCTAATTACTATTAAGTAAGAATATCTTGGCCTACTTCAAAAGTGACACATTTATACAGTTATTGTGTTTTGAAACGTGAATATGAAAGAAAAATGTTACACTTCTACCAAGTAATCCAAGAAAAGTTCTGAGGCCACCGTATCCGTGGAGGTTACCTATTAATGTTGTTTCATAATTAAACAGAAATGAAAGGTAATGCAAGAAAGAGCTGCACGTGGAAAGCAACAGGGACTCTAAAAAGTACTCTGCTGTAACTCACTGACGCGCGAAGGCGTGCTTAATTGGTTTGCCGCGACCCTTAAAGAAGTCACTCTGATCATGCCACATGTAGAAAAGAGACCCGAGAGAACTGAACTAAGATACTAAAATTATTCATAATCCGCTTTATCTAATTATAATGAGGCGACTGCAAGAATAAAACGTGACCTCAAAGTTCCTCGATTCATCTACATTTTCAAGAAATGTTTTTTTTTTTTATGGAAAAACAGAACGCACTGAAATCTGCAGGTGAGAGAAAAGGTGCAACATGTGAATTATTTTCCAAACATATAAAAAAATGTTCTTACTGTTCACTTGCACACAGGGGGAAAATTAGGTTATTTATTTTCAACTAAATATTTGTTAAAAACTTTAAACTAAGCGATGGTCTGTGCACGTAAAGAGGCCATAATGTGATTTTCTTAATTGAATTGAACTTCTTTCATATTCCAAAGGGATACATTTATATCATGCCACCAGAAAAAGTCAATAAATTGAAAGTAATATAGAATATTAACATAATACACGTATATATTAATATAAACACACCCACACATCTGGAAACACATATATTCCTATACATATAAATACACTCAACAAAAATATAAATGCAACACTTTTGTTTTTGCTCCCATTTTTCATGAGATGGACGGATCAATCAGACCAGATACTGACTGGTTCTGGGTCCCCAGACCCCCAATAAAGCAAAAAACCTGCACATTTCATGGCACATTTTAAGGCACACCTGTGCACTAATCCTGATGTCAGATCAGTGTTACGGCCCCTGGCCTGCTAGGCTTGTGTATGTCTGTATATGTATGTATGTATGTCTGTTTGTGTAGTGTTTTTGCAGCTTCCTTGAAAGGCCTGCAGTGTTTGCTGTTGGCTCCGCCCCCCCTCAAGGAAACCATCTCTCCTCCCTCCATCCACCTTCACCAATTACCAGGCCGGGACGGGAGGATAAAAGAAGTGGCCCAACCTGGATGAGGTGGCGGCTTTTCCTCAGCTCGGCCTCAGCTCTAATAAGCCTGTTTTTGCCTGGTGTTGTCCTTCTTGTAAATTTAGTTTTTGGTCTTTGGTTTTCCCTGAGAATGTGAGTTGCTTTGTGGTTTTGTATTTATGTTAATGTCTATATTGGATGCTAAAAAGCCTGAGAGTTGAACTTCTTCTCCCCTCCTTATTGACTACTTGTGTTGGGTTTAGTTTAAGTTTTTGTAATAAACGGCCCAGCTGCCAATCTTATTTGATCCCTCCCGGTTTCTTTTTTTTCTATATGTTACACCTTTTCCCCTTTGGGACGTAACATAAGTGGGGGCTCGTCCGGGATCTTTGAAGGGATTATTGTATTGTGTAGCTGTGGTTTCTGGTTCTGACAGGCATAGTGCTGACGTGGCACTCTGGAGGTTTGCTTGTGCTCCTACGCGCACACTGTAAAAGGGTAAAACCATGGCGACTGGCTTTAGTCTGGAGGGTTTTATTGCCCATCCTTCACTAAAATTGTTAAAACTGTGCCGGAAAAGCGATATGGTGGAGATTGCAAAACATTTTGAGGTCAATTATGTGAACCCGATTGGGAAACAGGAACTGTTTGACTTGTTGGTGAGTAGGTTGGAGGAAAAGGGTGTGTTCAGGCTACCGGCCCAGACTGTGCCTCTGAAGTCCGCGGACGGTGCCTCGGACAGAGGTGACCGCGAGCGCGACAGCGGCGCCCCGCCAGCGGGTGACCGCGGGCACGCGGAAACGCTTCCCGTGCCAGGCACTCCTCAACGAGACATGACAGGGAAGACTGGGGCGGGACAGGTCCCCCTCAGCCTCCCCCGCTATGAGCCGTTTTCTCCCGGCAGCGATGGGTCGCGGGATGAAGCTCGGCTGAAAGTGCGTCTTGCCCGAATGCAGATAGAGGCTCAAGAAAGAGCTCAGGAACGGCAGATGCGTCTCGAGATAAAACGCCTTGAAATCCAAGCCGAACAAGCGGTGCGGATCAGACAGCTGGAGTTGGAGGCCCAAGCCCGTCTTCCGGTATCCCCTGCTGCTGACGCCCACACGGCTCAGCGCAGCCCCTCGGGATTCCCGGCTGACGTCACTGCCTCTTCCCCTACTTTACTCACCGGCCCGATTGATGTAAGTAAATTCATTTCAGTAGTTCCCACATTCCGAGAGACGGAAGTGGACTCATATTTCTCCTCGTTTGAACGTATCGCTGGCACTTTGAAGTGGCCCCGAGAGATTTGGCCATTGTTGTTACATTGTAAAATGTACGGTAAAGCGCAGGAGGTCGTAGCATCGCTCCCTCTCGCTGACAGTTTGGACTATGATAAAGTTAAAGCGGCTGTTTTACAGGCATACGAACTGGTGCCTGAAGCCTACCGGCAGAGGTTCCGACAACAGAGAAAAAATATGTCACAAACGCATGTTGAATTTGCCCGAGAAAAATCCACGTTATTCGACAAATGGTGCGCAGCATCGAAAGTGGATGATTTTGTTTCTCTCCGGGAGTTGATTCTGCTTGAGGAATTTAAGCGAAGTCTACCGGACCGACTTGTGGTTTATTTGAACGAAAAGAAAGTCACATCCATTGTTTCTGCAGCTGTGTTAGCCGATGAATATGTGCTAACTCATAAAGCATCTTTCCCCGCGCATCATGACCACCCCCGAGTGACAGCTGTAGCTCAGCCTGCTCGTTCCAAACCACACAAAGAAACACGTGAGTGCTTTTATTGTCATAAGACGGGACATGTTATTGCCGACTGTTTTCTTCAGAAGAAGGCTGCTCCAGCACAGCAGACTCCGCCCAGTCCGAAAGGTGTCGGTTTGGTTCTGCAGTCTCCTGCTGAAAACCACACGAAGGATCCCGACACCTGCTTTGATCCTTTTATATTGGAGGGTTACGTTTCGCTCCGCAGCGACCGTGCGGATGAAAAAGCTGTGCGCATTCTAAGAGACACAGGTGGGTCCCAGACTGTGATTTGGCAAATGCATTAAACTTCTCTGATTCTTCCTTTAGTGGATATAGCTGCATCCTTCGAGGTATCGGAATGGAGTACTCTCCTCGCCCAGTTCACCATGTTCATCTAAGGTCCGAACTACTTTCAGGCGTTTTTCCCATGGCAGTTTGCCCAGAACTGCCTATACAAGGAGTTACAGTCCTGTTGGGAAACGATGTGGCTGGCGGGAAGGTAATTCCTCATCTTGAGGTAATGAACAAAGCTAATACACTGGACCCACATGAGCGCAAGCTGCATCCAGCTTGTGCCATCACACGTGCGCAGACCCGAAAACAGCAGGAGGTTGACTTGTGTGATAGTTTTTTTTTGTCAACCCATTTGGAGGGGGAAAATGATAAAAAACAGTAACTCTTCCTAATGTTAATTGTCTTGCTTCAGAACCTGCGACCGGCCCCAGGAGAGTCCTGTTGATGTCGCGCTCCCAGTCACGCGCTCCAAACTCAGTGCTGCGCAAAAGGTGGACCCAACATTACGCACATGCTATTCGAGTGTGGTAAGTGACGAGCAACTTGCCAATGAAAAAACAGGATATTTTGTTGATGGGGACATCCTAATGCGGAAATGGTCTCCGACCGCTGCTGCAGGAAAACTACACTGGCAAAGCGTAACGCAAATTGTGGTGCCAATGAAATATCGCGCGCATGTTCTTTCCTTGGCACATGAAAGCCAGTGGTCCGGCCACCTGGGTGTGACTAAGACGTATAGACTTCTGTTGAAGCATTTTTACTGGCCAGGTGTGAAGCAGGACGTCGTACGCTTTTGTCGCACCTGTCACATCTGTCAGATGGCTGGACAGCCAAATAAGAAAATCCCATCCGCCCGTTACAACCTATTCCCGTTATAGGAAATCCTTTTGACCGTGTCATCATTGACTGCGTTGGACCTTTACCTCGCACTCAGAATGGAAACCAGTATTTGCTCACCATAATGTGTGCAGCAACGCGTTTCCCCGAGGCCTTGCCTCTACGTAAGATAACCTCACGTTCTGTCATAAAGGCACTTATTAGATTCTTTTCCACATTTGGGCTGCCAAAAGTGATTCAGACAGACCAGGGATCAAATTTTACATCAGAGTTGTTCAAGCAGGTTGTTCAAACCCTAAATGTTAAGCACATTACCTCTAGCGCTTACCACCCAGAGTCACAGGGGGCGCTAGAACGCTGGCATCAGACCTTAAAGTCTATGCTGCGCAAATATTGCTTAAACTCCGAAAAAAATTGGGACGAGGGAGTGCCATTCGTTTTATTCGCTGCGCGTGATGCAGTACAGGAATCCCTTGGTTCAGCCCTGCTGAGCTAGTTTTTGGACACACACCTAGAGGTCACTCCAGGCTCTGAAGGGAAAGGTTTATGTTGCCTTCAGAGGAAAAGCGCCGAACGTGCGGCTTTTTGTGCGTGAATTTCGTGACAGGCTACGCTGTGCCAACGCTGTGGCAAAAGAATGTTTAAACAACTCTCAAAACAGGATGAAAACTAAGCATGACCTAACTGCTGTGAAACGTGAGTTCCAGCCAGGGGACAAAGTTCTTGTTTTATTCCCATTAGCAGGGTCATCGCTGAGTGCAAAGTATACTGGTCCTCTTGAAATTAGAGAGGTTTTGCAAAACAATAACTATGTTTTGGGAAGTCCTGACAAACGGCGGAAAGCTCGCGTTTGTCATATAAACATGTTAAAACCATACCACTCGCGGAATGATCCGGAACCCGTTGTGGCTAAACCACAGGGGTGCGCTGTCTTTTCTGTTATGCCCGAACAACCTGACTCTCTTGAGGAGGATGACCTGCGACCCCCATCAGATCCCCGGAGTTGTGCTAGGCTAGCAAACTCCGAAATGCTAAAAGTTCTTCCGTTCCAACTCGACCACCTACAAGAACATCAAAAGCAGGACGTGTTGTCGTGTGTGTCTGAGTTTCCTAGTCTTTTCAATGACGTACCAACCTCCACTTCCATCCTCAAACACGACATAATGGTAAAAACAGACAGGCCCGTAAAACAACACCCATATCGCGTCAACCCAGAAAAACGTGCTTTGATGAAACAGGAGACAGACTATTTACTCCAGCATGGTCTTGCCAAATACAGCACCAGCCCTTGGAGTTCTCCTTGTTTAATCAAGAAAAAGCCAGACGGCACTCCCCGATTTATAACAGACTTCAGAAAGGTGAACTCGGTCACGGTTTTGGACTCCTACCCTCTACCGAGGATGGACGACTGCGTGGACAACGTTGGTAATGCCAATTTTGTTACAAAGTTAGACCTCCTGAAAGGCTATTGGCAGGTTCCCTTAACTGACCGGGCCTCCGAAATAGCCGCATTTGTCACTCCGGACACCTTTCTACAATACACCGTAATGCCGTTTGGATTATGTAATGCGCCTGCAACGTTCCAGCGGCTGATTAACATTGTACTTTCTGACTTGCAGAACTGCAGCGCTTACTTAGATGATTTGGTCATCCACACCATTACCTGGGATGACCACATTAAAACCCTCAGAGAAGTGTTCTCTCGTCTGGCTACAGCCACATTAACTTTAAATCTTGCAAAATGTGTCTTCGGTCAAGCCACGGTCACATACTTGGGCAGACAAGTGGGACGGGGACAGGTTTGTCCTTTGGCTGCTAAAGTAGAAGCCATCATGGAGTTTCCCACACCTGCCACCCGTCGAGAGTTGCGCAGATTTTTAGGGATAGTGGGACACTATAGGAATTTCTGTCGTAACTTTTCATCCGTTGTAGCACCGCTCACCTCTCTCGTCAGTCCAAAAGTAAAATTCATGTGGACTTCTGAGTGTCAGCATGCCTTCGACAGTGTAAAGACACTGATGTGCCATGCACCCGTTTTGGCTGCACCAGATTCCACCCGGCCCTTTATACTAGAGATTGATGCTAGTTGTGTGGGAGCAGGTGCTGTATTGCTGCAAGAAAACTTGGACGGTCTTGAAAACCCTGTCAGTTATTTCTCAAAGAAGTTTAACAAACATCAGCAAAAATACTCAACTGTTGAACAGGAGACTTTGGCACTGTTGCTCGCACTCCAGCATTTCGAAGTGTACCTTGGGTCCAGTTCTTTTCCGGTCACTGTCAGAACCGACCATAACCCTCTAGTTTTCCTTTCGCGCATGTATAATCAAAACCGGAGATTAATGCGCTGGGCTCTTTTGGTGCAAGATTACCATCTCACCATCCAACATAAGAAGGGAAACTTAAACCTGTTGGCTGATGCCTTGTCCCGCTCTGTATGACAAAGTAACAAGTAAAATATACACACCCCCTAATTTCCTTTTAAGGTGGTTTTGCGTGCATACCCGAATTTCTTTGGGTTTGCAGCTTAAGGGGAGGGGTGTTACGGCCCCTGGCCTGCTAGGCTTGTGTATGTCTGTATATGTATGTATGTATGTCTGTTTGTGTAGTGTTTTTGCAGCTTCCTTGAAAGGCCTGCAGTGTTTGCTGTTGGCTCCGCCCCCCCTCAAGGAAACCATCTCTCCTCCCTCCATCCACCTTCACCAATTACCAGGCCGGGACGGAGAGGATATAAAAAGAAGTGGCCCAACCTGGATGAGTGGCGGCTGAAATTCCAGACGGAATCTTTTCTCAGCCTGCCCCTTTGTGGCCTCAGCCTCTAATGTAAGCCTGTTTTTTTAGTGTTGTCCTTCTTGTAAATTTAGTTTTTGGTCTTTGGTTTTCCCTGAGAATGTGAGTTGCTTTGTGGTTTTGTATTTATGTTAATGTCTATATTGGATGCTAAAAAGCCTGAGATTTTAAGTTGAACTTCTTCTCCCCTCCTTATTGACTACTTGTGTTGGGTTTAGTTTAAGTTTTTGTAATAAACGGCCCAGCTGCCAATCTTATTTGATCCCTCCCGGTTTCTTTTTTTTCTATATGTTACACCTTTTCCCCTTTGGGACGTAACATCAGCATCTTGATGTGACACACCTGTGAGGTGGGATGGATCATCTCAGCCAAGCAGAAGTGCTCACTATCACACATTTAGACAGATTTGTGAACAATGTTTGAGACAAATGGGAATATTGTGTATCTGGAATGAATTTTAGATCTTTAAGTCCGTCTCATAAAAATTGGGAGCAAAAACAAAAGTTTTGCATTTATATTTTTGTTGAGTGTATAAACACACAAATCTACTATGACTATATATACATATAAGCTGATTTAATATTTAATTGAATTAATCTAATTTAAATAATCTTTTCAGAGTTAACTATTTTCATATATTACCTTTGCAACACTAAAATACAAATTATTTGTGAAATATTTGTCATTTTTGTGGACTCTTGTGGAAATTAGGGCTGCCACGATTATTCTGCGACTAATAAATTAGTCGTCAACTATTTTAATAATAGATACTTCATTTAAATGAAGTCAGAGTGTAGTAAAGTTATAATGGCATTTTGCTAGCTTTTTAGACTATTTTGACAGTCATTGGGTTTTGAGGCTGTTTTGTAATTTAGCTAATATTTCAGCTATATGCTAGCAGTTTTGGAATTTATTTCTTTTTTTTAGACTACGGTAATTTGGAGTTTAACTAATATTCCAGTTACATGCCAGAGGTTTTGGCTACCTAACGTTTCTTTTTAGTTTTCTTTAGGCTGTTTTGGAATTTAGCTACTATTTTCAGCTAAATGATAGCCATTTTAATAATTTAAGCTTTTCTTAAGGCTATTTTGGAGTTTAGCTATTTTTTAAGTAGCTGTTTTGGCTAATTTAGCATTTAATTAATATTTTAGCTGGCTATCAGCTTCAGCATTTTTATCTATCAATTTCAGCATCTTCATCAGCCGTCACTAGTATCTAAAAGCCAAATTCAGCTCACAGCATTCAGACGAGCATTATTGCCGATAACACTAGTGTAAATATATATTGTTTTTTGTTAGTTTAAAGCTAATGATGGTTAAGATGTGTGTTTCACATTCACTTTACGCATGACCCGATTAGTCGTTTAATCAGAAAAAAATAATCGGTAATTAGTCGACTACTAAAATAATCGTTTGTAGCAGCTCTAGTGGAAACGTATTAGCTCTAGCATTAAATGCTTATTCAGCTAGTTGTAGGATTTATTACGTGTCGGGCCTTTTCATCAGGTTTGATAGGAATGGTTTAATCCACTTGATACGTGCCGAGGTTAACAAAACAGTCATCAGCGAATTGGCGGCTCTTCTTTTAAACAAACTCTTCAACTAAAAATCCTTTTCTCCATTTACCTTTGAGCCGAACCACTTTTACTTATAGTCCATGAAAAAATAACAACGCTTTGCTGATAATCATTGTAAGCTCTGCAGAGAAAGTGGGTGTGTCTTTATGTTAGACTGGGGGTGGAGCTGGCAGACTGCCTGAAAGGGGCTTTACTCAATCTGTGACATCAGCACGTGAGGACCTGCTCATTAAGAGTTTTAGAGGATTACTCAGAAATATATAACCGCTTTGGCGTTCTTTATAGTAAAGAATGAACAATATAATACATTTAAAAACTCTAAAAGCTGTTTTTTTTTTTAAGGTTTTCCTTTAAAAATTTGAAAATTCTGTGAAATATTTAAGTTCAAATGTTCATTCCCTTAAATATGTATCTGAAACTGAGTCTTAAAGGTCAAACTGTTTCAGCCAAACTATAATTCACAGTACATGGAGAAGCTGTATTCTTATCTAGTCCTCTCAAATGATGCAACCTGCTGTAAAAGAATTAGTCTTTTCCCTGCATTACTTTCCATGACGCCGTGTGTGTTTGTGTGAGCGTTCTCCCGCTTTGAACTAAAGCCTGTTTGGTTGGCATGTCCTCGCAGCAAACGCGTCTGCGCTGCAGGCAGGACCTCTTTCCACGTCGCTGTTGTCTTTGCATCATGCGCTTTACCACACCAGCGTGGAGCGTGACTCATTTTCAGGCAGATTCATACAAATATGCACACGTATAGAAGCATGAGAAAATATTCTAAGAGTAAAAAGAATCTATACTGTTTGGACCGCAAACAAGCCAACTCATTTGTTCTGTCAAATGTGCTTCATTCAGATTAGGAAGTGGTGGATTTATCAAAACTTTAATAAACAAACTCAGAGAAGGACGACGAAGCAGACGAACTGAAACCCGGCCACTTAAAGAAACTGAAGGTGATTATTTAAATCAGGACAGCTGTAGAGGATTAGCAAGTGAGACTGTGACAAGCCTGAAAACAGAACATTACAAGAAAACAACAACAACAAAAAAGAATGCACATGTGGGACTTTAGGGAAATGAATTAGTAGACGAAAATGTAAAATTAGGAGTCAAAAGGTTTAATATTGATGTGTTTGCAAAAAAGCAAAAAGTGTTGAAACAATAGGAGGAAGAGGATGAAGAGAGGTGATTATATAACAGAGTTCAAGAGTAAAAAATACCATTATACTATTGAAAATTGATGGATTATGTGAATTCTGTAACAAATATGTATTATTAATGTTAATATACTTTTCTAATCTTTACTTTGAGAGCTTTCTCACTATGATTCTCTTCTCTTATAAGTGAACAGCTCTGTTCATGTGACACTGCATATATTTCATTGAGACCCTTTATTTATTTCAATATATGTTGAAAAATCAGATTATTTAGAAGCATTTTTGTAGCCTTAAAAATACAGAAAGCACACCGATCTAAGACATAAACCTGGATTTGGACAGATGAAAATAAACTGGGAGGTGACTGTTTGTTGTCAGCATTTTGAGAAGATTAAAGATCAATTTAATCCAATTCACCAAATGACATTTATGAATAAGTGTGGTTATAAATTATGTGTTTCATTTTTAAAGAAAAGGTTCTATGCTGATATGTGAAAGACTTTATGTCATACAAACCACAATTAATAATTTCTCCTTCATTATCAGTTTTTTCAACAGTTGACACTTTTGTGAATTAGAAGGGAAACTATTCAAACGTCACTCCCAAACCCGAGGCCTGATTGGTCGAAGGTCAACCTGGTTGAACTTTCAACGCTCGTTCAATTAATGCGCGTTTTGCCAGTAGAGTGCGAAACTTGGAAAAAAAACGTGCACAACGTGAAAGTTAAAAGTAAAAAGCGTGCATTAAAAATAATAAAAATAATTTAAGTATTTACCCTTTTCATGTCATTGCTTCATATAAGAAAACAGCAATAAGAATAATTTAATAAAATCTATAAAGAAGTGACATTTAAACCTTGTTTTTTTGTCTAAGGTTTCAGTTAAAAGTCTTTTAATTTCAAATGTTCTTTTTGAAGTCATCCGGATTCATTTCTTCTATGTCAAATTGTTTCTGTTTAAAGTTTTAAATTTGTACGCCTCATTTAAACTTAAAGTCTTTCTTAGAAAATAAACTTTCGATCGTTATAAGTGACAGAGAGGTCATTCCCTCAAATAAAAACAAAGATTTGTCATCGTGTATATCAGGATAAAATAACTGAAATGTTTATATCCATTGGTTATGTAAGGGACTTTGGATTAAAAATACATTTTAATAAAGAAAAATACACAAAATCTGTTTCTGTTATAAAAATAGTATCATTTCTTATCTGTTTTAGGCTTCTGTTAATAATTCTAAGCTTTGACAATTGTTATTCTTTATTTAATCTAGAGGAAAAACACATTTCAAAGCTCACGTATTTGATGTGAAAAGTGATAACTATGAAGTATTCATGGTTGAAGGATTCTGTCATTCATAAAGCCTGCTGCTTCCACACATCCCTCTGGCTTTTTGTTGTTGTTGTTGCTCCACTGCAGTGGCTCTGATGTTTGATGGAGACCCTAAAGGCACTAAAACCTGCTGCTGTGTTCTTATCCTGTTAGGCCCGGCTACCACTTTTGACACGGGAAACCATGGCATCCTATCATGTGTAATCTCTCCGATAAGCATGTCAGGTAGAACATGCTGTCTGTTTGAGCTGAACCTCAGTGGGTGTTCTTTCAGTGCGATGTCGGGAAGTATAACATCCCCTTCCCACAGCCTCTCTGTGGGCTTCCTCACCTTTGACTATGATTTATTCTGGAGGTTGTCTGGTCCAGTGTGCTTTCATGCCACTTTTAGAAAAATAAAAAGCAGAATTCCCAATCTTTGGACAATATCTCAAGTGACTGTAATGATGAAAAAAATGATACTACCACAGACATGGTGGTGAAGTCTCATTAGGCTTGTAAAAATATTCAGAATATCAATCGGCTGGCTTCCTTTTGATTTAATAACTGTTGCAGGTGGTGGGTGGTTGTGGGAGTTTAAGGTCAACAAGTGACAGCTAATAAAGTTTAACCACAGTTTCTCTCTAAAGGTGTCTGTCCTTTATTGAAACACTTTTTTAGTTCTGCAGAAGAAGGATCCTCCATTTGCATATTTAAGATTAAAAAAAATCTCCATCAAAACCAAATGGAAATACTGTTAAGATGTAGACTTTATGAATACAGTTGCTCTCTGATTCTTTTTTGTTTTTAATTAATTACCAGTTAAACATAAACTGAAATGACTCAAATGTATGAATAATTCTGGTCCCACCTTCCAACAAAAACCACCGAATGACTTTTTAAAGCAAGTCGTTTTACATTACAGTCAAATCTAATCCATACAACATTTAAAGGGCTCCGTCTCTGACCTCTTTTTCAGGTCTATCCAAGCTCTGCCTGCTTAAAAAGCTGGCACGCAAGCTGAGTATCTGACTGACTGATTCACAGATATATAAACAACAAAAGATAAAATCACATGCTGGAACATTTTTTTAAACTATTTCGGTAAATTTAATCTTAAATGAGTGAGAAACTTCAGTAAGTTTGAAAGTCAAAGGACAAATTGGTTTACACTCAGTTTGTCCAATTGATTCAAAGAAATGAGTCAAAATGTTGACCATTGCTGTGGCAAACCCTAAAAGGAAGCAGCTGAAAGCAACATAAGACCGTTTATCATAAAGATGGTTGTACTCAGCAGGAAAGAGTCAAAAGGACTTGATTACCAAACTCAGCTTTCAAATTACAAGTCATGTGCAGAACAAAGATGGCTGATGCAATCTATGACTCAAGCTCGCTTCAATTAGTCAAAACATCAGATGATCAATATATAAGTAGGATGAAGTAAATTCATCCTTTGATGGAGAAAATTGGTCTCAAAAAACAAAAAAGTCATTTTTAAAAAGTTTAAAGTACTTGATATTATTTTCTCATTATCCAAACCTTCCTCTGCGGGGTGGCTGGACACTATTCCCCTTACGGCTTGGTCACATGGATCAGCACAGGGGTCGATGGTGCTGTGGGTTGTTTTGTTGTTCGGTTTTGTGGAGGTTCATAGAGGGACAGATGCATCTTTAGGGGAACACAGGTATGTCTTGCAGTTCACCTCAAGGAATGTCGTGAAAATGAAGCGTACTCTTGCTGTGCATGTGGGAAGTGTATCGTTAAGTATTGCAGAGCTAATGTACGCTGCAAACACGTATTACATCCTTGAGATGTTGTGCCACATCCTAGTCCTTTGTAAGATGTTAGTATTGGATCTTTATTGACTGTACCCAAATGCCACATGCACAGAGTGGGCAGATGATCCAGAAATGCCCAAAGGACGTCCATAGAGCTTGGTCACCAGGGAAGAGCTTTGTAAAGTAGAGTGGAGTAGAACACAGTGGGGTGGGGTTGGGTTAAGTAGGATAGAGTGGGATAAGGTAGGGTAGGGTAGAGCAGGTTAGGGTAGAGTAGAGTGGGATAGGGTAGAATAGAGTAGGTTAGGGTACGGTAGAGTAGGTTAGGGTAGAGTAGAGTAGGGTAGGGTAGAGTGGGATAAGGTAGAGTAGAGTAGGGTAGGGTAGAGTAGGTTAGAGTAGCGTAGAGTGGGATAAGGTAGAGTAGAGTAGGTTAGGGTTGGGTAAAGTAGGGTAGGGTAGAGTAGGTTAGAGTGGGATAGGGTAGAGTAGAGTGGGATAAGGTAGGGTGATTAATATGTATTCAAAAGTTTGTATCCACACTGTTTATCCATGCTTGCTTTAAATGAAAATCATATTTTTCTTTTAATTGTATTTTAATGATCACACCTTTACTATTTATTTTGATTGTTTCTTTTAATGTTTTATGTAAAGCACTTTGAATTGTCTCTGTACATGAAATGTGCTAAACAAATAAACTTATTAGAGTCAGGTAGGGTAAAACTACTGCTCCCCACACCTACAGAGGTCAGATGAAGTGGAGCAGCTCCTCTGGAGGCCTCATGTCTTATGCAAGGCACGTTAACGTTGGGAGTGGGGTCATCTGGAACCCCCCACCTCATAAGTGGAACTCCAATGGATGGATGGATAGAATCTGCATACATCTTATTGCTCCAAGTTGACCTTTAAAACTGATGTAAACTCTGTAAGAGCTCCATTTTCCTACCATCTTGTTTAGCTCTAACTACTCTATTCAACAACTTTTTTTTTTTGCAAGAAAAACAGCTTTTAACCTTTTACTAAAATCCACTTCTCTTTGGAAATTAATTTCTTCAATTACTGAACTTCTTTAGTAATGAAACAATGAAAACTAAATCTCCAAACTGCTTTTGGCTAGAATTTTGAAAAGAAAGGAAGCAATGCTTTTATAGGAAATTCTTTTGTTTTATTCTTCAATAAACTCTGTTAAAAAATTTATCTGCAAACACTTTCTTTAAGCAAGGTTAGGACCAACAAAACATTCCTGAATACTCTTACTCAGGACTACAGAGAGCTTCAGAAAACAATTTAACATCAAACCAGAGAGTTAAAAGAGAGACAAAACAGCAGGTTTTCAAAAATACAAGTTTTAAAGGAGAAAAACGAGTCCTTAATATTATGAAAATAGATTCACATGAATGAGTGACATCATTTATTGTAAACATGTACGTAAAAGCTAAACATGAGAAGTACAGTTTTTGATGCTCCAACAGAATCCATCAAAAAGCTCCCAGACAATGACAGGATTTGGCACGACAGTAAATCCCAAATGTCACTGACTTTAATTATGCACAATGGACTATGAATTATTCTTTTAGCATTGAGCGGAGTGACTTTACGAGCTGCTAATCTTTAATATTTTTGTGCTTCAAAGACGAAAGCGCAGCTTTTATGTGTCGCAGCTTCCAAAGGCCAACGCACGCCTCTGAGTTTGTCAATATTTAACACGGGAGAATTTCATGCACATTAGATCAAAGATTCTCTTCTCATTGTTTAACACCAAAAGTTGTCGAGAACATGAAGGATGCAAGACGTTTCTTAGAAGTGTCTTAACTGGATTTGAGTGCTGGCATTCCAAAAAAGGCCCTTTTTTTTTTTTTTCTTTCATGACTGAGGCTCTCTTGTTGTCGACATCCTTTAATTCTTCTCCAGACACAAACTCACGAATGTTCTCCCAAGTCTCCCAGCATTTTTGGTAGCAGCTAGTGTCAGCTTTATCGCTCTGGAACACCTCTGTGCCCCCCAGTGCTGCGGTCAAAATGCTCTTTTGTCCAAACATCAGTCTTTATTTTATCAAATAAATCCACAAATGTGAATTTTTAAACTGTATTTCAATGTTTCTTTTATCTGTGAAGATTTAAATCTATGAATTCAGGAGGACAAATACCAAGTTTTAAAAAAGATATATTGTTAAGCCCCTCCGAGTCGTCTTCACTCATTGCAAAAGAAATGAAAGTCTGGAATTTGGAAAATACAGGTCAAACTTTACCCTAAAGCCAAAACAAAAAGGAAGTCTGACGTCCACTGGTGAAGATGAAAAGACAGCCTGACTGTCTCCACAGGAAGAGGATTCTACAACAAAGAGGACAGCTTCTTCCTGTAAAGATCAACCAGTGATGCAGTCGGGATTTTAATATAATACAATAAAACAAGCGTCTGTATAAGGAGGCTTTAGTGATGGTAACTCAATTCTCTTTACTGACTCACCAAAGTCATTTTAGTTACTGAGTCACAGAGAATGCAAAGTAATCTACATGTTTCACACAAACTTAACTTGCTCTTATTTCAAAATGATCCTAAATGAATGGCTGGGTTTCCCTGTGATGGTCCCCAGCCCGGATGGGGTGTCAAACATACGACCCGTGGGCCGTATCCGGCCCCCCAGATGGTTTAATCTGGCCCAGTTATGAAGAGAAAAATATATAAGAATTTTCAAAAAAGAAAGCAAGCTTCTAGCTCATTCCTGTGGCGAGTCATGGTTCTTTAAAGAAAAGACCGCAATGCGCAATTCCACCACTAGGGGGAGCAAAGGAAACTCAAGAGATCAAGAAATAAACATGGTGAAAGCCAAACCATGCCAAGTTTTGGGAGAGAATGCGAGATTAACACCAAAATGTTTGCAAGTTTAATTTAGTTTAATTTTTCATTGATTAACACACATATATTTTAGACTGGCTATTTATATTTTTTTTGTAGCCTCCTCTTAAAATTACTATCGAGATTGCTGTAATCATGTCAGATGACATGATTACGGCGTCATCTACAGTCTGTATAAAACTGAATAAACTTTTTTTCTTTTTTTTTTTTTTGTGAAATCCATTTTATTTGAAATGCATTGGACTCTGTGAATAAAAGTGTAATAATACATGATTAGACTACTAGGTTGTTGTTGGCCTTTGTAAGCAAAAAACTAGAAAAAAAACTAGACAAAAACGAAGCTACAGATAACAAGTTGAACAAAGGTTATTTTGCTATTATCTTACTGGTCCGTCTTGAGATCCGACGGGTTGAATGCGGCCCCCGAGCCAAAATGAGTTTGACACCCCTGAAGTACAGGATAGTGTCAGAAACTGGTTTAAAACTCTATTGAACCACCTGTTCGAATCAGTAAAAGATGATCATGATTTCAAAAGAAAATCTATGCGAAGACGTCCAGACTTCCCTCTCCCCGGTCACTTCCTCCAGCTCCTCCGGGGGGACCCCGAGGTGTTTCCAGGTCAGGCGAGATGCGTAGTCTCTCCGGCGTGTCCTGGGTCTTCCCCGGGGCCTCCGCCCAGTGGGACATGCCCGGAACACCTTTTCCAGGGAGGCGTCCATGAAGCATCCGGTCCAGATGTCTGAGACACCTCAACTGAAGCGGCTCTACTCCGAGTGACCGAGCTTCTCACCCTATTGTCTTCTGGGCCTCGTTCTTTTGGTCATGACTAAGTAAATTCAAGCTCTTTGTTGCACAAATTGAAGAAAAAACTGCAACAAAAGTATCAAAAATACAGATCTCATCACGCCAGTTTCAATTTTCGATACTACCAATTAGGGCTGGGTTGAAAAAATCGATTTGTATCGACTTAAGCTTAATAGATCAAAAATAGATTCACAAAAGACATAAATCGATTTAGCACATGAAGCTAAAATCCGCTAACTTGACGCTAACGTTTAATGGAATTCCCCATAGGACGCCTAGAGAATCCAAGTAACACTGGATGATATTAACAATCTCAATATTTCACTGATACAGTCGACGATATGTGAACTGGATCAGATTAAAATCAATATAGTCAAATTATATATTAGAATATTAATGTATTTCTAAACAAATTTGGATAAATGTGTAAACTCAAAATTGAATTAAATTGAAGAATCAAAAGAATCGAATCGTTTCTGGAAATTACAGTTGATACCCAGCCCTACTACCAGTACTACTTGCAACAAATTTGACATGGCTGTACCTTCGGATTTCCCAAAAAAAAAAAAAAAAAAAAAAAAAAAAGCCACAAAGAAAAATTAAAATGGCAGCCATTATTAAAGATGGCGGCTATTTAGTTGCTCCAATATCAACAAATGCAGGCTCTTCATGCACGAACAATGAAGTATTTTAAAATGGATGGGTACCTACAGAATACTATTAAACATATTTTAAACCTAAGATTTTCTTGTGGCAAACATACTTTTCTAAAAGAAGGAATCCTAAGGTACATTCATGCTAAATTTGGTTCTTGTACCACAAATTGGACAATTACTTCCATAGCTGGTTTCACTATTACTTAAATACATGGACTAAAATGTTTTCTATGCAGTTTTTGTTAATAATATTGTGGCTGAAACAGATTAAAGCCATTCGGGCTGAAAATCCTCCGTCAGTGAGGGAGCGTTTGAATCCCTTGGCCAATGGGAAGCATCTTCCTTATAGATTTTCCTGTTCACAGCAGGTATGGGGGGATAATTACCCAGAGAGCTCAGTCCTCTGATGCTTTCATTGATTTGCCGCAGTGATGCTCATGTGCAGCTTCATTCCATCCTGCTGAACTCGTACAGTCTGCCTTGACTCTGAGAAGTATCACTCCTGCTTTCTTTGTAAAGGTTTCCTTTTTTAAATCTATTTATTTAGCCGGAGATGAGACTCAGTTATGGTTAATGATGAGGAGCTCTGGAGGAAGGTTGGGATGGTCTTTTGAAGACTTCAGAGGGAGTTGTAGATCTTTTAAAGCTGTGGCGTCCAATCCTATGTCCTCCAGGACCAGTGTCCTGATTTTTTTTTTTTTTATTTCTTAAAAATTTTCAGAACTTTCTGTTAGACGTTGGTGAAAAAAAAAAAAACAGTTTGAGGAAACCAGCAGTTAAGGAGACAGAGATATCTGGAGAACACTCCGAAGGACCAGAAGAAGACATCCTAAGATGCAATAAAGCCTGCAAAGATGGATGGATGGACGGACATAATACAACAGACACAGACCCAAGAATACACTTTATAAATAAGGCAAAAATAGAAGTATAAAAACAATACAGTTACATCAAATAAAATGATGAAAAACGCTGCATAAAAGTTAGCTAAAAGGTCAGATAAAGTGGGTTTCCACACGTCTGACAGAAGTGTGTTGTTTTTTTACATGCAGGAATTTAAAGAGCCACTCCAATAAAATTAATGCTGTTTTTAACATGTCCTTGTAGCATTTTTGTTATGACGGATGACATATATACAATGATTTAGGATTAAAACTGTATTTTTAAATCGTGTTGGATCAGATGAAAAAGCATGACTTTTTGTGACAAAGTAATTGCCCCGGGCGGGCAAAAGCCTTCCTTTTCTGCTCCAATTCTTAAGCATTCACTTTCAGAAAAATAGTAATTATTGGCTATTGGAAAAAAAATTAAAGACGAAATAGAGGAAATTGTGAAACAAGAGATTCCTTCCAATGTGCTGTTTTTTTCTATTTTGTGTTGTACCTCCTGATTTTCATGCTGATATAATATACACTTTTTCCATATATAGTTGCTAAGAAAACTATAACTACTAATTGGAAAAAAGTTACACCACCAACTGTA
This sequence comes from Oryzias javanicus, assembly GCA_003999625.1. Taxonomy (NCBI): domain Eukaryota; kingdom Metazoa; phylum Chordata; class Actinopteri; order Beloniformes; family Adrianichthyidae; genus Oryzias; species Oryzias javanicus. Next base: position 3,985,430 of record CM012446.1, read on the forward strand.
AATGAGTGAAAACAGGAAGTAAAACAGGTTTACATTATGGAAAAAATGACAGCATCTTTACAACTAAAAATGACAGTTTTTGAAAAAAGATGGCACATGGTTTAACTCTATTTACGTTTTTTTTACACTCTCTTATTGATGTGATTCTCTTTATTTGTTTATTTAATTGAATATAATCTGCCCTGGTATTTGGTGTTTTTTTCTTTTTTCTTTTGTTTTATGTTTTTTTTTTATGTTTAAATAACCTGACCTTGTGATATATTCTAATTATTGTGGAGGCAATGTTGTAATTGGGAATTATGTGTTTGTGTTGTTGGAAAAAAAAAAAAAAAAAAAAAAAAAAAATATATATATATATATATATATATATATATATAATAAAGAGTTAAAAAAAAGAAAAATAGATCCATGAACGTCTTCATTTACCTCATCTGAGCTGTGATCTGGGCTCTAAACTCTACGGATGCTGTTTGCCGTTTTTGTTTTGTTATGCTAATGTTTGCTTTGGAGAGAATGTAAAGAAAGGAATTCTGGGAAATTAACAGAGCTTACGTCGGCGACAACAGTCCCGCCCACAACTCCTTCTACTCCATGCAGAACTTATTTGTCTTTAAAAGCAACACGTTTTTGCTCACAACTAAAAGCTGCATAATCATAGTAATATAAATAAATAAAATTGGGAATGATTTTACAATAGAAAACATGGAGTGGAACTGTCGACAAAATTTAGATTTAATTCTGGAACAAAACAAAAACTACCCAGAAACCCTCATCCACATTAGATTTCTTTTTAAAGCTTCAGAGAAAAATGTAGACATCTTTAGGTCCGATCTAGACACTGAAATCTTCCTTATAGTGTAAACTATATTCTACCAGCACATTTTCTTTCATCAGCACAGAAGGAAAAGAATGAACCCTGCTCCTCAGTCCTCACATTAAAGGCTCACGTTCGATGGCTGTTGTGGAGAGCATCACTCACCATCTTTACTTAGAAGGCTATTTTTACTTCCTATCATTTTACTGAACTGTTGCCAGCTAACCTTTTAAGGAGCTGATTTACTACGGCAGGCTTCTGGCTCCAAATAATAAATAACAGACTTGTGAGAATCCATTTCTAAAGGCAATGTCCTAAAACTGGGTTTTTTGTTTTTTTTGCAAGCAGAGGGGCAACAGCTCATTTTCATAATGGTAAGTCGAGCTAAAGCAGCCGGAATGAGAATAAAGTCATAAAATGCGTCATGCTGAAGGTGAATATCACACATGCAGCATCACAAGGATGCCATCAAATAAATAGATTTCCTCACGTCTGCCTTCAAAATTGACCCTTTAACTATGAGAAAAAAAAAAAAAGGTATTTTTTCTGCTGATTATTGCCTTGCTACGGAGCCCCTAAAAGGACAAAAAAAGAGGTAAAAAATTTTTCTAAAAATACTTGAAGTAAAAAAAAAATTCTGGTTAGTATTTTTTACTATCTGGTTAGTATCCAGAATTTGTTTTAATTTTTTTTTTACTTCAATTTTTAGAAAATGTCCTTGGTGCACATCAGTTACTAAACAGAATTTTTTTTTTTTTTTTTACTTTTTAACTTAAAAAAAAAAGTTCTGGTTAGTAACTGGTGCACACCAGATAACAACTTAAAATTAATTCTAAAAATTACATAAAAAACAAAAAATTGTAGTCACTAACTAGTGTGCACCAGTTAGTAGCTACAATTTTTTTAAAACATGTCCCTTTAGGGCAGGGGTGGGCAAACTACGGTCCGGGGGCCACATGCGGCCCCTTAAGCTACTTAATCTGGCCCTCCAAATTAAAATACATTGAATCAAAAATCCTAATTATGGCCCGCAGCAGCAGTCTACTGACTGCAAGGACCATATTGTTTTTGCTTAGAGTGAAAAAACGTAAAATTTCTGCGCCTTTGAACGAAAATTACACCCCCGCCACATGAACGAAAAGTACCTCAAAATCGCACCACACGTAGGGAAAATTGAAAATGAATTTTTGGCATAGTGCGCGTTACCCCGCCAAACGATGACATCACGGCGAGCGTTCCCAAAAAAAAATGAATGGGCCGATTTTTGCTTATGGGACGACAAAAACAATATTTCGGAAAACGCAAAAAACGGCCAATGACAGGTGTTGGGGATAAGCCCAAGAACATTTGAAATCATTATGGGATGGCCAGACGACCCACGCCTTGGCGGCAATGTGGCGTTGAAAACTGAAAAATGGCGTTTTTCACGGTTTTCATCAATATGGGAAAACGAAACTTTTGTTTGTCCGATTTTCACAAAACTTCACAAGCATGTCCATAGCCGGAGACTACAAACACCCAAGAAGTTTGATTGACCTTTGACCTTGGGAAGTTGCCGCCATCTTGAAATTAACGAAAAAAGCACGTTTGCTACGAGCTACGAAAAGAAATACCTCCTAGGGGGTTTTATCAACTGTTATGTGACTTAGTTGGGCATTAATGGGAACCTACTGGGGGAAAAATGTTGCAATTAGAAGTTGTAGAATATGAAATGGCGTGCATGTTGCGAGGTCGCGACGGACACGGTTTTAGCTAGGTCGAACATATTTTACCCGATTTGCGTAAAAGTGGTATTCGCGCGTCCGGAGGCCCAAGCTGAACGAAATGACATAACTTACGAAACCGAAATGCGTACAGTGCGCCTCTGGTACGCAAAAAACCGTCGCGAAAAAAAGTGCTGACTCAGCAATTTCAATTTTTTACTTCGCATTTTGCAAACGAAACCATAACTTTGTTGGACATAACCATGGCTATTTTACATTATTGTGGGATGGCTCCACGACCTACCGTTTGGCGGCCATTTTGTTTCGAAATCTGAAAATTTGGGATTTCGCAAAGGTGAAACGAACCTTTAGTTTGTCCGATTGTCACGAAATTTGACCCACATGCCTCTAGCATGAGCCTTCAACAACTGCTAAAGTTTCGTTGACCTTTGACCTTGGGAAGTTGCTAACATCGTGAATTTACAAAAAAACTAGCATTAGCATTAGCTTCAATCACATATCACTTGCAGGTTTTTTCAATCGTTTCCTAACGCCGTTGGCATCAATGGGAAGTCATTGGCAAAGAAAAATGGTACCACAAGCTATAGATTTTGAACGGCGTGGGCGTGGCGAGCTCGCAAAAGTGGCGTAGTCTTAGTACACGCTCATATTTCAATGCATTCCTATGGGACTTTAATATGTTGATCCCAGACTTAAGCCGTAACAGGCATAATACCATAGAATATGACCATATAAGGAATGTCGGCGTGGTTATCGAATAACCCCCCGTTGCTAAGGTAATCCAAAGTGTACTTTTTCTGATCCTTATGATCTTGACGTCAAACTGCTCGGTGACCTCAGACGAACAAAACATAAAATGGTTGCTATGGAGATAAAACCAACAGAAAAGCCGCCATTTTGAAAAAAGTGCATTTTTCTTCAATTTCTCACATTCATCTCAGACCAGCTATACAGAAAGCATAGGGAGGGACTTAGGGTTCCACAGTGAGTGCTAAGCAAGTGAGTTCGGGGTCAAAGGTCACCACCAGGGGTGAAAGTAAGCCGGAACGGTCCGCAGCGGCGTTCCGGTAAATGATTTGAAGACGGAACGCCGTTCCGGCTGGAGAGATCATCTGTGCGGCCAGTTTTCACTATATAACACATGACAGAAGCCTCTTATGGAAGAAAAATAAGAAAATTGACATTCGAGCTGAGAGCAGGCAGCGCTTTATTTGGACGTTTGCATTGTTTTTTGCGGCGCATCAGACAGTTATTAAAATCCGTCTCTCTCTCTCTCTCTCTCCTGCGCTGCGCTCTCTTGCGTGCGCCAAGCGTCCCGAGCGCTGCGGACCCCCGACTTTCTGAACAGCAGACGCACCAGAGAACTGCAGCTCTGCAGCTGATGATACTATTAATAAATAATCAAATTATGTAAATGAAAAAGTAAACAAAAAAGATGCAGAGAAAAGTGAATCAGATTTTTAAGAGGAAGATCCAAAAGTGAGGATGAAGATGTGCAGAACAAATCTTCTAAAGGAGATGATGAAGAAGAGAAAAGGAGAGATGGAAGTTGAATGGAAAATGCCAGTAAGACACCAGGTCCATCAATCACAGATGAATCTTCTATGTTGCCAGATTATTCTTCAATCTGGACACCTGACAATATGATCTGTTTAAAGTCCCCTTCCAAAAAAAAGAAAAACTATTTTTTGAGTTTTTAACATGCCTGTGTGTCATTATTCTTCTGAAAGAGAACAAATGTAATCATTTTGTTTTTGCATTTCCTTTTAATCTCTGTTAATCAAACGGTCACAGACAAACTCTGTGTGAATGAATGATGTTCTTTCCATCACAACAGCTCTGCTGCACTAAACCCTCATCTGGTCCGGCTAGCGTGTCTAGTTCAAGTTCTGGAGAAGAGAAGATGCTATCTTCACATTGACTGCAGTCGTTCACATTTCTGTGCTCCAATCAGCATCACTGGATTTTTGGTTTGAGTTTTATCCAATACTGACGGTAGCAGGGCTGAGAACGCTGGAAAATCTCCACCAGACTCCACGGAGCTTCTTGATGTGACCACAGAAATGTGAACGGCGGCTCATTTGACCGCAGCTGTAAAGGATCTGTGAAAGTTCACTCCATGAAGTTCTTCCTTGTCCGAACTGATATCCAGCTCAAAACAAAACTGCTAGACATTTTTGTGGTGCAGCGGTGAAGACTCAGAGCCACCATAATCAGACAGGGGAGGGTCCAAGACGAGCAGGTCAGCTTCGCTCAGCTCCAGAAGCCACGCCCCCACAGAGGAGTTTTCACAGACCAACATTAAAAAATGACTTTTTAAGACGTTAAGGGTCTGGGATTTTGGTTAAAAACAACATAAACATAAATAAAACACTCCTTAGAACTTATTATTTTTAAATAAAAGTAAAAATTACCATATGGGGACTTGTAAAGGTAAAGTAAAGGTATTGGACTGTATGGGTGTGTTTGTGTGTGTGGGTGTGGGGGGGGATAGTACCGGCAAAACAAAAAATCTACTTTCACCCCTGGTCACCACCAAGGGCGGCTGCGGCCCGTGCGGAGGCGCGTGCGTGCGTGCGGTGGCGCGTGCGTGCGGCGGCGGCGTGCGTGCGGCGGCGTTGGTCCGGCGGCGGTGGGTGCAGTGAGGGAGAGGGCGGCGAGGGAGAGGGCGGATAGCGACTGCGGGCCATCCAACGCCGCTTGCGGCTTTAATTATTGTTTTATTTTCATTGTATTTCTGGTTTCTTCTCATGAATGGTGTCGTTTCTCTGGCGTTCGTGTGCTTTTTTCTGAGTCAGATGGTGATTTTTTGGATTTCTTTGAGTTCACATTTTCCTCTGAAGAACATCAACCCATTGGATCACCAAAAAGAGAACAAAAATCATAATTTAGAAATTAAAATTCCCAAATTTTCTGTTTTTAAATGAATATATGTGAATTCTAATCCAAATTAAAGCATGTTTTTCTCTAAATTCCATATTTTTTTTAGTTTATGAGGTTGATTACCTAATCTCTCCTTCCATCTGCTCCTTGTCCGACCCTTATGCCAAATTTTAGAACCCTTTGTGGCCCACGAGTCAAAACATTTGCCCACCCCTGATTTAGAGGCTCCATACTTTGGGAGTAATACACACAATCACTATTTTTTAAAACACATTTTCCAAATGTGCCCCACCGTTTGGTTGAGGAGGCAGTTAAAGGGCATGTTATTTTCAAATGTACAAAAAAAATTTAATTTCTTCAAAAAGTACTTTATCATAACTGTAGTGTACAGCATACCCGAAAACTTGTTTTTTAAGAAAAAGAAAACATTTCAAACCAAATATATTTCTACGTTACTGAACACTTGCAAAACCCTAAATAGGAAAAACATCCTTAATCCTTTAAGAACCCCAGAAATGTGACCAGCGATGCCTGAATATCACGTGCTTTTTGACCGACTGTAAATATTCAATCATTTACGCGATCAACGTGAATCATCTGATTCTAACCTGAAGAAAATTAGTTTTCATAATCAGCTTTACACTGAGAAGCCTCTTTTTTAAGCTGTTTTAGGGATATTATTTATTATTAGTATTATTACGGGTTCCCACTTAATTATAAAGTATGAAGTATAGATGCTCCAAACGAAATTTCGTTGTTCTTCTGTGACAATGACAATAAATATTTGAATCCTGAATCCTTTTCTGCAACAAAATCTGCATTTCACTGCTGTAATGTAAGTGTGTGTATTGGCAAGATCCTGGCAACTCGATACATATCCCGATATGTGCCTCACGATACGATACATATCGCGATACATCCTAAGAACGTACCACAGAAACTACGCTCAGTTTACAGTCAGGCTGTATGCAAGAAGAAGCACACAATTGTCTGGGTGAGTACGAAAAATGAGAATTCGTGTTACTTCCAAGAACGTTTTGGCTCTACGGGTTGACTGAGCCGTCTATGACCTCGATGTGTCACGTGGTCACCTGCATCCATCAAGTAAGGGTTTGCTGTGACCAAAAGTTGGACTTTTTCTGACTTTAAGGAGATTTTAGTGAAAGTGAACAGGAACCCACTGAGTGGAACTATGTTTTCCAGTTTCATCCACACAGCAGCTGTTTTTGGTCTGAATGCATGAAGCTTCAACTGCAGCAGGGCTCGTTCAGTCATCACGTCAGACATTAAAGTTAGTTACATAACCGCATCTTTTCTGCATATCAACAGTACTTTTGGCAGCAGACGTTTGCCATTTGGAAGCTGGTGTTTTCATGATTTATCTCGTCGTGTTCCTCCGACCGAGACGCCGCCTCGCCGGTAGGTCGAACTTGACAGCATGAAGATGTAGCGGGGCTTTGGAGGTTAGACTTAAAACTGCACGCTCCGAGCCGAGTCACATGGCGTGAGCCGTTAGCAGCTCCGCGGCGTGTGCAAATGTCAGTCCCTCTCGCTCGGCTGCCCTTAGCTTGCATGATATGTGGCCGTGTCATTCTAACTAACCCCCAACCACCTCCATCATCACCCCAAACCCCCCTCTCTTTTTTTTTTTTTCCCCTGTGAGGCTAAATTGTTTTGTTGTGCTATAAAATGTCAAGGCAGATTAGAAATGAGAAATCAAAAAGGGACAGAGGGAGGAGGTACCTCTGCAGAATCCTGCTGGTGTTAAACAGCACTAACCTGATCCTTTTTTCCCCTCAATAACTCAGCTTCAATATTTTCAGCTTCAATACATGAAATCCTTATTGTCGAAGTTCAAAGTTTGCTAACAAAGCAGAAATCGAATCTGTAATTAACCTAAATCACTTAAGCTTCAGTACATGAGTTATGCATCTCCTCACCCTGAGGTCCTCAACGTTTATGTTCTGTTTTCAAAGCAATTACATTAACTTCTTATCCAATACGAGCCTTTTTGTCCTTTCAATTCATCCGCAATTTTGCTCTGAAGATTAAATTAACATCAAATAAGTCGTTTTTTTTCTTAGTTAACATTTCAATGTAAATATTCCAGCCCTAAAGCTTGGATCTGTAAAAGCGCTTTTTGATCTCTCCTTATGCTGGCATAAACACGCTCATTCACCTCCGAGCCTGTTGAGGACTCACAGATTATGCAGCAGTTCAGCACTAAAAGCTGCCTAACAGCTTTTTACCATCTTCGGGGGTCAAAGGTCCTTCTACTTTACGGTTTGGCTGAAAGAAGGTTTTATTTGGTGTCAGATGAATGCACAACGTCATTTCTGTTGACTGTCATGAGGTCAGCGGCACGTCTGATTGGACCAGAGACGTTCTGCTTTATGAACAGTGGAGCCAAACTTTATGGAAACGGAAGCAGGTCGTCTTTGCTGGGGGGTCGAGGTGTCTGTCCAGCCCCGTAATCTCCATCAGGGAACAAAACAAATGGACTGTTATTTTAAAACGGGTTGGAGAAGTTTTGACCTCAAATATTTTCTCCATTCATGCGAAAAAGACCATAAAGATTCAAATAAGTTAGTTTAAAATATACATTACATTGTCCTGGGAATTTAAATGTTAAAGCCTTGGTCACATGACTTGTAAGGGTTTTCTAGGACTTGGCTTCTGCAGAGCGATGGGAGTTGTTGGCGGGGCCATCATCATAGACGTATGTCATTACTGGACAAAGAACCATAGAAAATGACTCACCCCCGACCTTTGTCTTTAAAACATCAGTGATCGGTCCGAATCTACGTCCGACTTCTTGTTTGCAAACGTTGACTTGTTTCTACAGTCAATGGTAGCGACCCCACCCCCTCTTCCCTTCTATGTCACGACTACAATCTTTTTCCAACTGGGTTTTTCCGTCTGCTCCTAATTCATAAGAGTTTTGTGCATCGTTTTCTTTCAATATCCCCTCAACCATCAGAAAAATGACCACATGAATGAGTCTTTCAGAGGTAGTTTGTCTTGGAGTTTCTTGGGGGTTTGAACGGCCACCTCAAAGAAGGTCATGAAAATGGAACGTGTCCATTAGGGCTGTGGATCGTTGCTCAGGTGACGATCCGATTCGATTCACGAATCAAGCTCAACGATTCACGAATCGAACCACGATTCTTACTTTTTAAGATTATGTTTATTGCTATGTGAATGTCTATTAACTGGATGGATGAAGTTATTTGCTTTTAATCATTATTTATACATTTATTTAGAACAGGAGATCAGAATCAACAAAACTGATTAAAAAAAACACAAAGATTCAGATAGAAAGAAATGCCATTTGTCATTTTAAAATTTTTTTTTTCTTTTGTCAATCTTCTGGTGAAGTAGCATAAAAAGTAACAAAAAGGATAAAAATCACTGCTGTTTTGGATCATTTAAAAGTAAAACCTGAAGATTCTGTCTACAGTTTTCTATCATCAAAGTTCTTCAATATTTTACGTTCTAAGCATTACATGTTGGTGCAGAGCCCCTATGAAAAAAGACGTTATTTCCGCTGCAGAATCAGCTGGTTCACGTTGATTACATCCGCCTTTCAGCTGCGTTTTTTCAGAATAAACTGGAGTTTAGTTAATTGCGTCAACTGTTGAAGAGTTACCATGACCAAAAGAATGTAAACACTGGAGATAAAGCTCCGGTGTTAACGCTAATTATTTTCTCAGTAGTTTTTTCAGAGAACCGAACTTCAGTCTCAGTTTCTGAACGGAAAAAAGTTCTCACTAATTTTACTTTGAAAACCGGAAGTTCCCCGTCACGAAGTTGTTTACTTTTGGCTGCCGTACCGCTTCCCTTTTGGCTTTGTTTTAGTTCGTAAGCTTAAAGTTAATCTGCATTTCAGAGCACAGATACATTGTCCCCTGATCATATTTTGATAATATTTCACTACAATTAACTATATTTATGAAGATCGCAAATCAGCGATCTTTGATGTCGCGAATATTCGTACTCGTAATTTCGGGAGCAGATCGCGAATACCCGAGCACCCGGGTACTCGTAACAGCCCTAGTGTCCATGTTGTCCTTGATCACAAAAACGTCTCTAATGGTCTAATTTCCCCATTTCCCACACAGGTTTGCCCATTTTTCATCTCCATTTTTCTATTCTTAAGGGCAGTTGAGACTTTCAAAAAGGTTTTTTTTTTTTTAAGACTTTATAAAATCATTAAAATTTTTCAAAAAACCGTCCCGACATGATTATTGTAAAATTATGGAGACACGTCTTTGTATCCACTCGCAGATTTGTTTGTCTAATGAATCTCAGTTTGTTTTCCTATTTATGAAAACATGATTTATTTTATAGTTTTTGTAAAAATACTTGAAGTAAAAAAAAAAAATTATGGTTAGTATTTTTTACACAACAGTTAGTATCCAGAATTTTTTTTTTTTTTTTTTTTTTTACTTCAATTTTTAGAAAATGTGCTTGTTGGTGGACATCAGTTACTAAATTGATTTTTTTTTTTTTTAACTTAAAAAAAAAAGTTCTGGTTAGTAATTGGTGCCCACCAGATAATAACTGAAAACAAATTCTAAAAATTAAATTAAGAAAAAACACTGATTATAGTAAAATTTTGGAGACACGTCTTTGTATCCACTCGCAGATTTGTTCGTCTAATGAAGCTCAGTTTGTTTTCCTCTTTATGAAAACATGACTTATTTTGTAGTTTTTGTTTCTGCAGTGCATTAAAGAAAGCTTCCATTCATTTGCATGAACAAAAACAAATATTCAGAAAATTAAAGTGTTCTGAGTTTTAGCAACTTTTAAACTTAAAAGCATTCCTTATTGTAAAGTTTGGATATTTTGAATACCTTTAGAGTGAATGAAGAAATCTCAGAGCGGCTGCCTGTTAAACCCCCGAACAATCAATCACATCAGATTTCCACCTCCGTCTGTCTTTTCTTCCACCTCTCATCCTTTCCCAGTAATATTCCTCGATCCATCACTCTCCTTCTTTTGTCATGCATCTTCTGGCTTTTAGCTCGTCTCCCACCAAATGTCAATCAGTCATCAGCTCCCATTCTTCGTTTCTCTCTTTGGCTTACCGATCCCGTCTCTTTTTTTTTTTCGTCTCGTGTTATCAATCATTATTTTACCTCTGCAGCTTCACCTCCTCCACGTCTTTCTGCACTCTCCGTGAGGGATCCATCAGGCGCGAGTTTGGCCTCACTGACATCTAAAGGACAGAAAAAATGCTTTATAGTCTACCCGATGACTGAAATATATACAGGTACAAGCGATTACAAAACACTTCATATGGGGGAGCACGTCTGTAATCACCACAAGATCAGACCTTGAAATGACTCAACATGTGTACAGAAAAAGTATTCAGACTAAGAATAAGAAAAGTTCATTTTATTTTCCAATAGTGTAAAAGAGAAAAAAACTATAAAAAGACACATTTATAGGTATTCAAACCCTTTTCTTTGTATGGAGTAGAATGACCCTCTCGATATATAAACAGTACATCCAAGATACTTCTTGGGAGTGATGAAACTTGTTTCTCACACCTGGATTTGGGGGATCTTCTGTTATTCTTTGATCTTCTTCAGCTTTGACAGAAGGAATGGGATGGACGTTGGTGCACAGCCATTTTCAGATCACTCTGGAGCTGCTTCATTGGATAAGAACCACTCTGATGAAAATGGAATAGATATTTGTAAAGAAAATTTCTGAGTATTTCTTTATTTCAATAGTTGTGAATCAGGAACAGAAGTAAAATTGTCATTTGAAAAAAAGTGTTTTTATGATGATGGGCGGGGCCACTCCCTTCTGATGCAAGTAGATCCATGAACGTCTTTGTTTTCCTCATCTGAGCTGGAATCTGGATCGGAACCGTCCGGCTGGATAGCTCTGATATTGCTCGCTCTACCGGTAATGTGAGGGGGTGAAAGCTAGCAGGAAACAATGTAAACAGAGAGCTCTCGGCAATGGGGAATAGCAGGGTTGCTCTGTGCCAACAGCCCTGCCCACAACTTAGGTAAAACTGTCCTGAAAAGCAAAAAAGGGGAAAATAATGTGTGTTGATTAAAGCAAAAAAGGCAAAACAAAGGGAATTGGAAGCTTGGCCAAACATAAAATTAGTCATGGTGACCGCTGATGTTGACCATAGGAGTCAGCAGCTCCCTAAAGGAAACAAGTAAATAAACAAAGCCCGCAAATTAAGACTACCAAGGTCAAAGTAAAATAACAAAAACCAGCAATTTAAGACTGCTGAGGACAAAGAGGAAGGGGAAAAAGAGACCCAAACACACGCCACGCCACGCCACGCCACGCTGCTCCCCTGCCAATTAAGGTGCATTGGCCACACCTGCCAGGTGAGCAGAAGGACTGGAGGGAAAAGAGTCCAGCAGCAGGACGTAACACCGGTGACTCGAACCCCTAAAACAGGGGTCACCAACCTTTTTGAACCTGAGGGCTACTTCATGGGTACTTAGTTATATGAAGGGCTACCATTTTGAAATAACAAATTTTGTTTAGATATAGTTAGCTATACATTATTAATAATGGAAAAATGATACTCCTCTTTGCGAAGACACTGATTTCTCCCTATAATTATCAACAATGACAACAAACTACGAAAGAAATATCAATATTCAGCACTTACTTAGTCTCAGTAATTGTTATATTTTCAGATGTTAACATAGATTTCATGGGAAAAATGTCAAATTTTCCCTGTGTTGTACCATGTTAATCAATTATATAATGTTAAAGAAAAGTCATCTTACACATTTTTAAACAAATCTTGTCACATTTTGAACTAAAGACCAAATCTGCAGCATTTTTAATAAAATTAATGATCTTTGAACTGAAATAGGTCAGAGGTCATCTAAACTCATCTATAGTTCATGTATCATCAACATATTTGTAAGACATTTTAATTTTTAAATCTAAGTAAATGCAAGTGTAATAAAAAAAATATCAACAGAATTTAATTTTAGATGTTACTCACAAGTCTGTTAGTTTTAGAAGAGACCTGAGGGCACCTTGTGGGGGCCTTGAGGGCTACCTGGTGCCCACGGGCACCACGTTGGTGACCCCTGCCCTAAAACAACAGCGAACATCTGCAAAATACAGCAGAACTTTAAAACAAAATGTTGACTATAAAGCTGTCCAACATGTGATATTGTGCTGGATGTTAGATTACTTATCAGTTATTCATCGTAAAAAACTTTTCCTGAAAATGAGGATTTCTAAAGTCAACCAGCAAAGTTAGAGAAACAGCAAAAGCTTGTCTTGTAAAACAAATTTAAAAAGTAACTTTCTTCTTTTACTCTCAGTTATTTATTCTTTATTAGCTATTCTGCTACTTTGCTGATTGTGTGCAATAAGAACGACATTTCACACATTTTTGCTTCATGTTTGTTTTCTATCTATAGAAATGTTTCCATGATTACTACCTTTTTCTAACTCACACACATCCTCTAAATTCTTTTCATTCAGCAGCTCAAACACATCAAATGATTTTTCTCCATGTTACCAGAAAACCCACGTTCATATGCAATTCAATGAGATGGAAATGAAACAAAGAAAGGAGAAGCTGCTCGGATGTCTTCTGCATCTATCCTTGAGGTTCTGCATTGCTGTGTTTGAAATGAATTTAATTTTCTAAGTGCATCCATGTAGAGTTCTGCACAAACATCCACTCGAAGCTTCAGAAACGTCCTTGTGGACTCAGACAAAAACCCTTCCAGTTAAATCACTCTAACAGATACAGAGTTTACAGGTTTACCATTTGTTTTTACATTTTCATTTCATGACTTTGACTAAAACATGGAACGAGTTCTGTTTGTGTTTCCTTTGTAACACATTCCAGATTAAACACTAAATTACATCCAAATCCATGTTTACTTTTTTTTTGTTTTTAAGTTTACAAACTCAAACAGAATTTCTGTTTTAGGTCTAAAGTTAATCCACTCTAACCATGTTTTTATCTTTTGTAAAAATCGTTTTAACGATTATGCTGTTTTTTTTCCATCTTTGTCAACTCCGGACAAAACAAGATTTCCAAGCCACACCCCCTCAACACCACGCTTGAAATGAATAAACAGAGAAAGACACACAAAGATTCAAAAAACACACAGAAGTCTCACTCTGACAGAAATACACCAAACAGAAAAAAGAGAAAAATCAAATATGGCCGCAGCTGTAACACTCACTATAAACAAACCCAAAGCAGTGATTTTTATCCCATCATGCATCATGCTTGAAAAACAAAAGATTATTTCCTGGTGGAAAAAGGAAGCAGAATATTTAATGGTGGCAAACGGGAGCAGACTAATTCCTGATAGAGAAGGGGAGAAGACAATTTCCTGGTAGAAACAGGGAGGAGAATATTGGTAGGGAAAGGGATTAGACTAATTCCTGGTAGAGAGGCAGAGACGACTGTTTCCTGGTGGAGAAAGACAGCAGAATATTTCCTGGTGGAAACATGGAGCAGATTATTTTCTAGAAGCCTATAGGAAAAGGGAATAGACTATTTCCTGGTGTAAAAAGGAAGCAGAATATTTAATGGTGGTAGACGGGACCAGACTAATTCCTGAAAGAGGAGGGGAGAAGACAATTTCCTGGTAGAAATAGGAAGGAGAATATTGGTAGGGAAAGGAAGAAGATTAATTCCTGGTAGAGAAGGGGATAATACTATTTCCTGGTGGAGACAGGGAGAAGACTATTTCCTGGTAGATAGGGAGAGAAGGCTATTTCCTGCTGGAAAAAAGAGGCAGAATATTGGTAGAGAAAGGGAGCAGACTAATTCCTGGTAGAGAAAGGGAGAAGACTAATTGTTGGTGGAAAAAGGGAGCAGACTAGTTTTTGGTGGGAACAGGGACCAGAGCATTTTCTGGTAGAGATAGGGAGAAAATAGTGGAAAAAAAGGTGTTGCTATAGTTTTTAAGATCAATTAAAGAAAAAAAAAATCCCCTTCTGTCAGTCAGTCAAACTCACTTCTTGCTTGGTTGCTCAGCAAATTGAACAACTTGTGAATGGAGTTCATGGAAAGGCTTTTAAAATGTCAAACATTTGCAGAACTTAGACATTTCATCATGTGGGTTTAACTTCATGTCTATCTAAAAGTAAAAAAAAAATGTAAAAAAAAAAAAAACTGTTCTCTTTTCTTTTTTTTCTTTTATTGATAGTATACGGCAGGGGTCACCAACTTTTTGAAACTGAGGGCTGCTTCATGGTTACTGAGTCTTATTACCATTTTGATAACATTTGATAACAAAATTTGTGCAGTTATAGTACGTTTTACATTATTAATAATAAATAAAGATATTCCTCTATGTAAAGACACTATCAACAATGACAACAAGCTAGGAAACAGATATAAATATTCAGCACTTTATTCACCTCAGTAATTGCTAAAACTTTCAGATGATCTCTTACATCAACAATTCATGTTGTACCAAGTTTATCAACTATGTAATGTTAAAGAAAAATCAATTTACACATTTTTAAATAAATCTAGTCGCATTTTGGACTAATGACCAAATCTGCAGCATTTTTAACCAAATGAATGATCTGGAGTAGATCAGAGGTCACTGTATCCTGAATATCTATTTAAGATGTTTTAATTTTTAAATCTGTGTAAACGCAAGTGTAATTTAAATACAAATAAAAACAGAATAAAATGTAATTTTAGATGCAGCTCACAAGTGAGCTATTTTTGGAAGAGACCTGAGGGAACCTTGTGTGGTCCTTGAGGGCACCACGCTGGTGACCCCTGGCATAAGGCGTCAAACTTGCAGGTGGTGGGGCCCTTGGTGTGGCTTTATTCTGGGCGTCGTCTTGCATTTCTGGATCTCCTGGGACCCCCTTGCTCTCTGGTATGAAAATCTTTCCACTAGAACCCTATTTTTACAACAGAAAACCCTTTTATTAGTTCAAAGTAAATGAATTAACTTCACCTAAAACCTGAAAATAAACTTTATTTAAGTTTCCACTCAGATACTCCACTAAATCTTTCCTTGTAATTGACTAAATGTTCTAAATTCTTTCTGTTTGGGGTCAAGAAACAGAACTTGAAACTAATTTCCTCACTTTGTAAACCCAAAACGGTTTCATGAAACTTGAACCATAAAGGTCTCTCCGCTTGAAATGCCGTACCTGAACCCCCGGTTGACAGAACAAGCTCCATCCGAGAGACTCCCAGCACCATTCATCAGCCAGAGGCCCTCTTAATCCCCCGATGCTGCTCTCTAATTACTGTCTGATGGCTGAGAAGAATCGCTGCTCATCGCAGCAAGATATTGGCTGCTGCTCAGCGTGTCTTCCACGCCGCACGGCGTTTCTCATTCATTACGGAACAG
This sequence comes from Oryzias javanicus, assembly GCA_003999625.1. Lineage (NCBI taxonomy): Eukaryota > Metazoa > Chordata > Actinopteri > Beloniformes > Adrianichthyidae > Oryzias > Oryzias javanicus. The sequence goes on from CM012446.1 coordinate 4,001,203, forward strand.
ACCTCGTTCTGTCTTGCCTTTGGGAGGCGGATTCCTAAAGTTGCTATTGGATTCTTCTACATGAAGTTGTGTGGGAATGTTTATGTTGGATAGTTCTATAGAGTAATACTCAGATTTTGTAGTATAGAACAAAAAAAAGGAGTATTTTTGAACTTTTAGATGAATTTTATGTTTTGAAAAAATTGGTTAATGTTAAACAAAATTCCCTCAAAACATACAGTTTTATTGTTTTGCTTTTAAGTAATGCAACATCTTTATTTTATTGCTTAAATAATTCCATAAAAATGATCAAATCTAAGTGTTTACTCTGTTTTTCCTTTTAAAACAGACAAAATGAAGGGAAGAGGTGGTGCATCAGGAACCCTTTCCCTCTAACTGAAAATGTCAAATCCCACAATGCTTTGCACCCCCATCAGAATAATTACCATTTAAATGCATTGTCATTAATGTAAAGACCAACAACAGCAAGACAAGCAGCAACAAACAGGAATTAATTCAAAAGTCCAACCAAACTAAAAAAAAATAAAACTCTCAACAGAAAAAATAATAATATCAAACAAACGAGAATTCGTGAATCAAGGAGTCTAAACTTGACCCACACACTGCTGCAGATGACTCCATTTCATTCAAAGAGAATGAACCACAATGATTGAAGGTAGCAAGCATCCAACAGCCAATGCTCCCCAAATTTGGGAATTAATTTCTCCGCTGCCTCGAACTGATGAGGGATCTCGGAGCTCCGGTGCTTCTCTAGGAGGTGGAGGTCTGAACATTTTCATTAAATGAAAATAACAACAATTGGGTGAATACTCGATTCTGATTGGCTGCAGGGCATGGATTAAAAAGTGGTAACGGACAATGTAAAAAAAAGGTCATAGCCCAAATGATCTATATCACTGAACTGGCCTAAACGCCAGTTTATGTTGCAGTTGCTAACATGTTTTAAACCTCGTCCGTCATAGTCAAGGCCCGGGGGCCGGATACGGCCCTCCAGATCATTTTATTTTATTGTTATTAATGGCCCGATGTGGCCCGAATTTTGATAAAATATATTTTTATGGAGAGTAAAATATTGAAAGTTTTGAACTTTGATTTTTTTTTTCTGTAATAATATTCCCGCAGGTCTTTATTCATAGTAATGTTACAAAGATTTCAAAGGTTTAAAAATGTAGTTTTAGTGTGTTAAATAAATGTTTATTTGTTCGCCCCACGACCAAACGTATGTTTTAGATTTTGGCTCCCTGTGCGATTGAGTTTGACATCCCTATTTTAAAAAAATTAAAAAAAATGACAGAAAGACAGTAGAAACGACGATTGATTTTATAGCTTTCTTTAACCTATTTGATACAAATCAAGGGAGAAGGAAATGAGACACGAGGAGGAATTGAACAATTTAAACTTAATTTCTTTTAATTACACTTTTTATTCATTGACCCAAAGAAATTATGCTTTAATTAGCCTATCAAGACAATAACTATTTACACTCAACAACAATATAAACCCAACCCTTTTGTTTATGCTCCCCTTATCCATCCCATCTAGATCCACCTCCATGAATGTTTTTTAGCTGCTTCATTTATATAGCTGACCCACAGCTATATAAAGTAATGCATTAAAGTTTGTTCTTCTGAATGGATCCTTGAGCTTTCCTTTCCCTTGCTTCAACATGCCATCACTTATCTGGATTTCTTTTACTCTGCATCGATATCTCTGCTGCTCTTTCAGCCCTCATTTCCATCATCCGTTCCTCTGGTGTTTCCTTCCTGCAGCGGCTCGTTTGGAGTGCGGTGGTGTCGTGTTGCTCTGTCATGATCAGGATAATGCCCCTGGCATCACTTACCATTAATCACATTTTAGGAGGGAATGGATGGATTTCAAACTCAGACTCTCTCACACTCATTCACACAGACTCAAATGTGGATAGATGACGCCCACAGAGACCGAAACACTTTCAGATCGCTGCAGAGGGATGATGCGTACCCCGAAGACAGGAACCCAACTACACACATGTACGCAACTTTGCCCGGCTACATTTACAAGGACATTATACTGACTTCCATCTGTTTGCACAGCTCAACCCAGACCAGGACGCTTGCTTTCATCCTCACCAATCCATTCTGAAAGGTGGAATCTCACCGCTGATGAGCAGTTGCAAATTAGATTGACATGTTTCTAAAGTGTCTTCATTCCCCTGCAGGACTTTACAGTTGCTCACTCTAACATTGACAGATTATGAGCACGTTTTAAAAAAAAAAAAAATGCAAAGCTGATCTGTCAGTCTTCACGGCCATCTCATCTCAAATCCCTTTTGAATTTTTCATATTTCGGTTTCCCCGGGTGAAATATAGACAAAAAGTACTGCAACATTCATGCAATACTAGTCGATTTCCATTCATTTGTAGTAATTTTGTGTATTTTCTATCAGTGTTGTGTTCCAAACTCGTGAATTTAACTCTCACCTCTACAAAGCAATTACAAAGCCTTGATAAACTTTGTTAAATGGTATTGGAATGTTTCACACTGAGGTCACTGAAGAAGTTGCAACAGTCTCCCATTTGGAAAGGTAACGTCTTAAGGCCGTGTCAGACGTCCACTATGTACAATTTGTGCATGTATGTGGAAAAAGTGAAAAAAGTTTTTTTTATGTGAAATTTTCCGCAGGTGTATCATAAAATGAACCGTATTAAAGCCTTGGAAGAAGTACAAAACAAGCCACGAAAAGAACACATAAACCCACATGTCATCGACTTTCTTCACTTATCCCGCTGGGGGTGGTGGGGGTGACCTGCCAAAACAGGGGGGCTCCACAACTGGACTGTTAAATGCAATTCATTAGCAATTTGTGTGCCAGTTATGTAATTTTATAAAGGATTTGTGTGCCATATAAAGTATTTTCCGGAGTATAAGTCGCGCCTGAGTATAAGTCGCAAGAGCAAAAAATGTCTAATCAAGAAGAAGAAAACCATACAAAAGTCACTCTGGAGTATAAGTCGCACTTTTGGGAGAAAAGTCTGACATTTCGAACAAATCCGCCGAGCCCAGCGTAGCTAAAAAATTAAAGAAAGAAATACAAGAATGCTAATCTTTTGAAGGGTATAAGAAAAATGTCAAAGTTTAAGAGGAGAATATCAGATTCTCTACCATGTTTGTTTTGGACGACAATTCTGCCACTGTCAGTAGCAAATATTTCGAATGTAGCGCCCTCTGGTGGTTGTTAGCGGAAACTACAGCCAAGGGACAACTGGTATTTAAATAACAAATATAGAACCCTTTTGATATTTAAAATAAAAAAGTCGCTCCTGAGTATAAGTCGCACCCCTGGCTAAACTATGAAAAAAACTGACGTATACTCCGGAAAATATGATATGCGACATAAAAGTTGTACATCTGTGGCCATGTTGTTAAATGAGCAATGAAGAAGAACAAAGCAGGAGAAAGAAGAACAAGTTCTGCTGGTCCTCCAACATATGTTCATGTTTACAACATGCAAAATACTGTCTTACTTTACTGTGGACTAAAGTTTTACTGCAGTTCACATGCATTCACACTGATTCTGAACCACACCAAGGTTAACATTTTTCTAAAATGTAAATGATAAAACCCAAATGTTCATAAACTAGTGTTTTAAATATCTCCCTCTTCTATTTATTGGCTTCTTTATCTACTTTTTATGTCGTACAAATACAAAAAGGGTTTTAAAGATATTTTTTAAGACAAACAAGCTACTTCAGGGTGATTTGGAGTCCTCCATATTGATTTAAATTTACAGCATGTGATGTAAACGGAGCCAAGCGGAGGCTCCATCAGCGAAGACCAATCAGGACAATACAGAAATAAAAGGATGAAAGGGTTTATTGAGGATGCCAGGCTTCAATTTGTTTATAGGTAATGAAATGAAGCTCTTCTGGAGTCGAGCACCTTACTGTAAAGCGCTGCAGTTTATCATTGTGTGGCTGCTTTGCTGCCTCTGGTAATGAAAACACTGAATCATTAAAGGATGGTGAAATTGGAAGATTACCAAGCCATTTAAGAAGTGAGAGGAGAGAAAAAAAACAAAAAAGTTGGGTTTTGGAGATTGTTTTAAAAAAAAATGAAAATTCAACATCAGTCTTGAAAAGAAAAAGTTTTGTTTTCCCCAATAAAAATGTAGAAAGGTTTATAAGCAGAGATTTGTCAGCAAACCATTAGTAGGTTTGTAATCATTGAAATTGTTAGTAAACTTTAATAAATATATGAATTTTAATACATTAATTTAGTCAAAACACGCAACAAAAAGACCTTGTTGATTTTGTAAACAAAGTTTGATGTTCAGTTAATTAAAAAGTTCATATTTAAACAGAAACATGACCAGAACACATGCATATAGCATGTTCTCCATTTTTCTGCAGTCATTTAAAACCTGTTTCAGACTGTTGTGCCAGCTGTTTGTTTGCAGGAATATCAACTTTTAGTAAAACTTTCAACACAATGCTCCACCCATTTACTGCATAAGAGAACTGAGTCCCGTTGAAAATGACTTCCGGTTCTAAATTATGTCGTCAGCCACTTTTATGTTACAGACGCCGCCATGTTGGAACCAGACATTGTCAGTAAGCAGTGATTGGTCCGAATTGGTTTGAGTTGACGTCTCTATGGCAACCACTCTGCCAATCAGGAGTGAGCTTGTTGGATGTCCACACCTCTGCCTCCTGAAAGCACAATCGGTTTTATATGTTGGATGTAGGAGAGCAGGCTCCACCTACTTTATCTGAGACGTCAGATTGGCCAGTTTGTAACTTGAATATGTAAAACTACAGAAAAAATAAATGAAAAGAAACATGAATTATCCAGAAGAAAAGGCATCAGAGCTAAAAGGGTTCTTCTAATAAATAAATGAAAGATGTTGATGTTTTGAACACCGGGGGGTCACTCAATCCACTTTTCATATACAGTTAAAAGTCCCATATTATTTTTTGTTTGAGACAAAGAAACAAACACACAAAAAAGAAAAACTTATAGTGGTTCCTTATTAGAATGGGAGTAGGAATACAGTACATGTGTGTGAACCAAATGAAGTACAAACACAACGGATTAATACAAAAACAACAGAAAAACTTCTATGAATATATTTATTTATATGTCATGTCTACTTAACTGTGCATGCACGATTCTTCACAATAAAACAAGCTATGGCAGTCAGACAACATAAATACGTCTTAGTGCTCCTGACAACAGCATCAAATAACAAGGAATAGACCGCGTACCAAATGGATCCAAGTCGACTTCACAGTTTTGACTGAACCCAATTGCTTCTTATAGTGAATCTAATAATCAATACAATCTAAGACAAGATTCTAAAAAAAATATTTTGTAATTTTAAAACTACAAATACTTTATGACAGTGTAGATGTTTTGGGTTTTCTTCGTCTTTTCTATTGATGTGGACATCATGACGCTCGATATTCGTTTAATGAATGCTTTGACGATTGCTGTCAAAACTTGGGTTTATTTCAGAAAAAAAATACTAACTGGTTTTCCTTTTATTGCTGAATCCTCAAACCTGTCTAAATATTTACTTTTGCCGCTCAGTTAGGTTGACGGCTGCAAAGTTGTGCGTTTTCCTCATCGTGATCATGGATGATACAACACAGCTGGAGATCAAACAAGACAATAGCGGCTACACATGTAACTTAAATAATCCATTTAAAGGAGCACAAACATAGTGACTTTGAATTTCCCCGAGCGGTGTGAGGACTCGTTGACGGCACCGTCGCGTTCCCCTCGTCCCAGCGGGGATCATCCACCCTTTCATGCTTTGGTTTGGCTCAATCATCGGCTTTCTGGTTCAGTATAAACAGGACACTTACACTTCTTTTTGAACTGCTGGATTGGTGTTCTTCTCTAGGAGAGGATGACTTTCTAAACCTGAAAATATATGCTAAGAAGATTTGGGCTCTCTTTAATGTGTGAACATTCACATATATGAAGTTCAGTAAAATCCAGACAGTGACAGTCCCATCAGACACTTAAAAAGGGACTTTGATGACACATTTAACTAAACTGGACCAGATTTATGTGTATAATTGTTAATAACAGAACAGACTTAAAAATAAAACTCTTAATTTTGATTTTTTTTTTTTATATTACACCATTATTGTGGTTAATTTGCAGAGTGAGACAGCTAAAGCATTGCTGCCGTTTTTGCCATCTGCTTCTTTTTAATTGCTTCATTGCAATATCTGTTGTCACCAGCCTCAGCTCATCAAAGCTGTACAATGAATCGCTCATTAAAAAACTATTGATTCTGTGTTTAACAGAACTATGTTTGGTCATCGGTCCTGCTTGACACAAACGCTCCAGATTTCCACGTTTTAAAATGATCTGCCTTTAATGAATGTAAACATTTGTATCTGTCGCACCACTAAAAAGGGCTAATGAATCAGATTAGGGTTTCAGATGCTGCTGTGAGGAAGAGGTGTTGTTGTTGTGTCATATCAGTGTGTTGCTTTTTGTCTTTTGAAGTGATGATCTGCTCTCTCAAAGACAGCCAGCGTTAACCTCAGCGTGTTTCCTTTCATCCTTGATTTGCAGGCCACTAATTAGCAAACAATGTGTGCAGAGAGTAGAAAAACCCACCGCTCCGCTGTCAGACTCTGAAAACCGGGGCGGATGACCTCGCCGCCTTTCATGTTGCATTTTTTTGTCTTTTTCAAACCATGCGACTAAACCCTGTCACCTAAAGCGAAAAAAAAAACAAAAACGAAACAAACAGCATGGCTGTCTGATTTCTGTGCTTTTAAATTGTGTGGAGGCAGAATCTAACAATACATATATATACAGTATATATGTATATATATACAGTATATATATATATATATATATACATATATATATATACATATATACATGTATACATACATACACATACATATATATATATAGATACACACTACATACACACATATATATATACATACATATGTATGTTTATATGTATCTATATATGTATATGTGTATCTATATATATATGTATGTGTATGTATACATGTATATATGTATATGTGTATCTATATATATATGTATGTGTATGTATACATGTATACATGTATATATGTATATATGTATATATGTATATATATATATATATATAATATATATATATATATATATATATATATATATATACATACATACATACATACATATGCATATATACATATAGATACATACATATATATATATATATATATATACATAGGGAATTTCCCTTGGTTGGGATTAATAAAGTATCAATCTAATCTATATACATACATATATAGACCACAATGGAACAAGGACAAATGTCAGGCACCGCGGCTCCACTCTGCCTTTGGAATAGCAACAATCCACCCGTCTTCTAGACCAGCTGTAGTTAATTTTGGGGTCAGAGGGTTATTGGGGCCTGTCCCGGCGAAGGCAGGGCCCAAACCCGGACAGATTACCAGCCTTTCCCAGGGCCATATAATGCAACCAATCAACCTATGAAGCATGTCTTTGGACTGTGGAGAAAAACCTGGAGTTGCAAGAGGAAAGGTCCCAAACGGGATTCTGGGGTTTTTCTAGTGATTTTTATCTCTGTATATGTCATTATCTGGCATCCAAAGCCACAGTGGCACAGATTCCTTTATGATCCCATCTTAAATATCAATAAACTCTTGCTTTTCTTGATCTGATGCAAGTGAAAATGCTTTGTTTCATAGTCTTAACAGAAAACCTTTGTCATTCCTAAGTACCATAATCAATTTAAGCGTTTTTGCCATATTTTAAAAGTCAGTTTGAAGATGGACAGAGGCCTCCCCTCAGCCGTCGGGACGAGCTGATACTCTGCGCTGAGGGAGCTGAGGGCTGCTCTTTAGAGTAATCATCTACAGCTCTGCTGCTTGTCTGGAAAAAAGCTGCAACACAAGAGTGAAACCTGTTAAAGGGGCTGGAACACGTCTTAAAGTCATTTGAGAGAACAACTGAAATGGCGCAGAGGGAGAGCGCGGTCAGTGATCAATGCTGCTGTTTCAGCCGCTTTTATCACCTCAAAAGCAACAACTTCAAATCTTTTCCTTGGTGGCGTTGTCAGAAATCTCCAGTCAGCCCTAAAAAAAAAAAAACCCAAAAACAATTTCTGGGAAATCTCATTGATTGGAAAGCAGCCAGCACACAATTACAAGAGTCCTGTTGTACTGTAGCGCAGAGGTCCAGCTTCTCCTGCTGTTGGAGCCTCGGATGCTGGACGAGTGACCCGTCCAAATCGATCAACTTTAGGAAAATATTTTTTTTTTTCATCCACACAGGCACTGGTTTTCATTTTTAATATACAGCAAAAGAAGAAGGATGAGACGATTGCATCGTGATATTGGGCTACATAAATAAAACTGGATCTTTTGCCAAACCAAGACTTCTGAATAAGACTATAAATCTTGCCTAATAGCAGTTAAGGCGTTTGTCATTAGTGAGAGGTTGGGGTTGTTGAGAACGATGACCACATGATCACCATGAGAAGCAGAAGACGGAGGAAAGAACTGTTCTGATACCACAGCTACAGTCAACCCTGAAATGATCGGAATTTGTATCTTTTACCTTTCATGTGATTCAATACGCTTCTCAATAAACGCTCTACGAAGAGATTCAGCTAAATTTCTGACTGTTTAGTGGACTTTCTGGTTTGTTCTGTGTGGTTAAAACAAAAATGTGATATATCTATTTCTTCAGGCTTTGTTTGAAGAGCTGTTCAATAAAAGTGTACACTACGTCTATCCATCACTGTGATTCACGTTTTAGTCAGTTGGAATCGACCTGAAGGAACCCTGATTTTTGTTTACATACATGCACATAAATTGGGGAAGATACGTTAAGTCAATTATAAACCTATTGATTAATTTTGAAACCTTTCTACCAAATAATTGTGTTCATTGGGCATGTAGGAAAATATTGATTCAATAAAATATCGCAATACTTCACTTGGCGATTTAAAATGTTGCCAAGACAAAATTGACCCGTTTTTCTTACTAAAGCACCGACCGTTGGCAACAGAGCAAACCAAACCTCTTTCAGAACAACAAGATCTCGCAAAAAACATTATTAGCTTTGCTGTTAATGTCTCAGAGCTTGAAGAGATAACTCCAACTTAGTCTAAACTTGAGGTGAGTACAGAAAGACACGAAAAGGTAGTAAAACGTTTTCTCTGGTGCTGTCTAGGAATATCTCGTGATATTTATTGTATCGTGTATCGTGTATTGTATCACGATGTGTATTGTGATATCGCCAGATTCTTGCCAATATTGTTTGTATCTTTGAACAGATTTTTTTGAGAAAAACACAATGTACACACATAAAAAAACATCAACTTTTGGCCCCTTTAGAATGAAAGATGTTCAAAATTCACCTGGTGTATGAACTTTTCTAAGTATGATTCAAGAACTTTAAAATTACTGTTAAGAACTTTTATTGTTTTTCAGATGGAATAGAAATTACATTTTTTTTTTAAAGAATCTTTTGATGTATTAGAAAAAGACAACTATTGTTTTGATCCTTACTTTAAATAAATCAGTCATCTAACTTAAATTATTCTGTTTTTTGGAAATATCTTCAGACACTAATCCTCTAGAATTCTGATTGTCTATGAATAATAAAGATCGACTCTCAGAGAAACAAAGCAAAGGTATTTAAACTGTTGTCTACTTGCCCTTAATATTTCGATTTTTATTCACTTTCCCCGCTATTCTTTCCTATTTTATTCTAATAACCTTGTTTTTTCTCCAGTATTTGCCTTTCTTTTGCTTCATTTTTAATGCCCCCCGTGTCACACCTGCCTTTTTACTGCTGAATTCTCTTTGTTCTTTGACATAATTCCACTTCCTCGCCCCGTCTTGTTTTCACTCCAACAGCTTTTCCTGTCATTTCTTTTCTTTTGTAGCTTTTTCTTTGTTACTTTGAACTGTCTGCAAATATATATGGGGGTGGGGGAAAGCAAGCATCAAGAACACTTTCACTCTGGTTAATGTTTAAAATTATTTCCAAAGTATCGCAGCTTGTAAAAGAAATCCATCTGAACACTAGAAGTGGTAAAGAAGTGTTGCTTCTCTTCGGGTGCATCATCCCATCCTCCTCTTACACAATAAAAGTCCAATAGTTGGATCCAGTCACAACTAATCTCATGAACTGAATTCTTTGGTCTTATTTTGAAGTCCATTCTCTTGTGTCTTTGTGAATTCTTCACTTTATCCACTTCAGCTGCAGGTTTGAACGCGGTTGAATGGCGGCGGAGACCTTGACTGGATAGTTGGTTGGAGTAATTAATCCGACATTTTTAACAAACAAATCTGCTTTGTGCTCATCATTATTTTCTGTGCTTATTTGAATCATTTTAAGTGATTTTTTTTAATTAACAGTGGTGAATTTGTACAATATTGTCCACATTGTGGAGTATGACAGAGAGGATTCTGTCAAAGAATATGTAAGTTATACAATAAAAAAGCTATTTAAATGTATTATCATATTTTTTTCATAGCTAACATGTATCATGTCCTTCAGGTTCTTTCTGGTTCCAATTATTTGATTTCTTTGTATTAAAATATTTCCAACTTTAAAAATTCTGGGAGTAAAGACCCCCACAACAATAACCAGCTATTTTAAATTAAAAAAACAATAAAATAATAGCATTTTTGGACAAAAACAAACTAAAAATTGTGTTTAGTTGCGTGGGTAGCGTGGCGTGACCGGTTCTCGTGTGGATCAGGAGAGTCGTGATGGAGAGTTGAATCCGGGTCGACTCGTAAGATGAGGAAAGATCCTGGAGAGAGGAGTGAGTGGCAGAAATGAACTTCATTAACTAGAAATAACAGGATTTAGTAGCCAAAGTACTGCACCGGAGAAGGTAACAAACTGACAGTGAATACTGGAGGCAGCGGTCCGACGTTGATGGGAGATTGCAGTCAGCTGAGTCCAATCAGGAGGAACCTGACAGCACCAGGACACAAATGTTACAAAAAAAACCCAAGAGATTTGTTGTAAAGAAAAAGCTGTTATTCTTAAAGCAATGAATCAACATGACATCAATTAATGAATAGTTCATTTTGATTTATTTATAGTTTTGTGTTATAATAATAAAATATTCACATTATGTGATTGAAAAATGTTTCAGTTCCATGCAAAACATGAGGCCTACGGTTATTTTTGCTGCTCTAGTCCAAATTAAGAATTTATTCTGAAAGAATCAATGGTATAGAATTAAATTCAATTATTAAAACATGGGATAAACATTTTTTAAACTGTAAAATGATATGTATCAAAAGAGCAGACCCCTAACCAAAACTAGTTTCTTACTAAACTTTCATTGGATTAAATTAATTAGACTGAAATTAATTAATATTTGAATTATTGATCTGAAAATACAATAAAATTGTAAACATGAGAAGGAAATTTACAGCAGAGTATGAAAAAATAACGATCTTTTCTCCATTAGAGTTTAACTTGCTGAATTTTATGGTTGTCCAATAACAGAAGGAATTCATATCGGGGGTGACTTTATGAGATTTTAGGACAAAATTAGTTTTAACAAGTCATTAATCTAGATTTTTTTTTAAATCTTTTGAGTTACCTTAAGTCAGTGTGATATTTAAAAATAAGTAATGCTGACGTCACTTTAATAGATTGGGATTATTTTAAAGTTTTTTTTGCGTATTTGCACAAATCGGACAGTTTCATTATTACCTGAACCTGAAAGTATTTTTTTCCAACAATTATTAAAGACAGTTTCCAGAAGTATCTCAAGCACCACTGCTGTCTCCTGCTCAGAGTAAGACTTCTGGAGGCTCATTGTGTACCAATTACACCAGCACAACAAAGTAACAAGCAGTGACCCCGCGGATCTGCGAGCGTAAGCATGTGAGATCCCATCTCTGTGCGCGGCGGAGCGTGCCCTGCCGGGCAGCGCCGTTCCTTGATGGTGCCGGTCGGATCGCTGTCAGGTCTCGTCGGTGCCCTCGGGGTGAGCGGACCTCGCTGACCGCAGCCTCATTCTGCCTGGAAATCCCCACAGAGAGCTGGACCAGCGCTTCCTCCCACAAACCTCGCTGACGTCTACAAGCTGCACCGACTGGAACCACGCGCTGGAACCACACGAGACTGACGGCAACAAGAGTTTTAGAAGACATATATCAGTTTAAAGCATAAAACCAAATTGTAAATTTTGATAAATTAATTTTTAAAATTTAAAAGATACATTTGAAAACAGTAGAAAGTAAACATTGTGGAAAATAGGGATTGTAAATTAAAAAACAAAAATGTTTTTATTCAGAATCTGTTCAGGAATGGAAATTACATCACTTCTGCCATGTTGATGTTAGCCAATGGGCTCAAAGCCCCGCCCACACCGAACATTAAGACTAACTTTGAAAATGAAAAGTCTTAATTTAAACTACAAAACTATAAAGCAAGAAGAAAGATAAGTTAATTCAAGTTGAGTATTTCTTTCATTCTGCTTCAATGGATTTAGTTGGAAGGTAATGTGTTTGAAGGACTATATAACCAAACATATTTTAGAAAAAAATAAGTACTTTTTTTTCGCATCATTTTAATACTTTGTTTTCTACGACGGAGTATTAGGGCCACTTTATAAAGTAAAAAAATAATTTTTAAATTACGACTTTAAATCTCGGAAATTTACGAGAAAAAAGTCGTAACTGCTAAATAATGAAAATAAAGTCGTACATTTATGACTTTAAAAGTCATAGGTTAAATTCACGACTTTTAAAGTCGTGAATTTAAGAGAAAAAAATGTGTAAATTTACGGGATTTAAAGTCGTAATTTGATGAGAAAAGAACCAAAGTTATCTGTTTATCAGAGCCGAGCTTGAAGATGAAAGACGTGGAGGATCTGGTGAAGATTTATGTCCAGATTGCTGTTAAAAACAAAGAAATTCTGAACCTTTTGGCGATTCAAAATCAAATTATTTCCGGGTTCGGTGTTGGTAGCCACCATCAACGAATAAAACACGAATAAACTGTAAATCAAATAAAATAACTTCCAAAGATGTGAAATATTTTAAACATTCGTCCTAGTTTTCTTATTTTTTTTGTTAAAAAATACTGTGTCCTAAATTAAACCCCAAAGTTTGTCTTTTTTAAGTTTCCGTTTTGGATTTAATAACTAAAACAGTATTTTTTGGATTTCTTCAAACTGAGCTTATAAACAGACATCAGTCAATGTGGTGTACTTAATTGCGGCGTCCCTGTGAAACAGAAGGGAAGTGGAGAGGCCGACACAAAGGTGCAGCTGTTGTGTTGAGCGGTGGAGGACCGGCAGAACTGTTCCTCCAGAACCCACCCACCACAGAACACCTGTCCAAACTGCTGTCCCGTGAAAACACAGCTTGAGAGTAAACGCTGGGTTCAGGTTCTAGAGTGGAGAAAGGCCAACGTGAAGCTTTATTGTTGTGATGAGGGCATTCTGCGTTTGGCTCGGCGCATATGGAATGACAGTCTGTCGGAGGCAGGCGGCGCCCAGAGGCTGGCGAGGGCTATAGATACTCTGCATACTATTATGGTTTAGATAACACGGGCATCTGGTGACCCAAAGCAGGTGGTGATGGTGAAGTCCTGGATAAAGGAAAAGCTTGAATCTACAAAAGCGTCGTCTTCAAAGATGCATTATGGCGTGAACTGAATATATGTTTTTCGGTTTTTAGTTTGAATTTTAAAAAGTGTTTTAAAGTAGTTTTATCTACCTCTTTAAAAGTATCTCTTATTTTTAAAACAGAGTCAAAAAAGAAAATTATTTTATAAAATTAGGTTTGAAATGTCTCATTCTGCCCTTATGTGCAAACAACTGCAGTGCAACTCCACAAAGAGAAAGCCAGTAGTTGATTTTCAGCTTGGCACACCAGCGACAGCTCTGCAGACAGGTATTATTACTGCATGTTGACCTCTGACAGCAACAGCTGCGGCAGTGCTGGACAGAGTAACCGAATCGTGAAAATCTGGTGCTTCTGCAGAGCACAAAACATCCCAGAATGAAGACAGAAACACGACTGAATGGACGTTCTGCGCTAAGTTAATGATTAGAGTTAAACTAGCAGCATAAGGGATGATCTACTCTTAAAGTTAAGCAAACAAAAAATATATTGTTTTAGTTTTTCACAACAGCAATTTTAGAACAAACCCTACGATTGTCCCTTTAACTAAAAAAAAATTTAAAAAAACCAGAAACAAGTGTTTTTTTCTGCTGCTTATTGTCTTGGTATGGAGCTCCTAAAGCAGGGGTGGGCAATTGTTTTGACTCGTGGGCCACAAAGGGTTCTAAAATTTGGCATAAGGGCCGGACAAGGAGCAGATGGAAGGAGAGATTGGGTAATCAACCTCATAAACTAAAAAAATAATATGGAATTTAGAGAAAAACATCCTTTAATTTGGATTAAAATTCACATATATTAATTTAAAAACAGAAAATGTGGGAATTTTAATTTCTAAATTTTGATTTTTGCTCTCTTTTGGGTGATCCAATGGGTTGATGTTCTCAGAGGAAAATGTGAACTCAAAGAAATGCTGCATTTATGTGGTGTAGGAATAATCCGAAAGATCACCATCTGACTCAGAAAGGAACACACACGAACGTCAGAGAAACAAAACCATTCATGGGAAGAAACCAGAAATACAATGAAAATAAAACAATAATTAGGATTTTTGATTCAATGTATTTTAATTTGGAGGGCCACATTAAGTAGCTTAAGGGGCCGCATGTGGCCCCCGGGCCGTAGTTTGCCCACCCCTGTCCTAAAGGGACATCAGAGTTAAAAAAAAAAAAAAAAAAAAGTAAAAAAATAGTTTTCTTTTTTGAAAAATACTTCTTAAGTTACATAAAATAAAAAATAAAAAGTTTTGATTACTAACTAGAACTTGTTTTTCTAAAAATTAAAGTAGAAAAAAAATATGGTTAGTAAGTGGTGCACAACAAAGTAACAGTTTTTTAAAATTATTTTATTTAAATAAAAACTAATTGATGCCCACTAGTTACTATCTGGTTTTGTGAAAAAAACAATTTTTATTTTCCTTTTTTTTTTCTTTAATTTCCCTTTATGGACCTTGGGAAGGAATACACCCAATCAATATATTTGAAAAACAAGTTTTTCTAAATGTTTCTTCCTGTCTGGTTGAGCAGGGAGTTAAAGGGTTAAGGAAAAGTGAGAAAGTACTAGTGATGATATGCAGGTTTTGTGCTTAACTAGAGTGAGCGACATGTTTTTTCAATAGTAAGGAAACATTTAGCAGAGAAAACTAGCGCAGGATTTTATCTGATGCTGAACCAGTAACTTAAAAAGAATTCTAATCATAAATGAATTGGTGATTAAAAGCAAGCAAACACATAAGAATTCAAGTAAAGGATGAAGGAGAGCACTTCCTGACTGTGTTGCATCTCCGCTTACAGTAAAGTAAACGCCTCTCATCACCATGACGACTGGCTTTTCATAACAGCGTTGTATACATCACTTTCATCCATCCGGTCGCCTGAATTAGAATCTTTTGCTGTGAAATACTGACAGACTTTCACTGCCGATTGAAACCCCGCCCAACCTCTTAAAGCCTCGCCCATTTTTATTTGAGCCCGCCCACAAACACTGGAAAATAAAACGATTGGCCAGTATGGTCCAAATCGGAAACGGTGCTGGTGATAAAAGTCAGTTATAATTTGTGTACGAGATCATGCATAAATATTAAGTTGTGCTATAATAGCTGTAAAAACAAATACATTCTTACTAAACACAGTACAATTTGAATCATTTTTTCCACTGATATGAAGAATCTTCATCCATGCACGTAGTTTGTAGTGGTAGTGTTTCATGGTCTTTACAGAAATGAAAGAGGATCTATTGCAGCATTTATTAAAATTTACAAGAAAAAGCAAAGTTGAGGGATCTCAACATGTACTCAGAGGGAGTTTTGTTGTCTACAATTTTCTGGCATTCAGGCTGTAAGGAGAAACCCGTCCTGCATGAGTAAAACTCCACGGATTAAGTTCAGGGGGAGGTCAGAAGGCTGAGACGTCCCAGCAGCGTTGACCCGACCGTGGTGGTGAAGTTAAAAATGACGGCCTCATCTCTCAAGTTTCAGCAGAGACAGGTGGAATTAACAGATGCATCACTGCCACAGTTTAGCATTGCTGGAATGACTTCAGACCCCCCCCCCGACTGAAGTTCTACTGTGCCAAAAAAACTGATGGAATGCAAAGTACGAGATGCCAAGACCGTTTCCAATGAAAGTTAGAATTTTATCAGCAGTTTAAACTATTTACATTAGTGATCTCTAGTCTGCAGAATTTAGTCTGGATAAAAAAAAAAAAAAAGAGTCAAATGGGAAACCATTAACCAAGTTTTGAAAACTACCATCAGCAAACTAAAGAGATACAAAACGTACATGAATTCTTCCCAACAGAATCAGTTAAACATGTGCTAAACATGTTTTAAACTACCTTTATTATTTTTTTTACCAAATTATTATTTTAAGTTGGACGGTAGCTTTATTGTTGAGTATTTGTTCTTTGAAAAATATTGTATTTGTTGCATAGAAAGATACCCTGAGATCCTGTATGACTGGATAGCTCGTTTATTGTTGCACCAGTAACGTTAGGTTGAGGGTGTGAGTATTTGCATTTCTAATAACTATGAAATTGCACAAATTAGATTTGGAATAATAAATTTGCCAAATGGAAAAATTATAGATTAGAAAAACTCACTTTTGTGGCAAAAAATATGATACAGTTTGCAAAACTGCAATTTTTCTAATTGAATCAAAGCATTGTTGACATCTGTGTTTTTGAATGACTTGTGGAATGAGTTGATTTGTGTTTTTTTTTTTTTTTTTTTTTGCCTAATTGGATGGGGATTTAATGGAAACAGAGTAATTAAGAAATTGTGTTTTTTCGACATTTTTAGAATTTGGATAAAGTTTTGCACATATTTGTCATGGAAATGCTGCTTAATATCTGTAAGCTAGCAGGAGAGCTCTCAGTTTTGGGCGGGAGCCTCAGTTGCTCCTCCAAGTTCAGACAGGAATTTATAATGAATTCCAGCTGCTCTGCAGAAACTATGTCCTAGATCCGAGGTTGGAAACCTTTAACAGTAAAAGAGCCATTTGAGCTCCTTTTCTACTGATCAAAACCTAGAAGGAGCTGCATAGTCTTATTTTGGCCTTGAAGACATTTGGATTTGCATTCATGACCTTCTTTTTTTAATAATAAAAGTGAATTTTGTCTATTTTTTGGCACAAACAAAAGCAAAAATATGAATAGAACCATGCATTTCTCAAAAGGATATATATATAACTTATTTTCAAAATAAAACGTGCTTTGTTCCAAACAGGACCATCTCAGTACAGTTCTGGACAGCTAGTAAACGTTGTTGTGCAGCACAAAATAATGTACTTTTAACCCGTTAAAGATCAAACTTTTTTTACAAGCGTTTTGCTCTACATGTAAAATCTGTTCATTCTGGATGTAATGTTGAGAAAACAAGATGTCTTCAGGTCAACAAGGATGTAAAAACCTACATAGTTTATCATCTATGTGCACCTCAGCTAATAATTTATACATATAACTAATCTAAATTAAATAAATGCTAATTAATTTATCTTTACTTTGTTTTTTTTTTGGTTCTTTTTCCTTGGGCGTGATTATAGGACTAATATCAATTATATGCATAAACAATTAAACTTGCTACAAGTAAATGATATATTAATTTATTCACTATTGGTCTTCATCAGAAATATAACAAAACACCATTTATAGGAGACATTTGTTCGTAATACTCATAATTATTCTACAAGACACACAGAGAACGGTCATTTCAAATGTGGTTGATTCAAATGACACATTTTTGTTTGCTAATAGCTGCTTAATCATGGTTTAAAATAAAAACTGGGAATGCTGTTTAAATAGATGCATTATCAGAGTAACTCTTCAACTCTTCAGCACAGGAGCTTGTGTTGTTTATGTTCTTTGATTTTAAACTCCACACAGAAAGTTCCCTTGTTGGTGTTTCTGCCTCATATCCCCCAGGCGGGATTTGAACCGGAGCCTTCTATGAGGCAAGAGTACCGCCCTGGATGTTATAGGGTTAAAGTGTAATGTCTCTTAAAACCCTCATAATGTGAGATCCTAAATAACAGTTAAAGCTTTTGTGTCTTTGAACCCTCAGGCTTCCCAAAACACACTTAATGTGTTAATCAGTGACTAAATGGCCCCAATAGGAGTGAGTGTACATAGGCTCCAGCAACCCTGCGACCTTAAAAATGACTCAGCAGGTTCAGAGAATGGATGGAGTTGTGTGCGTCTTCTCACTGGGGGGGGGGTTTGGGGGTGACTTTGACGAGAACTGAATGACACCGACACAGTTTGATCAACTGATGCGTCTGGATGTGCTGGACTCATAAAAGACAGAAAGCCTATTAGGTAATGTGCAGCAGCTGCTTTACCTGCCCCTGCTCCTCCCTCAAGCGTTCTGCCCTTCAGCAAACACCCCCCCCACCCCACCCCCTCCTGCTTGTGTTTTTGAGTTCCCAGTGAACGCAGCCTCCGGCGGCGCCCTGTTCTTTCATGTGGTTCATCCCCGTCTCTGCCGTTGGCTTGTTACGAGTTTGACCCCCCGCGCGTTTGGGGTCGGCTCCCCATCAAAATGCAACAAAAACAAGAAAACAAGCGACGAAGATGTTTGAGTTCATCATATTTGCCCCTCAGGTCATGAGGTTCTTAGACAAATAAATCCATTTTCTTAACTCAATGTGTCTCTTTTTAAGAGAATTATTTTGAAAGGATAAAAAAAAAAAAAGAAAAGTTCAATTTAACACTTTTATAAACTGCTGAAAATTCACAATTTTAAGTTGAGAATGATGTTAGATTGACAACATAAAACAGGAAGACTTTAGTCTTGATTTTCAGAATAAAACTCCCCTCATTACCTTCTGGTAATAATCTCACCTTTCTATACTAACAAGCTAAGATGGATGGAAACTTCTCTGAATCTGGAAACCTGATCAGCTGTCATTATTTCCATCCCTTCAACGATTAATCATGCATTTTTCATCAACAATCATCTAATTTCAAAATCTGCTCTTGATAAATATAGGCAAAAATGTATCAAAATTCAATTATTTTTTATTAAATTAGTGTCAAATAACTGAGATGAGGACCTAAAATAAGGTTAATTCTTCTTTTTTTTTTAGGGTTGAATATTTCTGCATTTTATTTTGAAGTGGTTTTTTTTCCAGATGTAAAGTGTGTCTCCAAGTTCCCGCTTATAAAAAAAGATGACTCAGCTCCCTCTAGGACTGCTGGAAAAATAGGTCTGGGATTTACAAAAAAAAAAAAAAAAAAAAAAGTTTGCAATTATAGTTTCAAGAACAAGAAAGTGAAAATGACAGCGTAGAGCTGCTGTGCTGCAGGCTGCCTTTCACATTTGCAATTTTTGCAATAAACAAAAGCAATTTAATTGGAAAACACCGAAAATGCTGAAAAGCATTTTTTTATGCAATTACCAATTTGTTATAAATAAATTAAGCTGAAGTTTGCTTACTGTTCGGCTCTGTAGGGTTTGGTTCACTGCAGCAACACTCAAAATATCGATTAATCCTCTAATGTGATTAAAACGTGTTCTTATTAAGATCTCGCCATCCTTTTTGGTGACACTGACACCACATTCGCTTTCTGTTGCATTCCTCACTGCAGATGTTCAGGGGTGAACTAATTAACCTTTTTACAGTCAGCTGGGAATTTGAAATCAACATCAACACGCCGTCCTCTGCAGGTGGTCTGTCTGTTTATGTACAGTAGAGTAAAAAAAAAAAAAAAAAGTATTTTGGTGCTCAGTGATTCTGGGACTTTAAAAGATGGAAGAAAATGTTCAACATGCTAAAACATAAGCTGACAAATAGAGAAAACGCAAAACAGAATTCAGGATTTGGGGAAATGACCCTTAATGAATCTCTAAAAGTGAATAAAAATCCAATAGATAGATTTTTATTTACAGAATACAAGTGATAAAACATAGAAAATACAAAGGAGAAAGCTTAAAATACGTGTTTGTATCAATATTTCCAAACTGAGGATTGGAATTTTCAAGTTCTATGTCTAATGTTGGTGAGCGCTTACAATTTTTTTACTATCAGAAGCATTTTTGTAACACTAAAAAAATAGTAAATGTAAGATAAACCGATCCAGGTGGCTCCTATTTAAATTTTTATTATTTTTAGCACTTAAACAGAGTTCTGCCATGAAGTAGCTTATGTAAAAATTAAAAAAATAGGTTAAATATTAAGGTTTTAATTAGGAATTTGAGAAAGTTTGATAAAAGCTTGAGTATCTGTAGAACTATTGAACATTTTTGAGTAAAAAACAGTTAAATGTTAAATAACTCCTTGTTTTAGCATATATATGATGATGATGAGAATCCATGATGAGCTCACATTAATGCAACTATTTAGTTGATTTTGACACATTAGGCTTTTTCTTTTATTACTTTTTTCCAGAGCTTGCACTTTGCAGACAGACCTTTGGCAGCTGTCTCATTAAAAATAATAGAACATATCATTTTAAAAGCCCTTTGGAGTTGTTATTTTCCATAAAACGAATCAATGAAGATACTTTTTATTCCATTTCTGTCATTAACTGGTGCTTTATTCTGCTGCATTTTGTGACATTAAAATGTTGTGATCAGTTTATGGTATGGAGATCTATAGCAGGGGTCCTGAAACTTTATCTTAACATAAATGTTTTCTTCTTTGATGTAGGGTCGGGGTCGGTTTGCAGGCTAACAGAAAAAGTGTAACAATCACAGCCTAAACGTAAAGATTTACAGTTTTCCAGAAAGCCACGCATAGCCAAATTTTAAATAATTTATGTAATCTTCACATAAAAAAATAAAACTAAAACATTATAAAAACTAGATATAAAGCATTACCTGTGATATATTAAGAGCTGAAGATGCTTAAAATGATAGCTGAAAACACTGAAGCTGATAGCTGAAAACACTGAGGTTGATAGCTGAAAATGCAAAAGCTGATAGCTAGCTAAAATATTAGCACAGTGCAAATATAGCTGAAAAAAACTCAAAAAATTTCAAAATAGCCAACAACATCTAGCATGTAGCTGAAATATTAGCTAAATGCCACGAAAAAACTGGAAAAATGTCTAATTTAGCCAAAACAGCTAGCATAAAGCTAAAATATTAGCTAAAATCCAAAATAACCCAAAAATTTAAAAAAGCCCAAATTAGCTGAAAACGCTAGAATTTAGTTAAAATATTAGCTAAATGCATAATTAGCCTAAAAAACGGGCACAATGTATAATTTTGCCAAAACGGTTTGGGGGGGCCGGGCCAAACATGGAGCAGGGCCGGGTCCGGCCCGCGGGCCGTAGTTTGGGAACCCCTGATCAATAACATACTATTTATCTGGAATAATCAGCTTGGAATATACATCCCTGATATTAGTAATAATAAGAATAAAATAAATATACGAACCCTGAAATGTGATTTTTCTGGAATTCCCATCCCAGAGTCGGATCGGGACATTCCCATTACACAATACGTCCAAGTATGGACCAGAATTTTCCCATTCCAAGTATCAGACGGATTCAGCTCTGGACCTGTACTGGGCTCAAAAGATGCTCACACATCGTTCTAACCTTACAAGAAAACAAAATGGTAATTTGTGAGCCGATGTTAAAAAAAAAAAAAAAAAAAAAAAGTAATGAATTTTTCATTCCGTCTTCCATCACAGACACCTCTGTAAATGCAGTAAAAGTCTGTGGCTTCTGTGTCATTTCAACAGAATTTCATCACCGTCTTCACAGATCCCCCCACAGATTGTTTTGTTTGATCTTAAAAGGATGTTGGTTCTGCTTTTCCACCCACTCACCCCCGGAAATAAAACTCACCTGAGATTTTTCTGGGTGTTTCTGTTTTTTTTTTTTTTTTTTTTTGTTTTTGACCAGACCCTCAAGTGATGAGGCAAAAACAGAATCCACTGATGCTTAGGAAAAAAAATAAAACAATAGAGAATAAAAGAAAGGAAAGATATACTGTATGCCCTGAAATCAGTTTGTGTTTTTAACTTGGCAAAACTTATTTGTATGTATTATTGAATGGAAAAAACAATCAGTTTTAAACATTTAAACTGGATAAAACTCATTTACAGGTAGACAAAGAATATATGGATTTATGCCAACTAAATTGTGGTTTTAAAAATGTTCTTGTTGCATTTTCCTCACAATGGAGTACATATATAAAATAAATCATTTTGGAGTATTTATTTGCTTAAATGGCTGTGGATCAGGAG
This sequence comes from Oryzias javanicus, assembly GCA_003999625.1. Lineage (NCBI taxonomy): Eukaryota > Metazoa > Chordata > Actinopteri > Beloniformes > Adrianichthyidae > Oryzias > Oryzias javanicus. The sequence continues at coordinate 4,023,535 of CM012446.1, forward strand.
AAAACACACAAAAAATCTTTGAAAACTCTTGTAGATAATACACAGAATCTACAACAGGAAGCCACCAGCTCTGCTCCATCCTGATGCATCTGCTGGCAGACAAACAGATCCATGTCTTTGTTTTCAGCTCCTATTTTTTTGTTGCTCCTATAAAGTATATATAAATATATATTTTTTTTAATTTAAATCAAAAAGTTCACAGTCATATTTAAATTATGAAGTTTCCCACCAACCTAAATGTCTTAAAAAGCCGTTTTTCATGTTGATCTGAAGCCTCTGTTTCCAAAATCTCCTCTGTGGGGGCGTGGCTTTTGGAGCTCCGCCCCTGATCCCTCCCCCATCCAATTATGATAGCTCTGGGTCTGTCTGAATCTTCACTGCTGCTACATAAAAAAAGAAAGTTAAAAACTCAAGAAACAAGATGTTCAATTGAGGGGAGACTTCGATGCTAAATTGGGGTTGGGAGGGGCTGTAAGCTAGTGGGACAGTGTAAAGTAGGGGTGTAGAGAGAAATCAAAGTGATACTCTTAAAAAAAAATGGTTGTTCTGTTACAGTTTTGGGATGTATCGCAATATAAGATGTGTCTTGTAAGATATCACATATCGCCACTCTTTCCCTTAGTGTGAATAGATGGATGACGGGAAGTGGGGGTGGGCTTACCCACCATCAGTCCCACCACAACTCAGAGGCAAATTTCCTAAGAACTACTACCATTCTGCAGAAACAATGTACAGAAAAAGTTTTTTTTTTTTTTTATTTTGCCGACTTTATGGAATAAAAGCCTCTTCGTCATTTATTGTTATTTTAATTTTATGCGGCTAAAATCTCTAGCGTCGAGGTTAAACAAACGGCTTCAAGGTGAGAAGTTAAAACACAAATTTCCTTAAGTTTCTGTTAAAACTTTAAAAAAAATCTGTTTTTAAACCAAAGATAAAGTTGACTAACTTAAAGTTTAGCATCCCCAGGAGGGTTCTTTGGATCTGAGTGGGAGTGGTCTTGCACATTAAAAAGAGCTTTATTCTTATCAGTGGATTGGTCTAAAATTGGTCAAATATTCCAAAAGTCTTTGATTCCAGAAACTGCAGCTTTGTGACTTTTACTGGTTTTACATCACTTTGGTCAGACGATTTTATATTCTTGTATTTCTGATGAGTTATCCAAAAAAAAAAAAACAGCCTGAAGGACCTCATCTGATCTTCATGCTCGCTCTGTCTGCAATGATGAAGAGGAACGGAAAAGAGATGAAGGAAGGGGGGGATACTGCTGAGGGGGGGGGGGGGGGGGGGTTAAAGGAGGGGGAAGATTTGTGAGGAACGTGCAGGCGGTTGATCAATATTTGTCTGTCCTGGGAGGTGGGACGCATCCAGAAGAAGTAATCAACTTTACAAAGAGAAAGGGGGACACGAGGACGGAGATGTTGCTGAAGCCACAAGAAGTGAGAGGCAGAAAACAGACAAATGCATCATGTATATTAACAATTAGTAAAGTATTATGCAACGATAAACACACTTACTGTAATGTAGAATATTTGTCCTCGTTATAATCAGGAAGGAACAGCCTCCAAACCCAAATCACATCATCTTCAACTCTGATGGAATGAGTTTGTTACTTGATCATGTGTAATATAAAGCGCTAAGAAAATAAAAATATAGATTTTCTTTTTTTAATGGTACTTTTAACAGTAGAAAAACAAGTAGAGAAATTCTACGTTACTTAACTTCACCTGAATGCTTTGCTACTACCGTAATTTCCAGAATACAAGGAGCCAAAAAAACAAACAAAAAACCATATGAATCAAACTTTTGAGAGAAGACTGCAACGCTCTGAACAAGACATTGAAAGTCTGTTGGTCTTTGGACGTGTCGATGTGTTTCAGTACTTTAAAGTTCTAGCCAATCCCGTTGCCTTTCCTGTGATAGTGGGCGGGCTCATATAAAAGCGTCGACTGGGCATAAGACCTCATCGGTGCCCAACCCTCAACAAGTCTGCCAAGACTGGCAGAATTCTGCATTTACACCAAATTTGCATCTGCTGCCTCTTCAAATTCAGATTCAATGCTTGTCCAAAAAAATTTTTATTTATCTAGATACTCGAGTAGAAGTAACTACTAAGCCTGATTGCTACATGGAAGAATGAATCTTATTGACGATGCATGGAAGACATGGATGATGTTGAGAGAAAAGGTTCATTTATATTGAAGAGCTCTACAAAAACTCTGGTAAACAGGCCTCCATTTCTGGGTTCGTCAGATTGTTCAGTCTTTTTTTTCTTACGACAACCGTTACCTTTTATAGGTGGTACTGTACTGTAATGTGTTAAAAAAAGAATAAGAATAGAATCGTCTTGTTAGAAAGAAGAAAATATACAGTTTAGAACAGATGTTGGCAACCTCTAACAGTAAAAGAGCCATTTGGGCTCTTTTTCTACTGATCAAAACCTAGAAGGAGCCACATTGACTTATGTTAGCCTTTAAGAAATTTGGATTTGCATTTGTAACCTTCTTTTTGTTTTTTTTTAAATAAATGTGAATAATTTCTATTTTTGGCACGATCAAAAGCAAAAATATATATAGAAAGAAACTAGCATCTCTCAAAAAGGTTTTTTTTTAACGTTTTTAACTTTAGTAGAAAAAAGCTAGCTTGTTGCTTAATTACTAGCTCTCTCAAATTTTAGCATGTTTCTGAATAAGCTAAACTCAAAATTAGCTTAAAACCCCAGTAGATAACAAATTAGCTAAAAATGTTAGCATATTGCTAAAATATTAGCTAAACTCCAAATTAGCATAAAAATCTAAATAGAGGCCAAATCTGCCAAAAAAAAAGCTAGCTTGTTGCTTAATTACTAGCTGAACTCCAAAATAGCTTAAAATTCCTCAGAAAACTAACTTAGTCAAAAACGTTAGCATGTTGCTAAAATAGAAGCTAAATTCTAAATTATCCCAAAAAAAATCAGTAGATAAAAAATAAGCAAAAAACATTAGCATTTTACAAAAATATTAGCTAAACTCCAAATTAGAATAAAATTTCTCAGAAAACTTAGTCAAAAACGTTAGCATGTTGCTAAAAAAAGAAGCTAAAATTCTAAATTAGCTTAAAATTTCCAGTAGGTAACACATTAGCCAAAAATGTCAGTATGTTGCTAAAATAATAACTAATCTCCATTTTTTTTTTTTTATGTATTATCATTTCATTTTTCTTCAGCCAGAGAGCCATGAAGAGATGAAAGAGCCACATGTGGCTCTGGAGCCGCAGGTTGCAGACTCAGAGTGATCAGGTTCTCTTCCATACTCGTTTTGGAAGGCACTTCTTCTTCTTCTGCATTGCTCTAAGTAGCAAATACTGATACATCTAAAGGCGGCTGTTTATGTTTAATATATAATATGTATATCACAATGAAGTTGTTTCTGAGTATAAGTGGCACTCCTGGCTAATCTCTTAAAAATAATAAATAAAAAAAAACTGCGACTTATACTCCAGAAAATACCGTAATTATCTTTCATGCTCTCGAAGTCTGACTTTATTTTTTAATTGTAAAAATAAAATTATGATTATGCCGTTTTCAATAAAAATTAAAAACCTGTGTGGATTTTTGAGACGCATTTTCAACAGGAACTCATTAGAAATTTGCTTGTGAGCGGGACTGGAAATACTGCTATATAGATTTTATTTTCTCCGACAGGCGTTTAAAGATTGAGGAAAAGTGAAAACAGAGGAATTTGATGCAGTCAAGCCTCTCTACTTGTGGATCAGCTGATCGGATTAAATAGAGGAAGATGTTTGAATACCTGGAAGACATATACGTCTCCTGGAATCCAGTGATTTCAATGAAAACGTTTTTACATTTAATTCTAACTTTCCTTTTATTTGTGTTTTTTTGTTTTTTTTTTCTAGGAAAAACAAATATAGAAAAGTATGCAAAAACTCTTTGGAGCTATAATTTGTTTTGTTGCCCAACATTGTCTGTGTCAGCAGCTCGTATAAGGCCGATAACAAGGTGAGATGAAACTTTTCCACGTCTTCGCGCCCCTCCGGCGGCTACAGTTCGCAGGTCTATTGCACCGAACAGGCCGACCCGTTATAAATGAGATAAATCACATTCCTCTGGGGAAATCTAGGAATTGAGGCAATTTAAAAAGGTGATACAGAGATGCTAGCAGTTCTCTTTATCCTTTACAGAAGAGGCCGTGTTCTCGTTCTGTTGTGTTTACCTGAAGAGGAAGATGATGAAGGATGATGAAACAAAGAAATCAGCCGACGCCGGAGCTGGCTCGGGGATAGAAACCCAGGAGGGGTGGAAAAAGACGAAAGGATGCAAAAACTAAAGAGGAAGGGGGGTGAGGGATGAATGGAAAAGAGGGCCGGCGGCCAAGAGGCAGACCGTATCCGTCATCTCCGGACACGCCGCAACAGAAACTCGCCGTCACCTTCGGCACCGCTTCGTCTAATTTTCCCAAAAACAAACGTTTTTTTGAACGAGTCTTCCTTTTGTGTGTTTTTGTCTGGAAAGCAGCGCCATGACTCACTTCTCTTTCCCCTTCGCCGCCCTCCACAAAAAACGCCGCGTTCGTTTGGGACCTCCCCGGTAAAAATGATGGGCGTCTGTGTGGAACCTGACATTTGTAATCCCAGCCCCACGCTCTGAATGTCTACATTCTGAAGGACGTTTAAAAATGAAGCAGCAGAGATCAGATATGTCATGACAACTGTAAACTCTAAAGCTGCAGGGGCTGCAGTTAGAAATGCAGACTGATGATTAAATTATGTCCAGTGAGAATGGGGGGGGGTCCCACTTTCTCCAGATCTACTGCCTGAGCTTTTATTGCACTGTGGATTGATCTCGCAGGTGAATCAGCATTCTGGAGAATAAATCTGGACAAATAGACCAACTGTCTTTTCATTTTGACTATGCAGTTTTACAAAAATCTGATATTTTCTAAGACATAAACAGAAAAAAGTGAAACATTGACAAAAGTTCTGTCATAGTTGATGGTTTATTGTAACAAATTTGATTCAATAAGTCATTTTTTACAGTGAAGTTTCTGCAAAAGTTTAAAAAACAAATAAGGAAAGCAACATTAGAGTCGTACAGTTTAACATGGAGAGAATATAGTATCATCTGATTTGTGTGTACATAGTTTTTGATCTTGGCATAACTTTTTGTGCTTGTAATTGTGTTGTCACATGTATGGAAGTATGTTTAAGTCGTAATTCAAAATATAATGCATTATTCAATTGACAGTTCAATTTTCAAATTCATTATGCGATTTGACAATGCATTTATTCAATTTGCAATTCATTATTCAATTCAGGCTTCCATAGAGATAATTCATTTTACAATTCAATATCACAATTCTAAAAATAAAATATGAAATAAAGACTAAATCAGTAGCATTGTAAATTGTCTTGGGTTTTTGATGTCGTAATTCAGTCAATTGAATAATACATTAAACTTTGAATTATGACTTAAAAAAACTTCCATACAAAAATTTAAAAAATCATTAAAAATAAACAATTAACATTTGCACAACTTAAAATTACATCAGCTTGAAGCTACACACAAATCTAATGTGAGACTCTTCAAACCTCCAAGTGATGCGTTTAAATGCTCCTAGAAACTGAGTTTTCTTATCAGCTGCTTTGAACTTAGATTGTGATTATTACCTGTTGAAAAATTGACATTTTCCACCTTTCTTAAACAGATATGCCCAATAGTTAACATAAAAGTCTTAATATGGGTTTTTAAAGCACTCAACACTAACATTTTTCTATACTTATCGCTCCCTCGAGGCTTTTCTTGCAGCGAGGTGGCAAAAAAGTTCTCCTCGAAACCCAGAGAGTGATCAGCCATACTCCCTATACAGTGTGAATTCAATTTTATGCTTAATTTTCTTCATATCAAAAAAATCCTAAAAAAAAAATGCAACAATGTTAAAAAAAAAATCTTCATTGGAAACAAACTTTAGTGTGAGTAAATGTACAATTCAAAAAAAAATAAAAAATTCTATAGGCATTTTTCCATGTTAACTTTACTTGTTACATTGTGAAACAAAAAATTTTTTTTACATTTTTTTTTTCAGAATAAAAGCTTTTTGGGTAAACAGTGTAGTAGTGTTCACATGACATCCAAGCTGGAAACTTTGTAGTTTTAAAATTACATTTATTATTAAATTTAATTTAAATTTAGGTAGGCCATTAAATTGTTTGATGAAGAGTTAAACATTACTTCACCATTTATATATATTTATTTTTTTTATTAAATTAATCAGTTAATCAGTTGGTGGCAAAAACTGGTAAAACCAGAGACATATAAATGCAGTGAGGATAATTGACTGAACTGAAGACAGCTGAGGAGGATTACTCACTTTAGGGTGGTGTGAGTGGGAGGGGCATCCTGATCCACAATCCTGATTGGGTGGTAGTGATTTGAAATGTACCAAACTTTTATTTTGAAACAAGACTTGTCGGAACAGTTTGGGTTTTATTAAAATTCTTGTGAAAATAAAGATAAAGTGGATGTAGTCATAAAATAAATGTTTTCCTGCCTCTATAAACACGTGTATAAACAGCAGAATTTCTTGGAGGGAGAAACTGGAGATGGATTGAGAGATAATCAAACATGGGGAATATAGTGTGTGGATAGAAAGACGGGAATCACCGTGTGATTTCATGCACTTTCAGGCATTTTTTGTTAGAATAATTAGCCTCAATTCACATACATTTTTGGTCTGGTTTGAAGAAAATCCAAAAGTGTTCAACAAATTCCCACAGCTGTGATTGTTTTCTATAGTCATCCGCCTCTCAGAATAACAGAGCTGCAGGACTGAAGGGAGGTGTTGGTTGGTTTCACTCCCTGGCTGTGTTCACAACCAGATGCACCGACTCAGCTGTCAGATCCCAGTGTGTGTGTGTGTGTGTGTGTGGATTTGTGCTCTCTTTAAAGTGGCGGGTCGGATTGCCGCGTGGGCGATTTGCAGCCGCGGTCCAGGCACGGCGTGTCTGCAGCGGGTCCAGGTGGAGCTGTAACTCTGGATCCAGGCCTCTCAACACAACAGTAATGCTGCATGTGTCTCGCAGTGCCAGTTTATGCCCACTTCTGTGTAAAGAACCTGTTTCTGATTCACACGCTCACTAATCAGTTGTGATTATCGTTGATTCGGAGTTTCTTTGTGTCTCTGTACAGGTGGATGTCTGCACACAGATACCATCATGTATCCATCACCCTGAGAACACAGTGAAGCTTTCTTTAATGCGTAAATATTGTTAGTGTTGTAATTCATTTTAAACTATTTAAAAAGTGTTTCTAGCAGAGTTATAACTGGGATTTCTTTTACATTTTTAGTCAAATAGGATCTTTTTAAACGACAATGGTTTGAATAAATAAACACCCAGAAATCCAATTGTAAGCTTCATTTTCTTTATATAATGTTCTCCATTTTAAGAAAAATGCCACAAGATCCATTCATCAGAGTGGATCTTTAAAATATTTTATCTTCAATAAAATATTGCGATACTTCATTTCATTGATATTAAAAAGCTGTAAGGATGAAACTTACATATGAGCAAACATGTTGTTCAGCGTCTTACCTTTTGTTTTTCACTAAAGCCCTGACGCTAGTTTTTTTTTTTTTTGTTTTGTTCAACCTTTATTTATACAGGTTGGTCGATTGAGAACAATTTCTCATTTAAAACGACGACCAGATTAGACATCAGCAGTAAAATTGAACAGGGTAAAAAGTTACACACAGATTAAAAATATAAACTTCTGACAACAATATTTTAAATATTTACAATAAAAGTCTACAGGAGGCACCAAGTTAATAATTAAAATAAAAGACCCATTAAAACAATAAAAACAAATTTAACATGAAAATAAAAAAAAAAAAAAAAAAGCTAAGCTAATAACGCCTGCATTCATTCATCACTAATCACATCTATTGAAGATGTCTTAAATGCAGCTAATGAGACCGGGTTACGTAGTTAGAACTACACCACAGAAAACCAATGTTTACTTATTATTAGCCTCACTGTTAGCTCAGCTTAATGAGACAATTACATCTTTAACCTGGGAAGGGGACTGAAACTGAATTTTTGTGAAAATCACATGCTATTGGTAGGATCCATTGGGTATTACCAGAAGCTAAAGGGTAAGGGAGGCCAAGGGGTCCCCGCCGCCCATTCAGGCTTTCTAACGGGCGGCGGGTGAATGACGGCGGCGCCACCCAGCCAGGTCCCTTGTTTGTGGGCAGGGCTCAACTGCTTGAGCGAGTTCGGATCCCTGAGGCGGGATCCACGGAAAGACTGTCTGACAGCAATTTTTAAAATACATTTTTTGGATTAGCCCACCCACTAAGTAAGACTCGAAATACATTTTTGTGACAAAATTATCAACTAGGAAAACACAATTGGTTTAAAAATACTTTTGACAGTAATACAAAATGATTGAATGCATTTCTACATTCATGAAAATCAAAATTTTAGTTTATTGGTTCATCATTTCTTCTGGATTTTATTCCATTTTTCCAGGTGTGGATCCACTCACAATTTCAGAAAAAAAATGGCTGACATTAGAGAAAAGACTTCACTAAAGGTGAGCCCCGACTCTCTGTGTCCCCCTCAGTCCTCCGGGTCTCAGAACGAACCCACGTGGGGACGCCAGCCTGTCAGAACTGTAATCGTACGCAGTTAACACCAGCAGCTTCTGAGGACAGTAATGATTCAAATGAATCGCATTAATAACCGCTGCAAAGATGGACTGCTGTGTGTCACTGCCGCGCTACCTGTGGTTTACTACACTGGTAACTGACAGTTGGTGTAAAATGTCAACCCCGATCCCCCAACACACCCCCCCCTCCAGGCAGGAGGGGAGGCTGTCAAAGCCGTGTTCGCTGTTCCAAAGAGAACAGTTGGTGCTCCCAGACCGGAGAGCCCCGCAGTCATCCCAACCAGCCACCAGTGAAGGAAAGTCAAGAGACGTTCTCCCTTTTCTTTTTACAGTTGCAACATTTCACCTTAAAGATTAAAGGGGTTGCAATTTTGTTATATTTTGACATGAAATTAAGACCAATTCAAAGTGTCATTCAAACAAACACACCAATACTGGTGGCAGTAATTTACATTTACAAAAAATAGTTGCACTTATCATTAAAACAAGCATGAAATTGTGGTTTTAGATGAAGCAGAGGGGCTGTACAATGGAAGGCAAAAAAAAAAAAAAAAGTATTTTAAAAATGTATTGGTAAGTAATAACAAAAAACAGTAAAAAAAAAAAAAAAATGGTGCAGTGATTAGCACGAAATCCCAGTTGGATCATGGAATTTTCTCCTATTTCCTCCAACAGTCTGGCTGGAGAGGTTCGTTAATTATTATGGATTAGGATAGGCTCCAGCAACACTGACCCCTAAAAGGTGTTCATGAAATGGACGAAGACGACCCAGGCTGCAAATAATTATGAACATTTGCCAGACTGATGCAACGTTGGCAGCTTTAAAGTTTTATTTTCAACCTAAATAGATGTTCTTCAAACTGAGTCTCTTAATTTAAAGTCTTGATTTATATTTCAATTGATTTTTTTTTCTCATTAAAAAGAAGAATATTGAAGGGTTTTTCTTTTATTTCTGATATTTGAAAACTTTCCCAGACAACTTTCACAAGTTGACGAGTTTTGATATTTCATAAGTGCGCTGATCAAAAGAGCTGTTTGTAAGGAGGAACTCTGCAGGGATCGGCGTTAACCTTGACAGGCTAATCCTCATTTTGTTCTAAAATTGCAGTTAACATATAAAAAAGTTACAGAACGTTTCTCACAACACGAGGTAAAATGGATCAACTGCTGCTTCTGAGAGAACTTTCAGCGACTTTCACTGGTTCCACAGCTGGAATGTGATCTGAAGTTTCATACTTTTTGATTTGACATGGAAGCGGTCTTGTTCAGTCGGAGCTTCTGTTTGCCCCATTAGTTTGGTTTATTTGGGCGCACGAGAGCTGTCAGTCAGGATCCTCAGCAGGATTTCCAACAAGACTTTAGAGCAGAGAGATCTCTGAGAACTCTCTGCTGTGTTTTACTCTCAACAGATATATTTGACAAAATATCCAAAAAGAGCATGTGTGAGGTTTGCTGTTGTTGTAGGGGTTTTATTCTTTAAATGTTCCCAACTTATAACTGGTTTGTGATGTGTCCACTAGTATTGCATATATTGACACACTTTAAATTCATACACTGTGGCTTGTTACTTAGTTAAAGCCCTGTCCACACGTAGCCGGGTATCTGCTAAAACGCATTTATTTTTATCCGTTTCGGCCTATCATCCACACGTAACCGAAGATTTAAGTCACTGAAAACGGAGCTTTTGGAAAACTCTGGCTAAAGATTTTGGAAAACTCCGTTTTCGCGTCTGCGTGTGGACATGCATAACCGGAGATCTACGTTTTTAAACGTCACTCTTTGCGACAATTAGTGCATACACGTCATAGATGCGCCGCTGTTTACAGTGTTCAGCATGGACCCGAGGAGTGTGTTAATTATTACGCTGGTACAGATGCTTCATATTTGCTTTTTTTACAAACACAATTACTGCTTCTTGTCGAGGAACAAAGGAGAATAAGCGCTTTGCAGTCGGCTATTTTACAACAAATATCCCTTGCTCCTGCTCCTCGAAGGCATGCCACTCGTGAAAGACGCCGTTGGAGATTTTCACTGACTTTTAGGAAAACACTGCGTTTGTAGAAATACCCGGCTACGTGTGGACATGGCCTAAAAGTCAAAAATGTAGATTTTGTTTACACCGCAACAGAAATTTCTGTCTTCTTAGTGTTTTTGTTTTGCCCATTTTTTCACCCGATTAATATTAGTCTTAATTCATGTTTTCTAATCTAAAAGTTTAAGAAGTTCAGTTCCACATCAGTACATAATGCATCTTCTTTAACCAAACATGTCATCTTTTCTTCATAAGATGTTGTTTTTGGCGTGAATAAATCTCCAGAATTGATAAATTTGTCAATTTTGAAAATATCAAACTTGTGTCGGATGTACAGATATTATTTCATTAATGATAAATATGATCTGTCAGAAAGCAGCAGAGTAGGACCCATAATACAGGAAATCAAACCCATGAAGTAAAGGCTTCTCCAAAGATGGCTTGATGACATGCCGTAGAGCCTTCCTGTCCTGCATGGTGAAGTTTCTTTACCAGATTAAACAAATACATAATATTAGAAACGTAAACGTGGTGAAAATACAAGAAAATCCATCTGAAATTAAACCAAATTGAAAGGCAGAAACTTCAGAACGATCCACGTCTACTAAAAATAATGCAGGACTTGTCGATAAGGAAGGAAGAATTCATTACCCAAATTTTGTTTCTTCTTATTTTATTTTCTTTTTTGCCAATACTGATTAAATAAGATATGTACGTTGCAACTTTAATTGCATTTTTCAGTGTCTGTTGTCACATTTTACTCTTAAAAGTTGATTAAAAATGCATCATTTCCGTCTGTGCTGCAGCAAGTTGGTCACTTTCTGTTTCATTTCTGTTTCATTTCGTCTTTTCTGACAATAGTTCTGGAACGCATAAACTGTAAACGACATTCGTTTGTGGCTTCGTGCTGTGTCAGGAAATTGAAATGACATTAGTTGACGAGCTTCGTGGAAACTCCCCCGTGTTGCCTTAGCTTTTTAATCCCGCCTTGTATAATGTTGGCATTGAGATTCTTCTACTGTTCCGTGGCTGTTTAGTGTGTGCATAACATAATGGTCCATTAGGCATATTCACACTCATCCTGCTGTCTGCTTCAGCTTCCTGGCCTCCCCCTCTGCTGAAACTCATTATTGTTTTCCCTTTTGTTGCCATCGCTCTTCTGCGCGAGTGTTTAGGCTCATCCCTACAGTCGAGCCAGGAGCTAACAATCTGGGTTAAAGATCTCTGGCTTTGAGGATCGATCCGTCCCTCGTCCCCCATCGGCTCGCCTTTAATGCTTAATGAGAAAAGCTGTTTGATGACTGTGAGCCGCACTGATCCCAGAGCGACCTATTAACACTGTTTTACATTCATCTATAGGGGACACAAACCTGCCTGCTCTCTGGAATCTAGAAAACTCAACATGGAGTCGTCATTTTACAGATCTGCATCGACTAAAACGTCTATTGGAAAATGTTTGGTGGTCGAATAAAACGCGCATTAAAAAATGGAAAGCCTGTGAAAATAATCATTCCTAATCATACAAATCTAAGTGTTCGTGCTTTTAAGATTCCCGGTAATAATCCTAACCTATAAAGGATATGTTCTACTGTTTGTGTTCAAAGTTATTTACCTTACGGTGTTAGAGCATGCACTCACAACTGGAAGAGGATTGGTGCCAAATATAAAATATGGTGAGTGTTGTTCCAGGCTTTTTGTTCACAGCTCTGAAAGACATAGTCCACAATTATTAATTTAAGTTAAAGTCCCAGGAGTTGTTGCACACCTTGGAGTGTGAAATGTGTTTTCTGCATTTGACCAATCTCCTGGGGGAGTGGTGAGTGGCTGCAGACACAGCTGCACATGGGAAATTGGTGGTTTTATAATCAAGCAGGGAGGCACTGGGTCCAATTTTTTTAGTTTGACTCGCCCTGGATTTGAACTCTCAACTTTCAATTCAATTCAATTCAATTTTACTTATATAGAAAGAAATTGCCTTTGCTTCAAGGTAATTTTTAAGATTATCTAAGGACTAAACAGATAAATAAACTGGATATCTGCCCGTAAGGTGGAAAAAAACCTGAGTCAGGAAAAACGAAGAAACCTTAGGGATTCCCACATGAGGGAGAGATCCCATCCCAGGACGAACAGGCAATACCAGAACTGGTAAAGAAGAATTAGCTTCTGCAACTACGTATTTGGATAGAGTTCAACCTTGAGACTTTCCAGTTTCAGGGCGGACACTCTACCACAAGGCCACTAAACTGGTCATCCCTATTATGGTAACATGGTTATTTCTTCTCCATAATCTATTTTCATACGGTTGGTACTTCTGTGAATCATGAAATCCCAGTTCTCGATTGGTCAAAGTTTAAATGCTTTGACTTTCAATGCTTTCATGTAGAGCCGGAAAACGGTCTTAAAAACTAGCATAGCGATGAGTTATTGCAAAAGAACATGGAATCCCAAATGTGGCCGTGCACACGTTAGACTCTTCATTGAAAGTGGTTGTTTGGACCCACATTGGCGAGGCCAGTGTAGCAATGTAGCTAAAAACACAAGAGCCAAACCACAGCCTCAAGAACCAGCATCCTCCACGCTTCCCAACTAACATCGCATTGGAATTTCTTCACCTGTCACCTTATCCAAGTACTTAGCAGTAGCTGACACTGACAGGGCTGCCACGATTGGTCAATTAGTCACAACTATTAACCCTTCCGCTCTCCTTGGGGTCCAGATGGCTCCAACCACATTTTGTTATGCGATTTCTTCCATGACAAATGTGGACGAAGGGGGACAGGATTTTATGTCTGCCATGGACATTAGTGAAACTCCGAAATCAGTGAAAAAAAAAAGTTCAGCGCACTGTCCTGTGGTGTCCAGATGACCCCACTTTTAATGTAAACAAGCTAAGGAGAACGGAAGGGTTACAGCAGTCGACAACGAGTTTAATAGTCTATTTATTATATTTTATTTCAAATCTACGATGCACACTTTCTAACGTTCTGCCATTGTCTTTGACACACATGGACAGTAGAGCTGATCCAGGTCAGTATGGATGTTATGGAAAGTTCTAAGAAGACTCAGGTACCATGACGACACGCCCAACAGAGCTTGAAAGTGTGTAACACCAACAATAACAAAATAAAAGACTAAATGTGTTCAGTAAAAGAAATATAGTGATGCATGAAGAAGGACATTGTGACTGAATATGATCACGCTGATGAGGGATCACCGTCTAGGTAAGCTAACATTAGCACAAACATGGAGCTAAATTATTAGCTAAACGTTTTCTGTGCATCCCTGCTACGTCTACCACATTGGAGTGAAATTTCTCTTTCCTGTCTTTTTGAAAGACATGTAAAAATGCCAACTTTCCTGCCATGAGCAAGAGCATTGTTCAATTTAGAATTATATAGAACAAGAGTGTCGTGAAATTGGATACAGTTGTGAGTGTTCAGCAACACAAAATATACTTACATTAAAAGTTTATCTTTAGTGAGAAATAGTTCCTACCTCATTTAATTTCAATCTTCTTTTAATGCCAGAAACAAATGAATTAAATATTGGCTCAAATGTTTTTATATGTAATAGCTTTTTTCATGTGTTTTTTACATCCAATTTATACACAACCTGATTAGTCAAATAATCAAAAAGTAATCGGTGATAAGTCGGCTTTTAAAATAATTGTTTGCGGCAGCACTAGTTTCTAAAAAAAAAGCTTCATTTGACTTCTTTGGACTAAACATCTACAGAAACATTGGCCATCAACAAGTTAACCACCGTTTATGATGTAGGACATTTTGGAAATCTCCCCTTTTCATCTGTTTGTTGTGTTGCAGCATGATATGACCGATTCCTTCCAGGCATCAGTAAAAATCCAGTCACAGCGCCATTGGCCAGTCTGAGCTCTTTAGCTTTCATGTTTCATGTCAACTGGGTCCAAATATAGATTTTACTGTGTCAAACTTACCACACCGCAGAGACAGTATTTCCACCGGTTTACCATCTACCAGTACACGAAAAAGCAGAAAATATGGTTGTTGTCTTTTTTCTGTAGGGACACAATATTATTTCAGTTTTATAATAAATTGTTGAGTTATTGTTAGTAGTTGATGATTCAGGGTGAGACCGTTTTGATGATGGCTTGGGATAATACTGACAAGTTTAGCATCTGCGTCACATCCGTACTTTATACTCTAACAAATCCCTGGAATCTGATGACACAGTTCACTTAACTGTACCCCAGCAGCAGCATTCTCTTCTTTTAGTTTCTAACTTTTTCTTCTGCTTCCTCTTCACTCACACCAATTACCATCTCGTCCTTTCTGACTACGCCCATCTTTTTGGTCTTCCTTTGGCATCTTGTCTGGTTTTTCCTTTTAACATCATCACAGTTCCTCCTCTCATTGTGTCCAAACCATCTCAATCTGCTTTCCCTGCATTAGCTCCAAAACATCTGAACTGTACCTCTCATTCCTGTTCACTCCCAAAGAGAACCTTGACATTTTCATCTCTACTACATCCAGTCTCTTCAATAGTCTCTTAACCAATGATAAGGCTTCTCTCTCCACAGTTTTCTACACATTGTTTGTTACATATAGCACCTAAAACCTTCATCCACCTGTTCCAACCTGCTGACCCCCTTTGCCCCCGTAACTTCAGTTTCACTGGAGTTCCTGTTATTCACACACACATCATCTGTCTTGCTGTAACTTACCTCCACCTCTCTAAATGTTTCTCCACCTGCTCTATGTTCTCACGATATATCACAATATCATCTGCAAACATTCAGACCACAAGCAGCTGAAATGAGCTTCCTCCGGAGGGTGGCTGGGTGTTCCCTTAGAGAGAGAAGCTCGGGGTAGAGCCGCTTCTCCTCCATATCTAGCGGAGCTAGTTGAGGTGGCCTCCTCCCTGGAGAGGTGTTCCTGGTATGTTCCATAGGGTGGAGGCTCTGGGGAAGACCCAAGACAGGCTGGAGAGATGTAGTCTCTCCCCTGGTCTGGGAACACCTCAGGGTCCTCCCAGAGGAGCTGACCAGGAAGAGGGAAGTCTTGGCATCTTTGCTTGGACTGCTGCCCCCGCGACCTGGTCCTGGATGAGTGGAAGATGATGGATGGATGGATGGATGGATTGTGTCTGCAAATGTCATGATTCACAGAGATTTCCATCTAAACTCATGTGTCAGTCTGTCCATCCCCACAGAAAGCAAGAAGGAGGTCAAGCTAGTTCTTGGTGCAGTCCCACCTCCACCTTGATCTCCTCTGCCACACCTACAGCCCATCTCACCTCTGTCTTACGGCCCTCATTCATGCCCTTAACAACTCCAAGATAGTTTTCTGCTACTCCAGAGTTCCTCATTCAAACCACAACTCCTGTCTTTGTATCGCCTCTAAGATTTTTCAGGTTCATTAGCTCTCTAAGGTTCTCCAGTTAGCTTTCCATAACACTTACAGAGAAATTCCCATCTCTTTTCTCTTTTTAAAGAAAACTGTTGAGTACAAATGGAATAAATCCACATGCTACATGTAAGTTGACCATGAACTTTCTCTCCATCCTTCACCTCTTTTTGCTTTAGGTCCAAGTCTTGAAGCTTTTGAGGTTTGTAACCGGAGAATGACCTGGCTGATGTGCTTTGCATGCTTAACGGTCATTTTCTTATAAAGCCAGAACTAATGAAGGTCGTTATGGTCCATCCTTAGTTTGCAGATAAAATGCCATTTATATTGATGCTTAGATCACTTAGTGAAGCAACAGCTGCTGGAAATTCTGTGCCCTTCACGTGGAGACACATGTGTCATTAGCATGTTAACCTTTAGGTATTTATATAGTACCTAAAGCTAAATAATTCTTTAGCTTTAGTCTATATCATTTTTCTATCTGTGAAAGAAACCAGCTCTTCTCGGCGTGCCTCCATGTGGTTTTGACCTCCCTTCCTTCACGACTCCTGTCTTGTAGCAGTCAGCGATTAGCATAATCTCCTTCATGTAACAGATGGCGTCTCCACGCCAGAGACTTTGCTCCTTCTAATGACAGGCGTGCCGAAAGTACAGAGTTACAACACAGACCGGAATGACTGAGACCGATGGAGAATTGAAACCAAATCCTCGACAAAAGAAAACAAAATGACCAAAGCACTGAAACAAAATGCCATGTGCTTTTATGGTTAAGTGCCAACACTTTGGCCTCTGGGCTAACTTATGCATTCATTTTTCTGTCTCCGATTCATATAGATTTGAATAAAGAAAATACTCAAAAATTCAATTTTGATCATAATTTTCTTTATTTATGTCCTCCATAATCAGAATAAAATGCCAAAAAAAACATCTTATTTTGCACTGAAGATTAATTCTTTGCTGATGACGCTTGACAGTTATGTAATCTAATATATCTAAAAAAAACAATCTACATGATTTTTTAGATCAGAAATCAAACCAGAAGGCTTTTTCTTTGCAGAGAGACGGAAAATTAAATATGTAAATGATTTAATGTCAGGTTGTGTAATGCGGGGTAAAACTCATCAAGCAATGAGTTAAATAGCTGAAGAATTGGATTTAACAGTAGGCTGCGGCTGGAGTGTTTCATTTGAAAAATTGTTTCATCTGATGGACCAAAAGAGTAATAGCTTGTAAACAGCAAAAGTGTTGAGGGAGCGCACAAAGGCCTGCAGCAGCAGGACAATCTGTAGCCTCATATTCTTCACTTACTTTACTAAATCATTCACAGACTCAGCTTCGCTTTTTTTTTCTTTTCTAAGGAAGGCAACCTCCATTGTTGTGGCTGCAGGGGAGTTAGTGATAGAAGCAATTACACAACACTGCAACACTAACTGCTTTGGAAACCTAACAGGACGATCTCTCGTAAGACCCAAGATGAGTGCAAGGTGTGATATAAATATGCACAGATCTATTTAAACTGAAATAAAAGGATGTCATCCAGCAGAATTCCAAAAACTTCCTTCTATTTGGTTGTGTTGCAGTTGTTCTGCTCGGACAGCGTCTTGGATCACATGTAGCCATTGTCTCATTGTTACTGTGAATTATCCCCGAACAATGAAAAGGCTTCACTACAGCTTTTTAGAGTCCAGATATTTAAGGTTTTTTTTTCTTCCTCTGGACTTAATCGACTCTCCAGTCTGAAGATTAGTGGAAACGGGTGTTTTGTGATGATGATTAAGTCAATCCCTACAATTAAGTTTGAGTTGTTTTATTTGAAAAGATCACAAATGCGGTTTACTGTTAAAAACGATCCTTTTAGATCAGTTCATGACAGCTGAAGGCCTTCTGTCTGCACATTTTGTAATTGTGGTTTTGTTATTCTGATTGAACTGCCTTGAGTGTGAATTGTGTTATAAACCAAAAGAAAAGTAAAAGAAAACAGAAGATGACAAAGTAACAGGGCTGAAACCACAAATGTCAAACACATTTCAGCACCAAGGTTAATCCTGGAGTGTCTGCTCTATAGCAGCAGATAAAACATCCTGGATCACACAGTAAACTAAATCTGAGTATTTTCAGTAAGACTGTCCAGTGGTGTCCTCTAGGGTTAATCAGGCTTTGGTCTGAAGTCTTTAGAAAATTTTAAGTCAAAAAAGATTTTTTTTTATTACATGGGGCTAAAAAAATTGATGAAAAGAAGAAGATTGTTTTCAAAGTTGAATCTCAAGTTTAAGGTTTTTTTTTTATTGAAAATATAAAATCATAGAATTGAAAATACAGCTAAAAAAAACCAGTGAGACGCGACCCTCCACGGACTCGGACGATCCAAAAACCTGCAACACCTCTACTGGTCAATATTGAGAGAAGAGAGCTTTGTTCTGTTGTTGATTTCTGTTTTAGAGAATTATCAACAGGTGCAGCAACGGTTTCACTCATTTAAAGAAACTCTCTGTTTTCCTTTTCTTATCATGGAGTTACACCTGTGTGGAGGAATGTGTTGTGTTTGTAACCTCCAATCATCAGCGTTTCAAAGTTTTCTTAGTGATGAAAAGCAAATAAAGTCTTTGTTAAAATGATCAAATAGTGTTCCAGTTTATTTATGAGAGACACAATTTCATCCAATAACAATTAGTGGGATATATAAAACCTTAATAAGAACAATCAATTTCTCGCCTTTTTCTACATCTTTATTAAGTAAACCAATTTTGAAAGTTTGAGAGCCACATTCATATGATTACACAGGTTTACACCTTTTAATTTTATGCTTTAGGGACTGTCTTTTAATCCTCTAAATTAAAAAAAAAATAGACAATAGTCAAGTGTTTACCGTATTTTCTGTACTATAAGGTGCACCGTCAATTCTACGTCTATTTTCAAACTTGTGTCATATACACGGTCCACTCAACTATAAGCGAGACGGAAGAGTGAGAGATAAGTCCGTCTGTCTGTCAGACTGTTAACTCCACTCACAATAATTCTAGAACTTGTTTGTAACCCTCAAAAACAGACTGATACTGTCACAAACAAGCAGCTGGTTCTACATGCTGCAGGTTTGTTAGTTTAGACAAGAACTAAGCAAAGCTAAAGTCCACAAAGCTAAACCAGGGTCAGCCAAGCAGAGGTCAATGACGAGCATGGTGCAGGAGAGGGTCGAGGCAGGCAGCAAGCAAACAGAAAAAAGCAGAAGATCAGGTCCAGCATGAACCGCTTGGTGATCCAGCAAAACAATACTTCGCACAGAGTGAGGCTCTGTGTGCGGCTTAAGAAGCAGGTGGATGATTGTCAGATTGGAGTCAGGTGAGTTAGAGCTCTGGAGACTGCTCAGAGGAGGAGTCACAGCTCTGATCCTGTCTTTACAAAAATAAGTTTAAGATTAAAGTCCCACTGCGATCATCTCTGATCTATTTGAATGTGTTCCTTGTGTTTTTTGTTTCAAAAATGGTGAATAAATATGAGAGCAATCCAGCCGTACTGTTTTGATCCAGATGCCAAATCGGAAGTGGATACATGTGAGCGTAGTTGATTGTAGTAGCATTTTATAACTGCATTTTTTGATTCACCATAATTTGAATAAAGAAATACTCAAATTACTGTTTTAATACAAATTTTCATGTTCAATGTCCATCATGAGAAATAAATACTAAAAGAAGATAAGTCACAGTTTTCATTGGACTGGGACTTAGACACTTTTATGGATACATAATGCTAAAATTATTTTTTTATGTGGTTATGGTTTCTAAATGTAACCAAAATGTTGTTTCCACTTTTGTAGCTAAATATTGGTAGTTTTTGAGGACTGACTGCAGAAAAGTCTTTCATTTTTGTTCTGGATTGGAGCCAAACTGACATCATCAACCACAAATTTTATTTTATTTTTTTTTAAGAGGATTGATTTGCTTTAACTCAAAGATGTATAAAGTCTCACCTCAGCACATCATAAAGGGGGCGGGGTCTTATGCCTCCCGCCCCCGTCTCCCCCTGTCGAGCTTCGCCTCTTCCCGTTTGCCTGCAGCTGCTGCGCTTCAAGAGTCTCTCAGCCGTGTCTCTCCAGCAAAGCTGAATGCCTCATTACATGGATTGTGTGTCCTAATATTGGCCTTCCCCGCGCTCCCCCCTACCTCTCCTGTATCCGTCCGTCCGTCTCCTCGCCGCTCCTGCTGTCTCAGTTCAGCTGCAGGAACTTGTCAGGGAAGCCGTGGCCATCACTTTTCAATGTCTCTCCTGGCCGAGCCATCACTCCGTCTGACCTCAGCCGTCCTCCAGGCTTCATTTCACACCTTCTGCACTTGTTCCGTCCTCCCATCTCTTTTTCCAATTGTTTCATCCTCGCTTTCTTACCTCCCGTGCCTCCCCCGTGTCGGTCTTACCTTGGCAGCACTCGAGAGTATCTCTTCCCACAGAGGCTGGCCTGCTCAGGAGGAGAAAAAAACTCAAAGAAAGAAAGCAAGACTCTTCCTGCTGGCTTGATTTCTGAGCAGCTAATTAGTTTGTACTGCAGTTTTCCCAGGATTGCCAAGGTTACCCAGCATTCATTGGCCATGTGTGGGGGCGTAGGGATGAGTACGTGGTTTGTTTTGGACTCGGTGTGTCATGTGTCCTAATCAAAAGCTGCTCATTTGTGTTCAAGCGAGCAACAGTTTCCCAGTGAAACAGATTTAACTAATGTTAAGTTAAAAATAAATAAAATAAAATCAACATAGAGGAGGTTCAAGTGGGGGGAAAAAAGCAAGCCTCGGGACAAACAGGAAACCAAAAAAAAAAAGATAATTGGAATTAACTGACGGAGACGTAAAAGGCTGCAAGCAGCCGAGTGCAGTTTACAGGTTCAGACGGGCAGACGGGGCGCGAGTCTGCACGGATGCTGAAAATAGAAAATTAGAGACTCAGATGAGCAGAGTTCAGTGGGAAAAAATGTAACTTTAATATCCACTGTCGGTTCCATGAGAACCACTTTGCCATGGCTGCTCAGACACTTTTAAACATCTGTTTTTTTTTGTTGTTGTTGCTCTGCAACAGTTTGGCTGAGATTTTTTATTTGGCAGGGCATTGTAAAAAGAAAAATGCTGAGTCTTGAACCTTGCGTTCGGTCTGAATTCAGACCATCATCGAGCAGATTTTCCTGTTTCAAACCAGAGCCTGTGAAAAAAACCACCTGACTGCAGATCTTCTCTGTCATTGGCCGGGGATTACAAGGGCGGGGCAAGGCAATGAGAGGCAGAAATTAAGGAGGAAGTCCCGCACTTTGCCATCCTTATCGGCATAAATCAAACTTTATATTTCACTGACCAATTTTGAATGTCACATTTTTTCGACTGCAGAATGCTGCAAAGAAGATACGTGTTTGTGACGTATTGATTGTGTATGACATTAAAAGTAGTCTTAATGAGCCCGAATTCATCCGACCACATTTCAATGAGTTGCTGCGTCTCATCGTTGTTACGATTGGGTAATCAGGAGAAAACCCAGTTGCAGGGAAGAATCACAAGCACATGAAGGCGTTAGTCTACGGCACATGTGTCAAAGTCAAGGCCCGGGGGCCGGATCCGGCCCTCCAGGTAATCATATCCGGCCCTCCAGATCATTTTATTTTATTGTAATTAATGGCTGCACTTATTTCTAACTTGTATAATTTTGACAAAATACATTTTAGGGAGAGTAAAATGTTGAAAGTTATTTAAAGTTTAAGTTGATTTGTTATGGAATAATATTCCTGCCATTTCATTTCATAGTTATGTAAAAAAATTACATTTTTAAAGTTTTTTAAAAATTGGCATGCTAGCTTTTTGGACTATTTTGCCATTTACTAAGATTTTTTTAGGCTACCTTTGAGTTTAGCGAATGTTTCAGCTAGATGTTAGCTGTTTTGGTTAATTTAGGCTTTTTTTTTGCATTTTTCTAGACCATTTTGGATTTTAGCTAATATTTACATGCTTTCTGTTTTGGCCAATTTTGGCCTTTTATAAGTTTTCTTTTTGTCTTTTTTTCTATTTTTGAGTTTAGTTAATATTTCAGCTGCATGCTAGCTGTTTGGGCTAATTTGATCTTTTTTCAGTTGTTTAGGTTATTTTTTCAGCTACATGCTAGCTGTTTTGGCCAACCTAAGTTTTTTTTTTATATAGTTTTTTCAGGCCAATTTTGCATTTAGCAAATGTTTTACCTGGATATCAGCATCAGTGTTTTCACCTATTAGCTTCAGGGATTTTAGCTCTCAACGTCTCAGTTTTTAGCCATCAATTTCAGCATTTACAGCATCTTCAGAAGCCAAATTCATGGTAATGCTATATATTTATTTCAAAATGTGCTAAAAATGTATGGTTTTGAAGTTGTAAAAATTTAGTTTTAGAGTTTTCAATAAATATATATCCTGTTCGGCCCGCGACCTAAGGTGTGTTTTGGATTTTGGCCCCATGTGCGATTGAGTTTGACACCCCTGGTCTACGGCTTTGATTTACATTAGCCATGTAACACATCTCACAGGACAAAGACAACAGGCCTGGAAACAAACCAAGCCGACAGAGTTCCTTAAATACACAAAGCCTGATTGCTGAAGTGCAGACAGCTGTGACTGCTTAGCAGGAACCACAGGAGAATGGGCGGAGTCACAGCAGCCTGCACAGAAGCAAAAAACCCAAATATGACAGTTATATTGTTTTTTGAAGAGAATTCTGTCAAGGAACTGATGTCAAAGCAGAGCGGCGAAACAAAAAGGCGTGGAAGAAGTGTTTTTAGCTGTATTAAAATAAGCATTCTAGCAGATTGACCCTTGTTAATCTACAATTGTTGCTTTGAATCTGTCCGTGGCCCATCACTTCCTTATGTTTCCATCACGAGACCAGCAGCTAAAGTGGCCGTTTGGGTCCAGTTGTTCCACTTCGAGCACTGAGCTGAGAGTTTAGAGGGAACCAGAACTCGGTCCGACAGGAAATGGTCCCGGGCCAGGGTCAGCTTGGGTGAACTCTGGTTCACTTTAAGCAAACCAAATCTGTGCAGCCTGAATACACTCTCATTGCAGAAAAGTTAAACTAAGTGATGTTTGGTGTTAAAAATGATTAAAATATGTAGCTTAAATTAAATTTATTTTTTATCATTTGAAAATAAGTTATCTAGTAAATGTTAACTTTTAGATCTAGGTAAATTTTTCTGGCATCTTTTAAAGACCCACTCCAAAGAAAATTTCATTTTTCATTGAGGAATTAAAAGTATCTTGGGATCTTGGTACGTTTCTGAATTTCTAATGAACTCCTGCAGAAACTATGTCTTAGAAAACAACACAAATTCTTCAATTTGGGCCAAAAAAACAACATAATCATTTGTAAAAGTCCGCTGGGAACATTTTTACAAAAGATGATTGTAGCTGGACTTCAGGGATACAATGAGATCAGCAGGTCTTTGCTGATAGAAGACGTTGACAGAAGCTTGGCGGATAAGAAAGACGAAGAGGATAAGATCAAAACTGTTGCTGTCAAGGTCAAACTTGTGAAAAGGAGAGATTTGATGGCTTTTCTGTTCAGATTGACTGTCGTTCCTGATGCTGGAAAGGACTTTCTGTCATCTATATTTAAATGATCACCCACTGAAGACTTGTTTTTCTATTATTTTTTAATCAGATTTGGGTTATTTGGCTCCATTCAGATAATCTGTTAACAGTTAAACCATCTTTATCGTCCCTTGGACTGTTTAGTTTTTGGGACTCACACTAAAAAATAAAAGGTTAAAAGAGAATTTAGACTTTCTAACGGTTGTTTCTGACAGTTTATCTTGTGAGGGCTTTTTCCTGTTGTTTTCTCCTTAAGCCTTTAAGTGTTTACATTCTATTGACAACCGTAACTCTTCAATCTTTGAGTCAATTTACATAATTCTATTGGATTCTGACGCACAAAAAAAGCAGCTTATTAAAGTGCAACACTTGATATTAAGGGTGTTTCGACAGTCGGTATAAACTGATGATTCTGACGCACTTTACATCAGTAAAGTGTTACATATCACTGCAAAGCATTTTTTATTTTATTTTTTTTTTCATCCAAGTCAGTGTTTGATAGAATTACAATAACTATGTGGATGGATGAAGAGTTAAAATAATTCAAAGAGTTTGTGTTATTTTGGGATTAAAGACACACTCCAAGGAAAATCATCTTTTTGGTGTGTTTAACATGTTTTTGTAGCTTTTTTCCCCCATGGAGGACAGATATAACCAATCAGGATTGAAAAGGCGTTTCTGAGTTTTTCTCCATTTAAATCGAGAGCAGATAAAAACTTGAAAAATCTCTCAGTTGTGACGTAGAAACTCAAAAGTGTCTGTTCCAGTTCGGCAGAGAGCGTAGACAAAGGGATGATGGGAATTCAGTGGAAATCTACTTTTATGCCAACAGTCCCGCCCACAACTCAGAGGTGAATTTCTGACGAGTCAACACAGATTTTTTTTTTTTTTTTTTTTAGCCTAAAAACAACATAATTATAATTTAAAAGATCCCTGGAGAGATCAAAACTTTCCATCTATATTGACATATGACCAATTTCCATCTGTGCAACATTAGTATAAGATACAAAGCAGCTTAAGTTAGAGTCTTTGAATTAAGTCTCTAAGTTGTATTATGAGTTAAAATAAACTATTGTGAATAATTATGAGACTCAACTGATGCTTTCAAACAAAAGCAATAAAATAAATCGAAAACAGCCACTGGATTAATTTTAACAGAAGTTTACCAACAGCCAAAAGCAGTGGTACGTCTCCAAATCTGACCGTAATGTTTCCTTTTCTCGATTTTGTATTTCCTGTTTTCTGATTAGCCTCACTTTAAACTGAAATTTTCTTCCACTGCAAAAAATCTGCAACCAGAATAGAATAATCTGATCCTAAAATTAGGGGATATCAGGATCCTAAAACCATGAAATACGTTAGAACAGATATCAGAATAAACATTTCCTGAGAAATCCTGAGAAAATTGGTTTAATTATTGATCAATTAGTTGATTTCAAGCAATAGAAAAAAACAAATGAAGCTACAAACCCTCGAAGATAACTCCAGATTCTAAATTTTAAAGATTTAATCCAGACATTGGAAAGTTTATAACTTTGTTTCTGGAGATTAATTCACTCGTCAGATAGTATTCTGAAGATCCAGATGTCACATCCAGCTTTCAATATGCTCCAATTTAGGAAAATGGAGGAACATAAGAGTGTGACCTCATTGGGAAAGATTTAAAAACTGCAGAAAAATCTTTTTTCACTGATTTTTTTACCTCTTATTACTCCAGCGACTATATTTACAACCGAGTGAGGCATCTCTCTATATTTCTGCATTCGATTTAACCAGCGTCTGCTTAGAGGTGACATCGTTTTCCAGACAGTAATTTATCTTAATGCACAGAAGAACAGGAGCCACAGGAAAATTAAACATGATTCATTTGTGTGGAACGGCGAAACAAAACGCAGGTAAACAGCAGATTTTGCAAAAGCATGAAAATAGGATTGTTTCATGACTTTTATTATTTTCATGTGCTGAATCATTGGACCTGACTTCCCTTTAAATACTCATCTCTATCATTGCACCGACCTGTCAGCATCTGTATTGATAATCCAATAAAAGCTCCCTGGTGGTAGGTAGCTGGTCGGTGCTTTCGCGTTATTGGACATCTGACATCATTTTTTATCTGGAGAGGAAACTTAAGGTAAGCTTTGCTAAATCCATTGAAGAAAAAGAGTTTTTATTTTATCATCAATTTTTTGCAGCACTGTTTCAGATTCTGTGGCAGCAGACTGCTTCTGTTGGAAAGATTCAAACATTTTGAATTTAATCTAAACCGATAATAGAGAAGAAGCTTTATAAAAATGTGCAGATTCTGTTTAAAAATGATATTCAAATATCAATCATAATACAATGGGTGACTTGGTATTTTTTTGCTCACAAGCTTGTTAGTTTTTGTTTAGGGGGAAAACAAACCACCTTATTTAGCCATTGTCTCAAATTTGATACATACACATTAAACATGGTAGAACTGTATTATAAATAGTTATCTACACATTTAGCGTGTTTTTAATACAGCCAAAGTGATGAAAATTAGCAAAGTATTTTTGAGATGTCGTGGAAGCAGCCATTTTTAAATGAGCGGGAAACGTCCTTGTACTGCCCCTAGTGGAATGACACTGAACTGCAGGAAAGAAAACATTTTTAAGGAAAGTTTTGATAATGCTGATGAGAAAGAAATATTCCAGCCATATGGTTTAACCCTTCCACTCTCCTGGGCTTGTTTACATAGAAGTGGGGTCATCTGGACCCCACAAGAACTTTTTTCAATGATTGTCAATCTTTACATGAAGTCTTGTCCAGCTCTGTCATGGAACGCCTCAATGTAAGGGTGGGGTCATCTGGACCCCATAAGAGAGCACGAGGGTTAAAAGTGGGCAGAAAATGTGGGCCCCAATGGGTTGGTTCACTATGCTATCCAGCTGCCTGGTAAACAGTGGGGCTCGCTACAGCGGAGCTCGGTAGCTCAATATAAAGGAACTCGCTAGCTTGCCACAGCAAGACTCACTAGCTAAATACAGAGGAGCTCGCTACAGCAGAGCTAGCTAGCGGAGATCGCAAGCACGCTATAGAGGAGCTTGCTAGCATGCTACAGAGGAGCCCACTAGTTCAGTATAGATGAGTTTAGATGGATTAGATGGATCCTCGTAATGACGTTTCTACGCAGCAGTACCAAACCTGACTGTTTCTTTAGAGCCAGACTGTTTCTAGCCGCAGTTCTTAAGTTTTTTGGTTTTTTAAGTGTTGGTTTGAGGGAGGGGGGAACTGGGAAGGGAAGGGGTGCATATTTTGGGTGAGTGTTCTTTTCTCCTTTTCTGTATTTGCTTTTTAACACACTGTGTTTTTAATGTATTTTATTTGATTTTATGTTAAGCGCTTTGAGCTTTTTTGGAATGAAAGGCGCTATAGAAACAAATAAAGTTTGAGTTTGAGTTCACTAGCTCGATATAGATGAACTCGCTAGCATGCTACAGGGCTCAGTAGCATGCTACAGAAGAGCTTGCCAGCATGCTACAAATGAGCTCACTAACTTGCTAGCTAGCTTGCTACAGATGAGCTTGCTAGCTTGCTACAGGGCTCAGTAGCATGCTACAAAGGAGCACGCTAGCATGCAACAGAAGAGCTTGCCAGCATGCTACAAATGAGCTCACTAACTTGCTAGCTAGCTTGCTACAGATGAGCTTGCTAGCTTGCTACTGATGGGCTTGCTAGCATGCTACAGGGCTCAGTAGCATGCTACAAAGTAGCACGCTAGCATCGACAGAAGAGCTTGCCAGCATGCTACAAATGAGCTCACTAACTTTCTAGTTAGCTTGCCACAGAGGAGCTCACTGGCTTGCTACTGATGGGCTTGCTAGCATGCTGCAGGGCTCAGTAGCATGCTACGAAGGAGCACGCTAGCGTGCTACAGAAGAGCTTGCCAGCATGCTACAAATGAGCTCACTAACTTGCTAGCTAGCTTGCTAGAGATGAGCTTGCTAGCTTGCTACTGATGGGCTTGCTAGCATGCTGCAGGGCTCAGTAGCTCGCTACACAGGAGCTCACTAGCGTGCTAATGAAGAGCTCGCTCGCACAGTACAGTGGAGCTTGCTAGCACACTATGTTGTCCAGCGTAGGCTAGCGTAGCAAGCTAACTGACTGAGTCCCCACTTAAGTCAATGTGGGCAAACACAGGTGGGGCCACCAAACCCATATGTTCTGCCCACTTTTAAGCCATGTGGGGCCCTCTTAGCCTTGCTTACTGGGATGTGTATCAAATATGATATTTCGGTTATATTTGGTTCAGAAAATACAAATTTAACCAACTCATTCAACGCTAGTAAATTAAGGCAAAAAACCCCAAAAGATTGAAATGAACTACTTCCCTTTGAAATGCATCCTGGGACCAACTTGAAAGGAAATCATTGTCTGCATTAACGGACGCACACATATTTGAAACCTACAGTGTCATAATGCGCTCAGAACTGAACACGTTTGTGGTAGTATAGTGAGGGATTTAAGCCCCTCGGGCTATGTGTGTGCATGCTCATGAGTCAGAGAACGAGCGCGAACGAAACAGAGAGGAGAAAGAGATTAAGATGACAAACTTCATGGCAGAAAAACACATTTTATTCCAGGGAAGGTGGCAGCGCGTCACTTCCTAAATAGTGCCTCTTAGGAAGCAATGCACGGGTTTGTGTGTCACCCACAAGGACACACATTACCGGGACACACATTATCAAATGTGACATTCAGGGGAATGTTTTGCACATCATACATGCATACGTAGTGACACAGACACAACAAAATCCCGCCTGTGAGGAACAAACAGGACGTCAGGGTTGATCTGATGTAACTCGGGAAGTTAAGGGCGGTCTAAAGTCTTGACTAGAACAAAAAAACGTTTTTTTCCCTCTTTTAGAATTTATCATTTAGTTATGAAAAAATGTATATTTTCTGCAAACATTGAGTTCATCTGGAGGCTATTGGATTGTTAAAAATAATAAGAAATTAATTATAAGTGAAATATTTTTCACTGACAGAAAGTTTTACTGTTGAGGCTTAAATATAAGAAAATATTTGATTCTTTAAATAATGAATCTATTGTAATGATTGTTTATTTTTTCCAGTCTAGACTTAAACATGTCGAATCACCAGCAACAACTGAGGATGTAAATAACAACTCTACCAGACACACTTTTATTAATAGTCACACTGTAGAATATATGAGGAATGGATTAATCTTTATTTATATTTCCCTTTATAACATTATCAATGAGGCAAAGTGTTTTACAGTAAAAATAAAGAATTTCACATTTAGAAAATCAATAAAAATAGACAATGAAAACAGAATAATTTACATAAATGGAGATGGACCAAACAAGGCTGTTACTTACCTCGTCATAATTTTTCCGCGGTACGGATATCACCTGATCTCGCCATTTTGGGACAGACGACTTTAGGAAGCAGTGATTGGTCTGAGGATCTGTCAAAGACTTTGAACATTTGAGGTGGGGCCAGCGGGTACCGTATTCTCTTATTGAGGCCTCTGATTGGCCAGTTTATAACTTAAATAACTTGCGATAATGAAAATATATCATGAAAAAAATTAGGTTTAGCAAAAGAGGCAAAATAGTCTGTAATTTTGGCTTTTTGGGACCATCTGGTACTTGCTATTTGGAACACAAGGGGGTAAAGGAATGATCCGTCCAGGACTGTCTATGTATCAGATTTAAAGAGGCTGTAAAATACAAAACAGAAGATCCAAGATTTAAAGAAACTGAGTCAAAGAAAATAAGATGCCACCAAATACTAAGTTAAAACATTCTAACAAAGGAAAGTTTTTAGTTTAACTTTTAATCTGCCTATGCTCAGTTTTGAAGGAATATTAAATCATAATGGAAAATTTAGTCCAGAACATGTTGATAAATACTGTAAATAAGTTAATGAACGGCTAAATAAACATTGAATGCTCTGCCAACTATTTAGCTATTATGTTGAGGACATATATTTACATTTATTAGAAGTTTTTAAGTTTGTTTGAATCATATTATCATCACAGTTTGAAGAAATTCTGACTGTTTATGATGTTTTCTTTTACTCATAATATCATGGTTTTTAGCTGAAAGAATTGTTAGACACTATATTTGTCCGTGTTTTTGTTCATGAGGAAAAATTGTTGCATTGTTCTGCATATACTCCAAAACAAACTCAACTCTGACTTAATCTCCTGGGAACCAAAGGCTATAGACATACAGAAACTCCTATGTTTGTGTGACCAGAACAGTTTAACTGACTTTGATTTTTGAATAAACCTTCAGTGTGCAGATTGAATGTAGTCATTGTCTCTTCACTTCTTGATAGCAAGTAAAATGCCTAAAGATGAGTTTTGACTCTGAAGTCTTTTAAGTAAACTGGATATGAGTTAACATTCCTTTACAGTCCATTTTCAAGACTGCTGAGGACAAAGAAGGGGAAAAAAACAGTTATTTGAGCTTTTGTCATACGTAAAAAAAATCCCTTTTTGAGAGATTCTAGATTACTATATATTTTTGCTTTTGTACACGCCAAAAATATACATAATTCATGTATATATATATATATATATATATATATATATATATATATATATATATATATATATATATGTCTTTTTAAAATATGTTATGCAGCTCGTTCAAGGTTGCCGACCCCTGATCTAATAAAAAGTTTCTTGAAAAAGAAGCAAAACAGCTTCATCTTGAGTCCCAACGCTTCTCGCGACCCCATTGGCTAAGATCTCGACCTTCCTCTTTGATCAGACAGTATTTGTCACTCTGTAATCTGTCTCATTAAGATGGTGACCAACACTTTAGTGGAGTCTCATCCTCTTTCACCTCCTTGAATGCAGGCAGTTCTGTTTGCTTGGTGTGAAATTTTAGTGACACATGACCTAGCAAGTCTTCTGGTCTCACAGCGGTCGGCCATAAGGTCAGATCCACACATCTGTTCGAGGCGACGGGGGGTCACAAAGAGCAGCTTTTGCCTAAAACACATTCCTAGAAAAATCAGACATAGAAGATGGGGATTCAGAATATTAAATTTTCTTTTTTTTTTGCTCACAAGTAAACACAACAATGAATTACATTGTAGTTGTTGGTTGTATATCGCCACAATGAAACCTCATTATTCTAGAAATAGTACTTTTTAAAAACGTCTTATTGTGGATATAAACAGAGATGCAATGTCTGATACTGTCTCTTTGTTGTTCGATAAGACGCTTCTCATATCAGTGCTACCATTGACACAAAATCTAAAATCTTGTTTACAATTCAAAGAACTGTCCATCCATTTTTAATACTTTTTACCCCGTGTAGAGTCATTCCTAGTACGTCTGTCCACCGAGGAAACAGACAACCCAGAAACAACTTGCGGGTCTTACACTGGCCCTGTTTCTTCTATTCAGGCCAGGTGTTGATGGCGAGCTAGAACCTGGAAACACGAACTGAAACATAACTTCGGATGTCATGGACAATTCCTACTCCCCTACATACCTTCTCCTGCTCTGGTCGGGCTGGTAGGAGGCTTTTCCACAGCCGCCCTTTCTTCTTTCTCTGTTTTTGCCCTTCCAACGACCAATCTATACGCATATTTGGAACACGGTTTTTCTGTTGGACATTTGGTCATTTCTTTTTTTTTATTTTTCTTCGGACTTGAGAACAACTGGGTGCATGGACAGGTCACCCAGTGTGTTTGGACTTTAACCAGAACCTGATCCCTAACACGAGCTTTTCTTTCTTGGAATCTTTTCTTTTCTTTTGTATGGCCATTCATGTAATTCATGTATATTTGTTTTTGTGTATGTCTTTGTTCTTCTAAAATTATATGGTACCAGCAAAAGACGAAAACCTTGTCTCAGTCCTAGAGTCAGATTTGGTCTTCTGATCTAGCCTACAGAAAGTCAAGCTACTGGGACACATTGGTTACACACTGCTGGAGACTTATTGGTGAAATAGGATTCTGGGAGGGGAATCTTTGTTGTCCTGAAGGGGGCAGTGGAGGAAGATTTGTAGTAACTGACTAGAGGAAGAGGCTGATGTCCAAGCAGGAAATGTGTTTAACTTGTAGTTTCACACGGGGCCGAGCTGTGGTCCAAACACAGTAGAGTTGTATAGAGAGCCAACACTTGAAGAGGCTGGGTGAAAGAGGTGGAAACTCTCAAAGACAGTAAACAGAGGAGTTTGGTTGGGAATGGAAAGTAGTCGGCAATGGAGAGATTCATAATAATGAGGTCAAACATGAACTGGACAGAACTTGACGATTGCTGGATTGAGTAAATCTAGAGTTACGTACGTAACCACGGTTCTATGAATCCTGGATGACCGCCAGAGCTCCTGGTTCCTTGCGTTCTCGCGAGAAGTGTTGGGACTGCGTTCCTGGTGCCACGTGACTTTGTAGCCTCACCTGGAGGTCAAAGGTGACTTAATTGTCATTAAATTCTCAAACTACACATGCGTATGAAGGATCATTAAGTGCTTGAAGCACCACTTCTGTTAGGAGGGATGAAATAGAACTACATACTGAAGTGGAGAAGTCTATATACAAAAGAACACAGGTGGGATGATTGATCTTGATTATGATTGATGAGGGATGGGAGGTGAACACGGTTGGGTTCTGGTCAAGTACGGGGAGATCCTCCACCAATCTGCCAGCCACTGATGGATTAAAGATCCAATCTCACCAAATCCAGAGTGAAGACCTCTGGAGTTTGCTGGGACTGGCTTGAATCTCCATTGGAGCATGTTTTTATGTGGACATCAAATTTGTTACAGACCTGGTCCAGGTCTTATTCCAAGCTCTGGATCCGTTGGACTAGGTATAGTGCAATCCCAGACCTCGAGGGCCACATTCCTGCATGTTTTCCAATATACTCTGCTCTGGTATGTTCTAATTGGCTGGACACACCTGGACCAGGTAATCAGTCATGAGTAGGGAATGGGTATCTGAAAATCATGCAAAAACAGCGGCCCTCAAGGCCTAAAGTTACCTATCCCTGCTTCTAGACGAAGGCAGGGTAAACCCTGATCAGGTCACCAGTCTGCTGCAGGGAAACACACTGAAAACGTAACTAATAATTGTTTAAATCGGTCTATAAACTCCATATGACACTAATCTTGACAAGATAAAAAGATGGAAAAACACTAAACCTCAATTAATCTCATTCCTCCCAAAAACTAGATGTTAGTGGTCAAAGACAGATAGTCTTTTGTAGCTCCAACCAGAAGAGAGGAAAGGGAAATGGGAAGTCCAGTGGCAGATATAACATTTCTACGAATCTGGTAATTGTTTCTACCCATGAGTGTTCTTTCCATTCAGCAGATTAATGTACGGCATATTTCATGAACATTCAAATCTTATGTTAACACTTGAACTAGAGGTTTGAACTTTCTTCTGACCTTCAGGATATCTACTGTAACGTGTTTGATGAAGTCAAAATTGTTGTAATTATTAAGTCAAATATTTGCACAAGTCTCCAGATTGGTAGAAGCTTTTAATAAAGTCTTTGATATTTGGCAACAAATTCATGTATGAATTCTTGGTTAAATTGGTCTGTAATGTAGTTCATCTGATACTGAGTCAGAATATTTTACTTTTAGACATTTTTGGATAAATTCACCATCACTGGACGTCCATAACGGGACAGATGGTGAGTTTTCGTCACACTGATCTCAGGCACTGAAGCGACCTCAACGAAAGGAACGAGCCGTCCTCCTTTCTAAACACAAGTCGTTTGGAAAATGTCTACATGAAAACACATAAAAACAGTAAAATTAATGAACTTTATTAAAGTGATGTAAATACTTTTTCTGTGAATTCTCTCTCAGTCTTTTGGTCCGCGGGGTGATGGATCTGGGCCTCCGCGGTGCTTTAAAGGCATAACTCAGTATCAGCTCTCACAGCACTAACAGCCTGGTCTATGGAGGCTGTTTCACCCCTCTGCCTCGTTCCAGCATCACGCTGCGTCTTTCCTTTGTTTGTGCCGGAGCTCCAGGTGAGCCCGACCCCGCCAGTCGCATCGTAAGTCATCATCGACCTTTAAATGCTGGACCGAGACCTCAATCTTATAAGCACTTAATGAGATTCAAATAGTAATACTTGACACCTTAAACCATGATATGCAGCATGTCCTATTTTTGGGAGTTTAAACTGCATTGATTGATCATTTAATATCATTTTTATAGTCCTAGAAATGAAACTTGAAGAGAGAAAATAAAACCCAAAGAGTATTTATATTCTACGATTTGATTTGTCACATGGAAAACTTTTATTCTTCTTAAAAAATCCTATAAATCAATTTTCTAAATGAGCTGGTCAGAGTTTCAGAAATGTTTTCTCTTTTCTGTTTTAAACTGGATTTTTATTCTTTGTTTTTTATCCTTCCATCTCGTCTTTAAGGTTTCAGGTCACGTTCTGTTCACCTGATCCTCCCTGAAGAAGACTTGATCCAGCTGGATCAGCGTTCCACTGCTGCGGTTCCACGCGACGACACTTTCAAACCTAAAAAAACGACGATCGACCACGTTGCATCTCATTTTTACCTCATTTACTTCCACGCTTTCAAATAAACGTCAAACTGCTTCCATCCAATGATCTTTTGAATCCCGTCTCGTTAAATCAAACCTCGTCTTTCACCCTCTTTGAAACAGTCTCCGCCCCCTCACGATGTGGACTCTGAAGTCTCCGCCTTCCGCTAACGCTGCTCATCACCTCCACAGGGGTCCCGTCCTCTCTCTTTCTTTTGACATATCCTCCATGAGGATGACTGGGGTCTGATAATTACAAAGTTAAGTTTCAGATCTTAGTCCGTCCCTCCAGTGACTCCACATGTTCATGAGGCTCTGCTGACTTTTCTTTCATGATATTTTCAAGCAGAATCAATCCATATCACTTCCAGCTTGTGCTGTTATCAGTGAAAGCAGGACTTGTTACCTTTCCCTGAACACTGATAAGCTGTGAGCTATTGATTGAACATGAGCCACGCTCAGACCTCTGTCTCCAAAGACCATTACCATATCTGTAATTAGGTTTGCTTCAACATGCAAAACAAACTTTTCTTCTTCCTCTCCAAGTTGTCCTCATGAAGTATGAACAGATCTTTTCTGAACACTATTATTATTATTAATTCAAATGTTCTTTTTTAAAAAAAAAGTCTTAGATTAGTATTATTTAATGTTATTTTCTATAGGAAAACAAGAATACACTGTAAAACTGGAGGACTTGGCTGAGCTGAAGAACATGGATTTCCTTAAATGATTTCTGTTTAGTAACTCAGACTTTTAAGTTGAAGTATTTTTATTACTCAAGTTAAAACAACTTTCCTTACTTAGGTTGTAAATATTCAAATTAAAAAACAGTCAATACAAATTAGTGTTCATATGAACTTAGAAACATTAAGTCAATGTGTTTTAACAAAAAACAAAACATCCAAATTACTGTTTTTCTTTTGACTAATTATTGTGCTTCTTTGACACCACACTGCTGTTTACTGGGTTTTTTTTTTTAAGGAAAACCATTAAACAGTCAAAGTTGTACAACCATAAATTACTAATCAAACAGATAAAAAATTATTTTTAAACATTTGTAGCTTTTTTTTATTTACGAAAACCTCTCTCTCCACATATATATATACAGTATATAATACATAATAATAATACAATGCAATATTATTGATTGTGTGTTTTACTCCTTCAAGGTAATAATCAGCAGAATTATTTATTTTTGTTGATTTTGTCTTAATTGGTTAGATAAAGGGTAGAGCTGTCTGCATCAAAAAAGAAATAAATAAAAATACTGTATTGCATCTTTAGGAAATTATTAAATTAGTATACATGTATTATTTATTAATGTATTGTTTTTTTATGCATTTATTTATATTTATAATCAACATGTTTTGTACTATTATTTCATTTCAACACAGCATCATTTTCTTAACAAAATAAAATGCTCTAACAATTAAAACTTTCATGAATGTAACTGAGCTTTGATTTTAATAATATGTTAAAATAAGATTACATAATGACACATTAACAATTATTAATCAAGCTAAAATAAGATGATAATGCTCCTAATATACATTTACAGACACACAAATATCTTACAACTGTTGTACAGACGATCTACCTTCATAAAAGAAAAAAAAAGAAAAAAAACAACAACAAATCCCTTGAAAATGTAAATTATTAGAAATAAAAAAATGACTTTTGATCCAGAAAAATGTAGAGTGAGTCATTTACAATGTTGGTTGAACGTCAAGTGATTTAAAAATAAAGACCAATCCCTGCTTCCAAAAAACTCAAAACTTAAAGATAAAGAACTTTATAGTTTCGTGAGGCTTCTGCCTTATGAAGGCCTGACAGAACAACCTGGATAAACCCAAAGAACCCGTTCAGCTCCTCAGTAGAATATATAAATCCGTCCAAACAAGAGTCATACCTGCACCAGATCAAGATCTGAGAGGCGTTCCGAGTGACCCTCCAGGAGGACACGGTGCATTTCTAAAGGAATTCCAGCCGCTCTCTCTTGATCATCGACCACAGCCTCCAGAGTCTCGGCTTCCCTCCGGGCTGCCTCCAATTCACCCAGCAAAGCACAAATTCTCCATCTTTTTCAAAGAACTTGGTCTTCTTAAACTACCGCATCAGTCTTTGTGCCTCCAGCGTGTTTTTAATCTGCCTCTGGGGGCTAATCAAGAACTTAACCTGAACATGTAATTAAAATGAATCGTCAGGTGTATAAATGGAGTTCATTTGGGGGTTCTCGTTCGATCCGGAGCAGCTATAACATTCGTCTGAGAAGTTCCTTAAATCTGGAGGGAGCAGAGAACGGCAAAACTTTCTTATAAAGATACAAATCTGAGGTCTGGTCACGGCTGGCTGTAACACCTTCATCAAGAGAGATTATAGAAGCTTCCAGTCAGATCCTAAATTCTCCGTGTTTGGTTGATAATCCTGCAGGCAAGATTTGAACTGGTTCAGTCAAAATCAGTTCTTTTAAGAACATTAATATGTCTCCCAAACTCTTAATGACTGAGTTATTATTACAAATCTCGTTTTTTTTAAAAAAGTAGATTTAATTAACTTTAGGCAACTTAATGGGGGTTCCATGGTGGAGTTAGCACCACACAGTAAGAAGGTCCTGGTTCGAATCCCACATTTCAGTTTGAGTGGTGTGGTTTTCTTCTGGTCGAAAATTTGAAAAAGGTTGATTGATGAATTCTTTTCAAAGTGGATCCCAGATTTGCCCAACAGAATTAG
Organism: Oryzias javanicus; assembly: GCA_003999625.1. Classification (NCBI taxonomy): domain Eukaryota; kingdom Metazoa; phylum Chordata; class Actinopteri; order Beloniformes; family Adrianichthyidae; genus Oryzias; species Oryzias javanicus. The sequence continues at coordinate 4,060,445 of CM012446.1, forward strand.
AAGGTTCTGAGGTTGGATGGACCAATATTGTTTTAATAAGACTTGTTCCACCTCGGATGGAAGTTAAAATGTTATCATGTTGAAGGTAAAATTACTGCTGATGTCAGACTGCATTCAATATTAACCACAAATGATAAACCAATATGACTTTTTTATTTTATATTTTTTATAGTTTTTGTAGCATTTTCCTTGAATCATTGTGAATCAGGAGCAGACAAAAAATTGTTTTTATGACAGAAAATTGGCAAAAGCCTCCTTGCTCCGCCCATTCTGATCTGCATAATATTGTCCAGATTCACTGCAAAAAGTGAAATTAAAAAGACCTTTGTCTTAAACCGGTTTATTTTTTGTCAACATTTGCGTAAACCTGTATTTAAAAAAACATAAAGCTGAATATCATCAGCATAAAAATGGTAGGAACCATCATTAAAAAAGCTTCAAATATGCTGCAAAGGCAGCAGATCTAAGATGAACAACAGAAGTCCCAAAACCGAGCCTTGTGGCACGCCAGAAGGGATGGACGCAGAGGAAGATGCAACAGAAAATGATCTAAATAAGAGGAGAACCGGTTTAAAGCAGATCCAGGGACTCCAACACAGTTTCCAGCGGATCCAAGAGGACGTAATCGTCGACAGTGTCAAATATAACAAATAAGAACATTTTTCTTACTCTACTAACCTATTAATTGCTTTTTTAACCAAAATTTCAGTTTGAGTGTTGTGGTTTTCTTCTATGGTCAAAAACTATATTTCATAGGTTGATTGATGAATCTGTTGAGGGTGGATCCCACATTTACCCAACAGAATTTGTAGGTTCTGAGGACGAACAGGCACCAATTTGTATTAATAAGACTTGGTAATTCATCTAGTTGTTAGTTCATCTACAGTTAAGAAAGCATAAGTCACAATGACTTGAATACATATTATTGTTTTTAAAAATTACAAGAACACTATGAAAACGGATGGAAGTTCAAATCTTATCATAACTGAAAGCTGCATCAATATTCACCCCCCAGAACACAAATGATAAACCGATCTGACACCGACTTCATTGAGGATGACTCACATGTTGATTTAGCGTTTGACTGGTTAAAGATTCCTCCCCCACAGAGCTTCAAAGAGCAGCGGGCGGCTGTTTCTGCAGGGACTCTGCAGGCTAAAGTCAAAGTCTCATTTAAACTCCCTAACAAACAGTTTTACAACATTTGGAGTTTCTAAAATAATCACCATTGATGGATCTGAAATATGAATTTAAATGACACATTTTACCACATATCTGAATGTGGAGATGTGTTTAATTCCTTCATCATTAACTTTCGTTCCATTGTTGACGTTTTTTGGACTTTTGTAACTCTTCAAGCGCTGATGCAATTATTGTTATTCCAGCGGATTCTGAAGCGAAGAAAAGCAGCTTTGTACTGATATGCAACACTTGGGATAAGAAAAGTCGCTTTTCAGAATTAATTAAAAGATTTCAGTGTCATACTTTCAAACTTTTCAGTCACACTTGAATTAAAAGTTGTTTAAGGTCCAAATTGATTTATTCTGGAATAATATTTCTGTTTGTTTGTTTTCTTATTTATATTAAAAAGTTACTTTTTTTAAGTTGTAAAAATGTAGTGTTCGATAAATGTGTATCTTGTTCGTCCCGCAACCTAATGTGTGTTTTGGATGTTGGTCCCGCTGTGCGATCGACTCCCCTGCTGTTAGACTCTTTCAGAAAGAGCAGAACCTCCAGGTTATATTTCAGCTTTGGTCAGAACTATTGATAAAATTAGAAATACAACTTTTGTGCAGGAATCAATAAAGTTTATTAAACATTTGGATCATGGAAGCAGCAGATTTTCAGATGAGGCTGAACATCAGTTCTATGTTTTAGCTGATCCTGTGTCATAATATCCAGTAATACTTCAGTCACAAATACAACTGTCACCACGCAATAAAATTTTTTGCTGAATTTGATAAAAAAAAAAACAACTTGTATTTATGTTTCCGCGCAGTGGCATTTTGGGATATGTGATCGTAACTTAAATAAACTAAATAAACCCTATGGAAACATAGGAGTTAACAATAGTTAGCCTAAACATTAACATTTTAAATTGTGTAGAAGTACATTTACTTTTTTCTGATGGGTTTGTTTAAAATGGAGGTGACACAGCTGGACCTCTGTGAAAGACGGTGGACTATGCACTGACATTTGTGTATCCAAATTCAACAATTTAGATAATGACGTTGTTTTTAGTTTTGTTTTTATGAACATAGTCGACAAATGTTGTAATTCAACAGAGAAAAAAGTGATTCTAAAGCGTCACCTGATCTCCATCACTGTTTTCAGTCCCTCATCTCACAGACCATGCTGGAATTTGACAGAAAAATGCAAAAAAAACACACAAAATGGTTTAAATGATCAGAATGTATGGCACTAATTAGACGACATATTAATTTTATTTTTAATATGTGTCTTACTACACATCCCTGCCTGAGTTTGTCCGAGAAATCCCAACAGAAAGAAAAGGCATCGTCAGAAAGTCGATATTCACTTTTCATTTCCACTGACTGATAAAAAAAACTATTGACGAGTCGGCGTTGTCAGTTCTCCGTTTATTAAAAATGCAACCGTCTGAAAGCGTAAAAAAGAACGTCTTCACCACAAACTCAAAACAGAAAGTTTCAGGGATGTTTTTGTTTGAAAATAACCTTTTGTTTCCAAATGTCATTGTCGTGTCAGACTCCAGCTAAAAGGCCAAGTTTGCATAGCTAATAGGATCTAACACTGAAACGAAACACAAACGCAGATTAGCAGAAGACGATGAAAAATAAAAGTTCAGCGATTTCTTCATGTGATGAGATAAAGAGGGAAAAGCAGAAGAACATTTCACTTTGGTGTCCTGGGTGAGCTGATCATGAATAGTTGATTTCCTGTTATGTAACAGTGCAGCGACTCTGTTCTTTTACCACGCTGCACACACACTCGCCGGTCCTGGACACTTGTTCTACACGGGCCGATGCGGGGCTGCTCTGACGGGCCTGTGCGGCTCCACTGTCATCTTCTCATAAATACTTCAGCTGGAGTTTGTGCGACGCGAATCATGCATGCTCCGTTTATTGCAACCTTCAACAAAGTTCGTCCATTAAAGCTGTTTGCACGAGCCGAGATTTATGTGCTGCTGGCGTCTTCGGTCAGAGATTCTCAATACCTTTCAACTGGAGTTTTTAGGCTAAAAAACTACTACTAAATGCAACTTCTTTTTTTTTTTTTTTTTTTACAGTTTTTGTATCATTTTCCTTGAATCATTGTGAATCAGGAGCAGACAAAAAAAAAAAACATGTGTTTTTATGACAGAAAATTTGCTGGGCGGGCCAAAAGCCTCCTTGCTCCGCCCATTCTGATCCGCATAATATTGTCCAGATTCACGGCAAAAAGTGAATCTCAAGGAATTAAGAAGGCCTGCGTCTTAACCCGTTTTATTTTTTGTCAACTCTTGACCGAATTTGCGTAAAATCTGTATTTTAAAATCATCCCGAAGTTTAAAAGAAACATAAAGCTGAATATCATCAGCATAAAAATGGTAACAAATATCATTAAAAAAGCTTAAAATGTGCTGCAAATGCGGCAGATCTAAAATGAATACCAGGGGTCCCAAAACGGAGCCTTGTGGCACGCCAGAAGGAATTGACGCAGAGGAAAATGCAACAGAAAATGATCTAACCGGTTTAAAGCAGATCCAGGGACTCCAACACAGTTTTTCAGCTGATTCAAGAGGACGTAATGGTCGACAGTGTCAAATATAACAAATAAGATAATTTTTCTTACTCTACTACTCCATTAACAGATTATTTTATTGCTTTTTTAACAAAAACGTATTAAACTTTTGGACACATTTTTTATTCTCCATAGTTTTATCACCAGAAGTAACAAATGTAGATTTAACCTTCCTCAGTTCGACCTTTGTGTCTTTAGTATTTGTGTTTGGTGCCAGTCACTGACACGATCAAACCTTATTCTGGTAATAATCCAACATTTATCTCGTCTCAACACTGGTGGAACTTTAAATTCAGTATGTAAAGTGAGTGCAAAGAGTACATTTGAAGAGCAGATTTTCTGATCACAAGTGGAGTCTCTGTGAGTTCAAGAGAGCCGGAGTTTGCAGATTGGAGATTTGTTTAATTTTCTGCTTTTTCTGCTGTAATGATCGTTTAAGTGCCTAATGTTTAATAGTCTACAGCAAACAAAAAAAAAGGTAAAGCAGTTCTTATGTAACTAAACTGCTTCCATGCATAGAGAAACATTATTGACCTGTTGACCCTTTTACAAACACTTTCCTCTTTTTCAGGCAGCGTGATGACGATCAGACGTAAATGCACAGACCAGAACATGTTCGCTTTCTTCTGCACTTTGGGAGAAACAAGGTGCATTTCAATGGATGGATGCCGCCGTGGTCAGACTCTGGTAAGTTCTTCATTGGCTGTTCATATCAGACAGGAGTCCCGCTTCAATCCTCACTCAATGTCAACAAAATGTCAATGATTAAAAATTGATTTGGAAAATTGTCGTATCCCTGCAGATTTAGAAATCAAAGTTGTTATAGATAACCACGTGATCGAGAGAGTAACTGAAATACAGTTCCTCGGAGTCACCATGGACCACAAAAATAAGCTGGAAGCCACAAATAAAACAAGTCAGAACCAAAATTGCCAAAGGCATAGCAGTGTTGGGAAAAACACGTCATACACTCACTTATAAAGCACGCTTACTAATATACTCATCAATAATATTACCATATCTACAGTACAGTGCTGAAGTTTGGGGTAATACTTACAAAACGAATTTACAATCTCTGTACATATTACAAAAAAAAGATATTGGAATAGTTCATGGTGTGGATTATGGGACACATACAAACCCACTGTTTTTAAAGTCTGGTTTATTAAAACTATGGGAACTAGTGAAACTTAAAACTGCACTCTTTATGTTCAAAGCCAGAAACAATTTACTTCCATTAAACATACAACAGATGTTCAAGGACAGAGATGGAGGTTATGACTTAAGAAAACAGCTGAATTTCAAAAAACAATGTACTCATACAACAAAAAAGAAAATGTGTCTATCATTTTGTGGTGTGGATTTATGGAATGGGTTAAATGAAGGTTTAAAACAAAGCAAAAGTTTATGTATATTTAAAAAAAACATACAAGCTGTCACTGCTGAATCTCTACAAGGATTGACATGATCAGTACAAACATGTACAAATGTCATTGTACATACATTTTAACCAAAGTGATTTTGAAGTGTTTTGAAAAAAGAAAAAAGAAAAAAAAAAAAAAAAACTGTAAATAGACCAGGTAACAAAAAATGTTGTAGAAAGGGGTGGGACCAAAAAAGAATTTTCTTCTACCCACTCCGTTTCAAGCACAATGTTTGCTTCACTTGTATATTTGTATTTTTGTATTTTTTTTCCAATTTTCTTATACTTGTATTTTTAGATTCTTACGTTTATTTAGTATTTTTGTACTTTTAAATTCTTATATTTGTAATTTTCAAATTCTTATTTTATTTTCATTTTGTGTTTGTGTTTGAAATAAAGAACAATAAAAAAAAATCATCTATTTTAAATCGTCACAAATGGTCTTTTAATTATAGTGATTATGCCATTTTTCTCCAAAAAACTGTGTTTTCTATGAATAGTTTCAGAAATCCACCTCCGCATTATGGCGTTGAGTGACTCCACCCCCTTGGAAGAGGGCGGAGCTGGAAGCTTGCAGCTCACCTAGTGTATTTTCTGTGCTCCAAAACAATCTTTTTCAACACTTTTTTTTTATTATATGCTCTCAATTTAGATACAGAAATATTCAAACATTGAATTTTTACCTTAATTTTCATGCTACAAGAAAATGTAAAAACATCAAAGTGTTTCTTTAAATATTCTTCGGGTATAACAAACTTTATCTTTCAAGTACAATCATTTTTGGACATGTTGAAGAAGTTTATCTCTGCTGAAGTAACACGGTAGTCAGGTGTAAATGACGTCATATTGTTTATGTTTGAGACATTTTCCATCCTGTTCTTCTTTAAATTTGTCACGATTTGTCTCTTAAATTTGAGTTTTGCATTGAAAATGTTTGCTTTTAAGTATGCAAATGAAGTTCGTCTTCCCTCCCCTTCGTTCAGCGCAGTCGGCTCCAGAAGCCACTGCACAATTATTTTTTTATTGCAAGCCCAGGGACCATAAAGGTGACTAAAAGCATGAATGTGTGCAAGGCTCACGCAGGTCCTGCGAGCTGCTCGGTGTCCTCTAACTGCTCTCTTAGGGAAGATATACTCAGCTGCAGATCAAAACTAATGGAGAATCCACCACAATCAAGGCCGGCGTTAGAAAAGTGTCTGTTGAGAGCTGAGGAAAAAATTGCTATTTGCCAACTTATTGCACAGATGGGAACACTTGAGATCATATTCATCACAGCGAGAAACGTTTAAGCGTGACCCGCGAGCTCTTGATGAATAACATTGCGGTATGGTTTTAAATTGCATTAGTCCAGACAGCTTACTGCGAGATGACAGCGGCGTTCGTCCCGTCCCGACCTCCACCTGCCAGGGGAATCGCTGCTAATCCCATTGATCTCTGTCATTTCAAGAACAATTGATCCCGTGATTCACAAAATCTTATCTTATTTGCGCTCTTCTCTCCGATGTCAACAAATGCAAAGTCACCATTATTGCTTTGAAAATGTTTGACCGAGTAGTTTAATGATAGATGTCCACAAAAGACCACAAAAAAAAAACTCTCAGCGGTTGTTAGTGAAACTGAAGCCGAATCTGAATTATTTCCAAAAATGGAAAGTTCTTAAAAAATAGTGTCGTAAAAATCAGGCGTTACTAACCCTTCAAGATGTCATCAACTCGCCCGCTGCATTAGCCCATAGCTGCCAGCGCTCTGAAAACACATAACGTCAATTTTATAATTTTAAAAACTCGTTCGTTCATTTTCTAAACCCGTTTTGTCCCTTCTGGGCTGCTGGAGCCTATCCTGTATGGAGTCATTATTGTGCCACCATGCTGCAAGTAAACGTCACAGTTTTGAGATCCAAATGTTCTAAATTGCAAATATGATGTAAAGTGTTAAGACTAAAACTTCATAATTTGTAAATTAAAATATTAAAAAAAATTTTTCTTTTTTGCTCTTGGAAAATATTTTTACCTTTGCAGCACTAATGTTTTTAAGTTTCTCATTTTGCTTTCGCCTTATCTTTGAGTTTTAAACACAAACTCAGAGTTGATGGTAATATATGTGCCACCAAACAGCCAATCACAGACAAGACGGTTGATGCGTGATTATGCACATCCTCTGGCGGAGCGGTGAGGGTTCAGGTTATCTAACCCTGCAATGCTGAGGAACTCCGCCCCATTTTTTTCAGCCCCAGATTCTTGAGTCTTTGAGTCCCAACCTATTACTTTACGGGCAGACACTCTACCACAAGCCCAAAGCCACGAATACGTAAAAATCCAAACTTTTAGTCGGCTTTGATTCTATTCTGTCTGAGCACAACAAAACCTGAGTATAAATTGCTGTTTTTTCCATAGTTTAGCTAAGGGTGCGACTTATACTCAGGAGCGACTTATCTGTGTGTTTTTTTAACATAAATAGGCTCACATCTTCACTATTTTTCCACTAACAAGCGGTTGCCCTTTAGCGGTTATTTCCACAAACAACCACTAGAGGGAGCTTTATTTTCTTCTAACAGTGCCAGAAGAAGAAGAAGTGTCGTCCAAAACAAACATGGAGGAGAATCTGATTGTTTTGTTCTTAAATTTTGCTCTTTTTTCTCATTTGTATGGAAGCGTGATTCTTGTTTTTATTTTTTGGGATGCGAAATATAAAAGTGCGACTTATACGTGTAGAGCCACTTACTTATATGTGGTTTTCTTCTTCTTGATTGGATGTTTTTTTGCTCCTCCAATTTATATTCCAGTGCGATTTATAATCCAGAAAATATGGTACTTTATTGATTGTTGTATATGTTAGCAACAAGCAATTAGCACCAAGCTGCCATGATTATTCCATTTCATAACCTTTTCTCCTTTGCTTCCTTCCCCTTCGTGCTGTAATATTTCACTCTGGTGTGAAAAGGGTTTGAATTGTGATGTCGATAATCGGTTTTACCTTTTTCGACCTTCACCCTTCTTGTGAGTGCTGCCATAAGTGCACGAATGTAGCTCAGGTGACTTAATTTGGACATCAGAGCTTCACAATCCTGTTTGTCATCAATATTCCCTGAATTCATAGCTGCCAGCTGGGATGGCAGCAGGAGTGGCAGAGCGGACTTTATGCCACCCCGGTAGATCCACCCATAACTGCAGCATTTTTTAGCAAACAGGAAGTGTCATAACACCTGCAAGGAACTGTGAATCTGCACAGCGATGCCTGCTCTTAATGAAGAAAAAGTGTTAACAGATCACACAAATGAACATAAATATAAGAAGTTGCTCTTCTGTCCTCTAAACTGATACAGTTGGCACATACCAGTGCTAATTTGTCATGTTTTCTCTGCCCTCTTCTGTCTCTGCTGTCATCATCTGTCAAACTAGGAGCAAAATGTGTGAATGTAAGCGGACCACATTTTGTGGTAATGCATTATAATTGTCATCCTTTTTCTTCCAATAATGGTAATTTTTTTTGGCTACAGTTTGTCAACTTGCTGATACGGATGAACACTGAGCTCAGCAGAAATGTAAATGTGAGGCTTTTTATGGAAATTATTAAACAAAAATTATTAAAGACTCACCAGGAACAAATGGAAGTTGAGGTTTACGGGAGGATCCTAGTGTATGTGCAACAAAGCGCTCAGTGGGTTTGGGAACACCAAACGAAACCATTGAGTTTTAAGGTCAGGAATTAGGCAGAAGTCTTCTAGATCAGGTCGTCTTTCCAGAAGATTAAAGAAAACTGATGTTGAGCTTTGTATGACCAACCTCTCTCTTGGTCTTTGGATGCCGGTAAAGCTTTACACCAAATTTACACTGCTCCATCTCACGATCCCATACTGTATGGATCCCATACTGGAGGAGTAGTTTGTCCTTCCACCCCCCTGTGGAGGAGTTTGTCCCATTCTCTTTGCCCTTTCCTTCCCAACAGTCTTTATAAAATGCATATTTTGTGTCATGTTTTTATACCTCCACTATTAAACTTTCAGGGTCTGTGGTCGCGCGGTGTTAGCATGAGTTATCAAGTAAGCATGTTGCAGTAAATATGGGATCAAATCTTATAAAGATTTGTTTTGAAAGTACAGCAGAAGCTTTTATTTTGAAACCAAGATATGTTTTAGATTTGTCGTGAGGTTTGAGGTACGGATGTGGAACACAGACGTAACAGAAACGATGTAAACATTCAGATTTATTAATAAAGGTTCTAGTCTCATATGAATCATTGACCTGTGCGAGTGCTGTGGGTTTTTGGATCGTCCAGGCCGGTGGAGGGAGGGGGGGGGGGTCATAGAGAAGAGTGGCTGCCTCTTAAAGGGAGTGCGGGTATGTCTTGCAGTTCTCTTTAGCCAATCAAGGGACGTCATGAACTGTATGTTTGTTGTGCATGTGGTAAGTGTATTCTCAAGTACATATGGGTGATAATGCTGTAGGGTTCCCTTATGTTACACTAATTGTTTAAAAGGTTAGAGAACTGAGGCCTTGCTGACCACCAATGGATGCCACATGTATGTGGTGTCCACATGATACGCAAGTGGCCATAGGATGTCCACTCAAACTAAGATCTTCATTTTGTAGCAGGGTGCACACACAAAGCACACACTTGTCATGGAAGTGTTCACTATGACCTGAGAATGTTCTCTCAACATGCTCACCCAGCGCTTGATATTTTGTGAGGGCCACCTGGGTGCCCCTTTATAGGTTTGTCTGTTTTACCCATAAGGCCAGTTGTGACTAAAGCTTTAGTAATTCCACAGAACCAAAGTCTACATAAAATAGATTCTGGGTGTATTCAGATTGGACACATCAACTTGAATTGGACCAGAGTTTGTTTACCCCAATAATCTGGAGCAAGTCTTCTGTTGGAGTACATCCAAGCGGACTCTGGTCCGAGACCGGGAACAACTCTCTGACCCATCTTTTGGGTATGTTTCCAATCTGGTTTTTCTCTGTTTCCTCAGTCTGAATAGGATCCATGCTGGGAGCGGAACAACTGAACCAAAATGGCCACCATAGCCAGGCATTTTGAGACGGATAGCAACTGATGGGCAGGAGACAGACGTGGACCAACAATGAGACACAGCAACTCGTTGGAAAAGTTCCTGATACGGACACAGACGTTTGAAATCGGTCAGTGAAGTGTAAAGTTTGACTAAGTGAACTATCCTGACAAGGACTGCAAAGTGCGTGAGTTCCATTATTCTTTCTCTTGATGCTTTGCCCCGCCCTCATAACACCTGACCAATGACTGCAGGTGAAAGCAGTATGAATACAGACCAAATCAAAGGTCCAGGACTCCATCCGGACCAAATCAAGAAGCTGAGATGCTTGTGTTTCACCACATTCTGAGGATGGTGATGGTTAGAACCGTTTTCTCTGCCAAAAACGATCCATTTATCTACTTCTGCAGCCTCATTTTCCTCCTCATCTTCAACCAAAACTATGGTTTACAGAGAGGATCAGGGGGGAGAACCTCATCTTACTTTCATAAGAAATATGAAAAAAACTATACCTTGTTAAACACATCCTTGATGACTCAGACATTTGAAATATCACGATAAATATTCCATCAAAGAAAAATAATTGAAAGCAGCTGAAAGTTCTTTTCTGAGATTCTCTGGAACTTTATTGGTGTTTCTCTGCTTTCCTTTTACAGTTAAGAAAGGAAGTGAATGTAGAAATGGACTGAAAGAGAACTGAGGACACATGCAGACACTTTGACATACAGTAAATAGAATGTAGAAAGCTCTGTGGGGAGTTAAAAGGGTCACGAGGTTTCTGTTTGATTTGTTCCCATCGCTCAAGAGTTTTTCCAAGTGTGTCTTTGACAAACCTATTCAACAAAATAAAAGTTCCAGCTTGTAAATCAATAATTATTATGTCTTTCCATTTTTTTTGTATTTCTTTAATAATACCTTTTCAAAGAAAAAGGCACGTTTTGTTTGTGCATACTTGTTTTATCTCTCCTTTTCAGTGGCTCATTTTTTTTCCCATGAAATTGTTGTGAATTACTTTGATAAAAACAGTAGGGGGTAATTGAAATACTGGTTTTAGTGGACAGAAAGTTTTGTTTTTTGAGTCAAATGAGTACAAAATATCATATTTAAAGTATATTTTTGTTTTTTCAAAGCTCGTTTCTTCTGATGAATTTATGTATTATATTTGCATACTGTTATAGTTTTGCTTCAGAGTTAAATACAAATATTTTTTATGGTGACGGACAGAGAAGGTTGACTCATCTGAACCGAGAAACAAGCTGATGAGTATCTGTGTGCGACCAGGACAGGACACAAATAGATATGAAATAAATTGGAGGATATTAGCATTTCTTTACATCCCAGAGCCTGATAAGGAGCAACGAGCATCAGGCGAGAGAGGAAACAAGGGCACGCCTTGATTCTTTGCTCTGCTCCATTACAATGGTAATGAACAGCAGATAAGCGGCCTGATGGAATGCGCTTGGCCTGATTTCACATGGTAATAGCCTCCACTCCTACGACACTCCACTTCTAATTTTTTTATTTTTTTTCATTACAATTATTATCTGACTCTCAAAATGATACAGAAACTTCATTTATGATTTCCCACAAAGTGTTTAGTTTCTGGATTTATCGTCGATGGATCAAAAGCCACCCACTGAGGACGTCGCTGTGGGGGAATTTGGATTTGAAGAGGAGCCGATACGGAACTAAAACTTTACCCTCCTACTTCCTCTTTTGTAGAAAGTCGTACAAAAAACATAAAAAAAAAAAAAACCACTCACCATTGACGTGCCATTTTCTGTTAGCGGTTTAATTTTTCAAATTGATAACTGCTTTTTATTAGCTCAAGAAAAGAGTGTCGAGTCATTTATTAGACTTTGCATTTTTATGACTTTTCCTGAAACGTGTTCATTTACTGCACGCATGAGATGTCTGCTGATAACAATCTCATATTAGCTCTAATGGAAAAATGGGGAGTCCTTGTCATAACATCTCAATTCTTTAAACATCTGCAGCAAAAAAAAAAAAAAAGAAACAATGAGTGGACTGATACTTGAGCCTGACCATCAGAATTTGAAGATAAATACTGATGTTTCACTATGACAGGAGTGACCAGAAAATTAAATCAAATATTTTTTTCTCAAATTAAAAAAAACCCAAAAGAACACATCAGATTGTGAGGTACATTGTGAATGAATGGTTTATTTTTAAATATAATAACTATTATATAACGCCATTAAGCAACCATTTTCAATGAAAAGTCCATGTAAACACATGTATGAGCGTTTCAGGCTTTGGGCTTGCTTATATGTAAATCCAGTTAAGTTAAACCAGATAACTTTGACCAATTAGAGTCTTCTCAGGGTAAACGAGGCTATAGGTGCCTGTACCCCCCGCGGCGCTCATCTCTCTGTGTATGGGTGTGTCCGCTTCTTTTTTTCATCTCTACACTCCATTTACAGATACAAAAGTGTGATCGCATTTGTCATTTATTGTTAAAAATGGGTTATATTTGGAAAATTAACCAGCTTTTCTCGTATTTCTTGGCATGACTTCCTGCCAGAATTGTCACGGATCACTCGCTGCACGGCGGAGGACCGCGGCGGAGGACCGCGGCGGAGGACCGCGGGGGAGGACCGCGGGGGAGGACCGCGGGGGAGGACCGCGGCGTTCCTCGTCTGGTGTGAACTAAACTAAACTAATTAACAAGGCTGTCGAACGGGAGCGGCTTGGAAAAGTGGTTTGGAAAATGGATGGATGGAGTCTTTCTATATCGGAATAGAGATGTGAAAGGAAAAGTTTGGACCGAGATTCGCGTAAAAGCGAATTCAAGAACTTGTGTTCACACCACACATGCCTGGTGTGAACGTTACCACTTTAAGCTAAAGAAATACTATCAGTGGGAACCCTTTTACTACACAGTAGAAGTATTAACCGTATTAATGTATTCACAGTACCTATGATGTAAAAAAACTGATATCACTGAAACAAACATCCCTGTGACTATGCTAATCTTGTCAGTAACACGTAAAACAACTGTCCGACATCGCTCAGTCGTATTAAGACTTTCTGCCTGAACGTAACCTCTCTGGTTTTTTGACTGTAAACTCAAAATCTGCTGCATGAAAAATCATCTTTATTCCTTCAGAGCCATGAGGGTCAAACAAGCTCTAAAACTCAGAGAATCAAGATGTCGAATTATAAATTTAGATTAAAAATGTCTTCACTTTTATCTCTCTTTCCAGAGTTGAATGTGTTTCCAGATGCTGTGATTTCTTAGAAATGCTTTGTCTTTTTCTTGGAGAAATCACCACAAACACAAGGATCAAAAAACATTTTTCTCACGTTTTTTAGCCTTGTGCTGGAACACTTTGACTCCTCCCGGAAGGAAGAACTTTTGACTTTTAACAGGCCGCTCCAGTTGGTCTTTTTCATGCTGACTTTAGGATTTGCTGAACTCACAGATCGCACATCTGCAGTAAAAAAAAAAAAGGAGATTTTTCACTCCGCATAACAAGTTTCCAAAACCCAATTTGGTCTGTATCTCAAATGCGACATTGATCTGGAGGCTATGAAGCTGACATGCAACTATTCACTCATAGAAAGTCAGTTCTGAAGCTCCCACTGGCTTTGCCTTCCATTTGTTACGGCTGCAGAGCCGCTTCTTTAGAGACGAGTTACAAGATGGATAAGGATGAACGCAGAAATCCAAGATGCTTTCCTGTTTCGGAATGGTGTTGCCAATATGTGAAAATTATGACCTTATTAGCTTTTAGCTTAGAAAACAGTCAAAACACTTAAATCTAAGTTCTGATTTTCATTTTCATGATTATTTGTTTTGCCATTAAGGATTTATAATGAGGGGTTGTGTGTGTTGCATCATGAAATCATATATCAATATCTCTAATTTTACAAAGCAACATTCATGCAAGTTATTAACCTCTTCACATTATGCTTCACTAACCCAAAATGTATAATTTGATCCAGAGGTCTTCTTAGAAAAGGTTTTTTCCCGCAGCAGTCCTGCACATAAAGCACCGGATTATTTTCACAAAATGTCTTTCTTCACGCACCTTTGAGTGAATAATTTACCTTCACAGGCTCAAAAACCACAACAGATTATCAGGAAAACCCCAAAATAAAGAAAAGCAATTTCAGGAGTTATTTTTTGGTAAATTTATGAGATTAAAAGTCATAAATTTACGACTTTATTCTCGTAATTTAACAGTAAATTTGTGAGATTTAATAAAAAAAAAGAAAATGACTTTAAGGTGGATCTATAATCTTTAATCCAAACATCTAAAATAAACATTAAAATAATAATAATGACATCACAGCAGGAAAAACTGTCAAAAAATATTTCAAAATCAAAACATTAACTCATGTTTAAATTATTATGGGATGGCGACAGGACCATTGGCCATTTTTCTGGCACAGTGTAAAATTAGAAAATTTTAATTTTTTCCCCTTAATAAGGAAAATGAAAACTTGTTTGTCACAACATTCACATGCTGCCAGGTTAAGTCTACAACCATAAGTAATGTTTGTTGACCTTTGACCTCGGGAAGAGGCAATTATCTTGACTTAAAAAAAAAAATCAAAACAAATTACTATAAATTCCAAATTCTCTATTGCCTCCTAACTACTTTTAGGAAAATTGAAAATCTATTGGATATATATAATTTATCTAATTTTTTTTAACAGCGTTAAAGCTAGCAAAAGTAAAATTACTCTGATGCTTGGATATTTATTTATTTATTTTTTGTACTGGAATTTAGAAAAATATAATAGGATTCTTCCAAAAATTACATAAACAAGTTTGTCACCCCCAGGCCACCCAAAGTACAGAGATAAAAGCAATAGAGAAGCAGCCATAAAAAAATTGTTTTTGTTCTTGAATTTTCAAGAGGCAGAAAAAGCAGCTGCTCAGCCAATCACGGCTTGTAAAATAAGAAAATTGTCCACACAGCAGAATTCTAATTTTTCTGTACATTTAGGAAATAAGTTGGCCATGAAGGTGTTATAATTGTGCCAAATACAGGATTACTTTTGGAAAGTACGTTTGTAATCAAACCCAGACATCATTCCAGTTGGATTTTTTTTTTTTACTTCCTCTTAATCATCTCCACTGGGATGAAATTCTTCAAGACAAACGAGACAGAACGCTGAAGTTCAGTCCGCTCAATCTAAAAGCTCTGACATTCAGACTTGATTAAAGAAGACCCCTCCCTCTTCCCGCCTGGAAAGTCGACAGCACGTCCACGAGGAGGACATCACGCCGGCTCTCCTGCCAAAGCCTATCGCGGCGTATCAAAGGAGTGACCGGCCTGTCCAGCGCTCGCCCGCGGGACGAGTCCGCGGAAGCGCGGGAAAGAAGATTTTCAAACACCCCCCCAAGTCATTAAAGTCATCAGAGATTCACGTGACAGAAGGGGACATTAACATTTCAGCCAAACTCATTTGATAGATATGCCGAGTGAAATGTGGAGCTTCACAGCGATGCCGTCTCCACGGCGACGGAGCAGAGGCCACGAGACGTGGTTGAAAGCTGACACACGGCATTAAGAGAGCGGACGGTGATCCCCATGCAGAGGATCTCTGTTTATTTTTTCATTTCATTAGGATGAGCTCTCAGAGCGACGCGGCCTCTCGCTGCTGTCAAAGCTCGTTACGGGACGGGCGCCAGGCGGAGATCAAATCACAGCTCTGAATGAAGAGCTTAATTATTCATCATCGCCGCTCGACGCTCTGACATGAGAAGAGAAACCTGAGTGCTGCTGTTTTACACACATTCAAGTAAAAAAAGGAACTTTTTCAAGGAAAACTTCTCTCAATATTCTGGTGTTTGAAATCTTGAGTTTCTGAAATAAGAATTGTAACAATTTAAAATATAACTTTTATGGAGTGAAGTGAAAAAAAACTGAATTATTATTTTCTATTGAACATGATGGAGAGAAAAACATATTCTACATACAGTTTTCTCTTGTTTATCACAAGAGTTACGTTCAAAAAATGATCAACAATAAGTTAAATCTACAAAGATTCAGAGTATTTTTTATGCAACACACTGTAAAAAGTGAAACGTTGGATCAATTAACAAAAATTTGTCACATTAAAAATTATTAGTTTTCATCAAATTTAATTTTTTTAGTTGATGTTTTAATCAACTTAAAAATTTATTAAGATACAATCTAATATTTTAAATGTAACAAATCACAGAACTTCACTTTTTACAGTGCAGGAAGCCAAGTTCTTTGTGCAATGAAATTCTAACTTTTTACTTTTAGTCTAAGAGTACAAATATTAAATGTAGAAAGAAAAAAAACATACAAACAAGAAAGTGAGTTTAAAAAGCCAAGAATGCAATAAGTTGAAATACAAAACTGAAATGAAATTTCTGAAATTTTTAAACGTTCATGCTCATTTCTTTTTTTTTTTTTTTAATTTCAAAAATGTTTGCACTGATTTCTTAAAGTAAAAACTTGATATGAACATTTTGCAAAACATATTTATGAATTATAAAATATAAATAAATTAATTAAATTAATTTTTTTGCAAAAACGCAATGCATTCTGGTCTATTTGCTGGTTTAGAGAGCGTTGATGCACACTGGTTTTTCAGAGAACTTTTTAGAGCACTGAAATTTAACTCGTAACTAGTAAACACATTACTAAGTCTACTATGTAGTGAAGAAACTCAGACAGTTTCCTTTCCCTGGCAGCAGCTCCAGTGTTAAATTGCAATCTGCATTTTTTTCCTTTAAATATGCATAATAAATATATTTTTTCCTATAAATGTGCATAGTAAATACATTTTGCAAATGGACATTTGCAGCTCCCTCAATTTTCCACAGCCTGCGTTCAGTCCTGCACTTTTGAGAGGAGAAAACGGACATGAATATGCAAATATGGGTTGAAAAGCAAAATGCCAAAAGGTGCTTTAAGGTGACAAAATCCCACCTGAATAGATATTTTTTAGGATGAAGAAAAGAAAAAAAAAAAAAAGCAGAAAACTGTCTGCTCGTGGTAAGAGAGAGGATGAGTGTGGTAATTACGATTCACTGTCATATTTTTTAACGTTTTTCTGAGAAATCTGTCAAATTAGTCTTCAGGGCTTTTTTTTTTTTTTTTTTTCCTTCAGGTTTCATTTGAAGCAGAAACTTTAAAAAAGGATCTTTGGAAAAACATTTGAAGGGACGACTTGGATGCGTTGAAAAGAGCCTTTCATCAGGCCTTTAGCCTTTGAGCTGAGAATAGCCCAATTACGGTGACCTCGAAAATTAGTCAGAGGGAACTCGCCTGATGAGAGGGCAAGTCCAATCAGGCTACGCAGAAATGTTAGACAGCAAATACAGAAGCGACGGGAGTTCTGCAGAAACTGGGATGAAATCAGGACATGTGAGCGAGTGATGGGTACGTTCCGGTCCGGTACGTTCCGGTCCGGTACGGGGCAGTTCGGTCCGGTTTTTGAGATTTTCCATTAAAAAAATGACCCATTGAACCTTGATGGCTCCCATCCATTGTAGGTCCATGAATAAATAGGAGGCGGAGTCACTGTTGCCAGCCACTGATTGGCTGATGACAACATTAGCTTAAGCTAGCAATTCTATTTTCCTTAGTTGCCCTTAAATCTTCTATCAAACAACATTAATATTCCTGTTATCAGATGTGTAGAAACACAGAATGAACTGGACCGTACTGGTCCTTATCGGACCGGACCGCTCAGAAAAAAACTAGGATTTTGAGACATATTACAAAGTCAAGGCCCGGGGGCCGAATCCGGCCCTCCGGGTTATTATACCCGGCCCTCCAGATCAATGTTATGAATATTTCTGCCTTTTTATTATTCATAATCATGTGACAAAGTTACAATTTTAAAAGTTGCCATTCCGCTAGCTTTTTGGACTTATATGGCATTTACAAAGATTTTTAGGCTATTTCAGAGTTTAGCTAATATTTCGACGACATGCTAACAGTTTAAGATAATTTAGGCGGTTTTGAATTTTAGTTTTTTTTCAGCTTCATGCTAGCGGACTTGGTTAATCTAAGTCATCTAAATTTTAATCTAACAGTTTTTTTTAGGCTAATTTGATATTTAGCTAATATTTTAGCTAGCTAATAGCTTCAGTGTTTTCAGCTATCAGCTTCAGTGTTTTTAGCTATCAGTTTCAGCATCTTCAGTGGCCAGATTCAGCTTACATACATCATTCATACTAGCATTATCACAGGTACTTTTAAATATCTAGTTCATAAATGTTACTGTTTTAAAATTTGTATTTTTAGTTTGTTCAATAAATGTTTATCTTCGACCTAAGCTGTGTTCTGGATGTTGACACCCCTGCATTACAAGGTTGGACCTTAGATCCTTCTTCATACCTGTGATACTTTGCAGCACTCATGGCGAAATGTGAATTTGTTTTCAGTTTATAAGTTTGGATAGAAGTCTATGGGGTTTTGGCTTCTTGGAACCAGCAGGTACTTCCTGTTTGGACTGTCAGGGGGGAGTTACCCATATGCAAAAGGTTTGTCTTATCAGAACTAGGGTTGGGCACCGATGGGATCTGATGCGGTTCCGGTGCTACCGCGGTTCTTTGGTTTCGGTTTCGGTTCCCTTTCGGTGCTTATTGCAGTACTTCAGTAATAAAAAATAATGCTTTTATCTTCCTAAATCCAAAGCAGAACGGCTTCAAACAAGCGCAGACTCCCTCCTGCCGTGCAGCTGTGCGCACGTAATATAAAGCATAATATAAAACTCCGTCTTAAATAAACTTAAACGTCCTTGAAATTTTAGCCTGACATTTTATTAAATTAAATCAGGAATGTGGCATTTATTTGCAGTTGTTTTTGGGCAAAAGCAATATTTTATTTCAATAAAATAAGGCGGAAGATAAATGTCAATCACACGGCTGCAGATGATGACGACCCGCTGTGGTGGTGGGCGGAGCCGAGCCGAGCTATCTGCTATTAGCAGCCCAACAAGGAGGAAACGATTCATTGTTTCATTTTGGGATGGGGCTCCAGCGTTGTTTAAAAATTGCGGAAACTTCACTATTGACAGCGAAAGTCCCGCCCACCGACGTTGCGGAAGCCGACCATCTCAAAGTGACACTCCCCCACTTGCTTTCATGCATTTTAGATGCGCGCGCTTGTGCTGTTGGCGGTTTTATATGAGCCCGCCCACGAACACAAGAAAGTAAATAGATAGGCTGAATCGTAAAAAATCAGAAGGGAGTACAAGTGATTGACATGTCCACAGACAAATGAAACTTCAATGAAATTTGGAACCGAAATCCGGCACCGTTTGCAGCCGCATCTTTCGGTTTCGGTAGAACCGCGCAAATCATAACGGTTCCTACTTGGAACCGAACTTCGGTGCCCAACCCTAATCAGAACTTCTGAGTGAATCAGCACAACTCACATTTTTTTCTCACTATTTTATAAACACCTTTAAAAGAATAAATAATGAATCAGCGTTGGATCACCTCGAGTCTAAAACCGTGTTCGCACATCTGTGAGGCAAGAAAAAAAAGACTTAAGTTTCTACTAATGAACGTTAAGTATTTCATTATTGCTCCAGGCTAATGTGTTTTATTTGCCTTTTTCTTTTACCATCAAACTCTACTTTTAAACAAAACATTAAAAGAAAATGTGTTTAATCATGTTTCAGGATCCGGAGCGCTTTTTGCAACATCAGTCCAAACGTGTTCAAACGTTTGAGGAAATGTGCCGTTTTGAAGGAATCTTGTACCCGACTAAAAAAGTGTTTGATCATGAAGATGAAGCAGTTTTCAAAGGAATTAAAGAGTCATTGTTTATTGGCTCATCTCTGCAGCAGCTCCCACTATTGTACAGTCTGGTCGGTCAGTGCAATCCATATGATGAAACCATGTGAAACACGCTCATCTTTTGTCAGGACCACCTTCAGCAGAAAAAAAAAAAAAAAAAAAAAGCTGAGCATCATGGGAAGGCGGAGGCCCATCCGCATCGTTTTAATTCCAAGACAACCCAGAAAGATTACAGGAGAGAAATGAGAGGAGAGACAAGAAAGGCCTGAAAAGTTAGGAGTACAATGCAGACGGTGATGCAAGAGCAAGCCGAGGGAGGGAAGGAGGGAGGAGAAAAACCACATAAAAGAGGAAGCAGTAATGAGGAGGGATGGCGAAATCAGGAGTGAAACCAGAAGAAACGACTGCAAATGCCGACTGTTCTTCAGATGGAAAGCTGCAGCAGAAGCTGCTCGAACAACCTAAAACTGGAGCCGGTTTCTCTTTTGTCTTCCATATTATGCCGGATTCTGTTGTCTTAGAATAATCCTGTGTAGAAATTAGGGCTGCCACGATTAGTCGACTAACCGATGACTAATCGACTATTGAAATAGTCGACAACTTTTTTAATAGTCGATTAGTCATTACTTTATAATATATGGAGTCAGAGTTTAGTAAAGTTGAAAGTTAAGATGGCTTTATGCTAGCTTTTTGGAGAAATATGGGATTTATTAAGGTTTTTTAGGCTATTTTAGAGTGCAGCTAATATTTCAGCTACATGCTAGATATTTTGGCTAATTTAGGCTTTTTTTATATTTTGGAGTTTAGCTAATATTTCGGCTGCATGCTAGCTATTTTTGCTGACTTAAGCTTTTTTAACTAATATTTTAGCTGGCTATCAGCTTCAGCGTTTTCAGCTATCAACTTCACTGTTTTCAGTTATCAGCTTTAGCAGCCAAATTCAGCTTACAGCATCTACTAGCATTATCATTTATGTTTTTTATCTAGTTTTTGAGTTAGTTTAAAGCTGATGATGGTTAAGATGTGTGCTTTACATCTAGTTTGTGCATGACCTGATTATTCGACGAATCGGAAAAAATAATCGGGGATTAATCGACTATTAAAATAATCGTTTGTGGCAGCACTAGTAGAAATGAGACCAAAATGATTTCAATCCACAAGTCACCATCCGTGGATCATTCTTCTTGGTAATAAGCTTGTTGTAATCTTTGAGTTCTAAGGGTGAGTCATCGATCTCCGTTTAACCTTTTCTGCCCTTCTGATGGACTCATTCTTCATCTTTTCTCTCCTCATCACTCAACAGCCTCACCTGTGAGACCTCCAGCTCTGCTGTTTGGAAACCATCACACTTTGTCTCCCTTTTGTCACATAACACTCCTAACATATATATTTATGCAACATTTTGATTATAAAATCCAGCAAACATCACTTCCACTGTTACTGTCCTGTCCAGGATTGTTGACCCGGTAACCACAACCATCCTCCACTTTCACCTCTACTCACTGTAAATGGACTCATTAGTCCCTGCTGGACAGGAGTCCCAAGTCTGGGTGAATGCTTAAGAGAGGAACATCTATATGAAAAATGCTGATTGTACAGAAATAAGAGGCAAAAAGTGTAAGAAATTGGTTTTGTCCATGAGGTGTCTGAATCATCTTTTGATGTATTTTAACAATTATTGTAAATGTTGAGACGTTAACGCACACGATTAATGAAAACATAATTAATTTATTAATATAATTAATCACGCTCAGCGTAATAAAACTTTATCTAAAATAAACTTTAAGCTTCTATATGTTCTACAATTGCACTTATTTGTAGTTTTTGGACAAAAAGAGATCTATTATTTTACAGTTTTTCTCAAATGCTAAAACACTAAGTGCAATTCTCTAAACAACTGCTTTAACTCTTTTCTCAAAAACATCACTCTTTGGTAAAAACCTAAAACACAATATCCTGTTAACACACAATTAGCAAAACTCTAATTGACTCTTTGCAGAACACAAGACACATTCTCACTTTTAAAACACAGCTGGCATTCACAGCACACAAGGTGAAAAACTTTAACACAATGAGTCAAAACTCAAACTCTGTTCCAACACAACCATCACCATCAACACACAACTGGTCAAAACTGAAGACAATTGTTTCAAATTAACTGCAGTGAAAATAAGGAAAGTTCTGGAACAACTGAAAGCTGATGGCAAATAGAGAAAGGCAATTTAGACCCAGACCCCCACTTGGACCCGCACCCCCACCAAGACCCGAACCCAGACCTAGACCTGCACCAAGACCAGGACCCCCAGAGAGACCCAGTCCTAGATCCACACCAGGACCAGAACCCCCAGAGAGACCCAGACCTAGACCCGAACCCAGACCAGAACCCAGAGTTGCTCCAAGACCCAGACAAAGGACAACAATTTCTGATGCAGTAATTGACCATGTGTTGGTTCATGGAATGACCATGAGAGAAGCGGGTCAAAGGGTCAACCCCCAACTCAACGGGTTCACTGTGGCATCAATTGTACGGACATCTAAAAGGGAAAACAGGTGAGAACAAACTGAGACAATTGTCAGAGTATGATTTGAAGGTACATTTTACTTATAGTAAAATGGATCAAGACAGTACCCGATACCTCTATGTAAACCATTTTTTGAACAGTGTCAAGTGTTTTGTTGAGTAGTGTTTGTGATTGTTGCATGTTTGTTAGTTTTGATGACTGAGTCTTCATTATGAACTCAAAGTGAGATTTTGACTCAGTTGTCTCCAGAGGAAGAGGCTCCAACTACATTAGTGTCTCCAACATCTAACTTCTGTGCTCAGCCTGTACTTAGTCTTGTACTTAGTCATTGGGGGTGTGTGTGTGTGTGGGGGAATTAGGGGGGGTGAGGAGATTGGGGGTATACTTGTGGATCTGGGTGAAGGGGGGAATTATGTGTCTTTATTGTATTTTGCATTTGTTTTTA
Organism: Oryzias javanicus; assembly: GCA_003999625.1. Lineage (NCBI taxonomy): Eukaryota > Metazoa > Chordata > Actinopteri > Beloniformes > Adrianichthyidae > Oryzias > Oryzias javanicus. The sequence goes on from CM012446.1 coordinate 4,083,374, forward strand.
TTATTGCGTTTGTTTTAAGATGTTTTATTTATGTGTAAAGCACTTTGTGTTATTCTATATATGAAAAGTGCTATAGAAATAAAGTTGATTGATTGATTGATTGATTGACTGAAGAGTTAAGTATTTTGTAGCTTATTTTTTGGAAATTGTGTTTGGAGTTTTGATTTGTAGTGTGTTGTGTTTGGTGTGTGTGTGTGTAAGTTTTGACAACAGGGTCCTCATTTTGACCTCAAAGTGAGAATTTGACTTAAGAGTCAAGAATTTTGTATATTTAGCTTAAATTTTGAAAATTGAGTTTGATGTTTGATTAAATTGGTTAAATGTTTCAGAAAATGTGTTTTAGCATTTGGGAAAAACTGTAATAAATGAGGAGAATAACCACAGTCCATACTAAGGCTCCAGAGCATATTCAATTTTCTAAAACTTCTAAAGACTAAAAATTGCAGAAGCTCCGCCCACCGATGGACGTCACGAAAGGCAAACGGTCAGACACGCCCCCACCTGTCGAGCTGACCTGAAATCCAGCTGGATCAAACTTCTCCTAAAAGAAACTTTTATTATTTTTTCCCCAAACACAGAACAGAAAATTAATGAGAAGATAAGAGAAGAAATGGCTGGTATTTGAATCCACACAACCAGACTAATAAGAAAGATGACATCATGGCGCTGCGAGGTCTGGGATGTTCTTCTCTCAACAGAAATATGTGGACCAAAGCATGCTGGGACCATAACCTGGAATTTTTTTTTGTATTTTCATTTAAAAACATGTTGATTAGCTTGTTGGCAAATTTCATTCCTGTTGTTTTTATACATTACATCTAAAACCTTCATTCTATGTTATAAAAACAGTTTGTTAAACATTTTTGAGGTTTCCAGAGCAAAATGAATCACATTTTTCCAGACAGAATTTTCTGTTTTTGCCTGATTTTATGTCTAATGTGTGAATAAAACATGAAAAATGACTGAATAAAGACACATAAGAAAGGTGTTCTTTTAATTATTTTAAATAAATGCATATTTGGCAGATCAAATTCAAAATACAAAAACTGAATTTCAGCCCCTATAGGTTCCAAAGGGTTTCAAATAAATATTTTAAATTCACAATTTTGTGTTTGATTTCATATTTTGATTATTTGCAGATAAGTGGCTGTGAAATATTAAACAAAAAACAAATTTTTTTCCAGATTTGTGATTTATTAGTTATTTTTTTAATTGATTCCCTGCCCTAATATGAACCCATTTTTTCCTTAAAAATATTATTATATGGAAAACGCCTCAAACCAAGTGGACCTCGTAATGCATTTCTGGTGTTTTCCTGTGACACTGATGGAACCAGAAGTTCTTTTAGGTAAAAAGTGTCTCCAGTTCCCAGCGGTAATTATGATTATGTTGATTTTAGCCAAAAACAAAACAAGACGTAGTCTCTGTAGAGAGCCAATAGTTTATTGGAAATTCATTTTTTAGCTGTGGGTGAGACTGTTGGCACTCAGTAAGCCTGCCCTTATTTCCCATCATCCACCTACTCCCCATCTAGCTTACAGCCCCATAAAACCTCAACCTAACATTGTTGGTGCAACCAAAATGGTGAGTAATATTGGAACTACCGTTTTTTTTTAGCCAGATGCAAACTCAGACGAGAAAAAACAAGATGCATCTGAATGAATGAATGAATAAATGAATAAATGAATGAATTAATGAATGAAATGGTTTATTTCAAGCAATCAGGTTATAATACATGAAATGAAATAATGTCACATAATCAATCACAAGTTGATCGCATGTTGAGCGAACTTATATAATAACTCGACCATTTTCTCGACATTATCAATATCCTGTTCAGGACTTAATATCAAATATTAATAGATTCAGGTAATAAAAGATCAATAATATTGTTGATATAATAGAATATCAAAAACATCCATAGACAAATCATTGATATTAATCATCAACAATAATCTAAACATTCTCATTAAGAAAAAATTCAAAAAATATCAAGTAGTAATCAACTTTATTTGTTACTGCAGGAAAAGATATCAAAATACTCTCGTTAAAAAAGACAATTTGAGCAGATTGCATTTATCAAAGAACAATTGTTATAACGAAAAAGTGGTAAGTAAAAAAAATCATGATTTATTAATGGAGAAAAAAAAATAAAAAGAATTATTTGTCTACAAGTGGATGCATCAGAGTGGATCAAGAGGCTTGTTTCTTCCTTTAGTAGTTTGTATGTCACACTTAAGACTCGTTTCCTTAATTCTATTGTTTTCTCTGTGCATGTAAACCGCTAGCATGCTCCTAGCTAATCTGGTATCACACCGTCGTCATGGCTGGTAAGAAACATTTCCACCACAGTCCGGGCCGTACTGCTGTCATTTTCTGGCATTTTCGTTGTAGACTTTTTACTTACAAACGTTTAAACGTTAGCTTAAATGAGCGCTACATTGGCGCTTTCTAATGTCGTCATTATTTCCTGTTTATCAATGGGTGGCTCCAGATTTCCTGTCTGCTCCTGATTCACAATGATTTTAATAATTTACCCAGAAAAAAAAACATTTTAAATTCATTTTCTTTATAGATCATGAGAAAAAGGCCACAAGAACACCATTTCCTTGAAGTGAGAATACATCAACAGAAGCCAGTTGAGGGGGCTCGGTGTTCTTCTACGGACGTCTCTTTGGCCTGGAAGAGACTTGGGAAGTTTCTGAGGTCAGGGAATCTCTGTGACCCGGCCCCTGATGAGAGGAGGAAGATGAACGGATGGAGATTCTCACCGTGCAGAAACTGTTGGGCCTTTTTAAAGTTCCTACAAACCTTAAAAAGTGGATTTCGTCTCCAGACTGCAGTCGGTGTCTGGAAGCTCTCTGACCGTTTTTAATTCAGCTGTAGATGAAAAAGAAAATGTAAAATCCATGGTCAAATATGTTCAAAAATTCTTCCAAAATGTACTTTAACTTGTTTAAAACTATAAAAAATGGTATACATAAAACATCTGTAGTTACTTTAAAGCTTTTGCAGAATAGTGGAACTCAAACCTGCTGTTCCTCTAAAAGAGTCTGAATTTAAAGGAAAATTGAAATCTAATTGTGAAGTTAAGAAGAATGATTACCTAACAGTCTCATTCAATTCTTACTTCCAATGAAAGATATTTGGAAATGTTCTTGCATCAGCAGATATTTGCTGAACCTTTGATTCTCCGCCGTTTTTAGGCCGTGTGGGATGGATTTATTTAAAAGTCCTGTGAACAAACAGTTTGTGGTTGGCTCGGCCCTCGGCAGCAGGCAGAAACAAAGCTTGGATGTTTGTACCGATATCTGTGAGATGTGTTGTTCTAACAGGCTGCCTGAAAAGCTTTGAAATGACATGAACCATGTTTTCAACAAGATACGAAGCAGTCGTAGTTTTTCATTGTTTCACAGCAGTCAGAGGAAAAATGGAATATGGATTTTAGTAATTTAATAATCAAACACAGTGATATATGATAAAACTGGGGCAGGTTCAAATTGACACAAAAACAAGGAGCAGGAAGTTCTCTACAAACCCTAAACGTCAACAACAAAAATCCCTCGATGGTGGTTCATATCAGCGCTTTGAGGCGTGTAACCAAGCTTGCTTCATTTTGGGAAAGAACTGAGTTTGATGACGGGATTGATTCAGGAAGTGGTTCAGATTTCGTTGGGATTTTTGAAAGCTACATGAACTCCTCAGGACACAGTAGAGATCCTACTACTGTGTCCTGAGGGGTGAATGTAGTAACTGAGGCTTCTAGAAGCTAAATGATGGAGTAAACCAGCTTCATCTGCCCATCACCACAACTGTGGAGACAGAAAAGTCTAATTAAAAGAGCGATAACTCAGCATAATACTGGAAAACACAACATATGCATGAATGGGGAGGGCACACACCTCTTTATGACTTTTACTGTTTATTTTATATCTGCTACCTTTGCAGCATATTTTAAGCAGTTTTAATGACATTTCTCATCACCTTTATGCTGATGACATTCAGCTTTATGTGACTTTTAAACCTCAGAATGTTTTTAAGATACAGATTTTACACAAGTGTCTGGATTCGATCAAGAGTTGGATGAACGACAACTTTTTCCAACTAAATGACAATAACACTGAGGTCCTCGTCTGTGCTCCTGACAAATACCAGTCCCAGATAGTTCAGTGGCTCGGCCCACTTGCATCTTTTGTCAGGCTCTCTGTCAGAAACCTCGGGGTAACTCTAGACCCAGTTTTATCTTTTGACTCTTATGTCGCTGCACTTGTTCATTCTTGTTTTTATCATTTAAAAACCACTGCTAAGCTGAGTCCAGTTGTATCACGTTCTGAGATGGAGATGCTCATTCATGCTTTTATTTCTTCTCGTCTTGATTATTGTGACTCCATCTTCACATGCCTCAGTAAAAAATCTTTAGAACGTCTTCAGGTTGTCCAGAATGCTGCTGCAAGGCTTTTAACTAAATCTTCCAAGTATTCTCACGTCACCCCACTGTTAATCCAGCTGCACTGGCTCCCTATTTGCTACAGAGTGCAGTTCAAGATCCTGGTCTTGACCTACAGAGCTGTTAATAACCAGGAACCGGCCTACATAAAGGACCTCGTACAGCCTTACGCTCCCAGCAGGTCACTCAGATCATGTGATCAGGGCCTGCTGGTGGTCAAAAGAGCACGGTTAAAAACTAAGGGTGACAGAGCCTTTGCAGCAGTGGCTCCATCTCTCTGGAACTCCCTACCTCTCAGCCTCAGATCTGTTGACTCAGAGTTTTCTTTTAAAAAGCAGCTAAAAACACATCTTTTTAAAATTGTCTTTTCTTAATTCTGTTTTTATATTCTGTTTTTTACTCTACTTTTATTTAGTGTTTTACTCTTTGTTTTACTTATGTTTTACTGTGAAGCACTTTGTGATTTTTATCTTGAAAGGTGCTGTATAAATAAAGATTATCATTATTATTTAAGACCGTGTCACACTGCATCTTCCACAAATGTAATTTTGGTCTTTATATTCATAAATCCTGTGGTTGTTAATGACGGGTCTTTACTTGAATTCGGTTTTGAGCAGCTCTAAATTCTCGGTCTGTTGAGAAGTGTGCAGTTCATTTGTTACTTAAATCTTACACAATTGTGTGTTGGTTTTGTGCAAGTTTGTGGCTTTCCACGACCGTGTTAGTCTAACAGACTTTTCATGCATATTCCACCGATGTAGAACTTTAATTTCGACACAAATATCGCATTAAAGTTGTATCATTTATGTGGTTATATAATTTAGTGTGAAGATCTTTCACCACCCCATGTAGTCTATATACTGCGGGTGCTGTCCATGGTGCTGAAACGATCTGCCCGGGACTCTGAATGTCAAAGTGAAGAAATTCAATGATTCACGTGTTATTTGTGTGGTTTATTGAAGCTTCTCTTTTGGTTTTAACATGGTTCAGTTATTATAAATCTGTGAAAATTGAGTCTCCAACTTTTATTTTCCACATATGACCAATTTTAACAGAGTATGTGTGACACGGCCTTTATATAGAAATTTGAATGTTATTATTCTAGACAGCTGTGATCATCTCCAGGAGAAGCAAGGAGGGGGCGGGGCATCCAGGAGAAGTCACAGCCAACCCACACGAAAAAAAAAAAAACAATTCAATTAACAAGACAAGTGTTTTATTTTAAATCACAAAAGGTGCAGAATCTCATAACAAACAGGATAAAATAAATATTTCTAGCTGGATTTCACATAGAACTTGCTGAGCTCCCGCTCCACATGGTATTTAACAATCAAAAGATGAATGGTAATATCTCATTTGAGATTGCAGGTTCTCAAATTAAACAAGTAAAAGAAACCAAGTTCCTAGGAGTAATCATAGATGATAAAACAAACTGGAAATCCCATGTCAATTACATAAAAACAAAGATAGCAAAAGCAATAGCTCTGTTATATAAGGTTAAATGGTCATTAGACAAAAAAATCATTATACCTCATATATAACTCATTGAGTGTTCCATATCTGACATATTGCATAGAATTTTGGGGAAACGCAAACAAGAAATCAATAAATTCCATATTTTTTCCACAGAAACGAGCAATAAGAATGATCACTGGGAGTAATTATTTGGATCCATCTACACCTCTGTTTATAAAGCTGGAAATATTCAAATTTAAAGACTTAGTAAATCCTTCTATACTCAAACGTATGAATAGAGCACATAACAAAAGTTTACCGCATCACATACAAAATAAGTTTGAAAAAAGAGAGAGCAAGTATAACCTGAAATGGCATTATATTTTCAAAACAAACAAATTTAGAACAAAAATGAAGGAGAAAAGTGTGTCGGTGCAGGGTATTAGATTATGGAATAATCTTAAAATATCTATAAAAGAGTCTAGTTCCATTACGACATTTTAAAACAAAGTCTGAAAAAACAAAGGCTTTTGTTATATGAATCATAAGGCCATTGGGAATAGGTAAGCTTTTAACAAAAAAAAAAAAAAAAAAAAAAACAAATAAAAAAAATGAAGTACTGCTTAATTAGTCTATTGAATGTTACTTATTTTGGTATTATTATTGTTTCGTTGTTCTTACTGATTGCTTGAGTGTTTTTATTTATCTATTTTTTTCCTTACTTTTTTTTTTTTTTTTGCTCTTTGCCAGCCAGTTGACTTAATATTGTAAAAGACAAAGCAATAGATTTGATTGAACTGATTGAGGGGACAGAGATAATGAGTCTTCTTCTTTTTTTCACTAAGGACAAGAGTTGTTGTTTTTTTTTTTGTTTTTTTAATCTTGTTATTTTTTATTATTATTATTTTGTTTCTTGAAAGTCTTTTGTTCTATGAAAATGAAATAAAACTAAACTAAACTAAGAAAACATCTACTATGACCGTCTATTTACCGCAGTTCGCCGTCAAACTTGGTTGACGGTAGTGAAGCCTTTCTGTTCTGATAAACACATCTCTATGCTCCACTGATCCTGTGGATGTTTTGACAGAACCAAAACAAACTGCATGAACAGCAGCTCTGTCGGTGTTGGGATCATGACTCTGCGGCTTTTCCCGCTCTTTAACAGGATTCAGGATTCAGGACACGACTTTATCGGACAAAAATGTTCACACTCTTAGGAAAATTGGTCTTGATTGAACAACTGATCAGTACAGACGGAAGAAGAAGAAGAGTTCTGGACAAACAACATTTAGAAATCAAGATACATGGATTTACTGAACCAAACTCTTGTAAAAACGAGGTTTTGATTTAGGAAATCATGGAAAGTAAAGCTTCAAGAAATTGGACAGACTTGAAAGAGAATCATCAAGTGCTGAATATTCTAAAAAGTGGATTTTTTTTTTTTTTTTTCGACCAACACATCTTAAAACCCCTTGAAGCCGATTGATGCAAACACATCAAACTGCTTCAAGCTTACCTTCATTTACACTCTACTTGAAAGGTGTTACCAATTTACATCTTAATAAGGGTAATAAGATCTTAAAGTTTGCTTCCTCCCGCTCCCTGTCAACCAAATAATTAAACTCTGTCTGACAAACTTCACTTTTAATGGGTTCAACGTGTCATGTATAAGTACAAATATGTCTGCTACACTGGAAAAAAAAAAGGTTGTTTTTACAGGAAAACACTGGCAGCTGTGGTTACCGGAGAATTCCTGTAAAAAACACAGCATCACAGTAAATAACTTAACCGATGAAGGATGTATATGATTTACAGTGACTTACAGTAAATTTGAATTACATTAAAAAAAATGTGAATTTTACCCCAAAAATGTGTTGATTTTTGCATTCCAGTTTTGTAGATAAATAGTGAATTTCTTTTTTTTTTAAAGTAAAAAAGTATTGAAGACCAACGCATGCACAGGGAGTACATACAAACTATTCATTTGCTATTTGTTTATAAATTTGTATATAAATAAAATAATTTTAATCTAAAATGTACTTAGAAACTTTGCTACACCAACGCAAAAAACATCTTCTATTAGGAATAATGGAAAAACATATTTCTTGAAAATGTATTTAATTGACGGCATCTTAATTCAACAAATATATGTTTTGTTTTTTTTTAACATACAACTTTCAAAGTTGAATAACATAAAACATTTCCATCTCCATGGAACTGTGGAGAGACTTCTTCCTTTTACATCAAATAAAAGCAAAATAGTTTAAACATCCCATCTGTAAAAGACTATATTAATAAAATAAGAGCAGAATGCTATATATATGTTTTACAATAGCCTTCTGCAGTATGATGACATTAAGAACATTAAAATTTTGGATTGTGAAGATTTAATTAGGAAAAAAATGTTTTTAAACCAAATCCATAAAAAAAAAAAACAGAATAAATTGATTGATTTTTCAACATTTGAATGTCAAATTAACTAATTCATTCTGTTATGAGTATTACAGCATTTCTCTGTTCCTATAAACATTATTGTAGTTTTAACTAATTACAAATTATTGTCATAAACATTACAGCAAAGTATTGTTAAATGGTTTACAAAGATTAACTGTTATTTAAACAAACATTGTCTGTTTTATTGTTTACAATATAATTCTGTAGGTTGTTTACATAGTTTTTCTGTAAGTCTTTTTTTTTTTAGGAGAGTTTAGAATTTGCATGTAAATGTGAAGATTTATCTCTTTTACTTTCAGTTTTCCAATCAAGTCGTGATTAATCATCCAAAGTTTGATATTTCCATACATTTTTGTTTAATTTTTTTTTTTTTGTGCTATTTTTGCTTTAATTGCTTTAAATAAACCAATTCCATATACAGATCTTTAGGGAAAAATCTTCAAAAAGTTTACCGGCTGCAGGTGAAGTATTCGAATATTTTCCTCTCTTCCGGTTCTTCACCTTTTTCCCGTCAACGATCCGACCTTTTGCTTCAGTCTGACCCCCTTCCTGACATGAAATAAACGCGGTGAAATCCACCTTTTTTTTGTGTGGAATATGATTTCAAAGCTAATTGCCCCGCCGTCTGATCTTTCACGGGAACATTTGCAGGGACTAATTAGGGATAACCTCTTGTTCCCTTCAAAGCGCGAGCGTTTATCAACCTCTGGATTAAACGGTATCCTTCACAACTTATCGGTCCCGTGAAAAAGGACCTCCGCGGTAACCTCATGCAGATGCAGAGAGAGAATATCTACATCATTACACGGCGGCCAGCCTTGATCTGAGAAGAAACCTGCTGGCCTTTTTTGACCTCTGTGTGATCCGGGGACTCACGTCTCAGACCTTTAGATCTTCTCCTTGCTTCATATATTTTGGTCAAAAACACATTAGATGTATTTAATACATTACAAAATTAGATTTGTTTTAGGGGTTTTAATTTGGAAGCATTTCATTTTAGACTAACTTCATGGAAGACGTGAATAATGTTAAGAGATCAAGTTTGTTTATTTTGAAGAGCTCTCAGTAATCATGTCTTCATGTTCAAGAGATCATTCAGAGATGGGTCACCTCCCGGGACGGAGAGGTTCCCCGTGTATGGAGCTAAATCGGGGCCAATATTATTTGAAACCGAAATAAAATAATTTGAAATAAATATTAATGTTTGGCTGAAAAAATGGGTTTCAAAACTCAAAATTTCAATTTTAAAAACCTTTTTTTTTTTAGTTTCAAATCTTTTTTTCGTTTTTGAATCTCAAAGTTTCAGTTTTCAAAACTTTTGGCCCCGTTGTGGCGCGCTGGGGCGGGGTTAACACGAGGACCAATCAAAGTCGATGAGGGTGGTATCTTCAGCTCCGATGCCTTCACTGACTCGGAGAACTCCAGTAATTACGATCAGAAAATGGCTGTTCAGTCTTTTCTCTCACGGTCTGAAGTTGTCTCTAGACGGGTGTAAAAAGCAGAGTTTTATCGCGTATAAACCGCATGACCAAAACACCGTTCTGGCCCGTTCAAATCGCCATTTTATTAAGTTAAATGCAGGCGAACAAAACGTCCTTTCGAAACTGAAACTTTGAGATTCGAAAACGAAAAAAATAGATTTGAAACTGAAAAAAAAGTTTTGAAATTGAAATTTTGAGTTTTGAAACCAATTTTTTCGGCCAAACATTAATATTTTTTTCAAAATATTTTATTTCGGTTTCAAATAATATTGACCTAGATTTAGCTCCATACCCGTCTACGCTTTATCTAAATGACGGACGCTTTCAGCGGTACTTCTGTCACTCAGTGAGGATCTTTTTTTATTATTGTGTCAAAAAAAAAAAAAAAAAAAAGACTAACATTAAATTCAGGTGGAGAACGATCAGATTATTCTTCATGATACCTTTAGACTCCACCCACTGATCACATCATCAACATGTGAAGGGCCAAAGCTGATTTCCTGATGATTGACTTGACATAAATTCTTTGCTAAAGTCTAAATGTTTAAACCACGAGTGTCAAACTGTCCAACATGTTTTACAGTCAACCTCTAAATATGTCTGTATTTGACTTTACATGAAAACATTTGAAACATGAATCACCTTCTCTGTGAATGCGGCTTAACCGAAGGTTTCTTAACCCTGTAACTACTCATCAAGACAATATTAATTAAAACATCTGCAACCTTTAAGTGATGAATTATTAGAATCCACAACCCAGTAGGAGACACAAAATCTTATGTCACCTTTTTAAGCAGTTCATGCACACAAAAATAAAATTGCCTTTTTCCCCAAAATACAAATTTTTGCTCATAAAATACAATTTATTTCCACAAAACACAAACATATTTCTGCAAAGTACTAAATTTGTCCTGCAAAATACTCAGTTGTGGATAAAAAAAATAAAACTTTATGCACTGAAAATACCAACCTGTACCCATATAATACTATTGTTTCCCCACAAAACACTAATTTTTTCTAAAAAAATACAAATATTTGCCAACAAAATACTCATTTGTGCCCACATAATAATAATTTGTGTCAACTTGAGCCTCTAAAATAATGTAAACGGGGAAGTTTTTATCTGTCACGCCTACATCAAAAATCAATACAGGACACAGACTCCGCCCATGTGGTGGTTCTGCTCACCATCTTTTTATTTTTTTTCCAACCTTTTTTTAACAAAGCTCTAGCTGAAAATTACCACACCTTCCAAAATAAAATAACCAGGAAGTCAGTTACAACATGTATGTGCCCACAAAACTGTAATTTGTGCCACAAAATTCTATTTTTTTGCCCACAAATACAAATGTATTCATACATAACATTTAATTTGTCCCCACAAAATAAGAATTTGTGACCTGAGAAATGTAGTTGGTCCCCAATAAATATGACTATGATTTCAACCTTTGACAGAGGTTTATATGACGAGCTTTCAAAATAAAAGATTGTGGAATGTCAGCAGTGATCTATTCATTATCATTTTTGGAAGCCCTACTTACAATCAATGTTTTTAAAAATACGTTTTCTAAAAGTCTTCAGGTTGGGAAGAGTTAATTTAAAGAGTTAAACACCAATGGCGTATCCTTAAGACACTTTACTTATTTCTTGAAAGACTTAAAGTAAAGTACAGTCTGAATCCTGTTAACTCATCCACACACCTATCACTGCCTATAACCACGTACCATGTGTTCAGCGTCTTGCCCGAGGACACTTTGACACACGGTAGGAAGCGTACCTGCAATCTTCCAATCGGAGGTCGACCACTCTACCTCTGCATCACTGCAGCCCCATTTTCCTAAAAGAACCAACAACAACAACAACAACCTTGTTATTCTCCTAAAACCAGAACCAACTCAGTCTGTCAGCTTTCATCTAAGAGAGAAGAATAAAGCTCTCTCCTTTTTAACCCTTCAAATAAAAGTGGCTCCCCAAGCTTAAAAGCATTTGCAGCTTAACAAAAGCTGTTTACTTTACCCGCATTGACCCACAATCCATTGCGGTATTGTGTTTTTATCCATTACAACAAATGCTGGTAGTTCTGCTTTCAAGACTTGTGTGCCTTTAGTAAAAACCCTGAGCGTTTTGTAGGAAAAACAAAGATTTTCTTAACCCCCTGTATCTCTTTTGGGGCTGCAGGGTGGCCAAAGCTATCCAGATTTGGGTGAAGGTGGGGTACACCCTGGACAGGGTCCCAGTCCCAGAGTACACCAAGGAATAGTGATTTTTCTGGATTTTTTTCATTTTTTTCCAGTTGTTATAGATGATGCTCCTCATATTCACCACATTAGGTGATCTGTGTTTAATGATTTTTACTGTTTGACAATGAAAAAAAAAAAATGTAACAAATTTAGATCCATTAGTTTCTCAATAAGTTGCAGAAAAAGTCATGGATTGTAGGATTCTTGTTATCTGCAAAAGCAATTTATTGATCTTTCAATTTTTATATTTTTGGTAGAGATCTCCACATGTATGGAACTGGAATCAATGTGAGCTGTTTAAAAAGTACAATTAATTCAAATTGGAGTTTGAAGTCGTAGTTTTCACAGTAAACTTTGAATATATGCAGAAAGACAAAACACGGAAAAAAGTGAAAAATCCGGATCAGTTACCAAAAGTTTTGTAATTTGTTACATTTTAAATGTTTCATTTTCATTAAATCAAATTTTCGGTTTGGCGGTTTACTCAACTCAAACATTTATTTTTATTAAAACTTTTAATAAATACTTTGCTCACAAAATGAAAGGAGCACTTTAAAGAGACACATTAGATCCATCAGATCTCAACATGAAGTTGGATATCTATCCAAATAACGACAGGGCAGTGTCTTAGTGTCTTTTAATGGACATAAAAGTTTTCAGTCTACAGAGGACTTGATTGTGTAGACACCATCAAATCAGAATGAAATGAAGATGTGGCAGGATAGTCCATTTTCTCCAAAACTTCATTTCTGCATCTCTAAATGCTTTTCAGTATCTTTTGTGCCCCCCACGAGCTTGTATACATGCTTGACAACGTGGCGGCATGCTCCTAATGAGACGACGAATGGTGTCTTGTGGCATTTCCTCCCTGAGCTGTTGTACAGTCTGAGGAGCAACCTGGCGGCGCCTAATGGACCCAAACATAATGTCCCAGAGATGTTCTATTGGGTTTAAGTCAGGGGATGGTGAAGGCCGTTCAATTGTTTCAATTCCTTCATCCTCCAGGTACTGCCTGTAGACTCTTGCCACGTGAGGCCGGGCATTGTGGTGCATTAGGAGGAAACCAGGACCTCCTGCACCAGCGTAGAGTCTGACAATGGGTTGAAGGATTTCATCTGGATACCTTATGGCAGTCAGAGCACCATTTCCTAGGCAGTAGAGGTCTGTGCGTCCCTCCATGGATATGCCTCCCCAGACCTTCACTGACCCACCACCAAACCTGTCATGTTGAACCACGCTGCAGGCAGCAGAACGTTCTCCTAGTCTTCTCCAGACTCTTTCACGTCTATCACAGGTGCTCAGGGTGAACCTGCTCTGGTCTGTGAAAAGTATAGGGCACCAGTGGAGGACTTGGAAATTCTGGTGTTCTTGAGCAAATGCCAGTGGAGCTCCACGGTGCTGGGCAGTGAGCACAGGGCCCACTACAGGACATGGGGCCCTCAGGCCACCTTCATGAAGTCTGTTCCTGATTGTTTGGGTAGAGACATTCACACCAGTGGCCCTCTGGAGGTCATTCTGTAGGGCACGAGCAGTGCTCAGCCTGTTCCTCCTTGCACAAAGGAGCAGGTATGGGTCCTGCTGAGGGGTGGAGGACCTTCTACGGTCCTGTCCAGCTCTCCCAGAATAACTAGCAGTCTCCTGAAATCTCCTCCATGTTCTGGAGACACATTCAACCTTCTTGCTGCAGCACGTGTGGATGTTCCATCCTGGAGAAGTTGGACAACCTGTGCAACTTCTGTAGGGTTAAGGAATCTCCTCATACTGCCAGTAGAGAGAATTACACAAGACAAAATCAGCAGGAGTGGAAAAGCAGCCAAAAAAGATCAAGAGGAGAAACTTGAAATGACCTCCACATGTAACACCAGTCCTGTTTGGAGGGTTTTCTAGTTGTTGCCACTGAAGTGCACCTGTTGTTAATTCATGAACACAAATACAGCTGAAATTGATGAACGAGGCCCTCAGCTGCTGAACCAACAAGAACATTATCAAACAGGTTTCATTCAATTCATGCTAGAACCAATTAAAAGTGTTCCTTTCATTTTTGTGAGCAGTATTTTTTTATTGGTAACAAATTACAAAGCTTTTGTTAATTGATCCAATATTTCACATTTTACAGAACAGACTTTCTGTCCACTATGGAAAAAAGTCTAGTAAACAAATGACTTTTTACAGTAGAAAGTAGTTTTAAGTTCAGGGATTTTCAGTTAATTGTACAAAATATTGATGTGCATGAAGCTTCTGATAAAAGAATTACATTAAAACTTTGACTTATTTACAAGAAAGTTAAGAGAACTTAACAGGAACATTTTGTTGTCTCTACAGAATTTTAAAGTTGTGATCTATATTACTGTAAATGGATGTAAATGGTGTTTAAAGGCCCTGAGTGCTTTACATCTAACCCACCACCTCCCACTCGGGAGTCGACCGCTTTACCACTGCAAGACGGCCCCTTATATTTATTTATTTATGTTTCATAAAATAATTTGTTTCAACTGTAGTTTTTACTGCATTTCTCTGGTTAACTCAGCTGCCAGAATTATTCTGTCGAAACATTTTTTTTTTACAGTGTAACCTACATTTTTGTCCTACTTTCCTTGTTTAATCCCTTTTTTATTTTGATAATTACTGTAAATTGAAACAGTAACAGAAACGTGTTATTTCCAGCCTAAGGACCAACCCGCTGTCGTTTCTGGTCGTTTGTGTAAGAGCAGCCAATGAGAACATTTGTAAAAATGTGAAAATCTGTCCCGATAAGTATCCATGTATCTAGACAGAGTGATGTGATTTCATCTCCAGACTAATCCTTCTTCATTATTAAAACGCTCACCTCTGCACACATTCATGAGGCTGCAACTTCTATTCTAAGGTTCCCACCAAAAAAAAAAAAAAAAAACTCCCAGGATCTGATCCTTCATCACCCTCACTAATTATATCTGCGTCCGGTTAATTTTGATGAACGGAGCCAAACTGCTGCCAGAAAACAAACAGTTCCACATTTGTTTGCTCAGTACAAATGTGGTCATTAGAAAATATGATTCTTTAGAGCAATATTAAGCAGAAGCCTAATGGGCCTGAAAGACCGCCTCTTAATCTTCAGACCCTTTTGCTCTCATTGATCTTTTGGAGTTTTTGTTGCGTTCGGAGAATCTCTTTCCCTGGTGCTGAATAAAACCAGAAGGATTATTTTATTTATTTTTATTTGCTTTAATAGTTGTTTGTTTACTCATCCTTGGGTAAGTCTTTTGCCCAATATTTTGTTTTAAGTCAATACGTTTTGTGAATATATCACTGGTTGGAGTCTTAATGGGCATGTAATCTTTAAATAAGTCTTGTTTTCCCTTTTGAGAAGTCATTATGTTGAGTAATTGAACTTTAAGTTTTTTGAAGTAAAGCTAAGTTCTAAGCTACATTAACAATGCAGTATGTAAATATGTATGTATGTATGCATTCAGGTGCCCGTTTCAAGAAGCAGGTTCAACAAATTTAGAGTTGAAACCTGAATTTAGAGTCACTGGACTCAAAATTCCCGAACTTAGAGTTTTCGGTTTCAGAACAGCTGAAAATGTTTGATTCAATCAACTTGAAGTTGTTGGAACCAGAATCAGGTGAGAGCGTCGCGAGCATTAAAAGCCCTGATCAATGGAGCAAAGACAGCACGATTCACCATGGCAACGGGAACAAGCATCCAAGTTAATTCCGGCGACGGAAATTGATAAGTTCCTACAAGCATATGAGACTACAAGAACATTTTCAGCAAGAAAAAAAACCCAGCTGCAGCAGTAAAACAGAGAGAAAACATCTGCAGAGTTAATGCATACGTCTACATTTGAATAATTTCAAATAAAGAATAAATAATATCAGGAAGGTTATTTTGTCACTTGTTAAGTAAGGAATGGTTCTTGATCTGTTAATAATTTAACCAGTCATCTCCGTAATCGCATGAATGACCGTTTTCCTCAACCCCCCACCCCCCACCACCACATACACACACGGATATCACTGCACGCTAAAACGAAACACTGTAGCTGCCTGAGATATGTTAAAAATAAGCATTTATTTAAATTTAATTCTCAAAAATTTAGCTGAAAACTATTTTTTTATTACATAAACATGACGTGCCGGGGCCAGGATTTGAACCTGAGACGTCAGAAGCGGAGGTAGCGTCGCTGTCCACCGAGTTAATACTTTTTCTATATTACTTGTTGTATACGAGTTCAAAGCCCCTACCGGTTTTTGAGATTTAATGATTTCGATTTTTAAGAGTTTCAAATGATGAAAATAAAACTCCTCATTATTAATAGCAAATCCCTGGAATAACTCACTATTTATAATGTCGCTCAAATAAAAATCAGAGAAACTGCATCAATCGACTCGTGTCCTCAAATCCTCTCCCGACATAAATAACATTTCCTCTAGATTAATCCAGCCTCCTCTCTACATGATCCTCTATGAATGGACATGTCATTTTGGTTTCTGCTGGTGGAAACGTGACGTCTCTAATATGAATGTTCTCTAAATATTAATGAAGAACTCAGATTTGAACATCTTTCACTTTAAAAAGGGGCGGAGACACCAGAGAACTCTGAGTTTCCTGAAGAAAACCTGCTCCAGACCAGGTTTCGTTCACAGACTCAGTTGCCACAGTGATTGATTCTGAGTTCAGCTTAACCCGCTTCTTGAAACGGGCTTGGTTTCGCCCACTTTCACGGGTTTGAGTTATCTCTCTTTCTGAAACCGAAAACTCTGAGTTTTGCTGAATTTGGAGTTCGCAAACTCAGAGTTCCAGCAAAACCTGCTTCTTGAAACGGGCCCCTGGAGTCTCACATTTACTCATAGCTACACAGGTTTCTATTGCAGAAGTTTCTATTACTAGAGCTTTGTTAAATAAAGTACAGTTTCTATGACTGTTTTGGAGTCTATGCACCAAACATATGAGGGGGTGGGAAGGGGGGAGACAGCAACACAACAAACTACTTCTTGAGATAGGTACACAAACAAAACAATCCAGTATTGAAGACAGAGAGGTTCTTTAATAGTGTGTGGCTAATCACCAAAGTGCAGGCAGCTGTGACTACAGGATCCACAGGTGGGCGGAGTCACAGCCAATCTGCACAGAAACCAGGGAAAACACTAAATGAAAACTAACATTTGTCATCCAAAAACTTCAGTCATTTCACTGATACGGACAGTTTCTCTGTGTAGTTTTGTCTTTCAGGTCATTAGGACTTAAAAAACACTTCAAATCACTTGATGTTTTTAATGTCCGGTCCAACGGTTGTTGCTAAGCAGCGGCTACAGTCCTCTCACCCTGTTCTTTACTCCTCATGCAGGAATACAACACATTACCTCACAGAACCGGGTTTTCTGTGGATGGAGCTTGATGGTGATACAGATTATAAAAAAATTATTTTCTGGACAAAAAAAAAAATAAGTGAAAGTTTCATTTATTTAACAAAGTCATCAAACATTTGGTCATCATTTCATAAATTATAGATGTAAAGGTCACTGAAAATGCCGGAAATGTTTTTAGTTTTGCTAAATTTATAAATTGGTGTATGTATTTTATATTGCAGTAGTTTTAGTTTTATAAAATATTTTAGATTTCATATTGTATTTTATATTGTGTTTGTTTTTTTTTTATCCTTGATAACTTGTTTTACATTGGATTTCTTTTAAAATGTCTTAAAATGGTTAATATGTTTATAATGTTTAGATATGATGTATTTTGTACTAGGACTACAGATGGAAATTAGCTAGTAAGCTATAATCTGGTGCAAGCATCTTTGCTTTCTAAGCTCAATGTATTTGTACATTGTCCTGATAAATTAATAAACTAAACTAAACTAAAAAAAAAAAAAAAAAAAAAAAAATTCAGTTCTGCCTTTGTACGGACAATCCAGGAGAACCCTAAGTTGACTGTGCGTGGAACACCCGTCTGGAGAGACTTGTCTCATCCGAGCAGGGATGTCCACCACACCAGCAGAGATGTGTAATGACACTGTCGAGTCCGTCAGGAAAAGGCAAGAAGAGCGGTTTGTCACCAGAGAACAGATCGAGTCTGTCATGTGTCAGCGGCGCATGTGAGAGCTGGAAAAGCAACAGAGAATCCCAGCTGCTAGAAATCAACTGCAGGTATTGATCATGTAATCGATCAGATTTTTAGGCTGTTTTTACAGAAAGAAATCGGACTGAGTCAAACCACAACCAGAAGGTTGTAGGTTCAACCCCCATCAGGAGTCTGCCTGCTTCAGTATAACTTCAGCATCTTCTACAGGTCAAAGGAGGTCGTATTTATGATGTGTGGTCCAGGGATGAACTGACAAGCTATAAGGCTGAGAGACCCCCGTAACCCCGGAAAGAACAGTATAGAAATGGACAGAGAATGAACTGCTGACCGGCTTCTTCTCCAGTTGTTCCCATCAGTTCTACCACACTTTCATTGGCAGTACGGTTTACTGGAAAGGCAAATCATGTAATTCTCTCTTTTTTTTTTAGTTTTTTTATGTCAATATTTTTGTTCTTTTTGGCTCCCACCCAGGGAGGACTGGAATAGTTTTCTAAAAATCAGCATGGAATTGTCAATATCTCTCTGCAGCACGTACACTGTAAATGTTGTTGATTTGCCGCCTTTTTTACTTCATAACTTAGTTTATTTCTCTTAATTTTCATGTTCAGTTCTGGTTACATTAATTACAGATTTAAATTGAGGTGAATGTCGAATTTATTCTGTACAAATAATCCTAAATATGACATTGTTTGCTACTGAAAACAATGTCATTATTTGACAAGAATATCTGTACATTTCTGCTCTGTTTTAGTAAATTAGAAGAATCCATCAGACAAAATTGTTTGAATTTAGGCCAAAAAAACAAACAGATTTTGCTCAAAACTTTCACTTTTTTAGTCACAGTGATTGTATTTAAAAAGGGAATAATGTTACCCAATCTCCTGTGAAAATTCTGCTTCTCGAAACTGTATGAGTCGACTGTTACGGCTCAGGCTGTATGTATTGTTTTATTTTTATTTTTTGAATGTTTTTCTGTTTCCCTTTTCTTTGTTTTTTTCTGTCTTTCCTTGTTTTTTTTTACACTTCCCGTTTGCAGACTGATGCTCAAATTGTTCGGTGCTCCTGATTGGACGAGGGCTTCCAGCAGCAGCAGCATTCAGATAGTAGGTGTGTTTGAGATCATGCAGGCGGACGCGGCGCTGCGCAGATCGCCTGGATTGCGGTGCATGCTGGGTAGTTTCTTGTACTGACGTCACGTGTGCGCCGTCACGAAGTACCGCGAGAAAGGGGCGGGTTCAAGGCGCCTACCTAAGCTAGCGCAGCCAGAAAATAGGTACTGCGCTGGCTGCAAGCCGCCTTGATGACTACAAAACAATGCATTGTGGGAAACGGTGTCCTGAATGTTCTTGTTCTTATTCTCTTCCTGGGTTTGTTTGTGAGAGTTTTTGAGTTGTTGGTAAATTTAATTTGTTCTCTTTTTCTACCTTTATCCTTTACAAGCCCCTCGGACCGGGGTGTAACATAAAGCGGGGGCTCGTCCGGGATCATTTACCCTTCTCTGAGATTCATTTTCTGGCGAAAAAACGATGTTGCTCAAAACTTTCACTTCTTTTTTGCCACTTTGCTGTGATATTATGTAACGACAGCAAAAGGGGAATAGTGTTCCTAAATTCACACTGCACGAGTGGAAAAATCACCAGATCAGGTCAGTGGCCAGAAGCATGTGAGAGTTGGTAGTCCCAGAAATCCAGCTCTCTCAGTTCTTTCCACCTTTCAACCTCGGTACATCGCTAGCAGCTGTCACTGACAGATATTCTCAGATGACTCAGCCGCTGTCAGCTGCTTCTGAAAGGAATAAGCTGGAGTTAAGGTCAGTCATTACGGACTCGGTGGATGGAACCACCTGCACTGACTGTTGGAGAAAGGCTGTAAACATCTGGGGCTCGGATACAAAGCGGTGAGTGTTCAACCCAAAGAACAGAACACTGACAGTAAAGTCTTCATTTTCTAAGAAGATGGAGCTCTTCTTAAGTGTTTCAGCCCACGTTGAAGACGTTACAGGATGTTGTTATCTGCTGGGGTCAGAAGAGCCAGCTCTGTCCTGAGCTGCCCACTGGAGGAGGAGGAGGAGGATGAGAAGAGGATATTATCCAAGCGGACATCCATTACGGATGACACGTTTCACCTGCTGCTTCAGAACGTGAAGGCTCGGTGGAAGTAGCAGACTCAGAACCACCCGCCGGAGGACGGAGAGGCAGCTCGGCTCATTGATCTGCACCGTTGTTGGACCGTTCAACCACACGCAGCGGATCATTAATGCCTGATGTCGGCCGGGCGGCGCCGGGAAAATTAGAGGAACGTTGAGTATTGACCGGAGGTTACTTAACGGTGTTCTGGAGATGAGTTCAGTCATTGAAAAAAAAAAGCATGATAAACTAAAAATATAAATCAAAGTAGGAAACATATTTTTTAATATAGGAGTTTGTACAATTTTGAAACAATGCTGGGGAATCCAATGATAATCTTAAAAAACTTTAAAAAATAGGAAATAATTTGAGCAACAAGAAAAACAGACTAGATGATCCAACAACCAGACACTCACTGAGGATGATTAAATAAACTACATCTGATTATCTGATGAAACCAGGTGAGACGGAGACGGGTTGGAATGATGCGACCTCCCCGCCGCCCTGGGAAGGTGCGTTCAGGTGCTCACTTCCAATGAGAAGTAAATGTGCGTCTGCATTCAAGTCAACACACAAGTTTCTACAACCGTTTTTGGACTAAAAGGTGCGGCCACTGAACGAGCGATAAAAGCAAAGCTGCTGAACTTTGACC
Source organism: Oryzias javanicus (assembly GCA_003999625.1). Taxonomy (NCBI): domain Eukaryota; kingdom Metazoa; phylum Chordata; class Actinopteri; order Beloniformes; family Adrianichthyidae; genus Oryzias; species Oryzias javanicus. The sequence goes on from CM012446.1 coordinate 4,104,296, forward strand.
AATCAGGGACCCAGATTTCTGCGGTGACGTATGGAGTATGTAGAAGTATGTAAGAATTATCTGACACCAAGTCTTTCACATCTTTGCTTTTCTCACCAAACCTCTTCTTTGTTTATTTTATTTATGTATTTTTTTCCTCTTCCAACTGTAAGTACATGTGCTAATTTCAGGCAGTAAAAGTCAAATACCTACACTGTATAGAATGAACCATTCCATATAATAAAAGGTGGGAGGTTTCTTTAGTGTTCAAACTACAATCGATGCATCCCAGTGGATTTTAAATTCTAAACACTGTCTCCTTGTTTTCCACATTAAAAGCATTCTGCACATTATTTATTCATTGATTGTTTTTGGAGTTTCTGCTTTCCCAGATCTTTTTGCTCATTGTTTATTTTATTTTTTTTCATTTAAACGTTCTCCTATCGTTAAAGATGCAGAACAATTCACAGTTACTGTTTCTCTTTTGTTCCGGATCTTTCCAAACTCCCTTTACTTGTCTGTGTTTTCAGGTCTGGAATAGATGTTGGTTCAACCATTAAAAAAATGACATTCAGAGCTGACAGGTTCAGTTGTAACCTGAAATCAAACCAAATGCCACAATCATTCATCACACTGCAGAACTGCGTGTGGTGATTTTTGGACAAAAGGTAAAACTTTTATTTTTTTTTGTTGAAACTGGAGCTCATGCGGAATTTAGTGCTTCACTGCGTCACATCTATGATGAAGACTATGACGTCAATATATCAAATATCAGGTTTTAAAGGAACATTTTTTCTTGACACCGAGCAGTGGCAGCACATTAAGATGTTGGAATTTTTAACCAATATAATATACCCCATAATAATTATTTGTCATAAAAAATTGATCAAAAATATGACAAAAAATGATAAATTAGAGTAGCTTTCTTGTTTTTTCAACTGTGGTTTATGTAAGAAAATGGAAAATATAAGCATGGGAAGATCCTAAAACATGCTTGAAAATGAAAAGGAATTTGATACTGGAGACTTTGGTCCACACATTCCTGGAACATGTATGACCTTACCCAGAGACCATGACACTCAAAAGTATTGAACATCATGTGAATACTTTAGCTGGTGATGGCGCTCTAAGGTGAAGGCCCCTCCACGTCACTTCTTGAGGTTTTTTTACATGCTGGTTTGGTTGGACTGAATCTCAGAACGTTGTCAGTACTCTGACCTGAGCCCGGTCCACGTCTGGTATCGTGTTTGGAACCGGTACAGTGTCCAGTAGGGCTGCGACGAGGATCCGGGCGCTCAGATGCTCGCGATCTGCTCACGATATTTAGAGTACAAATATTCGCGACGTCCAAGATCGCTGATTCGTGATCTATATAAATATAGTAGAGTATTTTTTCTCTGAAATGCAGATTAATGTTGGATTTTAAGTTAACGAACTAAAACAAAGCCAAGAGTGCAGCGGTACTGTCACTGGAAGTAAACACATCCTCCGGTTTTCAAAGTAAAATTACCAAGAGCTTGAAGAGACTGAAGTCCCGCTCACTGACATAACTTCTAAAAAAATGAATTAGCTTTCACCTCGGAGCTTCAGCTCCAATGTTTACATTCTTTTGGTTATAGTAACTCTTCAACAGTTGAAGCAATGAACAAAACTCCATCTTATTCTGAAGAAACTCAGCTGAAAGGAGGATGTAATCAATGTGAATCAGATGATTCTGCTGCGGGAAAAAAAAACAACTATTTTCACACGGACTCTGCACCAATATGTAATACTTAGAATGTAAAATGTTGAAGAACTTTGAGGACAAAAAACTATGGAGAGAACTTTCAGGTTTTGCTGTTAATGATCCAAAACAGCAGCAGTTTTTATCATTTTTAATGTAACTGCTGAACTTAACCAGAAGGTTGACAAAAAAAAGTTTCATATGATAAACATTTTTTTTTATCAGTTTTGTTGATTCTGATCTCATGTTCTAAATAAAAGCATAAATTATGATTAAATACAAATAATTTACATTTTCATCCATCCAGTAAATAGACACACAAAGAGCAATAAACATATTTAAAAGTAAAAATTGCACACAAGCTTCGATCCAGTCCAGTACCAATTAAGGGTTAAGGTTCGTGGTTAGATTTGAGGTCGGTGAGTCTCGATTGCAAGTCAAAAAACGAGTTGGGGACACCCAAAACCTCAATTTTTGATGTGGTGGCGTCATTAACAAAACTTTAAAATGTGACGACGTGAAAATGAGAAGGTATTGGTATGTGCGTATGTAACAGGTGTTTGTTTTGTTTATTTAATTCCACCAAATCCATTGTAAATACTTTTTATTAACATTTCTACCTGGGTGTTCGTCTGTCCGAGGGTACTTGAACTCACCACAGTGACGCAGCAGAGAGTGCTGCTCATGCGTACTTTGCTTAAACTGTTTTTTAGTTTGTTTTATCTGGATGTAGCAAAAGTGGAAATTGTTCTGCATTAATTTTCTTTGGTTTGTGATGTATCATTTCTGTTATTAGCTATTTTAGATGAGCCGATGTGCCACTTTCGCGCCATTTTTCGTATATTTTTACATTGACTTTTCTTTATTTTTCATGTAATTTTCAGCCGTTGGGGGAGGCACTGACGAGAATCCTCGGCAGCAAAATAATATGTGTTTTACTGTTAACCAGAATAAAAGAGAATTCATCTACGTTGGAGCCTGATCCTTATTCACCCACCCATGAACACAACGCAGACCAACTGAGGCAGACCAGATACACATACTCATCAGTTCCCTGAGCTCACTGAGAGCAAACTGGGTTATTTACACATCGTCCTATCAGAGCGGCTTCCCACAAATTTTGTAAAAACGTCATCCTCACCTGACTGACAGCTGCTGGACTTCAAAAACTTCGTTTTGATACACCTCATGAGCTCAGATGTTCCTGCAGAAATATTACCTCATAATATTCTTTCATTTGATTTAAACAGCACTCGTAGATTTCTCACTATTAAGCGGAAACCCTCTTAAATGAGTGTGCACGTGTGTCTCGGTGGATTAAAGACATCTGGGCCATCTCCACAGCTCGGGTGTGCAGATGTGCTCTTGGATGGCATCCTCGTGAGCTTTCTTCATGAACATCCACATCTGTGTATCTAATGAGATTCTCCAGGTTGTGAAACATCTGAGATCCTCCTGGAGGCTGTCGGGATCACGCAGAATAGAAAAAGGAAGAAGTCAAGCCAAACAACTGCATGAAAAGGCTTCATTTCATAGAAAGTGAGGCGGGGAGAGAGCTGGCAGGAAGATGGAGCCAAGGTCTTTTTTTCTTCCTGAGAGGAAGACGAAGAATTAACTTTGAATTCCTTCAACTTGTATGAAAAATGAAACAAATTCTTTGACAAAGGACCAAAAGTGCTTTTACCCAGAAAAAAAAAAAAAAGAGGCTGAAATCCAAATGATGTTCCGCAAGCTGATGTAATGTGCATGAGGTGTTGCGAAAAAGGAAAGAAGGCAAAGATCCAGTTAAGTCCAAAAGCACACAGTGAGGAGCTCAGAGAAAACTGGCACCATGGGAAATTGGAAAAGGAAACACAAGGAATTCCAAGAAGAAGATTGCAGGAAATCACCAGCAAAAGTCAGAGTGAAGAATTGAAAAAGATGATTTTTTTAAAGAAGAAATGGGAGAAAAAAGGAGGAAATGGTGGTTTGTGGTGAGGTTTATTTTTTCCCCTTAACTTTTGAGGTTATTCATCTTCTTCAAAACATCTCCAGCTGTGTTTGTAACTTAAGTTTCATGTAGGAACCATTAAAATAGAGTTTTTCTTAACTCATAACTGTCAAAGTGGAAGCTAAAAATCAGACCACCTCTCCTGATGGTGGACAGTAGTGATGATGCTTTAACACACCCGTGTCTAAGTCAAGGCCCGGGGGCCGCATCCGGCCCTCCGGGTAATTCTGTCCGTCCCTACGGATCATTTTATGTTATTATTATTAATGTCCCGCTGTTATCTTGCTCTAACTTGTATAATTTTGCCAAAAAAAAATTTTATGGAAGGTTAAATATTGAAAGTTATCAAGGTGGATTTATTCTGGAATAATATTCATGTATTTTTATTATTCATAATTATGTTACATTTTTACTGTTTTAAAGTTTTTAAAAAGGGAATTCTGCTAGCTTTTTGGACTATTTTGGCATTTACTTAGATTTTTTGTTGTTGTTTTGGAGTTTAGCTAATATTTCAGCTACATGCTAGCTGTGGTGGCTAATTTAGACTTCTTTATTTTTTAGGCTATTTTAAAGTTTAGCTATGTTTTTGTCTTCATGCTAGCTATTTTGGCTAACCTAATTTTTTTATTTTTTTTTTATTTTTCATGCTAAATTGGCATTTAGCTATTATGTTAGCTTCAGTATTTTTAGATATCAATTTCAGCATCTTCAGCAGCCAAATTCAGCTTACAGCATTCACACTATTATTATTGCAGGTAATGCTATATCTCTTGGTCATAATTATGTTAAAAAGTCACGGTTTAAAAAAATAAATAAATAAAAAATTAGAGTGTTCAATAAATTTTTATCCTGTTTGCTCCGCGACATAAAGTGTGTTTTGGATTTTTTGGCCCCTTATGGAATTGAGTTTGACACCCCTGGTCTAACAAATTTACAAGGTCTATTTTTTAAAATCTGTTCCTTCATTCACTTTATGCTGATCCTGATTTGATTTTTTTTTTTTTTTTTTGATGATCTCAGTCATTTTTGTAGGAGATTGTTTGGTGTTATTTATGATATGTATTCATTTATATCAGATAGGTGATACATTTTGAATTCAGGCTCTATGTTTAAGATATCTCGATTTTGATCTTATTTATTTAATGTCGTCTATATCCAAATAAAAATAAACATTTGAAAGTTTAATAAAAAATCTAAATTCACTTGAAATGTAAAAAAAACGTTAAGAAATGGTTCATTTTTCAAGTTTTTGTTTGCACTTTCTCTCAACTGGCTGCAGCCTTTCTCCTCTGAAACCAACACCATCACTATTCCAGAGAGCTTTTGAAGCATAAATGTGGGACTTACAGTTTAAGCTGCACATCGAGCAAAAAACAGCCCACTTACGCTGCACACTGAGCAATGCCTGGTGTTTCTGTGCTTTAAAAACAGGCGCCTGGTTCTCAAAAACATACAAAAATGTTATGAATATTTTTGCAGAATTCTGCACAGCAGCTGGACGTCTGAGCTGTTGCACTTACCTGTGATTGAGTTTACCTGCTGGCTTCTGCACATGAGCAGTGAAGGAGGGAGCAAAACCACAATCTGAGGAAAACAAACAACAAAAAAACAGCTTTGTTGTTGAAAAAAAGTAAGTATGGAGGATTTACAAGAGAAAGAAATACTAATGACAGTATAAAAACACTCAAAACGGTCTCTCTATTAGTAACTCCATCTACTTTTGTGGTTTTTTTTTTTTTGGTTGTAACTTTCTTTTTAGTTTCTTGGACTCGTCCAGAGGTCGACAACCTTCAAGAGTAAAAGAGCCATTTGGGCTCGTTTTCTACTGATCAAAACCTAGACTTACGTTAGCCTTTAAGAAATTTGGATTTGCATTCATAACTTTATTTATTTATTTATTTTTAATAAATAAATAAATATATATAATAAATAAATATAAATATATATATATATAAAGTAACTGGCATCTCTCAAAAAGATATTTTTTTACATTTTTAGCAAAAAAGCAAGTTTGTTGCTTAATTACTAGCTGAACTTAAAATTAGCATGACATTTCTCTGTAAATGAAATCAGCCAAAAATTTTAGCATGTCGCGGAAAAAAAATAAACTCAAAATTAGCCTGAAACCCCCAGTAGATAACAAATTAGCTAAAAATGTTAGCATATTGCTAAAATATTAGCTAAACTCCAAATTAGCATAAAAAACAAATTAGAGGCCAAATCTGCCAAAAAAGCTTGCTTTTTGTCTAATTACTAGCTGAACTCCAAAATCCTCAGAGAACTAATTTATTCAAAAAAGTTAGCATGTTGCTAACCTGTTATCCAAAAATCATTTCAGTAGATAATAAATTAGCTGTAAACATTAGCATTTTGCTCAAATATTTCCTAAACTCCAAACTAGCATTCAATTTCTCAGAAAACTTAGCCAAAAACGTTAGCATATAGCTAAAATAGAAGCTAAAATTCTAAATTAGCCTGAAAACTCCAGTAGGTAACACATTAGCTAAAAACGTTAGTATGTTACTGAAATAAAACCTGAACTCAAAAATTAATCGAAAATCCCCAGTAGATAACAAATTAACTAAAAATGTTAGCATAGTGCTAAAATATTAGCTACACTCCAAAATAGCATACAAAACTAATTAGAGGCCAAATCTGCCAAAAAAAAGCTAGATTTTTGCTTAATTACTAGCTGAACTCCAAAATAGCCTAAAATTCCTCAAAGAACTAATTAGTCAAAAATGTTAGCATGTTGCTAAAATAAAAGCTTAATTCTGAATTATCCCCAAAAAATTTCAGTAGATAAAAAATTAGCTGAAAACATTAGCATTGTACAAAAATTTTAACTAAACTCCAAATTAGAATACAATTTGTCAGAAAACTTAGCCAAAAACGTTAGCATGTTGCTAAGGTAATAGCTAAACTCTAATTTATTTTTGAAATTTACAATTATTTTATTTTTCTTCAGCCAGAGAGCCACCATGGAGAGACAAAAGAGCCACATGTGGCTCTGGGGCCGCAGGTTGCAAACCCTTGGACTAATGCCCTTGCAGCTTTAGATCACTGCTGTTGTTACTGATATAAATATATATATATATTTGCATTTCTTGAACTTCAACTCAACCGTTTTAATTCCTTGTTATGGTCGTCAGTAGCTTCATTTCCTTCTGCAGCAGCTGTCCACTGCAGTGAGGCACTAATAAAGCAGCTGCGCGACACACACTTAAGCATGGAAACAAAGATAAACAAGGCAGCGTCTGGCTGGTGCTGGACGACTGTTCAGCAGCTACAAGGACAGATTCATGAGGAGTTCATCGTTTGGCACATTATCAAGTGGAAATCAGTTCAGTCTGTATCTCAATGTCACATCCAGGAGTGAAAAGACAGAAGTTGAGCTAAAAAAAAATATTTTTTCCTTTAGGAAAATCATTTGTGATTCGCACATTTGACTTTGGTTTGGAGCCTTTTCTCCCACAATCCTCTGCTTTAGCCGCAATTATAAAATGATGAATGTTCTGAAATTTCTGATAATCTTTTTTTTTTTAATTTTAAGCTATAGAGTTTTAATAAAAAGCATAAAAACAAACCGATGTATCAGAAATAATAATTAGTTACTGACTAAGTCACTCAGCAAAGCATGTGACTGAGGTTATTTAAGGTTAATATTCTGGACTTTGAGTTTCCTGATGGACTAAACGGACCAGCTGGTGCCGAGCAAACGTCTCCGAGCTGCAGCACGTCTTCATCCCGTTTGTGAATTTGCTCAATACAGCTTGAGTTCAGACAACAGATGGAGGCCGCCACGGCGGGCTTACATGGTGAGTGCATTGAAATCGACTAAAAGAAAAGATCAGACCTCAGTAACTCCATGCTTCAAGAGGATTAAAAGATATATATGTGTTGCTAATTGATATTTACAAACGTATAAAACCTAAAAAAAAAAAAAAAAACTTGATTTGTTCAATAACTTAGCAAGCAAGAGCTAAAGTCTTCTGTGTTGGACAGAATTTACTGTTACATTGGGGTTTATGCAGCTCAGGACACGGGAGGAGTTTATTTGTAAAAACCTCTTTTGTATTTAAGGCTAAACTTTATTTATATTGTGAAGACAGCGGGAGAGTGGGAGGGACTGGATACCAGAAAGGAAAAAATGGTTAAAGACGGGGTGTGTATTGACAACGTGATACATATCGTGACACATTTTACATTATTAGATGTATCACAATATGTTGCAAGAGACAATACTTTACATTTTTTTGACCTAATGAAAACTTTTTGAATATTTATGCATCTTTCACACAAATACAATTGGAAATTAACAATTTGAATGACTTTTTAAATGATCAGAGCATTAACCCTTTAACTGCCGGCTCAATAGTGCCAAAATCTGAGTTTTTATATGGTACCGGTATCAACTTGGTACACTACTCACAGTACTCATCCTTATCTATCACCATCTATCAATCATCTATCACAAGATGGTTCTCGCGAGATTTTGTTTTGGGGCGATGCAGAGCTCCTCCTCAAAGAGTCTCAGTGTGCTGTGCTGCCAACTAGTGGTCGGGGGTTTAAATTGAAAGCACAAGTAAGAACTACATTTTTGCTCATACATCATTAAAAATCATCTTGGCAGAATTTTAAATTGATATAAGTACCGCCAAACAAAGTATCGCCTTATTTTATTGTATCAATACTTTCTTACACCCTTAGGTTTAAGAGTTAAAGATAATTCATGAATCTGATAACAGGTAGGATTACAAACAAATAGAAGAAACAAGTTACTCTCAGTTTATCATTTTTACTTCCAAACAATCCATTTTTTCTAACAGGTTACAGTGATTCATTTCTGCTTTGACCATGATAACCGTGAACGCTTCAGCACACACGTCGGGTTATTAAATAACAACCATTTAATGATCCAGTTTGCTGAATCGTATAGATTCAGATTTTCATAATAATCCGATTGTTGTCGTGTCTGCTTCAATGGGTGGAGCCTTTTTGCTCCCAGGTATCCTTATCTTTTATTCTGAAATACTAGTGGTAAACAGCCCTGAACTACCAAGCTTTACTCCACTAGAATCAGCTCTGATGTTGTCTTTTGTGGGTAGATGTTTTCTATACCTTAATCTATAGACCTGAAACGCCCTGAAGTGCTACACTAAAATGGTGGTCTTTAAGTTAACTGAATGTCACTTAAAGCCCTGCAGATAAGCCGATTTCACAAGAAGACTCGGTTCTTCACCGACAATGACTCCGATATCACATTTATTGAGAGAAATGTTGATATGAGGGAAAAAAAAGGTGAAAGATGTTTCCTTTCTGTTACCTTCAGTTTGATAAAAATTAAAATGAAGCTTTTAGATGAGCTTTTGAGAGCAGCTGAAAAGAAGTTACTGTATTTAAGAGTATATAGTATATGAAAATAGAATAATTAATGAAAAAAGGTCAGAAGTTAAATTTCATATAGTAATAATTGATGAAAAATTGAGTTGGAAGAACCTTAAAAATTACATACATTCTAAAATATCTATATTAATAGATGTTCTTCCTAAAGTTAAACATGTTTTAACTAATTCACTAATCCTATTACATAAAATACATAACATACAAAAAAATTTGAAAACACAGAATTTTCAAAACCAACAAATTCAGAACAAAAATGGAAGAAAAAAGATGTCCGATTATGGAATTATCTTTAAAAAAAAAATCAATATTGCATTTAAAAAAAATATGAAAAAAACAAATGCTCACACAATATGAATTAGAATGAATGAGGACAGGAATCACATTTGGTCAAAAATAACTAAAGATATTAAAGCTAAAGTCACTAAACTTTCTCACATGACTAATTATCACTTATATAACAAGAAAATATGATTTTAGGTTGTAGTTTTGTGGCATAAAAATGAAATAACTCAACTTAACTTAACTTGAGGTGTGAGTAAACACAAACAAGACAACAGTGAACGATGTAGTTCTAAAAAAAAAGCAGAATAATAATCAGCAGATCATCTTGCATAGAGTCTAACTAAATCAAAACAGTTAGAAATGTCGATACCTAATTAATTTTTAAAATAATTCAAATCATGTTTAAAACAAACAATTAAAGAACATCCAAAGTAAGTTACACACCGTGTAATATTTGTTCTCCGTATTTGACCCATCCCCTGGGGGAGCGGTGAGCTGCAGACACAGCCGCACTCAGGATCCATTAGTGGTTTAACCCTCCAATCGGGTCCACTAGACTCTCAACTAGCTGTGATACCAAATACTAAATATCAATTCATCTCCAGAATCGGAGTTCAGATAAAACATTTTCTTTAAAGTCTCACCCTTTGGTCTATTAAGCGTTTTTTTAATTATATGATTTAACCTTAATTTATTGATATTGATAATTCATGTAGAGAAAATGGTATGGTCGAGTCGGGGTGGGATTATATAAGTTCGCTTCCTTTCACCCCCTTTCAAGCGATCTATTTGTGATTTATTATGTGAAGTTATTCCATGTATTATAACCTGATTGCTTGAAATAAACCATTTCATTCATTCATTCATTCATTTGTTTCATTAATTCATTCACCTTCAATTATAAATATGCTGTTTTTAGACAAAAAAAAAAACTGTTGTTCTATAACATATAATATAATACAGTACAAAAATTTTGTCTGTTCAAAAAAGCAGAAATTTAGTTTTCAACATGGCGGAAGACAGTAAAATGAATAAAATAACTAAAGTAAAACTTTTCATTCTTATATATTCATTCAAAACATCCGTGTTTCATTAGAAATTTGCTTTTGAGTTATGGAAAGGATGGTTGGAACGGAGTTGGTCCACCCCTACTTCCCATCATCCATCTCTCCAAATGTACAGATTTGAGCCAGAAAGCTGCTCAGATGAGGAAAACAAAGGCGAAATATACTCAGAAATGCAATCTGGAGATTAATTTTCTTTATATATGTCCTCCATTATCAGAAGAACATGTTAAAAACACCATTTTGATCCGAGTGGGTCTTCACGGATTGAACCAATCACCAGGAGCCTCTCGACATCCTGAGAGGAACCGACACCTGCTTCCTCACTGAAGCAACTGCTGGAGTGGGAGCACAAATCAATAAACGCAGGTCAACGTCTGCGGGGAAAAGACGAGTTCAGGAACCCTGAAAGGTTTTCGTTCGTTTTCCTCTTCTCCACAAACTCCAGGAAGACGAGAGGAGCCGGAGAGGCGGCGCGTGCGACGGGATTTATAGGTCAGGGAGAGCGCCCGGGAACAGAGAGACGAATGTCTTGAGAGGGGAACGTTTGTGTATCCTGGGGGAGAACTTGGAACAGTGCGGGACAGATGGAGGGCCTGGCAGTGTAATCAGAGGAGTAGCAGCAGTGGTTAACAGTTGATCATTCACCCCGCTGCACTCTCCCCACAAACTGATGGGCCAGGCTGTTATTAGGCTGGAATGGAGACATGCAACCCTTTCAAATTCTGTCCGTTTTTATATATATATATTTACGATCTCCATATATTTAGCCTGTTGATGAAATGCATCACTTGTGAGCAAAGGAGAACATCCAGCCTGCAGCAACCACTACCTCCCCTATATCAAAGTTTCTGACATCAATAATGCACAGCAGAAACGGAGGGCTTTTACATAATGCCTTCCGTGTGCATAAACTCGGAACCACTCAAAGCGTGATGCTAAATTAAGCTGTTACTCACTGCTGCAGGGTGGACAATACTGCTATAGCTGTGTAGGTTTAAAGCAATCTAAAACAAGCCGTATATCGTTACTTTATCCTTCAATAGGACGTCATTTTGACTCTCGTTCGTCTAAAATCTGCCAAAAAAATGGACAATATTCCAATTGTGTGCAGTGGGGAGAATAAGGGTTTGATTGTAATGAGGTGAGATCAGGGTTTCACTCATTTCCCTTTTTAATCAATACAAACGAGACAAACATATGAACACATTTTCTTGAAATGCACCCAAATAAAACGGAAAAAAAAGTAATCTTGTTCTTTTCAGACTCTTTAGGCTTTTTAGTCTTTGGTGTCCAAAAAAATATAGATCCACCGGGAAACAGGAAACCAAAAAAGAAAAAAAAAAAAATGGACTTCCTTTCCTTAATCCAGCTTTTGTTCTTCCAGAACTCACATAATACAACACAAAATTCTACACAATGTTTAAATAAAAAAACATGTTTACTTTTTAGTTGTTTTTATTCTATATATTATTTATATTTAGTATTATTCTTATATTAATTATTATTTTTCCACTGGATATTTGTGGCATTATGCTATTCTTGATTTGTGCTGACCAAAATATTATGGATTAAAATTAATTAGACTCGCACTTTTTGATTGTGCGTTAATTCTTGATTTGTGCGTAGATTAGAATCTGTGTGTGCATATTTCTTGATTTGTAACTCACATAATACATTTTTTGCAAAAGTTAAAAAATTAAAAAAATTAAAAAAATACAAAATGCAATTTACACATGCACACTTTAAAATTACAACAGCCTAAAACTATATTTTATACAAAAAATCTTTTTAAAATACGCAATCTGGATACTACTCTTTTTTCATGTCTCACAATTTCATTCCCGGCAGTGAGTGATGCGTTCCAGTACTACCAGAATGCTCGTTCACCATAGTTTTCATGTCAGCCGTTTTTAACTTTGATTGTGAATAAAATTCGGTAAAACTAGACATTTTCCCACTTTCTTAAAAATATATTCCCGATAATTAATATAAAAAGTCTAAATAAGCGCTTTTAAAACATTTATACTTTTAAAAAGGGCGTTTCGAGCTGCAGCTGCAAATTTACGCACCAATCAAAAATACGCACGTACAAATCAGAGTGAGACTATTTTCTCTCCATAAAAATTCCTCCTGATATTTCTGTTCATCAACCACAAGAAACTGTGTTCAGACCATAGACTGTATAAGGAAGAACTGGACTGAGTAATCCTCCTTCTGTGTTTCAAACAGGAAGTACCAGGCCAAAGTCTCATAGACATCTATTGAGAAATTGAGAATTTTTCCTTATCGCAAGTTATTCGAGTTATAAATTGACCAATCAGAAGGCTCAATAAACGTATGTGGGTCTGACGTCAAACGTCTGGCGTTTGATTGACAGATTTGGGGTAGCCAATGGCTGCAGACTTCATCAATACGGTCCTTGAAGGCCTTTTAACATCTACTTTACAATTCAACAATCACTGTCTGTACTGTTGTTTTCTTCCTGATGCAGCAGTTTGAAAAACAACGAGAGGCGCATGCCGTCGACATTAATGCATTTCCAATGGGGGACCTCATGGCTCCAGTTTTAATTACTGTCTATGGTTGATCCGCTTAACCCTTTAACTACCCCCCCTAAAAAAAAAAAAAAAAAATTGATTTTTTTTTTCTTAGTGCCTTGGTACGGATCCCCTAAAGGGACATCAAAGTAAAAAAAAAAATAAATAAATAAATAAAACTAAAAGTAAAAAGATTTTTTTCTACAAAAATTAAAGGGAAAAAAAATTGTTTTGGGTTACAAACTGGAACTTGGTTTCCTGAAATTATTGTAGTTAAAAAGAAAAAAAGTACTATCTTGTGCGAATCCAATCCATTTTTAATTTTTTTTTATTATTTTATTTTTTTAAAATACAGCAATTGTTTTTCTTCAATTTCCCTTTAGAAGCTCTTTACCTCAGGGAGCAATACTAACAATCAATATTTTTAAAAACATGTTTTCTAAATGTGTCCCGACACTCGCGGACCCATCTTTCGAGGCGGTTTTCGATTCATTTCCAATTGGACTGAAATTCGGTTCACTCTGAGGTTCCTCAGTGTGAACACGATCTGGTCCAGGAGCGAAATAACTGGACCAAGACAGCCACCGTAGCCGGTCAGCAGACAAACGTGGAGCAGCGACGCAACAACAACTCACTGAGATGTGGTGGGATGAATGCAGGCTCATTAAAACAGCTTTTCTTGTGATGCAGATTGTTTCTTACACTGTTTTCCAACCATCTATATGTCATAAACACTGTAGCTCGTAGCCATAGCAACCTCAGTAACCGCATTGCATGCCTCCGCCATTCCAAAGTAGCAGTAAAAGTGTTGATGCAAGGATTCAAAATTGGTCTGTGTAATAGAACAAAACCCTCCATCTACCTCCTTATATTGACTTGTAACTGTTGGCCAATGACTGAAGAGATCTGTAGTCATGTGGTTTAGTTTACAAGCATTAGTCTGGAACAGAAATCTCCAGACCAAACACAAGGTTTAGAACTCACAATCTGAAAAACGCTCTAAGGATTCAAATATTTTATGTCTGAATGAAATCCAAATGTATTTTTAAGAATTGAATATAGTGGATTTTAAAATGTTTTTTTCTCTTTCAAACAGTTCAAATGAATCTGCTTTTAAGATGACAGAATGTGGTCTTCTTTCTAAACGGGCGAACCTACAACATGATCAATGGATTTAATATTTCTTTCATCCACTGAACATAATAAGGTGTTTATGTACAAGATTACCTAAAAAAATATGTTTCATTTTGTTGTTATTTTTTAGGAACAAAGTTAAGAAGTTTTGCAGTTTTGAGTTTGCAGTCTCAAAATATGTTGACTGTGGCTGTTTTGATGTGTTTATGGTAATCAGGTTTGATTGATTAGTTGTTTTTTTAAGTAATTTCACCAATAAAAACTAAGAAAAATCAATAAAAATAAAGAGCTTTAAAAAGAGCGGAAGAAAGCGAACCTGTTTATAATTATATATCATTATAGAGTGGTCATATCTTTAATCTTATCCAACATTTCCGTCTTCTTAATGTTAACTAATCAACCACCCAAATGTTTAATTGAGGACGTAAAGCTTTGTTTAAACAAAAAAAATACATTTATATTAGTAAATTAAACCCCAAAAGTTCCCCTTGTGACAGAAAACCCTTAAAAACATAATTCAAAACCTTAAGAAAAATATGTAAACGATCTCCGTTTTTATGACTTTATAAAAGATTAGTTTTAAAACCGTGAAATGAATTAATTTGAGCTTCCTGAATAACAACTTGAAACTTTCTTTTCAGATTTTGATTCCTTTCCAGGGTGTCTTTTCTAAGTGCTTAATTTCAAATGACCTTGCCATGAAAACACATTATCCAAACTTACCCTGAGGATAAACACCCAGAAAACATGAAATTATGCAGAGAAATAGAAATAAAAACAAGTGAGTGTGATTCTTCTGACAGCTTCAATCCCCGGATTAAAAAACCCAGATATCCTCCAAAGGTTCGTCTTACAAAACCTTTGATTAGACTTAAATATCTACAAAAAGTCCTGTGTGTGACATCATTCAAATATTTAAGTTCATTTCTACTAAAATGTAAATCTTGTTGAAGAAAACAGAAAACTTCTCGTTCACAGAGATCCTGATGTTTTATGATTGTTCGCATTGCAAAAAATAAAAAAAAGCATAACAAAATACCTGAAGAGAGTCCATAAACTTAAATGTGAGTAAAGGTGGTTAAACAAGCAAAAGCAGGAATTATATTATTTTGCCATTTGCCATAGTTTCCATTAGAGAGTAGAAAAATCTTTATTTTTTATCTAATTTACTATTACTTTTATCTTGTGTAAAAGTGATGCAAATCAGTTAGTTGTATAGATTCTTTTTTTTCTTCTGTTAACACTGGAAAGTTCAGTTAAAAATCATGGATGTACTTAGAAAGGCTAACTTTAGTTTTGTAGATAATACCAAAACCTGATTGAATCAAGGTTTCATCAGAAGCTTCTAAAAAGACAAAAGGCCTGAGAAGTTGTGTAACTTGCTGCTGCTGTCCCAAAAATGTCAAAAGCTCAGATGTGTATCAGTCTATCATCACATCGACATGTGTCCTCCACACATGGAGTCATGTTTGAAGAGTGGGAAACCATCCCAGGAGTGACTGATCGACCAAAAAGAGTCCAAGGACACAACGAGGACGCGTCCGGGAGGTCATCGGAACAGCAGGAGAACGAATTCGGGCCTCACTCGACTCCGCAGAGGTCAGAGTTCAACGGTCAGAAAGAGATTGAAAAGCTGGTTCCAGGGGAGAGTTCAAGGAGAAATATCCAGGTTATTCCCTGCATTTAATCAGAGTAAATCAATTGTTCAGATGTGGTTAAAACATGAACTAATGAACAAAAAATAATCAAAAATATTGAATCTAACCAATTGATTTGAACTTTATTGATCTCTCAGGAGAGATAACTTGCTGGCAACACAGCGTTTCATAAAAGAAGAGAAATACAACAGCCAAACATGGAGGTGGGAGCTTCATGGTCTGGGACTGCTTTACGGTTTAAACGCATGGGGTTTTCTTTTAACTTTTACATTTTTTTAGGGAAAATTATTTCTCAGTTAATATAAACTTAGATAAAACAGAATTTTATTTAAAATGATTCTCAGTGAATGAATGTGTTTATTTGTAGAAACTGAACCAGATGGATGCCTGTGTAATAAGGACTAATCAATCTAAAAATGATCTATCTTCAACATCCAGAAACGTCAGACATTGGATAACTAGACGTCAAAAAGTAGATCGCTTGAAAGTGAATTTCTATAATCCCATTGAGGATTTTCTTTACATGAAATATCAACATCCAGTTCAGGACTTATGATCTATATTTATATCCTACAATCATAAATTCAGGTTATTAAGAATCTTTAAGAGATAATTGATCACCTTATGCCAGCTCAGTAGCACATATTGGTGTATTTTAAAGATGATCCCTTAGAAGTTTTACACCTTTTGTTCAAGTAATTGGAAAACCAGCATCAGGAAAGAGGTTCAGTTTTGGAAAAATCATGTCACACAAATCCTTTTTAGCTAATTTATTACAAACACAAATGAGTTGCCAACCAAAAGAGAATAATAAAATGTTTAAAACAATAGAAAAAAACGAATAAAAACAAGAGAAAATGTTGATGAGAACCTTTGTCCTTGGGTTTCTCCTCAACAAAGAGCCCCATTCTTAAAACAAGATTTGCCGTTTAACACTCATCTAATTAAAGCTTTAAAATCCTGTGGAGTTAAACAGGAATGGTGATTGAAAGAAACGCGGTGACGCTGCCTTTTTTCAAATTTTCAGTTGTTAGGGCCAAAAAAAAATGACTTTGATTCTGAGCAATTCTGTTCAGGTCTGCAGCAATTCTCCGCATGCTTTCCTGCACCCTCTAATTGGTTGTATGTATTTGGCGAGCCAGAGCTTAACCTTTGCTGCATTCTCCTCTTAATTGGAGAAAATGTGTGTCATGACCACAGTTTGCAGTGAATCGCAGGCCATTTAAATACGGGCAAAGCTGCCTTCCTGTAGAGTATTCTCACTGGTTTCATAACCCAAGTAGAATCAATTTACATTCTTGTAAAGACACTTAACAGGAAGACTCACATTAACGAGGCGTTATGGTCCCGCCAATAGTGTCCCATTATTTCAAGGTGCCATTGAAAGGTGCACAAGAAAGATGTTATTTCGGTGTCCTGTTTGTACCCGGAAGAGTTCTACAGAAGCGCTGTTTTTGTTGAGAAATGCTTCAATGACTGTGTCTGAAGGATCAGGGATGTTAGGGAGACTGAAAAATGAATGGAAGTCATAAACAAGAAGGAATAGAAGAACTGGCTTGGACAGTATAACAGTATCTCTAATCTTTGCAAAGTAATATGAAAAAAAACAAACCTTATATTGCTCCACCCACTTTGCCACACTGATCAATGAAAAAGAACCAGAAACAAGCCGAAACACTCATAAAGGAGGATTTTAAAAATTCAGATTCCAGGGCATATAACCACATTAGTCTCTGCTTCCTGTTGCCAAGAGAATCCAGTCTCTCTATGACCCAGCGCCCAAGTTCATCTCTGATAAGATAATTCCTATTAATCCAGGAATCAAAACTTTTCATCAAAGATTTAAAAGAGTCTCCCTGAAAGTGTCAGACAGACCACAAGTCTGAATAAATGTGGTGCTGCATGTTTTCCAACGTACTCTGCCCTGGTATGTTCTAATTGGCTGGACACACCTGCACCAGGTAATCAGTCATGAGTTGGGCTTGGACGTCTGGAGATCCTGCAGACACTGCGGCCCTCGAGGCCTGGACTTCCTGATCCTTCCTGATAACTGCTAATTTAGCAATGTGTTATAAAATTTAACTTGAATTTTAACCTTTTTTTATGATTTCTATGTTTTTGACATTTAATTTGATTGATTTTTTTAATAATTTAGCTTATGTTCAATTCATTTTTGTAATTTTGTGTATTTAAAAGGAACTTTGAATTGTCCTGAGTATGACTTATGATTTGTTTGCTTAACATATCGATTGTTTATTGATTCTCTTCTTGATTGTAATTTTGAAAAAAAGAGAAGAAGCAATTTAAATGTGTGACCCAATAATCAAAAAAATAACACAAGATTCTGGAGGGTGTAACGCTGCATTCACATCGCAGATTTACTGCTCGACGCCTTTATTCCTTTACGCTCAACTGCTGAAGTTTTTCTGGACCACATCATAGAAAACATGGATGATGTTGAGCGAGCAGCGTGGGTTTCATGTTTTGGAAAGATCGTTCAGAGTCTCTCCCGGTGCGGTCGACTTCTCCTCTGATGACCGTTTTCAACGTTACTTATGTCTGTCTGTGGCCCAGTTTGAGCATTAACCTGATGAGTGAAAAATACAAATCAAGCTGGAGAATCTTTTTGTTGTTGTCTTAATGAAAATAGGAAAAAAAACATCATAAACAGGGACAGGAAAACCTTTTGACTGGACCAGGAGCAGATAATTCACCTCATAAAAGATCAAAATAACACGATCTAGACAAAAACTTGCCTAAATCTTGATTGAAAATGACTTTAATACACAACATTTTTATAATTTTTATCTCAAAACTGTGGTTTTTGTTCACATTTTAAAGTCCCAAAGTTAAAGTTCCTTATTTGTCACAGGACCAGGTCCGTTACATTTATTCTTTGCATTTGACCCATCCTTTGGGGGAGTGGTTAGCTGCAGACACAGCTGCACTCAGGATCTATTTGGTGGTTTAACCCCCCCAATGCTGAGTGTCAAGCAGGGAGACACTGGGTCCTATTTTTGGAGTCTTTCGTAAGACTGGACCGGGATTTGCACCCACGACCTTTTAGTTTCAGGGAGGACACTCTACCACATGGCCAATGAGCTGGTACACCAATGGATTGATGTCGCTCAGCGAAATGCTGCATTCATGTGGTGTTGGAATAATTGGAAAAAGATTGGACACGGACGACTGGCTAGCATAATGGGCGCGCTCGCTCGCTCAATCAGAGACCGAAACAGTCTCCGCCCCCAGCAGGTTAAGAGCTGTGAGCGGCCATATTGGATGTATTTTTCCCACCTTTGATTGAGCCACTAAAGAGGTCATTTGGCAAAAGCTAGGGGTGTAACGGATCACAGATAATCCGTGATCCGTACCAATCAGTAGCCACGGTTCGGCACACGCTTGGACCGCGGATCACCTCGCGCAGATGCACGCGCACCACCACCTCGCGCACGCATCATTAAAAGCAATCGTCCGTACACACCGAATTCAATTTGCGTTAAATTCATGTACACTGCCCTTGTTTAAGCTCAAAGTTGCTGCTTGGCTGTTCCTCAAAGCTCCCTGAACTGTGTTGGGACCCGAAGCTCCCGATGCGTGTGGGAGGAGCTTCCATCAACATGGGCCTCATCATGGAGAACGCAGGTGATCAGAGATTGGGTTTGTTTATTCTGAAGAGCTGAATAAAAGTATTCTTCTCTCCCAGTTTTTGTAGATTTGGTCTCAAGACGTGTAAATGACATGAGAAACGACATGTTTTAATTTTCTTATTTCTCCAAAGTTTAAAGATATTTTGTTTTTATAAATTGTTTTTTTATAAATTCAACATATAAGATACTTTATCAAATATATGTTTTGAACCTTTTCAAGAGTATTTTTATGTTCTTTTTAGTCATTTTTTCCAGCTTTTGTTTTTTTTTTTTTTAATATTTCCTGATCTGAAAAATGATGGTTTTGTGAAGCGTTACACCCCTAGCAAAAGCTGAGTCCCTGATTGGTTGGCACGCCACGTCAACATCAACGGGACCTCAGATTGTGTCTGTATTGATTTAACATTGAAACTTGACGCCACTGCCACTCGAACTGCATCCAGTGTGAACGCAGCGTAAGACAGGAATGATGAACCAGTTTAAATTAGCCTGGTTTGGGTTATAACTCAGGTTATATGTCAGTTTTAGTTGAGTAGCTGGTTTAAAAACTGCACTATTTCCAAAACAAAAATGACAGCATGAAGATTTATGAAGAAGAGGTAATTCAGCCGACCGCTTGTGATCATTCAGCCTTTGCATAAATAAGCACAAAGAAAGCAGATATTTTTATTTACCAGCAATAATTAATCTGAACTGAAATATATTGATGCTGCGAGTCTTTCCACAAACAAGCAGATAACGCAGACAAAAACAACAAATGCAGAGTTTGAAGACTTGCTTTGATGAGATAATACCCATTGACCGGTCTGCGCGGCCGATGTACGTCTGGCATGGGTTGCTCTCAATTTCATTATGCGATACGAACGTGGTGAATGCAGAAAAGAAAAAAAAAACTATCAACAACATCCAATTCTTACTGAAGCTCTGCACAACAGGATAAATAATTCACTTTCATTTGGGGATGAGAGTGGAGAGAAGCCTCCATCTCTCGTACAGATGAGAACTTCTGAAACTCTACAAAAGGTCAAATCATTAAGACCTTCTTAGTTATCTTCTTAAATATTATTATTTTCAGTCAAAAACCTACAGGACATCAAAAAAAGATTTAATAATGATTAAAAAGAGCGCAGCTAATTTACACTAATAATAGAAAGGGGAACTGATAGCAGTGGTGGGATAATTAATGCAAGAGGATGAAGGGCTCTGTTTGTTTGGCTCCGATGAAGAACTTTCTAATTAAAATGGAGCTTACAGTTTATCGGGATATCTCAATGATGGCCGAGCTTTCCCCCCCTCCGTGCACGCCACCGGTTTTTGATGTTACAGCGGCGCCACTTCAACTTATAACAATGTGAAACTCTTCGGTTCTTCATGTTAGCATATATTTATTTTCATGACCACTAACATAATTTCATTTAATAATATATGTATTGAACTTAATTTAACATTACAAGACCTGGTTAGATGTCATAAATCAGATAAAGTCTTGGATTACAAACAGACTGAATAAATGCAGAATAAAGATAAATCTGGACAAACTGAGGCTAAAAAAAATACTTTGTTGGACTCAGCTTCAATTCTTTTGAAAAGATTATACATTTAGGGGGTCTTGGTATATTTACGTTTCATTTATTAATATTTTCTGTTTTGATTTCTGTAAAGAAAGATAGGGATTTGCACTAAACATAATTTTGTCAACTACTTTGATAGTAAAACATTGTGGAAAACAACAAAATGGGTCCAAACATGAGACCTGAAAAAAACTTAAGAGATATCGCAACAAAACAACACACACGTGTCACATTACACCTAACTAATATGGCGAGAGGTCCAGTAACTCTGTCAGCTTGGTAGACCGGGGTCCAAACATGCAAAAACATTCAGACAATACTTGACTTTTCTGTTCTTTTGATTACAATGTCTAGTTAAATTAACTATTTTGGCTTATTGTCTCTAAGTATTTCTCTCATTCATTTTTGTACAAAAATACTTAATGATAAGAATGATGAAAAAAAAGGTCTATATAAGTGTATTGCAAAATCCAAGAACCAGTCAGAAGTTTAAAGTTGAAATCATTCTTTGCAAAGAGAGAGAGTCGGCTGGAATACTCGTCCAGAGTGTATCCGTCCGGGTCTCTCCGTCCGAGTCTCTGGCCTCCTCACCCCACACAATCACTTTTATTAATTAAACAGAGACAAAATTCAAGGCTCACAGACAACTTCATTTTGGCATATTCATAACACTTACATACATTGTAGAGTAAAAAAAAAGATGCACATAAACTTGCTTCCTTGTAGTGCAATGTGTGTGCTCTTTCACAAACTTTAATATTCTGCTGGATTTCACTTAAAGTGCAATATGTACCTCAAAAAGCATACATAATTAATCCTTTTCTTGTGCAAATGTTAACTTTATGTTTTAAAACCTTTAAAAGTAGGTTGCAAATAATGCTACACATTGAACATTATAGTAATAACTTTCATAAGTGCAAAAAACGTTATTAAACATAAAGGTAAACTACAAAACAGACTTAAAGAGATGCAGATGGCACTTTGATGGAACTCTGGTAAAATAAAAAGCTTCAGTCCATCATCTCGAAAGACACGATTTTCCGTCTACTTTTCTATTTGTAGATAGAGCCATCGTTCACACACCTTCTAGATAACTTTACGTCCCAACTATGTCAACGTTAGAACGCCGCTTTGAACTTTTGCCGGTTGAAGGACCCCGGTCTAAACGTAGCTGTCCTCACCCGCGCCTGTTCAAAAATCACAGTGTAAATATGAATGAAAACTCGTACTTTTTACTAAAAATGTTTGGCGGTCCGGATAAAAGGGTCTTGGGGTCCGGACCGCGGTCCGCCAGTTGGAGACTCCTGCATTACACTGAGTTGTAACAAAACACAAACTTAATTTCTCCACATTAAATTCTTTTGTGTGTTTATTTTTTTAGTAACTTGCTAGTAATCCTAGTGAATTGTTACACACTCTCTCACTCACCTTTTACACAATCACTATGAATTCAGAAACAAAGAAAAGCGACTTTTCGCATCGTCTTTGAACTGATTTGCAACATTTTACTCACAAAAAGTATTACACAATGGTGCAAAGCAACAAAATTATCTTTTTGCACTGAGGAATTGACATATTTTATTCTAAAATACATTTATGAGATGACATTGCATTTTGTTATAATTGCTTGTTTTCATTTTGTTTTATTATTCTGAAGGTAGAAGAATTGAAACATCTGCCATCTTAGCTTTTTTCCGCTTCAGAATTTGTTGAAATTACGTCACACAGCGGAAGAATCATGGCCATTAAAAAGAAAGTAAACAGTGGATTAAATGACAAAAAACAAGGATTCCTTCTAGCAATTCAACCATGAACCTGAATCTATTTTTTGACATCCTCACTTGCAGCTCTTTGAGGAATCCTCTGGGAAAGCCTCAGGGCTGCAGCTGATGCGTTTACGGATATTTTCCTCAAATATTTTATGACTTTTAAGGTTAAAACGACTTATTCCCCTGCACATATTTCAAAATCTAAGCTGCCAACGGAATGCGGTTTTATTGTTCATAGATGCCGGTGGATTACTTTCCAGCGGAAGAAGGAGGGTCGGCGCTAACAATGCTGAGCGGTAAACGCTGCGTAGATCCTTTCAGGTCGACCTGTGACATGTTTTCTGTTTAGACTGAATAAAGAGCAGCACGGGTATAAATCTTCTGTCTGCACGTTGTTATCTGCGTGTGACAGCACAGTTTTAACCGCGTTGGAATCTGCGAGAGCGTGATTTGATTTTGGGGAAAAAAGTGCACCAGAATTTGCATATTAAGTGATTTGTCAGGGAAGTGCGGCTGGGTGATAGAGTAAGCCGTGGATTCATGTTGGCTTTCCTATTCATCGGGATTTGTCAGCGTCATCGGTTCTCCACCTGGGTGTCATTCCTCACTTTCTGTCTGTGGGAACACGGTCATTTTTCAGATCGTACCCTCATATTTTTACTTTTTTTGTGTGTGCGTCAAATATAGTTTGAACTTTATTCCAAATGTCAGATTTTTTTAAAAAATATAGACCGACTGCATTTATAAACATCCAAGCTCACACAAGAGTAATTTACAACTTTTTCTTGTCAATGAATATTTTTGCAAAAGTCTAATTGGAGAAGTTTATATTTTTATTGTTTTAAAGGAAGTCTGTAACAACAAATCTCAGTGTTTGGCTCTAGTGAAATATCCTCTTATAGAATTCTACTTTATTTAGCAAAATTAAGAGTTGCAATTGCTAAAAAATAAATCTTTAAATGTTTCTGTAATAATAATAAAACGCTTAAATTACATGAGACTCATTCAGGTGCTGCTGGTGTCTGGTTTGTCCAGACCCATGGACATTAGCATAAGTGCGAGGTCTGGCTCATACATGTGCAGAATGTCTTTAATCATGCCAAAGATCTGATTAGAATTAAACTGTGTACATGGGCCCTGAAAAACTTTATCTGATTGTAACAAATGTTTACATGAGCCACACGTTTGATCAGAATAAATCACTTTGACAAGCACAAAACTATCTAAAATACTCCAAGTGGCCTTAAATAGTTAGTTCAGTTGTACTCAAACAAAGCAAGATGATCTTCTAAGTCTGCATTATTATTATTATTATTAAGTGACTGAACATAATTGCACTAATTAGGGTTAGATTCATATGCACCAACAACAACATTTAGTCACCATTCTGAATTCTTCCCCTTTTCTCCATTTGAAGAGGCATTTTTAGTGCAAGTGTGTTAAATAATAACCCTCCAAGCAGAGGGATACAAATTCTCAGCGTCGCGCTGAGAAGTGCTTTTCTTCCCTTGGGTGTGCTCTGAACCACAGAAGACTTTTTGTTGTAGCGTGACCTTTATAAAGTTATAAAACCGCCGTTGTTATGTATACTTGAGCGCTGGAAGCGCCACGCTGTAACTAGAAGACTGGAAATGATTGACGTCATTGAACAAAAGTGACGTCCAAAATACGAGACACCATTTTTCACAAGTCTCCATATGGAGGGCTAAATGACGGAGAAGGGAAGAATACGGACCTTAGCCTTGGGAGCACTTAAAATCCGTGTGGGATCAGCCTTTATTTTCTCCAGATGCAATTTGTAACACAAATACGTATGATTGTTGATTGGACAGCTTGGAGCGGCTTGTCTGGATTTAAATCTGCCACCAACAGCTCATACGACGCTTCAAATCCAGTTGGAGACTGTTCTCCCTGGAGTCTCCTCCGGAGGGCGCTCTTCAGTACCTTCTCCTGCTCACAGACACGAAGCCACAAAGCCTGGCTGCTCCGCTCAGACAGTCTGCTTGTGCAGCTGCATTTTCGGTTACACCGCTCTCCCGCATGCGCGAACCACACGTCACTTCCGCTAAAGCTTTTTACGGTCTTCGGACGGTAACAACAATAATAACCTCGTAGGATGTTAATATAGCACTTAAAATGTTTATCATAGTGAAAACATTCACTTATTGTTGAATAAACGAAAGGAAAAAGGACACGTTAAGGATAAGGATCTCACGATCTTGCAGTGACTACCACGGACTACAAATGTTTTCTTCTTCTGCAGTTTTACATGACGGCAGTTTACTCCCTAAGCTAAGAGGAAACAGCGCTACTTCAAAACACTTTATTTTATCCGGTAATCCAAATTTAACGGTAACTCGGTGGCTTTTTTTTGCACAGTAATCCAGTCAGGAGAAGCTCTCAGTTGTTGAGAAAAACATAAATTCTTGTGATCGAGGAGTTTCACTGGTTGGAAATGACTCTGTCGTCTAGTGAGTGAAGAGCGGAAGTGACGTATGGTTCGCGCATACGCGGAAATTTGCTTCCGCGTACAGAAAATGCAGCCACACAGTCGGCCGCTTCCAATCA
Source organism: Oryzias javanicus (assembly GCA_003999625.1). Taxonomy (NCBI): domain Eukaryota; kingdom Metazoa; phylum Chordata; class Actinopteri; order Beloniformes; family Adrianichthyidae; genus Oryzias; species Oryzias javanicus. The sequence continues at coordinate 4,129,630 of CM012446.1, forward strand.
CACTCCAGAACCTCTTCTGGATTACGTGGGCACCAGAATAACTTGTTTACATCAGATCAACTATTGGCATAACCCACCTTTCACCTTTCACATCTAGAGTGAAATTTTCCAAATGAGTCAGATCAGGTGAGAGTATTCCATCCGTCTGAAATCTGATCTCACCTCCTTCATCCCTACTTACCCTTGTGAGTTGGATGAGTTTTTATAATTAACTATCGCTAGTTAGTAACCACTGCTCCCTCAGTACATAACAAATTAGCTAAAAAATGTTAGCATATTGCTAAAATATTAGTTAAACTCCAAATTAGCATAAAAAAACTAATTAGGGGCCAAATCTGCCAAAAAAAAAAAAAAGCTAGCTTGTTTCTTAATTACTAGCTGAACTCCAAAATAGCCTAAAATTTCTCAGAAATATAACTCAGTTAAAAAAAGTTAGCATGTTGCTAAAGTAGAAGCTAAATTCTAAATTATCCCAAAAAATGTCAGTAGATGACAAATTAGTTGAAAACATTAGCATTTTACTAAAATATTAGCTAAACTCCAAATTAGCATAACATTCCTCAGAAAACTTAGCCTAAAACGTTAGCATGTTGCTAAAATAGAAGCTAAAATTCTAAATTAGCCTAAAAACTCTAGTAGGTAACACATTAGCCAAAATGTTAGTATGTTGTTAAAATATTAGCTAATCTCAATTTTTTTTTTAAATTTACTATTTTATTTTTCTTCAACCAGAGAGCCACTATGGAAAGATAAAAGAGCCGCAGGTTGCAGACCCCTGGGCTAAGCTAACGACATTCCCTGTGATGCTAAACAAAATGTTTACTTTAAATAAGAAAAACTTAATAAAATAGACTCATCAGCAACTGATTTCCAGCAACAAAGCAGTATTTAGAAGCACTCAAAATATGAAGTGTGCATTATATTAGATGAGTAATAAACAAAGCATCCAACCGAAATGATGAGAACTCAGCTTGGATTCAACGTTTAATCAAAGACTCGCAGTACTTTCACCGTATTCAGTGTCCACGTTTATTTTATCCCACGATTGACCGTGACACAACATTGAATCATCCATTTATCAATCCACTTAAAAAAAACACTTTATTCCGCTCAGGGTCACAGAAGTGGGTGGTGAGCTTTAGAGGCTCATCCTAGCTGTTATTGAGAAGCTAAAATTACCAAACAAACAAGAACTCTTTTGAAAATCTACCTTCAACTTCAATGTGTAAAAGCTGATGCAGATTTCCGGCTCAGTGAAGCACCTGTTTATTGCTCCACTTGCTGAGTTTGACACCAAAAATGAACTTCTTTCACTTGATATTACTGATGCATCCATGGGATTCTCATTATGGACATGTTTTGGGCCGTACCGCATCACTTTTTGACATTTTGGGTATCCATGGATTTTTCATGTGCTGGTTGTTCCCATTAAATCAGGGGGTCCCCCAATTTCCAGGGAGGTCCCAGGGCTACTTGGGATCGGGCCACAGACATGAAAAAAAAACAGCAGTCGAGATACATTATTAGTACCGTAACCCAGTACAGATTCCCGAGGAAGTACAGAAGTCCTGAGGGTTTGGGACCACTGACTTATTGGCAAAAAATGACAAGTTAAGGACCCCCAAAACGTCAAAAAGTGACGTGGAAGGGACCGAACCATACGTCCACATATAATGAGAATGGGTGAATACATGAATTATAGCAAACTTCAGAATTTTTAGTCTGACTTTCAGATTACCTGGTTATTCAGTTATTTTTAAATGAATCAATTTGAACGAATCTTTTCTGAAACTAAACAAATGCCAGCTCGTAGAAATTAAAACTTAATTTTTGCTCAACACAAGTTCCCCTGGACACTTAAAAGAAAGACAAAGAGACAAAACCCACACGAGCGAGTGACTTGGACATCCGGCGAGTGTTTTTAGGACTGTATTTCAATGGTTTTAAGTTAAAAAAGACATAATTAGACAGCACAGATCGTCTTCTCACTAAGGTCCCGCTGAGGCCAGCCAATCTGCCCGTCCGGATCTCACAAGCAGGAAATTAATCTGAGAAACGCAAAGTGGATCCTCTGGATTTTCAAGAAGCACAACATCAGAAAATATCACTCAGATGATGCAACTCTGAGCGGCTTTGTTGAACTTCAAAACACATTAGATGCTAAAAGTCTGACTTGGTTATCCAAAAGGTTGTCAACGATGACAGTCATTTTCTCATTTCAAAGTAAAAGTTTTGAGTGATGCGGCATGATGAGTTCTTGAAATATACAACCTCTTTTTTTACTGTTTTCTGGTCAGTTTTGAAAACTATTTCTAAAACCTCGCCTGCTGCAACTTGTTATCCATCTATACTATGTTACCAAAACTACTGCCTCACCTGCCTTGACTCACACATGAACCGACGTACCATCCCATTCCTAACCCATAGAGTTCAATATGATGTTGGTCCACCTTCTGGGAAGGCTGTCCACAAGGTTGAGGAGTGGTTTCTAGGAATTTCTGACCATTCTTCCAAAAGCGCATTAGTCAGGTCACACACTAATGTTGGTGGAGAAGGTCTGTTCTAATTCATCCCAAAGATGTTCTGAAGGTCACATTAAGGTTGGAGCTCCGTAGAAATTAACTCCAGAAAGTTGACTGACCACTTTCCATCAGTTTACATGGCCGACCACTTGGTGGCTGAGTTGCTGTAGTTTCCAAACTCTTCCATTTTGTTATGATAGAGCTTCTGAGAACAGAACATTCTTTCACAAATGTTTGTAAAAACAGTACTGAGGGCTGGATTTAATGTACCTGTGGCCAGATTAAGTGATTGGGACATCGGATTCTGATGATTTGAATGGGTGAGCGGATACATTTGGTGACATTTTGTCTAAACAACAGCTCAATGTTGTTTTTTAAATGACCACAGAAGAAAAATAATATATCAAAACAAATGTTATTCTTCTTTAAAGTACGATCATCTATTTTCAGAGTATTCTCCGTGGTCTTTTAATCAGGGAATATAACAAAAAATAAATAAATAAAAACAACAACCGGATGACATAATTATGCAAAACAGTTAAATGAAGTAATCAAGTAGGGGTGGGATTATATAAGTTCGCTTCTTCCCACTCCTTTTCAAGCAATCAATCAAACTCTACTGACTTTAGTTAATAATCACAAAGAATGGATGAACCAAATGTGACACAAGTGTATTTTATTTTTGTTTGTTTTTTATTTTCTAATCAATGCGTCTAATTGTTTCTGAAATGAGTTTGAAATAATTATGTGTTTTGTCCTGTATTTTCAATCTATGCTTGAAATAAACCAATCATTCAATCAGGATGATGTCATTTTTAGCTAAAACTAAAACTCCTGTGTTGTTTTCTAGGACATAGATTCTGCAGAGCGGCAGGAGTTCAGTTCATTTTGTTCCTAAATATGCTCTTAATGGTCCTGATTCACAACAATTTAAATCAATAAATACTTTGAGGTAATTTTTCATCAGAAGTTTTGCACAAATACATGTTAAAATGTATCGTAGTGGATCTTTATCATGTCTTTGTGGCTCAACCGTTTAGTTGTTTATTTCCCGTTTCTCAACATGCATTCGTTGATCCATCACTGTCTGCAACCCCACATACCAGAGGTAACTGATGCATTTTGCTGAACAATCTGTCGAGTTGTCCTCTAACACAAATTCATCCAGAGAGGTCAAAGGTGGCGTGCTGGTCTCGGACCAGACGCCAACTGGCCCTTGCAGTGGGAGCCCCAGAGTTTTGGCATTGGGAATGAATATTTGGCAAGTAGAACTGACACAGCTTTCCTGCCACATATTCATTACAAATGTGACACAATTAAAATGGGGTTTTATAGTTTAATCCCATTAAGAAACAAACTCATTTGTCTTTTCTTTTATTGACAAGTTTATAACAAATATGAAATATATTTTTGTTGTTGAGAGCACAAAAAATATGTTTTTTTTTTTTTATGGGTTTAATGTGTTTTTACCAGCTAAATGGCCTTGTAGTAGAGAGTCCGTCCTGAGACTGGGAGGTTGTGAGTTCAAATCCCGGACGTGGTTATGTCTGCAGCTCCGCCAAATGTAGAGAACTTGAGTCAGAAAAACACTGGAAGGATCTGCTTGTATTATGTTATGGTGTGCTTACACAACATGCTAAGGATCTGCAAAAACAATGACATATTTGGTGCATTGGTGATTACTTAATAAAACAAAACTGAATCATCATTAAACTAAGTGGTGGGGAAAGTGAATTGTTGCTACGTCATATCAGAACGGTTTGTTAACAATTGTGTTTACTGTTTTAATACATAATACTTAGCTTATGGGTCATCTGAAGGGTTTTCCATCATTACACTTCTTTTTTCATTGTTTGTTTTGTATTTTATGACTGCAGTCCTCCCCTTTTTCTGGACCCGTGTGTCTTCGTGTGCGTTTTTCCCTTTATTGTTTGGAGGTCCTGGTTGAGTCTCCATCGTCCAGGTGGACCTGGCCAGCCCCATAGAGGGTTACAAAAGCTCCTGGGAGTCATGGTGTCTTGTCTTTTACATCTAACCCCTTCAACTGTTTTCCAGATTTAGTTGGGTTAAATAGTTGTTTATAAATACATTTTTGTTCAGTCTTACCCACTTTCCCTCTTGGTTGTCATGGCCTTGACCCAAACCAGTCATAACAAGTAATTGGGTATTTTTTTTTTTTTCTTTCATTGACTGTAAAAATACTGGACATCTCGAGCCATGAGGTCTCCCATTGGAAATGCATTACCTCCTCTCCTCACGAAAGTAGGCCGCCGCTTTCATCGTCACTTCCTGAAACGGCTATCGCCATGTTGCAAACAATCACCAGCGATTGGTCCGAGTCTCTGTGAGTCCCAGCTGAGTCATGGAATCTATAGGAAGTAATACCACCAATCTGAAGTGAGCTTATTGTGAGTCTCTGCCTCTTTCCACGCCTCTACCACGAGACAGCGGGATGTAAACAGCTTCCACTTTAATAACGGCGGCTCGAGAGAATTGTACAAGTCATTGTTCAACCATTCCAACATTTGATTCTACAAACGGTAATGTTGTAATTATTTACATATTTTCTTTTTTGTCGAGCTAAATGATGTGTCGCCACACATATTCCAAAAACATAAACATTCTCAGTTATAATCATCTATTTCCATATTGAAACCAGTGACTGTTAACGCTGGCCTTTCTGAACGCACGTCCGCGTTAACTTTCAACTCTTTTCCGCGTTAACTTTCAACTCTTCGCAAAGCGAGCGTGTTTTTTACACCTGGTTTAACCGCGTTGAGCCTCGAAATGGGAGGACGCTCTCAAAGAACTGTGGGACAGCATCACCTGGTCTGACACCTCCACCTCCAGCAGATGGGACAGATGTGCCCGCCTCATGCAGTTCCCGGCGTTGGTGACGAACACCACAGGGACCTTGTACTGGCCCCTGCGGTCCACCAGGTTCCTGAAGATGCGTTTGGCAGCAGGGACGTTCGACGTCAGACCCACAAACGCTTATTGAGCCATCTGATTGGTCAATTTATAACTCGAATAACTTGTGATAATGGAAAAAAATCTTTAAAAAAAAAATAGGATTAGAAAAAATAAGTTAATCAAAAAGAGGAAGAATGGTTATTCTGACATTTAAAATGACTGAGAAATAACTGTCTGTTTCTCATTGTAAGTCAATGGGACTTTGGCCTTTCTGCAACCCAGTGGTACTTCCTATATGGAACACGGAAGTAGGGAGGCATGCTCTGTCCAGTTCTTCCTTATATAGTCAATGATTTTTTTCTAAATCCTATCTTCTGTCATCATATCCTGACACCAATACAAAAATCCTATATTGAGCCAAAACAAAACCTTGACCCAAAACTGAATTGTTGCATCTCTAGTAGCTCCAGAGTGTCGGTGTGGACACGTTGGTCGTCTTCTCCAGAATCGAGCACGTGTCTTCTTTCTGGCCATCGTCAATAGAAATCTGCTTTTCACAGTCAGCCGTCCGACATACACGACCTACTCTTAGAGGCAGGGATGTGGCTCTGAGGGCGTCAACGCTGACGGAACAGTAAGAAAGAAAAAGGGCCAAGGCGGCTTTATTTATGCAGCACACTGGAAATTCAGAGTGCTTCACAGGAAGGGCACAAACTTTTCCTCGTAGCATACACAGACGCTGGCAGAAGTACTGCGGCCGTATTCCCCTTACGATCAAAAAGCAGGTTCAGCCTCATAACTGGGACACTTTTGTCCACATCAGGACATGCAGTGTCAGCCTCTTTCTGAACACTGGAGGCTTTTATTAGCAGTCATTTAAGCTCTATATCAAAGCTGTTATCTTTAGGGGTCAGTGTGGACTGCTAGCCTGGAGTGGAGCTTTTATCACTTTGGGAATTTGCCCTGTTTGTGTCCTTCTTTGTGTGTTTGCTGCTATCATCATTGGCAGCAGAGCGGAGGCCCTGAGGTTCATATCTGCAAACCCCTTTGTTGATGTTCTGTCTGAATTGAGTTTACTTTAAATCTACAATGTAACTCACTTACACAGTAAATGGATCATGTTCCTGTCTGTTTTTCTGTGATGTTAGGACCTAGTTGGAGGTTTTCAGTTTTAGTTTCTATGCAGCTTTGGTCCATCTGCATTTGTGCTTATGAAGAAGTTCAAACTTCTAGTGCAATAATATATATGCAGTATTATTGTAACCTGGAAGAAAATCCTATGGGATTGTACTGTCTTCATGTTGTATAGAATAGAATAGAATAGAACAGAATAGAATAGAATAGAATAGAATAGAATAGAATAGAATAGAATAGAATAGAATAGAATAGAATAGAATAGAATAGAATATTGTCCTTGTACATTATACAAAGAAATTTGAGCTCTACTCACTTGGTGCAAGGTAACAATAATAGTAATAAAATATAAAAATATACATAAGCTGCATGAAGGCAAAAAAATAAAAACAGAGGGATTAAACATAAACTGTCCCATTCTGTAAACTGTGGGAGAGCCAAAGTGGAAGAATCAAGTTAGAATTCACTAACATACAAGAACTTACTGTAAACACTAAAGCATTATGGGAAAATAAAAGTACTAAGGTTTTTTTTTTTAAATTCCTTGTTCAATAAACTTTGGGGAATTTTGTTTCTATTAGATCGAGATCCTGAAAACAGATTGTGCAAAATTAGCAACTACAAACCAGAGGTGTGGACTCGAGTCACATGACTGGGACTCGAGTCATGAATTTGACCACTTTAGACTCAACTTGGACTTTCAATGCTAGGATTTGTGAATTGACTTGAACTGTCAAGGCTGTGACTAGTGACTTGACTTGGACTTTCAAGGCTGTGAATCGTGACTTGACTTAGACTTTCAAGGCTGTCAATCGTGACTTCACTTGAACTTTCAAGGCTGTCAATCGTGACTTCACTTGGACTTTTAAAATCCTGAATAATTCTACTAGGTTAATATTTCTAGTTTTTTTTATAGGATTGGGGCATATCTGTTTGAGAAAGTGAGGAAATGTCAAGTTTACCAGATATTCACATTTTAAGCTACAAAGAAAAGTCTGATGACCGAGCATTCTAGCAGCATTTAAACACATTAGAGTCACATCAGTTTTGTGAGTATATTGAGTTATGTGTGTAGTTAGTCTTAAGCTGTTGTAATTTTAATGTGCGCATGTGTAAATTTGATTTTTTTTTAATTTCATGTACAAAATATATCGTATAAGATTACAAATTAAAAAATTACACACGCACAGATCGGGTGATACTATTTTCTCTCCGTATGGTTTTTTTCTCCTGTTCTCTACACCGGCCTCTGAAAGAACTGCTTTTGTTTTTCTTTCAGAGATCTTCTCTACGGTGTAGGTGAAATACATCTGTCCTAAAGTCAAATTCAAACTTTATTTATATATATATATAAAGCACTTCACAGAAGCAACACAAAGAACTATGCAGGTTAAAACTAAATTCCCCCACCCTCTCCACTTTTCACACCCCAAAATGAGACAGGAAATAATATATCAATAGAACTTAAAAAAAAAAAAAAAAAAATACTAGCAATGACATTACTTGAGTTATCTCTATATTCTAATATGATATTTCAAAAGTATAGCAAAAAGTCTGTGAATACGAAAGGATTTATACTTTAGTTATTAGCATATGTCACTTAGAACACATTAAAAAGAAAAAAAATACACAAAATTTTTGTTTTTGTTTTGTTTTGGTAGACAGTTCAAATATTTCTATGACATGTTTGTGTTTAGTTTTGTTCATCAACAGACTTGGAAGCTTCCTTCAAGAAAATACAGACTCTAGGAGATCATTTAATATTGAAGGCCTTTAGATAGAGTACGTATATGACATCCTACTGTTTGAACAAGTAACAACTGGTAAAAGGAAAAAGAAATGCCTGTATATGTGTTTGATGATGCTATATCTTATCTTTTATCTGACTTCTTATGTATTTTGTATACAAATGATGATTTAAGAAGTCTGTTATACAAAGGTAAGGATTAATGGTCCAACATATGCAATCATCTTAGAAAAATGAACTCTAAAAATGGTTACACATTAGGGTTCTGCTATTAGAACAACTCTGAGAGGCTAATGAAGATCCCTGATTAACTTTATTAAACTTTCAGAAGTCTCTGGAACGGTGCTGGAAGGTTTTCCTGGACTATGTCGCTTTTGACTGGAATGAATTTTCAGCCCAGTAATTCCATTCATTGTTAAGAAAACCAGTGAAATAAAACCAAATTCTGGTGCCAGAAAACTTTAAAAAGGAATTTCACTCTTTTTTTGTAATTAGACCCAAAAAAGCTTCATTCATACACAGGAACAACACAAAATGAAGCTTATTAAGGCAGCAAGTAATGAATATTTTAGTCTAGATTTGTGCTAAAAGAGCTCATAAAATCACAGAAAGCATTAAAAGAGATATCCCTTTAACAACAATGCAAAAGACTGGAAGAAAAAATATATTTTATATTAAAATAAGGTTAGCCATCAAAGTGGTTTGTCAATTTGCTTGATCGATTCGTTTCCCGCACACTCCATCCTTCTTTAGAAAGTGTTTCTTTTTTGGAAGAAGTTGTAACTTCTTTCTAAGTTTGTGTTCTGAGTTTTTTTTTTTTTTTTTTTTAGCAGCTTTTCAACTTTTTTGTTGCTGAGGTGCAAAAAGCTTTTCATGAAAAAATTATTGCTGTTTTGGCAATATGAGTTTTCTAGGGATTTGTGGGGATGGATCATTTTTATATGTTCTTTATTTATACACACACAAAAAAAAGTTTGTTGTTTTTATTTTCCTAATTATGCAAAAGTGCTGAGGAGCTTTTTTTTTTTTCCTTTACAGCCCCTCACGCCCCCAGACAACAATACTGGTGCTTTAGTGTGTTCACCTAGACTGTGGCTACAGACAACACACCTGAGTCCCCGTAAAAAAAAATTTTAAAAAGAACTGCATTTAAACACTGCAAGTAAACTTGATTTTTGTTAAATCAAACCTTTAGATTTACAGAAGAAAAAAATTTAAGAAAAGGTGTGGAGCAAGCATCCATCATCTGTCAGTTAAATAAAAGAGCACGGCTCATTATAAACCGACTTCGAAAGAAAAACACAATACTAAAGCAATAATAGCCCTAAAGCACAGAACAGTTTTGCTGGAGAACGGTACAAAAATCCCCCGATAGAAGCTGAGAAACTCCTTCAACAGAGAAACAAATATTAAGAACTCAGTTATAAAAACTGTTACCTGAGAAGGGTCAAAACTGATGAAATGATGTTTGGAAAAAGGAGGACGTATTTGCACAGCTTTAGCAAAATTTGAAATAAAACAATTGTATATTTTCATATCACTGTCTGAAGTAATTATCTATTTTTTCACTGTTGTCTGGTGTGTTTTTTCTCATCAAAGCACGCCAAACATCATCTTTTGTCTCAACATGTCATGCAGGAAATAGTTTTTTTCTATCAATATAAACATTTAAAGGTCTGCACTGAATGTTTTTAAATAAGACGTATCAAAGAAGTGCATGTTGGAAACAAGATAATCTGGATTCACAGTGTGATTGTAGCACCATTAAAGAAAAAAGAAAAAAAAAAAAACTAGAAGTAATCATTCATTACATGGTTGTTTCGCCCACAGCAGTCAGTGGGCAGCGACTCCCTTTGAACTGCAAAGTAAACTTTCACAACACGGTTCGGAGCCTCACAGATCAATATGAAAAAGTCTACAACTGTGACAATTTATTTCCTAAGATGGCCATAAAGAACAAAACGGGAGTCGGCTGCAGAGATTTAAGAGAAAGTCAAAAGCAGCGGTTCACTGGGACTCGCTCACATCACCGGGATTTATCTGGAAAATCTATCATTCTGTTACCGCAGTTACACCCACAAAAAAAAAAAAAAAAAAGTCTTTAGCTGCGCAGAGAAATATATGAGGTCCCTGTTTTGCAAATACTATATTTATAACGAAATCTGGGACAATGGAAAACATAGTACAAAATGTACAAAATAAAACATTCAACCAACTTGCACTTTTTCTAAAAATAATAACTTCTGTCATTCTTACAGAATTTTTTTCTCGAAAGACAAAAAAAAAAAAAAAATGCAAAAACAGTTTGCACCAGTGATGCAATTTTTACGACATGTTGTGGTAAAACCTACCAAGTGAATGTTGGTAACATTTTGTAGTTAGGTCTAAATATATTTATATTATCATTGAAAAATGTCAACATTTCCTGCATTCATGATATTAGTGAATTTTCTCCGGTTTTCCTTGTGGGAAACAGCATCAGGAACCTCTGGTGGGCTGAGCTCAGTGGCAGGAAAACTCCAATAAATGTTTTTAGACAAAAAAAACTTCATTCTGCAAGTCCATTGACCAAAAACAAACGCCCAAAACCATCAGACTAAAAACCACAAAGGGGGAATTTACATAATCTGATTATGCAAGCAAAACAGTAGACTTTCGACATTACTCATATCATTAATGTCACGAGTAACTGACCAGGAATCAATTTATTTATTTACTTATTTTATTTTTTTCTCAGCATTTTATTGACAATATTCAAAGGTATATATAATACAATAGAACAAAGCCAGTTGGTTTAGAGTTTACATATAGGCTTTTAAAGAAGAATAAAGTGCAAGTATAATAGAAAAGATTTAATTAAAATAAATAATTTTTAAGAAAAAAAAAAAAAAGAGCCTTACAGATTCTAGGGACTCGAGGGTCTTGACAGCTCTGTGACGATAATTTTACACAGTCAACATAGTTTCTAATTTCAATTAAAAAGAGGGGGGGCTGGAGGTTTTTGGAAGAAAACACACTTTATATGAAATTATAATTAGATCAATTACATAATACTGTTTATATAGGTGTTTTGGTAATCAAAGAAACTAAGTAAAACATGTTTATATTAAATGTTAAAGTGGCCAAGAATGCTATTTCGTAAGTTTTATTTCTTTTAACATTAACCTGCCAAAGGACTCCAGATGGAAATTAGCCTGAGGTTATAATCTGGCATATTTACATTTGTCTTAATGTTCATTAATATGAATTGTCCCTATTCAAGAAAGTTATTAAAAAAAAGCATAAAATTCCTTCCAGAAAGTGATAGAATAAAGACTATCAGCAAGTACTTTGAATTTTTTTTTGACAAATACATCTAAGTACTGTGGGCGCTTGCTTTTACATTGCCCAGCAGTCGTCTGGCTAACATAGCATAGCAATTGCACGCCCAACAGTAACCCTGGCAACCCTGAGGCTCCGCAGGTTAAGAAAACTGATGGAGGTTCAAGCCTTCATATGTAATGCGTTGTGGTCTGTATTCGCCAATCTAGTCAGTATCCAGTTTTTAGCAGGAACTTATGGAAAATTTCCATGTGATTTGGTCCCAACAACAAAATGGAGAAATGTCCTGTAACAGTGCACTGAGTAGTGAGGTAATCTGGACGAAACCAGATAGGATCTTCTTCTACTACTCCTTCTTCCTAACAGGTTTTGTTTGCTTTTTGTTTAGCGTCCCCTACATCCGCCCATTTTAAAATAACACCAAACTAACGATGAATGCTTTTGTTTAGTGGTCCAAACAGAAGAACTCTAGGTGATCCATAACTCTGAACATTATCTTTGGACTTCACTTCACGGGAACTCTTTCTAGTCTTCGGCTCTGAGTTTTATTGAATTATAAAAGATGCTGAAGAGCCGTGAGCATAACCAAACGATTCAGTGACGTTTATGTTGTGGTAAATTTAAAATGCGCTTTAAGCATCTGAATGTGCTGCACTAGATTACATTGAAGCTGCAAATACAGATGGAAACCAGCTATCCTGCTGGGACTAAAGTGATAAAAATAAATGACAAAATTGACGATTTTTGAAGCCTCTCCTCTGTCCACTTACACTAAAACTCCCAAATTGACTTCTAACACGTTCGCAGCAGATGGTGATTATTTTTTTTTCATCCGGTGCTAAATGTGAAACCGCGTTTGCTAAAAACGAAGCTGAAACTTTTTCAAAAGAAGAAGCAGGAAAAGGCTTGACCCTCTAAATGTGGATTCCTGCTCTTTCCAGGCAGCAGGCGTTGACAGCCATAAATTCTTCCAATTACTTTTTCTCCCTGTACTAACATCACAGGTACACATTTGAGAAAGAGTGATGATTGAAGGAAATAACAGTCTTAGGACCAGAATCGTTTTTTCTTACGCTGCAGAGCTGCAGGAGCTGAGTATTTCATGGTCATAATGGGATTTCTAGAGGAAAAACTGCCACTATTGGACCAGTACCAGATTGTCATTTATAAAGAAAGTTACAGCTCTTATTTTAAACTACCTGCACGAGCTATACATAATTACGAGTGGGTGACATTATCTTTATTTGAAATGAGATTCTAACCATTGGCAGATCTTGAGACCGCGTTGACCCGCTCTTTTAGTGGCCTCAGATCAGAAAAGACTGCAGGCTCAATTCCCGCCTTGTGTCAAAGTGACCTTGGGCGAAACACTGAACCCCACCTTGCCTCTGGGGGCTTTGGGTTGGCAGTAAATGGGTCTGTGGATGTAAAGTGCTTTGAGCCTTCAAGGAAGGTTGGAAAGTGTGATACAAGTAAACACCATTTATCTTTGTCGAACAACAAAAAAATGTGTGATTTCTTGAATAATGACATCAGCAGAATATCCTTCTGGTATCTGACAAAGAAGAGGTTGGACCCCAACATAAACACTTGAAAAGACTAACTTCTATTAAATTTGAAGGCCGAGTCAAAACCTTAAACTTTTCCTGAGCTACTTCAATTGTTCTGTCAAAATCTATCTTGTGCTAAATCTCCTGGATGTGCTCAACAGGTCCAAAACAAATGTGAGTCGATTTTCTACATGTGGACTGAAATTTGAACGACCACCTTTTTGGTAATTCAGACCCTAGAACTTGTAGGGAAAAAGAAAATCAACAGTCTATCCTTCTGGTACCTTAACATAAGGCCACTGGGCCCCAACAAATGAACTTGAACAATCTAAGATCCAGTAAGTTTGGAGGCCAAGTCAAAGCCTCAAACCCGTCCTGAACTACTTCTACTCTTGTACCAAGAGTCAACGTCCAGCCTTTATCTAACATGTGATCAACACTGCCAATCCTGTTGTGAGTCTATTTCCTCCACTTGAACTGAAGTTCAAACCATTGGCAGGTCCAACGATGGTAGTAACTACCTTTTTGGTGACCCAGACCTTTCTTGAAGCCTCAAACTGTGACGGGATTTCTTGAACAATGGCATCAACAGTAGATCCTTTCAGTACCTGTGAGCGACAAGGCTGATCTTCAACCGATCAGACCTGTTTGTTTTTCCACATAAAATCTTGAAAAATCTAAGATTCAGTGAATTTGGAGGCCAGGTCAAGGCTTTGAACCTTATCTGAAATACTAATGCAGTTGCAACAAGAGACAACACCCACCCTTCGTTTTTATCTAGACCCCCTCCCTGCATGTACTCAATACTACCAACACTGTTATGGGTCTATTTTCTTTACTTGAACAAAAAATTCTAACCATTTAAGATTGTGTTGACGCTCTTTTTGTTGACCCAGAACTTAACTGAACCCCTGAAAATGTGCAGGGATTTCTTGAACAGTGACATCAGCAGTAGATCCTTCCGGTACCTTAAACTGTAGTGGTTAGGCCCCAATGGACACGACTGACTTTTTATTTATGTATTAACACTTGAAAAGACTGAGATCTGGTAAATTTGGAGGCTAAGTCAAAACTTTAAATCCTTAATGATTTCTGCAGTTTTGGCAAGGGACAACATCCACCTGGAAGAGTCCAGAGTCAACAGGGACCACTGGTTTCTCAACGGCTCTGAGCGTAGTAGTGCCCACAATACACTTACAACACTTACTGCTGGTGACCTGGACCAGGTCATTCCAGATGATGGATCATTAACGCCTGATCTTAATAAATCAAATCAAAATGTATTTATAAAATGTGCTCCTTATGTATTGTGCAGATTGAAGCGTTTTACATTCAAAAACAAAAAACATACACAAGTATTGCAATAAAACCCTAAACCTCCGTTCATTCTCCCCTGAATTTATGAATGACCCCACATACAAGGAATACTTCTAAAAGACACTTAAGAAGCCAACTCAGCCACAGGGACATCGCCACAGTGCCCACCCAGACCGGGACAGTGATGGGGTCCATCTCGCAGGCTACACTGTCGAACTCCAGCCGTCCCACCAAGGGCGACAATTACAAGCTGGGAAGAAATATCCAGAAGGCAAACATGATCTTTAATCTCAGCCCAACTAGCTGAAAATGGCTGATTGAGTTTTAATTCAATTGATTGGATAAAGTATCTGTACCTCAGCTACAACCTTCAGTTTTTCTCAGTGTTTCCATCTCCATTTCTTTGTAAAAGTTTTGTTTCCCTCAAACCTTATGAAAGGACACACACCGGACATTTCTCAGTTCCTCCAGTCAGCTGGAATTCTTTTTTTGTTTTTAAAGCAAACCATTCCCGAGGCCAAAGAACACTCCAATCTGAAGACCTGCTGTGTTTGGTGGAATATTTTAGATTTTAGTTTCTCGAATTAACTGATTTTCAATTTAGCATGATCCAGTCAACAATGGGTTTGTCAAAATCCACTCATCTTCAGAACCTGTTGTGTCTCTTTTGGTGTAGTCAACCCTTCTTCTGTTGGACAAAGGTGGGGTACACCCGGAACAGGTTGCCAGTCTAGTGCAAGGTCACACACACACCTCGGGAAATTTTAGAGACATTCTTTATCTTCAGGAAAATGTTTTTGGACTGTGGGAGGAGACCAGAAGTCCAGAATTCCAAGTATAGCCTGAGGTGAGAGTGCTAACCATTGGACCATCCTGCAGAACTGATCCCATTTCTATTTTGAATTATCTTTTTTTTGTTTAAGGAAAATATTTTTTATTTTTCTATAGACTTAAACTGAAAAACTTTTAATAATAAATCAATTATGACATTAAAAAAATGAAGAAAAAGGGAAAAATCTGCATAATTAATTTCATTCATCCAGATCCAGAGATTGACAGAGTCTCTCAGAGAACAGACACATTCACAGGTCTCTAAATAAAGGGGGTTATTTCATAACAATGTGTTCAGGTAAAGCAAAAAAAAAAAAAATACAGAAGGAAATCGCTTCAGGAAATAACTGTGCTGGTCTTCAAGTAACAAAACTGGAATTTTTCTAAGAGATTTTTTGTAAAATGTGGTACTAAATGGGAACCATTGATTCTGTGCGATATTCAAAAAAAAGCACAGAAGAGACTCATTTACAGACCTGGACTATTGTGCAAGAAGATTTCAGAAAAATATTTTTAAAATCACATGTTAAGATACATTTTACTAAATAATTTACATACAATACAGAAACATTTTACTTTGTAATTTTCCAGAAATGGCTTTTTTTTCTGCCACTTTTAGTTCTTTAGCTACCTAGGTGGCAGAATTTCCTCCAGCTGAAGCTTTTAAGCGTAACACAGAATATAAAAGAGATGGAGGAGCTCTCCCGGTTGAACTGTGTTAAACTGCGTCACCACACAGCAGTCAAATCAATTCCAGGGTTAGAGGTGACAAATCTGTGGCGCTGCTAGCATATGATTCATCTAACAGCTTAAAAAATATCCAGCCATAACTATATAAACATGCTCGGTGCCATCAGTCAAATCAGACACGAGCGCTAAAGCTTGACAGGGGAAGGAGACGCAGAGGAGGACGGGGAGTCAGAAGGAGCAGAATTCAAAGGGTGCCGACCTGGGAGACAAGGACAAGCACCAGGAGAGGACTTGAAAAGATGGATCGAGACGGTTCGGAGGTAAAAGATGAAACAGTTTTCCATTGGTCTTGTCACACAAGCACCAAGGCAAATTGGGACAACAGAAAGAGTTCTTGTGTTTATTTGTATTCATTGAATTAGTCAGACTGAATGCAGGGTGATGGAAGTTTTTGCTACTTTTGGACAAATTATGATGGATTAAGTGATGCATTATCAACAACATGGAGAGAATGTAAACAATTCAACATTTTGGGAATTATAGCTATTCTCTCTAAATTTAAAGCTTAAGACTTGTAATATAACAAAATAACAGACCTGAGAGTTGTGATGGAACACTGAATTACTGAGAGCTGTTTACCAGACTAACACCATCTATCCACGGGTCACGGGTGCAGCAGTCCAAGCCAGGGATCCCCAAACTTTTTCCTGTGAGGGTCACATGACTGTTTTCTTCACTGGGTTGGTTTGCAGGCTAACAGAAAAAGTGTAACATTCACAGCCTAAACGTAAACATTTATAGTTTTCCAGAAAGCCACACAAATTTAAAATAATTAATTTATGTAATCATTATTGAAAAAAAAAATACTAAAACATTTTAAAAACTAGCAATACCAGTGATCTATTAATAGCTGAAGATGCTTAAATTGATAGCTAAAAACACTGAAGCTGATAGCTAGCTAAAGTATTAGCCAAATTAGCCTGAAAAAATGTTAAATTATCCCAAACCAGCTAGCATGTAGATTAAATATTCGCTAAATACCAAATTAGCCTAAAAAGAACCCGGCCGTCCGTAATATGCGGACCCCTGGTCTAAGCAAAGATGCCGACTTCCCTCTCCCCGGCCACTTCCTCCAGCTTCTCTGGGGGGTCCCGAAACGTTCTCAGGACTATGTCTCTCCAGCGTGTCCTGGGTCTTCCCTGGGGCCTCCGCCCAGTGGGCAGGAGGCGTCCAGGAGACATCCGGACCAGATGCCCGAGCCACCTCAACTGAAGAGCTCTACTGCGAGCTCTCTCCAGGTGACCGAACTTCTCATCCCATCTCTAAGGGAACGTCCAGCCATCCTACGGAGTTGTCGGGATGTCAATCTTTCAGTCATGACCCAGAGCTCGTGACCACAAGTGAGTATTGGAACAAAAATCTACCTGTAAATTGAGAGCTTTGTTTTCTGGCTCAGTTCAACAAATGGGTACAGCGACCGCCGTAATGCAAACTAATACATTCTAGAAAAAGAAGTCAAAATAGAAATGTCACGGGGTGTGGACAGATCCCACAGCAGAGTCAGATGGGTAGGAGTGAAGATTTTAATAGTCCAGGACAACAAAACAAACAAAAAGGAAGCAGACTGGTGGCGGAGGCAGGGAGCTAGGCTGAAGGGAGCTTCACTGGAACCAGGAAGCGTTCGTTTGGGGTAAACGATAACCTGGCAGAGTGGAAGAGCCAGGGAGAGGCCTTTCAAGGCTCATGCATTAAGATGGGATGCAGGTGTGCATGGCCATCAGGTAGGGAAGGCCACACCTCCTGCCCCACGCCACTCTGGAAGCACAAAACAGACAGAAACATAAGCACAAAAAATACAACAACACCAAAACCAATAAAGGAAAGCCCCAAACCACAACAAAAAAGGTCACATTATGCCTTTTTTTTGTTTTGTTTTGTTTTATATGTAGAACACTGACCATGTCTATGATTCAAACACTTTATTGTTTAAATCAACACATTCTCACTCCCAACTTATCATGTATGGACACATGGTTTGGTCCCCCTCCGTGCCACTTTTTGATGTTTTGGGTGTCCCCAACTCACCGTTTTTTGATGTACTGGCTGTTCCCATTGTAACCCCAGTGTGTGACACTCATTAGTAGAATATGCACCACCTGCTGTGCTTTTATTTTGGAGGACACTTCCTCTTATAAACATCCAGGTCACCAGACCACTTCCTGCTTTGCTCCACCAAATGGTTCCCGAGCGCGGCTGTGTCTGCAGCTCACCGCTCCCCCAGGGGATGGGTCAAATGCGGAGAACAAATTTCACACACCTAGGTGCGTGACAAATAATGGGACTTTAACTTTAACTAACTTTAACTTCCTGCTGCTGGCACTGCTGCATCGTTGTGTACGGACGTGCTCTGGCTGACCCTTAGGACTGCGCATCTCTGCCGTGTCAGGACAAAATCAATTATTCATTCACACAGAAACGAACCCCATCTGCTCTTCGGTGAGTTTTTTGATCGTGGCTAACAGCAATAGCATATCATTCAGTATGCTCACTCTTAATGCTAATGCTAAGCTAGCGCGACTTTGGAAAGTGTTTCTTACCAAACAGCTTGGTTTTTTTCCATTCCTCTTGGCTTTTTCCAGCCTGGACATGTATGTTTATGTTTAGTTTTGATGTTTTTTGGGGGATTTACTTATTTTGAGCTGTTAGAAAAAACGCATCAGTATTTTATAAGCCAAATCGGCCATTCATGTGTTTGAGTCTGCATTTCCCCTTTGCTTCAAGTGTAACCTTTTTTGGTTAAGGAAAAGAGTTACTGAGATAATTAGATCAAAGAAACCATGGTTAACCGGTCGATCTGTTCACCTTTGATTATTTTGGCTGTTGCTAAAATGTGAATATTTGAAGTGCACTAATTGTAAGCTAACTTGAGAAATTGACTGCTAAGCTTATTCTATTTCTACCTCATGTTTTTTTGTGTGACCAATTCAGGTCAGGTTTTTCCTTTGGAACTGTTTTCTACTGATGGCGAGCTACCAGTCCATTCATGGAGGACACCTGAACTAAACTGTTCAAGAAGGACGCTGAACTGAACTTGAGAAAAAAAACCTGCCACAAGGTTTGAAAGGATCTGGACATCACATATGGACAGAACAGTTGATGTTTAATGTGTTTGTGTTTTTTTTTTTTGTTTGTCAATACAATCAATTGATTTATTTTACTCGGTTGTTGTGTTTTATTCACACACTCTGGGCTCCTTGAGACGAACATCCCTCTTCTGTAGTCAGTGTTACACCATTAAATCAGAGATCCCTAACATCCAGGTCGAAAATACCTGTCCCAGGGCAGCTTGGTACAGACAGGAAGATGCTAACCAGGGGTCCCCAACCCTTGAGATGAGGACCGGTATCAGTTTTGCGTCCGTTACCGTAACCTGACGGTTGGGAACTCCTGATTTAATGGGAACAGTCAGGACCTCAAAAACGACGAGTTGGGGACACCCAAAATGCCAAAAAGTGATGCGAAGGGGGCCCCAACCATACATTCATATATGACTAGCTGGGAGTGAGAATGTGCAGTAAAAATACGTAAACTAAACTTTACCATTAATGGGTTTAAGTTTGCTTTTGTAACATAGTGGTCATGTTATTGCAAGTAGCAGAAAATCCTGGAGACAAACCATCAACACAGTTTGGGACAAAAGTATTAGAAAATAAATCAACTAAGACTAAAATATCCAAAGTTTAACACTGTAAATGGTTTAAAAACAAACCATGCAAAACCTTGTAAGTCGGTAAGTTTCTTTATGCTGACTAAATGAACCAAAGTGCTGCTGCGACAGCTCTACGGAAGAGCTTTAGAGCAAAAATGAATTATTTAAAAAATATAATAATTAAGACAATCTATAACAGAACCAAAGTTTTTCTGTTAAATGAAAACTTTTCTGAAAAACCTTTATGAAGAGTTTGATGACTTCATTCTTTTCTGGTCAATATTTTTTCTTAGATTAAAACAGAAACAAAGACAAAGCAGTGAAAACACATTTCATATTTGGCATTTTCACCTTTTCGAAGATCGTGTTTTAGTTTACCTTCAATTTTAATTTACTTTTACTCTGTCATCATCAAGATATTGCTTTTTATTTTTACACATCACCTTGTAAGTGCATCAGGAGAGCGATCTAGATATCAATGAAAGCTCGACGTATGAACAACATCCCGTTTTCTTACCCAACACAGAAACAGCATCACAACATGTATTTCTCTATAAAGACATCTCCTGGCTTGCAGAGATTTACTTTCAGCCCTCCTGCTCCATCTGTTCCTGCTCAATAGGACTCCAGATGCCTGTCGGCATGCTTTAAGCTTTTGTCTACCTCCTGTTCTTTTTTAACCTTTATTGAATATTCTTTTATAGATATTTTATAATGATAAACAAAATAAATTAATAAAAACTGAAGTGCAAAGACTGCACAGGGAGTCAAATGGACTGTAGGAAGAGATGGACAAACAGACAAATATTGGTTTGGAAGATGTCCTGCATTAAACTTCAATGAACGTGTGTAAAAATCTGCATTTAAGTTTACTAATTTTTTTTTACATTGTCATACCTTCATTTGCAAATAAAAAAACAAAACTATATTAAGCTTCCAGTCTGCGTTTCCATGGCACAGACTTTGGTCACATGACCTGAAATGGAATTTAGTGTTTTCTGAGAAACAGTTTTGCAGAAGATAAAAAAAAGTGGATGTGAAAAAAAACAATGATTAAAGCTACATTCATGGGTTGAACACGCTTTTAGATCAGATTGGACTTTCACTACCCGATACTAGCAAATGTTGTAAGAGGCTTGGTACAAAATGTCAAAGTTCTGCAAATTTGTCTTTCCCAGCTCTAATCCGACGTATGTCAGAGAAATAAACTTTTATTCATTTCTCCCCTGTGATCAATTTTCAAACAGTTGATACTTCTGTGAATTTGAGATAGACGAACTCGTCAAAGTTTGACCTGAGTTTGATGGCCATGTGTTTTGTACATAAAGGCCACAAAATTTCGTTGGAAATTGTGATTTACTTTTCATTGGAAGGTCCAAATAAAGTATTACTATATTTGACAAAACTGATTATTTTCTTACACCCCAATGAGCAAATCAGAAACTCCTGATAATAATTCTAATCATAGACTGACACTTGACAAATACAAAAAGCAGCAACCAGGAGAATACAAACGACACATGGAAAATGTATTTTTTAAATGTCGGATTTAAGAGTTATGTTCTAAAAATAAGCCATGCTGGACAAAATCTGCAAAGTTATAATTTTTACAATGAATTTCAATGTTTTTAGTCAGGAAAAAACTCATTCCATATTGTGTAAACATTTTTCTCAGACTGTAGTTTTTAAAATAAACTCTTAATGTTCAAACTATAATTGAAAATTAAGTCCAGTATTTTGGAATGAAACCAATTAGAGTAGGAGTATTAAAGCAGAGTAAGGAAAGAAAAGACTCCAGAAAAGTTTCTACCCCACTGCAATAAACCTGGTAAATGTGGCGAGGAAGCATTAAACAGGGACAAAGTGGACGTTTTTCTCATATTTATTATTTTAATTATTATTCTGCTCTGGTTTTAACAATTTTAGCACCAACTGAGTATCCTGTTTCTTTTTTAAAATTAATGTATTTATTTTTTTAATTGTGTAAATGTCCAGGTTTTACTTACCAGCACCTTCTGTATGTATTATTTATTACTTTAGTATTAAGTTGTTTTTTTTTTTATCATGGGTTGATTTGAAGCATGAATGTTGCACTAACCAGGAGGCACTTTTTAATTTCATTGTGCCTGAGACAATGACAAATAAAGATATTTATCTAGCTAATTATCTAAATCTGATTTTATATTTATATAAATTTGGCAAAATGGACAGATTCTGAAGGGAGACAGAGTCTATTGACGAGAGCCAATCAGGACCAAGAATACATTTCATTGAAAAAAAAAAAAGGTAATAAAAACGCTCCGAACAGAAGGACCGCAAAAGGTTTTAGCGAGGGACAACTTATGTTTAAAAAATCTTAATCCTCATTTTGTTTTTTTATTTACAGCTAGATTGTGTGAATGCATAATGAAACCACCATGCCAAATATATTTTATCGATGTTCATTTTAAATAAGATAATTAACTGACATAATGTCTCCATCATTCGGATGTTTTAGTGGAAAACGCTGAAAATAATCCACAAGATTTCAGTTTCAAACAAAGCCTAGATGAAGTCATCTGAGAAGGATGAAGAGAAAACGGCCGATGCTGTTTCCAAATCAGTGTGTGGGCTCAGAGCAGTTGCAGACTCAGTGGGCTTTGTGCACACAGGAAGCAAAGCACTGTGGGAGTTTTTCATCCATCAATAGGTGCTTTTCCCTCAGGGTCTCTGGGATTTGGGCCAGCAACCCCCTGAGTCCTCGAAGCCCCGTCTCTGAAGGCATTCAAACCCAAGCCTTTAAGCTGACAAACACACACAAATTAATCACAGCACATGGTAAAACACAACAAACACACTCCACCCTGCACTTTTCTTCACATCTGCTGTCACAAATTGCAAAGGTGACTCATAATGAATACTCATTTACTGAGTAAAAAGTTCAAGTAAAAGGAAAATACTTTGCTAAGAAACACATTTCAGGACACAAACACATATTTACTTTAGCTGAGAGAGGAAGTAAACATGCCACTGGAGGCAAAAACACTGATATGTGTATTATAACACAGTACATAACTGCACTTCCTATATTCTCACAAAAACAATACTCGTGCAGAATCCTGCAGCCTATTCACCTGGAGAGACGATAGCATCCAGATTCACTTGCATCCACTAATGTGGATTAAACAGACAGCAGGTTTGCTGCAGTGTTGTGTTGTGATCTGAAGGCAAAAGAGCAATAAAACACTCTCTATTGGCTATCTATACTCTATTATTTAAAGCCTTTTTGGAAACTGAAGTTTTCTGCTTCATCAATCGTTGTTGTCCCAGCTGTAGCTCTAAGACAGTTTAGATTGTGACGCTTTTTCTTGTTTTGGCTAATGAAAGTGCACAAGTTAGAGTTTTAAATTACCATTAAGGTTTTAACATTGGAGATGTTGCCAACGCTCTATCACTGTTTACACCAGGGTCGTCCAAATCCAGGACTGGAGGTCCAACATTTTCCAACAACCTGCCATTGAAGCTCCTTATTGGCTCAACACACCCGACCCTCGGACATTTGGACACCCCCGGTTCACTCTTAATGTTCAAACTATAACGGAAAATCAAGTCCAGTATTTTGGAATGAAACCAACTATCTTAAGATTTATGTAAATTTGGCAAGATGGACTGATTCTGTAGGGAGACAAGGTACATTGACGAGAGCCAATCAGGACCCAGAATACAATTCAGTGGAAGAAAGAAAAAAAAATGGCAATAAAAATGCTCCAAACAGAAGATGTTGATAAAATCGATTTGAATCAATTTAATCTTATCAGACCGATGATCGATTCATAAAAATATAAATCCATTTAGTACATAAAGCTAAAGTCTGCTAGCTTGATGCTAATGTTTAATGGGATTTCCCATAGGACGGTGAATTCTAATCCTCGGTCAACCTAAACATACATTGCGAAATAAATGAAGATCTTTATAAACTCACAGGCATGAACTTTCCAAATTCTTTTAGGGAAATATTTAGTAACAAGTTGTGGTCTAAAGCACCGTTTTTTCCTTCTTCTTCTGAATTACTGGAATAATTTGCCACCAGCTATTAGAGAAGTTACAACGTTGGAGTCTTTTAAAGCCAAGCTGTTCCTCCATTATATCGCTGAAGGATCTGCCTAGATTCTTTTTTATTGATTGTAATTTTTCTTTTAATTTGTTTTTATATCGTTTATGCTTTTTATGCCTTTTATTATTTTGCTCTGTTTTTCCTGTGTGCAGCGCTTTGGATGATATTAACAATCTCATCATTACACTAATACATTTGACAAAAATGTGTATAAATGTGTAAACTCCAAATTGAATTGAATCGAAGAAAAAAAACAGAATCAAATCAATCCAGGTTCTCATGAATTGAATGGAATCATTTCTAGAAATTTGAATCAATACCTATAGCCCTTCCACTGATACTGATGCGGAGAAAAGTGACTTATTATTTTGGCTTTGCACCTAAGTGTAACACATTACTAAAATATTATTACTATTACCCTTTATTTAACCAGGGTGGGTCCCATTGAGATTTAAAACCTCTTTTTCGAGGGATTCTGGGCAAAATATTGTAAAGTGTCACAAATTATTACAAAACTGCTTTTCTCCATATTCACTGGAACACCGTAAACTGTGACGTTATGATGCTCAAAAGACACTGGAGCCAAAAATCTGGAATTATTTTATGTCATTTATCCCCATTTATGGTCCAAGTCAACACGTATACATCATAAAATGTACAATAAAATGCGTCCTAAGTAAAAAAAACCCACATATTTAAACCATTTGTGTAAGGAACAAAAGATCCACCAACTTTTACATATTTCATGGTATTTAACTCGATAAAATAACAGTTAAAATATCTCTAATTCCAGTTCAAATGTTTGAAACAGAGTTGATCTCCAGGTAGTTTAGTTACTATTTACCAACAAGATTGAATAAATGTGTTACAAACTGAGGTATAAGTTTACGTTGTTGTGTAGAACTTTGGAAAAGTAAGTAGAATTCCCTCAGGAACAGCTACAAAAAATGAACATTCACGATCCATCTGAGGAGCCGCTGTATTGCTGAAGATTGATATAAAAGCGAAACTTGGCCAGTATGCCTTTGTCCTCCAACGCTCTCGCCACACGCCGCTCACGTCCTATCAATTGGCTATTGAACGCCGCCACCGACGGCTTAAATGTAACATCTGTCTGAGTCACTGTGGGGGAACTGGAGGCATAATAGAGCGGCGGCAGAGGAGCTCGCTTGTGAATAGAAACTATTGTGGACACTTAATCTGGCACACATCGCTACAGAAGAAAAATCGCTCTGCTTTATAATTAAAGTATGATTGTCTGGCTCATCCTCACTTTTGTGTGAAACGGTTACAAATAGTAAGCCTTGAATAGTTCCGGACACACGGCACGCTTCTCTTTTTCTTGGTTTGAACGTCTTACATTGGAAAAGTTTGCAGTTGGAGATTATAACCTTTTTGGCAAGTCATCGTTTTTCATATAATGCACTAATTAAAAGAGAATATGCAGACAATTCTTACAACACTTTTTATTTAGTTGGACTTTGTGCTCATCGTTGACTGTTTTAATGCAGACACTGGCTTAGTTCTTCGTCAATGCAATGCTTCCGCAATGTGGTTATCAGTAAGAAGTGATTGATGTGAGTCAGTCTGAGTTTCTATGGTAACCACTTTTACCAATCACGTGTGAGATTGTTTGAAATCCTTTCCTGCCCAAGAGATCAAATCTGTCAGATGTTTAGAACATTGGATGTGCGGGCCAGCAGGCTCCTCCTACTCTAATTGAGCAATCTGATTGGTCAGTTTTTAATTTGAATAACTTGCACTACTAAAAATATATCATTAAAAAAAAGAGGATTATCAAAAACATGTTAGAAAAAGATTCAGAGCAAGAATGGTTATTCTGACCAATAGAATTATTGTCCAGTTCTCATATACAGTGCTCTTAATAGAACTGACACTTTTGGGGGAGGAGTCAGACACTTACTTTAACTCCACCCCCTATTTTTTAAAGATAGGAAAAAATGTGGTTCCTTATCAAAAACTTTACATTAAAATTGAGTCGTTGCAAATCCGCTTTGTACTTCGAAATGTACATTTTTGTCCTCTTTACTTTACATTATTTCATCTTTAAATAAAAATTGACGAGAGACTGAAGCCAAAATCAACCACATGACAATATCGCTGCCATACTGGACGAGTTTTGTTCTTTCGATATAAAGTTAATTACAGAAAGTGGTTTAAGTAAACTTTTGTTCCGGGTGATGCTCTGCAAGAAAACATGCTATACCCTTACACATGAACTTTTTATTTAATATTTACTAATTTAAATCATTCATGAAGAACACATTGATTAAGAGGCTTTTAGAAGGACTCTTGAAGTATTTGGAGAAAGTAGAGTATGAAGTAGTTGACCAGCACAGATACATAACAGGTGAAGTCAGACACATGTCATTCTGTAAAATGTAATCAGGACTAGAACTCTTCTGATCCAGTGTCATCTACCTTGAGGATATGAAGAATGAGGTCAGACCAGGTGAGATTCAGAGATGGTATTAACCATCTATCAATTCCATTTTGTAGAAAAATCAAAGGGCTTTATGATTGGACATGGACAGGATCAGGATGAGTGCTTGCTGGGAGCTACGACTGAAGCGAGGGGTCTAATTCTGAGAGATGGTAGCTCACTTTGTCAGGGAGAAATGCAGATTGAATCAGGTGTGGGTTGAAAGCGAGACCTCCGCAGATGTTTGGACAGATATTTTGGAGATCTTGACCTAAAGATAAAGGTGTGTGAGGATGCAATAAGTCATCCCTGTGAAATTTGCATGAATGGATTAAGACATGAAGCGTCTTCAGATTAAAAGAGCAATTATCAAGGTATTTTAGGACGCATTTTTTGAGTGTGTGAGCATCAAAGCTTTAACAGCTTCAATCAAGACATAATACGTTTTTTGATAACTGTGACGGTCTACTGTTCTGTCTGTCTCCCCTTTTTCAACTGAGGATGGTTTTATTTCATGAAAATGTCGTTTTTTTTTCCTGGTCGTGTCAAAAACGGTAGGTGAATTTGGGATAAAACATCCTGGAAGAAACACCTCAGGAAGTCTCTGAATCATCTTGTGGCGTTGTCACCGTTTCAGGAAGCCTCTTGGTGCCACAGCTGGTGTGTGTGCCCCCCCTCCTGAAAGGTGCACATGTTTACCTGCCGGGTATGTTTTTGCATGATTGGCTTGCAGCTCTTATTTTGGCCTCGTTTGCTCAAGTTTGTCTGAGTCAGGAAGGCGGCGAGCTGAGTCATCCTCGTGTTGGCAGGTAAACTCCACCAGCCTCTGGGAATCTACCATCAAATTCTTCTAAAAAACAAAACATGCATGTTGTTAAACAAACTCTTTAAATGTTTTACTGATGCAAAATGACAATGTGCTAAAACTGCATTCCCACATCTCTTAGAGCTTCTGAACTACCACATTCTTCCCTTAAACAAATGCAAACTCCTGTAGTCGTTTCTTCGCCTGATCTCAATCAGCTTTAATGGGTCTTCTCATTCACAAGGAAAGCTTGAAAAATTAGCTTTGGTTGGGGTTTGACTCCTTTACTTTTAGAACCATCTGAGGTTGTTTTGTTTTTCAGCGTTTATCTCCATCTTTAAGCTCCGATGTGTCCCAGCTTTCTTGATCTATATCCAAACAGCAGCTGAATGACTGAAGATTATCGGGATTAAAGCCTCTGCAGCTGTGAGGAAACGCACAACTTCTGCTTGGCTTCAGGTTTTCCTGTTTTTTTGTTCGTCTAGTAAAACATTCTCATTCGCTTTATATCCAAAGCTGGAGCTTAGAAGAACTGAGAAGTATTTAGTTACTTGTTGTCCTTGAAGACAGAAAGGCTCAAGAGATGAGTGGATTGTTGATTACAAGGAATTGCGTCAATTCCCTAATCTGGACACCAATCTGACCCAGGATTATTGTGTGAATGCATTCAATGCATTCACACTATTGTTTTTCACCTATTTACTTTTTCTTCCGTACGTTTTTTGACACGTAAAAAATCAAGCACACTTTATGCAATTTCAGCAATCTTGGTATCAAAATGTTCGGCTCGTTAAGGACATTACCGCTTGTATTTTTGGTTTTTGCAAATTTTACGGTTTTTGCAATTTCGCGCAATTTTTAGCCCATGTTAAGTCAATGGGGAAATTTTTCAAATTGTTATAAAACTTTATGCACTTTTGCAACTTATGCAATATTGGTGTGAAAACGTTCCAAAGATTTAGTGGAATTAAATCCTTTAAAAACTGTGCATTTTAGTAACGTGTTAGCTTTTATGGCTAATTTGGCAACTTTTGAGGTTTTTTGGGTTAATTTTGAGTTAAGCCAACATATTAGCAACGTGTTAGCTTTTACAACTAATTTCGCAACTTTTCAGGTTTTTTGGGCTAATTTGGAGTTAAGCTAACATAGCAATTAGCAACGTGTTAGCCTTTTTTGGGCTAAATATGTCAACTTTTGAGGTTTTTTGGGCTTATTCAGGTTTTAAGCTAACATAATTTAGCAACGTGTTAGCTTTTTTGGCTAATTTGCAACTTTTGAGGTTTTTAGACGGTTAATTTGGAAACTTTTGGGTTTTTTGAGTGCTATAATTTTTCTTCAGCTACCACATTCTGCAAAATCCATTCACACATGCATTATCGGAGGTAATGCACTTTTCTAGTCTTCTTTTGTTGTGAGAAGGAAACTAAATGACCAAAGAAAAATGATCATGTGTGAAATGTGTTGTACGTTGATCAGAAATCACAATTTAGATGACAAATATTCTGAAGAAATTGATTTTTAATAAGTTCTTGAAGCATTTTTCTGGTGATGGATAACACAGAAAATTAATCTGAAAATTGCATTTCAGACTAAATTGTATTCAAATCATTGTTAAAGTTTAAGTCCCGTTAGTTGTCACACACCTTGCAAAACTTGTTCTTGACATTTGACCCATCCCCTGGGGGAGCGGTGAGCTGCAGACACAGCCGCGCTCCAGAACCGTTTAGCGGTTTCATCAGGACAACATGAACATGTTCGCCATTTTTGTTGCACCCCTAATGTTAGGTTGGAGTTGTGAGGGAATGTAGCTAACAGGAGAACGAGAACAAAGGGATGATGGGAAAAGAGGGCTGTGCTGCCCACAACTCAGAGGTGAAATCTTAAGGAAATCCTGCTGCTCTGCAGAAACCATGTTCTTACAAATTACAGATTTTTTTTGAGTTTGGCTAAAAACTGTCATAGTAAAAAAAAGAGTGAAAAAAAAGTAATATTACGAGATTAAAAGCCTCACTAATTTGATTATAAGTCACCATAAGGTTAAAATGTTCTTTGTTTTTGACATATATCAGGAGTTAAGCTTTAAAAATGCTCCACATCTTTCGTCTTCAAACACAATATATCAAAAGTCATCTTATAGATCCAAGAAGAGGTTCTTTTCTCCTTAATTTATGATTTATTTACCTTTTTTTTTGTAAATTTACAAGAAAAAACTAGTTAATTTAAAATATGACTTTTAAGTCATAAATATATGGCCTTGTAATTTAACTGTTACAAATTTAAATTATAATTTTTTGTGTGTAAACTGGTCCGTCATAGAAAATAGATCATCAGAAAAGATGATTGTAGTGGGACTTTATCTTAATATGTCTGTTTTTTCCCTCTATTCTCCAAATATTGCTACAGACCATCTTCAGCAGACAGTGCATTCACTTCTGCATACTGGATGTGATTTTGCTTTAATAAATCATGCCACTCTATAATATTGATAGTAAGCGTGCATGCAAAACTGTTCCTCTGCATCACCTTGTGCGGTCAGAGCCTCTCTCTCTGTTCCAAACACCACTCTGCACAAAGCCACATACATGGACTATTAAAACTTGGCAAGAGAAAGCAATTTCTCCGCTTCCGGACAGTTTTCCACGCTGAGTGGGTGTTGTAGGAACACCGAGACCCAGCTGAACGCAAACAGACCGTCCCGGCTTACATCAACCAGTGATGAGGTCAATTGTGGGGAAACGCGGCCAGAGTTTCCCAGATAATCAGAACACCGTTCCGAGGCTCCAACAACCCCCTCAGGTAGGAAGGGAAGGACTCGGGGAGACTGCCAGAGCTGACCCGAGCAGAAATTGCAAGGGTTGCTAAAGGCGGACTGTAAAAGTGAAGTCGGAGCCGGGCTCTCTACAGAGGACCTGAGGGGGTGTGCTGAAGCGAACAGGCCACTAACAACTTTGGAGGCTGCGATATGACTCCGGAGTATCACAAACGGCCAGAGGTGCTGATCTTTACATATTTTGAGGCAGCAAAGCGGAGCTCCATCAGACCATCTCAGTCAACATGTGCTGCCAGCACCCACAATCTCGCATTAAAGAAGCCGTCGGATCAATCGACTCTTCATCCGAACTTCCAACCGACCCTGCAACCGTCATCTGCACTCCCACACGGAGAGAATCAACCAACCACCAACTAGAAATGCTTCAATCAGAGAGGTTTCAGGGAATAGTGTGAGAATGATTGGTGTTGATTTTTTTTTGCTGTATTTCATTATCAATAACATCCTGCTAAATTTGAGCTATACTGTTGATAATGAGTATGAATACAAAGACTAGAAACCAGCAACTTGAGACTCTTATTATTCGAGTAGATGATGTTCTCCTTGTGAATAGCTGGAACATTTTGTTACAAATTCTGTTTTTTTTTCCTACAATTTTATCACAAAATTTCAGTGAAATGTGATTAAAGTGTATATTTTTTTAGTCTTGACATATCCACTCCAACCACGCACTGTAATGTTTCACTGTTGACTTGCAGTGATCTTGCTAAAAAGGACTGATATTGTTTTAATTCCTGAAAAAAAAAGCACGAGCGAGCTCTAGGAAACAAAGACTGACAGCAGTCTGCTTCATGTTGAAAAAAAAGATACAAAAGATAAAATAGCAAAGCCAGAAAATAGGATTTTATGGGTCTGAAACAAAAGAAAGAGATCTGATAGAGATTGTTACCTCTGCGTTGGAACTGGAGAAAGGTTCCCGTTGGTTAAGGTTTAGCTCCTCCCACAGGCGACATTCTTTTTTTCCCCAAACCAATTTCTACAAATATAATCTAAATTTTCTTTTTTTTCCATGAGGATTTTTAATTTTTGAAATGTGAAAATAAGATACATTTGGAAATATGAAAATCTTTTCCACAGGAGAAAGAAAAAAAGTGACATCACTTCCTGTTTTTTGGTGTCAATATATAATCAGTTGCTTTACAAATTTATGGGGGTGAGCTTGACTATTAAAAAATAAAGTATGCAACCTTAGATTCAAACTAATGAACTTTTGATGCTGCTTTTCTACACTAAGCCAATGAGGTGTAAACCTTCTCATTTGTCGCCACTTTTTCCTGATTGGTCCTTACAGACTGAAAACACCACAATGATCTGAAAACAACTGTTATGAATCTATTAAGAGTTACCCTTTTTTACTTCATAGAGCAACACTTCACTAGAACAAAGGAGCTTCTCCATCTTAGCTTGGGTTTTCAGAAACAGTCCTCTTAAGAAAGGGCTTTCTGAATGTTATTTTATTGCATAATGCACCCTTTAAATGAACAAAAAATATTCAATTTGCATTAATGAAGAATAAATTCACCAAAAAACTAATATACTTCAGAGAAACTGACTCATTCTAGGATAATAAGTGCATGAAGACAAGAGATTTTCACTTTTTTAAATTTCTAAAAGCTTTGTGAATTTTGCATAAAACTTTAAAATCTTTATCGTCTTACGAGCTTAAAGGGTAACGACTTAATTATCTACTAAAAGTGCAAAAAAATATTTCGATTTTATCTTAGAATGTGCAGCAAAATGCAAACCTCTGCAGGTTTGTTCGGTCCATTATTTGTCTGTGGACCTATTAAAAAGTTTCCAGTTTGGTGTTTGCTTACTGGATCTACTTTATAACGTAAATGTTCAAAATACTGAACTGAACCGCACAGGAACGGCTAAAATCATTCGTGTAAATTGGTGCCTTTTTTCCACTGAGCGGTCCGGTCTGGTACGGTCCAATTAAACCCGGTGAGCGTTTCCACTCAGTTCAGCCTTGCTTCCATGGAGCTTTTTTTTATTTTTTTTTCTTGGTGCATGCGTGGTGTGGACCGCTAGCCTGCATCACACCGTCGCCAAAGGATGGCGAGGAACGTTTGCAGTTCTACCGTCGACCAGACCCCGATGTTGTTTGAAGACATTTTCAATACAGACTCATAACCAAAAGATTACACAGGAAACCGCAAAAACCCAAATATTTACCAACGTTAGCTTAAATGAGCGCTATATTGGTGCTTTCTAATGTCGTCATCACTTTCTGCCAATCAAAAAGTGGCTCCGCCCCAACTGTTCTGTTCCACTTTTCAACCCAAGAAGTATGGTTTGGTACTGTTTGATGGGTCCATTTGACAATGGTAATGCTCAAAATACCGCATAGCGCGATTTCACTGACTACTTCCGCGTCCTGTATCAATACAAATACGTGGTGGGGAGACATTTCTAGAGACACTTGGAGGTCAACAGCTTCACCCTTGCTGCAGAACGACCTGTTTCAATCGAGCTGCTAAAATATTTTTCCCCCTTTGACTGGTGAGTCATGCCGTTGTTTTCTTTTGTACGTAAATCAGCTGGTGCGGGCGCCAGCTGATCTCCGTGAATCTCGGTTTGATCATTTCAAAATAAAAGAAACGGCTAGAAAGTTTATGAACTTTTAATATAATTATATAATATTGGATAGTGAGTTCTCCTGGTCAAAATTGAACATAATGAATTCTCAAATCATGCGCATGTTGATGAGTATTGTTGATAATTGATTGTTGAATGATGATTGTAGTTAATTATGACGATTAACCTGTTAACGATTAATTAGATAAATTAAATCTGCATATTTTGAAATGGTCATAAAACATAATTCAATATTTTAAATGAATGTTGGTCCTGTTCATACAGGCCAGGTTTTTACACCAGGGGAAGAATTCTCCTCCCATTTTAATGGCGAGCCAGCTGAGCCCACCTGGACCGAGTGAACCACGGTCCCTACCGATGTGGTAGGACAAACAATTCTACATGAACACCTTCACCACTTCAATTTCACTGAGTATCAAGCATTGGAGCTTGATATCCTGCTACTCTAAAAGACTTGCTCTTCAAACACCTAAAGTGGGATCAATTGAAGGACAATTCTGATTTCTCATTTCGGACTGATCTACACTGTATTTATTGTTTTTGTCATGTTTTTTTTGTTACACTCGCAAAACATATCTCCACACTAATCCCCCCTTTATTCTCTGCGGTTCAGCTGCGTCGTTCGGCGAAATTTGAACCAAACGGATTCGCAGACCTGATGGCAGGACGTGAACGCCTGCAATTCAGTTTTATTTCTATTGCCCAAAATCACTAAATACAGTTTGCCTCATTGGGCTTCACGCAGGTAATTTTACAGATGCAGAAGTTAGTCATAAAATATGAAAAAAGAGCTACAGACTAAATAAAACTGGTTATTCCTGCCCTCAGACCCTCCCTCCTGGTAAGGAAAAACTCCCAGAAAACCTGTCTTGCCCAAGGACACTTTGGCACACGGGAACCAAACCTGCAATCTAAACCGAAACAAACCTTCCACAACATGACGAAGTGATATGTCTAGAATATTATTTTGTCATACGGTCCATAAAAAAGCAACTCCCTAAATGCCAAAACAGAAAATCAGAGCAGATTTTCTTCTTAATTACCTGTTCAAACAACTTTAAGGGTGAAAAGATAAAGAAAACAAAAACTAACTTGAAGAAAAACAAACAACACTCCACCCACTCACAGCTCATAATTCTAAGCAGACCAAAAATATTGTGTTTATGCCTAAAATAAAATATATACTTCCACATTATTTGGCAAGGGAACAGCTGAACCCCAACAGCTAAGTTATTAGCTTTAAATGCTACAAATGCAGTTCAAATATTTATTCCCCTCAATGAAATCCAAATGCTTTTAAGTAGATTTTTGGATTTTCTTTCTCTCACAGTTTAAATGACTTTTCAACAGCACAAACAAACAAAATTAGCAGAGAATCCAGTATTCATTTATTTCCTCCAGAGTTTGATTTCATTTTGTGAATCCAGTCGTATTCTCTTTCCGTTCTGGACACACTTTAGATTTCTTCATCCTTCAGTCAAGCATCAACAAATATTCTGGGATCCATGGGAAAGCCTTTTCCTGTCGTACGGTGTGTGACATGGTTCAAACATTGATGCTTTTGCTTCCAGATCTGTTCCGTTGTCCAAATACTGAGGTTAATGAGAGGTCAGGCTCCCGTCTCCTGTGAGGATCCAGCTTTTTCTACCCAGACGGAGGAAAGATATAATACGATCTGGCACGTGTCCCGCACTTAAATTCCACTTTGTATGTTTTTCATTATGTATTTATCTCTGGGTACTTTGGCAGAGTTTAAATTAAAGTTCTTGTTTAGAATGGAGGAGACAAAGAGAGACAAGCCAAGAGAAAAAAGCGATAATGGCTCACCATGTTATCGGTGTGTTTGGCAGGGAAATGCAGATTAGTCTGACTGTGATAGCCAAGCACCCACACAGAGAGCAGTTTGGAGACAAATTAGCTTCAGATGTGCATCTACCTAGAGCAGAAAACAGGAAGGCGAAGAATTCAAAAGCAGAAACTATTACCTATTTGTTTATGAGCAGAAAAGTGGAGCTCAATTTCATGCAGGAGGGCTGGAGGACAGATGCAGGCGCGGAGAATCTCCCGGCGAGTGAGCGCGTTTCTGCGGAGCTAATTAGGGTCTGTCATTCACAAAGCTAGTCACAAGGTCTTCAACTTTAATTACAATCCTTTTCCAATTCTCCCCCCCTTATCACGACGTCAAAGTTACGTCCAAGCGGAGTTTGTCAAAGCTGGTCTGTAGAGCGCATCGTTTTACGTTCTTCCGCGAAAGATCAGACCTGTAAAATTGTTTTTAAAAGCCGACCGGTTCAGTTCATCTCAGAGGCTTCACCCGCAGCATAAACAACAGTTTATGGTTTTCCGCACAATCATGTGGAATTCGCAAAACCGAATCCTTCTCCCGAACACAAACATTTGTTCCCGGCTAAGCTCCGCTGAAAACATCTCCTTCAGAGGAGCCCGTTCTCCGAAAACACGTTTACCCGTCCACAAGTTAGGGGGAGAACAGGGGGGGGGCTGTCAGACTCTTTTCTTCCAATTTCAGGAAAGAGAATAAAAGAAATAATTTTGTATTTCACAACTGAGTTATAGAAAAGGCTACAACAATCTAAATAAGTGGGTGTTATTTGGGGGTCCCTCAGGGTTATGTACTGGGAAGTGTGAAAAATATTGTAGCTTTCTTTTGACAATTCAGTCTATAAAAGAAAAAAAATACATATATATACATACATTGTGTGTGTGTCAATTTTAAATTAGCAATCCTGTGAATCATTTACTATTATTTTAATAATTATTATTTAATGTATTCATTATTTAAGCAGGAACATCTCAGTAGCTGTATTACTATTGATTATAGATCCACGCAAATTGGATTTACAAAAATACATAGAAAGATGTCAATTTAAAAAAAAAAGTTGCATTTATCAATAAATAGTCTTTGCTCTTGGACGAAACGGTTTGTGAGGTGTATCAAAATGTCTGCAAAAGCGGAATAGAAGCCTTTTAATTTTTTAAATATATAAGTCACGTGACCAATGCTGACCTGGCTCCACGGCCTGAAAAAGACGCCGACGTCTCCTTTGATGGATGATGACGAGCGCTCGTGCCGAGACGGGAATTTGAATATTTCTGCTGTTATGATTTAACAGCAATTATGATGTAATGGAAACAGTCATTGCAAAATTGTGTTTTTTGACATTTCTAGAAATTAATTAAAGTTTTGCATGTATGTATCACGGAAACACAGCTGAGATTCAAAACAAAGTACCGTATGGGAGTCTCAAAATATTTTGTGTTTCTTTAAAAGTCGTAGGAATAAATTCCTAATTTTAGAATTTGCAGTATCTCCGTCTCCACGCATTGTCCCTCTAATGACGTGTTTAAGTTCCAACAAAACTTTATTAGTTTACTTCTAACTTTACTAAACAATTTAACGGTTGAGGAGACTTTGCTGTTATTAGCGAAGATGCAGACAAGTGAGAAATTAATTTCTTACCTGTGAAAGAAAAGGAATGCAGCTTTTTGGGAAGGTAAGTTTGTGTTTTTTTTGTCTAATTAGTGGTCCAAAAACCGTATTGATTTTAGAACAATAATGAAAGAAATAAACACTATTTTTTTCAGATTTTTTCAGACTTTTTATTAAAAAAAAAAAAAAAAAACTTTGATCAAAGAATCTAAGAATAAAGTGCTAATTCATTGTGTCTTTTATCAAGTGTAATAGGTTCATTTCACAAAAATGTCATCTTTCAGTGTCAGTCTGTGTATTTTGAGGTAAATAATGGTGTGTAGTGAGGTTAAAAAAAAAGGTTGAACTCTGTTTTTGCCGTGCAGTAAAGGAAGGCTGTAGGTTTGGCAGAATGTCTGCTTGTTCTAATTCGTGAGCTGTAGCTGCTGCAGGCGAGATGTGCTCATCCAGCCCTCTGCTGCGTGAATAACCAGCCAAATTGTTAACACCATCAGCGCGGCCCTGTGTCTGAGCGGCTGCCTGTTACATAAAAATCTATCTGCATGCTTTAAAACGTTTACGCGGATCTCACCAGATGTTTCCGTCCATGAAAAGTAAACTCACATGAAGGGACGAGGAAAGATTCTTTTATTTCAGGTGTGTTCATTTTTTACAAAACTAAACCTTTTATGACTTTAGAAAATAATATTTTTGTGGCATCTCTAATAGCAAAAAAAATATAGGGTGTTTTATCAAATAATTTTTTTTTTTTTTTTTTTTTTAATTAATTTGCTCATTTATTTTAAATAATGCAGCTTTTGAACCAAATGTTTTATTACTGTTTATATTAATAATTTGTACTATTTTCATGTTAAATGATTGATATTTACCTTATGTTACTTTAGTTCAACAAAAACAACAATATTACAATATATATGATTTTTTTACTTGACAAAACAAGCTTCTGCTGTGTAGTCATGTAAGATGGATGACTTCCTCTTGCAGCCTCTGCCTATCTTTTCAGCTTCCTCTTCCTCCCTAACTCTCTACTGACGTGCCATAATTTCCCTGTGGGCTGATGAAGTGATACTGGTAACGCAGGAGAAAGCGAGATGGGAGGAGCGAGGCGGAACAGAAAAAGAAAAAAAAAAAAAAGACAAGAGGGTTAAAACACTGAAAGAATTAGTTGTTTTTTAATGTACAAATGTTACAACATTTTGCAGATTTATGGAATTCCATGTTGTTAATCGTTCCTACAAACTGCTGTAAAGTCAAAATTCAAGCAACTTTCAGTTTAAAATGAAATATTAGCTAATCTGCAAACGTTTTTTGAAACTTTTTTTAAATTAAACAGTTATTTGTATCAATCTAAAGTGCGAGGCTGGCCGGTTTAGAATTTAAAAATCTGCTAAATGCTTTAAAACAGACATAAAGACAAAATAATCTATGACATATTTGAATCCAGACGATCAAACAAGATCAATGCTCTTTTTGCCCACATGTATGAAAGTTTCCTTTGGGAAGATGCTAACCCTCATGCAGCTCGTTACAGTTCGAATTGGAGGAAACCGTGAAAAATTGACCTAGATTAGAGACAATTCCGCCATTTTTCTGCCTGGACGTTCACCAGGCCTGAGCCTAAACAATCGTCTCTAATTGGATGTTCCCAGGTCGAACAAATCTGCTGAAAGTGTGATGAGCACAGCTGGTTGTTATGGAAATCTACATTCCCTTTCCTTAAATTTCTTTCTAGGTTCCCTCTGTCTGTGCAATGACACATGGCGACCACAAGGGGAAACGATGTTGCATAATGTCGATGTATTTTTGTCTGTACTTAAATATATACAATACTACTGCGACACAGATCGAAGATGCTTGATTTGTGACATAATATCCTAAACTCTCTTATGTGTTTTTTGGGCCAATTGGCATCCTAAAACAACAACAAAAATTCAGAATAATCCTAACCTTTTCCTGACTAAATATCACATGTTAAATGCTTCCACGTTTGGCAGGTTTATAAGCACAGATAAAAGTCCACAGAGTTAGATCAGGGTCAGACAAGCAGAGGTCAACCACCAGCTTGGGATCCTCCAACAAGAGAGTAGAGATTTCAGAGTCCGGGCAAGGGTCGGGGCAGGCGGTAGACAATCAGAGATAGAGTCAGGGTCATCGCTTCTAATTTCCAGAAACAATTCCATTCACAAGAGCCTGAAATGATTCAATTCCACTTTTTTTGATTCCTTAATTCAAGTCAATTTTAAGTTTACACATTTATACACATTTGCCTCAGAAATACATAAAAAATCTACTATGTAATTTGAATATATTTATTTTAATCTAATATAGCTAACATATTGCAAAATGTGTTAGTAAAATAATGAGATTGTTAATGTCTTACAGTGTTACATGAATTATCAAAAGGAGAAATTTTGACAAAAATATTCAGATCATTAACATTGTAAACATTGTTCTGCCTCTCCTGGAGGAGGTTTCAATTTGGCCACTAGGGGGCAATCGCGCTTTAGAAGTATATTTTATCCTAGAAGAAGATGACACTATGAGGGGAGAAAAAAACCAAAGTTTTGGACCAAAAATAGTTACTTTAAAAATTATTTCCTTAAAAGAGTTTGGAAAATGAATTCCTGTTAGTAAATAAAGATGTTCATTTAGTCAGCAATGTCTTTTCTTTGCTCAACCGAGCGTTAGCATTAGCCGTCCAACAGGATATTCTATTGAACGTCAGCATCAAGATAGCAAACTGTAGCTTTATTGGCTAAATCAATTTATATATTTTGTGAATCGATTATTTATCTATTAAGCTTCCAAATCAATTCATCGATTTTTTTCAGCCCAGCCCTACACAGAAGATCTGGTCCAGATAGAAACGCTTGGTTATGCAGGCAGGGTGACACAAACAATACTTCACACTGAGTGAGGCTCTGGGGAGTGATTGGCAAATGAGAGACAGCTATCCAGGAACTGTGCGCTGGGGCTGCTGGGAGATGTAGTGCAGTCAGCAACTGCCGGTGACTAGAGGGGGGAGGCAGAGCGCTGACACCTGACAGACACAATCTAGTCACTATAAAGCATTACTGTGCTTATGGTTGGATAGAGCAGGACTAACAGGACTCGTAGGATTTTAGTGATTCTAAAATAGAGAAATATTCATGATATGACTGTCTGATCTAAAATGTGCATTAATATTCGACTCTATAGATCCACTGAGCACTCTCTTACCACTTTGACCCTTTTTAGCTCATATTCACGTTAAAGGACAGTTGTGACTAAGCTATTAAATATGTGTTAAATTGTTTCTGAAACAGTTATAACTACAACAATTGTCAAAAGATGAAGAAAAACAAGACAGGCCAACAATGAAGCTGCAGTTTGTCTCAGTGCAATTAATGAACACGGAGACCAAACCGACAGGATATAAATGGTTGTGTCATTGAAAATGTGCCATCTTTCTATTGTCCGTGAGAAATAAACGAGGTTTCACGCTCGTTAATGTTTAGAAAGATTAATCCACATCTGAATGCGGAATAAAAAATGATC
Source organism: Oryzias javanicus (assembly GCA_003999625.1). Taxonomy (NCBI): domain Eukaryota; kingdom Metazoa; phylum Chordata; class Actinopteri; order Beloniformes; family Adrianichthyidae; genus Oryzias; species Oryzias javanicus. The sequence goes on from CM012446.1 coordinate 4,169,121, forward strand.
CATGTGGTTTAGAAGAAATATGATGCAATAGAATCTGTCAACTGCTGTGATCACAACATTAGTCTCTGATCGTTTTAGAACATTTACATTTGTGTCTATTTTATTCTTTTATTTTTTTAAATCTATTTATGAAACTGATGCATTAATATAGATTTTTATCTTGTTGTATTTTGTTGAGTTTTGTATCTGCTTCCTGTCTATTCCTCACACCTGGTGACTGGAACACCTGTCTCTTCTAATTTCTTCATTATTCTCCTAGAAAACGTCCTCAGGGTTTCTCTCGTCACTTGGCAGATGCTTGTTAATGTTTTTTTTGTGCTTGATGCATCTTCATTGTTATAGAATCTCCAGTCAGAACTAAAATCTGCACATTTTGTCCCCTTTTTGAGTTATCCTAATCAACTGTCATCACACTTTCATCTGCACTTATAAAACTCTTTATGTAATTTCATAACCAAATCTCCACTAGAAATCGATAGAAATTGTTAAAAGGTTTTATATTATAAAACACACCTTAAATTTCAGCTTAATCTCTCTTAATGTTTGAAAGATTTATTTAAATTTAACTGAAGAACAAAACTTTTCATACAACATTAGGAAAAATACTTGTAAAAGTTACTAGTATTTGAATAGTTACACCTTAGGGAAGCTGATTATCAAATCGATCTTTAAAAATAAAATGTTTTAAAATGATGACTAATATTTTTAAAACACAATTTTGATTGAAGCACAGTAGGTTTACTTTACTATAATGTAAAACCACCAACGCAGCAACAGTGGATTAACCATCTTTAGCAAATACAAGTTACCAGAGAATATTCTATTAATGTTCTCTTTGGATTATTTTGATGTGAAAAAACGACAGTAAGCTTTAAAGAACTAAAATATGAATGGATTTGACATTAACTCTTGTCTATTTGTTTGTTTGTAAACATATTTAATTTACCTCTCCACAGAGGCTCTCCAGCTAAAGTAAAATTAAAATAATAGTAATTTTTAAAAGTATACGTTGCTAACTTTTGTGTGTTCTTCATATACTTTTTCTACCAGATCATTAACCCATCATGTTCAATGTAATGATCTAGTTAACAGTAAACAGGATGACAGCTCACCAAAGTAAATCAAAAGTAAAAGAAGAGAAAATGTGTTGCATTCACTTGAATGTTCCTGTTTGGGACAGGAAGTCTTTTATTTTGAAAAAAAAGTCATTTGAAATTCTGTCAAAACTTTGAGAAAAATCCTATTTATCTTAATATTTATGTATTTATTTGCTCCTAAAAATTAATATAATTCATATTTTTTACAAAAACAACAACAATGCAAAGTTTTGCGGCTCCAAACAGGTCCAGATGGCAGAGCCCTGATCTAACCAAACCAAAAACATGAATTAAATTGTTAAAAATGAATTGTTACACCCCTACTTGAACGTTCTTTCATGCAATTCATATATCTCTAGCAGATTCCTCGAGTGAGTCTATTACTTATAACACTAAAAGTACATCTATGATCTAAATCCCAGCCTTTAAAAAGACAATTTAAGCGTCATAACTCATCAAAGCAGAACTTCCTGTGACGGTATTGTTTGGTACTCGGCTACAGAGCTGCTGACTCGTGTATTCAGGCTGAAATAAGGTTTGTGTCATATACTTCTCCCACCACTGCACCTATTTCTCCTCCAGTGCATCGTCAAACCCACACAGGGAGAATGGGGAAATACCGGCTCAGTTAAGCCGCAGAGCCAGCAGATAATAAGCAGCAGAAAGCTGGCGAGCAGCTCCAGCAGCAGTGGTGTCAGCTAATGGGAGAGAGGAGGGCTACTTCATCACTTTCTGGGGCAGAAGTCTGACAACTGTCTCTGAGAGATGCACACTAATTGTGATTTGGGTACAGTGAGCTGGAATGGGTATTGACGGAGTCCCTGTGCCGGTGGGGAAGTGACATGTTTGGGAGCTGCTCTGCTTTCACACTAAACGTGGCTGTGAAGGAATCGCCGTTTTGACAGATGAACACCCCGGACCGCCCAATCCGAGACGGCAATTTACAGGCGTGACAGACAATAACTGATGTGGGAGTTTTTTGGGGGGATTTTGCTTTGTTGTTTTTGTAAAGCCTCAGCTGGAGAATGTGGTGTTTGACTTTTCTTTAACCAAAATAGTTCAATACAACTGCAATTACTGGATTTTATTAAGGATTTTTGCCAAAAACTCGAATGAAATGTCTCAAACATGACTTGTTAAAAATAGCTGGTTATAGAGCTTACTTCATGGATGCAAACTTTCTGATTTCAAAGATTCTTTTTGAAAAGATTGGATATTTTTCAGGGGTTTTTTTGCACTCAAAAATCAAATAGATAATTTGTTATTTTGTGATTTAACATTTTTACAATTATCTTCATGGACCAGCATAGCCCTTTATTAAGACTTTTTACCAACTCAACATAATTCGAACACATTAGGTGGTAGATGGGAGTAAGGTGTTTTTCCCCTTTGCATTGTGGGTAGTGATACTTTGTCATTTTGTTCTTTTTAAGGTATTTTTTTCTCTGCTTATCATTCTCTTATCATGCACTATGAACTACAAATTAGCAAGTCTCTCAAAGTGGTGACATCACTATTATGATAGCTTGTTCAGTAGAAAATCCTAATAGTGTGCAATGAAGAGGAAGAAATACAGAGGAGAAAAAAAACTGTTTACTAGAAACAATTTTCATCATGTGAAATTGATATTTTCCAATTAACGAGATTTCCACATTGTCGTCTTTCATGGAGTTATATTTTTGTTTGTGCATGAAAGAAACTGACGATTCTGAACACCTGGATCATGAAATGAAACGGTCACATGACCTCCCTGGTTTGATCAGAGCTCAGGAAGATGCTTCAAAATGTTATGAAACACAATCTCCATCTTGCCATCACCAGCCTCACCACTCAAGACAATACTACCGTATTATATGGAGTACAAGTAACAGTTTTTTACATGGTTTGGGCTTACTTTTTTTAAAAAAACTAAAAATTGATGCAGATATTTGTAATTTTCCCAACAACAACTGGTTGTCTCAGCGGTTGTTTGTTGCTAATGGTAAGAAAAAGAAGAAAAAGAAGTACCGCTGAAAGCAGCTGCCATTCATTAGCAGTGGATGGTGAACGTCATCATACTGGGAGAGTCCCTGAATGATCTCATGAATCCAGACGTGGAAACATGTTTACTGAGTCTTTTATGGAGCTCTTTACAATAAGAAAAATTCATATCTCAAAATCATATCATATTGTAAATGAGATAAACAGTCAAGTATTGATAAGGCTAAAAACCTGAAGGTAGCTCCTTCCACACACATCTGGAGGTTATGGACACAGTTTTGGAAAAGGATTTGACATGTGTTGAAAAAGCATGCACATATATAATGTGTGAATCAGGAACAGAGTGAACACGCAATTACACCATGTTTGGTGGATTGTTTTCATTTTTCTACCATGCCTTTTTCTGGCTGCTGTGACTTAGCTGCTAAGGCGACTTATAATTCAAAAATGATGGTGCCTAATCCTAAACCCTTTGCTGGGGCAACACTACCAACTTAAACGTATTATTTAAAGAAATATCCCATTCGCTTAAGTTGGTTCTACTTTTAGAATTCCAGACGCGATGACCCAAGAAGATCAAGCAGGTCCTACTTTGGTTTACTGTATCCTACACATTTACGACTGGCACTTGGTCATCATGTTACTGCAATGCCAACAACATATTTACATATTATGCAACATATGTCGAAACAACCTAAAAAAGTTTTTGGGATTCTAGCTTCCTTCCACCGTCCAAAAACATTCTTTATAGGTCAATTGGTTACTATAAATGGTCCCTGTGTGTATGGGAGTGTGTATAGGTGTGTGACGGTGGCTCCGTGTCCAGGGCAAACCCCGCCTTCGCCAAACAGTAGCCAGATTAGACTCCGCTAGTAAATGGCTTCTATATTAACACATTTGGTTTCCATAATTTGATTATATTCAACCAACAAGTGAATTTTTCTCTAACTTTTAAGTGTCTGTAGAGTGTGATTCCGGTCCGTCATTCTTATTTGAGTGCAGAAAAATGAGAGTACAGGTCAGTCTTGGTATAAATTGAGAAGCTTCTTCTATGAATATTTTGTGCCCTCATTATGGAAATGAAAATGGACGAAAAAAAAAAAAAAAAAGAGAGCTAACACATTCATTGGTGTCAGAGCTTTGCCAGTTCTGTGAACTGTTGTCAGGGCTGGATTAATGTCCTGTAAACTCTGCTGCCCCCACCCCACCCCCTGCTGTGAGGAGAACAACCTGCCATTGTTGAGGAGACATTCTGGAGTGAAAAGAGGAGAGAAGAACAGATTTAAATGTTATATAGAAATACTTTTTTAGTTTGTTTACTTCAGAACTTTTGACGTTGATGTTACTGGTTACTGGTTCATTGTCAGGGATGTTATCTGTGGGTGATGTTCCACCATCACCTTGGAAACTGGAATTTGGCTGCTCCTGATTTGTTGTTCTTTCTTCCTCCGCCCTCCTCCTTAGAGTTGGGTTTGGTGGTTGGGGTGCTCATGATATCTCTACTGGTAGGGCCTTGGACTGGCAATTGATTATAATGCAACCATTCTCAAAACAAATGTTAAAAATTTGTGAAATTTGTAGAATTACACCTCCAAAAACAATCAAATACGTTATTTATCTTGTGTAATATTGATCTCACGATATCAAACTCCTCACATCTTGTACCCCTTGTCCATTTCATCTATTACACTTTCTTCAACCTTTTTTCCAAATCTGCTTTATCTAGTCCAGAACTCAACATAAACAAAAGCACGATTAAAACTCGTCGTAAGAATTTAAAATGTTTTTGATACAAAACACTTCTGTATAAATGCAGAAGAGGAGAAAAGAACCCCGCTTGTAGACATAAAATCTGTCCATCACAGAGGACAGCTTGTGTGCTGTTGGACAGGACCACAGGGTCAAAAACAACAAAAAAAAGTTGTTAATATGTGTGGTTTCAGAAGTCTGACTTTAACTTTGGAAGTCAGTAACAACAGATATGATGTCTGTCTCCTTCCTGGAACAAAAATGGAATATTTTTGCATTGGATTTTGTCAACTGTGTTCTTTTGTGCCTTTATACTAAAAACAACAGAGAACTGTATATACAATGTGGTGTCATTTACATATTTGAGACTTTTCTGTTATTCTTTCTAACTGGAGACAAACTCTCGGTTCACTTCGTCGGGTAGAAAAAGCCTCTGTGGACAAAAGGATCCTTTGTATTTTCCCACCTTGACTTCCAGCCAATCAAGATTATTTCTGATTTATCTTTAAGCCAGTTATCCTTTCAAATAAATTAAAATATTGTGGAGACGTAAGCCCCAAGTTTTGGATTGAACAATCACAACCAAAAACCTGAGAAAAAAAAGTTTAAATCACTGATGAACCAGACCAGTATTGAACATATGTTATTACTTTTTAATATCTGGGGAAATATTTTTCCAGTCAGCTAAGCGGTAAAGATGCCACTAAATAGTCTTTAAATTGAAAACAGGTCCCAGAAAAGTTATTTATGTGTGACTTAGCATTCATGCTGTTAATCAAGGATCTCAAGAGGAACATTTCTGTTGTTTAGGGGACAACCCAACAGAAAAAAATGATTTTTCAGTGTCATATTTTACTGCCTCGTGTGTACAAAAAGTAAAATAAAAAAAACCTTCAGTTTTGAGAACAGCTTGATAAGTTCAGGCGATGTTTCTGCTCCTTCATCCTTTTTATAGGAACGTCCTCCAGAACCTCGTGTCCTCACACAGTCGAACAAGAAGCGGTGACACCCTGGAAGGTGTTGGAGGTCCAAAAGAAGACACAACTATTCAAGAATAAAAGCACATCAGGATTCTGTCTTTGAATTGGTGATGGCTCCATAATCAAGCTGTTTCTTTTCTCGTTCATTTAATCTGCACACATAAAGATGGTCACATGTTCAGTTCAACATGAGTCTTTTTTTTTTATGGGTAGGAAAACACTCATTTACATGATTGGTTAAAGGTTGACAAGCACTGAGAAATTGTAAGATTCTCTTATTAGGGGATTTTTTTCTTAAAACTCTGGAGGTTTAATTTTAATAATTGACTCATGCAGAGGCTAAATAAATACAAAAACAGAAGAACTTCAATAAAGGAGCTTTTTTCAAACGATATTTTTTTTATAAAATCATAGTTATTGTAGCTGGGGTTACGGGACTGTCTTACCAGAAGTTTGGTTTCTTGTCTTTACCCCAAAGTGTCCGTCACTTTTATTATACTCAACCTTCACACCAGAGTACAGACCAGAGTGTAATCTAAGAATGAAGAAGGCTCAGACTTTGGTTCCAAAAGTTTGACTTTTGAATGTGGTGCTTTGTTTGCTTTGAAACACACCAAACTTTAGGTAAAAAAAAGAAAACAGTTTCCACTTTGTTGCTTTGACATTTATCAGTGTGACCAGTTATCCGCAGACTCGAGCACCCCCTGAGTTTCAGTCCGCATGTGGCCGAGTCATTCTGTCTTTGACATTTTCCCCCGGTGAGAAGTTTAATGAGGACAAGAGCTTACATATTAGAGCTGGGAGCATCATTTAGGCCACGCTTGTGACCACTTGATCTACATTTGGCTGAGCAAGTATATTTCAAAAAAAGTCCTAGGTTCCACCTTTAAACATCTTGTTTTATTTTATTTCTATATTTTGATGTACCTCTTGTCAAATTTAAGGATATTTTTTTTCTTTCAACTTTCAATTCAACATCAGTTTCAGGTTTGTCATGACTCACAGCTGTCTTCATTCAGTTAATTTCCCTCAAGTGTCTAGTTTTCAGTTCTTCAGCTGCTCGGGTCTGTTTTGTTACATTTTTGCTTCTCCGTGGGGTTTCGTCTTGCTCAAATTTCTTCATTATCCTGCATTGTGGATCCTCCACCACCAGTTCCTGCCGTCTCTTAAAGGGACCCTACCATGTAAATTTCACTTTTTGAGGTTTTAAGTGCATTTTTCTGTTCATTCCCCTCTATAAAAAACCCCAAAGCGATATTTTAATCCGTTCATGCATTTAAGAGTAATCGTCTTAAAACCTGCAGCAGCCCCTACCATACCCACGAAAACGAGCGGTTGGAAACGTGCTGACCTCGTTGCCAACAGCTCCCTCAGGAAGAGTCTGTGCTGCAAGCTCCGCCCCCAGACTACAACAAAAACACCCCCATCTTCTCCGCGGAGCTGTGGTGCTGAGGCAGTTCTCCCCTACCACCAGAATCTGTCTCCTGGCAGGAGAAAACTACCTTCCCGTCCCACGAACTGCTATCAGACCCATTTTTTCAATGTAGTCTCACTTTGTTTCCAATCAGACCGAACTTCGGTTCACTCCGAGATTCCTCAGTCTAAATATGAAAGTAGTTTCAACAGAATTCTCTTAGAAACAAACCATTAAACCGCAACAATGAGACACGGAAACTCATTAAATGTGGTTGGATGAATTCATGCTCAATAAAACAACTTTTAACGTGATCCACATTGTTTCTACCGCCGTGTTGTCATCGTGTGTACCTGTAGCGTCTCCAGTAACCGTCATGCAGAATTCCTCCGCGGTACCAAACCGTGTTGAATCTGACCTTCATACAGACGCTCAAAATCCATCAGCAAAATAAAAAGTTTGATGTAGGGAAACGTTCTGATGAGATTTTGCAGACAGCTGAACATCCATCTTTAGTCACATGGTTTTGTTTACAAAGTTTGCTCACGCTGAGAAGGCAGGCTAAAGGATGATGTCATTAAATGGGCGGGACCGACAAGCAGTGAAAGGCAGAGCCTCAGTATTTGAGTCGTTTTACTTCCAGATATTAAAACAGTCCACAAAAAATGACTCATATTTCATAAATAATTTGTTTTTTAGTGTTCCCAATGTAATATATGATCATATATACGGATATAGTGAAAGGCTGAAGAAAATCCTGGTAGGGCCCCTTTAAGGTGGCCGCACCAGCCTTGACGACACTCTGAGTTTAAGAAAATCCCTGATAATAAAATGATTGTATTATGAAATGTAAATGTTTTAGTTTTATTCTTTTTAAAATGTGTTAAGTGTATAATTCTGAATGCATAAAGTAGTTTATTATGTTAATTTAAAAGTTTTCTTGCTCTACAATAACTGGTTCATTGTTTTTTTTTTTTTTTTTTGCCTCTTCCTGCACCTTCTTTTAATGAATTTCTATACATGTTTTTTTAAAATATGTTATATAAGTGTAAATAAAATCTAAATCATCTGTCTTAAGATGCGTTCGCTCCTCTCTATAATCTACACACACCTTAGGATAAAGCTTAGCCTCTAAATTGTTAAAAGAAACAGAAAAAAATCACCTTTATCACCAAATTGATTGGATCGCATAAATAGGGTATTGGGCATCACTTTCTGATTTAAAATGATCTTAAGTAAAAAAAAAAAAAATCTTAGATATCCAATAAATGTTACAAGAAGCCAATTTTATCATGATTAATGTAATAATAGCAGAATTAAGGATTTCTTAAGGATCTTAGAAAATAATGTTTGTGCATGAAAAACCTGTCAGAATTGAGTCAAATGTTGGGTTTTCAAGACACACTTTAAGGCGTTTAATGTTATAGAGTTTCCATATATTTTCATCCAACCAGTTTTTTATGCGTTGATGTATTTTTTGGGGTGTTACGTGACAAAGCAGCAGGTGTTCTCAGAGTTTGAAGCTTTTTAATTTACTCCCTCTCTGTGATTCCTGCCAGATTATTAACATTTGAAGGTAAATTCAGATTTTAAGTCTGCGGCTCAGCAAACATCTAAGAAGTTTTTATCTCGAAACTGTTACAAAACGCCGTTGTGCATCTTGGGTCGGTGTCAAGGGTAAAATAAGCGAATCGTGATTTAACCGAAGCTGCTTCAGTCCTGAGAGGAAAAGCTGAATTAATAAACAGTCTCTCTCTCTCTCCAGCATCGATTATTCAGACAAGAGTTGATGTGAGCTGATTTGGTACATTTCTCTTTTTTTGGTGACAAATCAAATCTTAATAGACAAAAAAAAAAAAATAAGATATACAGTATCAAAGTCATAGCCTTGTAAGATTTCCTCCTCTTTTATTCAGATGGAGCTTTTTCTCTCCACCACCACCCTTTGGTTCTTTTGGGTCTTCATCTGGAAAATCCCCTCACCCCAAAAAATAAATAAATAAATATATAATATACAGAATATAAGTGATTAAAACGATTTGGCTTCACTGGAATAAACATAATTTGGGTTTTTGTTGGGATTACATTTTGAAGTTTGGTGGATTTTTTTGTATGTTTGGCCCCTTGGAACAATGTCTGGGGTGATCTGACAAATTAAACATATTAAATAGCATCAAATCAAATGGGAGTTGAGTAAATAAGATGCATGGATGCATGCACTGAGGAAAGAGCTGCTTTTATTTGTCCCATCTTTAAAAGTAAAAACCAAATATATCTTTAGTTCCTTTTTACTCTAAACTCGTTATAAATGCCACCTTAAGAGAAAGTTGTACTGATTAAAATGATATCAAATAAGCAACCAGGAAGTCTTTGAAATTATAAATGTAGAAGTAAATTCTAAAGTTTTACTGCAATTCTTCTAAGCTTAATTTACAGAAAGGCCTCGTTTAATGTCTTCAGCTGTGGGAGGAGATGTTTCAATAGTAAAGTGGAGCTAAACGTTGCCATGGATACCTACATTTTTTTTTTTCAGGTTGTCCATACTTTAAGTTGGCTGTAACAAATCCTGTTAACCATTCCACCTCACACACAAAAACAGTTTTTAGGCAGGAAGCATTTCAAATTTGGTGCATATTTTATTCAGCCTGGAGGTTGTCGTTTGTGTTTAGCCACGATTAAACAAAGACGGAATTTGAGATTATCAGATTATTAATTCCTTCTTTCAATTAAACAGACGGCAGAGTCTCTTAAGGCGTCAGTTTGTGACTGAAGAAAAACCTGCTCTGCAAGTTTAATCTGATTATCTGTGTGTAAAGTACAGCGTTTATGAAGGGCAGAAATGCTGCGGTGCTGTAGAGCAAAGATTAAAAAAAAAAAAGATTTAATATTCACACGGATAGATCTGAAGTCTAAACTAATCATCTACTCCACACAGAGTCCTCTGAAGTGCAGTGAGTCTTTTCTTCTAAGTCCCCAGTGAATAAATGAGCTTGAGGCTTTGCTGCACATTACACTATATTGTATGATAACCTGATCCGAAAGCAGCACAGCAATCCCATTAAAAATGCACAGCACAAAACCACACAGTTTGGATCCCATTAATGCGCCGATACTCTTGCACACACTTTTGCATTTGCAATTTATATTTCGTCTAATCTCTTGGAAAAATAAACATAGCGCCAGATCTAAAGACAATATGAGAAAATGGCCCCAAATAAAGAGCGGGATGAAAGATTGTTCACGTTTCTAGCTCTGTTGCCTCGCTGCAAAATGGCCTCCAGACTTCTCGTCGCCGTTGATCCCGCGACCTTTGGAGGTTACGCCCCTCCTTTGCTGAGACGGGCTCCTGTCACTATTAACAGGATGGAAATGGCGCTGAGAACGGTTATCTCGCACATAAATGAATCCGACAGTCTGACATAACCTAAAAGATGTCAGGATTAAACAACTGTGAAATGAGGGAGTCACGATATTAAATATGTTAAGAACGAAGCAGATCCTCTTCAAGAGAGGTCAAACACTGCTAGTTATGACAATAACTTACTAATTATCCTATAATAACTTTAACTTTTGATAAAATTATTCATGTATTTTGTTGTCTTACTCGTTTGTGACGTTGAATAGTTTTTATAAACATTGTTTATTGTTATAACGCAGCGTTTACTCTCCTGATCGGTATTTTGTCATGTTTAGAAACTGGAATATAAAAAAGAAACAGAAGATAAATGTCTGGAGTTGTGAGTGAAATCCTGCTGGGGAGCTTTCCAATTCAAGAAATAGTTTGACAACTCATTGATCCACTGCTTTGTTAAAATACAAACAATAAATTACATTTTAGAGACTTTTTGGATTTTATACAGACATTTTATCCGAGGCAGCAGACCAAGCAAAGAGGCCCCGATCTCCATCCTCAGGACTAGGGAAGTCAACCCCGGGACTCGAGTCCAATACTCGAGTCCTGTGAAAGTGGGTGGAGTCAAAATGCTGCAGGGGAAGCAAATTATTCTAATTCAGAAACCCGATGCACAATCAGCACAATCCTAAGAAAAAAGAATATCGTCATGGCGATGAATAGAGAAATACCTGTTTACCGTAGTGTGTGTGAAGATGGAGTCAGACAGAATGAAATAAAGTATTTTAGGCAAATTCAAGTGTTTTCCCTCCTCCTGAAGGAACGCTTCATCCCACTGAATAGTAGTTTTTTCTTCTAAATGGGCGTGTTTTTTTTTTGTTTGTTTTTGAAGCAGTTTGAGCTTCATTTGGGCATCAGAATCATTTCAAATAAAAAAAAATCCAAATGCAACCCATCCCCACTATCCACATCTCTTTAACGACAGAGCCTTTGTCTTGCTTATTGAGAATACTTTTGCACCAACATTGCTTAATTCACACAATCCAACAGACTTCCCAAGTCTGTTATTTTGTAGTTTTAAAGGTCTGCGTTATTTAAGGCTTTCTTAATAGACAAAATGAGTATAAATCACTAAAAAGTTGGTACATTTTGCATGGAATTTGCTTATTTTAGATCCATTTTGGTTTCATCGCTCCTTTTTAACTTATTCCGACTGAGGATTCCCTTATCCAGTCACTTGAAAACTACCAGCCTGTTTGATTTTTAGTCAACTGTGCCCCCCCCCCCAGATACCAATTACCTGAATCTGTTCCATTTACTTTACCGTAATCTGAAGCCATCTTCTTATAATTGCTGACAAGGTTTACTCAACTCACTGAATGCAATTTAGACACTCCAGAGAATAAAACAACAGAAGCAAACCAAAGAGGGCAAACGCTATTCAAAGATAAAACACAAAAGACAAACTTGAGAAGGTTGAGGTAGTCCCAACATGTTGGAGAGTTAGTAGGACTTGTCTGCTGGGAAATCATAATGTAACCAGATGGTTTGATCCTTTTTCAGCCTCTAAAATGTGAAAGCGAATGGTAACAAATGAAGGTTTAAAATGGATCAGCGTCCGATATATCCCAGTGTGGAATCCCAGTGGTTATCGCTCTCGTCTCGCAGTGAGAAAGCTCTGGTTGGGTTATTAATGTGAGTTTTGTCAGAAGAACAAACCACTGTCCACACAAGATGTTAAGGGTCTCTTTCCTTTTATGTTGGTTTTTTGAGAATCATACATTTTTTTCCAAAGAAAGTATGGCAGGAAACAACCTACAGCGCTGCATCATCCAGCCATACAAACAGGAGGCGTCCATTTTGAAAAGAGGTCCTATTTTATAGGTGGCTAGCCCCACCCCTTCACCAAACCAACCCAATTACTAATCAAAAATTAAACACATATCATAAGAAACAAAACATTCATGTGCATTTTACTTGTAAGAAGTTCAACATACTAAAACAAAAATATGTCTCCCATTAAACATCAATTAGAAATAGAAAATAAAGTACAAAGAAAAAAACATTTTTAATTTTAAACAGGCCTGTCAAAGGAAACCAAACTCAGTGGACTTCCGGGACCAGGAAGTGCTCCAAAATAAAACAGGAAGCAAACGAATAAATCACAAAACAGCCAGTGACCATTAAACTAAACAAAGTGAAATGCAACGGATGGTAAAGCAGAACAGTGTGTGCACCCACTGACGCCAGAACATACAAGTCCCTTTAATAAACCTTACTCTGGGACAGACATGGGCTCTGTCACAGTTTACATAATCTCCTTATGCATGTGTGGGGACCCAAGTCCATGTTTCAGAGGTGTGTGACCCGGCCACAGACAGGTGACCTGAACTCTGCCTTTGTCTAGCAGTAGAGGTTGGTTGGTTGATCCCAAGTTTTCCTAAAAGGGGTTCTTCACCTGTTCTTTTCTAACGTCTCAATTTCCTGGTCAAATTCAACCAGCCTCACTTTCCTACTTGTTAAGCATAGCGAAGCAACAAGGTCACTTCTGAGCCTGAACCCAAAGACGGCAACGGCCAAATACCAAACAGTGCAGTGAATGACTTCACAGCAGCTGCTGTCAGAGGCCAGACTCCATGGAGAGGCTCCCTCTAACATTGACTCAGCCTGATCCAACAGTGATGACAACCTCATTTCAAATCCTGCTCACACAGATCTCCTTCATGCTTCACCATCTAACTCTCTTTCCACTTTGCATTTTATCTTCTTCAACCGATCTCCTTTTTTCCGCCGTTGCCTACTCCTCCTCTGCGCTTCCACCCACATTATCTTCCATCCGTTCCTCTTCATCTCCCTGCCATCCCGCTCCGCGGCCCTGTCGTCCTTCCCTGCCTCCTGTCCCTAGACGGCGGTGTCAGATTTTACCCTGCGCATGAATTTTGCATGATTCCTGGTCTGTGCAGTCAGATTCTCTCTGCTCCTCTCGCTCTTCCCCCTCATTAGAGTTCTGTGTTAAATGAATGTTTCAGGAAGATCTCTTTACTGGTAAAATCCAAGGTTTGAACAAATCCATAGATTCAAGCTCCTCCAGTATCTATGGACGGTTCATTCCCCTTTCCTCTCTGGTGTATTGAATAAATAGGAGTGAAAGGAGCAGACGCAGTAATCAAGGGACGATCTGTTGGGATGGAGGAGACGCTGCCTGGTGAATAATGACAAGAGGAAGGGGCTCGTGTGGAAGAAGTCCCTGTGACAAATAACATATTTGCAGTCGTTGCTGCAGTACAAAAATAGAAGTTCCACTTTTATCTGCGGTCCACACGGCAGCGTTACCTTCAGGGATTCAATATTACTCACACAAGATGGGATAGAAATAGCAATACAAAAAGTTTGAGAAAGGTGAGATTCTGGACCACATCTGGATGTTTTTGTCTGATGAAATTATTAGGTAAATGATTAAATTCTGGTGGGATTTCTGAATAAGAGGATGAAAAATGCGTTTACTGGATATGTGATTTTCGCGGTACCGAACGGGAACTGGGCTTGAGTTCACGTCACAAGGTTCCAAAATAACATCCGGACCTCTGATTTTGACATTAAATGTCAAAAAAATGAAGAGTTTGGAGTCACCCAGATCTATAAAAAGTGATCCTTAACTATGCATGAGGAGCTACATCTGAACGACGGGCACTTTCAGCGGTACTTCTGTCACTTTGTAACCCAGTATGAAAACTTGCAGTCAGAGTAGGTGAAAAAAATTAAGAAAAATATCATGAAGTCCAGGAGGAGCACCATCAAATTCTCCTCAACATTAGTTTTGGACTAGCTGAATCCCGGATTTGTTGACGCAAAGTTTAGACTTTTGAACTCTCACCTGAAACATTCTCGATGCCAGTCCGATGCGCCTCAGCAGGCAGTCCAATTGCACCGCAAGACCTCTGATTATGACATGCAAGTTGCCTTCGGTGAGAACGCAGCTGAAATCTTAAAAACGTTGACCTGAAACATGCTCAAAACATCTAGCGTGAACCTTTAAGAGCTTCAGCTCCCGTGTTTACATTCTTTCAACTATCGGAACTCTTCAACTGTTTATGCAACGTAATTCAAGTGGATTCTGAAACGGAGAAAAGCAGCAACACTTTGAGTTTTATACTGGATATCAGTACAAAGGAAATATGTCAAAATCAGTCGTGAATCAAGCCAAAAAAAATAAGTCAAACAATTACGTCAGACAGGATGTGTTATTTCGGTGTAGGCGGGAACATCTCAAGTGTTAAAAGGTTGAAGCAACAACATGCATACAGTTCTGGTTCCATGGGGCATATCGCATTTATATATGCTTGGAAGTATTGGATAAAATATTGGTTAATTGATGAAAAGAAACAAAAAAAAGACAGATTGTAATTGGATTTTTTTAGGAAATATTGGTTAAAAAAATACTTCCATTGGTGAGAATGCCCCCAACACTGAAAGAAAAATCTACAATTTTAACACAAAGTATTGCATAGGCTTCAGCCAATTAAAACAAGAAAGGAATATGCAATACCAATCAAAATGTAATTAGCTTCCTTGGAGATGGAAATGGAGGCTATAAGGCCGCACGAAAGCCTAATAAACCTTTGGATACAGACCTGCAGGTATCAATTTCTGCTAATATGATTTAAAAAGATGATGTTCATGAATGTTAATCATGTCAAAACAGCAATGTCTCTTCACATAAAAGAATGGAGAAAATGTGGATTGAGACAATGAAGACTTGTCATTGAATTTCTCATGAGTGCGGCCATATTTCACCACTTCGTTCCTCATAACTGCTGTCATGACACATGCGTTAATCCAATACGAAGCAGACAGTGAGGGGGGGGACTTCTGTGAAATTTGATCTCTGTCCACACGGCTTTATCATTTGCTGTGTCAGAGCTTTGAATTAATTATGCAGAGGAAGGGCAAAGTGTTGGGGTCCCTCACACTGTCCCGCTTTGAATAATTACCCCGGTGGAGCGCCACAGTGGGCCCCGTGAAGTGTCTCACGCCATCACACTCGGTCACCGATTGCTCATTAGACATGTTGGTGATGTGCGCATATGAAAGAGGAGAACGGCGTAGGCGAGACGTGCAAAAAAGAAAAATCTGGAGAAAGACGGGCAGAAAACAGAGAGGAAATGAAGGTGTTGCAGAGGTAGAAACGTTCAGAGGAGGATGGTCAAATGCAACGTTGGCTCATCTGCCACTATTTTATTATAAAAGAAGGCAATGACACCGAAAAACTACAGATTGTTGCTGTTTTTGTGCTTAATTTCCTACTTTACAGGAGAGACATCAGTGAGAAGAACATCTAAGGTTTAGTCTATGGGGGTTATTTTAATAGCAGCGACTCGGCGATGGAGTTGCTAGGAGACAACGCTTTAAATTCTGTGGACCGTTTGAGACTTTTCCCATTAATCAACATCTGTATGTCCAGATGTCCACTAAAACAGCATGTGAGGAGGGTTGAAAAACACTAAAAAAGGAGAAATTCTGATTCAGACAGAAAGTAGAGGTGGAGGCATGGAAAAGATGAACGTCTGTCTATATATCCACAGCTTCAAATGTGTACATTAATGCATTCACACAATTGTTTTTCACCTATTTACGTTTTCTTCCGTACGCTTTTTGACACATAAAAACTCAAGCACACTTTATGCAATTTCACCAATCTTGGTATCAAAACGTTCAGCTCGTTAATTACATTACTGCTTGTATTTTTAGTTTTCGCAAATTTTACGGTTTTTGCGATTTTGCGCAATTTATGCTAATTTTTAGCCCTATGTTAAGTCAATGGGAACATTTTTCAAATCGTTATAAAACTTTCTGCACTTATGCTTTTTCGGCTAATTTGGCACGGTTTGAGGTTTTTTTTGGGCTAATTTGGAGGTAAGCTAACATATTAGCAACGTGTTAGCTTTTTTGGCTAATTTGGCAACTTTTCAGGTTTTTTTGGGCTAATTTGCTGTCAAGCCAACACATAAGCAACGTGTTAGCATTTTTAGCTAATTCTGAGTTAAGCTAACATATTAGCAATGTGTTAGCTTTTTTGGCTAATTTGGCAACTTTTTAGGTTTTTTGGTGCTAATTCAGGGTTAAGCTAGTATATTAGCAACGTGTTAGCTTTTTTGGCTAATTTGGCAACTTTTCAGGTTTTTTTGGGCTAATTTGCTGTCAAGCCAACACATAAGCAACGTGTTAGCATTTTTGGCTAATTCTGAGTTAAGCTAACATATTAGCAATGTGTTAGCTTTTTTGGCTAATTTGGCAACTTTTTAGGTTTTTTGGTGCTAATTCAGGGTTAAGCTAGTATATTAGCAACGTGTTAGCTTTTTTTGGCTAATTTGGCAACTTTTCAGGTTTTTTTGGGCTAATTTGCTGTCAAGCCAACACATAAGTAACGTGTTAGCATTTTTGGCTAATTATGAGTTAAGCTAACATATTAGCAATGTGTTAGCTTTTTTTGGCTAATTTGGCAACTTTTTAGGTTTTTTGTGCTGATTTTAAGCAAAAATCTTCAGCAATCACATTCCGCAGAATGCATTCACACATGCATTATCGGAGGTAATGCACTTTTCTAGTTATTATTATTATTAGTAGTAGATTTTGTTGTTTTAATTATGACGTTTTTAACCAAAATCACAAAACCTGAATGTCTTAAAAAGCCATTTTTCATGTTGATCTGAACCAAAATCTCCTCTGAGGGGGCGTGGCTTTTGGAACTCAGCTGAGCAGCCCCGCCCCTGATCCCTCTTCTGTCTGACTCTGATAGCTCTGTGTCTCACTAGCATAAATCTTCATGCTGCTCCATAAAAACCTCCATCAATCTGGGTAACGTCCAGCCGTATGGTTCTGATCCGGATGTCAGCTCAGATCTTCATGGACAGAACTGATTCTTTCTCCTTCCAGTTCACCAAAGACTCTTTTAGCTCATCCTCCAATGTTTCTTGGGGCTGTGGAATGATTGGATACTCGTTTTTAGTGTGGAACCGTCAGACATTAGTTGTTGTTGTCCACTTTTTGGTAAACGTTTGAAGCAACAGGGTGATAACATGAAGATGAGTTTAGATTCGGATCGAGTAAAATCTATTTTCACTTGTATAATCAGAGAAGGTTCGTGAATTATGCTTCAGGAGGGCAGAAAAAAAAAATCTTTTTTCTCTTTTTTTTTGCTCCCTGAGTGTGAACTGTTGGTGATGAAGATGACGTGTGGGGTTGTGGTGGCAGAGGGCTCTGCAGTTCTGTTACAACCGCTAAATGACTGCAGAGGAAATGATGACGCTTAAATCTGACAGGTCAGGAGAAATTAGGAGCTGGTTTGATGGGATAAAGGCTGATGATGAATCCTAATGGATTACAGTCATTTATCCTGATGGAACATTTGTTGAGCTTCGTATTTTGATTCTTATTTTCTTACCGGCACAAAAAAAAGTGGAAATTAACTCCAGGACAAATCAATAAACCAGACTCCAAAGGAGTTATACAAACCTCCGTGAATGTTTGCAGAGATTTTACACTCCAGAAATGTTAACCTTACCTTGGAAAAGTGCATCCCAAATCCCAGAGCCATCCCTGCGGAGCTCGGAAACGCTTCACACTCACAGTCCCACAGGGACGTGAACATACACGGAAACTGCATTTGTTCGGTGGTGAACCCCCAAGTTGATGATCCACGACAAATGCAAAAAGCAAAAGAAAAACTAATAAAATTAAATAAAAAAGAGATGTTTAGAAAACAGAGGGAAGAATAGAGTGAAGAAGGTTCACGCCTGGCTTAGCTCTTTATCTGAGCTCTCACCTGAACAGCTGCCATCCATCTCCTCTTCAAGCTGCCATGGATAACAATGACACACCGCTGATGGAGCCAAAAATACAGCAGAAGGCAGACAACAACAACAACACCGGTCTCAACAAGACGGATCAGGGCTGTTGGGAAAGCGTTTCCTGCTCCGACAGATTACAAAGGCAAATAAACAGTCGCCAATCCCTCCAAAGACCATCAAGTCAGCCCACGCCAGGATACAAAGAGAGACTAATAACTGTTTAACATGTTAATATCCAGTATGAATATTCAGGACGTTTTCTGGCGACACCCCCTCTTAGCATTTCGCGGTTCTCTGCGGACTTTCGGAAAACTGTTAGAGAACCTGCTTCATCCAGCCGGATTAGAGGAGCTTGTCGTCGGCACCTGTGCGGGTCAGGAGTGCATCTTCTGAGAGACAGACGAGAAGACCAACATGCAGACGAACTCTGCTCCCCATATCTGCCCGTTTGAATGGCTGACTGTTTATTTGCGTGGAGCAGAAAGTAATCCATCTAACGCCTCTTGACACATATTTACACCAAAGAATATAAATCAAACTGAAGGTTTGACAGGCCCATCAAGGATCAGTTCACCCTCTGAGCGGGCAGCTGTGAAGTTTGAAACTCGTCTTCCTCCGTGGAGCAAGGAGCAGTGATGACCGCAGATTACAGAAAAACCATCTAACCACGATGACCATTGAGTCATTTAAGCCCCATGTGTCAAAGTCAAGGCCCGGGGGGCCGGATCCGGCCCTCTGGGCGGTCATATCCTTACGCTAGTAACATATTGCTACACATTCTCATTTCCAAGTCGTCACATATTAACGTTTGGCTACATTTTGGGTGTCCCCCACTTGTCCTTTCTTTGTCCTGCTGGCTGTTCCAATTAAATAAGGGGTTCCCAACCTCTGGGCTGCAAACTGGTACTGGGACGTGGACCGCACCGATACTCTAACCTGGATCGTGTACTGGACCGGGTTCCAGACGTGGTATCAGACGCAGACCTGCTAGCGTCCCGAGGTTTGGTCCACTCTAAAAAGTGATGTTTTTAAAGTTTTAAAAATGTAAATTTTTTATAAAAACAGTTTAGTGTGTTCAATAAATGTTTATCTTGTTCAGGTGTGTTTAGGATTTTGACCACCTGTGTAATTGAATTTGACTCCCTGATTAAGGTCACACTTTTCAAATCAGAGTGTAAATACTTTATCCTCTATACTATAGTATTTACTTAAATATATTTAATTAAAATCAATATTATGCAGTTTTTTTTTTTTCCAAGTTCCAAACAATGTTGGGTGTTACTGTGAATAGACCGATGCAGCTAACATATAGCAATGTCAGACTGTTTTTTTTTTTCTTTTGTTACTAAAAAGGGTGGGTGTTTTGTTGTCACAGACTGAATAGTAGGGAAAATAACCTGGCAGATTGAAGGAGCCAGGGAGATGGGATGTAAGTGTGCAAGGCGATCAGGTAGAGAAGGCCACGCCTCCTGCCCCACGCCACTCATAACACAATGGATCACCTTTGGGATGTGGTGGAACGGGCATTTAAATCATGGATGTGCAGCCATTAAATGTGCAGTAACTGTGTGGTGGTATCGTGTCAATATGGACCAAACTCTCTGAGGAATGTTTCCAGTACTCGCCACCCAGAATAAAGGTAGTTCTGGAGGCAAAAGGGGGTCCTACCTGGTAATACCAAGGGGTACCTAATATAGTGGCTGGTGTGAGTAAGCAAGTTCTAGAGTCACTGTGAACGCGGTAATAAAAGTCTGAGTGAGTGATGAACTTATCTCAGACCTTGTAGTCTAGGTCACATGTCAAAGTGAAGGTCCGGCCCCCTGGGTAATTATGTCCGGCCCTCAAGATCATTTTATATTATTGTTATTAATGACCCGACGTTATCTTGTGCTCATTTCTAACTTGTAGAATTTTGACAACATATAATTTCATAGAGAGTAAAATATTTAAAGTTATTTAAGTTGATTTATTCTGGAATAATTCCAGCCTTTCTATTATTCATAGTTATGTTTAAAACTTTAAAAGCATAATTTTAAACATTGGCATTCTGTTAGCTTTCTGAACTATTTTGGCATCTACTAAGATTGTTTAGGCTATTTTGGAGTTTAGCTAATATTTCAACTACATGCTAACTTAGGCTTTTTTCATTTTTTTTAGGATATTTTGAATTTTAGATATTTTTTTAGCTACATTAGTTTTTTTGGCTAATCTGTCTTTTGGTTCAAGGTTTTTTATTCTCCATATATGCAACAACGTACGTGAAACATATTGGAATTCTGGTGCAAAACTCTCAGAGTCACTGTTTGGGTTAAAAAGTTTAACTTCTAATTTAGTCTAATTTGTCATTTAGCTAATTTTTTACCTGCCAATCAACTAAAATGTTTTTAACTATCAATTTTAGCATCTTCAGTTATCAGCACTAGCATCGTCAGCGCACTAGCATTATTGCAGATAAATCTAGTGTGGTATAGATCTATATATCTAGGTCATTTATTTTGTCTATCCTGGCCCGCGACCAAAGGTGTGTTTTGGATTTTGGTCGACACCCCTGGTCTAGGTTATTGCGCATTATAGTTTGGTGCATCACATATTGATATTGGACCAAACATTGATTGAGCACCTTGTAATCCAGGCACCAGAAAATAGAGTTTCTGAGATACTCAGAGAGAAGTTCTTTATTCTTTCATCAACTGGAACTCACTGACATTAGATGCATTTTTTTAAATTAGTTATTAATGCCATCCTTCTTGTTACCATGTCCTCCTGTTCCATCCGATTTTGGGAATGACTCATTAATGTGCTTTTTCAGGGTCAAGAGATGCTTAAGTGTGTTTCCTAAAGCTTTTGAATAAAATACAGCAGAACATCACAGTGGCGACTTGGGAGGAGTTGTATCCCTCGTTGCTTCAGTGTGGTTCTGTATTCAGCCTTTATAAATGTTTAATAATCCTGGAAAACCATACAAGAAGCCTGTGAAGAACACAAACTCAGCTTTCAAATCCCCTTTTTTTTATTCCAAAGGAACATCTTGAGGTGATGTATTTTTTAGAAGCAGAAGATCCAATTCAGTAGCTGCTAATTGTTTCAATGGATTTCCAAGTCAAAACAACAAAGACTGAAAATCTACTGGTTTGTATTTCTGTTGAGAAGAGAAAATCAAGGCTGTATAATATTGGGTTTTTTTGACTGATATCTGAGATTATGCGCTTGCATATTTTGGTTGCTTTTGCTGCATTTGCCCTCCAGTAAATACAGAAACGAGAAGACAAAGCTTTGAATTATTTAACATTTATAATCTTTGGTTCTGGTTTTTGCTCATTTTTATGTCAGTACTTTATTGCTTGTTAATAGTTTACTTTTGTTTGTTTATGTCGGTATTGTGAAGAATAATAAAAGTAGCTTTGCACCATCTTTCCAACTCACTGTTGACAATTTGTGATACAATTATAAAAGCATTAGCACTAAGAAAGATGAATGACAACCTTTCATAAAGCACTTTAGTGCCTTTTTTTACTCGACGACTGAACTGCATGTTAACTCCAGCAATCGCTGCATGTGTAATAATTTATGTAGGGCGTGCAGTCACATCTTATCCCATTTATTGAACCCTCTCTTTGGGACTTTATTATTTTTCAAATTACAAAAGAAATTGCACTATACTTGCACAGAGAACTACACATGTTTGCAGAGGAGTGCCAGGTAATAAAATGATTACTAATAACAGAGAATAAATAAATAATTATATTAGATTGGGTGGAGGATAAATGAGTTCAGCTTTTTTTTTCCACACATTTGACACGAAAACTACAGTAAGAAACTGCACTGCAAACAAACGATGCAACAGGCAGCTAAAAAGAGACTCTTATAATACGCATATGTTGGTAGGAACTGGTGATGAAGAACCCAAAAGGCAGGTTGGTTGTTAAAAACTTAAACACGACCGAAATTAGGGAAAAAAACAAAACCAGTGAGCACCGAGGGTCATTGTACAAAAGACTCAGATGTTAGAGTTGTCTCTTAAGTTTCACTTTCGGTTTTGAGTTAGGCGCATGCGCTCTAGGAGAGAGACGTCATCATCGGGCTCCGGCACAGCGTGTTCTCTGTCTGCTTTTCTCTGTCGCTGCATTTTCTGTATGCGGAAGCAAAACGGTTGCACCACGTACCCCGCATGCGCGAACCATACATCACTTCCGCTCTTCGTCCACTAGACGACAGAGTCATTTCCAAACAGTAAAACTCCTTGATCACAAGAATTTACGTTTTTCTCAACAACCGAGAGCTTCTCCTGACTGGATTACTGTGCGAAGAAAAGCCACCGAGTTACTGTTAAAAAAGAATTTGGATTACCGGATAAAATAAAGTGTTTTGAAGTGGCGCTGTATCCTCTTAGCCTAAGGAGTAAACTGCCGTCATGTAAAACTGCAGAAGAAGAAAACATTTGTAGTCCGTGATAGTCACTGCAAGATCGTGAGACCCTTATCCTTAACGTGTATTTTTCCTTTCGTTTATTCAACAATAAGTGAATGTTTTCACTATAATAAATATTTTTAAAGTGCTATATTAACATCATACGAGGTTATTATTGTTGGTATCGTCCGAAGACCGTAAAATGCTTTAGCGGAAGTGACGTATGGTTCGCGCATGCGGGAGAGCGCTGCAACCGTTTTGCTTCCGCATACAGAAAATGCAGCCACACTATCCGTGCGTGCGAGTGTGCCGCTGCGTTATCGCTTGTTAGAAAGTTCCCTCGAGTTGTAAAGTGTGCAAAGTGTGCGTTCATGACCAAGTAAGTTATTCCTTAATGTATGCTTTTCTTTGAGGAGTTTTAATGCTGTTTAGTTTGTAATGTGCCGCTAAAGAAGTGTTAATTGTCTGATATCGCGCACGTGGTCGTGCACGTGGGCACGTACCATTTCTGTTATGTTTTTCTTATAATTTAAGTCATATACTGAGATTGTATTTATTTTCTTATTTTGCCAGAAACCACACACACATACACCCATAGTCACCTACAAAGAAAACCTGATGTACCGACTGGATGTAAACTTCAAGTGTGGAATACAGTTGTTAAAAGCCATCCTGTCCTTCATTCCACCATCCAACTGCAGTAGCCTCATCCAGGCCTTGAAGTAGTGCTCTGGCCGGCACTCTGGGGTTGAGAGTGGTTTCACACCTGAACAGCAGCTAAACCTAGAATCTCACCCACAGTCATTAACACGAACGTAGAAAGCTGTTGATGAACAACAACCTCAGTCTGGTGAGACTTTCAGGGAAAACAAAACTCACATTTATTAGATACAAGATTTAATAAGGACTGTTACTAAATATTATAAGTAAAGTGGAGAAACACTCGTTCAATTTAGCGTTTAAACTCTGTGTGGTGACACACGCCAAAGAACGATCTGGTGAGAAATCTGTTTCTGAGTGTATCAGTGAATGACGGGTGATACTGGGAGGACGGCTGCAGAAAAAAGTGAGCGACGAATTCGAAGAACTAGTTTGATTATTGTGTTTCCAGGGAAATGATTCCCATTGAAGTGAAGAGGATTTTTCATACGAGGATTGATGACGCTTCAAAAAAAATAAATAAACATTCAGTGCTGATTCTGACACGCCTGTCTCTAATAAACACCGGACCAGCTGCCAGATTTTTGGAATAGACACCGGAGAATTTTCTTCTATTGGTCCAATTTTCATGACATCGTTCCCTATAAAACTTAATTAAATCTTTAGACAACAACACATTGTATGATGGTCATTATTGGTTACAAGAAGATTTTATAGTACGCTTTGGAGTAATGTGGACAACAGACGAGTAGAGTCCTTGTTCTGTCTCAGTTGGGAGTACATTTTAGAGATTTATGCTGAGTTCTTTTAAAAAAAAAAACACACACACAACCTGCCAAAAAAGTCAAACAAACAAAATTATAAAAGTGATTTTCAGCTCAGATTTAATATAGATTGTTTTAAATACTAATCGCACCTGCTGGACCTTTTCTACCACATATTTTCTTCTAACTGAAGCTGGTTCAAACCAGATTTCTCGTATTTCTTTTTGTCATCTCACCATTTGCACACAACATGTTACCTTCAAAGAACAAGGGTATAGCGACACTGCTCCGTACTGTCTGATATTAATGCTCTTTTGTGTTGAACTCCAGGTGAAATCTTCAGTTTTATCCCCCCAAAAAAAACCAAAGGAGAGAACTGAACTGTTAAATCAAAAGAAAACGGAAGAATCAAAGAGAAAGCAGATCAGAAAAAGGTTAGAAAACCTTAACACCGTGAATATGACCCATTAACGAGTGAAGAGGGAGATGAGACAGAAAAAGATGAAATGAAGCTGACAGTAGAGGAAATGTGGGATCAGGACAAGAGAGCCACACAGCTGAAAGGTAATGCGATGAATAACAAAAGACCCCGGCATATAAAGGTGGGTGACATGGTCAAGTCAGTCAAGTGAGAGATGTGCAAATGGAAGGCTAAATAACCTCCAATTAGGCTTGTTTGGGAGCTTTCAAGCACGTCACACGGGTCTCATCATGCAGACAAATAGCGGCCCGTCTGCCTGACATGCAGCATTTTAACCATCATCTTTCTGCGCTCGTGTCGTTCGTTCACCAAATCAGCTCAGAGATAACTGTCAAATCAGCTCCTCCCAAGTCCCAGTCTGAACTTTCAACTCATGATAAACAAAAAAAAAAGTTGACTTTTAAAGTTTATGCAATTATTTGTACATAAAATAAATCAAGTAAAGAGACTCATATTTATTCTTGTTCAAATATGTTTACATCCCACCACAAAAAATATAAATAGTTAACAGCATCTTAAGATATGTCTATGCATAGACAAAGAAAAATGTGGCTGTAACCAAGTTTTATTATTCAAATGATCATCCATATACTTACATATGTACAGTATATATAAATATACATATATTCATTTCTTTATTAAACATGAGCCAGACATAAAATATCCTTCAAACTGTATTTACTGTGAAATGTATGTTGTATTTAGTACATTTTTTTTTTTTTTTTTTTGATGAAAACCAAACAATAGAATAAAGACAGGAAAGGCAGATAATGCATCTTTTTTTTCATATATTACAAGTTATAATTCAATCATTTTGAAAGATTTGGAGTAGGACCGACCTTCAGTTGTTTTTTTCTCTCTCAGTTGCGGTACTGCTACGTTTTGTTATAATTACCACTTAGATTTAGTTCATAAATAGCATGCAGTACCTTCAGTACCCTGTAGATGGCGATAGCGTCTAATATGCGGGTCCTTTTCGTACATTCACAATGAGCAACATTAAGCGTCAGTTCAATTGTAGTGGAGTAAAGATTACATATGTTCAGTCAAAAATGTAGTTGATTAGAAGGTAAAGGTTGCTTATATTTTTGATACTCACTACAAGTACAAAGTAGCCACAAAAGTACTTAAAGGGTAACCAAAACCCCTAAATCAAGGGTCGGCAACCTTTAACATTAAAAGAGTCATTTGGGCTTGTTTACTGCTGATCAAAACCTAGAAGAAGCCGCATTGATTTACGTTAGCCTTTCAGAAATTTGGATTTGCATTTCTTTTTTTTTTTTTTTTTTTTTTTTTTTATAAATGAGAACAATGTTTATTTTTGGCACAAACAAAAGCAAAAAAAAAATATATTAAAAGAAACTAGCGTCTCTCAAAAATGTATTTTTTTACGTTTTTAACTTGTAGTACAAAAACCAAGCTTGTGGCTTAATTACTAGCTGAACTTCAAATAAACAAAAAAATTCTCTGTAAATTGAATCAGCCAAAAATGTTAGCATAAAGCTGAAATAAAAGCTAAATTCAGAATATCCTAAAACCCCCAGTAGATAAGAAATTAGCTAAAATGTTAGTATTATGCTAAAATATTAACTCCGAATTAGCATAAATAACTAATTAGAGGAAAATCTGTCAAAAAAGATAGCTTGTTGCTAAAATAGTAGCTGAACTCCAAAATAGACTAAAATGTACCAGAAAACTAACTTAGTCAAAAACGTTAGCATGTTGCTAAAATAGAAGCTAAATTCTAAATTATTCAAAAAAAAATCAGTAGATAACAAATTAGCTGAAAACATCAGCATTTTACTAAAATATTAGCAAAACTCTAAATTAGCATAACATTTCTCAGAAAACTTAGCCAAAAACATTAGCATGTTGCTAAAATAGAAGCTAAAATTCTAAATTAGCCTAAAAACTCCAGTAGGTAACACGTTAGCCAAAAATGTTGGCATGTTGCTAAAATAACAGCTAATCTCATTTTTTTTTTTTTCTGATTTACTATTATTTTATTTTTCTTCAGCCAGAGAGCCACCATGGAGAGATAAAAGAGCCACATGTGGCTCTGGGGCCGCAGGTTGCAGACCCCTGACCTAAATAAGTAGTTGACCAATCACAAACTCCAAATGTAATACCTTCATTCAGCCTGTATGGGGCAGCACACATGTGGTTTTTGACTATATTTTCAAGAATTTATTTCAATTTGTCAAAATGAATGGGAATGACCAACAGAGAACACCTTTTAAAGTCAATTTAAAGAAGTCAAAAGCCAAAAAAAAGTTGATTTAGAGTTTGGTGACCCTTTAAGTAAAGTAACAAAGTCCATTTACTCAAGTACTTTACACCACTCTTGGATAAGAGGTGTCTGCCGGTGGCCATCAACGTCGTAGATAACTTGGTGAGTCCATATGGAACAAAAATGTTTTTCTATGGGTATGCTGCAGTGGAACACTTACACAACACGTAAGTAGGTGAGATGCAGGTATGTCAAAAAGAATTTTCCTTTTTTGTATAATCGGGTCAGCATAGAACCGGTCCTCAAACCTTGCCAACAACTAGCGTAGCATAACGCCACCGTAGAACACAAGGGAATGCAACATTCATTACTTCCGGTGCGCCGCGCTATGGCTGCGCTGATGAGAAGCTCCGTGGGAACTCGCCCTTTTAATGTTGTGTTTATCTTATTTTAATATTTTTCGTTACCTTTTACTACTTATTATTTTATGTACCTACTTATTACTTTTTATGTACAAACTGGCGAGTTTTCACTGGATTCTCATCCAAAGCATTTCATTGTAGTATTGACCTGTGTTGATGCTGCATATGACAAATAAAGCTTCATTTCATTTCATTTTCATTTCATTTCATTTCAACTTTGTTAACCTTACAAAACCTTCTCCACGAGCCTCCACAGACCGAGACAACACCAAAACCTGTATGGGTGCATGTAACTAAGACTTAAACTAGTGATTTGTGAATAATCTACAGTGTAAATATGTCTCGATACATGTCCTAAATTGAGTGACCTTTACATTATTGTTGCTTGTAAAACATTGCACCAACGGCAAAAGTGGAAGTCCAGAACTCGCTCCACTCACTACTCCTCACTCCAGTCTCAGATTTCTTTCACTTTCCGGCATTTCCTCTGAGCAAACTGAAACAGACTCAACTTACATCACAGAATGATGTTAATCAGACGTCACAGAGCTCCTGCAGGAGTTGCAGAGGGGAAGAGCTTGACGTGTAAAGGAGGTGGTCCCCTTAAACACGCTGCTTTTTCCACAGACGTGTGGCCTGCAGGCAAATCCAGATGACAAGATGGGATGTACTCTGCTTGCATGTCTAACCTTTTCCAGGCAGGATAAAACATGGACAACTAGTCAGTCTCTTCCTGTAGGGGGAAAACAAATTGTTCCTCTCTTCTCCGAAGCCACTCTCCCCCCTCAGGACACCGACTCTAGAAATAAACAATTAAAGTTTGATCAACTCCGCTCAGAGCTTAGATGTCATCGTGGCTCAGGGAGGACAGACATGAACAGGGGAAGAAGGCAGCGCCGTGTCCTGTGGCTCCATGCCAGGGGTCACCAACACGGCGCCCGCGGGCGCCAGGTCGCCCGCGAGCACCTCATGAGTCGCCCGCGGGTCTCTTCTAAAAATAGCACAACCCGTGAGCTGCTCAAAATTTTAATTTTATTGTGATGTATTTTTTTGAACTCACACTTGCCTTCACAAAAAATTAAAACATCTTAACATATATGTTTATTATTGCTGAAGCCAAAAACGGCTTATCCCACTTTTAATTTAATCGTTTTCTCGTTAAAACGAGATAATCAATAACGCCGCGTCCCCTTCTCGTTTTCCCGCATGGAGACACTGAGATTTTACCTGTGTTGAGATTCTTGATTTTGTGGTTAACGACAAAAACAATAGAAGAAGACACTCCACAAAAGTTGTTTTTGGTCAGTTCTTTTACTTATTAGTGGAGCTGCGCTCTTCAAATGCCCGAGTGAACCAGCCCCCTCCGTTTATTTCCCCCAAACCCCGGCTGCTTTCACATTAATGCTACATTTTCGCGAATTGGGTTTTTGATTATTAATTTTCTTTAATGGAAACACAGTTTATTAAAAAAATTAAGAAAAATGTTCCAGCTGCTTACTTGTTATGGACATTCTTTTAAATACCACTGAACAGACTTCTGACACCTGCACCTGGGACTGAGCGAGTCAGCGCTGCAAGCGCGCACCACACTCCTGTGACGTCACCCAAATGCTCCCTTTTTTAGTGAATCAAATAAAAAAAGCACACACGTGGCCGTGTTTTTAATGACTTATCGCTGGAGTTGGTTTGTGTTTTATCGCATTTTTATGAAACCGTGTCATTGCGACACCGTGTTTTTTCGAAATTCCTGCTTAACGGAGACAGAACCCAGGGCTGCTGAGTTTCTGCATGGTGCGTTCACAGAGCCTCGGATATCGGCAGCAAAACGAAGCATTTTATCAGAGAAAACGTAGAACACCGGCACCACCGGCACGGATCCGTATATAATCGACTGATGAAACAGTGTCGACGTTTTCTCTGAATAACGGATTTGTTTTGCTGCAGATTGTATAAAAATGACAAAGTTTGTAGCAGACTGAGTTGAGCGGCTGTTTGGGTTGGTTTATTTCCAAAGCTCAGTGAACGCACCACGCGCGGATTCTTGTCTGCAGTCAATCAATCTGTGCGGAGATTTAAGGAGAATAAATGGACGGGTGCATGAGACTAAATTAAAGCGTTTGAGGAGCGTAGATCCACTAATAAAAAAAAACAGTTAAAGAACAACTTTTATGAAGTGTTCTTATGCTGTTTTTGTTGTTAACTACTAAAAAAAAAAAAAACGTTTTCTCGCTTTTTCCTTATAAAGATTTAATATCTCGTTTTTTCTGAAGAAAAAGAAGTAGGGCAGGGCGTTTTTGGCTTCCTTACATTATACATGAACTTTAAATAAGCTTAGGTGACCTGGAACCTAGTGGATATACAGAGAAAAAAAGTGCTGCACTTTCCCTCCATGCAGTCGGTGCTGAAAGACAATGATTCTGCATCCCAGGCTTTTCTGAGCAACTAAGTTCAACGTTTGACTTGGATGCTGGACAGGTGGAGATTGAAATCATAACACTGCAAAATGACCTCCACCTCAAAGCCCACCAGGGTGCACCAAACTTTTGGTGCCTTGTTGACTCAGAGAAGTACAGAGGAGTATGCACAGCAGCTATGAAGACTGCCAGCCTGTTTGGTTCAACCTATCTCTGTGAATCAGCATTTTCTGACATGAACTTCATCAAGTGCAAACACAGAACACGCCTCACTGATGCACATCTGAAAGACTCGCTCACAGTTGCAGTATCAAGCTACACACCAGATTACACTAAACTGGTGAACAGCAATGTCAGTCTTCCCACTAACAAAGAAACAGATACAGACGTATGTGGTAACATGGCAGTGCCATGGCAAAGTTAAATTATAGTATTGAATTTTGTTCAATTCAAAAGTGTGTTCATAACACGTAGCAGTTGTAATTTTGTTAAAAACATTGCATTTGGTCATTACCTCAAAATGTGACAAGATTTGTTGAGATTAATAAAGTTTTGAATATTCATATTTGTTTCATGGCTTGTTGTTGTTATTGATAATTACGATGAGAAATCAGTGTCTTCACATAGAGGAGTATCATTATTCATTATTACTAATGTATAACTAAAGGCAAACTAAGCAAATTTATTATTTCAATTTGGTAGCCCTTCGTATGACTCAGTACCCATGAAGTAGCCCTCGGTTTCAAAAAGGTTGGTGACCCCTGCTCCATGCACTCAAATCCTCTTTCAGTTCAAAGGCTTTACGAGCCCACCTTCCACTCTGTCTTTGAGTTTATTTAGAAAAAACTAAAAGAAAAGTCTGCCTCCAAAACTATTTGAGACGTTTTTTTTTACTTGTTAGTGGTCAAATCGGATTTACTAAGCAGAGAAACTTCAAGGTCATGTTGGATGCAAATTGAGCTCAATTACCACAGATGCAACTAAGTTTCTGACAGAGTGCAACTTGTTTTTGTCTGAATTATTCCATTCAATGATTCAACTTTTCACAAAAGATTTCACTGTTTTACTTCCTAATAGAGTATCTCTGTCAAAAGTGATTGTTAGATTTCCATTTTTTAATTTTGAAATATTTTTTGTAAAATAAACCAAACAAAAGTGGAACTTTCATTGATATTTTATTTTGTTGCATTAGAAATTAATTGACTTTTTTTTTTATCTAAGAATTGCTTCAAATTTAATTTTGATCCAATAATTCAATTAATATTGATTTTTAGACAAAGATCAATTTTGATTAACTCTACATTTTTAAAACTGTTTTTTATATCATTTTAGTTTCTACAAAACTGCCTTAAACCTATTTAAGAATTTCCCCACATGGCAGCAGTTGATACTGAGAACAATTAAGAATAAAACATTGTCATAATTGATCAGAAATGGGGTAATATCATATTTTTACTGATTCTTTTTTCTTCTCCTCGGAAAAGATTGTGTTTTTTTTAAATTTCGTTGTCATTTGCTGCCAGATATAATTTAATTTGATTGATTTTTGCATTTTTTTGCAAGAAGACAATTAAAAGAAAAATACAATAATTATATCAAACCCATTTTAAACATGTTTATAAATTGATTAGAAAATAGCAAAAATTACTCTTAATTAAAGTTTAATTATTTGCTTGAAAGGGAGAGGAAAAAAAGGTAAATTTATATAATCTCACTTCTATTGTGTTTTACTCATCTTTTCTACACCAAAATCTGGATTTAATTAATGTTTCATTGCCATTGCAGATTATTTGACTTTGTAGTTTATAATTTGTCTTTTTTGTTCAAACAGTTTTCCCCCGCGTATTCGCGTTTCTTTATTTACGGAATCTTCTTTCAGTCGCGCGATTCTTCCGGTCTATCACAAAAACTTCGAGAATTGTCTATAGAATAATCATCATCCGCGTCATAAAGCACACTGCTGTACAGCCTTGTTGCATATTTCAGTAATATATAAGTTGTAGAAGTTTATTTTTGCCACGTAGTTATAAAATTTTAATTTATGAATAAAAAAAGTTTTAAATCTGCATTTTCATTGTTCTAAAACAATGTGTACATTTATAATGTTCTTGACCAACTGTGACAAAATATTAATAGTAATAATACATTTAAGCGATTTATTATTTTGCAATGACAATTTAAATAAGAAAATGTATAAAAATAAGAGTTCTTTTAAGTAGAAAAAAATCATTTGTATGATTTAAAGGTTTACTCTAGGTGTGAAATGTCAGAGCGTGTGGTTTCCATCTCCAGTCAGTTTTTAAAAATCCACAGTCTGAGAGCTCCACATAATGGGACATTACTGGAAGCACTGGAGCGCCAGCACAATTGGCCTTACAGTAAACAGATTGGCAATCGATGGAGATGTATTTCATGAATTGCAAGAGGAACAACGGGGCCTCAGTCGGATCATCCCTCACGACACAAATGCAATTTCCCCTCTAATGCTGCGGCACAAGAGGACATATTCAGCGTTCGCCTGCTCTCAGAGAGGATTTGGGAGGATGCCCGGGAAAGGCTCGCCCGTGTCAGCAAGTGTGTGTTGGGATGCCGTTTGAGAGCCAAAGAATGGCAAAGGGCTTAAAAATCGGAATCAACAGGAGCGGGCCAATTGGAGCGCTGAATGAGTCGCTTTTCAGGAGGAAGAGTCTTTGCTCGCTGGTTGAGATGTAATCCTCATCCCCCGAAGGCCGACGGAGACGGAGAGAGACAGACGCGAGGATGAGACGGGAGGATTGGGACGAGCAAAGGGCAAGTTTGGAAAGGAAGCAGGTATAAAGGCAAAAGAAGAGAAGGAAGTGGAATTAATTTAAATGTTTATCACTTTAATTAAAAGTGTTTGTGCTTTAATTGGATGAAGGTTTAGCTCGCGAGTGATTACACTTTGTTTAATTAGAGTGGTTGCCTAGCTAGAAAGAGCATTTTGGAAAAAGTGCAGAGGGTGATTGAGATTTTAAGTTGGTTTTGGAGCATAATAGTCTCTTCCAGTGGTAATGAGGAGCCTTCAACTGGTTGGCTCAACCAGTGAATGTCCTCCAGTTAGCACTCACAGTAGCTGTCAGAGGCTAACAAGCAGGACTCTTTCAAAAACAGTCATTAACATTCAGCATTGACTCGTTACATCTCACCACTGTGTCCTCATTTTCTATCAAGTGTTTCATGTTCAGCAGGTTCCACATTTGCATTTTTCCCTCTGGTGGAGCTGTTGTTTTATTCCTGACCTCACAGAAAGTTTTAGTATGTTTTTACTGAGCTCTTAAAAAGTAGAAATGAACTCAAAGAGGGGGCTTGAATTCAGATTTCACACGCTCACTGTAAGCGATACAGGAACTCCACGTCTTTGCAACATCTTTTTTTCCCCATTTTTGGTTTCAGTGATTAACTCAATCTTTTCTCTATTGTCTGATGGACAATAGAGAAAAGAAGGTCTTGGACCTTCTTATCTATCCGAGTTACTTTTAGCCTATGAGCCTCCAAGAACCCTCAGATCCTCAGGTGCAGGCCTGCTAAAAGTGCCTAGAGTTCGAACAAAAACCCATGGCGAGGCCTCGTTCCGGCACTATGGGCCTCGCCTGTGGAACAGCCTGCCTGAGGAGGTGAGGACTTCATCAACTGTGGAGGTTTTTAAGAAAAAACTCAAAACTCATCTTTTTAGGTTAGCTTTTAACTAGCTTTTAGTATGTGTATGTTGTATGCGTATATACATTTTATTGTGTTATTTATAATTTTATACATAGTATCTTTTCCTACTTGTTTTTATGAATTATTACTGTCTTTTATCTTCATTAGTAATTTTTTTTTTATTATTTATTTATTTATTTTTTTATTATATATTATATTAATTAACTCATTGGCTTGTTTCTTTTACTTAACATCTGCTTTTAAACTAGTGTCTTCTCACATTTGGCTGGGTCGTCTGCTTCCTGGCCCACGGGACATGGCCCTGATGTACCCACTGCTCCTTCGCCTGGGGTTTCTCCTCGGCTGGTGGGAGGCTGTGGGTTGCGGGGCTCTCGCTCCTTGGCCCAGGAACTAGACGACCAGCCGACAGGAGGTTGGTGTTGACAGCGTCTTCAGGGTTCTCTCATTTGACATTTAAGAAACGTGAGGGTTCCTATGTATTCATATTTTATCATTTGTTTTATTTGTCTGTTGGTGCACTTGTTCTTATACATGGGATTAGGGGGTTGATTTTTATCTTTAACAAGAGGGCATTTTTATTGTGTTGTTTGTTTTATGTACAGCACTTTGAAATGTATTTGTTTATGTGAAAAGTGCTCTATAAATAAAATCAATTTGAATTTGAATTTGATGAAACATTTTGTTCAAAAATATGACAATTAGAACCATTTTATTGCCATCTGTTCTTTGACTGATTGCGAAAATGAAGCATGTCATATCATAAAGAACATTATTGGAGCCAGATAGATTTACTTTTGAGGATAAATAAGATTTATTTTGGAAGAAATTAAACTTTTTATGTTTAAGTTGTTTATATTTGGATTTGATTTGCTCCGCCTCACAATCGGCAGCCACCTGTAGCACAGGTGAGCCCATTTAACTTGACTTGGAAGAAAAAAACACAGATAATCAAAAGAAATAGCAAACAGAACACCAAACATATTGACTGTTTTTTGTTACAGGAAGCCAGCCACAGACTTGTTTTGAAAATAAATCATTTTTATTTTACAAGATGAAATCCGCGAGTATTTCATTTTTTTGATTGCGAGTCGGAACCACGCTCCTCCCTGGAACGGCCAAAGTGAGAGAACCAAAGAGCGTGCATCCTGGACGGTCTCCACTTACCTTAGTGTTTTTGGCAGACGTATTGAACCATTCGTCCTAATGTGAGCCTGCCTTGCTAATTTAAACACAATCAGTGTTGGGTTCATATGTTTGTAAATCAGACTCAGAGAGTTGGTCTGAAGCCAAATTCTACCCCTATAATTGAGGCATTTGGAGGGGTAGGGGTTCCCGAAATATATATTCTTTTACAGGGGATGGCTCTATATGCCTCTGCGTCGCGTTGTGCCGTGAAGGAGACACACATTTCTTGACGTGGGTGTGCTCTGAAGCACAGAAATGTACTTTTAAAAGAAAGTCATGATTTTTCGTTTCAGCATGAATTTCTAAATACATAAAACCGATGTTGCCGTGTGGTTTCCAAGCGCTAGTAACTCCACGCCAAGACCGCCGAATATTGATGACGTCATTGAGGGTTAGTGTCGACCAAATAAGACGGTCCTTTTTCATGACTATCACTCATGGCACCGGCTCCATCGTACCAGACGTCAATGGAGGAGGGAGGGTTGACAAGATGGCGGCCTTGTGGAACTGCATCAACATCTTTGTGGCTGCTGGAAGGACACGGATGAAGGATCAGATGGATCCATACTTGATGGTAGAACATCAATCTGTTATGAATGTTCATAGCATAGTCGTACTGAGGTAGAAGTTAATCTATGATAAAAAGCCATACAAACTTTTTTAATTCCACGTTTATGTTTAAAGGTGACCATTCAGATTGAAATCTCCGACAGAAACCACCGATTACCCCCAAAAAACTATATAACAAATGCATTTATAGATAGATTTATGAGGGACATAAGATGAAGTCCATATTTTTTGTAAGAAGAGAAAAATCTGCAGTTCTAGCCACAAAGAGGAAAGCCTTTCCCTAAATATCAGCTGTGCTGTTTTTCTCTCTCAGGAGTTGGTTTCATTTCTGCAGAAGCCTCTTTCTGCCCATAAAAAGGCTCCACATTTGATCCCTATCAACCTCAGTGTAATTATTTCCCAGGTATTGAATGCGGAATCTAAAAAGCTTTAGGGAGAGTTTTCTTTTGAAATTGTGATTGCAGTTCTCTGTCTTTTTGTAAAGGTTTTAAATTACAAAGTGTCCAGACTTTGAGAAGCTGCATCTTCAGCTTTTTTGCACAAAAGAAATGACAAACATTCTTAACTTTACACAAAGTGTGAACACTCAAACTCTTGCGTGGTTCCTGCCCTCTGACTGCACTTTTACCCGTTCTCACTCCGACTCGGACGGCCTTAATTTAGCACCAGAATTCCATTTCAGATCAGAAAGAATTGTCTTCTGATGGGAAGTGAGACAGACTCCTGCAGAAGCAAACAAAGTGTTGTTGCCACGGCTTTAACCTCCGGCTCTGTGTGACCCACTTCCAGCTGAGAGCCATCTCTAATTGCAAAGCGTCCCTCTCCATCTCTGTCCGACGCCAGCTCGGCCTTCTGTGTGCCCGTCACCATCACTACGACTCTCTCTGCTCCCCTTTTTTTCTTTTTGTGTACCCAATTGTGGGAGTAAAGTGTAACTGGAAAGAAAATCAGCAGCTGCCTCATGAAAATATTAGCCAACCGCTGTGCATGCGGCTGCGGTGAATCTGTTGCCATGCAACGTCCGCTTGAACATTTATTCATCCCGTTACCTATAAAGGGCCGCATAATCCGGCGCATTTGCAACCTGCATGCTCATAAACTACTTTCCTTGGGACAATATTGTTAACCAATTTAACAACAGTCAATTACGGAAACATTTGATCGGGAACGTGAGCCGTCCTGTCGGCGTGTTTGAAAGCTTGATTCCCGTTCGTGGCGATTTGACATGAAATCTACACGGAAACATCAAATGAAAGTGGAATCGCGGATGTTGAAACACAAACGGACGACAGAGCGTGTCAGCGGCGTTCTCGGGGAGAGAAGAGGCTCAGTAAGTCTTCTGCTCCAGTAAAAACCTCTGGGACTGAAAGAGAACAGAGTGCCGGAGTGACAGACGACTACAAAAACTTCACATTTGCTGAATTTCCTTTTCAGTAAAAGCTACAAATGTCACAAATAGACGCGGGATTCCAATTTCATTTAGACTTAAAAATGCCGTTCACTCTCATGTTCCTTAATGTTTGACATCCTATTACATAAATAAAAAAATAAAAAAGTAAAACTTTTATTTTGCCGAACTGAATTTTCATTTTCTCTCTCAGATCAATCTCAAATCAAAATATAAATGTCTTATATCCTCCAATATTGGAGGTTTTAATGAAAATATCGTCCTTTCATTTGAGTAGATATTATTCTAACGGGTTCTATTTGGGCTGATGTTATTTACACGTATTTTAAGTGCGATAAGCACAAAAGTCAGTAGAAATTCTAACCTGCAGCAAAGACGCAGATCAATGCATGTCTGCACGGATTTTAATCACTTCCCAGGCGAAATTTACTTGTGGTTATATCGACGGGATATTTTAGGGGATAATTGTAAAAACCGGAATGATTTTGGTTCAGTGAAAATGTTTAAAAGCAACGTGGTTTCAAAATAAAAGCGGTCAGGGAAAAAAAGAATCTCTAAGCCAACATTACATGCAAATAGTCACTTATATATTTTTGGAAACAGCTTCCAATTAATTTAATCACTTTTATTTTCCCGGAGATCAGACACAGTCATGAGCGAAAACAAAGAGGAGTGATGTTAGAACCCCGGCTGAGCAAACAGCAGCTCACTGACCAGAGTAGAAAACATTACAACAGGAATAAGTTTGACTTTAATGCTGGAATTATCTGATTTTGTTCTGTTTTTACAATGATTATGTGAGCACAAGAGTTTAAGCAACTTTTAACTGATCTGCAGCTCCAGCCTCATAGCCAAAGCTAATGCTAGCGCTAGCATTAGCACAGACTAAAATAATAAAATCATAATTTCCTTCACAATCAAACAAGCGACATTCAGTGAAGTTCTGGTAACCTTCATCCAACTTTAACCGGGTTGTCAGAGAGAAATAATCCAGGACTCAGAGAATGTCGACCTTGAATGGGTTTATCGATAATTTCCGTGGTGGCCCCCCCGTGTGTGCCCACAGTGGTTTAAGGAGGCACTCAGTGGGCGGGCTCGCTACGCTAGCCAGTCGCCCAGTGGACAGCGTAGTGAGCGCTGCTGCCCAGGGTCCGGCTGAGTTAGCAGGGCTGTCGCCTAGGCTGCTGGTCCCGGGCGGCAAAGCCAATGTGGACAAAAACAGGTGGGCGGGGCCACGTTGTCTGCACACTTTTAAACCATATGGGGCCCACTTGGGTGGGATATTATGCAATGTAATAAATATATTTGTAAAATAAAAACCAACAAAGCTTTGGTTGAACCTAAAAAAAGCTTTTTTTAACCTTTATTTAACCAGATGAGCTATTAAGAATATGTTCTTATTTACAATAATGACTTAGATATGAAGATGTTAACCTTGGCAAAAAAAAAAAAAAGTAATACATTTACAATCAAAGGAAACATTGAGGAAAAAAAGAATGATGTCTCCAGCGCGAGGCCTGGACACAAAGACGTCCAGCTTCACAGACACATGCAGAGCAGAAACGTGTTTATGAAGGCCGCCGGCATCAAAGAATACCTCGGATGAAATGGCGGTTTTTACAGAGCAGACACGTGCTTTAACGCCGAGGAAGAGTAGAAATTCACTTCAAGCTCCGTCACTTTCTGGTCTGTTTTCAAATCGTTCCCAGTGGTCTTTTCATTCGGATTCCGCCATATTTAGCCAAAATAATAATTATAAAAACTATTGTGTTCTAGGACATAGTTTCTGCAGAGCGACAGTGGTTGAGCAGGGAGCTTTAACTTATTTTCTACATCACAAATACAATCTTTTTTAATCTGAATCTTTTTGTTTCACATAGATTTGAATTAAGAAATGCTCAAATTTAAATTTTAGCTCAATTCTCTGTCCTCCATTATGAGAAAAAAATATATATATACAGTATCTCACAGAAGTGAGAACACTCCTCACTTTTACTATCAGGCTTTTGGCTATTTAATGCCTCTATTATGATTCATTTTGCAGAAAAAACAACTTTACACTGTTATACAAGACGGACGCCGACTGCTTTTCATTTTGTCAAAAAATTATTTTGGCAGTCTTGTCCCATGAAAAAGGTACAAATAAATATCTGCAAAAATGTAAGGGGTGTACTCAAATACTGTATTTAAAAAAAATGTTTCAATCCATTAAGTCTTTAAGAATCTTCCCATCAGAAAGCTGGTAAACCTTTTATTTATTTATCTGACTTTCCGTTATTTGTTCAAAACCATGAAGACAAACTTTTTTTCTTTTGTAATTCTGTGTGTACTTATGCTCAGCGGCCTTGTGGTAGAGTGTCCGGCCTGAGATTGTAAGGTTATGATTACAAATCCACGATCCAGTCATCCCAAATACTTTAAAAATGGGACTTTTTAGTCCCATTTTTACCCCAGTAAGGGGTTGGATTGGAGGACTTAACCACCAAATGGTTCCTGAACACAGATGTTTCTGCAGCTGAGATGAGTCACAAACCCTTCAGGTGAATTATAACTAATTGTGAAAATAACCAGATATTGAAAATTTCTAGTTTTTCTTTGCTTTTTTTTCCAAGAAGTGTGATAAGTTACAAATAAGTAAGCAAATTACTCTTTTTTTCAGCTGTTTTGAGGTATTTTTACATAGAAAAGTGGGAATATAGTTACTGATGCTAAACTCAAACTGAGTATGTTTTAGCTGTTGAGTTTTCTCAATGATTTTGCAACTAATTGAATCAAAAACATTAGGAGAACATTTTTTATGTCCATTTTTTTACATGTGTTTTTGTTTCTTTCCAAGCTAAAATACTGTATGATCAGGAGTGGAGCTGCTGTGCAGCATCCAGTGGAAGAGTGCGAGGGAAAGAGGGGATTAGATCACTCATCATCCGTTATTAAGTGTTCCGATGGCTTCTAGCTGCAGGAAAACCCGTCTGTGCCGCTCAGCGTCTTAGAGGAACAAACTCCACTGGCTGACACCGCCACTGTCAGCGAGAACAGACCGCGGATCACGAATCTAATTATACACGTTGTGCCACTAACAGCTCCATTTATTTTAGCCTGTTATGCTTAAATGAAAAGTTTCAAACAACAACCTAAGAAACACGATAAAGTCATTTATCAACAGCTTTGGACCGTTTTCATGCTTCTTTTTTAAGGTTTGTGTTTTCTTAATCGCCGATTTATTGTAGCAGGACAGAAACAACTAAAGTAGAAACTCAAGTCTGCAGAATGACGGGAAAATTGATTATAAGGCTGGACGTGTTTTCAGCATAACAACAACTATTGGATACACATTTTAAGATGTTTATTATAAAGAAGAATTACCAAACGCCAGAACATTTGATGCTGTTTCAGGACCGTACTCCAAAAAAAAAAAAAAAATGCTCAAAGAAGTACAGAAAATATATATATTTTTTAACTTTCCTTGAACTTTGATGGAGAAAAATGTTTCCACATTTAAGTCTCTCTTGGTTTACAATAGAGATCTGTCTGAGAAAATAAAAGGATGTCACAGCTCTGGTCTTTTTGTTCTACTTTAAGGATTTTAATTAGTTTTCTGAATTTGTTTTGCATTTTTTTGAAGCTCATAATTAAATGTTTAATTGCATTTTTTTTTATCTTTTATTCTTATTGTGAGTTTGATTAAAGATTTGACTAAATATTTTTTTTTTCCAGGCAACAAAAGTTTTTATTTCCTTCAAGATTTTATTTACTAAAAAAATATATAATATTTTAATGTCAAATGTCTCGTTTCCCCCCTCTATTTATCTGTAAATTGTCTCTACTTCAGTTAACTTATTTAAAGATTCACAGTTTAAGAATTTGTGGAATTTATTTTTTATGTTTGTCTCTTAATAATAAAATCCATCTAATTTAAACAATCGCGTCCGTTTATCATCATTCAAAGTAAAGTCATCTGTCTTTAGTTTTTGAAATAATTCTCTCTATTTTAGTAAAGTTAATTGTTAAACTTTAAGTTAAATCAGATTCTTATGTTGCTGGGTGTGGAATTTCATCCTTCAATTTATTTTAATTATTAGTGGCAATAAATTAAGAGAAGTCTCTTTTTTGAAAGAAAAACATATATATGGTCAGAACATCATCTGACTTTTTTCTGATTTTTTTCAAATATTTCTGGTAATTTTGTGAGCAGGAGAAATTGATTTTTACAGCTGGTTTGGAGAGTCTTTTTTAATATATTTTTGATTTTCCACCAACATCTGTCATTTCATTTTAATTTAGTCTTCCATTGTTTGTGTCATCATTCACTGCTTACCTTCTGAACCTGTCAGCTGTCAAATTTAATAAGTTTGTTTTGGTTTTAATCAACTCTGTGGACCTGGATAAGATTCTTCAGGTGCATTTCTGTATTTTTTTTTGTCAGGCTTTTCATCCATTTAAAAATAAATGTTATGGTTATATGATTTTTTTTCCCCCCTGAATCAAAGATCGTACTGGTGGGGAGGATGTGCATAAAACAAAGAGAACTTTGTTGATGATTCTACATCTTAATATGGAGTCGATAACACTGATTTTTTTATTAGAGCTTTTAGATGGAGAGGCAGGAAAAAAAGTTGGACAGAATTGATTTTTTACCCTTTTTTAAGCTTTAATAGCTTTTCTGATCTTGTTTGCTGCAAAAACCAGATGTATTTGCACACCAGTCATAAAAAAATCAGTCATAAATATAAAAAAAAACTAGCTGCACTGTTGTTTTGTGTCAGAAAACAGAAAAAAATGTATGATGTAAAATTAAAAGAGAGATGTTTGAATGTCGGCTTGAGTCGTTGGTACATTGTACTTTTCAGGTTCTCATACTGATCGTCTGTCTCCTTTACATGTTATTTTATCCATCAAGGTAAATGTTAGTTGATATTATTCATTAAAAATCCAGGATTTTAATCAAGTCAAATTTTCCTAAAAGACAGTTAAAAAAAATTGATGCTGACAAAAAGATGGTGACAAAAAAGAAATACACATGGTTGAACCTTTTTTGTGCACAAATCCTACTAATAAGAGACACTGGGGACATTTATGAGCTTTTTTATTTGCCATATGTGCTTGTTTAATACTTAAAAACAAATTGACTGGACTGCTGATACCTTTTACCCACTGCCAGTACCTACATTTTGCACATGTTCCACTTAATAAAATTGGTCATACATGCACTTGTCGTTTTACATGAAAATTTCTGAATACTGATCGCAAGAGAATGTGAGTCCAGACCCTGAACTGCAGCTTCTAATGGTGGAAGTCGGGGTTCTCCTGTTTCGGTGGGTCTCCTTGGCTGGATCAAGGTAAAAAATAACTCCGTGAAGGAGTCTTTAAAAACACTTGATATGTTGGTCAATGATCAACTGGATGACAGCTAGGAGGCCCAACACTGGAGATAATATCAAACAAGTAAACAGAACTAAAAATGGCTGAATATTTCTATTTTTTTTACCTCATTTTGTTCGGATTTGTTGGTAAACATATTGGTTTACCAGCAGAAACGGTCTGGAATATTTTCAGACGCACCGCCTGTCTGCATCCAGGTTTCCACGTCAACCGGAGGGAGAGGTGTTCTGGGAAAAACATGGAATATTACATTTATCTCACTCATGGCTGATCAAGACCTTAAGGACGTTTGATCCTGAGAAATTGGCACAAACCGCGGAGGAACCGCGGTGGTTCCTGTCCGCGGTGGGGACGCAGTGTGATTTCTTTCCAATGCTCTGAATGTCAGAGTGAAGAAATTCAAGTTTATCTGATCTTTGTTTGATTTATTAGTACTTTGTACTTCATTGACCCTTGACGGATATCTAAATAATACGTATGAATTACATATATCACGCCCAAAATGTACATAGTGGCAATGTGACATGACCTTAAGGTTAAAATATCAAACATCAGGTCTACAAAAGGAGTCACTTTAATAGTACTTTTTTTTGATGAGACAAAGTAAGAAATTGTTTTTGTTTTAAGAGTCAGAGACATTTGACTAATATGATTGACAGGAAAACTTCTTTAAGGTCGTGTCCATGGAAACAGCTAAAGTCTTTGGAGACCAAACATCTGTCAGAATAGAAATGCAGACGTCACTTCTGCCTCCAAAATCAACATCAAATGTTTGGAAACATTGGCCTGAGCGAGCTTTGTCTCAGTCTTTGCAAACACAATCAACACATTTGAGAACAACTGCTCTTAGATCACACCAGCCTTTACTTGCCAGCTGTCCTTGTTGTCGTCTTTATCCTTTTTTTTTTCATGTCTTCTGCTCAGATGAGCTGCGACCTCCAAAACAGCAGCATTTTAAAGAGCTTGCTTCTGCAGCCAGCTGGATGGAATCAGATCTCCTGGCTGCTGCCGCCGCGGTCGTGATTTAGATTATTAAAGAGAACTTAGCCTCTTCTTTTGTCCACCTGGCAGGTCTCACCGAACGAATTATCTTCATTCTTGACTCATGTTGGCACATCAGCAGATGTTAACCAGCAGCTCAAGGATGTCCAGACA
The DNA here is from genome assembly GCA_003999625.1 of Oryzias javanicus. Classification (NCBI taxonomy): domain Eukaryota; kingdom Metazoa; phylum Chordata; class Actinopteri; order Beloniformes; family Adrianichthyidae; genus Oryzias; species Oryzias javanicus. Next base: position 4,212,296 of record CM012446.1, read on the forward strand.
TAAAATAAAGTAGGATTTAATCAGAGCTACACCTGCAGTTTTATTTGACCCACAATGACTCAGAGGTATCTTGGTGGGAATTCAGAATCGGTGAAAGCCTTAGTCTGTTGATCCGTGTGGGTGCTGCGCCTGACAGGTGCCACTGGAGATTAAAAATAAAAAAAATAAAAAATAAATCTCTATGGGGAATGCCAATACATTTTAAATAATTAAGAAATGTTTTTGCACACTTCTTACCCAATACGTAAAAGGTAAGTAAGGGTAAAACGCAAACATCTCATAAAAATTTCCATTCCATTAATTGTGGCCAGTTAGTGCTGCTCAAGCAAAAGGTGGACATTCCTTTCTCACAGCCTGACTTTTAGAAATTAGGAAATTAGTTCCTACAGTTTTGGGAATAGGGAACTCCAGGCCTCGAGGGCCACGTTGTCTGCTTTATTTCTGCATATCCAAGCCCTACTTATGACTGATCGCCTGGTTCAGATGTGTATAGCCAATAAGAACTTGCCAGAGCAGGGTATGTTGGGAAACATGCAGGAATCTGGGCCTCGAGGCCTGGAGTTGCCCATCCCTGGTGTAGTTTGAGTGGACATCCTTCGTATGTCCTACAGGCACACCTGTCAGTAAGGAGTTACTAATGGCTAGAGAGGGGCGTAAGAGCCCCCCAGGAGAGCATCACTCGTTCTTCATAAGTACGTGTATCTCATATTAGTCTTAAGAATGTTTCATGATACTTTTATTTACGTTTCATTTTATTGACAAAGTGGTCGTATCAGCCTCTAGGGATCTGGAAGACACACCTCTTCTCTATGACCCTCTACTGGTTGGACAACCTAAAAACCCGCAGTCCCCCATATGGGTCAACCTCTTGTATGAGTGCGAGTGAAAATACGAAAAACTCATCTGGTCCAAAAGGGCCCGAGCAGGCTGCCTCCTTGTCCCGCAGCGGCTCCCTGTCTGCCGAACAGCTGTCCGGGGGCCAGTTAAACTTGAGAGTGATCTCTGCTAGCCTGTTGCAGAACACGTTGGAATATACCGAGTGCGGGAATCTGTCCAGGGTGAATTCCGCCGTCACCCAACGTTAGCCGGGACAGTCTCTGGCAACGCTACGGAAGTTAAGGACAAAAACCCTTGCACTGATCAGCCATATTGGATTTGTTTTCTACCCGCCGATTGAGTCACTGAAAACGCCACGTGCTCAAAGCTGGTTCCCTGATTGATTGACGCGGCGCATCGACCACGCCAAACCTCAGATTTCTGAACTCTTGAAGTGTCTGGCAGCGAGAATCCTGAGACAGGACCTCAGACCTGCATGTTGACTCGACTCCCATGCCATGCTAGTCTCGTCCGGTGCGAATGCAGCTTAAGGCTTTAAAGCAGCCCAGTGGTCTTGTGGGAGAGTGTCCGCCCTGAGATTGGAAGGTCGTGGGTTCAAGTCCAGGCCGAGTCATACCAAAGACTCTAAAAATGGGACCCAGTGCCTCCCTGCTTGGCCCTCAGCATTAAGGGGTTGGATTGGGGGGTTAAACCATCAAATGGTTCCCGAGCGCAGCTGTGTCTGTAGCTCACCGCTCCCTTAGAGGATGGGTCAAGTGCGGAGAACAAACTTCGCACACCTAGGTGTGTGACAACTAATGGGACTTTAACTTTAAATCCAGGCCTCGAGGGCTGGCCTCCTGCTGGTTTTCTAGAAACCCTGCCTTTTCTGCATCAGGTGTATTTATCCAATAAGGAGCATCAATTGCAGGTTGGTTAAAAAACATAAAGGACATCAGCCCTTGAGGCCTGGATTTGGACACCCCTGTCTTAAGGGGAGCACAGGTGTGTCTTCTAGTTCCCTTGAGACTTGTTCGTCCACCTCAAGGGACACCATTAAAATAGAACCTTCCATCTACTGTCGAGCATGTGGTTAGTGTACCATGAAGTTCTTACGTCACACTCTAGTTGTCAGTAAAGTGGGAGTACTGGCCCCTTCCTGACAAATGCTGCACACATGTCATCCCTGAGTGCCTGTTGGATAAACTGCAATGTGATAGTCTCATTTCTTTATTTTTAACAGTCATGGTTAAGTCCAAGAGATTTGGGAAGGGTCATAAAAAATAAAAAAGTCACCCATTTCCCCTTTATGTAGCACAGACATTTTGATTATGATCTTGATACTTCTTCTAGGACACCTGCATTCCCTATTGGACCATTTTTTGCCCTTCAGACAGCCTTTATCCACCTGTAATCATAACTAAGAATCAACTTTTATTTTATTTTTTTATGTATTTTTTGTAACTACACACAGCTTGGAGTTACCGTGATACAAATCTGTGAGGTTACTTTTGGAATACTCAAAAAAAAAAACTGAATTGAAATACAACATAAGAAAGATATTTAAAAAAAAATAGCAATAACAAGGAAGTAATTTAATAAAACTGAATTGTGTCCGTCTATGCTGCAGGTCAAATTTCATTGATAGGAATGCTATATAGAACAGATTACATCCTCTTCCCATTTCATTACTTACTTCTAATTACTTTATCCCTCCCCGTCATTATTTATGCACACTTTTGTGTGGCAGACGCAAACTAATTATTCCCTAATTATCCTCTGAAACAGACCATAAAACATGTTTTCCAGTATGGTTGAAAAGCAGCTGCACGACTTCACAGGGTGAAAAGATGCGTTGCCTGTTAAACTAAGAACCTCCACTAATTATTATTAATTTTTTAATTTTTGCCAGGAATAGATTATTTAATATTAGCACATTAGATAGCCTATTTTTAATCTGACTTTACGGTTTTATTAGTGCTGATATTTGTATAAAAAAGGCATCCTGATTTACTACTGTAAACATTTTGCTCAGATTTTCAACATTGTTCCAGGGGCATAGGAGCATGACTGTATTCAAATCCGTGCTTAGCTAATTAGTTTTGTGCAGCTATGAGGATTTAAGCAGATTTTTCTTTGCTATATTTTGCTGGAAACTCTGTGCTCATTTAGCTCCAATCCATTAGTCAGAAAGTGTCAGGAAGTGGCGGAACCAAGCCAAACTCCCATTACTTTAGCCTAATCCTTTCTATGTTTGGAACAAACACCTTGTCCTTTATTTACTTGAAGCCGGCGTCCTGAACAACTTTAAGTCCTTTTTATTTTTCCCCAACATTCTGTATGTTGTGGATGAATCTGGAACTGGAGCAGAACAGTCTGTAGGATTCCTATTATATTCCCTATAGCACACGTGTCAAAGTCAAGGCCCGGGGGCCGGGTAATTCTATCCGGCCCTCCAGATACTTTTATTTTATCGTTATGTTATCTTGCGCATATTTTTAACTTGTATAATTTTGACATACTAATATTGAGAGTAAAATATTAAAGTTTAGGTTGATTTATTCTGGAATGTTCCTGCTTTTCTATTATTATTATGTAAAGTTTTGGTTTTTAAAGTTATAAAAATTAGCATTCCGCTAACTTTTTGGCTATTTTGGCACTTAGCTAATATTTCAGCTACATGCTAGCTGTTGTGGGTAATTTGGGCTTTTTTCCGTTTTTAAGGCTATTTTTGAAGTTCAGCTATTTTTTCAGCTACATGCTAGCTGTTTTGGCTAACCTGAGTTTTTTTGTTTTTCTGTATTTGTTTTATTTTTTAGGCTAATTTGGCTTTTAGCTGGCTATCAGCTTCCGTGTTTTCATCTATCAGCTTCAGCTTTTTTAGCTATCAATTTCAGCATTTACAGCTAGCATCTCTAGCGACCAAATTCTGCTTACAGCATTCACACTAGCATTATCGCAGGCAATGCTATATCTAATTCATAATGATGTAAAAAAGTTACAATTAAAATTTTAAAAATGTAGTTTTAGAGTTTTCAATAAATATTTATCCTTTTCGGCCCGAGGTGTAAGGTGTGTTTTGTATTTTGGCCCCTTGTACGGTTGAGTTTGACACCCTTGCCCTATAGATACAGTATATTCCACCATATGCAGTGTGTTTATTACAAAAGTCACTTTAAGTAGCCACTGCAAACTGTCAGACCCTGAAGCATCAAACTGCATTACTAATAAAAGCACCAGGATTGACCTGAGAGCAGCTGAAGATGTAAGGGTGTCACTTTTAATACAAAAAAACTCAAAACTGATCTGTTACTTTAACTGTTTTAAAAATGAATGAGCTTATTTGATGTAAAGAGTTTCGCTTCTCCTCAGGTTTGATCCCCATCCTGCTGTTTGTCCCTCCACGCTGACACATCCAGTACACCCACCTCTAGACCCCCGTAGACAGCAGCTCCACGATGTTATATCATGTACAGACGCTGTTTCTCCAGCAGCCTAATCAGTCGGGCTCTGTCGCTCGGCGAGTTGGCTGTCACCACTGTGTGTGTTTCCTTTACATTCAAGTGGGAGAGTGTGTGTTTGTGCTGATGCTCCCAGTCCCTGATGGTTATCTCTGACATTCTGTGGTGAACAGCAGCAGCTGTATGGACAGAGCTGATAGAAAGTGAGAAGACACAGAATATCGCCTTTTTGAGGAGACTGATATTTGTGGAGATCCCTGTGGGCTTCTCTAGGCTGGAGAATCAGTGGTGGCTTCGATGTGAAGGGCTCTGAAAGTACCGATCACTTCATGGTGAGAAGGCAGAGGAGGGGGAAGAACTGGCTGAGGAGCTTAGAGGACGAGGACAAAGCAGGGTAATGAGCGAGGAGAGAAGTCCACAGAGCTGGACTGGACGGACAGAGGTTCATATGCAGAAACCTGTTGACCCAATCCAATGAAAATCATGTTTTTAGATGGACATTTTTCTGGTGGAAAACATGTATAAAAAGAATTAAGCTCAAGTCAATCAAGAAAAGTGTCAAGAAAGAATTGCTACATTTGGTACCGCTGAGTTTAATTCAAGTTTAGAATCAGTAGGCGGAGCTTGATTGATCCAGACAAGCTGCTGATCACAGACCAGGTGTCTGTAACCTGCGGCTCCAGATCCACATGTGACTCTTTTATCTCTCCACGGTGGCCAAACATTAAATAAGTCAGAGAGACTGCTCATCCAGCCGTGTTGACCGTCAACAGTGCCCTGCTTATGGCTGCCTAACCAAAACTACCTATAGAAAACAAATAAATAAAGCCCAAAAAGTAAGACTACCAAGGTCCAACCTCAAACTAAAATAACAAAACCCAGCAGTGCAAGACTGCTGAGGACAAAGAGGGGGAAAAGAACAAAATAAAATAAAATAAAACAGTAATTTTTAAAGTATGGATTACCTAATTACCATTTATTTAATTTAGATAAGTTAAATTCATAAATTGATGGTTGAGGTGAACATATATGATAAACTACATAGGTTATTACATCCCTGTTGACCTGCAGATGTTTTGTTTGTTCTCCGGAATGAACAGATTTTGATCCAACTTATCGTTTTTTTTGACAAGCTGGCTGTTCCAAGTAAATCAGGGGTGCAGGCGTCTAGTCGGATGCGGACTGGAACTCGGAATGAGGCTGGTACCAGTACCATAAGCTGGACTGCAATCCGGTACCACGTCTGGTGGCAGACGTGTGCGGTACCAGGGCGCAGCTCCAGCACTGACATTTTCCGGTCCGCGTTAAGGTTAGGGTACCGGTGCGGCGCACGTCTCAGTGCCGGTTGGGGACCCCGATTTATTTGGAACAGCCACCACATCAAAAAACAGAGTTGAGGATGGGGCTGCCACGATTAGTCGAATAATCGACAACTAATCGACTATTAAAATAGTCACCAACTAATTTAATAATTGATTAGTCGTTACTTTTGGAGTTTAGTAAAGTTGAAGGTTATAATGACGACATGGTAACTTTTTGGACTATTTTGACATTTATTAAGGTTTTCAGGCCATTTTGGATTTTAGCTAATATTTCAGCTGCAAGCTAGCTATTTTGGCTAATTTAGGCTTTTTCTTGTCATTTAGGTTATTTTGGAGTTTAGTTAATATTTCAGCTGCACGGTAGCCGTTTTGGCTTATTTAGGCTTTTTTAGTTTTTAGAATATTTTTGAGTTTAGCTAAAATTTCAGCAGCCTGCTAGCTGTTTTGGCTAACTTGAGCTTTTCTCAGTTTTTTTTTTTTTAGGCGATTTGGTATTTAACTAATATTTTAGCTGGCCATTAGCTTCAGCATTTTCAGCTATCAGCTTCAGCATTTTAGCTATCTATGACAGCATCTTCGGCTATCAGCACTAGCATCTTCAGCAGCCAAATTCAGCTTACAGCATAATCATAAGTAATACTATAAATTTATTTTTCATCTATCATCCTAATTGTCTTTATTTTTAGTTAGTTTAAAGCTATTGAGGGTTAAAATTTGTGTTTTATATCCAGTTTGCGCATGACCCGATTAGTCGACTAATCGGGAAAATAATCTGTGATTAGTCGACTATTAAAACAATCATTTGTGGCAGCTCTAGTTGGGGACACCAAAAATGTACAAGGAGTTGGGAATGAGACAGAACTTTCTATTGTTGGAAGAAAAAGAAAAGTTGAATGGAGATATTTAGCATTTCCTAAAAAAAATAAATAAATGAATAAATAAACACATGGTTGAAATTAAAGTACACATACAGGTGAGTTTTTTTATTTAAAGTGAGAAAAAGAGAGACACTTGTCTTCATGTAGGAGCGACTGAAAGACTTAACCTCATAATTTCACCATGACAAAAGAGAAACTCTGTTGACTTCACTGTGAACTGAACTTTTGTGTTGTAAGGTGGGGGGGTGGGGTGAATGGGTGGGGGGCTTGCTGCCATGCATAAATGTATTACCCCAGATGCTTCCCGTTCATTTCCATAACCACTAAAGTGATCTAATAACGGTTCTCCAAAGAGGAGGGTGTCATTTTCCAACAGGACAGGTGCAGCCTGTCACTTGTAATCTGGCAAACACGATGAGCAATAATAATGAATCCGACTGCGTTTCACTTCAACACTCCGCCGGATCATGTGACCAGTCCTGAACCTGCAGAAGAGCATGACTCGCAGGCGTGTCAATAACACCATGGATTATGCATTTTATTAGCTGATATCATTTCTGTGTCTCAAAACAAACTCAAAAGTAAGAAACATGTAAAAAAAAAGAAAAATAAAGTTAAAACTAACTGACTTATGTTTTTTAGTTACTGCGTTTATCTGATAAAACAACTTTTACAAAGTAGTAAATGTGTTTAAAGAACCCCCGGTCTGTCACTTGTTTATTTTGGAAATGAAGATCAGGAATCATAGCTGCTAAAAAATGTTACCCAACCAAGAAATCTACAGGAACTGTTTTCATTTAAATTGAATAAGTTTAACAATTTATTACAGTTAACACTACTTTTATGTTTTAGACATAAAATAAAGAAAACATCAGAATGCAGCTGTGTGTGTAGATGTCATATTTATTATTTAAGGACATGATGAAAAACAAAATAATTCTTTTTTTTTTAGAATTTAAAATTAGAAAATGATATATCTTATGTTTTGTAGATTATATAACAAACAGGATAAAAACAGTGAATGAAATGAGAAACTTAAGATCCTGGATTAGTGACTTGTAACTTTCATGTCAAAAAAATTGAAACATGTGCCTCGTGTTTACAGTTACTTAAGTTCTGAAATTAAACCTCTTTTTGGAGAGATCTTTTGGTAGGACAAAAAAAAAAGAAACTACTTTAATTGCTCTTATTCTGTGTAATCACTCCTTTACACAGCAAAAGGGCAGTTACTCCACACCACTGTTACACCTTATCTGTTGTTGGGACAATTAAAAGAAAAAAAAACATTTTGATGATAGAAAAAAAATGAGTAAACTCGTGTTTGAAAGGAGTATCAATTTGAAAAGTTAACGCCTAAATTTTCTGATGTTTTTATTGAATATAAAAAGTGAAAAATGTATGTAAGTGACAACAATGCACAATAAAAGTGATAAACTGTACAAAAACAATATGTTCCTTACCCTTTAACGACTAAAAGAAAGTAACAGACTGCAGTCCAAACTCAAAAACTGTCATTATGAACCACAACAAGCATCTTAAATGGATGATATGAAACCAGAGAACGAGGTGCTGCACTTTAGTTTGTGCAACCTTTATGGTCATTTCTTAAAAGAAATGCACATGTAAAGCATGTCAAGACATCACAGTATTTCACGAGGCTAATCAAATATTGCAAATATTGTTGCAAAGGTTTAGCAGACAAAGAAATTATAGACAAGTTACATTAAAAAATGAATAAAAATAGTAAATTATTGAATCAAAAAAGGTCTAGAAAAAGTTTATGGATTGAGTTTAGAGAACAGATGAGTTATATAGAGAAAATACATTAATCAGGCTGAACAAGAGAAATATAAGAGAAAGAACAACACTCAAAAGGGAGAAAAAAGACAACACAACTGGAGAATGTCCAGAAATAAAATGATTCGACCATATGGAGAAAAAAAAAAAAGTGTTCTCCTAAAAACAGAAACTTAATCGAGAGTGGACAGATTCTGTCCTCATCACTCTGGGGGCCTTTAAGAGCAACTCAGAGCAAACTGATGACAGTGATAAAGAAAATAAATGTAAAAATGCATTTCTGAGTGTTTTTGTATTCAAACTGTTGTGAATCAGGAGCCGCCGGAATAATAATAAATAAAGCTTGTAGATGTGACGTTGAAACTACAATCGGTGGGCTACGAGTCCCCTCCTTCCATTTGCAGAAAAATAGATTCATTTTTTCCTGTCCATTTTCCCTCATAGCTGGCATCTGGCAAAAAAAAAAAAAAATATGTAGGGCGGACAGCTCCAATATTGTTCACCCTTTTTGTTGTAATGATGAAGTGTGAGGGCTGTAAGCTATCTGGAGAGCGTGTTAGTTAGTTAGTTAGTTATCACAGGTACAATGAAATTAAAAGTTCTTTCTTGGTCAGTGCAAAACATTCATACTTAAAATCAGCCCACATAAAAATAATTAAAATAAATTAAAAAACAGAAGTACGTAAAACCTGGACATTTAAGCAATTACAAATAAAAACAAAGATATTCTATAGGTGCTAAAATTGTTAAGAACTGGACCAGAATAATGATAAAAATTGATAAATATAAGAAAAACATCCACATGTGTGATAGAAGGGGAGGCAGGGTTGTTCTTCAGAGGTAAATGTCTAATGAACTCCTGCCGCTCTACAGAAAATATGCTTTTTTTTTCTATTTTACTCAAAAATGGCACAAAACTAATTAAAAAAAAAAAAAAAAAACACTGGGAATGTATATGAAAGAGATCAAAATATTATTAGTTTCTCTTTAAGCCACAGTGTCTTTAGAAACAAACACTTGTTTAAAGTTCCAGTGTGACGCAGCATGAGACGAAATCTAAAAACTCTGAACAAATTGAAAAGTGGAATAAGACTGCTTCAATGTGAGCCTCTCAGTCACCACTGAACGGAGAGTTCATCTGCGTTTCCTCAGAGTTGCTCGGTTTGGGGGCCAACACAGAAAAGCTATTTACTGATGGAGGGGTTGCCAAAGAATGAACAGCGGAAAACAAACGCAGAAAGTCTAGGATTAAAGAAATACTGCTCCTTCCACCTTCTGGATCCTGATGGTCTCAGACACTTTCAGCAGCTCTTTACATCCCGACCATGTTGGACTTAGGAAACTCGCTATATTATTGAAACCTTTTCATTTATGAACATTTCCATCCATGTTTCTGCTCCAATGCAGTTTTAAAGTCCTCATTTTAATGAGAATAAATGACAGAAAAGAAGAAAAGAAAAGAAGAGAAAGTGAGCCACTAAATCTTTTTAGATGTGCAGGAAATGTCTTTAAATCTGACTGGGACTCAAAATTATCTGAAAAAAACTCATTTTGTTTGCGAGCACATCTACAATTTTCACATTTTAGTTTGCTTTGAAACTCAGCACATTGTTTTCCTTAATTGATGAAATGCAAAGACATCTCAGGACCCAAAATACAAGAGCAAAAGCCAGAGATGATAAACTTCAACATGAACAAACGGTGTAACAAGGGAGAAATGAAAAGGGTAACAAGATGAACGACCTGAAAATCAGATCCTTAAATACTCGGAGGATCATTAACCTCAATGAAGACAGCTGTGGGTAATTGATGACCTGAACCTGGTGTGACCGACGGGGGGGAAATCTGAACTGAGATGAAACAAAGAAAAAACAAAGGACAAAATATTCACAGCACCCCTCCATTAAAGGCCAGATCTCCTGCACAGTCGGATGTTTTCTATTCATTAAGGTTTTTCTTCTGCATTTTGGCTCCAATCATCAGATCCTGACAAAAATAATGAAGGTGGTCAAAGAGTTTGTGGATTGTAGTAAACTCTTGTGGTGTGAAATTCAGGTAACAATTAGAATAAATTAGAATAGATTGACTTTATTGTTATTATACTTGGAACAATTAAATTGAATTACACCCAAACATTGAATAAGAAAGTGATTATTTGCACATGATTAGGACAGGATTTGGGTTAAAATAAGTTCGTGCTTGGTCTTTCATAAATATGTGGAAATAAGATTGGCTATTAATAAAACTCTTTGGACACTCATACAGGTTACCTTTACCTGTTGGACACTGAGATCTTCAAGACTTCTCTTTGTGTTGAAGATGTGAATTAAGAGTCCTTGAATTTCTTCATTTAAAAATGAAACCATACATAAAAAAAAAAAAATATTGTCTGCAAAAAACAGAATTATAGTCTGTTGGTCATGAAAAGTTTACTCTACCAATGTGTATGCTTTAAAAGGGGACTGGTATATAAAATTTGTCTTTGTTTTTCCTTGTCCAAAACTATTATCTACCTTATGTTTTTTCTACAATAGACACAACAATGATTAAAAGGCCTATATCATACTTTTCTCAAGTCTTTCAGAGTAAACTATATCCATCTGTATGATCATATATCACCTTTGGAAAACAAAAGAACTAATTATTTATGAAATATTAGTTATTTTCCTCAGTTTTTCCGAGTTTCGGCGTGTAGACCTGGAACAAGCCTCCTGATTGGTGACAATAGTTTCTCTAAAGACTGACTCGGACTAATCATTGTGGAGTAGCAGCAATCGGTTGCAATATGGCGGTAGATGTCAGACTTTGTTTTACCCACAAAAACAAACAACATCTGAACATTTGCAAATATGGATGTGCACAGTGTATATCTACCTTTAGCAGCCTTGGCCATCGCTAAACTGGTTGTAGCGATGTAGCTAGCTGCTGAACTAGCTGAGCGGCGAATCTAGCGGCTAATCACTTCTAGCTTTGTGTGTGTGTGTTAGCAGCATTGACTCTTCCTGAAATGAGCTGTTCTCACTTTGTGACAACAGCTCGTGAGAATTTGTTCATTTTTGTGATTTAGGAGGGGCTGGTGCTCAGAGTGCTGGCTTTTTTAATACGATAGATGTGCTCTTTACCATTAAAATGCATTGTATGTAGAAGCAGATATTTTTCTTTTTCCTGACAGGTTTAGCATTAATCAGTGGGTTTAAATCCATTTTTTCAGAGTTTTAAACCTATAACTTTTAAAAATATATCTTTTTTTTCCAAACTTTTTTTCTCATATTTTTAAAGGTTCTTCTTCCAAAAAGAGGATTGCATTCATCTCTGCATTTTTATTTAAATGTTTCTTGTAGAAGTTACTATCTTCTGTGAATTGTAAATAAACCCTTTTTAGATCTCAGTTTAATGACAGAACAAACATCTGCTACTTTAAAGAACTTCAAACTTCCAGGTTATTTTGAGATAATTTCATAATTTACTGTAATAGATGTATTATCTGTTCAAGATGTTAATCCTGGAAGAAAAAAAGAAAAGTTCCTTAAAACCTGATGCAGTTACTATGGTGCCACGACCATGGTAACTGCTACCATGGTAACTGAGTTTGTGAAGCTAACCTGCTGACTGGCAGGTTTTCTTCAGCAAACTGCGGTTTTTCCCTGAGGCTTCCTCTCTGCTTTTCAGGCTGGAGCAGCTGTCTGACACACGGTTTCTTTCCTTCCCACCCCTACAGCGTATATCAACACTTGGGCAGGAGCCATCTCTGCAGACATTTTCAGGCACTTTGAAATCCTGGTAAGTAGAGGGGAGAGTGTGGGATAACAGCATTTCTTAGGGGACTTTGCATTTTCCTTGAGCAAACACCGGTTTATTCTGGGTACCCCCGTAGACCTTTGGCCTGAAAACTTTCAGGATGGCGCGATCAATAGTCATTCCACAACTGAACAGATCAACAGAGGTATAGAAGATAGGTGCTATGTCATTGTTTATTTAAAAAAAACCTCAAGAAAGTAACAAAAAAAGATGTTATCCAGAACTTCCTTGATGACCATCATTAGGGTCTTCTTGAAAACAGCATAGGGATATGTTATTCTATATGGAATTCTTTGCGGTAAGACCTTTTTGCGTATCGATTTAGGGACCGCTAAACTCTCTTACCCACAAATTTCATCATAGTGAGCAAAAGCCAGCCATAAAAGTGTCTGAATCCCTGACAAAATGCGCCGTGGTCTAAGAGCTCAGCATCACATGTATACAGAATGGACCGCTCTTTCTTGCACAAGCTCAATAAAAGTTAAAACCCTATTTGGAAAGTGCTTGTCCTATTGATTATGCATCAGCATGGTAACATGGACTCTCTGGAGTCATGTACGGATTCAGTCGGGATGTAAGGCGGCGCCAGGATGAAGATAGAAGCAGGTCAAATTTGGGAGAAACAGGATTGGCTGTCATTGCCAATGTTTTAGTCATTGGTTTGTCTGGGTTACTCAGCGTCAGCAGGTTTTCAGCAATACAACAAAATACACCTCTGATTCATATTTCAATTCACTGCTTGCTATGCAGACTTTAGGTTGGACTCGATGTGAGATCAATGTGAGCAAGAATTTTATGGTAATCATGAACATTTTAAAAAGCTGCAGTGGGAAAGGAATGAGTCTTTCAGGAACTCATTTTGTAAGAATTTCGTTTTTCTTCTGAAAAGTCATTTTAATTAGAAGAATCTTAGCTCAGTAAAACAGCTAAGAGTTTTGTAAACATCTTTCAATCATGTGCATGAACACAGTTTTATCAGTTTTATCATATTCGCTGGCCACCTCAGTAAACACACCTGTCCAACCGCTCTTTAACACAAATGTCAAACCATCCAATCACCTGGCAGAAACCTCAGCATGCTGAGATTGTCAAGACAATCATCTGCAGTTCAAACGACCATCAAAATGGGGAAGAAAGGCGATTCAAGTGACCATAAAAGATTGGAAAATGTTCCCTGATGTGATGAGTCTGGATTTCTGCTGCAATATCTGGATAGGAGGCTCAGAATTCAGCGTATTAACAGTTCAGGCTAGTGGTAGTAGTGTAATTGAGTTATTTGAGATATTTTTTCTTTACCCCCTAGAACCCCCGTTGAGTATGGTTATAACGCCACAGCCTACCTGAGTAACATTACTGACCATGTCCATCCCTTTGTCACCACAGTGTACTACTATCTTCTGATGGCTTCTTCCAGCAGGATAAGGCTAAGGATAAGGTTTCTTGAACATGACAATGAATGGACTCAAATGGCCTCCACAGTCACCAGATATAAACCCAAAAAATCGCCTTTGGAATGTGGTGGAACAGGAGGTCGGCATCAACGATGTGAAGCAGACAAATGTGCAGTAACTGTGTGGTGCTATCATGTCAATAAGGACGAAACTCTCTGAGGAATGTCTCCAGTATCTTGTTGAATCTATGCCACCCCGAATGAAGGCAGTTCTGGAGGCAGCCCGGTACTAGCAAGGTGTTTGCTTGACTCTAGACCAGGGGTCTGGAACCCTGGTCCTCAAGAGCAACCTTCCTGCATGTTTTCCAACATACCCTGCTCTGGCATGTTCTCATTGGCTGAACACACCTGAGCCAGGTAATCAGTGTAGGGACTCATGACAATTACCTGCAAGGTAGGAAGGTGGTTCCCTACCCCTGCCCCAGACGGAAGACATTGTTTGGGACTTGCTGTTCTGCTTACTGTCATCATCCCATGATCTCAATGATGGAGTCGTTTCTGCTTGTTCAAATGTAACAGGTCATGTTGAGTCATGAGTCGAAGTTGCCTTTCTTCAAACCTCAAGATCTTTAACCCAAATTATGACTTTTGCCGGTTTCATATATACCAGTTACGCATTACAATGACCAGTTATCTGACCAAAAGTCCACCTTATAGATTCCACAGTCATGTCAGGACAGTGGTCAAGCTCAAGACAGTGTACATGACTGCCGACACGCGCCCAAATCTTAATGTCTTTTTTTTTTTTTTTTTTTCTAAACTTGTCCTGTCCAACAGCTGAGCAAGCAGATACGGGCTGAGAGCCTCTTGCGTTGGACAGATTTTATTGTCCCAACAGGGGTTTATACTTAATAAACCCCTGTTGTATTTCATGCTAAACTTTATTTTAATTATGTTGTATCTTTTTCTTTTTTTCGTTGGACAAAAAAAAAAAAAAAAAAAAAAAAAAACAAATCTTAATGTCTTAATCTGACCTGGACATATTTGTAAAAACATCGCCTCACTCTGGCCAGGAAGAGTAAAATGTATATCCTGGAAGTAATCTACTAAGCTATATATTCCTTCTATTTAACATCAACTCTTTCATACTGGAGTTGCTGATGGCAACAGCAAAATAACATATACTCATAGTTCGTTCATTAATTTTCCTTAGCTGCTTTGTCCCTTTCAGAGTCACGTGGGTGCTGGAACCTAACCCTGGACAGCTCACCAGTCTGTGGCAGGGTCACAATCACACACACACAATCATACCTAGGGACAATTTAGAGTAACCAATTAGCCTATGAAGCATGTTTTTGGACGGTGGGAGGAAGCTGGAGTACCCGGTAAGAACCCACGCATGCACAGGGAGAACATGCAAACTCCACACAGAAAGGTCCCAGTTGGTGTTTCTGACCCCCCAGCCAGGATTTGAACCGGGGCCTTCTTGCTGTGAGACAAGAGCGCTAACCACTGTGCCACCATGCAGCCATATACTCGTAGAACTTGTGTAATTGTTTTACTATGTATACAACATATGTCATTTCAATGGATTTTAATGTGGAAAAAAATCTTTGTGAAGTGTTTGATATTGGTGTAAAGCCAAATTTCTCCTCTTCAGAATCAGCTGGTTTGCACTGATTGCATAAACCTTCAAAATGACTCCCTATATGTCTTCACATTGCAGGCTGTCAGTATTAAAACAAAGTCTGACATGAATATTCAATTTCCGCCACTACATGGTGCAGCGACATGAGCTCTAGACTCACATTCAGAAGGTCGGTGGTTCGATCCCCGCTCAGGGCCAAACCACATTTTGTTCACTTTTACATTTTTGTTTACACCAAAACAGTTTATTACAGGACAAATACAATAAATGGCAAACTGGTGGAATGAGGGGGCATTTTTTTTCGTTTTTGATACTTTTAAACCTTCAAAATGACTCCCTATATGTTTTCACATTGCAGGCTATCAGTATGAAGAGAAGCTCTGACATGTAGTTCCAGTTTCTGCCACTAGTGGCATGAGCTTTAGACTCACAGTCAGAAGATCAGAGGTTCGATGCAAGTGGATTCTTCAGGATAATAGCGGAGAAGGAAGACTTTGGTAGTTGTTGTGCCACAAACCCAAGCTTTTTCAAACCACAGGTTTTCATCTGCTCCAACAGCTTTTGAATTAAAAAATACTTAGAAACCCAGTTTTAATCTTAAAATTGTTTCAAGAACATTTCAAAATCACAAAATTATCATTGGAGTGGGACTTTAAAACCTTAAAACAAAAAAAAAAGACTCTGTCTTGTAGCACATAATGTCGTCAATAACTGGCTAAACATTGATTTGACAAAAGAGTTCAAGTTAGAAAAGCCAAAAAAAAGTTAATGAAAGTTTCTAAATCAATGTCACATTTACATTGAAGGATTGTAAATGGATGTACGTTAACTTTCGTGGGACAACATTCTCATATTTGTGAAAAGATTCTCAGTCGGGATCCAAAAGGACGACGACGAAAATTCAATCCGGCAGATGATTTCCTTCAGGTTGATATTAGCTGCTTAGTGTCAGCATAACCTAATCTTTGCCCCCGTCTTCATCTGTTGAGGTCTTTGTTTTCGTCTGACGCACAATAAACTAAACCTTTTCATGCCTACTTCATGAAGCCCTATGCAGTCACCCACAGGAGTTAATGATCCCACACTCATTTCCTCTCCACACACCCTCTGTCCCATCTGTTTACCTAATTGTCTGTAATTAATTATGTCACACCAAATTAGCAACCTGGTTAGTCAATGAATGAAAGGAACCATTTAAAATGGCTGTACATATTTATCAACTTCAGTCTAACTTTTCATCTTTGTGCGATGCATTATGGGTCGGGTGTGTCTGGTTTCTAAATGTTTATTTAAATATTGTTTGATTTTTTTTTTTATTTTTAAGGAAAAACAAAGCAGCTGTTCATCCTTGTTACTATGCTTGGGTAAACTTTATCAGCAGGCGGGACCTTTCATTATTTAGTTTGTAGCCAAGGGGGAGAAAAAGAGTTAGTGATGGTTTCATGAATCTCAATTAACTGGATTGTTAAAAAAAGACCACAAGGCAGCTTTTAACTTGTTATTGGTTGTTCAATTGAATTTAACCCTACAGACAGAAATAAATAAGGTTTTCTGCTCATATTGTGAGTTTTGAAGGAGCGAAACGCCGTGTCACAGAGATCTTGTTCAAGGCTGCAGCTAATGTACACAAAACTCCCCTTAAAGTCCCACTCCAATCATCTTTTGACCTATTTTAAAGCATTCCCTGTGATCTTGTATTTATCATTATCCCACTATTAGAAAACATCAAAAAAATCTTGGACATAGTTTCTGCAGAGGGGCAACAATTCATCTGACCTTTGTTGGCAGGAAGTAAGCTTGCGCGGATTTCCCATGGTGCCCTTGTTCACACTCTCTCCTGCTAGCTTACAGCTCCTCACACCACTAAGCTGACATTAGTGTTGCAGAGCAATATTGGGGGTATCCAGTCGTACGGTTTGGAGCTAGCTCAGATAAAAATATAAATAAATGGATCGAGTAGTTTACAAGTGAATGCATCAGAATGGAGCAGAGTCAGTTGCAAACAACTACACACTTTTTCTTTTTCAAATACCGTATTTTCCAGACTATAAGTCGCAGTTCTTTTCAAAGATTATCCAGGGGTGCGACTTATACTCAGGAGCGACTTATTTGTGATTTTTTTTAGACATAAATAGGCCCATATTTTCTCCCCCTAACAATTGGTTGCCGTTTAGCGGTTGTTTCCCACTAACAACCACTAGAGGGCGCTGTAGGTTTGTGTGTCAGTATTTGCTGCTGACAGAAACACAGAAGAAGAAGTTACGTTCAAAACAAACGTTCAGAATCTGATTATTCTCCTCATGGACGTTATGATGCTTTTCTTATTTTCATCAGGACATTATCATTTTTATTTTTCTCTCTTTGGACTAATGCGGGACAGCAAGCCATCAATCGGGGTCACAAACAGACGGAAGAGAAGCTAAAATCATTCAGGCTAGAAAGTAACGATCGCCGTAAGAAAAAGAAAATAAGTTGCTGTCCTGAACCCAGAATGGAGACATCATAAATGCCTTTGTGGAGCTCTTTAAAATAAATAAATAAATAAATAACTTATTTTAAATGAGAAATACTGTCAAAGCCTCCATCAATGAGGCTAAAAGACAACTTCTCCACAAGAAATTGGAGCATCTAGTTTAAGAAGACATTTTTGGACAAACATTGAGCATTAAATTTGACGCACATCAAATTTGATGGTTTCAAATCCAACCTTGCATCAGGTTTGTTAAACTTGTTCATAAATGTTGGACTTTTCTCTTAAAAGTGCAACTTATATGTTTTTTCTTCTACTTTATGCATTCTTTTGCTCCTGCGACTTGTATGCCGGAGCAACTTATAGTCCGGAAAATACGGTAGTGTCTTTTTTTTTTTTTTCACCTCCTCCTGATTCACAGCAACTTGAATAAATGAATGCATGGAGTTGTAATCATAATTTTCTTTATATATGTCCCTGATCATTAAATATATATATATTGGAGGGAGTCTTTATACCTTCTGGTTCAAAGAAGGCATCATTTACCAAATATAACAATCACATGACATACAGGGTAAAATTCCTGTCATCAACTTCAGAGCAACCTTTGTTTTCCAATAATAAAGTTTCACATCAATGATGGGGATGTCAATTTCAAATTCTATAATATTCAAGCTATTAAATGCACAAATTAATAGATATTGGCCTGAATTAAAAAAAAAAAAAAGAAAACAAGTTAAAATTTTGCAGACTGGACTGAAGTAAAATTAGAAAAGCACACATAGAATTTCAGTGGTCAGATAATTTATAGAATAATTAATACAAATCACTGTAGATATTTGTAATAGAACCTGACTCAACTACACATTTTCACTCCCGACTCGTCATGTATGGATGTTTGGTTCTGTCAGGAAATGGTGGTGGAGGCCCAAACGCAGGATAGATGGCAGAAGCGTAAAAATTTATAAATTAACTAAAACATGACAAAAACCATGGAGGCAAATAAATGGTTGCAAAGCAGATGACGTGTCAAGAACTGAAAACCAGACACTTCAATAAGCTGAGGATAATTAACTGAAATGAAGACGGCCGTGAATCTTGACTGAGAGACAATTTAAAACGGAGCAGGACCAAAACCCAGAACCACACCAAAGTCCACAATCCTCACAATTTCGGACCCCCTCTGCATCACTTTCTTCACAGTTTGGGTGTTCCCAACTGGATGCTCCCCTTAAATCACGGGTCCCCAAACCCTTGTACCCTTAGTACCCTGGTACTAAGTGGACCAATACCGGTTCGCTGCACAGAGGTTGGAGACCAGCATGTCAAAAAAATAAGTTGGGGACATCCGAAACACCGTAAAGTAACGTGGAGGGGTCCATTGATGTCCTCATATGACGAGTTTGGAGTGAGAATGCGTTGAATTCGACCTTTAGTGACATTTTAGTTTTCTAATTCCTCTTTCATATGTTGGAATCTCTAAATATAAAAAGTTTGAACCACAACTATCAGGCACAACTTCCAGAGCGACATCACAGCTTCACTCTCACACATGTTCCATGTCTGTCCAAAGCCGCCGCACGGTTACTGGAGTTCTATTTTTGAGACTTTTTCTGAAATATTGGAGGAAGCCCATCGGCGTGCATCTCTGTTCGGGGTCATCCAGAGTGCTCCTTTTAGCAGGAGCCACAGCAACATGATTGCTTTTTGCAGCATAGCACTTTGAGGTTTCATTGAAATGTATGGTGTGTTATAAATAAAATTATGACTATTATTACCCCGTCAGACAGGAGATCTATTTTAAATAAATGCAAGGATGCACATTTTTTTTTTCTAAACTTGTCCTGTCCAACAGCTGAGCAAGCAGATACGGGCTGAGAGCCTCTTGCGTTGGACAGATTTTATTGTCCCAACAGGGGTTTATACTTAATAAACCCCTGTTGTATTTCATGCTAAACTTTATTTTAATTATGTTGTATCTTTTTCTTTTTTTTCGTTGGACAAAAAAAAAAAAAAAAAAAAAAAAACAAATCTTAATGTCTTAATCTGACCTGGACATATTTGTAAAACATCGCCTCACTCTGGCCAGGAAGAGTAAAATGTATATCCTGGAAGTAATCTACTAAGCTATATATTCCTTCTATTTAACATCAACTCTTTCATACTGGAGTTGCTGATGGCAACAGCAAAATAACATATACTCATAGTTCGTTCATTAATTTTCCTTAGCTGCTTTGTCCCTTTCAGAGTCACGTGGGTGCTGGAACCTAACCCTGGACAGCTCACCAGTCTGTGGCAGGGTCACAATCACACACACACAATCATACCTAGGGACAATTTAGAGTAACCAATTAGCCTATGAAGCATGTTTTTGGACGGTGGGAGGAAGCTGGAGTACCCGGTAAGAACCCACGCATGCACAGGGAGAACATGCAAACTCCACACAGAAAGGTCCCAGTTGGTGTTTCTGACCCCCAGCAGGATTTGAACGGGGCCTTCTTGCTGTGAGACAAGAGCGCTAACCACTGTGCCACCATGCAGCCATATACTCGTAGAACTTGTGTAATTGTTTTACTATGTATACAACATATGTCATTTCAATGGATTTTAATGTGGAAAAAAATCTTTGTGAAGTGTTTGATATTGGTGTAAAGCCAAATTTCTCCTCTTCAGAATCAGCTGGTTTGCACTGATTGCATAAACCTTCAAAATGACTCCCTATATGTCTTCACATTGCAGGCTGTCAGTATTAAAACAAAGTCTGACATGAATATTCAATTTCCGCCACTACATGGTGCAGCGACATGAGCTCTAGACTCACATTCAGAAGGTCGGTGGTTCGATCCCCGCTCAGGGCCAAACCACATTTTGTTCACTTTTACATTTTTGTTTACACCAAGGATGCACATTTACCATGCGGCAATTGGATAAGATGAGTTATATGTCACTTTTACCAGGAAAATATCAGATATTCCATAAATGTGAAGGTTTAAGGTTTGTTTGTTTTCTTTTTTTTTGTTAGTATCTGTGGAGGTCAGCTTTTGGCTTCTCCTGGATGTTTTAAGGTCCTCCAAGGAGATGTCACAACTGCCCAAACTTTGGATCATTAATTTATGTTTTTTTTTTTGTTATTATATCAACTTTTTAAAGAACAGACTCTTATTGATATATTCTGCTGCTTTTCTGCTCATTTAAATATTAAATAATCATCTTCAACTGTATAAACATAATGTAGGATTAAAAAAAATTGAAAAGTGTTATTTATATTAATTAGATCAGTAAATGGATAAATTCAAAGTGTCGGGGAGGAAGAGATAAAGTTCCAGAATAAATTCCACTCATGTAACTCGTGGATACAATGAGAAAGCACATGGAAAAGTGAGCCGAACATGAAAGCTTTGGATGGAGAATTCAAATATCCACGTAAAACCAGAAACTTGTAAAGAAGCTGGAACCTCTAAGAAGCAGATTGAAGAAGTGAGACATAGAACTGCTGAAGGTAGAACAGATCTGATGCAGCCCGACTGAGTTACGACAAGAACTTTAAGGTGTAAAATCTGAAATAAATATAGTTTGTAAGAGGAGAGGATATTTGTGCAATTGAATGTAATCAGTTCTGGACTTTAAAACATGTCAAAAATTAATTGCCTCTGGGTAATGTTGTGTATTCTTCAGAAAAATTCTGAAGATAATGTGGTCCTCGCGCTGTGGGGTGGAGTTCCTTGTTGATTGGAACCATCAGGCCTTCTGTTTTCCCCCAAAAACTTCTCCTGAACATAATTTTAATAAAACTGAAACCTCCCGAATCACAGCACTGTTAGCAATCTTCATCAAGCCGCATTGTGTTGTTCAAAATCCCGTGTGTTTATAATTACTGCTCAAAGTCGAGTGTTACTAAGAACGCGCTCAGACGGAGGTGTTCAGATTGAGCGCGCTCATAGTTAAGAGTTGAAATTCTTCATATTTAAGATGGAAAGTGTTTGTAATCACTCGATGGGAATCGTGATTTCAGAATCACACGCGTTCATCATTTCACTTGTTCAGAATCTGCTCTTCCATCGCCGTCTCAGTGGAGGGGAACGGTTTTAATTTATGTTTTAGCCTAACCTAACCTTTTTTTTTAGCCCAAAGACCACTTCAAGTAATATTTGAACAAATCTGACATCCAATTTTTTTTATTTGTTTTTTGGGTTTCTGAGGCTATTTTTCCTTTTAAAATGCTCCAACATGAAGTCGGAGGTAAAAACAATTAAAACTTGTCTATAGATATGTTATGGAAGACTCAATAAAAAGAACAGTTCATTTATAAAAAATATTCTGATTTGTGAAAATTAATTTAAGAGAAAATTAGTTATCATTATATTTGCAATTTAATTATTTAATTTATGACTTTGAAGAAAAAAACATTATTGTATATTATATATTTTTTGACTTGATCTATTGTTAGTTTATCTTTAAGACAGAAGAATAGTTTCTGTGTTCATATTTTTTAATTTATGTTTATTGTTGGAACATTCTGTACATTCAAAAGTTTATACAAATTAGAAATAAACCTCCACTAACCAGAAAACTGGTTTTATCAAATCTTCATCCTTTGTGTAATCCTCTGCAGCCAGTTTAGACTTTCTTTGTACTAAAGATTTTGTGTTGGAACCAAAAAAAATTTTAAAAAAGTGGAATATAATAACTGAACACCAATTTTACCTTTTTTCTAAATTTGAAAATGTGGCAGACAAATAAATACAATCTTGGTCGGTTGCCGTCGGTTTCAAGCTTTCAGAGCGGTCCCTTTAAGAATTAAGCCAATTTATTTAGGACTCGTTACCAAGTGAACAACAGAGTGAAAGCGTATGGAGAGAAGATGGTTTCACTCCCATTTGTGCGTGCGTATTCTTGATCTGTAACTCATAATTTTGTTTGTACATAAGTAAAAAAATAAAATAAAAAATACAAATTAAGCATCCACAAATTAAAATTACAACAGCTTGAAACTAATTACACACAAAAATCTTTAAAAAATACCAAGTTACACATGGATTCCATCGTGAGACTCTTCACGTCTCACTGAATCAGTGATGCGTTCGAGTACAACTAGAATGCTGGGTCATTAGATTTTACCGGTACTTATCAGCCGTTTTAAAGTTAGATTGTAAATAATATCTGGTGAAACTTGAAATTTTTCCACTTTTTTTTTAAACAGATGTTCCTGATAATTAATATAAAAAAGTACAAATAAACATTTGTAAAACACTTATCACATGAGTTACAGATCAAGAATATATCCTTATTTACGCACAAATCAAGAATTAAGCATTCACAAATTGCAGTGGCGGAGAGAATATGGTAGTTTTTCCAAAGTAAAAATTCATTGTAAAATAGATAAGTAAATATAAATAATAAATAAAGACTTATATTTATTATTTTTTTTCTCTGCTGCCTGGTACCAAGTGACCCACAGACTATTTGTACCTTGACTTTTTCTCCAGATAATTGAATAGTAACTTGTTTAAATGAATATTTCACTCTTTTTTTCCCTGAGCAGCAAACTGATTATTAATATTAATTTATAATGACCACATAAAAGAGATAAACTAAAGCTTTTAGGGGAATTCCCATTTTAACACCAGAAGTTACAGAAACCAAACTACTCTGATGTGAAGTTTTTCATTTTCCTGGTCCGAGCTGGCGTCTGGCTCAAATCAATACAGCTGGGTATTTCCGATATTGCTTCACATTTTGGCGCTACACAGCTGCTATCATCAGAAGCGGGGGATTGAGGGCGGGGCTACTAAGCTCAGCACCAACAGCCACACCCATGGAAAGAAGAAGCTTAAAACTTCATAATCACAATTAAAATGATTACAATTTTGAGCTTCTCGTACTTTGAGCCACTTTGTTGACTAAACCTTTGTCTCTGGGAAGCCTTCCATCTTCACAGAGTCAACTTGCAAAGGTTTTGCTGCCCACAGGGACTCGCCACGGCTCGGAATAGCGCCACACTTCTCATTATTTTGTGTTCAAAAGCAGTGGAGGACGTTTGCATTGTTTGGTTATTTAGAACGCTCCGCATCTGAAGTTGAAGAAGCTTAAAGTTAAAAGAAGAAACCGTTGGTTTGAAGTGGATTTTCTGCAGTTTCTAGACAGAGAAGACGTTTTGAAAGGATTCTCAGACGGTTTTTTTAACTGCTCCATAAAGCAGCTGCATGACTTAGACGGGCTATGATGCTGCTGCATTTAAAAAAACAAACTGTTTTTATTGTAATGTATTCATAAAGTGTCCTTGATGTGCTTCAAAATGTCACTCTGAGCGTAATTATTCATCTTTCAAATCTGACATTTTTGGAGAGGAACTTGAAGAGTTGGATGATCCAGTCAAACTGAGATTTTTGATGCGCCTCGTTTATGTTCACGACTCTTTTATGTACAAACACGGTAATCATTTCAGCGCTTGCCGTCATTGTGTTATTTCATTCATTCAAAACTACATTTTTTTAAAATTACTCCCGCATTTTGGCAAAATCCTATCACAGGTGTTTTTTTTTTTTACTTTTAGTCATATTTTTGGGGTACCCATACTGTACATCACATGTGTCAAAGTCAAGGCCCGGGGGCCGGATCCGGCCCTCCGGGTAATTCTATCCGGCCCTCCAGATCATTTTATTTCATTGTTATTAATGGCCCGATGTTATCTTTCGCCTATTTTTTTCTTGTTTAATTTCAACAAAATGTATTTTCTGAAGAGTAAAATATTGAAAGTTATGAAAGGCTTAACTTAATTTATTCTGGAATAATATTGCTGCCTTTTATTATTCATAATTATGTTAAAAAGTTACAATTCTAAAAATTGGAATCCTAGTTTCTTGGACTATTTTGGCATTTACTAAGAATTTTTAGGCTATTTTTGGAGTTTAGCTAATATTTCAGCTACATGCTAGCTGTTTTGATTGACTTAAGTTTTTTTTCTCTTAGTTTTTTCGGCTAATTTGTCAGCTAGATAATATTTTATCTGTCTCTCAGCTTTAGCATTTTCAGCTATTAGCTTGAGTGTTTTTAAATATCAATTTCAGCAACTTCACTATCAGCACTAGCATCTTCAGCGGCCAAATTCAGTTTACAGCATTCACACTAACATCACTACACGCTACATATCTAGTTCATAACTATGTTAAAAGTTACATTTTTTAAGTTTTAATAAATTAGTTTTAGAGTGTTCAATAAATGTTTATCCTGTTCAGCCCGCGACCTAATGTGTGTTTTGGATTTTGGCCCCTTGTGTGATTGAGTTTGACACCCCTGCTGTACATATTTATTAGCATTGTCTATTCACTTTCATAGACTCTTCTAAAGAAGATATGGGGGTGTTTACCATTAAAAATACTTCAATTTGAATATTTTTTTACCTCAAAAGTTACTCCGCCATTTTGAAAATTAAATAAAGCTACAAAGTTTTCAAGGCTTATTCTTAGAAAAGCATAAAAATAAAAGTGTCAGTAAAACAACAGATAAAAATATTTATGTTTTTCTTTTTTTTTAAGGAAATACAGTATTTTTGGTCTTCCATAGATTTTAAAACTTGAGCTGCTGTTCTTTTTGGTACAAATCTACACTGTAAAACGTAGGAGCCCCCTCTATTCAATTAAATTGTGGCAACAAAGTAACAATTAATACTATTAAGTAAAGTCAACATGTTAAAAAAATAATAGATTTTTACTGAAATAATTGTTTAAGATTGAAATAATAAGAAAATAACACTTTTGATGATAAATTTGACCATTATTTGGTTGTTGGTGTTCCCTCTAACTAAACATTTTCTTATTCTTAGTAGTCCTTTATTTTCTAACGTTTTAATGTTATAGTGACTACTGAACATGTGTTATATGACTTTTTAAATTAGGTGTAAAGCCAGTGGTTCATTTACAGGGAGCCGTAATCCGATCCCCTTGGCACTCTATCAAACCATCATTTTTTTGGCGAGGGATTAAAATGAATGAAACTCTTTCTGCGCCTGAGATATGCATTTTGGGTGACCACTCCAAATTAAATCTCGCTTATGGTTGATCTGTTTGGCTCAAAGGGAGCCCCTTTTGTCTTTGCCAAAAGCAGAAGATAGCTCTCAAAGTGAAAACTGTCTTAACAATCTGCATGAACCTTTGAGGAACTGATGACTCTTTTTTTTTTTTTTTGAGGATAATTAATAAAACTATTGTTTAGATGTTGTCCTTTTTTTCCATTTTGCATAGATTCTACATAAACATATGAATATATATGATTTGTAAACGTTGCTCCAAAACAAAATATGATAAATTTAGTGTGAAGTTAAAGCATAATTGAAATTCAAACGGATATGAAACCGACTGTAGAGCGTTCCCGGTTTGCCACGTGAGAACAAAACCATTTTCACTGAGAATATTTCATTGAATAACTGAGAGCTGGATGTGAGAGCAGAAACATCTCCGTGATCTTAAGCAGCTTTCCTCAAAACGGACAGACAGCCATGAAAGAAGAGGAGCCGAATCCTATAGGCTAAAGAATATAGATGGAAGTTCTTCTTTTTTAATCAGAATGAAATGTATTTATATGAGAGTGAACAGGGAAATAAGGAACAATCAGTTAGTTCATAAGAAAAATTTGGACAATGAACTAGAAAACCAAGTGAATTCCTGAGCCTCATAAGATGTTTTACTGCAGTCTAAATATGACAATTAACAGACATTTTCTATTAAAAAGAACAAGAAAATACAAGTCATACATAATCAAGACATTTTCTTTGACCTGCTAGAATTCCTGTAATGAGAACTTCTTAAGTCTTAGTCATGTTGTTATGTCGTCTGCGAGTGAGAAATATGTAAACATCAAGGTTGTAGACCATAGCCCATGGAGAGAATGTGAATTTTTTCCTATGGGCATGCTGCGGGTGAAAGGTCATAGCAAACAAAAGGTGAGTTTTATAATTTTTCCATTTATTTTTACTTCCTCAAACCCTTCAGACTGTGCAGGGAGCTTATTAACGCTGTGTGGGCGTCATTATGGACTTGAGTGTCACCTGTACATCTCATGCATGCAGCATTTGCAGTAAGAAGCCAGAAGTTGCACCTTACTTGCAACAAGAGTGCGGCTTGATATGCTCTGGTCCGTCTGCACGTCTTCCTAGCGTTGAGTGACGGTCAGTTAGTCCACCTTGTCTCTGCTGCGTCTCTGAGGCTCCATGCTTTCTCCTTCCTCAATGATTCCTTGTAAAATGCATGTTTCATGTCATTAATCATGTTTTGTACTTCCAAAATTAAATGTCCCAGCCATCCCCACACCAAGTCCCCCCACCGGGGCGGCAGCAGCAGCGGCCTGGACCCCCCCAACACCCGCCATGGAGCCACGGAGAGAATCCGTTCGCCGAGCAATCCCGCCAGACACCCAGACAAGGACACGCGGGACCGCCGCAGGGGCCCCCCATGCCCGTGAGCACAGAGTACAGGCCCCAGCCCAGCCAGAACAGCAATCCCCCCACCACACCAGAAGGGCCAACGCAAGGCCCCACCCCCAGAGAGCCCCCCAACCCCAGAGGAACAGCCCACCACCACCCAGCAGCGCCGAGCATCCCCCGCCCCACCCCAGGCACGAGCCAGGGAGGTCCAGGGGGGAGCCAGAACCCCCGCCCGACCAGGCACACCCACTGATGGAATTTTGGAGTTTATACAGTTTCATTTTGAAAGTACAACAGTGTTTTAATTTGAAATCCAGACCAGTTTTCCTATTTCTTTACTAGATCGATACATCGACGGAAATGGAATTCCCGCATAAAGCTTGGGAAGCAAAAGACTTCAGACACAGACATGACGATGTAAACGATTGATTGATATTTGTTAATTTTTTGCTTCAATGCAATGAAGACGCTCCACAGACGGACCACTGTTAAACAGCCTTAAGTGTAATGTAAGATAGTATGACTTGTGGGACGTAAATATGAGCCACTTAAGAATACTTTACAATAAACTTACCACAATGGTACGTTCCATCTTTGTGACGTCCCTTAACAACTCCAAAACGCACCTGTGCTCCCTTTAAGATTCAATCACAAAGTTAACCTCAGTATTATCTATTTTTTGAATTTACAGACAGTTTTTATTGGAAGAGTTTAATAATAGCGCAGCCACAATGAAGCCGTGATGAAGGCAGTAGTCCGCTCTGCGTGAGGTTCTCCCGCTGCACATGCTCGTTAAATCTCAAGGTTTAACATAAAACAAAAGGAAAAACTATCATATTCAAGGTTACATCACACTTTTACTTACTTACAGTAAAAGTGTGATGCTGAATGTAATCTGTGCCTTCTGACACATTTCAAGCTTCTGCTTTAATGAGCTGGCTTACAGAGCTTAATTTACTTGGTTTAATTTTAAAAGGGCCCCGCTTGGTTTCAGACCAAAATTTTAGCAATGAAACCGAGCAAACATTAGAAGTTAATTTAGAAATCTTCAAGGGAAATGTAGTAATACCACCACATTAGAAGAAATCCTCAAAAATGGTTTGATTACGTTGTAATTAGTCCTCCACTTCCAGATTTCTTTATCCTTGGTGTAACCTCTGACGTTTTACATGCAAAAGTGTGGAAAAAGTATCTTTTCCCTCCATTCGAAAGAGTGCATCTTCTCCACAACACTGATTCTTTCAATCACAGAGTTCAGAGGACCAGCGACCAGCTCGATTCCTGCGCGTTTGAACGCCTCGCCCTCCTGAAAACGACGCTTCACCTGCTCCCGTTAAAGCGCTTTATTCTTCTTTTGGAAGTGACAATAACCTCTGCTCTTATCAGACTGACCTTACATCATTAACACGACACAACACTTAACTCTATATTCAGTGAGAAATGGGTGAATCACTGTCTCCAGTTTAGCAAATGATTTACTGTCACTTGTCACCTTCATGAAGTCATTCCCAGCCCAGCGGCCGCACGCCAATTATATTACCAGCGGCGCAGCCCGGCTCTGGCGGCTTTCTGGAAATGCCATCTACTAATGAGAGGTTATCATTTCCATTTCTTAGAAAATATACACACAAATTAGATGTATAAATTCTTGGAAAATGTGCTCAGAGAGAAATATATGGATTTAAGCCCCCAGTTGAAATACAGTATAGGCTGAAATGGTCATTTCACGTTTCCCTTTGAAGTTCTTTAACATTTTATGTTGCTTTGCATAAAAAAAATGGTTATTGGACCTGTGGTGCACACAGAGAGCTCGGTTTAAAAAGATCTCTTAGGAATAGAACCAAATTCCTTCTTTAGGATTTGAGGAAGATCAACTAAAAGAACAACTTAATTTGAATTGGGATTTGCAGTGCACCCTGGTTAAGGCACAAGACAAATGAACATGTGGTTGTGTATGTTGGACTCAAAATGTAGAACACTGGACTTTTGGTGGGAATTTAAATGGTCAATAAATAAATGTAAACAGAGGATCGTAAACGGGTGAACGCACTGAAGATAATCAACTTGTCACACACTGACGCTTGGTTAATGAACCTTCCGTGTCATTTTTTAACATTCTGGGTGTCCCCAACTTGTCATATTTTGACCCGCTGACTGTTCTAATTAAATCATTGGTCCCTGACCTCCGGGCCGCGAACTGGAACCTTTCCATTATCGTGATACTGAGTGCACTGATGCCCAAACCCTGTACCAACACCAGCCCAGCCAGCAAGACCAAGTGGGCCCCATATGGCTTAAAAGTGGGCGGACAATGTAGGCCCCAATTGGGTTTGTCCGCAGTTTCCATGGTGGCCCCAGGTGTGTTTGCCCACATTGGCTCCATTACCCAGGGACTGGAAGCCTGGACAGCGCCCCTGCTAGCTCTGCTGACTCCTGGGCAGCAGTACTTGCTTGCTTTGCTGGACCCTGGGCATCGGAGCTCGCTATGTTGTCCACCGGGCAACTGGCTAGCGTAGCCACCTAAGTCAATGTGGGCAAACACAACTGGGGCCACCATGGAAACTGCGGACAAACCCAATTGGGGCCTACATTGCCTGCCCACTTTTAAGCCATATGGGGCCCACTTGGCCTTGCTGGCTGGGAGACGGGGTACCAGACCAAAACTGGTACCGGGGTTGTGGTGCTGGTACTGGACGCTTCCTGAGGACTAGTCTGCGTCCGTTACAACATAAAAGTCAAACTTCTTCTTCTCACCTTCAAAGCTCCAACCAGGTGGAGCTATTTCCGATGAGCCAGGTGCGAGGTCCACTGCCGAGGAGACGGACGCCTGGACAACACGTGAATCGCACTGCACCAAACAGAGACATGGAAAATAAAAGTGAATGATAAAGAATGAGGGAGTAGATAAAAATAAAGAATAGTGTACCATATTTTATCATACTATTTAGGTCAAATCCATTTTGTGACAAAAGTCGACTCTAATAAGGACAAAAAGTAACGTTGGGCTAACACAAATTAGCATGCACTTGGACTATTTCCTTCTGTTACAAACATTTAAAAAAATCAATACTGTGATATTGGATGAGGAATCAGAGATAATAAATGAATTCATAAGAAATGTGGATTTAGTTTCTTCATTTGCACAACACAGAAGATCCAACGCCGAACAAAACACTGTCACTCCGAAACACAATAAAACAGCGTATAAACATCACAGGTAGTGGGAGGAGCATATAGGCAGGTCAAAACTAGTTATTAAGGTGGATGTGATTTAAATAATTACGATAAATACAACTGTAAAAAGAGATTTCTGCGCAAAATAGCCTGTGCAAAGTAAAAATAAATAAAAGAAAATAAATAAAACAGTTTAGAATTCATCTTAAGGTAAGAAAAAATAGTCTGGGTTGTTTGAAATGTTTTAAAATACTACATTTTGTTTTGTCTAAAAACACTTTTGTTTCGAGGCCGTGGTGGGTTGGGGTCGGGGTTCATCATTTAGGTTTTCACCTGCCCTGCTCCTTTTTCTCTATTATGTTGTCATCACTGTCCACCGACGCTCTAAAACAGGCAGAGCTTGATCCCTGGTCTTTATGGCGCATTGCTAATCTGTCACTCTGCCTTTCAGACCCACCGTCTGCAGCCTCCTCATCATCATCACGGCTGTCTGGGGGACCGCAGCCAAAGTCTCCATCAGCCATCTGTTGCCCTGTGAGAACACACAGCAGACAGTGGACTGGCCATAGGTAAAACTCCCACTTTATTGCTTTTTACTAATGTTGCACAAACGTTTTACACTGAAATTAATTTAGTTTACAGTTAAGTCGCATCTTGAGATTGTTTTAAGCTTTTTTAATTTTTATTTTTTAATATTTCTTCCATTGAAACATTCGCACTTTCCTTATTTGAACTATAAAAGTAATCTATATTGGATGGAAAATCTCTCCACAGTGAGAACTGTAAATGCTGTGGCAACATAAAGACTTTCTTCTATTATATAGCCTGTCTAAAGTGTTCAAAGCTGTGATTCCGCTCTGTGAAGGTTCCAGAGACCGTGGCAGCTGTGGATGAAAGGAATGTCTCCGACGGCCTTCAATATTGAGGAGATTTGGCTTCTTGGCTTCTTTGCGGCACCTTGTTTTTGCTCTTCTGAAGTCTGGAATTAGAGGAATGTTCCAGCTGTGCTCAGACAGTAAAATAAACTTTGGAGAAAAGGTAAAGAACTTGAAAAAAATATGCTTTAAAATCACTAAAACTCAGCATGAACGTTTCAGCTTTTGTTTACTCATCCTGCTTCAGTTTACTCTTTACCACCAGACCTTAAGATCCAGTGTTTACATTGTTTTGACTTTCACAAATCTTCCACTGTTTACGTGGAGAAAATTAGCTTTACGCTGATATACATCATGATACAGTGGATGTTTATGTAATCATTGTAAATATGCTTTTAGCTTAAGGTGTTCAATGAATTGTTGCTTTACTAGCTCATTTATTCATAACTGACATTTCACACCAAGCCTCTTCCAAAGTAGTGCAAAACTCACAATTCTTGTTCTTTCTTTCTTTTGTACTAAAGTTTACTCCGATGTACAAAAGATTTGGTGTCATATCATTCTGGCTGGACACGACCTGCAATTATTAATGTCTCTTTGTGATTACTTTTCTAACAGTTGGTACTTTTGTGTTTTGAAAAAGACGCTACGGTTAAACGGGTCTAACTTCTGCGAGTGTCCCATCAACACATTCTCAACTCGTCACATATAAACTTTCGCCATAAAATGGTACACCATCACTTCTGCTGAGTAATTTTTACTTGATATAATATACTCAATAAAAAGTGTTTCTCATGAAAATAGATCAAGATATGGCAACAATGATTAATTGGAGTAGTTTTATATTATTTTTTAATGTGGTTTATGTAACAAAATGGAAAATAAAAAGATCCTAAAAACATGCTTGAAAATTACTGAAAAAAATTGGGAGTTTTAGAAGAAAAAATTCCTAAAAAATAAAATAATGATATGGGAGACTTGGTCTTTTGTCCACTCATTTCTGAGACATATGCTACTTTACCAATGACCAACTTTGACCAATGATTCTCAAAAATTTTGACATATTTATAGTATGTACCTGTTGTTACGTCCTGCTGCTGCTGCCATCCCTTCCACTTCCTTTGACTCACCTGGCAGGTGTGGCCAATGTCCCCTGATTGCCACAAGCTGCCTATTTAAGGCAGAGGAGGCCACATCAAGCCAGGCAGGCAGGCAGGGAGCAGAGCAGCAGACTGGGCTTTAGGGTGGTTGGTGCTGGTTTGGTGCTGGTTTGGTGCTGGTTTGGTGCTGGTTTGGTGCTGGTTTGGTGCTGGTTTGGTGCTGGTTTGGTGCTGGTTTGGTGCTGGTTTGGTGCTGGTTTGGTGCTGGTTTGGTGCTGGTTTGGCCTCAGCAATCTTAGATTGTTGAGTTTTGTTGTGTTATTTTGGAGTTGGACCATGGTAGTTCTGATTTGCGGGCTTTATTTCATTTCTTTTGATTAGTGTTAGGCAGCCTTTAGCAGGGAGCTGCTGACTCAGACGGTCGTCATGGCTGGGTCAGCAGTCTCCCTGACTTATTTTAATTTTGGCCATGGTTCCAACTCTGTTTTGATTTTTTTTTTTTTTTTTTTTTTGTTTTTTGGATCTTCATTTCAGGACAAAGGTGATTAATTTAATAAACTATGTTTCTTTGTAAGTTTTCTTCGTTACTGTCCCCTTCCCCTAGACTCGAGCTGTGTGGTACCTACATATACCTTCATCTAACTGGTCAATAACTGTCAAACTGTTTACTGCTCAGCTATTTTTACAAATCCCACCACTTTGGCTCTGTATGTGTATACTTCATTTTATTTTTATTTATCTTTTATTACTTATTCTGACTACCTGTGCTGTTGCATATTGCAATTTCCCCACCGTGGGACTAATAAAGGTTTTCTTAATCTTATTTAAAATCATGAAAATACTTTCTCCTCAACCAAACGTCAATATGTGCCAAGTATGAAGTGAGAATGTGTTCTATTGCCACACATGGTAAATGGCGTATACTTGTATAGCGCTTTCTACCCTCCTTCGAAGGCCCAAAGCATTTCACAGTCACAGACCCATTCACCCATTCACACACACATTCATACGCTGGTGGTGGCTCCGCTGCCGAACACTGGCGCCAACCTCCCACCAGAGGCAATTTAGGGTTCAGCGTCTTGCCCAAGGACACTTCGACACATGGGCGGGCAGGGAATCGAACCCACTATCCTCCGATCATGAGACGACTGCCCTACCACTGCACCACGGCCGCCCGCGTTATACGTAAAACTCAAAAATAGACTGAAAAAATACGACAGACTCATGAATGTGAGTTTAGTACAAAAAAAATGCAAATATTTGCATTTCTAAAGACTTTAATTGGACGCAATTTCTCAAACGTTGGTTTCAGAGCCTGGTGTGAACGCAGCATAAGGATTATGGATGGACGGATGGAGGCCAAAGACTGATGTGATTCTCTAAACCAAACCGGATCACGATTAGACTTCACTAAAAACATCCAACACCCTTAAATCTTTCCACATCCCCACTGTCCTCTGCTGATGCATCTACAGTTAAACTTCATGGGTTGTCATGAACTGAAGGACCTTGGATTTGTTCTCCTCATTGGACTCTCCGCTGAGAGCGTCTGAGCAGAAGTTGTAGCACTCTGGAGTCATTCGGTGATTATGGTGATTTGTTTGATGAGCTGCACCATCTGCCTGGTACCTGCAAGACTTCTGTCCCAGGACTTTCAAACACTTTTTTCTTGAGTTTTACCGTCACTAATTCTCTTTTACTTCTCCCGTCTGTAAAAGACCTTGAATGCATTGTATGTGTGTGAAAGGTGCTACACGGATAAAGCTCGCTGGAATTGCTCTGAATGCATCGGTACATGATGTCCTCAAAGGCAGAAGCAGCATAATGTTCAAGAAAATATCTTGATTGTATTAGAAATATTGATTAAATTAACTTTTTATTAATTTATGTCAGAACTGAAGAAAAAAAAAAGCCTGACAGGTTTTTTGCATCTGAATAAAATGTCCTGACTGTCATGTTTTCAAAAAAAATCCTTCAGATGGTAAATTTCCTAGAACCATTTTCCCTTTTCTCTGTAAATTTGTCGTCTCCTTTATTTCTGTGACCTTTACTGATCCATCTGTAATCTAAGACTGACCCTGAGTGAGTGCAGGGAGGAACCCTGACAGAGCCAGACCCTTAAGCTGTCAGATGACCTGGATCCACTGAAGGTTTTTTTTTTTTTTTTTTTTTTTTTTCAGTCAGTTCCCTAAAGCTTTACATCTTCAGTCCAACAAACTGTGCCAAACATCTGTTCCAACCTGCCAGATTCCCTGTGCTATTTTCATATTACAGTGAAATGTCATATCAAAGACATTTTCTGGATTTTTAGAGCACGCGAACTTTATTGATCCAAAACACATTAACATATTAGATCCTATTCATTCTTCTTTGCTGTGTTAGTTCTTAACTATTGACTTAAAGTGTAATTTATTACATCTTCAAGTCAAATAACCTGTCCACCTTCACATAGAAGCATTCGGAAGCGCTTGTGCTGTGAAACAATAGAAAGGTTTACAGTCTTGGCAGACCGTGCGAGCGCTCAAGGGGCCAATTTATGAAAGCACCTGATGTTCAGCGGTGTGCCTGCAGCTCCGCTTAAATCTAAAGCAGGCTTCAGTGAGGAAATTGCATCAAATCGCAACACTTTGAAACGTGTGGGGTATCGATGCCTCTGATGGAGGCTGATTGGATTTACTGCCGAATGCATTTCTTCAAATTCGGGTTCTGACGCACCAGCTGTCTGCCTGATTGTGCTTTTCAAGAGCTCCTCTGTGCTATTTTTAGAGGCAGACAGACACACAGATGCCACCTGAGGCATGATGAAAGAATCCAGAGTCATGTCATTAAGTTAAATTATTCACACATGCAAATAAGCTCTATCTGGGGTTTAATTTCAAAGGAGTAAAACGCAGGAACTCCTATGTAATTACGTGCTGATACATGCAAGTCTTTGGACACGTGCGCGTTTGGATGGAATATAATTGTTTGCAGAGGCAGTGAATATTGTCTCGTCTTCAAACATAAACTTCTGAGAGGATATTGGACCAAAAAAAGAAATAACTAGTATCTAGCAGCTTATCCTTTCTCACTATTCAAAGTCTGTCATTTTAATTAAGAATACTTTACACTTTTAATTCAACACAATTAGTTGGAAAGAGTAGTTCGTAATTACAGAGCAAAAACATTTATTTTCTCTTTAGGACACCCCAGAGGATGAAATCGTCTTTCCTTAAAACTGAATTATACTTAGGAAATCATCCTGAGTGTGAAATAACTGCAAGAGGTCATGTGTTATTATCTAGGTGTTGTCATGAGGTGCAGTGTTATTAAAAAAGCTGCCCGATGTTGCACCACTGGGCTCAGCTCCTAATTATTCCCAGCAGTCTCTTGAGAAATTGCAGAGTAAATGATCCCTGCTTTTGTCCAAGTGATGATTACTGATAATAGATTTTTTTTTTTTCTTCAATAGATTGTGAATAAGACACTCAAGATGCTTAAACTCCGCCTGGGGTAGGAGCCCTCCACCCACCCAGAGAGGGCAAACTCCCTTTCTCTGGTCAAGAACCATGGACTCAGACTCAGCAGTGCCAGTCAATTCACACAGTAAACCACCCCAATGCATGCTGGGTATCCTGGAGCCAACAGGACAACATCATCTGCAAAGACCAGAGAGATTCTCATTCTTATGTTCTGCTTTTGCTCTTTAGGAGACAAAAACAGGAGAAAAACCACTAGAGAGAACCCATAAAAGCTGAAACATCATTAAGTGAAAGATGAGTTTTACTCATTGAAGAATTCTCCTTCCCTTTAGTAGCCTTTTTAAAATATAGACATAGTTCCTGATGCTTGATTTGTTCCCTACGGGCAAATGGTTTTTGCTCAGAGCTTTCCTGCTGAAAATTAGTCATATTGTATTAATTTTTGAGTTGTTTAGAGTTCTTTTATTGGGAGACTTTGACATATTAGCAAGAAAAAAATGTTTTAAAAAGGAAACTGTACAATTACTCATCAAAAATTACATTTAAACGTTGGTTTTTGTTTAGTTGCTCCTCAGATTTAATTAAAATGAAGTCTGTCAATAGTATTGGCTCCAGGAATCCCGTCAGGGAGTCTAGGCTGTCATAACGATGCACCACAATGGGAATGAGCAGGATTCAGGATAAAAGAGTCGGCAGCATTGGGAAACGCACAGGCCCTGATGTGATGCTGCGTTTGCATGCACTCTGTCACCCGTGGTCACAGCGGCGTGCTGTATCCGTGGGGTTAACCTTGAACAGGTTTCCCATCTATCTCAGGGACAATTAACCTGCCTTGTATGTTTTTGGAGCGGGTGAGAGGGCCAGAGCGCCGGGGGCAAATCCACGCAGGCTCGGGGAAGACATCCAAATGCCTCACAGCGGCGTCCCTGCAGTGATTTTGACCACGACCTCCACTCTCGCAGCCAACACCACTAATCACCATAACGCGCCGTTGGATCAGCTCACAGGTGGTCGTAAAAGCAGGACACGGACACAAGGTCCGGCTGTTCGATCGCCGTCACCAAGGCAGCGTGAGAGCCCCGCGCCAGCGTTCGGCCTTGTAACCAGAAGCAATTATGAAAGCGCGACGACCTAACGTTTAACAAAGTCAACAAACCTCTTTGTGCCTGATCTCGCCTTGAGCTGCGCTCACACAGATCCACAAAACCTAAAGAAGCTCAGAAAATGATTCGCTAACTTCCAGCTTCTTTCTTTTATTAGATAGAATGTTCTTGTATATTAAAAACGTGATGTAATAAAAAGGTTCTGACATAAATGTTATATAATACTTCAGATGGAAGGAGAGATTTGATAATCAACCTCATAAACTAAAAAAAAATAATATGGAATTTAGAGAAAAACATGCTTTAATTTGGATTCAAATTCACATATATTAATTTAAAAACAGAAATTTGGGAGTTTTAATTTCTAAATTTTGATTTTTGTTCTCTTTTGGGTGATCCAATGGGTTGATGTTCTTCAGAGGAAAATGTTAACTCAAAGAAACGCTGCATTTATGTGGTGTAGGAATAATCCGAAAACTCACCATCTGACTCAGAAAGGAACACACACGAATGTCAGAGAAACAACACCATTCATGAGAAGAAACCAGAAATACAATGAAAATATAACAATAATTAGGATTTTTGATTCAATGTATTTTAATTTGGAGGGCCACATTAAGTAGCTTAAGGGGCCACATGTGGCCCCCGGGCGGTAGTTTGCCCACCCCTGATGTAGAGGGTTTAGCAGCAGTGATGTGCAGTCAAATTATAGCTTTATATATAGATAGATAGATAGATACATAGATATAGATATATAGATATATATATATTTTTTATGGAGTCTTGAAAGAGCCAAAATGAAATAAATATATACACCATTTAATAAATAAATAAATGTGGCATTAATGGTGTATATATTTATTTCATTTTGGCTCTTTTGAGACTCCATAATTTTTTCAGTTTTAACAATAAAAATCAAATATTTTTTAGACAGGTCTATTCTATAGAGGATTGTTTCTTCTATGTTGCTTTTCAACATTTCTTTGGTAAAAAAGTAACACATTTACTAATTTTCTGATCAATTACATGAGAAATCGGCAGGTGAGGCACTAGCAGCCAATGCCTCCCCTGTTTTGGTTTTTCTATCATCAGAAAAAGGCGCTTTATTTATACTTACTTTATTTTTCTATTTCTCCCCATCTGTCTGATGACAGTGCTGCCAGTTTATAACTCATTAAGTCGATTTATCCGATAAAAATACGCTTTAGAAAAACACTAGGTAAGGCCTGCAGTACATATGACTCAAGGCAGAGGGCGCTGGTGAGCCCAGAGAATGTGACACAACCACTAAAGTAGCAAGTAGCAAGTCAACTTTCCAGTTATTCTTTAATAATGTTTAACATCATTTTTTTAAATGTAAGATTGTGTGTTTAAAGTCAAGAATTTCTTGAGACAAGTCACTGGCAGTGATCTCCATTAAGACAGAGAGACTTTTAAAACTGAAGAAAGAAAAGGAAGACTTCCACAAAGTCACAAGACTTCCACTTGAGTTTCTTCAGAAGGAGCAGCAGGTGGACTTCATTTACACGTAAAAGCAAGTCAATAATAACAATTTTGGTGATTTCTTTTTTTTTTTTTTGTTCTATGCTTCACTTTGTAAACAGAAAAAAACTAAAATGAAATTTTAAACAACTCACTTCAACTGTTGCTAATTAAATGGTGAATAAGATGCTCCGTAGGGTTCATATGTTTGTAAATCTGACTGATGACGTCAATGCTTCACCAGCCGTGAACCTCACTGAAGATCAGAAAGGAGATTTTTTATTTTTTTTTAGGTCAGAATGTCGATAAAGACATTAACAAACATGTGAACAGTGTTCCAATACTTTATTTCAGTTCTCCTTTTGCAGTCCTGCACGGAATATGTTCAGTTTACAAAAATCTATGACTTCAAACAGATGTTTGGTTTCATTCTTTAATACTGGAGAGTTAAAAAGAAAGAGAGAGAACTTTGAAAAAGTCCACGCGAATCGGAGAAAATAGCTGCAAGATTTACAATCTTTAAACATCTATAAACTCTCTTTATCGATTTCACCGATCACAAGTTAGTTTTGGAGCACATCCTCCAGAATAAACAAGGTAACACTGTAATTATAAAAACAAATAAAGACGACTGCTTCCCAAATATAATTTTAGAACATAACTTCCACGATAAATCACTGAGCAAGAAATTAAACTACACAAAAATAGATTATTGCACTTGGATTTAAAGAAAAAAAGATTTTTAAGAATCACAAAATATTGGGAATATTTCTTTATCTGCCAAAATGTGAAGCAAATTTGCTTCAAAGAAGATCCTTGTTTTCTGTGGTCCCCATATGTCACAACAGTAAAGACTTTTTTGAGAGAAAAGCAGAAGTCTGAGGCTGACGAGAGAAGTAAAAAGATGCTGAAAACGTTCAATCCTTCACATGAGATCATGATCAATCGGTCTGGTCTCAGGAAAGTGGTTGTTTTTATGTATTCAGTTATTTTTACGGTGCAACCCGAGCGTCGGTGAGAGCGTGTCCCCGCATGCCTCGGCTAACAAGACAGAATCTTAGCCATTTTTCTTTGATTGGGAGATATTGATTCTGTGACAAGAGGAGGAGAGTCGTGCATTTTTCAGCATTTGCTGGTAGAACATAGTCAGTTGATGGCCTTCATGGCACCGTAGACAGCAGGGTTTGTTTTTTTTTTTTTTTTAATTAACTGGATAATGGTTGAAATCCCCTTAATGCTACGATCCGTGTCATGAATGATTCAGTTTGTTGCCTCCTGTGGAGCACACTTCCAAATGAGTTTAAGACAAAAATGAAAAATTTCTCAGTATTTAAAACCAAAATCAATCAAACTTATTAAGATTTAGACCCTTTATTTTTTGTGTTAAGTATTTTTACTTTTTTGACTGAACATTAATTTATGATTGTATAAAACAAGACGCACTTTTTAGAAGATTGTAACCTTCAAAGTTTCAGAGGTTTAATACTTAATTGTCACATGCTTGAATTTTTTTTTTTTTTTTTTTTGGTAGAATTTTCCATGTTTTTTGTTAAATTGGTCGTTTTCTTGTGTTCATTGTTTTCAGTTGTCCCACCTGGAATCCTTCCCTGATCAAATTTCTGCCAGATTGATTTAGAAGTTTTCAGTCAGCAGAAATCTGGTTCCAACAGTTCACATTTAATCAACTTTATCTGCATCATTATTGTTTCATTATCATGCAAAACTAGAAAAGTTAGGTTTATAAAATCAGCTAGCCAAACAAACTGCACTGTTCAAAAGGAAAAAAAAAAAAAAATACAGGTATTTTTGGGGGTTTAGCAGACGATCCTTCATAATATTTTATATTTCTATATATATGTATTTTTCAGTGAGCAGTGAGGAGATAAAATAACTAAATAAAGACATAATAAAATCAAGTCTGCACAAACTTCTGTTTAACGGTTAACGAAATACATAAAAAAATAAAAATGTTATCGCACGACATAAAGAAGTCTTCATGTTGAATTTACAGGACAGATTTGTTCAGAGTTTGTTTGTCCGTTTATCAGAGAAATGTGGGAATGATCTGGGATAGGCTCCAGCAACCCTGTAACCACAAAAGGGATTCACACGGATTCTCGGATAAATGTTCGATTGTTATCTTATCCAGCATGTTGGACACCAATGATACAAACAAACGGATTGACAAACATTGTGGCGATATGGACAGTCACTTTTAGAACACACAAAAAAAAATATTTAGGAAAAAAAACATGATAAAGAAGAGCCAAACGAAGAATTATATAAATATATCTAATGTAGCTTGAGTGAAAATGAAAGTGTGAGTTATCCAAAGGTCGCTGTGGAGAAGTTGGCTGCAGCTCGCTCGCTTATCACTCAGTCCAGTCCGATTTTCATCCTGCCATATTAAGATGATTGGTGGTATTTATGATGCACTTGGCAGAAAACGCCACAATAAGAAGATTAATGAGAAACACAGCACTCAAAATCCACAAATCTGTCTTCTCGAATAAAAATTAGAATCTAATGTTTGGAGACTTGGAAGCGGTGAGTCGCCACAGATGGAATTCAGATGTATACATCTGATGACTTATTCAGTCAGTCAGACGGGCTTCCTGCAGAAATGTGGATCATCATTCATGCTAACATCATCATGGAGGTGTTTCATGACAGATGCCTGGATTTATTTCATTTTGATGGAGTAGATTTTAGAACAAGCAAACCACATAAAGAACCAGAATCAGTGTTCTTCTATTACCACGAGTTAGTGCTGCCACAGTCAACCAGACAGAAAAGACATATGAATTATTTACATTTACAACATCTTTGGCAGCTTTTTCCCCTTTCCATTTGCTCCAACCTGCTTTTTTTTTAGTTTAGTTTAGATTATTTTTTACAGTTGGGGAAAAGTTTTTCATTGGACATACAGCAGAAACTCTTTCGTTCATCTTGAACGTCTGAAAGAGTTGCTGGAGTTTTTGTGAGGAACTGAAAAAAATGTGTTAATATGTGAAACTAATAAATAAGCGGGGAATTTTTTACTAGAACTTAATATTGATTATAATTTCCAAAAACAATTCGATTCGATTCAAAAGAGCCTGATTTGATTCTGATTTTTTCACAATTCTTCAATTCAATTTTGAGTTTACACATTTACACACATTTTTTTAGAAATACATTAATAACCTACTTTATATATAAATATTGAATATATTTATATAATCCAGTTCACATATTGTCAAATGTATCAGTGAAACAATGAGATTGTTAATATACAGTTACATGGTTTTTCAAAAGTAGAATTTCATTAACATTGTAAACATTGTTCTGCTTCTCCTGGAGGGCGTTCCAGTTTGGCCACTAGGTGGCGATCGCGCTATAGAAGTACACTTTATTCAAGAAGACTATTAAACTATCTTTTAGACAACAAATTGTTACTTTAAAAAATATTTCCCGAACCTTTGCGTTCATTTAGTCAGCAACGTATGACTGAGTGTTAGCATTAGCCGTCCTATGGGAAAATGTATTGAACGTTAGCGTCAAGCTAACGGACTTTAGCTTTCTGTGCTAAATCAATTTATATATTTTGTGAATCGATTATTGATCTATTAAACTTAAATCGATTCAAATCAATCCATCATTTTTTTTTATTTATTTTTCTATTTATTACTCAAACTTTTATTGTCGCAGCGCAACCCCTCACCTCCTCCAGAGGACTTTCATAAACTTCCCTAGAAGATAATACTGGGAAGTAAATAGAATGAATTTAAAGGATTTAAACACAAATGAGGCTGTTAAGAGAAGAAAGGTTGGTTTCTTGATGGACCGCAAATTTTACTGTAGAATTGTCTGATTAATGTGTCAATGTGTTACACATAAGATCATTTGAATATTCAAGTTCTCAACTTGTAAAAATTGTTGACTCTTCCAGCACTACTGTGGGTCTAAACATTTTCTTCGACATCTGCTTTAAACACACAGATCTCTGTATACCGGCTCGGTTTTTGTTCAGACTGTGGGTTTATTGTGAAGTTCACTAACACAACCTAAATTGGCTTTTTTATGACTTTTACCATCGACATTATCCTATGTAAGGTCATATATACATCTTTGGCTGGAGTGAATAAAAGTTGAGTCTGTGGAGTAAAAATATTCTAAAAGAAATCTTGGCTTTCATTGTAAAGAGTACAAAGAGGGTCTTTGCTGTTACAAGTTGGGGTCAAAAAAAGAAAGACTACAAACATTTTTGTATTATTATCTGCTGCTCCGTCAATATTTCATGTTTTGTTTGTTTGTTGTTGAACGGCTGCAGTCTTGTGGACACCGCGAGCATGTTAGAGGATTTCTGTTCTTCGACAGATAATTTGGTCTGTTAATATCTGGAATAAATTTCACTTCAGTTTAGCAGGAAAAATGATCAGTGTAGCCTCAGTGAAGAGAAACAGAGTGTGACCTGCTACGCCTCAAAACTGTCTAAACATGTGGTTCACCTGTCACAATCTAGAACATTTTAATTTAGACAACTCGTTCAAAGTGGTCAAAATGAGAGGGGTTGGGGGGGGATTCGGACAAGGCATGTTTGAGTTTAAAAAATTAAATATTGTATTGGCAGGATTTTAAATCATCAAATGAAGTATCGCGATATTTCACAGAATCACAAAATACGCCACAAAATGATATAAATGTAGCACAAAAGAAAAATAAGTGCATCAAAAACTTGATGATGATTTATTTTATTTTCCCTCTTATGTTTTTCACTCTGTTAAACCTTAAAATGTTTATTTTTGATGTAAAATTTTGTTTTTTTGGCTGGATCCGTCACCTTGGGAGTTGTTACCTGGAGGCATAAACATACTATTTATTTAACGTAAGGCTACAGCCTTCAAGAGTATGAGAATCTTAACTGTTTTTATATCCAGTAAATATATTTAGCTTATAACTTAAAATGTTAGTGGAAGTGGGAATCTAGATTTAGAGTTGGATATATTTATATTTACAGTTCTTGTTCAACAGTGTTCTGATTTTATCAAAGACAATTTTGTTCTGATAAAATAAGTTCAAGATAAAATGTGTTCGGATTTAGAGGATAAAAAATGTAAATATTTTTGCAAAATGTGTGAATCAATTGCTTCTTGAAGTGCAAAGTATTCTGGGAGAAATACTGTAGATAGGGAAAGAAATATATAGTATTAGGAGGGGATTTTAATGAAGTGATGGATGAAATTATTGATGGGAGAGCTAAAGGCTCCATGTGGGATTAAAACAAGAGATGATTCACACGGTAAAGGATGATGTGGGTTTAATAAATGCAAAGAGATTAATAAATCATCGCTATTATTGGAAGACTAACTATTCCCCAAACTGAAATCATATATTCTTTTTTTCATTTAATGTTCTTAAATGCTACGTTTCAGTAAAGCACTTTTAATTGCCTTGAATTCCCAGGAGGCGTCAAATAAAAATTGCTTTGGTCAATCTAAACTACGTAAAATAAATCGTAATATTAAAAACACAAATATGGGTGGTTGTTACTGTCAGTT
The DNA here is from genome assembly GCA_003999625.1 of Oryzias javanicus. Taxonomy (NCBI): domain Eukaryota; kingdom Metazoa; phylum Chordata; class Actinopteri; order Beloniformes; family Adrianichthyidae; genus Oryzias; species Oryzias javanicus. The sequence goes on from CM012446.1 coordinate 4,256,029, forward strand.
TTTTTGTTTATCAACTTTAATTATTAAATCAAGTGTCATTGACCAAAACAATAAATTAAAAAAAAACTTTCTTGATTAGATTATTTTGCAAGATAAGAAAGTAAGACAATATTTCTTAACATATTTTTATGGCCCGCAGCAGCAGTCTACTGACTGCAAGGACCATATTGTTTTTGCTTAGAGTCAAAAAACGTAAAAAGCCCCAAAAAGGCCTCAAAGAACCGGCCTAAGCCCAAACGGACCCGACCAGTGTATAGCAGGACCAAAACTACACACACACACACACACACACACACACACACGAAAAAGTCTTCTATATTGTTTTTGCAATGTTTATTATTATTCTATCTTTCTGCGCCTTTGAACGCAAATTACACCCCCGCCACATGAACGAAAAGTACCTCAAAATCGCACCACACGTAGGGAAAATTGAAAATGAATTTTTGGCATAGTGCGCGTTACCCCGCCAAAACGATGACATCACGGCGACGTTTCCGTGAAAAAAATGAATGGGCCAAAAAACGTTTATGGGGCCAAAAAAAATATTTCGAAATACGCAAAAAAAGGCAAATGACCCGTGTCGGGGATAAGCCCAGGAACATTTGAAATTATTATGGGATGGCCACACAACCCACGGCTTGGCGCCAATCTGGCGGCGAAAACCGAGAAATGGCGTTTTTCACGTTTTTCAACAATATGGGAAAACAACACTTTTGTTCGTCCGATTTTCACCGAACTTGACAAGCATGTCCAAAGTCGGACAAAACACCCAAAAAGTTTCATTGACCTTTGACTTTGAGGCCGATATCCTGAAATTTCAAAAAAACTTTTACTCACAGCTTCGAAGAAAGACCTCCCAGGGTTTTTCACTATCAATTATTTGTTAAATTAGTTGTGCATTAATTAACCTTTACCTAATTTCCGAAATGAAAGTTCCATTTATGAGCGCACGCGAGTTGCATCGCGTGGCGAGTTTGCAACCGACGCCGTTATGTAGGTCGGACATGTTTTATCCAAATTGTGTAAAAGTGGTATTCACGCGTTCGGAGGCTTGCGCTGAACAAATGACATAACATACGAAACTGTAATGCGTACAGTGCGCCTCTGGTAAGCTAAAAACCGTCGCAAAAAAAAGTGCTGACTCAGCTAAAAAAATTTTTTTGCGAAAAAAAATCTTGGAATCTACAAACGAAAGTAATATATCTGTGTCGGGGATATCCAAAGGAAGTTTTGAAATTATTATGGGATGGCCACACAACCTATGGTTTGGCGGCCATATTGTTTCAAAATCTGATTTTTGGCGATTTTTACGTTCATAAAAATTAACCTTTTATATTGCACGATTTGAATGAAAATTACACACAAGTTGCTAGCATTGGTCTACAATGACCCCTAAAATTTTATTGACCTTTGACCTTGGGAAGTGTCCGCCATCTTGAATTTTTAAAAAAAGCAATTTCACTATAAGCTATTTTAAAAATTCAGCCCAAGGGTTTTTTTCTCCGATCATTTCCAAACTTTTTGGGTATCATCGGGAAGGAACAAGGAAAAGAAAGATGCCTTTAGAACTTTTGTATCTCAAACGGCGCCCGCGTGGCGAGCTCGCAAAAGTGGCGTAGTCTTAACACACGCTCATACTTCAATGCATTCCTATGGGACTTTAATATGTTGATCCCTGCCTTAAGCTGTAACAGGCAAAATAACATAGAATATGACCAAATAAGGAATGTGGGCGTGGTTAGCGAATAACCCCCCGTTGCTAAGGTAATCCAAAGTGTACTTTTTCCGATCCTTATGATCTTGACGTCAAACTGCTCGGTGACCTCAGACGAACAAAACATAAAATGGTTGCTATGGAGATAAAACCAACAGAAAAGCCGCCATTTTGAAAAAAGTGCTTTTTTAATCAATTTCTCACATTCATCTCAGACCAGCTATACAGAAAGCATAGGGAGGGACTTAGGGTTCTACAGTGAGTGCTAAGCAAGTGAGTTTGGGGTCAAAGGTCACTGTCAAGGGCGGCTGCGGCCCGTGCGGAGGCGCGTGCGTAGTCTTAACACACGCTCATACTTCAATGCATTCCTATGGGACTTTAATATGTTGATCCCTGCCTTAAGCTGTAACAGGCAAAATAACATAGAATATGACCAAATAAGGAATGTGGGCGTGGTTAGTGAATAACCCCCGTTGCTAAGGTAATCCAAAGTGTACTTTTTTCCGATCCTTATGATCTTGACGTCAAACTACTCGGTGACCTCAGACGAACAAAACATAAAATGTTGCTATGGAGATAAAACCAACAGAAAAGCCGCCATTTTTGAAAAAAGTGCTTTTTTAATCAATTTCTCACATTCATCTCAGACCAGCTATACAGAAAGGATAGGGAGGGACTTAGGGTTCTACAGTGAGTGCTAAGCAAGTGAGTTTAGGGTCAAAGGTCACTGTCAAGGGCGGCTGCGGCCCGTGCGGAGGCGCGTGCGTGCGTAGTCTTAACACACGCTCATACTTCAATGCATTCCTATGGGACTTTAATATGTTGATCCCTGCCTTAAGCTGTAACAGGCAAAATAACATAGAATATGACCAAATAAGGAATGTGGGCGTGGTTAGTGAATAACCCCCCGTTGCTAAGGTAATCCAAAGTGTACTTTTTCCGATCCTTATGATCTTGACGTCAAACTGCTCGGTGACCTCAGACGAACAAAACATAAAATGGTTGCTATGGAGATAAAACCAACAGAAAAGCCGCCATTTTGAAAAAAGTGCTTTTTTAATCAATTTCTCACATTCATCTCAGACCAGCTATACAGAAAGCGAAGGGATGGACTTAGGGTTCCACAGTGAGTGCTAAGCAAGTGAGTTCGGGGTCAAAGGTCACCGCCAAAGGCGGCAGTGGTGCGTAGGGGCGGGCGGCAGGGGCGGCGGCGGTGCGTATGGCGTGCGGCGAGGGAGAGGGCGGGCTGCGAAGGGGAGGGCTGGTTGCGGAGAGGGGGAGGGCAGGCGGCGAGGGTTAGGGCGGGTAACGACTGCGGGCCATCCAACGCCGCTTGCGGCTTTAATTTAACATTATTTTCTCAGTAAAAATTTTGCGCTAGTTTGATCTATTTGTAATTTTCTTTTCCTAAATAAATCATTTGAATTGTTTTTTGAAATTATCGATCTTCCCACACGTTGCCATCCCAAATGTGTCATAATTTATTAACAAATATAAATATATATATATATATATATATATATATATTATGTATATTTTCTTATTTTACTTGTCCTTTGGCAGCCACTTTAAATAGCAGTTATCTTCCAGAGCGGTAAAGAGTGAGACATCTGGTATTTTGTTCAGCTTCTGTTCTGGCCGTACTCGCTGCAGATTTAACAGCCCACTTACAAAGTTGCTCCAGGAAGTTGTTCCTCATTGAAGTTCCCATAAACAGCATTTTGCATGCATTACAGAGTCCTGCTTAGGCAATGCAATCAGCACTGAAAAATAGTAACTCGTTTCTTTTCAGCAATATTAAAGCTGCCTTGAAAATTACAGAGTTTTTTTTTTTTTTTTTCCTCCTATGCTGTAAACAAATCCCCGGCCTTACAACGAAATTGGGGGTAAACAGTTTCAGGGTTAGGGAAAAAAAAACATGATTTTTATTTTTACTTAACGTGAATGAAGAAGAAGGTTTTTAGACAAATAGGACAAAGTTAAAGAAGTTTGGGAAGGAGGCGTAAAAAGCAGAAAATTAAAAAAAAAAACCTTTAAACATGACTAAAAGATTGTGGAGAATTGTGTGAAGATTTGTTTTGACTGAGTTAAAGTAGTTATCGACCTAAAAAAAACTCTGAGACACAAAGATTTGCTTGACCTTTGACCTTTTGAATATGCCACCATCATTCGACCTTGTGAATATGGTGGCCACAAATGTATTTGAGCTTAAAATGTCTTAACATTGTCTAATTTTAGATCGGTGGCATTGACGGCGAGCTCTCCATGATCGCAGGTATACGTCTCGAGTGACTGTATACAGAGAACTGAACCGAGTGACCCTCCCCCCCCTTGAGCTCCAAACTGAAAGTACCTGCTGGCTCAAACACGTCAGAATCCGACTGACTTCAATTGAGGATTAAACGGCTACTACTCAGTTATTCTATTTGTCAGAATAACCATTTTTCTTGCTAATTCTATTTTTATTCTCAATATTTTTTTCTTAATCGCAAGTTATTCAAGATATAAATCGACCAAACAGGTCCTCGGTAAAGACACGTGGTTCCTGCAGTCCCCCACCTTGAAAGTTTGAATGACTGATTCCCTCAAGCCACATATGTCAAAGTCAAGGCTCGAGGGCCGGAGCCGGCCCTCGGTAATTATAACCGGCCCTCCTGATAACTTTATTTCATTGTTATTATTTCTTTTTCTGACTTGTATAATTTTGACAAAGTATATAATTACAGTGTGTAAAATATTAAAAGTTATTTAAGGTTTAAGTTACTTTAACATTTTTTAACATTTATAAACTTTGTTTTAATGTTACAATAAATGTTTATCCTGTCCGACCTTGACCAGAGGTCTGCAACATGTAGCCCCAGAGCCACATGTGGCTCTTTCATCTCTCCACAGTGGCTCTCTGGCTGAAGATAGATAAAAAAAAAATAGTAAATTAAAAAAAAGAGAGAGATTAGCTATTATTTTAGCAACATACTAACATTTTTGGCTGATGTGTTAGCTACTGGAGTTTTTAGGCTAATTTAGAATTTTAGCTTCTATTTTAACAACATACTAACATTTTTGGCTACGTTTTCTGAGAAATGTTATGCCATTTTTGAGTTTAGCTAATATTTTTGTACTATGCTAATGTTTTCAGGTAATTTTTTATCTATTGAAATTTTTTGGAATAATTTAGAATTTAGCTTCTATTTTAGCAATATGCAAACGTTAGAAAAGTTCGTTTTCTGAGGAATTTTAGGATATTTTGGAGTTCAGCTAGTAATTAATCAACAAGCTTTTTTTTGGCAGATTTGGAGTCTAATTAGTTTTTATGCTAATTTGGAGTTTAGCTAATATTTTAGCAATATGCTAACATCTTTAGATAATTTGTTATTTACTGGGGGTTTTAGGCTGATTTTGATTTTAGCTTCTATTTCTGCAACATGGTAAACTTTTTTGGCTGATTTAATTCACAGAGAAATGTTATGCTAATTTGAAGTTCAGCTAGTAATTAAGCAACGAGCTAGCTTTTTTCGCTGATAAAGTTAAAAACATTTAAAAAAAAAAAAATTTTTGAGAGATGCTAGTTTCTTTTAATATATTTTTTGGCTTTTGTTTGTGCCTAAAAAAGACATTATTCACATTTATTAAAAAAAAATAAATAAACAAAATAAAGGTTATGAATGCAAATCCAAATTTCTTAAAGGCTAACGTAAGTCAATGCGGCTTCTTCTAGGTTTTGATCAGTTGTAAACGAGCCCAAATGGCTCTTCTATTATTAAAGGTTGCCGACCTCTGATCTAGAAGCTGTCTTTTGGATTTTGGCCCCCTGTGCAAATGGGTTTGAGACCCCTGCCCCAAGACACATTTCATTTTGCTCATTTTGAGGTAAGGCATTTTATATTGGTGACCTCGAACCCACTTTGTCCAGTTCTCTATATACAGTCAAAGACGCTGACCCTATTGATGTGAAACTGAAAACAATGTCAGAACCTGAAGGAAGTATATTTGTCTCTGTGGTGTGGACAGTTTTTTCTTGCAAAGAATATCTAAAAATGATTCTGTTTTTAGACTCAACAGTTTTTTCTTCTTCCGGCTCTTGCTGAAGTCAGACGCTTTTTCCTCTCGCCCCTCCTGTGTCATTCCCAAGGCTTTTATCCCGTCCTCCCTCCGAGCCTGCAGAAATGGATCTGATCAGCTGGTCTCTGAATGGGATCGACAAAATCTTTTCCTCTCTAAGGAACGGGAAAACTGACCCCTCCTGCCCAAACGGAACCCACGGGGTTGGATAGACCAACAGTCCACGGGGGCAAGTGGAGGCTGATGAGTCTGGCCCAGCTGTCTGTGGAAGATGATGAAGATGTGTATCTATTTGGATTCCTGATAATCGGATTTCTCCCAATCGGTCAGTCTGGAAGCTGCAAACGCTCTGTGGCGAGCTGTTGGAGCTCTGCAGAGGGGTACGACGAGCTGCAAAGACTCACAGTGATGAACTCTCACTAACGCTGTGCCTCACTTGCCCGGATAGGCCGAGCGCTGGCGAGCCTTGAGCCTTGAACCAACTTGGAGAGACTTTCTGCTCGGATCGAAGGGAGACCGGTCTAAATTTCCCACAACTTGATCCATGAAAAAAAAAAAAAAAATGGGCTGAAGCCTCTGTGAGACCAGTCGTGTTCACAACCAGCTGATACAAAAGAATTTGATCTAATCTGGCTCCCCTGAGCTCAGCGCTTTGGCCTCGACTCTCCCAAAACAATTCTGCTTCCTCGGTGAAGGAAATGTGGGTTGGGTGTGAAGGTCCACATCTGCTTATCTTGACGTCAGCATACCTCCTCATACCCCTCTGGTGTACAGTCTGGAGTGGGCAGCGCCCCCAATGGCCCAATCGCTGCAGCCCCCAGAACGGTGCCCTGGTGGTTCCCCCCGCCCTCATACCCTGTCCTTCAGCTCATATCACATGTATCGTTATAGCTTTGTGCTTCTTCTTGTATAGTGATGTCTTTCTTCTTTCTACACCTATATTCTGCCCCTTTAGAGCAGAATACAGATGTATGTTCTTTTTTTTTTTTTTTTTTTTCTTTGACAATCTGTCTAGATCAAGGGTCGGCAACCTTTCAAAGTAAAAGAGCCATTTGGGCTCGTTTTCTACTGATCAAAACCTAGAAGGAGCCACATAGTCTTACTTTAGCCTTTTTCATTTTTAATTTTTTAATTTTGTTTAGAAATTAAGTTTTGCTTTCATTACTTTTTCTTAAAATACATATGAATTATGTCTAATTTCAATGGCAAAAATAAAAAAAAACTAGCATTTTTCAACTAGCATTTTACCTTAGATGCCAAATTAGCCAAGAAAAAAAACGAAGCTAGCTCATTGCTTAAATACTAGCTATACTCCAAAATAGCCTAAAATACCTCAGTAAACTAAATCAGTCAAAAACATTAGCATTTTGCTAAAATAGAAACTAAACTCTAAATTAACCTAAGAATTCCATGACAGCCTAAATAACAAATTTGCATAAAAACGTTTGCATTTTCCTAAAACATTAGCTAAACTTCAAATTAGCATAAAAAAAAAAACTCAGTAGAGGTCAATTTAGTTGTTGCTTAATTACTAGCCAAACTCCAAAATCACCTAAAAATATCTCAGTAAACTAGTTAAAAACTTTAGGCTGTTGCAAAAACAAAAGCTAAACTCTAAATTAACCTTAAAAGCCCCATAAATTAAATTAACAAAAAATGTTACCATGTTGTTAAAATAGAAGCTAAACTATTCTTAAAAATTTAAATTTGAAGACTTTCTCATTCATATTTTGTTCAATATTTCAAAAACTATAAACTTCACGAATACCAAAAATACAAATGATAAATAAGTAATTCTTACTTTAAAAAATGACTATTATTTTATTTATCTTCATCCAGAGAGCCACCATGGAGAGATAAAAGAGCCACATGCGGAACCTCTGGAGCCGCAGGTTGCAGACCCCTGATCTAGAGGCATAATCAAATCAAACTGTAACATTAAAGCGTTTCGAAAGGAGATTAATCGATAATTGAATCACTCTTAAGAAATGCCATTTGGTTTGAGTCAGGTAAAACTGACCAAGTGCCATCACAACGGAAAACACGATGAGTCGATCATGACAGTTTTATGTGTGGAAACATTTTGAATTTTACAAAGACACGTGACCAAACAGTGTGGTAGAATGTTCTAGACTACAGCATTGCTTAGAGAGGTTCACAGAGTCTTAGGTTGTAGGTAAAGACCGCCTAAAATCTGGTTTTCTTTAATTCTCATGAGTAAAACTGTCCAGAAAACCTCAGATAACTCCTCATCCATTCCATTCTTAGAATATTTAAGATGGTTTGTTTATCCCTTCACTGTGTGCAAGTATTGAATAATCAGTGTACTAACCGTGTGAGTGTGATCTCAAGTGTTACAAACACTAGAACACGCCTGAGCTCAGACACTTCCAAATGTTTGTGTTCAACTTTTACTCCTCAGTGTTTTTTTTCTTCCTCTGAATGTGTGTAATGAGACTTCTGTACAGCCCACATTAGACACCTTCAGTGGATTGATTACGTCCATAACGGGATTGTGTGGCAATGAGCAGAGATATAATAATGATTCATTAAGCCTAATGTAAATGTAATATGCAGTCCAGTCAATCGATCAAACCCCGACCGCATTCTACAGCATCGGTCTGCAGAATAAAGGGGGGATTGTTTCTTTTGTGTCATTCTGCCAAAGACAAAGTGGTGGAGTGTTATAAGGCTTTGTTTGTGTACTTTTACCAATTAGCATGAATCAGTCAGACAGACTGACTTTTAAAAATGATTTAAAAAATCCATCTTTGGTTGGACTTTCACTGGACTCGGTGTGCGTTTGGCCTTTCCACCTGACAACATTTTAGCTAACTTTGTAAATCTTTGGGTAATACATCCAGAGCTGTGGGAGCCCCAAGTGTCTCATCTCCTGCGCTTTCTGCTCTTTCAGTCCATTAAATGGGCCAAGAAACTGTTCACAAAGAAGGCAATTCTTGTTTCAGAGAGAGTAAGGCCAACACAACGAAAATAAAAAACATTCCCCCTTACACCTTAACCCCATACCTAAACATAAATTCACCACTCAGAACAGGAAGATATTGCCTTTTTCTTTACAGGAAATCATATAGTTATGCATTTTTTTCTGTTACAAAACCAACAAAACTCACTCTGAGCTCGTGTTAGGACTGGTAGATGCATGGAAGGTGGAACTGGAGGCACCAGATGCTTAAATATGTTCCCCCGTCCAATCCTCGGCACATGCTGCCAATCAGGACATCAGCTGTTCATACTTGGAACAGTCGCATACAACGGAAAAATGGTACAAACTCAAGCTTACAGTTACAGACGATGGTACTCGTCAACATAGAACTGAAAGATTTGCTTTCTTATGCTGCGTTCAGTTTCCATCGTACAGATTCAAATTGAGGTTTGAATTTAAGCGTTGGGCGTGGCGCGTTGGTCCAACAGCAGCGCAGTTTGAGCGCCGCACCTGTACACAGGTAAAAAATCTAAACTTTGGAGAAGAAACCTCGAAGCGTCAACCAATCAGGAGCTCAGCTTTGGCCCGGGACGTGTTCGATGATGCAATCAGTGGGTGGAGTCTAAAATTAACATGGAGGAGAATCTGATTATTTTCCACAAAATTTTATTTATTTTTTTTTTTACATCAAGACCCAAAAAAAAGATCCGCTTTTGTTTTTGGGGTTTTTTGCTCTTCACTTTGGACTAATACAGGACAAAAAGTCATAAAATTGGATCACAGAGAAACATAAAGGTAGCATATGTGTTCAGCCTGCCAGATCTGCCGGTAAGGGCGCTTACGACCAGTGGTGATGTCACAAAGCGGGAACACCACTTAGAGCTCTTTTTTGTTTTCATTTTACGCTTCCATTTTGTAACCTAAATAAATAAACCTGATCTCTCAACATCATTCGTGTCTTCCATGAATTGTAAATTAGATACACAGACTCCGCCCATGGTAGCGATCAGGCTATAATCCTAAAACTCTGAGGCGTCAAGATTGTGAACACGTTTTAAGACAAGTGTCAAGCAACAAATTTGCCAAAATTAGCAACACTGGCTGCCTCAACATCGACATGAGAACCACACTTGGTGTAAAGGCAGCAATGGAGTCTAATGGTTACAAAGAAAGAAAGAAAGAAAGAAGGAAAGAAAGAAAGACATAAAGAAAAACACTAGAGAAACTGCTCAGACTGTCTGCAAGGCATAAACAAGACTTCGCACTGAAGTGGGTTTAAATGCAAGATGGTACTGATGATGATGGAAAGCAGCTGTGCAGACAGGAAGCCATGGCAGTGGCTGATGGGAGTTGTAGTAAGGGTTAAAACTCTGGCGAGGGCTCCCTCTGGTGGTCAGGGGTCGTAAGTGAGGCTGGAACCGTGACAGTTCTAGCCATTGGTGTTTAACGACTGTTTGAAAGACCTGGACACTGGTAAATGGTTGTTGACCAAAATTTAATCAACAAACATGAACATGGACGTTTGAAATGAATTATAAACTAAACCTTCTTCACAACTGAAATAATAAAAATAGCACATGGGTCGAGGAAAATTAAATTAAAAAAAATCAGCAATCTTTCATAAATTCTCTGTTATTTGGTTTGATAGTTATGTATTATCATCATAATTATTGCTATTTTTGTTGTTGTTTAAAAATGTACCAAGGTATACTTTAGATTTATTTGTGTTCTGCTGTTTGGCAGATAAAAATGATTAAAAATATTTATTTGTGTTTAGTGTTTATTTTGTGATTTACCATATTTATTTCTTTGGAGACATTTACAGATCCAATGTAACAATATGTCATTGTGGTCCTTAATGCTGAGAATAAATTTCTCCAGTGGGAATATTTGCACAACAATGCGACACAAATGACAGTTTTCACCGCAGACGGCGGGAAGCTCCGTCGGTTCATGTGAACAATGAAAAGCTAATCAACTGACATTCCAAAGAAGCAAATTAAGCATGAATAGTGAATTAAAATTTCACTATTCATCAATCAAGATTGTGCTGGAAAACAAAAAAAGCTTTGTGGCTGATTAGGTGAAGAATCCAGAAACCAGATAGAATTTATGCTTCAATAGAGGTGGACTTCCATAAATTGCAATTTTTAGTAATTTTCATGTTTTCGTCGTTGGTAGTGTCCTTTTTTCTTGGAGAAACCCTGGTGAAGTTCTGCATTTGCTCTTATCTGCACAGGCGAGTATGGATTTTCCCGTGTGATCAATGTCAGATAAGTGTCTGGTTTGTGCATCACACTATGTCGATCCTTGTGGAACATAAATGACTCTAATCCTTGAGGTTTCATCATACTTGCTGGTTCTGTTGCCCGAGGCTCCGTCTTGAGAGCAGATCATTGGTTGAAAAGAATTTGACCTTTTCCGATGGATTTCCTTCACCTTTTGGGCTTTACTGGAAAGTGTTGTGTTTTGGATGCGATTTAACCACGAGAAAACTGGCAAAAACAGCATAATCTGAGGAAAACAGGAGTGTCAAACATGAATTATTGAATGGATTTTTAAAAAATGTAAGGAGATCTGATCTCTGATATAATGTGGGAGCAACTAAATACAGAATTCAAGACATCTAGTACATCTCTTAACACAAAAGTATTCTATTTAAGCATAAATGTACTTAGTATATATTAAAAGTGAAGCAGCCTTTTTTTCAGTTAATATGTACAACCCATACTTTGTCTTATAAATCTCTATCCCACTCTTATTATTACATATGATACAAACAAATAATGAATAAAATTGATTATACAAACAGGAAAACAATATTTACATCACGCTGCAAACAAATCAATCTTTTTTTTTTTTAATTTAGACTTAAAATAAACAATACTTCAACACTTTTTCAGCTCATTGTCCAACACATTCCCTTTATTAACTTCAGCAAAGGAAATAGTCATTTGTTTAAGTGTAGTTTTTACTTTAGGTACCTTAAAGTCATAATTGCTACTTCTTTAATTTATAACAAAAATATTTTGTAAAATAAATGAAAACGTACCTTTTTTTGGCTTTGACCAGCAGTTACTGCAAAGAACATCAATCTTTAAATTTGAGCATTCTTGACTCGAAAAATAGGGGGTCATATGTGTTATTCGTAATGATTTTTGAAGTTTGTGTTGCCAGATTGGGCAGTTTCTCACCCAGTTGGGGGGTTTTGATTCAGAAATAGCTTTTGTGCATGGTTAAGGTCGGTGCGGCAGTCTTTACTTCCTTCTGGAAATATGTTTCCTCCGAGGATGTGTGGTCATCCAACTCATTCTCACTCCAGAATCATCATGTATTTGGTTAAGGACCAGTTTAACTGGCACCGGATGCGGCACTGGACCTGAAAATCGAGGGTTGTGGATCCATGACTATACGAACAGCCAAGCACGTCAAAAAAACGACAAGTTGGGGCCTGAAAAAGTGACGCGGAGGGGTCCTTAACCAAACATCAATATGTGTGCATGTGTCATGAGATGTACACTAATAATTTAAACGAATTTACCACAATCTGTTACAAAAATGTAATTTTAATTAATCTAAATCTCTGTATTTTGCATATTTCCTGTGCACTCGCAGCGCCAAACGAAGCCTCGCAGCAGATTATGCAATCCCATGCAACATGGGTTGAATGCGCGCCTGTAGTCTTATATATATTTTTTACCTGTTTTTGACATGTTACATGTCCTCAATTTCCATTTATGATGTATTTCACGCTAATTTAGAGTTCAGATCTGGTAAAAATCTGCACTGATGGTGAGTCAGGAAGGTAAACAACTGTTTTCTTTTTGAGATATTATTAAAGAAACAATAATTCACTGATGTTATGAATGTCTGTCTGTGCTTTGCTGGGAGGATTTTTACTGTTGTTATTGCACAAAACTAGCAAAACATCCATTATTTTTAGAGTAATCTCAGACAATAAGATTTATGTCTTACTGTTTTATTCAATGTAATTAATGTTTAATTTGAATTTAATTTTTACAAATATATACATGCAAAGTTAATAATTGCAAAAGTTTTTGATTCACTAGAATTTTTATTTTTTTTAATCAAACCAAAGCGTGTCACTAGAACATTTACTTCTATTTTGCTTTTCCTAACTTTATGAAAAGTAAAAATTGCAAAGAAAATGTTGATTTTTGATAATAAATAAACCCATTAGCATCTAATTTTTTTAAATGTGTTTTTCCCTAATTTTTTTTTAGATCTTTCTTGATTTTTGAGAAAGTAAAAAGTGTACGGTGACAAATGTTTTTTTAGTGTTTGTTAATAAAGTTTATTAGGAATATGTTGTTTATTCATTTGTTTTTGTTTGTTTGTTTTGCTTGAACTTACAGCAAAGGGGGTGGATGTAATATTAAAAAAAGAGAAATCAAAACAGGAAGTAAAAATTATGGGGCGATTAATTACCCGTTATGGCTCATTATGGGTAATTAATCTCTTATTAGCATTCCGAGTATTTTTTGGGATGTCTGATGTCTTTTGGGGTGGACGCTATCTGGTAAAACCTCTTCAAGTTTACTTTTTAGGTACTATCTAAACTTAAAATGTTCCAGTTTAGCCAGAAGAAGAATTCAGCTAATTGGTCAATAGTACATTTGCTACACTTATACTTAAGTACACTTAATATTTAATAATCAAGTATATTTTGCAACTACATCAATGAAGTTGCAGGACAGAATAAAAAAAAAAAAAGCTGCTTTTAATGTTTTTTCCCCATTAAAAGTCAATGATAGAGACCCAAAAGGCAAAGTGGAAGATTAAATAGTAAAACTTCCAAGAAGGCAGAAAAAAAATAGGGTGGAAGTAATTACAAAGTACTTGTTAGTACACAGCAGCAAGACTCAGACAAATTCCGAATCCTTTGGGAAATGAGGATGTGAAATGATCCCAGCGATGCCACTTTTCTTTTGTTTTCTTTATTTGTTTTTGGTTTAATCTTTTTTCTCAGTTCAATTATTCAGTCAGCATCATTAGTAGATATGGCTGAGCTGTGTAATCTTAAAGTAGGGACATCAGTCTGGACCCCCGTTTCGGCTAATGTTAGCTCAAACGCAGCAGACCTCATTATCCGGTCACTCTGGGAGGGTTTAGATGAGCTTCCCCTCCTCGTTTTTTGACTCTCCTACCTTTTCTGTTCTGATGCACAGGCCCAAATGGTTCTGACACGAGTTTATCCAGCTCCCAGTTCAAATAAAATCCACCTCTCATAAGTTTCCCTCAAAGGAAAAATTAAAAAATGAAGAAGTCACTTCTGCATAATGTATCACACCAAAAGCAATATCACCAAAGGACACCTGGAAATGTCAGAGGGCTTGAATGTCAGCTCATTATTTTATAATTTTCTTTTTGTTTATTAATTTATTTTCATGCAAAATTTAAGCTCTGCGTACTTCTTGATGTGGTTTGAAGAATCATTCTTATATAATTGTTGCGGTGCAGAATGCTTTTAAATAGCAGAGAATAATCTCATATATATCCTTCAAAATCAAGAAATACAAAAAGTATTTTTTTTCGTTTTAGGCTAAATATTACAAAAAAAAGTAATAATGGTGAAGAAAGAGGAAATATAAAAGTATAATCTAATATAAACCCCACAGATGCACAGTGGAGCATTCTTACATTATAGCTGCATTATTTCATGTTTTCCAAATAAACTTAAAGTTTTACTGAGAATGGAAAGCAAAACTGTAGTTTTACTGGAATATTTAGGAAGAATCAGCACAACTAGTAAGCCGACTGTTTACAAATGCCTGATTGACCACATCAGCAATAAACTGGACTTTGATATCAAGTAGTTCTAGTGAGACAGAGAAAACTAGTTTTTTTCAATCATTTTTTTTTCCATCACATTTCTGGGCCATTGAAAATCAAGGGTTCAAAAAGAAGTTCAGTAAAAGAATTCAAAAGTATCAGAAATCTCTCCGGAATAGAAAAACTAGAAGTGGAAAAACCTCAATACATGATTTTAAGAGCAGTTCAGACATCCTGATCAATAATTCTTTTTATTGTAGTGAAAATGTGGATAAATTGTAAAAAAAAAAAACCATTTAAACACATTTTTTTGTTACCAATACTGAAGTAGATCATACGATGGTGTATTTGGGCCACTTTATAAAGAAAAACTTTAAATCTCGTAAATTTACGAGAAAAAAGTCGTGACTGCTGAATTATGAGAATAAAGTCGTATATTTATGACTTTAAAAGTCATAGGTTAAATTTATAACTTTTAAAGTCTTAAATTTACGAGAAAAAAAATGTGTAAATCTATGAGATTAAAAGTTGTAATTTAATGAGAAAAAACAAAGAAATTATGAACCTTTTGGCGATTCAAAATAAAATTATTTCTGGGTTTGGTGTCCGTAGTGCGGAGTTTCATGTGACAAATAACAAGCTCAGAGATACATGTTCATCAGGACCGTCACTTTATTTCATTTCCCAGAAGCCCTTTCTCCACCTTACGTCACGTCTCTGTCATGCTCAGAAACCAAAAGAGAATGTAAACAGAGCTCCAGACGCCTCCTCCTCCAAATGAAACGTCCCGTCTCGACACAAAACAACATTGAGAAATGACAATAGTCAGTTGTGTTAGCACAAGAACATTAAAAATTCCAAAAACTCGTCCTCTTCAGACGGAAGCATCACAGAGTTGGAGGAGATCTGGTTTGTCAGAGGAAGAAATGACGTGAAGTGGACAGCTGGAGGATATGGACCGCTTCATAAACGGGATCTGCAGAGATCCTGCAAGCAGCATCAATGAATAAAACATTAATAAACTGTAAATCAAATAAATTGAATGTTTAAAATATTTCAAATGTTTGGAAGTTCCTTTACCTGATGAAATCCAAGACGCTTTTCATAGTTTGGTCGGTCTGTTTCAACTCTCGGCATCAATTCGCTGGACTGTAAGCTCCCCTCGACTTCAATAAATTACGAGAAAAAAGTAATAAGTAACTAATAAAAGTAACTAATAAATTTACGTGATTAAAAGTCGCAAAAATACGAGAAAAAAAACTCGGAATATTCCTTTTTTTTTTTTTTTTTTTTTTTAGTGGCACTAATACTCTACATTTGCAATACAAGTAAATGTATTTATTGTGTGCAGGAAGTTCTGTTTATTTGCACATTTCTAATTCATTGCATTGACTGGTGATTGGCTAGTTCATCCATCAAACTATAGGAAGTTAGTCTGTGCGTGTACATACATTTTTCATATATACCATGGATGCAATTCCCCACAATGTAATCATGATTTTTGGGTCACATTTTTGTTTTAGTTTGATGTATGGTTTTGGTATTACACAACAACAAAAACCAAAATTCAGAAAATATTCTTTATTATCTTATTTAGAAATTACAATAGAGGAAAAAAACTTTCAGTTGGCTTTTACCAACAATTTGGAATATTCTTTTTGAATTTTTGCTGGATTTTCTTGAAAAAAATCAAAAGAAAATAATAATTCTTACAGTAGTACTTTTTATACTTTCATTTTATTATATTGATTCATTTTTATGATATCTATATATTTATTTATTGGTGAACTGTGTGCTTACACACTGATTCCTGACTGCACTCTTGATGCTGCGCCGCTGTTCCCATTAGAGAATCGTGTTTCTTTTTAATGCAGTGCTATTTAAAGGCTTAAAGTTCAGAGACATTCAATATCTGGCCTCATTCTTTATGCACAGAGGATTTTTACAGATTCTTTTAATCTTTTTATCTTATGCTTGTGGAAAAGTCTTTTCCCCACATTCCTTCTTTTTTTTAATCTAAACTTTTATCACAGTTTGTAGAGATTTTGTTTTAATCTGTGGCTAGTTTTACGAGTTACACTGTCCCTTTTTAAAGTATTATTTTCATCTAAATAGAAAATCCAAACATTAATTAGAAATTATAACAAAAAAAAAAGCTGAAAGTATTTCATGATCCATTCAGATTTTAGCCATGATGAAGAATTGTTTATTTAATTTGAGTTTCTACAATCAGATCTTAGTTTTGTATGTAATCTATATGCTCAAATATGAATGCTTACTGTTTCCATCTCATTTCAAAGAGCTGTGTTCACAGGAAGACATTAAAATCATCAATAGATATTCACTTTGTGTCTCAGTGATCAACTTCCTGTCACCTGTCATTTAGTCACGGCTAGACATTTGAGTGACAGTTAAAACGAAAGAAATATATCAAACGATATTAAAATACTTTGAAATGATCAATATTCACAAATTTTCTTTGTTCTTTCTGAAACGTTTAAGCATAAAAAGGAAGACAAACCAGAAAAACTGTCAATTTTAAAGAGCGTGTTTTGATTTAAATGTGGATCTGAGACAAAATGAGAGGATGAAAAATGATGATGATACATCAACAAAACACATAACAAGTAATCAACAAGGGAAAGAAAACTATCAATAGTGATGTGACGTTCCATATAAAGGCCACACACTTCAAATTCAACCGATATTTTATCATCCAGTAGAAACTCTACCAGAGCAAATGAAGCTTCAGGAAGCATTCCGATTGAATGAACCAACGAAAGGCTTCAGTGCTTCATAAAGCTTCATGAGGACATCCTCGAGGTTTCTTGTTTTTTTTTTTTTTTTTTTCTCCTGAATCAGATTTTTTAACCATTTAGTCTGTTTAGTTTAGCAATTAGATATTGTTTATATTTTTATGATTCTGCTTCTGTACAATTACTGGGATGAAGCCCAACAAGGCCATTTTTTTGGGATATCCAGTAGTATAAATAAAATGAAATTGAACTAATGATCCAGAAAGTGGCTACAGAAAAAAAAACATCAATGAGCTGAATTAAGGTTCTTTATAGACTGAGATAGTGAAGACACAAGAAGCACATGTGGTCATTGTATTTGAAATCAGGTTGGAAAAGTTTAGAAACTGAACTTCAAGAATCAAAACTGCAACAGAACACTCAATACTCAGATAATACCCAGCTGCCTGACCTGAAGGAAAATCCTATGAAAAGCCATTGAGATGGATGTGGCAATACTACCGTATTTTCCGTAATATAAGTAGCTGTTTTTTTTATGGTTTAGCCAGGGGTGCGGCTTATACTCAGGAGCGACTTATTTGTTTTTTTAACATAATAGTGCTTGTTTCCACTAACAGCCACTAGAGGGCACTGTATTTTCTTCTGCCAGTGCCAGAAGAAGAAGTAGTGTCTTCCGAAACAAACATTTAAGAGGAAATTCTGATTGTTTTCCTCTTAAATGTTGATATTTTTCTCATTTGCATCCAAGCATTATTATTCTTGTTTACATTTTTTGCCGTTACAAATATAAAAGTACGACTTACAGATGGTTTTCTTCGTCTTGATTAGAACGTTTTATAATCCAGAAAATACAGTAATTGGTGGCAATATCAGGAAGATCATAGACACAAATAAACAAAATAAACACCTGGGGGAGTGGCTACAGCAGATCCCTAAGGACTTCAAAGATACATGTAACATTATCAGGAAATAAACGCCTTTATTGAGGCATGGCGTTAAAAAAAAAAAAAAAAAACCTAGAGGGGAAATGGACTCCTTTGAATCAGGTCACATGAAATGAATAAACAGGATCATTTCTTTTCTGTCTGCCAGCTTCCTCTTCATGCTCTGGGTTCCCTCTGTTTCAACATTAGCCTGTAAGATTTTCTATTTGTTTGTTTTCTACTTGGACCATCGCACACGCCTCACAATAGACAGAATTGGTGCTAATCTGAATGTGTGTTTTCTGCTCATATCACTGACTCCTCAGATTCTCTCAGTTTGGTTTGTCCAGTTAAGAAGTCACAGTGAACCAAAGCAGCTTTATGTAGTTAATCTGTGTTTATATCACATTTTTAGTCACATGTGGCAGAAATAATCTTTAGGGAGGCATTGATGTCAATGATGAGAGTCATTTAGTAAAGATGATCTTTTAATACATACAAATACAACATACACACTGATGTCAGTTAGAGGCCAGCAGGAATAGGCAAGTCCAGGCCTCGAGGGCTGCTGTGTCTGCATGATTTCCAGATATCCAAGCCCTATACTCATAATTGATTACCTGGTTCAGGTGTGTCCAGCCGATTCAAACATGCCAGAGCAGAGAATGTTGGAAAACATGCAGGAGTGTGGCCCTCGAGGCCTGGAGTTGTCAGACCATGCCGAAGTAAAGTTAGGTATTGTCAATAATTTCCAGAATTGATTCGATTTGATTCCAATTTTTTTTCACATATTTATTTAGAAATTCATTCGCAATCTATACGTATCTTTTGAAGATTTTCATAGTAATCTGAAACAGTTTGCATATTGTAAAATTTATATGTGAAATTATGAGATTGTCAATAGCATACAGTGTTATATGGATTCTCAAACGGAGAAACTCCAACGATTGTTCTGCTTCTCCTGAAGGGCTTTTCGGTTTGGCCACTAGGTGGCAGTAGTGCTATAGCATTACACTTTATCCCAGAAGAAGATGAAAGTAGGAGGAAACCATTGAGCTTTAGACCACAAATGGTTACTTAAAACATATTTCCATAAAATAATTTGGAGACTTTCTGCCCAAGAGTAAACAAATATATTAATAAAGTCAGCAGTGTATGTTTTGGTTAGTATTAGTTTTCTTATGGAAAATCCCATTAAACGTTAGTGTCAAGCTAGTGGACTTCAGCATGCGTTAGATCAGGGGTGTCAAACTCAATCGCACAGGGGGCCAAAATCCAAAATAAAACCTTAGGTCACGGGCCAAACAGGATAGACATTTATCAAACATTCTAAAACTACAATTTTAAAACTTTAAAACTATAACTTTTAAATATAATTATGAACTAGATATACGTATAGCATTACCTGTGATAATGCTAGACTGAATGCTGTAAGATAAATTTGGCAGCTGAAGATGCTGATGCTGACAGCTGAAAATGTTGAAGCTGATATCCAACAAAATATTAGCTAAATGTCAAATTAGCTTAAAAAAAAAAAAGTCTAAATTAGCCAAAACAGCTAGCATGTAGCTGAAACATTAGCTAAACTCCAAAGTAGGCTAAACAGTCTTAGTAAATACTAAAACAGACCACAAAGCTAACACAATGGCAATTTTTGAAACTTTAACGGTAACGTCTTAACATAATTATGAATAATAAAAATGCAGAAATATTATTACAGAATAAATCAATTTAAACCTTAAATAACTTTAAAATTTTACTCTCCATAAAAATATATTTAGTCAAAATTATACAAGTTAAAAATAAAACGCAACATAACATCGGGTCATTCATAACAATCAAATTAAATGATCTTGGAGGGCCGGATAGAATTACCCGGAGGGCCGGATCCGGCCCCCGGGCCTTGACTTTGACACGTGTGCGTTAGATTCATCTCTGCTTTCATGGATTGATTATTAATCTATTGAACTTTTTGTCAACCCAGCCCTATGTTAAAGCATCTGTCCAGGTGGAGGAGATATGAAGAACTGTCTAGAATGCAGCAAGACAACAATTTAATAATTTAAAAGACACAAAAAGGTGGTAAATGGCTGAGAAGAAGGTGGTCCTTTTAGCTAATTGTTTCAAGTTGAAGTCATTTAACAACCTGGCATACCTGTAAGTCAGGTAACTGAATTTGCACCAAAGCTTTACAAAGAAGGACTATCCCCAGATAGAAGTTACATCCCCAAATTTTCCTGAAAACAGTCTACAACCTTAAAAGCAGTTTGGGGAATTTGAGGTAATTTTTGCTTTTCTTGTTCCCGTCCAGCCTGCTCTTCTAACTGCTCTGTTTTTGTTGTAATCTGCCTGACTCAGTTACCTCATGTTGTGCTGCACTCAAACGGATTCCGGCGCCCATTTACCCAGGCAGGTCATCTATTGTGCTTCTGCAGGAAGAATTCAGCTCTTACCTGACGTTAACTTGCTGCAGGCTTTTTCTATCGAACGTTGGATCCTGGATTTGTTAGTGCTTTAAAAAAAAAAATGTTTCTTTTGGAATCCCACTCGGATTTTAAACGTGTCGAACGTTTGAGACGATGATTTGAAAAAGTGGGTCGTTTATTGGGACTAAATGTTTTGCTAGTTAGTTCCTCAGACTGCCTGCAGGGATCGGGCTTGTTTGGATCAAGATCAACTGTAGAAAACGCTCTCATGCAACCGCGTGTTGTTTCTGCACACCCACTTCTGCTGCGGCTCCACGGTTCGCAGCCTTCCGTTCAGCGGCGGAGAAAAAGGTTAACTTCAAAATCAAACCTGTCACATCAACTTACCTTCATCTAAATGTTTACCTGTTTTTTTTTTTTTTTTGACATATTACCCAAGTCCATTCCATTTCTTCAATATATTACCATCGTTTTTGTTTTTTGTTCAATTGTAAAGGAAATAAAAGTAAAACTTATTGTTTCCAAAAAGGAGCTGAAAAATCTTTTCATGTGGATGAGCTGATTTTGTCTAGTGGGTGGTACTTTGAGCGTTTCCAATATAAATTGGACCCATTAAGTGGGACTGGACCGCACCGTGGTTGTAGAACGGACGGGTTAGCGTACAGTTCCAGCTGAAACTTGTTGATTGCACTGTTGATTAATTACAACATCAGGAAGCAGCTAAAGTACAAAAAGCCAAGCAGAAAAAAAAAAAAAAAAGCTTCTGGATGATTTCTACTGGCGTTAATTTCACCTCGTTTCAGCCGTGTCAGTCCAACTTTGATTGGAAACACTCACCTTAATTTCCCGGACCGTACCCCATCACTTAAAAACAATCATCTCGGAGCCTAAAATTGGATTTTACACACATATGTTGTGTTACTTATTGTAAAAAGTTCAGTCAAACAAAATTCCACTCAAAGGAGTCCAAGTAGACCAAAGATGTCCGGTAACAGGTGATGTGGATGAACTCTCCAGTTTTTCCATTAATTTCCATTAATGTCTCATAATGAACAGCAGCTAAGTAATTACACGCAAACTGCCTTTTCTCTGTTCTAAATAAATGGACCGGAAAAGCTTTAATGATGGCAGACACCTCAACAATGGACAACATCAAATGTCTTTTCACTGTCCACATACGATTAGGAAATATTTTAATTCATGCCTTTCACCTGTCCTGATTAATTAACTAACCGATGGCACTTGGAAAAAAGCCAATGATTTATTTTTATCACAATATTTTATTTTATTTATTTATTTTTTGAGAAATGCCATTAGATGACATAAAAAATAATCAAATCTTCCATAAGACAGACATAAAAATAGTTTGGGAAATATTTCAAAATCTTTGGGTTTTTAAAGAAAATATTTATTTGAGGGATTCTGGTAACTGTTTATAAGATTTGCACGAGGGGAATAGTCTATAAGAACCATTCGAAGAACTATTCTTTTTTTTTCTGTTATAATCTTGTCAATTTTCCATCAAGCTTGATGGTTTTCTTCATCAGTTGTACTGCAGCCACATCATTTTCCTTTGGAGATGTATTTCTGCGTATCTCTGTCAATAGTTTGGGCTACATGGAGTGAAAAACAGAGCTACTTCTCATCCCTTTCACATACTTTTTTTTTTTTTAACCATAAATATTTGACTACTGTGTGTATCCACCATGACCCAATCCGTGTCCATCTCAGTCTATTAGTTAGCTGCTCATCTGGTGACAGACTTAATCCCTCCAGTATAATCCACTCTTCAGCAAATGTCCAAGCTGCCATGGTTAATTTTACTATATGTGCTAGTTTCTACTTAGGGCTAACAAGGATATAAAGCGGATGACAGCACAAGAAGAGTCAGACACTCCAGGGAATGTCTTGGAAGTGTTGAATAGGAGAGGACAAAGACGGGAAGAGTGGGGGAAAGCTGAAAGAGGACACATGCGAGGGTTAAGACCCATGTGCTTAAAGGACGTTAGAGGACTCGAGGCCTACGTCATGGTCCAGGCTGTAACTCCTGAAATGCATCAACAAGAGATTTTAGGGAATATTAGTCTTTCTGGCTATTGGTTAGCTGGGATTTACATTAGATTCATTGTATCTTCAGGCAAAACAACCTCACAGTGACCTCGAACATAGAAGCTATCTGTAGGTTCACTTTGAACAAACATTTTCCTGAATGTAATCTATGAGTTGGACTTACATAAGTGACAACCAACAAATGTTTGACATTTAATTTTGTACAAAAGATTTTCAGATATTATAATTTACAGTCATTTTCAAGCATGAGAAGTACTTTTATAAGACTGCCAATGGAATAAAAACAGCTACCTCTGATCATACCTTTCTGCAGTTGAATATTATCCATAACTGTTTTCAAGATACTACAAGAAATAATCCAAAAATAAAGAAAATAATCCAGGAAAGAGTAGGAAGTAAATAAGTTATAAAGGAAATAGTTATTTATTCTGGAATACTTCTAGAACTGAATAACTCAGGAATAAATGATTCAGTCGGTTATAAGTCAAACATTCAGAAATGCTTACTCAATTAAGAATACATGATGCAGTCTTAAAAATATCAATTATTTAGAAATAAGTAATTGATTCAAGAATATGTCCTCCAGTAAGGAATCAGTTGGTCAATTCATCAATAAATCAATAATTTAGGAAAAAAGTCAAGAATAAGTCAATCATTTAAGAACAAGTCATTAAGTCAGGAATAAGCAAAAAAAATTGGAATTAGTTTATCATTTTAAAATATGTCATCCAGGCAGGGGAAAATGAATCGAGTCAAGAGTGAGTAAATCATTCAGGAATAAATTGATCGTTTATGATTAAATCAGGATTAAGTCAATCATTTATGACTGAGTCATCACGTCAAAGATCAATCAGTCACTTAGGATTAAGTCATTAAGTCCGAAATAAGTCAATCATATGTAATTAAGTCAGTATCAAATCAATCATTTATGATTAAGTAATCGAGTCAGGAATTAGTTGTTTATTTAGAAATAATCCATCCTATCAGGACTCAGCTCTCAATCACTTACAAATTTTAGTCATGAAAATATGCATACTTGTTTCCATATTAATGATCACATTAATCAAATATTTGTAACTGTTTAATTACTTCCTTTACTTTCGCCTGTGGCCCTGTCTAGGGCATAGGCCACCAACAAGGGCTCTCCGGGCGGTCCAGTCCTGGGCGAGTCGCTCCAGCTGTCCCCACGTGTAGCCCATAGACGTAGCATCTGCCTCCATGTCTCTGCGCCAGGAATTTCTTGGTCTCCCTCTCCTCCTTCTTCCCCGGGGATTCCAAGTTAAGGCTTGGACGCAGGTTTCCGGAGAGTATGTCCAATCCATTGCCAGCTTCTCTGGAGAACATCTTCTTCCACAGGCTGCTGTCTTGTTTTCTGTCGCAGGTCTAGGTTGCTGATTTTGTCTGGCCAGTAGACTCTCAGGATCTTTCTAAGGCAGGTGTTGACAAATGTCTGGATCTTCTTCATTGTTGTCACTGTAGTCCTCCAAGTCTCAGCACAGTAGTATGGGTTTCACCATGGTGTTGAAAATTCTGACCTTGGTTTTAGTAGTCAGGTCCGTGGCTCCCCATACTCTCTTCAGCTGATGAAATGCTGCCCTTGCCTTTCCAATGCGGACTCGCACGTCCCCATCTGTTCCTCCCTGAAGGTCCATGATGCTGCCCAAGTAGGTGAAGGTCTCCACCTCTTCCAGCATCTTGCCCTCCAGGTATTTAATAGCATTGCCATAAAAAATGTGCCTTTCAGGGACATAAAAGAAGAAACAACTTGGTTTGGTGATTAAAAGAAGCCCAACTGTCGGCTCTGGTTCTTGCTACGCTCAGAGCTGTTCACGTTAGAGTTAGCTAGCGATAGCATAGGAACGACTGATGACATTAAGTAAGAACTTGATGTCTATTCATGTTAGTTCTACTGAGAGTTTATTTCCTTTGCATCCAGTCCATCACCGGTCTCTACTTGTTTGGTCAAGGGTGTTAGCTTTGAACTTTGTCTTTAAGATGAACCTGTGGACCCAAAGCTGACTGGAAACAAACGTTAAGGCTTCACTGGCAATGGAGCGAGACCAGAGGATGGTACTTTCACAATCCAAGGAGACTGTATCACAAAACTGTAGTACTAATATTTGTTTTTCCAAGGCAGCAGCAATGGTCCACAACTTAACTAGGTATACAAGTCTCATTTACCATATTTTTGTGGTGAATTCTATGCAACTTTTTTTTCTTTAATTCTAGTATTCTAATAACAAGTCTGAACCAATCACAAATAGATATAGAACTATGAATCTTAATGTATGGTAAAATAAGGACACATTCAATGAAATAGAAAAACTCCAGTGTTATGACAGAAGGGGACGGAGGTGGGGGGTGGGGGGTTCTTTTCTCAAGTGTCCTTTGTTCTATTTCACATGAGTGAAGCCTACGCTTAGGAGGCCTAAAGCAAGTTCCAGAGCCAGAGAAATGAGTGAGATGAGGGGAAAAAAAAAAGATGTGGGACAGGCAGCAGAAACAGTAGTCAGTGCTGTGACCGTCTGCAGAGAGAGGATCCCGTCCCAAAACAGATGGTTTGAAAGCCCACTGGGACGTCACATTAACACAAAATAAACACTTTCAAACACAAATATCCACTTCTGGGTCGGACGCTCAAATAGTTTTGTCACAACAGCAGTTGATTGTGTAAATCAAACATTGAATCAAGCCACAGAAACACGTATTTTCCATTAAAAAAAACAACAACAGTATTTAGCTTCTGCCTGAGCAGACGCATTCATTAAAAACGGATGGGAAGTTTTTAATGAATGCCAGTGAAGCCTTGAGAACTATACGGTTCACTTTGGTTTATGTGTGTTTGCACAGCTATCTATTATAATTGGCAGAAATGCAGCATTTGTGTTTACATTTCCATCTCAACAACCAGCTGCTGTAAAGCTGAAGCATTTAATCTTTAATGATCTCTAAAGGTAAAAAAAAAGATTGTATTAATAAAAGATCTACATCTTACCAACAACAATATGATTAGTGACAAATAAACATCTTTGAGTACAATAAACTGATTTTATGCTGCTGCGCGTTATGCTAACAGCTGGGAGTCTGGTATGCTAACAGTATTAGGAGCTTTTAAAACATAAAGGCTCCATTTGGCTCCTTTAAGATCCGCCCATCTTCCCTGGCTCGTGCACACATCAGATGGGTCAGTGTATAGCGATGGCCAAGAAACGTTCATTCGATTTATCCTTTAAACTTCATGCGGTGGCACACGCCAAAGAACAGTCTGGTGAGGAATCTGCAGGAGATTTTTGGGGTGAATCCTAAATTCAGATGGATGATTTTGAGATGATTGCTGTGAAGAGAACCTGGTGAATCAGAAGAACTGGTTTGAACTTGGATTATTTAGCAAAAACGGAAAGGTGGGCGTGTCTCCAGGAAAACTATTTACATGAAAGCGAAGAGGAACATCGATATGGAGATTGATGCTTCAAAGAGAAAAGAGTTGTTTACAGTCAGTTCTTAAGCTGCATTTCTTGCATGAACCCAACAGCCATCACTATTCTGCATGCAATGGAATAAAAGTCTGTCTCAGATAGACAATTGTTGCTAATAAATGCCAGGCCAACTGCCAAATTTTTGGAATAAACGCTACTTTTGGACATGTTGAACCACTTTGGACTACCTCTCCTGTTTTGTTGGTGATTCTAAAATATTTGTTATGGTACGTTCACACCAGGTATGTGTTGCACATTCAAAGATCCGCCATACGCAGTTCCTGAACCTGCATTCAGCCCATGGTGTTCACACCAGTCAAGCAGGGAGGGGCTACTTCATCAATGTTTTTCAACTGTTTAGTAGCACTTGTCAAAGCGGTGCAATTCTAGCATTCGGTCCAGCCTTTTTCTTCACAATATCATACAGTTTCGGCCAAACTATAATTATTAATTCCTCCTTCATAATAACATGTCTACTGGTCGAGACTTGGATGGAAAACTCCATCCATCCGTCACTGCCAAATCTGAGTCCCTGATTGGTCAAAGGTTGAACTTTCCATGAATTTCCAATATGTAGAGCCCAAAAACAGACTTGCATAGTGATTCGCAAACGTAAAAGTTTTGAACCTGAAACCAAAGTTTATATAGACTTTCCACTGAAAGACGCTCTAGTTCCTGAGATCAAAGTGAATGTAGCTTGATAGAGAGAAGTTGTGTTTCTGTTCAATTTAATTTCTGTCCAAATGGCCTTGGAAGTCATTAGTAGCCCGGCTGAGGAAACTGTCTCAATTTTTGTATTTTTTATGTTTTTACTTACTCAGATTAAAGTAAGCCCAAGTACTCAATTCCATGTGCTTTTGTCTTCCTAAAGATAAGGTGTCAGGGCCAAAAGCCACGCCCCCCATACTTCTGGATGTGTGAAGCGAGCTGAGGACCGGCGTGATGCGTTCTCGTCTGGATGCTCTGGTGAACATTAATGTTGCTGCATTCTGGAGTAACTGGAGTGACACCAAAGTACAGAGAGTCGCAATAACTTACCCGAGAGGCGCGGATCGCTGTTTCAAGATAATTACAACTCAGTGAAGGTTAAGCTTTAACTAAAAATCTCATTTTACCAACATATCAATAATTAAACTACCAAAAGAGACCAAAAAAATAAATAAATAAAATCCTTGTATGCTTACATTAACCTCCGTCGACACCGCTCGACCTGATTTCCATGAATTTGTATTTATTTTTCATTCTTTTTGTTTGTCCGTCTTACGTGTCCACTTTTAAGGAGATTATTTTTATTTTATTTTATTTTTTTACTAAAAAAAAAAAGAGAACAAAGTCTTACCTTAGATAGTTTTGTCACAAAAAGGTGGCGTTTTTTCAGATTTTTAATTTGTATGTAATTTAAAATAAAAAAAAAAAAACTCACCAGCTTAATAGAGACTTTCCCTTTCTTTTGTATGAAATAAAGTAAATTAAGCCATGATACTTCCCTTCTAATTTATGTGAATAGGACCTCCTTGAGTGACGTATTGCAAGTACTAAAGGTAAAAAACACTAATAACTCCCTCAGCACTTTCATAAATCAGTGGTACCATCAAAAAGCATCAGAGATCGGACAGTCAAATGAAGCTCACCAGCTATTTTATAATCTTTCCATCTCAGAAACCCACACCGACTGTGACTGGCTGCATGGTGCTTAACATCTTTACTGTTGTGCTTTGTACCAAAGGAATCTGTGAGGAACAGAGATGAGAAGAAGATCTGACTGCTGAGCTGTTCTGTATGTGGGCACGCTGCTGCTGCTGCTGCTGCTGGTGATGAGAAGACGAATCAAAAAAGACGGAGCCAACCTTCAGCACTAATTCAAAAGGGAATCTGTCGACTAACTAAAAATGGATGTTTATTCACTGAAATCCCTAAGAAAAGATAATATCTGTCTATGTTTACCTGTGAGAGGATAAAACACAACAAAATCTCTGATCTGGTTTTTTACTGAGACGAAAACTCTCTACAGCTTTACAGTCATCACATATTTCCATTTTTTTAATGTTCCCCAAAAAAACAAGAAATAACTATTTTAGTCTCACCTGATGTGTGGATTAGAGACTGAAACTACTGTAAATATAATTTCCAAATCAGCGGTTGGTGTTAAGAAGTCTTTGTTTCAACCGACTACATATGAGCAGCCACGAATTTAATAATTGTTTATGACCGACATTCATGTCGTTGATGATGTACAACTGCAACAACAAATGCAGCACCTTAGTTTACCTGCACCACTTCCTGTACTGGAAATATGCAGCTAGTGCGAAAGGTTTTAGCAGACGGTTCATAACATCACAATAAAAATGCTTTTCACACCAGAGTTCAAGGTTTGGAGCCGCATTACGCTCACCTAAAGGGGAAAAGGGATGAAATACAATATTAATGATAGATTTTAACACAATTTTACTGCATTTACAAGTACATGTGAGACTCATAGATTACATAAAATCTACATGGTTTAAAATATGTCATTTTTAATTATTTAATTTTGATATTCATTTGAAAAAAACAAAGAATTCAGTCAACTAGAATATCACAAAGTTATTTTAATATTGACAAAAAAGTAGAGGATCCGTAGTTTTTCTATTGATTAATAAATGAAGGCTGGACTGATTGGCCCCTCCCCCCATCACATTCCAAACAGGAAGTACCTGCTGGCTCCAAGAAGCCAAAATCCCATTGACTTCTATAGAGAATTAAATTATTGCTCTGTCATTCAGAATGATAATCCTTCAATTTTTACAGCATATTTTTATATAGTTTAATGGGTTCAAGTTACAAACTGACCAATCAGATTCTTCAATAAAAGTAATTGTTTTTTGGTTAAACATTCAAAACATTTGACAGATTTTCTTTCAAGTGGTAGGGGTGTGGCCTCCCAACAAGCTCACTACTGATTGATGAGAGTGGTTGCCATGGAAACGATGACTTAGATCGATTTGTTCTACATTTAGTAGTTGCTATAAAAGTAAAAAAAAACTTTTTTTTTTTTTAAGGACATTAAATGTCTTCATTAAACTGCTAAAGATGCTGAAACAATGTTTTATGGTTTTTAATAATTAAAAGAAAAAAAAGACACAAAAAAATGTAAATGTTTCAGCCAAATATGTCTTTATTCCACAAAAAAATTATCTTGAGAACACTTTTATTTTTATTTCTACAAGCGTATATGAACATAAACATCAACTCATAGTCCAGGAGAAAACACACATTTAGGAGCCCCATCAGTCTTCATGTTTCATAGCTTAAAACTACTTAATAATCATAAAAAAAAAATGACAGAAAGGTGACCGATGGCTGTTTGTTAACTAGAACGTTCCATTATCGTTCCTGGGTGCTGTCAGAGTCACTTAACATCATTTCCACTTCATGTAGTCTGTGTGGAGCCATCAGTCTGACATCACATTTTAATGGATGACACCTTTCTCATCAATCAGAACTTTAGTCTTCACAAAACTCAATGTGGACGAATTAGAATTGACACAGTTTGAGCAACAGAGCTTCACCGTGTGAGGAATTATCACGGTATTCCAAACAAATGGATTATTTAAGGTTAACTGCAGCATTAAAGAATAATAATAATAATAAAAACATCAGTGTGATTCGGTTTGGTTTGTCATCTTTCATGGATTTGGTGCTTTTTTGACATTAAATGAACTTATAGAATCGGTTTGTTCCACTTTATAAAGGATATAATGTGATTATTCAACTATAAATCCATACAAAGATTGCCTCAAACGTTATGCATGACTTCCAGATGTAAACAAAGAAAAATCCACGGCTTGTTAAAACGTTTACGATGATAAATGTCCGCCGTCATCGCGCTTGTGTACTTTCTTCCCACAATTCATTGTTCAATTAAGTTAACAATATTTCCCTGATTGACTTAATGATCAGGGATATCTCATCTGGTGGAGAGAGCAGATGGGAAGAACATCGGTCTTTTGATGAGGGTTCTCTGAATTCCCTGTTATTAAGTTAAAGACAGCTCCTATTAAGCTCTACAGCCTCTGAATCTTTTGGCAGACTGCGACAGAAATGATTTCCTTTGTGAGGAAACAAAAAGTGAAGCTTTTTTCTTTGTGACACGACCTCTGGAGTCAAATGTCCATCGGTCTTCACATTTTGTTAAGAAAAACTATTTTATTAAATCAAATGCGTAAAAACTACTCAAACTCCTTTATTCATCTAAATATTTGTGTTTCTGTTTGAATATTTGTCGACTTAACAAAATTAAATCACTTTTGATTTCCTGTCAATTGTTAAAGTTAATAAAATAGTTGAATTAGTAATATTTCTTTCCTGAATTGTTTTCAGTTCCGTTGGAGAACTTTTTAAAATTATTTTTTTGTATTAATGACAATAGCAGATCTGAAGCTTCATTTATTTTATGTAGGTATTTTCGTTTTTTAAAGTAATTTTTCCAGAGAGGGAAGGGGTTTATAGTCTGTATCGTTGTGTCATAGGTCAGATTTTACAGTTATATTTGTAGAGCATATTATGACGCTGGATGGCCCAAACCATGATTGTACCACCACAAACGTCTCCTGTTGATGCAAGGCTGTCTTTATTTTATGACAGATGTAGAACATTAAAGCACAATGAAACATGAACATTTTTACACTCTAGTCTATTTTTTTTTAACTCCAAAATTTATTAAATAAATAAATTAATGTAAATTCCAGTAACTAAGCTTAAAAACAAATACCTGCTCGCGATTGAAGACTTATGGCATTGATAATAGTGTACAGCCAATCATGACACAGAACATGTGATGTAATAAACAAAAAAAAGATGTGAAATTGGACCAAAAATAATTAAGTAACAGCAAAAAAATTAAAGGTAAACAACATTGTGGTGACAGAACACTATATGTAACATTTGTAGATAACCGCTATCACCATTATTCTCCGAACTATTTGTAGTTTGACAGTGTTCAAATACATGTAAAATTACAAAAAATTAAAAATGAAATTTAGAGAAATTAGTTTTTTTTTTTAATAGTTTGGTAAAGAGAGGCAGCGAGTAGAAATGTGTACTCTAATATGTTTTATATAAAAGAATGAGACAAACTATTTTGCTTTTAATTTATATTTTTTTATCACTTAAACACGATTTACCTTTTTTTTTTGGAGTATACAATTTTTTTCACAGTTTAGAAAGGGGTGCGACTTATACTCAGGAGCGACTTATTTGTGTAGTTTTTTTGACACCAAAAGGGTTCCATATTGGTTATTTTCCCAGTAAACACCGGTTGGCTTCTGGTAACAACCGCTAGAGGGCGCTGCATCCGAAGTATATGCTACAAACAGCAGCAGAAGAAGAAGTTTTGTCCAAAACAAAAATGGGAATCTGATTGTTTTTCTCTAACACTTTTTTCTTGTACAGTTTAAAAGATTAACATTCTTGTATATCTTTCTTTTTTTCTTTTTGCTATAATGGACTTGGGGTTTTTTAATCTGCAACGTCACACTTTTCTCCTAAAAAAACGACTTCCTTCTTTTTCTTCTTCTTGATTAGACCTTTTTTGATTATTCTCCAGAAGATTCTATGTTCCATCAAAGATACAAATAAAACTTACATGTCTTTAACGTTTTTATCTGCATTGTTTGAAGTCTTCTTAGAGAAGAAGACCTCTCTGCAAATCTGTACTTCTTTCCCTTCACATGTCGAGTCTGAAGCTACACCTGTACGTTTGAAGCAAAATGCTGTTACCCTTTCAGGTTAAATGCTTCTTTTTTTACCTTAAGTAAATGTTAGTAATGTTTTCAAATATTTACATGGAAATCAATGGTCTTTCATACAGAGTGCTTCGTTTTATCTGCAGGTTTGTGCTGCTGTCTCGCCGCCGTTTCCGCATCACTGCCCACTTTCTCCTTTATAAAAGATGAATGAAAAAAGATAAGACGAAAAAGGCTAATACTTTTCTTGTTTGACTCGTATCATTTAACCCTCGTGAAAGTTTAATAAACGGCACGCTCAAAGCTTGTGAGGTGAAAAATGATCTTCGCTTTGTAAAGTACACGGTGCGAGGGCAGATTGGACCGCGGAGCATAGGTGTGCCATCTGACCCGCCGCAGACAATGAGCCCCCGCGGCGCTTTGTTTGTCCCTTTCTGGGTGATAAAGGGGGTGTTGTGTTTATGAACGCCAGCGATGGATGCCAGGTGGCGGCCATGCCTTCGTCCAGATGGAAATCTTAGTGAGTCAACACCTCTGTTCGTGATGTTCATTGACAAACTGTGAATGTTTTATACGTGGTGCGGATCCTGCTGCTGTAACTTGACAGGTGCGGTGTGTGGGCAAGCAGCGGAGCAGTTCATGTAAGAACAAACAATAACGCTGGTGGAATATTGGGTTTCTCAAATATAAATAAGTAAACTACAAATACAATTTTTTTGTCCTAAGAAATACATGTTAAAGCTATGATGCTTTATATTTATAACATAAAATAAATGTCAAATGGAATAAATCAGCAAATGTTCGATTTCTGCTGTCATGTCTGGTACATGAGCAGTGATGGGTCTCCAGCTGGTATCCTGTTTAATAGCATTTTGGACCAGCTGGAGCATCTTATTCAATTCTAGAGCCAGATATTTAGCAAAACCTCCGCCAATGAACATTAGTTCAAAATGCACATTTACATAAGTAATTTCAAAATTATATCTTCCCTCCAAATTTATTTTAAGTTATTTTTTGGATGAGGTAGATAGTGCAGGCTAACAATCAAAAAACAAATGTAATATTTTGTTTAAAAAGTTACCAAGAAAACAATCAAATTTTGTTTGACCCACAACCATCTTAAGCAGGTGTCTGCAACCTTTAACGGTAAAAGAGACATTTGGGTCGAAACTGAAAAGTCTTATTTTGATACTACTGGGCATTCATTACAATTAATAAAAACATATAAATTATGCTTCTTTTGGGGCATGAATAAAAACAGAAATATAAAAATGTGTAAAAACATGAAATTATTTTGACAGAAAGCTCGTATGATTTCCTTTCAAAACAGAAGATCATCTCACTGCAGCTCTGGACAGCATAAGATTATGTGTGCTTCAAACTCATAAAGGATCAGACTTTTTACTAAAGTTTTGCATATAGTATTTAAAATCTGTGTATTCTGGAGGAAACGTAGAGCAAACAAGAACTCTTCGAGTCAGAAGAGATGTAAAAACCTTTGCTTAATTTATATTGGAGGTGCACGTCTGCTATACATTTATACACGTAATTAATATAAATCAAATAAATGCTTATTTCATCACAAAAAATACTATTATTGTAATTTTCTATAGCCATAGAGCCACTATGGAGAGCTAAAAGAGCCTCAAGCAAAGGTCAAAACACAAAAGCAAGGCAGAAGGTCGATAAGGAGGTAAGGGTCAAGGCACAGCGAAACAGGCCAAAGGTGAAAACTGCTCAGAGTGTAAGAAATACAAGACTTCACACTGGAGAGGAGGCTGGAGTGGGTTTATATGCTGTGTGATCATGATTATGATGATGAACAGCTGAGCAGGAAGGAGTCCGTGGCAGTGGCTGATGGGAGTTGTAATGAGGAGCATGAGGAGTCAGAACTCTGACGAGGGCTCCCTCTGGTGGTTGGAGATGGGTGACACAAGACAGAAGTTGTGGTAAAACTTTGACGTTGGAACCATTAGATCAGGGGTCTCCAACCCTGATCCTCGTGACCCACCTCCCTAATTTTGCTTCATCGATTACTAGGGTTGGGCACCGATTGGGTTTTATGCGCCCACGCGGTTCTTTAGTTCCTCATCGGTGCCAATTTTTAAGTAACAAAATTAACTACATCTTCCCAAATCAACACATTTTAATTCCTAAGTCAAATATTGACGCACGGGTAAGACCTCCGCATCAAAAATTGACGTTTTTAATGGTCGTTTTTCTGACGATCATTAATTCTCACTCAGGGTGGTGTTTGGATGACAGCCGCGTCAGCTGTTTCTGTGTCTCTGTGACCGAGTTTAAAGCCTGGCCCGAATTAACCCCAGTGGAGGGAAAAATAGGGGACCTATTTTATTATTGTCTCCACAAAAATAAGTAAAATATCCCAATTTAGGAGACCTGGGCTGACGGTCCCCGTTCCCCGCAGCGGCTCTCTTTCTCCCGGCTTGTGGAGCTCCGCTTAAGTCCAGGAGGCGGTCTGACTGCAGCCAGAGAACAAAAATCAGATTAGTATTTTACCCGCTGATCGGGTCACTGAAAATGTCACGTGCCCAAAGCTGAGTTCCCGATTTGCTGATGCGACGCAGCGACCTGTCAAACTGATGTATCCTGAAATGCAGCCGGACATTCGAGCGCTTTTATATGAGCCCGCCCACTATCAGAGGAAAGGCAACTTGATTGGCTAGAAGTTCAGAGTACTGAAGAGATTGACATGTCCAAAGACCAATAGACGTTCAATGAAACTATAAGCACCAAAATCCAGCACCGTTTGCTGCAGTTTTGGCAGATCCGCGAAAATCATAACGGCTCCTACTTGGAACCAAACTTTGGTGCCCAACCCCAGTAATTACTGACCACCTGGATCAGGTGTGTTTAGTCAACTGGATACAGGTTTTATTCAATCCTGCTAACCAGCAATCACTGAAGCAGGAATAGCATAAACAAGCAGGGCAGTAACTCATGAGGAACAGGGTTGGAAATGATTGAGGGTAATAACCAATTACATTTCTACTCACTATTTAGTGTGTTCCCCAATCTCTCCGAATGTACAATTCCAAAACTGAGTGCCCTAGAAATGTCCCAGAAGTCTTTGTAAAAAAAAAAAAAAGTAAGTGTTTGAATGTCATCATCAGAACACAATGGATTCACAAATATACATTGTGAAATGTTCACATTTATTAGATTTTCACTTTGGTGATGTCGTATCCGCAGTTTAGAAGAAAAACAAAATTACAAGACACACCGGCTCCAACTTCTCCAGCACCCATAGAGGTCAACCCCCGTTTGTGACAGTGTCCTTGATTCACTGTTTCTGTATCTCCAGATGAACCACCTTCACTTCTGTTTCTAACTCCTAAATGATTTGTTAATGTATTAGGATGATATTTTTCTTGTAAATATCGGTGTCGTCTCTCGCTTCGCTGGTTTCATGAGCAAAAGTGATGACAATTAATCTCTGCTGTTGTCATCTGATTAAATTAACCTTTGTTTAATCAATATGCGTTTCATAATTGGTTTTATCCTCTAATGCAGAATGTAAACACACACATACAAAGTACAGTAAGATTATCTGCTCATATTGACACAAACGGGAGAGGCCAGGATTACTTTTAGTTCTGTTTAAAAACAAATTGCCACTTTATTGCAAAGTCCATTAAAAAATAAATAAATAAATAAATAAAGGAGAAAAAAAAAATCAATCACAATGTTTTGGTCTTGTGATTTATTAGGGTGGGTTTAATTTTAACTATTTCCACAGCTCATTAAATCCCGTATGAGTGTGAAGAAAAATGAGAAATCAATGTGTATTTTAACTTGTCTTGCTCTGTCAGCTTCTTAATCACGATTCCTAATCCCCTCATAATATCAGATTAATGAACCTTGACGAGGTCGGGTTGAGTGTGTTTGTTCTGTTTTCTACATCTGATACGGAGAAAAAAAAAAAACAGATTTAATGACACTGGTTCTTGTGTGAATGTGTAAACATATTAATGACATGCCAACACAAATTTAAAATAATTTCCTGGTTCTCCGTCAGGTTAATGACGCCATGCTTTATTAAGATTCAGTGCCGTGTTGTTACCACAAGTTTTGACAATGAAACGTAGCCTTTCATCTCACATGTCTTTACTCAGGGTTTATTCATGTATTTAATGCACTAAGATCTAGCAAGAAAATGATTAATGTTTATTTGTTTATGTTTTCCATTGTGTTCTGCCTTCTGATTGGTTGTAGACTATTTTCAATCAACCTCCTCAGTCTGTCTTCTGTTAAAATGGGCATAAATCCTTTTTTTGACCAGAGGTTTGGTTTGAATTTGATAATTCTAAAGTTTTTTGGCTTTTTTAAACTTAGCGGTAGCCGAGAAACGCTCACTCGGTTTAGCGTTCGTGAAGAAACTTCTGGTGAAGAATCTGCACGACATGTTGGGATGGATCCTGAACGCATCAGAGAGTGGCGAAGGAAACTATGAAGATAATATTGTTCCCCGTCCTCTGATTGGCTGATCTCCGATGAGAGCTCCTCCTGCCTGACCCCTCCTCCCTGCAAAATAGTTTTGAAAAGTCAAAAACACTCTGAGACTCACAAAACATTTGTGTGGAACTCTTCTACAGAAGAAAACTGAAGCTACAAATAAAGATTATTTTAAGACAATATTATCTTCGATATCTTCGAGGAAACGAGGGATAGAAGATGGCAGGATAGAGGGAGCAGACTATTTCCTGGTGGGAAAAAGTGAACAAAAAGCTGGTATATTTATTGAGAAATGACAGAAAGGTTCAGGTGAAAGGATGTTTGATACAGAGATTTATGATGCTTCAAAGAGAACAGAAACGTTCACAGCCAGTGCTAATCAGAACAATGTTCTCATCAATTCTAGATATTCTGCTTTTTTTGCCGTTGTCTTCATTATTTGACAGATTTTCACAGCAAAATGAACCCATTAACCTTCACCTTCTGTCTGTGCCAAATTTGGGGGCTAAAAGACCAGGCTACACAGTATTCAGATCTATATAAAAATTGATGTTTTCTTTTTTTTTTTTTTTGGTGACACGCTGATGAGGTCGGCTCTAGGTTGACGTCGTGAAATGGGCGGCACCCTCCAGGAGCGAAATGCAGAGCCTCAGATATTCAGTCGCTTTACTTCCAGGTATGAAAAGTTAGCAAAAATAGTTAATATTTCATGAATTTTTTTTTTTTTTTAGCCTTCCAAAGGTAATATATGGTGATTTACATGGATATAGTTTACTCTGAAAAGCTTAAGAGAAGTATGGTACGGCCACTTTAAAACACGACTAGTAAAAGCTGACATGGATTTCACCTATCACAGGACTGTGTCTTCATTTTGTAAAGAAAATGTCCCACGTGTTTTTTAAAATATAGTAGAAGTGCTTTTTTTGGTCTTATTCATTTTTTATTCTAGTTTTAACTCCAAGTCCTTAACTTTAGTTGTTTCTTTAAAAAAATAAAAAACAAAAGCAAGTGCAAGTAAGTTATAGTTGTGTGTGTAAATGTGTCTTTCTGGTGGAAGTTTCTTGTTTTTTTTTTTTTTGCTATTTCTTCATTTATTGACAGGTCTGGCCCCATTTTGTCATTGGGGAAACGGTAAAAACAAAAGAAAGTCAGATCAATAGCTAATAGTAAGGTAGGTGGCGAAAGAGAAAAAGAGAAATCTACAAAAGACTTTGGTGTTTAGTCAGATGTGTCACAACTTTTGCTACTGAGCTGTGACACAGAATTTTTATTAAACTCTAGAAAATAATCAATTAAATCAACAAACAGTTTTTGTACCTCTAGACCTTTTTGAAGGATTATCTTTTGTTGAAGCTGCTGAAGTCTTTGTGATTCTCTGAAGACACTTGCATTGTCAATCAAAACATTAATTATCTTTAAAGATTAAAGCTAGTATAACTTCACACCAAACGTGTTTTAAAAGAAAAATATAAAATCAAAATAAGAAGTCAAAAATGCTTGTTAAGTCTATAAAATGTAATTTTATTCCCAGAATCCTGGAAAATACAGACAACCACTGTGGTGAAAGTATGAGGAAAAATCACAGTGAAAATGTTTTTGTAAAATTAATGCATGATAGATTTTTTTTTTCTTTAGTTCTATTTATTATTTAGGGGAGTCGAATTATCGTGTTATTAATTACTTAATTAAAGACGAATTCGCCCTTTATTTTTATCACATTTTTAATCTATTGTCGTGTTCTCAGATATAAATAAACTAAGATTCAATGGTTTACTTGGATGAGAATTGTATTTAAACTCACCTGAAAACACTTCTTACATCCATCCCAGAGCATAGTGTTTGTGTATTGTTGTGTACACGACACATACACTACGTTGACGTGTGTGAGAATGTAACTCTTCACCGAACTAATGCAAAAAAGCCCAGAACAGCACAGCTATTATCTGTTGTTTAAGCGATAAAGCCTGACGAGTGTTGGCTCTCATAAATTATTTGGAAGTCACACCCCGCTGCAGCTGCTCACACTCGCCGTATGGCGAGTTAACCCTCTCCACTCCAAGTGCCAAATCAGGACATTTCTATTACATTTTTTGAAGAGTTAATAACAAAGTTTAACAACTTTAGGGCAAAAACTGGTACGAGTACTGTAAAATAGGTAAAAAAGTTAAAGGATGATGTTTATTTTTTCAAGTTTAGTGACATTTTAAAAGATAAATTTATTTTAAATCTTTCATTTTTCACACTGTTTTTAAAAATTTTTTTGTGTTCTGAAAACTTTTAACCACAAATACTCATCATCTTTACCTATCCGTGTGTACATTTGCTGCCTTACACTTAAGAAGATTCATATATGGGGTTTCTCATTAGTCTCGCTCGGCCTCAGATGGGCCGGATACATGAATTAGAAAGCTCCTGCAGGAGCGTGTGGACATATGGCTCATTATAAATGTAAGGGATTTCCTGGAAAAATTAAATGTTCACATTAAATGTTGCATGTAAGCTGCAGTATTACTTTTTTTTTATTTTAGTAGAAAGATGTGTCAACTGAGCATGGGTTCATAACTTTCTCTAAGTGTGACAGGTCCATTCAACTGATTCTGTAAAAAAAAAATAAAAATAAATTTCCAGAAAAAATGTTTACACTTAAATACATTTTAGACTTTGTAGAGTAAAATAAATGAAAATGTACATGTTCTTTGTGTGCCAGTATTTCTCATGTACTTCGGTACCCTGGTTTATTCTTTTCTCTCTTTCTGCCAGTGAGTTTTTGGATCTGTTTCAACTTCTTTTTTTTTATGTTTTAATGATAGTGTCCCACTTTTTCTGCTGCAGCTTCAAAACTGTGGGAAGAGCTGCCGTTGACCTCATATCTTCATACTTTTAATTTACATCATACAACTTTTTTTCCCTGACATTTTAGTATTCACTTTTAACTCTAAAATGAATTTAAACCTGAAAATAATTTGAGAGATCTGTTTTGTTTTTTTTTTGAGTCTTTTATTCTGTGGCCAACATAGGGATGGGTGTAATTAGGATTATATCCAGTGCCAAACTGGTCCTTTTGAAACAGTTCTGGTGCCTAAATGGTGCTTCAACCTGTCCTGTAAAAGAAAAAAAAGGATTTTTTTTTTCCAAAAATACTAAAATGAGGCTAAGCAGTGCCAAAGATACTTTCTTTCATTCTTTCTGGCTGTCTGCACTCTGTTTTTAGACACAGTAAATAAATATTTCACTGCTCATCACCATGATGGTCTTTTGTCAAAGTCTTGTATGTGTCACTTTTATCCATTAGGTCGCTGAATTAGAATCTATTGTTATGAAGTACAGACAAACCTTCACTCACTTCGTCTTTGGTAATTCGACAGAAGCTCCACCCACCCTCACCGCCTCACTTGTTCTTTTATAAATCCACTCACGATTGGTGGAAATGTAAAATGATTGGCTGAAATTATACAGAAAAACTCTTTAGAATACAAGTGAGTCACCTCTTTATAAGGCACCAACAGTTTACTCGTTGGTTCTGGTACCAACTTGACCCAGATGCTTATGGAACAATGCGGTTAGCGCCATCTTCAAGCTTAATTTAACGCAAAACTACTATAAAATAGCTGCTGAAAGAGAGACGACTATGGTCCTGGAGAAAAGCCAAGCAGCCCTCGACTACGAAGACATAAAAAAATCACCTGAAGACTTTGATTGTTACAGCATGAATTCGTAAAGTCTCTGTAAAGTTAGAAAAAAAGACGTTCACCTGCAGTGTCTTAATTATGATGTTTTTAACCAAAATCCCAAAACCTTAATGTCTTAAAAAGTCATTTTTTCATGTTGATCTGAAGCCTTTGTTTAAAAAAATATCCTCTACTCTGAGGGGGCGTGGCTTTTGGAGCTGAGCACCCCCCCCGTCTGATTATGATGGTTGATCCGGATGTCAGCTCAGATCTTCATGGACCGAACTTCCTCCAAAATCCTGATTCTTTCTCCTTCCAGTTCACCAAAGACTCTTTGAGCTCATTCTCCAATATTTCCTGTGATCAATCCATTCAATCCATTGGTTTCTCAGAGCAGAAAATAATGAAAGCTAACATCCAAATGCTCTTTCATTCATTTACAATCTTTTAGAGCTGCTGTCAAATGAGCCGCCGTTCACATTTCTGTGGTCACATCAAGAAGCTCCGTGGAGTCTGGTGGAGATTTTCCAGCGTTCTCAGCCCTGCTACCGTAAGTATTGGATGAAACTCACGCCAAAAATCCAGTGACGGCTGATTTGACCACAGAAATGTGAACGGCGGCTCATTTGACTGCAGTCAATGTGAAGATAGCATCTTCTCTTCTCCAGAACCTGAACTAGACACGCTAGCCGGACCAGATGAGGGTTTAGTGCAGCAGAAAGAAGATGATTCAGGAAAAACAGAGTCTGTCCAAGACAGTTTGATTGACAGAGATTTAAAGGAAGAAATACTCGGAAATACGAAAAAACAAAATTAAGAACAATGGCACAAATGTTAAAAACTCAAAAAACAAATTTTTTTTGTCCAAGTCTTAATGGGTATTTATGATTTAAAGTAATCAAAATTGAATAATTTGCATGTAGATATATTGTTCTTTATATACCCTAAGTTAGATCTATCTGATATGTTTTCATTATTTGTTTTCTTTCGTTTTATTTTTGGTTTGATTACTTGAAATACATAATTTCCAGACTTTTATCACCTGTCTGTCCAACACTTTGATCTACTCTTGTGCTTAAAAGTCCTCTCCATATAAAGTTGCTTTCGCCGTATCAGAGTTCATGCTGGGTAACTTTATCAGCCGATTGGTAGTCCCTTCTCAAACTGACATGCTGGAGTATAGTTCAGGACATGTCAGCGGGTCAAAGAGAAATCACATAAATATCATACAAGCATGATTTCCAACATATTCAATCCCTAGAGACAATTAGAATAAGTACTCTCATCTACTGTGGAAACACCTCCTCATGTATTTGTATGCATAGTAAATTACAGTTAATGTTTCTGTAAGTGAAGTGAAGAAGTTTAATGGGCCTCCTGCAGTTTTCTTGGCAGCTATCTACGGGACAATAGTGAGTGTTTTAAGTTAGTCTGGAAGATACTCCTAATATTATGGGTTGCCTGTTATTTCCTGTTGTAAGTCTTCAAAAGGAGTAAATAAAAAGAAGCTGGTGGTCGCAATAAAATGCATTAGTATCAGCAGTCGCAGGCCGTCTATATCTTGTTTTATGAAACTTGTAGAAGAACTCTGCTGGCAGCTCTGCATGGCTCAGACTTTGATGGTCTCTTCCCTAATCGTCATCCTCTCAAGACAAAACTGTCATGATCCGTCAGAGTTCTGGATTTGGGTCACACTCGTTTGATGTCCAGGAAAGTCTCCAGTTCTGGCACCAAAGAGGCCGTGGCAGAAAGTCTGAGGACCACTTCCAGGGCAGAAGCTCATGGCAAGTATGGCTGTCTTGGCTGTGGAATTTTCGCCTTGGCCCACTTTGAATTGAAGGGAAAATAAATTGCAATCCTTATTGCCACACTACCACAAACCTGCTGCCAATATGTTGGGTTACTTCTGAACAAACAGTTGTGGGTAAAAGTAGGAAAAAGTGAATATCGTTTGACTCTTGAACTGCCAGATCTTGGATTAATTATTCAATCTCTGGAATTAAGAGATTCAATGTCAATTTTATTTTATAATTTAAAAGAAGTCCAGATGGATTTTTCACAGAAGGTAGTCTTATTTCTACACAGTCTCAGTCCAATCTCTGCTCTGAGTTGTCACAAGTGACTCAAAGACGTTTGCATAGTATCTTATTTTATAGAGATACATCTGCTTCTGACATATAGTAAAAAAAATGTTACATCACGAAAATATTGTAACATATCATCAAATTTGACTGTAAATATTATTATTTTGCATTTAAATTGGAATATATTAACATTTTATTGCAAACATACACTGTAAAATCGAATTATTTTAATTATAATTAATTTAGCCCTTCAAACGGAGAGCTATGGAAAAGCTGTGTCTTCAGATTTGCTTGACACTCCCACTTGATGATGTCATCAACATGTACCAGTCATCTAGTACGTAGCTGCCAGCGCTCGGAAAATACACAATATAAGTTTTATAACTTAAAAAAGTCATGCTAAAACCAAAAGTCATAAATTTAAATGTAAACGTGTGTTCTTCAGAGAACACCCACGTGAAGAAATGTTTCTTATTTTGTGGCGCCAACTCAGTCGATGGATTGTAATATGGCGGCAGATGCATCAGGAAGTGGCGACAAGGCTGTGGCCTGATGGTAAGGCGTTCCCTATGGGTGACCTCAACAGCTTCCTCTGTCCAGTGATATAGGTTAATAACACTGACATGATATAAATTATAGAATAAAATGTTCTTGATAACTTTTTTTAGTTTTGCAGTTTTTTTTTTTTTTTTGTTTTGGTTCATTTGTGACGTTTTTTGTTCTCTTATGTATAGGTATGAATAGACATGATAAAGAAATTGAAACAAGTTTTAGTGCTTGTTTGTGTGGCACCAATTTCAATTTAGAAAGTTAAATACTTTTGGTAAAAAAGGTTTTTTTTTTTCCTTTTTTTTAATTATAAAACATGCAAATATAAATAACCTTTGTTTTAGCAAACAAATCAAATGGATGCAGATTTTTTTTTTTATTTTGGAAGTCATTACCCTTTAAGTTGAGACAAACTGTTTATGTTAGAATAGAATCATGAAAGTTTGAGTGTTTAATTCCTGAAGCAAGAATAAAATGCTGCTACTTGTTCCCATTGTGGTTTGAGTTTCTACTTCAGTTTTGGTTAAATAAATAAGAACTCAATGATACAATTCCAAAAGTTGGAGAGTAGAATTAATCATATATGAAATGAAAAGTCATACATTATATATAATATTATATATATATATATATACTATATATTATATATATATATATATATATTATATATATATATTAGTTTAATTAATTGTTAGACAACAAATTAATTATTTATTTTGTTGGTCACTGAATAGGAGAGTAACCTTTAGTGACTCTGCACCTCGAGTTCATTATCTGTGCTGCCTGATGCAGCAAAGCAGTTTTAAAGCATAATAAACTCGACCATGTTTGACACTCAGG
This sequence comes from Oryzias javanicus, assembly GCA_003999625.1. Taxonomy (NCBI): domain Eukaryota; kingdom Metazoa; phylum Chordata; class Actinopteri; order Beloniformes; family Adrianichthyidae; genus Oryzias; species Oryzias javanicus. Next base: position 4,299,530 of record CM012446.1, read on the forward strand.
TCCATTTAGAAATAAATTTTGTTAGAATAAGGACATTGTGGATATCAATTTCATTAATAGAGTAGTTACGAAATGACCACCAACACATTGGTAATAGGGAGTAAATATAGCAAATGAGTCTATAATAACTCGTGGGATGAATGTATTGACTTGCTGTTAAATTTCATGGCAGCAGAAGGTTTCTGGAGGGCAATCTGTGGGAAATTTCTTTGTTTTTGTGCCAGCTCTTTACAGCCATGAGTGGTTACACCACAGAGACTGGTATTTTCTAAGAATATTTGTGCTTTTAATATGTATTTCTTATTTTATGTCTATTATATCTACTATAGCTTTATTATTAGTTAATTTATTTTCTGCTGGGCTGCTCAGATGCAACCAATCTATTATTGATAATAGCTGTAGATGGAGATGGAGATGGAGATTTAATTGCAGAAAGTGTTGGGTCATACTTTTTTTTTGTCATTCATCTTCTTGGCTGCTTTGTTCCTTTTGGGGTCGCGGGGAGGCGGAGCCTTACCCGGCTACTGATGGGTGAAGGCTGGATATACCCAGGACAGGTCTCCAGTCTGTCGCAGGCCCTCAATCAAACACTCATTCACTTTCATAACTAGGAGCAATTCAGAGTCACCAATTAATAAATGAATATTTGGACTGTGGGAGGAAGACGGAGTACTGTATACAGTACTGGTTTGCGCCCAGTACTGGGTTAGGGTACCAGGGCGCTCTGCATCCCAGTACAGGACCGGTTCTGGCTTGCGGCCCAGATTAAATGGGAACTGCCGACACGTCAAAAAACGATGAATTGAGGATTTCTAAAAATTGTCCATTTTTGATTCGGAACCAAATATCAACATGTGACGAGGTGGTCTTTAACAACTGAAAGTCTCTTTTTTGGATGTTTCTTGAAATAAAAAAAGAATACAAATGCTGCATTGAAAGCATTAATAATAGTTTTATTTTCTTTGTATCATTAAAATCAACACAAAATCTCACATTAGTCAAGTCCCAGCTTATTGCCAGTGTATGGAATAAGCTTCATCCAGTGTGGGACTCCGAGTAGACCCTTCACGCTGTTGCCTAAATCCACTAGAAGTCTGTGTCTCCCTGTGCCGGTCCCCAGCCCGGCTAAATCACAGGATTGTGTCAGGAACGGCATCTGGTGTAAGACTCTGCCAAACCACCAAATCAGTGAAAGCTACTTCTCTGGGACGACCCCATGAAGGGATGAGCTGTGAGGAGAATCAACTGAAGAGTTGACCAAGTCATGCAGGATGGTAAAAACCCAGATGCATGCTACCTACTTGAGTCTGTTGTGTTTAGTCCATTTTATCGGCCTGACTAAAATAAATAAATAAATAAATGCCCAACTGGAGGAAGTATTGATTTTCCACCTAATAATTGTAAAAAAAAAAAAAAAAAAAAAAAAACTCTGCAAACTGCTTGTGTGAAATAAGCTGTCAAAGCCCAGAGGGGAGAAGCAGGTAGTGTGATTACACTCCGACGAGTAGAGTACTGTTCTGTGAACACAGGGGCATGATATTGGGAGGAGGGTCATTTTGGTGCAACCCTAGAGCCTTGTTATGATTGCAAAAATTATCATTATTTTTTTTTGTTTTCCAAAATCTGTTTATTTCACAGAATCCACCTTATTCCTAGCCCCCATGAGCCTTTGCGTGAATTATGGGGGATACTTCCTGTAGACGCCGGAAGTAGCATTTATTTACATTACAACTGTAGAGCCGACAGCGCAATCCCCCTTGTTTTGGATCTATAACTACATATAAATGTGGGAACACCAGCTGTCATGTCTTAAAAGAGGCGACGTAACAATTCTGGTGCTGCAAAAATTGAAGGATGGCCTTAAAAAATGTCCAAACTTAACATATAGTAGCATTTTTAGCTACTTTCTCAGTTCAGTTGCTGCAGATGGTGAAGCTCTGAACAATCTTAAAGCTCCGAGACATATCAATACCTTCATAGATGATTATTTCTGCCGGAGTTACCACACAGTGCTGATCTATTGTAACTTTATTGTTTTACGTGCTTGTGTTTACATGCTGCCGGAGACAATGAGGGTTGCATGGCGCTGTGTAGCTTTAGCCCATTTCATGTTTAAAGTCAGCTGTGGTTTAAACATCGGTAATTTTTGAATAGTTAATACCAGCGAGATGCAGCAATTACACAGGAAATATCGTCCCTGTTGTGACGCTGCAGCAACTTAACCGCGCCGTCAGGTCTCTGCAGTACCCGGCGTCTCTTCTTCTATGGTGGTCTGGAGTAACCCAACCAGAATGTTGGATACAGATTTTCCTCCGTCGTACTTTATCCACAAAATGAAACAAACATACATACAAAGTCTTGTGTGGCTTCTTAAGATTTACATTTTTCAGCCAGATCCTTCTGACTTTTTAGATGGTAAAATCTTAACCGAGGAGGACAGCTGCACTCCCTCTTCGTCAGCGGCCCATGTTCCACACAACGCTCCTTAAGCCACAAATTTAATTTAGTTTGGGTGTTAGGAACAACCACGAGCTGCGCAAAGCCATTTTTGAAACTTTTGATGGATTAAGTTAATCACGCTTCTAAAGTTTGTGTGCACGCTAAAGCTAACAAAACCGCCAACTTTCAATGGAAACAAATAGCGCTGTGTGACTTCCGGTTGCTACACCAGAAGTTGCACCCATGACCCGTTTTACATCAGCGGCTCCAGGAATAAGGAAACCATAAAAAAATTATGACACACAGACACAAAGAAGAAAAATAGAAAAATTAAGACGGTGGCAACAATCAAAATAAAATATATAACTGTAGACAATAAGGTAAAGAAAAATAAATAAATAAATTTAATAGAAAAAAAAATGTTAAGGAGTGTATGGAATCAAGATTGTATAAATTATGACATTAAAATTTCTAAATACCCCAAAAGTTCATCATCGACACCCAGGAAATCTAGTTTTCAGTATTTATTTTGCAGCAAATACACTTTACCAGGATTCTTAAATTAAAGAGCAAAACATTATGATGGATTTATTTAGTCTGGATGGACATTTTGAGTGTTCCACTGCAGAAGCTTTTATCAGAAGAGACTCTTCCCCCCACAGACATTCCAAATGTCTAGTTTGTCATTCTCTCTTTGTCTCTGTCTGGCATTGGTAATGTTTGGACAAGTTAATTGGTTGAGATTGATTTCTTTCTTTACTCCCTTGGGTATTCATACACATCTGCACAGCAATGATTACTCTGGTTATAGATGCACAGCACATTGCTGATATTTGATTTATAGCTTGTATGGAAGTGTCAAAGATCAATCATACCCTAAAAAGTTGTTAGCTGCTGGTTTGATTGTCATTTTGGAAATCTCATTTTCCCAAAGACCATAGGGCATGGATCTTCACCGCGCATTTAAAATCCGTCACAGACAACCGTAGCACATCGTGACATACAAATAATATGCTTCACATTAAAGATGTAAATATCAGGCTGCAAATAGTTTTCTTATTCATGGGTTGCATTGACTTCTCATTCATAGGTTACATAAAATACTTGAAGAAAAATGAAAGACGAGAAGATGAGAGAGACAATATGAAAATGAAATTTTAAAGTGAAAGACACAATCTTGGTTTTTAGAAAAAAAAAAACAAAACCTGCTTTTGTCTATTTATTGGAATAATTGGAGTTAATTCCTGGAATTCAGAATCTGTGAAAAGTGTGTGTGTGTACATTACCTTACGATTGATCTTGTCTTATTGTCACTTTGAGTCAGATGGGACGAGCTGAAGAAGTTTGAGAAACTGTCTTGAGTCATCCTCTTTGTTCTCTTTCTGCCAGCAAAGCAACATTTCCAGTTGCAGGCTGTTCTACTAAAAACATTCATTGACATGCTGAATTTAATTGTTACCTGCAGCTGCTATTTCTGTATGCATGTGTGTGTGTGTGTGTGTGTGTGAGGTTAATAAAAAGCTTGTTACAGTAGAATTCAAATTCACTTAAAAGGGATATAAAGCTGTTGTGCCATATAAAAGCAAATCGAGTCAAGGACAAGCAAAACTTCTTCATTATGGAAGCTGGGAAGGGACGCATTTTTTAATTTTAGTCTTCATTTTTGGTATTTAGTCAGTGCTCTCACTTGTTTTAGTGAGCAGTAGTATGAAATGCAAATCACATGTAGATTCATCACATAACAACCTATCTGCAAGATGCATGATTGGAAGAAAGGTGGACCCAGAAATTCTTCATGATCTAGACAAATGTCACAAAGAAGCACTGAAGAAGTTTAATCTTCAGATCAGGATTGGAGAACGATAAATGGTGGTGAACTTTGCTACCAGAATGTTACTGTTCAGCACATTAATGACTTAGATATAACACATCTTTATTGGAAAAATAATAAACTAGTCAAACACTTTAATCTCATTTTGTCTTTTAACAGTCAGTATGTTAGATCAATATTTCAAGATTGATCAGTCATTGTGTCTTTTAGTTGTAATTTTGTAAAATTATATTAATTATTTTAAATATATATATATAGTTTATATATTTATATCAGTTTTAGGTTATTGGGCTTCAACACATTTTTGCGTGTTTTATACAGCACGAAAAATGAAATATTTTTGTATCTAAATTCTATAGAATGGTGCTTCTGTAATCTAGTTAAAGTTAAATTTAAATTTTAAATTTGATGATTTAGGCTTTTTTCTGCCCTATAAAATTAAACATTTAGTCAAAAGTTAGCGTAATTGGTATTTCAAGTATCAGTCAGATAAGCATAACAGAGGCAGAAACTACATTTTCAATTTTTTTTTTTTTCTTATTTTTGTCCGTTTAGTCAGAAATACTATTTGAGTTGTTCGACATAATTCCATTTCAAGCTATAAAGTTTCTTTTGTGTTCATGTTTGTATGTCAATTGTTATGCATTGATGTTTACAGTTAAATGCTTAATCTGTAAGTGTTCAGTCTTTGCTTGTAATTTATTTTTTTAGTAATGACAAACATTTCGCAGTTTAATTGAAAATGATTTAAAGTAATTTTCCAAATACACTTTTCAAAAACAAGGGTATCGCACAAATGTGTGTACATATATGGACCGGGTGATGTATAACTAACCGTTTTTGCTGTCCTGACTTCACAATTCCTATAAATCCGACCCTTCAAAACATCTGTGGCATGTAAAGAAACAGGAAAAAGTCTGAAGATAAATGTGGCTTAACATAAATATTTAAACACAGTCCAGTTAGGCAAAGTGTGGCACACAGCACTTCTCAAGCACCTCAAAGCTTCTGCATTTTAAATTATTCAACCAGAGCCTGAATGTATTAATAACTGAGGATATTACTGTAATAAGCTGACGATTCCTCTGGTGAACTCCCTGTTCTCTTGGAAGGACTGGTTCTTTCACTTCAGGTTGAATTTAAAAGCTGTTTACATGCATGTTCCCAGGAGTAAAGGTGTTTTGCCCTTTTTTCTTCTTTATAGGAGGTTTGTAGAGTGAACCAGTAAGAAATCTTAGACTTTTACCACACAGAAAAACAAACTAAAGATTATTTTAAACGTAAAGGGTCCCGGTCCGGTCTACACTACAGCTGAAGCACAGGACAAACCATGGAATTGAACTGTTTCAGTTATTCCTTCTAGAGTTAATCAGTTTCCTCTGCTGTAAATTGAATACATATGTATAAAAAATGCAATCCAGAAACAAATAATCCATGGGAATTGGAAAAGTTCAGTAGAGAGAGTAGAAAATCCTACCAATAGAGCACTAAATATGTTTTTAAGTTATTATATCCAACAAGACTTGGTAAGAAAGCAATGCAAACATGTAATTACATTTTTTTTTTTTTTTAACAATACTGATTCAGTCAATGAACTAATAACTGAATTAGAGACTGTGAAGGGAGTATTCTGCTTTATTCTCAGGGTAGTAGAGACCTGAACCAGGAAATACTGGGAGAACACATCAGAGAAATACTCAGAATATATATATATATATATATATATCAGATCAGGAGATGTATGCCGTTAACTCAACTTCAAGTAAGTTTGACACATTTAAAGATGTGGATGACTTCTAAAATGTTTGTTATAAACTCAAATAAAAGGAAGTTTGTTCAGCCTAAACTTTTCTGGATGACAGTAATCTAATTTCCAGTCCTATTTTAAGAAACTCGCAGTTAAAACTTTGCTTTTACCTCTTAAATACAATTGGAACATCCTTTATTATCTTTGCAAATTTTCTAAACTTGAGAATGAATGTATCTCAGACTGACAGAATCAAGCTCCTGCATTTATCTTGTTACTGCAGGATTAGACTTGTGTCATTCTTTTCTATCGGTCTGATCTATTACTTTTCTTTAAGCTTGTTCAAAATTCCAAAGTTCCAAAGAAAATTGCTTATATTTCACCAGTTTTCCTGCTAAAAAATCTTTTTGCGGATTTTATGGATGCATTTTAACAGAGAGAGTTCACTCTCATCTGAATGTAATCCGAGTTTTTCAGAGAGAAAACGATTCGATTTCCAAAACTAGAATGGAGAGGACAGATCCTTCAGCAATTAGGCTCCTCACAGACACCCTCTCTCCTTCGTTTTTTTTGAAAAAGCATCTTAAATTAAGGACAACATTAGCGGCTTTCAGCCGTGACTTCAGTTTTGCTGCTAAAAGCTTTGAGTGCAGAAGGTCAGTTTAGGGTTATTTATGGACAGATATTAAACTGCTACCACCGTCCTTCAAATTTAAGGACAACGGGAGAGGATGCAAAGAAAAATGATGGCTGTTATGGCAAATGAGGGTGTTATCCCACTTCCTTCACCTGCCTATAACCATCTCAAAATAAAGTACTTTGCTCTCAAAACCCCTTTTTCTCTCTTTTTTTTCCTGAATTTGAGGTTAATTTAAGATTCACTGGAGATTTTTCCACATATTTGGAGCCGTCCTCGTCTTACATGCATGTAGATGTTGTAGTCACACTAAACATTGGTGTTCTAACAGATATTTGAGTGTTTTTGTTTCTCTTTCTTCCCTTTATCTTTACAGATGTTGTCAACCTCCATCCTGGCTTCTTGTTTCAGTTACCACATGTGCCAGTCATTTTATCATTGTACGCTTTCAGTTCTTGAAATTGATTGTCCTTCAAAGGATGTTCCTGCAGGTTTTTCTCGTCTCTCCTTGTTTCTTTAACTATAGGGCTTTATGAATGTGTTTCATGCATCGAGGGTCCAGTTTCATTGCTGAGTTAATGTACAGGTATGATCAGAAGTCCTGTAGTGTTCTGAGCATCAGGTGCTGCAGTCCAGCAGGCGTTTTAACAAGGTGGTGCGATGAAAAATCTAACAAAACTAGCTGCAAAGTTCAAATATTGGGGAAGAATTTGCGCCAACCAATCAGAAACTCAGCTTTTGGATGGAGTATTTTAGAAAAAGCGTCCAGAATAAGGAGCGGATGCAAATTTGTCTTCCAGATTCAAGATAATTTTATCAGAATGAGAATCAGCTTTATTGGCCAAGTATAGAGTATATACAAGGAATTTGGTTCCAGTGACCTGTGCTCCTATGTAGAAAAAGATAAAAAATAATAATAATATAAAAAGATAAAATAGAAATATGAATATATATATACACATATATATATACACATCTGAAAAATAACAAGGGGGATAAAGATATATACAACAGTGTCCGGTTAAAACAAATCCCATGTTGTTCATCGTACTCTGAGACTGGTCAAGAGTTCATCAGAGTGACGGCTCGCGGGAAGAAGCTGTCTTTGTGGCGAGTGGTTTTCGTGCACAAAGTCCTGAACCGCCGTCCTGAGGGGAGGAGGCTGAAGAGACCGTGTCCTGGATGTGAAGGGTCTGTCGAGATTCTTCCAGCTCTCTTCCTGACCCTGGACCGGTACAGATCCTGAATGGAGGGAAGGTTGGAGCCAATAATCCTCTCAGCAGACCTGATGGTTCTCTGCAGTCTGTCCCTGTCTGCTCTGGTTGCAGATCCAAACCAGACTGTGATGGATGTGGTCAGGACAGACTAGATTATTGCTGTGTAAAAGTTGATCAGCAGCTCCTGAGGCAGGTTGAACTTCTTCAGTTGTCGTAAGAAGTACAACCTCTGCTGGGCCTTCTTCCGGAGTGAGTTTATGTGCTGGTTCCATTTGAGGTCCCGTGAGATTGTGGACCCTAGGAACCTGTAGGAGTCCGTTGGGGGGACTGATCTGCTGTGAACTGTGAGTATTAACTCCGCGGGGGTAAAATTCATTGTTCATCAGTACGACCCAGAACAAGACCAACAGAGAGGTACACTAACGCCTCGTTTCCACTGAGCGATGCGGACCAGACCGATCCCCTCGTGGCCCGTTTGGAATGGTCCGAGGATTTGAGTGTTTTCATTCATTAGCATGCGTGTGACTATAGCATCAGATGACTCAGAAACAGACAAAAAAATGTAAAAGAGAGCCGCAGAGGATCATTATAATCCAGGGCAGGTGTTTATTTTGAACAGTCGATTGTTCTGAATTTAAAAGAAAGAAAAACTTTTTATGTTGAACAATATTCCTTTATTCTCGGATTTGGCATCTCTTCCCCGAGAATAAAGGGGTAATACTGAATGTGAATCATTTAATATTCTTTGTGTGTGGGGACAGACAAAACTTTCAGTTTGGATCTTAAGTCAGAAGAAGAGCTGGTTGGAAGCTCGCTGTTGTCATAAAACCTCTCTCCCAATCAGTGGGTTACATGGTGTAAGCTCCGCCCACACGGGGTCCATTCCATTCTGGTTGGTCCTGCTTAATTGGTCCATTTTGTAATGGAAAAGCTTAAAAGTCCAGACTGGCCCGGTCCAGGACTACTCAATGTGAATGCTTTCTTGAGTCAATCTTGTTTGTGAAATATTTTTTTTTAATAAATAAACTTAATTAAATGAGTTACCTCTCCCTGTTTTATGTTAATTGACCTCTTCCGGCGCCGCAGCGGCCTGCCTTTGATCCCCTCGCCTGTTGTTTCTGTAATTATCCCGTCCCGTGTCCTGACTCCTTTTTTTCCTCCTCAGCTCTTCTGTACCTGCTGTTTTTAGAACAAGGCTGGGTTCACTGAGCAGAGCGGGCTTCTTGTTCACTGTCTGCTACATAGTTTCTGCCCTCAATGCGCTCTGAAACCTGATGTTTTCACTGATCAGACAGAAAGTGCTTGAGATGAAATAGCAGCAGGAGAAAGGGACGCTGGAACCTGGAGGGGGAGGTCAAACTCCTGACAGCTTTTGGATCAGCAAAGACTGAAAACTATAACCCAAAATTTCAACTTCCCTATTTTGCTTTAATTTGCTTCGAAACAATTGTATTCCAATGAATTTTAATAAATTATGCACGTTAATATTGTCCATGACGACAAGAGATTTGTGCTGTGTTTTTGCTGTGATGCTGTACAAGCACGGTGGTGGAGAAATCATAATGTGGGACTAAAAAACAAGACATTTTGTCAATCAGTCATCTATTACACCTTATACGATCCAGTTTGCTAAAGATAAAACATTCAGACAATAAAATCAATCATTGACTGTATATGAGAACTGGACTGATTGTCCTGTACCTCTTAGCGTTCCTAACAGGAAAAAGCAAACAGCTGTTACTATTTTTGTTATTTACTCTTTTGTTATTTTGCTTTTTTTGTCAGAATAATAATTCCTGCCTTGTAAACATTTTTTTAAAATGTTCTTTATAATCCAGGGTTTTATATACATATTTTATATACATACCGACTCTCCTCTACGGCTCCTCGTCTCTCGTCACGACTCTCCTCTACGGCTCCTCGTCTCTCGCCAAGTCTCTCCTCTACGGCTCCTCGTCTCTCGTCACGACTCTCCTCTACGGCTCCTCGTCTCTCGCCAAGTCTCTCCTCTACGGCTCCTCGTCTCTCGTCACGACTCTCTCTACGGCCCCTCGTCTCTCGCCAAGTCTCTCCTCTACGGCTCCTCGTCTCTCGTCACGACTCTCCTCTACGGCTCCTCGTCTCTCGCCAAGTCTCTCCTCTACGGCTCCTCGTCTCTCGTCACGACTCTCCTCTACGGCCCCTCGTCTCTCGCCAAGTCTCTCCTCTACGGCTCCTCGTCTCTCGTCACGACTCTCCTCTACGGCCCCTCGTCTCTCGCCAAGTCTCTCCTCTACGGCTCCTCGTCTCTCGTCACGACTCTCCTCTACGGCCCCTCGTCTCTCGCCAAGTCTCTCCTCTACGGCTCCTCGTCTCTCGTCACGACTCTCCTCTACGGCCCTCGTCTCTCGCCAAGTCTCTCCTCTACGGCTCCTCGTCTCTCGTCACGACTCTCCTCTACGGCCCCTCGTCTCTCGCCAAGTCTCTCCTCTACGGCTCCTCGTCTCTCGTCACGACTCTCCTCTACGGCCCCTCGTCTCTCGCCAAGTCTCTCCTCTACGGCTCCTCGTCTCTCGTCACGACTCTCCTCTACGGCCCCTCGTCTCTCGTCACGACTCTCCTCTACGGCCCCTCGTCTCTCGCCAAGTCTCTCCTCTACGGCTCCTCGTCTCTCGTCACGACTCTCCTCTACGGCCCCTCGTCTCTCGCCAAGTCTCTCCTCTACGGCTCCTCGTCTCTCGTCGCGACTCTTCTCTACGGCTCCTCGTCTCTCGCCACGTCTCTTCCCCACGATACCTCTACACGTTCAACTCCTGCATCAAGGCACGTCTTCTTCGCCGCTCTCAGATACCCTGTCCACCTCGCTGGAGGCTCTTCGGGATCCTGCGCCCTCTGCTGTCCGGAGGTCAAGACGCTTCTTCTTCGCCGCTCTCGGACGCCTTTTCCCGCCTCACCAGAGGCTCCAAGGGATCCAGCGCCCCCTGCTGCCCGGAGGCGTCACAGCAGTCACTGGCCACACATGAGACTGAAATAAACAGACTTTTTCCTCTTTACTCCTGAGTTTGCTCTTTTCGGCTGTCCTAGACATTATCCTGACCCCTGGTCCGTTTTTTTTGCTCCAACTTGCATTGCGTTTGCGGGTGCAATGCATTATGGAAAATGTTCTTTTAGTTTGACGTGATTCTGATCAGAAATAACTGGGAAATCTGTATATTTTGTAACTCTTCCTGGAAAGTGGTGAATCATTAGCTGCCTTTTCATTACACTTTTGCACAAAACTTCATCAAAACTCTAGAAATGTCGACAAAACACCATTTCGCAACGAAATCGTTTCCATTTGATCATAATTTTGCAAATAACACAAACCGATTCACGCAAAAAGTCGATTCAAGCATGTTTTCAGGATCTTCCTATGCTTAATTTTCCATTTTGTTACAAATACCAGTTGAAAATTAAAGAAAACTAAATTATCACATGCTGTCATATTTCTGTTTATATGACAAATAATATTTTTTATTGGGTATTTTATGTTGGGTAAAAATTACCCTCCAAAAGGGATGCTGTAACTTTTTATGGCAAAAGTGTTTGTATGTGTGTTAATGGATGTTACATAAAGCTTTATTTCCTAAAAGTTGTTGAGAGTACAGAGAAAAGAAAGATCAGAACAAGTAAGAGTGAAATTGGTTCAGAAAGAGAAAGTATCACAGGACAAAGGATCACAGAGGTCAGTCATTACTGATCTGACAACATAGTTACTGTTATTTTAATGCAATTTTTGTCCAACTACAGGTGGAAGGATCGCAGCAAACTGCACTTGTTTCACCTCAAACGACAACTGCAGCAGGAAATGTTTTGAGGTGTTATCCACTTGGAATTTTCCCACAAATTTTCCATTTCCTGTCGACAGCGAGAAGCAAAGAAAGATTATTGAATTATTGCGTCACACGTGCGTTAATGCAAAAATGACACTAAAAGGAAAGAACAGTTTGTTGATTTACAGCCAGATGATGATAAGAAATCAATAATGTTTTATTAGTTAGTTACACAGTGTAATAAACTGGATGTGGAAGGACTCTGGAGGACGAAAATGGAGCATAATTTGATGATAGCATTTAAATAATATAATATTTTTTTGTTTTTATTTGTAATTTGTATTAAATTCTATTCTAAGATGTAAAAATGAAACAGCATTGTGTCATTTTTAACCCTTTGTAAACATTCTTATCATATTTGATACATGATATATACATATTTGATACTTCTATAAAACCTTTTATAAAACTTGTTTGCCCTGTAGTTCATCATCATTCCACTAGGGCCAGTAGAACGGGTTTTCCTGCTCAGTTAGTGTAAAAAGTGCTGCCTCCATGAAATCTCAAATACAATTTTGGTAAGAATATATCATCTATTGTTTATATTTAAATAACTACTTTCTGTGTTGACATAATTCATTTTTTAAATGTATTATTTATTAAATAGTTATAAAAAAAAAAATATGGATCAAATTTGAGACAGTGGGTTCTTTTTTTCCCTTTTGATATTTTAAGTTCTGGGCAAAAACTTAAATTACTAAACGTTTGGAAATTGATACCATCTATATCTGATTAGAAAATATATTTTAATCCCAAAATAAATTAATTTTCGTATCAATTCCTCTGTGTGGTGGGCTTTACAGGGTTAAATCGAATCTACAAGTTACCCACAAATCTTTTGTCTCTACAGAATTATGTGTTTTCTACTTTGTGTTTATCTACAAAATGTACTGCAGTAAACTTCCGCTCAAGTCTCCGAGTTCCCGTTTCCATCAGACTCGAGGGGTGATTCAGTTCGACACTTTGATGTCCACTTACTTTAACTGTTGTCTCAACAAAACCAGCTTCTATTTCAAGTTGCTATCAGCACAGTAACCCTCTGCTCATTGATTACGGTCCTCCTCAATGACTTGGACGCGGTCACTCCAACAGAGGATTGATTCTGCTGCAATCTGTGAGGTATCGAGAGGCTCTGCGGGGACCGTGGCTGTTGCCTCCGTTCAATGAAATGAGATTAAAAACCGTATGTGTCTACTTTAGTCGTGCAGAAATAAAGCATTTCAGAACTGGAACATATAAAAATGTAAATATTTTTACTTATAAATGTTTAAATATGCATATGTTTTAAGCAATCTTTTCACTAGAACAATATTTTTATCCAAAATGCATTTTTTTTCCCCATGTATTTTGTTAGATTTTGGAATGTCACAACAAAATGTTTGAATAATTTATGTCAGACTTCAAGTTCAGTAAATAGAACCGTTTAATGAAAACCAACCACATTACAGAGTGACTCATTTTTGACTAAATTATACGTTTGAAATCTATAGTTTTTGTGTCTGAAGATGTTGCAGTTTAAACCTGTGTCCATCCTTAAATAAAAATAGGATTTCATTGAACGCTGAGGCCTTTTTATTAGATTCATTTAGTACATTTTTTCCATTAGATTATTACATGTACTGATGTGTGTTAACAGTTATAGATGGTTCTGTAAATGTGATCAAATGTACCAAAAAAAGCTGCAGAGGAGAGAAAAAGCAGCTGTTTTCCAGCACACAAGGCAAACATTGATTGTTTTCCAGAAGCAGAGAGGGGGAACTTCTATAGTTGGCAGCCTTACTAAGAAATCTACAGAGTTTGTTTTTTCATTTTTTTTTTTTTTTTTGCAGCTCTTTCCTCTGTCTCCAATAATTCATTGATAGAGTGCTCTACCTTGATGCTTCCTGTCCAGAGCAAATAGAAAACACAGAAAAAGGAAAACATATATAGGTAAAAATATAGATTTAAAAGAAAAAATATTGTTAATTTTTTTTTTTTTTCACTAAATTGCTAAATTTACACATCATGTTCAGATACCAGTTAAAGCTCATATGTTTGGATGACTTGTTCTATGCTGTGTATACTGTCAAAAAATATATACTTTTAATATTTTTTATAATATATGATAGATTCAGCAAAATTTGAAACTAAATGTATGTTTGTTCTATGTTTGGCTTCTGGTAAATACACAAAATGTTGATCTTTACGGATATAGAAGTAAAATAAAAATGAGTTCAGACTGGACTCATTTTTTTTGCTTTAAGTGAACCCAGAGTTTGCTATCCCCAATAATCTGGGACAAATTTTTAGTCTGAATACACCCGAGTGGACCAGGAACCGCTCTCTGACCCCTCTTTTAAGCTGGCGCTGTGTTTTTCCCAGTCTAAACACGTTCAATGCTCAAAGCGGAACATTTGAACCAAAACGGCCACCGTAGTTGGGATTTACGGGATGCAGAGTTATTCTGTCTCTCGTTGCTTTTCCCTGCCCCTGTAATTATTGGCCAATGACTGAAGAGATCTTTAGTCACCAGAGTTTACAAGCTTTGGTTCGAAACAGAGATGCCTGGTTGAATATAGACAAACACAAGGTTGAGGGCTGGATCTGAACCAAACTAAGCAATCATTTGGACCTTTCCAGTCGGGCTTCACCCTCTACTATCTGTTGGGAATCAGCTCATTTCCAGTTCACTCAAGGAACCAGTATTACTATATTTTTCTATAATTTCTTTTCCCCGTTTAGAGCTTCATATTCAGCTTTTTAAAAATATTTTTTGTTCTATTTTTCAAATGCTACACTATTAAAAACAAGATTTTTTTGAATAATTAATAGTCTCTGTAATTTGTAAGATTTATTTTTTATCAAATTATTTTTTGATTGCTTAAATTGTCAATTCAAAACTTTAATTTGATTTAAACTAATAAATAAATTAAATGTATGTAAGTGTCACACATTACAAAGCTTTTGCTAATTGATGCAGTGTTTCACTTTTTTCAGTGTAATATTTTTCAGTGTTTTATGTAACTAAACATCCCATATGAGCAGTTTTACAAAAGATGTTTATTTAATTTTTTTACATTGTGAAATCTAAGCCAGTTTATTGCTTATTTTACAAACATTTTTGGAAATTAATATTTTTTGTGTGTGATCTAATTATAAATTTGCATAATCCGCACACATTTATGATGGAATTTGTCTTTTTATTATTGTTGTAATTATTATTTTTGAGGCATGCCAGCTGGTGGCATCATTTCTTTTAAAACAAATGTGCCAAAATGTACAAGAAAGTACTTTTCCACAGAGCAAAACTTGAATGAATCTTTGTACAGATCCTTATTAAGGACGGTGGATGTGAAGAGGAACTGTTTTGATGGATGAATGTTTGATAAGTTACAGCAGGCAGAAGTGACGCTTCAGATTCTGAGTTAAGAGCACTCGTGTCCTTTACATGGTTCTCAGCCTTCATCTTCTTTATATTAGATATGTTCTGATTATAACATGAGTGAAGAAAAACTCCAGAATTCGTAACTTTTTTTTTTTTTTCACATTTTACGTTTCTCAACATCTGCAGGGTTCAAATGTTGTTTTTTTTATTTTTTTTTTTCTCTTTAATACTTGAAAGTGATTCTACATTAACTGTGATACATTTAGTCAGTCTGTAGTATAATTTTAAAACCTATCATGGTACTTTTTAGATATTAGAAACCTTAAAGTGATTAGAAAACATACAAAAATAAACTAGAATTAATAAATTACCACTTTAGTGTTAGTTTTATTGGTAAACAAAAAAGAGAACAATTATTTTCACAGAAAAATGTATTTTTTTAATGAAAAAATACATTTTTTCTGATTAATTTTAATGCTAAATCCAACACAAATACAGAATTCCTACACTTGTTTTGCTGTCATGTACACAAAAGCTGGTTTATAGTGTCTATAAAAGCAACAATAATATATTTTTCTTTCTTCTCTGTCCTTTTGAAAGTGAAGAAAACAACACACGCCGTTAAACATTTCAGTCAGGTTTTTAATAAAACAATAAAAAACAGAACATCAAAGTGTAGGAGAGATGGTTGATGCTCTTCTGAGCAGTTCACACGCGTGTGCACGTCCATGAACACACAAACACAGGGACCCTGCAGCCTTGCATTAGACCAGCTAACATTAAGCAAAAGAGACAGTTTCTTATTTCCCCGACCCGCAGAGACTCGCAGTGTGCGCACTTCCATCCTTTCATCATATCTTTCTTTGACCCTTTGCTCACAGCTTTACTCAGTTTTCCAGAGAAGTCAGACTCATATCTTCAACCTCTTTTTTTCTGGTTACTCTGTAGCCCTTCCCTCACAATTATTCTTCTGCTTCTATCATAAATCATGCTTCAGCATTACTGGTTAATTCCCACTTGATCCCACGTGTAGATTAAATGATGCAGAGACTTAAAGGATGGCGATGTGGGTTACTCTGCTTTAACCATGTGATGTGGGATGATTGCAAGGACTGTGACTTCTCTTACTGACTCTAAGGTCCCTGTTGAGTAAGTGGAAAATGACTTTGATACTGAATCTTTCATACTTCTTTAGGGAAAAAGAGGTTTCCGTCTGAAAAACAAGAACTAAATCTAATTCGTCAGGTCATTCGAGTCAAAATTTAACACAAAGCAAAATGTATGGTACTGTATTTCCTGAGTCTTTAGTGACACGTCAGCAGTTGTGTCCCTCTTTCAAAGAAAATTAAAGTTGCACAGTGTCTTTGTATGGCTGTAGGCAATGGTCTCCGCCCTCACCCCCTTTTTTATGGAGAGAAAATAGACTCACTCTGATTTGTGCGTGCGTATTTTTGATTTTTGAAATTCTATTACATCACTGATATTATTGATCATTTATTACCTGAAACTATATTGATATTTGATTTTAAGTCCTGAACCGGATATTGATAATTCATGTAGAGAAAATGGTCAAGCCGGGGTAGGATTATATAAGTTCGCTTCCTTCCACCCCCTTTCAAGCGATCTACTTGTGATTTATTATGTGAAGTTATTCCATGTATTATAACCTGATTGCTTGAAATAAACCATTTCATTCATTCATTCATTCATTCATTCATTCATTCATTCATTTGTGCATAACTTTAGATTTGTGCGTGCATAATTCTTGATTTTTAATTCGTATAATACGTTTTGTGCAAAAGTAAAAAAAAATACATAAATTTAAAAAAACAATTTACAAATGTACCAATTAATATTTTAACAGCTTGAAACTAATTACACACAAAAATCTTTTACAAATACGCACGAATCACCTCTTACGCGCGCATGCGGACACGATTCTACCGTCAGACTCTTTTCACATCTCACAAATTCGTCGTAGTGATGCGTTCAAGTACTACCAGAGTGCTTGTTCATCATAAGTTTCTTGTCAGCCGTTATAAACTTTGATTGTGAATAATAAAATTTGCGGAAATCCCAAAAATACATATATATATTTTTTATTTTGCTATGTTAGAAATTAGAAAATTAATACATTTAACCCTTTGTCATAAAATGGCTGCCAAGGCGTAGGTCCTGTGGCCATCCCATAAAAATGTCAGATTTTGGATATCCTCTACACATATTTTTTGGTTTCATTTGTGGATTTTTTTCCCAGCCCCACGTCATATTTTGATCTATTCTCTTTTTTTCTTGCTGTCATGTTGTCTTTTTTCGGGGAGGGGTTTTCCACTAACCTCAAAATTCATTTTCACCGGGTACTAAGTGCGTTCAAATATTGGTAAGTTTTAAAATATGTAATAGGGGTATAATGTGTGCTCAAAGGTGCAGTAAGAAAAAGGAACTGTCCCTAGGCTGCAACAAGTCATAAAAAATACAGACTAGACATTTCAATTTGAAGAAATGCAACGACTAATAACACTTTATCATCTTAATTAAAAGCAAAGCTAATTGTTTACTTCAGCAACCTACGGTAGTATTTTTATCAGTAACAAATTGCAAACTTTGTTCTTTAATTTCACAGCAGCTGCTCAAAACATTTAATATCTTTAGCTTTCATTTTACCAAAGGTGAAAGGATTGTGAAAACTTTGTGAAGGAAACTTTGTTTTAGATAAAACTAAATAAATAGTTTTCTCTGACTTTGGTGTCTTTCACATTTCTGATCACAAGAGATGTAACAGATACAAATGCCTAAAACTGAGTAAATTATTCACTTTCTCCCAGTAAAAATGCCAGTCAAGATTGATAGAAGATCTCTGATCAAGCTGTGACTTTATTTGTTGATTATTTCTCAACAGTCCAGGCTCCACTTCTCTTGTTTGTGAGGTCAAGAAAGGTGTGGCACAGGGTCTGGTTCTAGGTCCCATCTTGTTCTCCATTTATATCAAAAAACATCCCCAATTTAGTGTATCATCTTTATGTTGATTCAGTCTCACTGGCTTTTTCTTTTTTAAATCACATGTACAAGACATTTTTGAACAAACACTGCTGGTTTTTTTTTTTTTTCTAATTTGATAATCCAATCATCCAATCAGAGGCCATGCTTCTACAATTAGCTTAAGGTGTGTGTTACGTGCACTAAACATGAAAACTTTCTTTTTTACAGCACTTCAAACAATGTCACAATTAATAAATGTGAAACACTTTTTCCACTACAAAGAACAATACAGCCATGTTTTAATGTTTGAAGCCGTTTTGTCAAAAATATTATGTTTCTGTTAATGAAAATAAAAAATTATTAGTAAGAAGAAAAAAAAAAACTGTTTGTTAAAAAGCATCTTCATATTACAAATATCCAGACTGTGTCCATTAAGGTAAAATAATTGGACTTTATTGTGTCGCCATGAAGTAAGTTACATTATGTATGTGTTGATTCTTGGAGCATGTATGAAGATTTGTGTCATATCGCGTGAGAGGAAAACAACCGTTTCTTTGTAGAAGCCTGCAGACCTTTCAACCTAATTGTTCTGATTGGAAAGGAGAAGAATTTGTGAATAATACAGAACTCAACTGGTTTTGAACGAGGCCCTCTCTGCAGTGAAGGAATCGAAGAATCTGAGGCAAAGAAAGAACATGAAATTGACCGTCAGCATTTTGGACTTTCAAACTGTTTGTTGTGAAGATTAAGAGAACCCATCTCTTCATTTATTAAGCAACTTAACATTCCTCTCCTCGGCTTTGGCCGCGAGCTGTGGGTTGTGAACAAATGACTTTAGATTACAGATGCGGGCCGTGTGCACGTTTGGAAAATGCTCACATTCACAGCCAGTTGAGGAGGTTTGGACATTAGGAGATGAAGCCTCTGGAACACCTCATAAGGTGTTACAGGTGACTGTAATCCCACATTTTAAATATATATCCACCTTATTCCTGGAGCCGCTGATGTGAAACGGGTTATGGGTGCAACTTCCGGTATAGCAACCGGGAGTCACACAGCGCTATTTCCATTGAAAGTTGGCGGTTTTGTTAGCTTTAGCGGTGCATACAAACTTTCGAAGCGTGTTTTGCTTAATCCCTCAAAAGTTTCAAAAATGGCTTTGCGCAGCTCGTGGTTTTTCTATCACCCAAACTAACTTAATTTTTGTCTTAAGGAGCGTTGTGTGGAACATGGACCGCTGACAAAGAGGGAGTGCAGCTGCCCTCGGTACAGATTTTACCGTCTATCAGGCGATGGTAGACGTCAGAAGGATGTGGTTGAAAAACGTAAATCTAAAGAATCCACCTTAGATTTTATATGTATGTTCGTTTCATTTTGTGGATAAAGTATCCACGGAGGAAAATCTGTATCCAACATTCTGATTGGGTTACTCCAGACCACCATAGAAGAAGAGACGCCGGGTACTGCAGAGACCTGACAGCGCGGTTAAGTTGCTGCAGCGTCACAAGAACAGGGACGATATTTCCTGTGTAATTGCTGCATCTCCCTGGTATTAACTATTCAAAAATTACCGATGTTTAAACCGCAGCTGACTTTAAACATGAAATGGGCTAAAGCTACACCGCGCGATGCAACCCTCATTGTCTCTGGCAGCATGTAAACACAAGCACGTAAAACGATAAGGTTACACTAGATCAGCACTGTGTGGTAACTCCGGCAGAAATAAATCATGTATGAAGGTATTGATATGTCTCAGAGCTTTCAAGATTGTTCAGAGCTTCACCATCTGCCGCAACCGAACTGAGAAAGTAGCTAAAAATGCTACTATATGTTATGTTTGGAGATTTTTTAAGGTCATCCCTCAATTTTAGCAGCACCAGAATTGTTACGTCGCCAATTTTAAGACATGACAGCTGGTGTTCCCACATTTACATGTAGTTATAGATCCAAAACAAGAGGAGTTGCGCTGTTGGCTCTACAGTTGTAATGTAAATAAATGCTACTTCCGGCGTCTACAGGAAGTATCACCCATAATTCATGCAAAGGCTCATGGGGGCTAGAAAAAGGTGGATATATACTTAAAAAGGATTCTGGTGAACATTTTCTTTTCTTGATTACTTCAATTTTGGCAGAAGAATCTGTGAGATTTGTCCAAAAGATCCCGTTTATTCTACTGGAAAATATTACAATTTTTTTCCCCAATTCAGTTAATTGTGAATATTATGGTCTAATGGTGTACATTAGCCAATTTTTTTATCAGCATTCTTACCATTTTATGCCATGTTTAAGCCACTGTGTGAATACTAAATGTTAAAAAGTGCAAGAGCCAAGAAAGTCCTACACTCCTACTGCAAAATGCAACTTTGTGGTAGCAAAACAAAAAAACTTGGTGGCAATAAACACATAATGATGAGATTAAATGAGTGTCTTAAATATGCAGGAACTGTTTGGTTAAAACAGAATGACATGAGGCAGCAAAAGTTGAATTCATGAAATAATAATTCATAAATGAGTGAGAAAATAAAATAACAACGCTGATTAGCATATACTTAATCCACACGGCTTCATTTCCTTTTGGTATCACAACATAACAGCCTTCACACAACTGCTGGGTGGGATGCTCTTTCAGGCCGTTTCTGCTGACCGAGCAAACTCCCTTTCAGTTTATTATACGGCGCTGGTGGAGGGGCAGGAGGCAGATTTATACTGTATCTCCACTGATCCAGGAGTCCGCTGCTCCGGAAAGAAAATGATAAAAGAAATAAAAAGGAAATGGTATTATGAAAATGAAAATGCAGCCAGTAAGGTGTAAGAAGTTGTAAAAAGATGCTGGTTTGTAGAATTTTGAGGGGAAAAGTGGTTTTTATATTCTTTTTTTCTCATTGTTCATCTTTCAGATCCAGGACATGGTAACTATTCCTAATAGTAAAAAAAATAGTAAAAAAATCTGATCACAGAGTACATGCCATATTTTAGGAAGTAATCTAAGCTTGACACAATCTGATAACGTATGTGTGCATATTTTAATGTCTTCCTTTGATGAATGTAGGAAAAATTGTGTGTACAAAATTACTTCTTTTACTATTTTATTAGAAAAGTGTGAGCATTGAGTATTCAGTAAATTCTGTTCTGAAAGTTTATCACACCAATGCATAGTTTTTTTGGGAAATTAAACATACTTACAAACAACCCGTGAAGTGATTTCCCTCTCGGTTAGTACCATCTGTCAAAGCTAAATTAAATCATTAAACTTCTTTATGGATTCAACTTCAAAGTAGCTAGTTTTCATTCTCCTTCTGGTGTTCCTCAAGGCTCTGTCCTTGGTCCTCTCCTTTTCATAATCTATCTCCTATCTCTTGGAGGTATCTTCTGTAACTTCAATATCAGATTCCACTGCTATGCCGACGACACTCAACTCTACCTATCAACCAAACCAAATTCCACCCTTCCTCCCACCTCCCTCATATCCTGCCTGTCTGAACTGAAGTCCTGATTCTCCTCCAATTCACTTCAACTCAACAGCAATAAAACTGAGGTTCTCCTAGTCGGCACAAAATCTATCCTCTCCAAGGTCAACAGCTTCACCCTTTCCATAAGTAACTCAGTCACCTCCTCCCCCCAAGTGAAGAGCCTGGGCGTCGTCTTGGATAGCTCCCTCTCAATCCATGCCCACGTCAACAACATCACCCGGACTGCATATATCGAAACATCAACCGTCTACGTTCCTCCCTCACAACCCATACCACCACCACCCTTGTCACCAGCAGTATTATTATATGTAACTTCCTTCTCTTTGGCCTTCCCCAAAAAACCCACAAACTTCAATTGGTTCAAAATTCAGCCGCCCGGATCATCACTAGAACCCCCCTCTCCAACCACGTCACGCCAATTCTCCAGCAGCCGCACTGGCATCCGGTCAACTCTAGAATCCACTACAAAATCCTCCTGCTGACTTTTAAAGCCATCCACAACCTCGCTCCGTCGTACCTGACCAGTCTGATCGACATCGCCACACCATCTCAGCACCATGGGGGGCAGAACTTTAAGCTGCTCTGCCCCCAAACTCTGGAACTCATTACCCCCTGACATCAGAAACATACCGTTTTTCCATCTTTAAATCAAAACCCATCTGTTCAAATTGTCATACCCATCATAGTTTTATGTACCACCTCTGCTACTTCATTTTAATTGTATTCTATTTAAATGTAAGTTTTATTTGTTCTTTAAACTGTACAGCGTCCTGAAAGGCGCTTTAAATAAAATGTATTATTATCATTATTACCTCTTTTGTTTTGGTCTTTATCATTTTAAATGCTGGCCACTCTCGACTAATTTAATAAAAACATAATTAATGACTTTCTGATCTTCCAAGAAAATATTTCTGCCATTTCCAGTGCATGCACATTTTTCTGAACAACATTTGGAAGATCAGACCTCATCTCACAGTTTATGCCACTCAACTTGTTGTGCAGGCGGCGCTTATCATCTCTTGGCTTGATGACTGTAGTGTCCTTCTTGGAGAGCTAACAGCCTGCACTCTCAAGCTTCTGCAGATGATCCAAAATGCAGCTGCACGCCTCCTTTCCAACCAGCCAAAAAGAACTTGTGTCACTCCTCTTTTTAAGACTTTCCAATTCAGTTTTATAGCCCTGGCACTCGTCTATAGAGAGGTAAACTCCGCGGATCCGCGATATCTGATCACTCTGGTCTAGATCTACTCCCCTGCATGCTCAGGAGAGTCCGTCCAGGGACGTCTGGTGCTTATCAGAGGCTGAACTTCTCAGCTCTGATATTCCAGTGGTGGTACGACCAGCACATAGAAAACACCTTCATTTACAATCATCAAAAAAAGGCGGAATTATTTTGAAAGTTGTTTTTTCTTCAATGACTTCACAACATTATGTAACCTGATATTTGATAGTTTTTTTCTTTAGTTTTTCTTTAGTTCTTTTGAACAAAATAATCAGAGAGAATAAGAATATACTTTCCATCATATAAAATGTATATCAATTTGTCATCTCAAGGGGCGGGGCACCTGTCAAAATGAGTTTGATGGAAGGCATATTCCTATTCTCTCTCTTACATCTGAATAAAAAAAAAGGATCAAGAATGTTGGTGCCTGTTTGCTCCTTTATTGTTTTGATATAAATTCTTTCAAAATGCCAACGCATATAAGCAACCTGTTTCCGTAAACACATAATCGCTGCAGCACAGAGGTTTGTGTGCATGTAGGAGACAGAAACGATACGAGAGTCTGCTCTGCTGACTTGATCCCTAAATAATCCTGTACCTGTAAGATGTTTCTAGTGGTATTATCGTTTGCGCTGCAGATGGTTGCTAAGCTACAGTGTATGGTTTAGGTACACCGTCACAACCTTATTATCTTCTCCTGTCATGACATAAAACAAGGGACTACAATGAAAAAAACTGAAGGCGGTTTGGAATTGTGTCCGACTTTGTGCAGAAAATTATAAAGTTGCTGTTGGAAACTAAATAATTTATTACTAAATGTGATTATCGGGTACAGTTCTACTAACTTGACAGTCTATGTCTCTTTGTTGTAAAAAGTTACACTGATAAACTATTTTTTAACCTGAAAACAACAGTTACGCCATTCTTTCAAAAGGTTTCTCTCACGGTTTTATTATGATGGAAAGACGATAACATTTCCAATGAACCTTTGCTATTCAGGTTAGTTTCATTTAACAAGATTCAGTCACTGATCTTCTATGTGACTTATGTGTTGTTTGTGAAAACGTTGCCATGCCAACGTGTTTACAGTGATATTTTCTTTGCTCATGATTGTGTCTGAACTGTCTAATAAACTATAGAAAATGAATGACTCTTTAAGGAATGAATATTTGTAATGAATATTCTTGACAAAAGCGTTCACGCTTCTAAAGATATGTGTAGAATTCCATAAAACACCTATAAAAATCACAGTTTATGGTCGATTCGGGAGTTAGTTACTGTGGATAGCAGTTGGGGGATTTATAGAAAGAGGATTAGCGACATGTTTTGGAGCGTCTTCAGATCCTCAGAGAATGAAATGCAGGTGATGTTTCTGTCTCTTTTGTTCCCTGCAGAGGTGCAAAAGCGAGACAAAAGGCCAGGTGTGGGCTCGAGTGAAGACATGAATTTTCTTGATTCAGAAATAATTTCATACTTTTTTAGGAATGTCGTATTTTGTAGGAAAAAAGGAAGTGTTTGCAATCAAAATAGTTGAAAATAATACCAGTTATTGTCTGTGATGGTCGCTCATATCCTCTCCAGACTAGCCACCACTTTTGAGCCACATATCGCCCACCTATCGCCCTTCAGAAAACACAAATCCTTTACAGTTCACCTGAGCTTAGAGAATTTGGATGGAAGAACACACATGCAGATGCTTTTCTTGGACTACAGCTTTGAATTCAAAATTATCCCACACCACCTAAAAACGGAACTTCCCCTCTTTTGTACTTCTAGACTTCTTTTGTACGTGTTGGAAAAAGCACCTGGATGGATACTGAACTCCAGGAATCCCCGGAGCCGTGTCCCGAATCCGCTGCTGTTTACTCTGATACTACTTTCATACGGACATGTGATCCGGGCTCAAGAATGCTTTAAAAGTTTAGCATTAGGGTGTTCACTCTGGCAACACATTCAAATTCCCAAGTGGTTACATATTGACATACGGTTAAGGTCCACTCCGCGTCACTTTTTGACATTTCGGGTGTCCCCTACTTGTCTTTTTTTGACATGTTCCAATTAAATCAGGGTCTGGTCATTTTATCGAATGCAATACCAGATGGGCACCAAACCTCGGAACACAGCCAGTACCGATACCCTAACTGTAGCCCGGCCTATGTCCGGTACTGTGTATGGAACTGGAACTGATCGCGTGGGTACCGGGTTAGGGATAGGACACCAGTGAGGTGCACCTTCCAGAACTGGACCGGTACCGGTTTGCAGCCTGGAGGTTGGGGGAACCTTGATTTATTTGGAACAGCCAGCATGTCAAAAAATGACAAGTTGGGGATTCCTAAAGTGTTTATTTTTGACGAAGAGGGGTCCTTAACCCTAAAACATTTTTGCTATAAAAAGTCACACCATCACTTTTGATAGATAATTTTTACCTAATATGACATACCCAATAAAAAGTATTTGTCATATAAAATAGATCAAAATATGAAAACACGTGATAAATTAAAGTAAATTTATTTTCAATTGTGATTTATGTTCAGTTTTTACTTTGATTCTTATGCCCATTGGTTTTAGTGATTTTATTTGTATAATTACCATACCTTTTATGTATGAGTTTCTGTTTGTTTTTAATGGTCTTGTTGTTTGGAGCTATTCTATTCTATTCTGTTCTATTCTATTCTATTCTATTCTATTCTATTCTATTCAACAAAATGGAAAATAAAAAAAAATGAAAAGATCCTGAAAACATGCTTGAAAATCACTGAAAATTTTTAAATTTGAGAAAAAGAAAATTAATGAAGAAAATACTGGAGACTTGGCCTTTGGTCTACCCGTTCCTGGGACATGTGAGACTTTACCCAGACACTTGTGATGTGTAAGAAAATGCAATATATTGAACTTCATCTGAATACTTTTGCTGGCATGAAAATGACCCAGCGATAATGCTCTAGGGATAGCCATGCAGCAAAATATGACGACTTGGGAATGAGAATGTGTTGACTCTGGACAAGCAGGGAGGGGCTGCTTCTTTTTTTTTCATTTTCTACTGTTTACTAGCGCATGTTCACCACCTTCAGTTAGAAAAGGTTTGGTGCAAAATGTTGGAGCGGGTCAAATCTCAAAAATCCAGGTTACTTGTCCTTGGTCCCTGGACTAGTCAAAGTTTAAATTGGTTTAATTTTCACCATGGGTTTAATGGCTGCACATTTTGTACGTAAAGCCTCTAAGTGATCATAAAAACTTTTGTAATGACGTGAACGTATTGCATGTGAATTTAAAGTGGTTGTTTGAACGCGTGGTGCAGTAGCCAGTATGAATGTGGCTTAATCATGCATGATGGTAGCAGCAGGTGAAGTGCCCACCACGTTGTAAAGTTTGTGAATAACCCTGCAGTTCCTGGGTTTTATTCAAAGTACAGGTAGATAGTGAAAAATCAAGAGGACTGATGAAAAGCTAACCATCTGCTTCTGAACGTGGCAAACACACCTCTGCATTAATACTGAAACTCCAGGTTCCTGGGGTCGCAGATACCAGAAATACTGACCTGGTCCCATGTAAGAAGAGCTCAGCTGCACATCCACCTTCAGCTCTAGATTAAGAGAGCACCCCCCCACCCCTCTCATCACCTTTAACAGAGGAACTGAGGAGCAAAATACTGACCAGCTGCATCTCTGTCCGCTCAGAGACCTTTAGTGTCTTTGCCAGCAAGTCCTTGCAGAGAGAGGTGAAGACAGCAAAGAAAATCATCAAGACTTCACTTCCTCCCATGCTGAACACTGCTGGGAAGCGTCGACTGACTAGAGCCCAGACATCATCAAAGGCCAAAGCAAAGACTTTTCTCACAGCTGGCCTCAGGAAGGAGGTTTCTCAGCCTTAACAACAAGACAGTCAGGTTCAGGAATAGCTTCTTTCCACATGTCATACCACTGCTGAACTTCACATAATACTCCCCCATTCCTGCTTCAATGTGTAGTACAACTGTGGATATTTTATTATAGATTTATAGATATATAATTTATTCTGTGCAATAACCTTAGGGCTTTTGTACGATATATTCTTAACATATAGTTTTTAATGGGATATTTATTCTATCTTATGTATCTGCATTCTGGAACTAGTCTGTATTTCTGTTCCCTGCTGATCTAAAACACTCAATGTAAATTCAGATTACAAATATAGCATATATAGGTCTTTATTTTTCTAAATTCAGTTTTTGATTTATGTAAAAACAAGATTTAGTGCATTAAAGATAGAAAATCGATGTTCAAAATAAAAGTCTAACGTCGCACAATGAGTTGTGAAATAAAGCAGATCCATTTGAAGTTGCAGAAACATTCCGGTCATCTTTGACATCACTTATGGGTTCTGAATACTGAAATAAGATGCCAGAAGTGGGTGGACCCGGTTTACTTTATCCACTTCCATTACTAACTAAAAACTGACGATTAAGAAAAAACAAGGTAGAGTGTGGTTTCTTTAGGTATTTGGAGTCCATCCTGGTGAGAAAAAGGGCATTCACTGTTCTATGACGGTCTCTGTGATATGTGTAAAATGTACAAAAATAGTGATGGTCAAGCAGTCTCATTGAACCAGGAGGCAATCTAGAAAGTTTTTGTATTTGGTTCAGTTATTAATTCTAACAGTAGCCAATCATTGTGATCTTCTCTTCTGAGTGGCGCCGTCCTCAGAGGTGGACGCCTGTTGCAGCAGCTCCCGTTTTTACACGTGTTTTTTGCCTTTTTAACTTACTTTCCTTGCTCTTTCTTTCTTTTAAAACTGGACTCAACAGTAGCATTTTCAGAGCAGCAACGGTTTGGATTAAACACAAAGCGTTATTTCACTTTAGTATTACTTTTGCGACTTTCTTCAACTGAGGACAACATGCACGCTGGCATGCCCATTGTTTATTCACGCGATCAGCTACTATCGCTGAATAAGCCTGGACTGCTGCTGGGAGCCAGGCACGACATCCCGGTGGACTTAAGGAGGAGACGCCGGGGATGCAGGGCTGGAGTTCAGGTGAAGGCAAGGAGGAGGCGGCACAAGCATGCGGTACCGGCGATCATCATGGGGAACGTGCGCTCTTTAGCGAACAAGACCGACGAGCTATCGGCGCTGATCAAGACCCAGAGGGAGTTCCGCGGGTGCAGTTTATTGTGCTTCACTGAGACGTGGCTGCACCCACAAATTCCAGACAACAACGCCGCGGTGCCCGGCTTTGTGACTGTGCGCGCGGACAGAGATGCAGCTGGCTGCGGTAAGAGGAGAGGAGGCGGGATCGCGCTCTACGTGAGTGAACGGTGGTGCAACCCCGGACATGTTTGCGTGAAGGAGCGTCTCTGCAACCAGCATGTGGAACTGTTGGCCGTCGGGCTCAGGCCTTATTATCTGCCGAGAGAGTTTTCATCTGTCGTGGTGGTCTGCGCATACGTCCCTCCATCGGCCGATGCCGAGGCAGCTGCTGACGTCATCAGCAACACTGTCTCCCGGCTGCAGACTCAACAGCCAAACGCTCTCGTGATTATTACTGGGGATTTTAATCATGTCAACATGGACAGAACGCTAACTGACTTCACTCAGTATGTTAACTGCTCCACTCGGGACAATAAAACTCTGGACCTGCTTTATGCTAATGCTTCAAATGCCTACAGCACCACTGCACTTCCCCCACTCGGCAGGTCAGATCATAACCTGGTTCTGCTCACACCCAAGTATGTTCCTGTTGCCGCCGGCAGCCTGTGTTCACAAGGAGGGTGAGGAAATGGACACAGGAGGCTGAGGACGCCCTCCAGGACTGTTTTGAGTCCACCGACTGGGATGCTCTCTGCCAGCCACACGGGATGACATCAATACTATGACGGAATGTATCACAGAGTACATCAAATTCTGTGAGGACTCGGTAGCCCACCAAAATGGTCCGTTGTTTTCCAAACAACAAGCCATGGATCACCAGTGACCTGAAGAGTCTTCTGAACAAGAAGAAGAAAGCCTTCAGGTCTGGAGACAAGGAGGAACTGAGGAGGGTGCAGCATCTTCTACGAGACAAGCTGAGGGAGAGTAAAGACTCGTACAAGAGGAAGCTGGAATCCAAACTCCAGCAGAACAACATGAGGGAGGTGTGGTCTGGAATGAAGGAGATCACAGGATGTGGAGAGAAAGGACGGCTGACGGAGGGAAACAAAGAGAGAGCTGATGAGCTAAACATCTACTTTAACAGGTTTAGCTCTCTGGACGCCCCGGTCTCCTCCGACCACCTCCCTCACCTCCCCCCTGCCTCCTATGCCTCCTCTACTCTCCCCTCCTCCCCCGCGGATGATGAGCCCACTTACCGAGACATCAGTGATACAGCTCACCACCCCTCTGGACACACCCAGCACTACACCCCTTCCCCCGACCTGAAGGTGACGACCAGCCAGGTGAGGAGTCAGCTGGAGAAGCTTAAACAACACAGAGCTGCAGGCCCTGATGGAATCAGCCCCAGGACTCTGAAGACCTGTGCCAGTCAGCTGTCTGCAGTCCTCCAGCATCTCTTCAACCTGAGCCTCAGCCAGGAGAGGGTGCCCCTCCTCTGGAAGACCTCCTGCCTCGTTCCTGTGCCCAAGAAGTCATCTCCATCTGGCATCAGTGACTACCGCCCAGTGGCCCTTACATCGCATATCATGAAGGTGCTGGAAAGGCTGGTGCTGGCCCACCTGAGGCCGCAGGTGAGATCTTCTCTGGACCCTCTGCAGTTTGCCTACCGGCCTCGTCTGGGGGTGGATGACGCTGTCATCTATCTGCTGCAGCGAGCTCACTCACACCTGGATGGTGGTGGAGGCATGGTGAGAATCACATTCTTTGATTTCTCTAGTGCCTTCAACACCATTCAGCCTCCATTACTGGGTGAGAAGCTGCGGCTGATGGGTGCTGGTGGGTCCACTGTCTCCTGGATCACTGATTACCTGACAGACAGGCCACAGTTTGTCCGGCTGGGCAGTGTCCTGTCTGATGTGGTGATGAGTGGTGTGGGAGCCCACAGGGCACTGTGCTCTCTCCGTTCCTGTTCACCTTGTACACCGCTGATTTTCAGTACAACTCAGAGTCATGCCACTTACAGAAGTTTTCTGATGACTCTGCAGTTGTAGGGTGTATAAGCGGAGGACAGGAGAGGAAGAGTACAGGGGGCTGGTGGACCGATTTGTGGAGTGGTCTGGAGAAAATCAACTGCTGCTGAATGTCGATAAACCAGAGAGATGGTCATCGACTTCAGAAAGAGGAGTACTGCAGCGCAGCCCTTAGCATCCTGGGTAAGGACATTAAGACAGTGGAGGAGTACAAGTACCTGGGTGTGACCATCGACAACAAGCTGAGCTGGAGGACCAACAGCACGGCTGTCTACAAGAAGACCTGCAGCAGACTGTATTTCCTAAGGAAGCTGAGGTCTTTCAATGTGTGCAGCAAAATGCTGGAGATCTTCTACCAGTCTGTGGTAGCCAGTACCCTGTTCTTCTCTGTGGTCTGCTGGGGGGGCAGCATCACTGCAGGGGACACCAACAGGCTGAACAAACTGATAAGAAAGGCTGGCTCCATCATCGGCTGCAAGCATGACACCTTTGAAGCTGTGGTGGAGAGGAGGACCCTCAACAAGCTGCTATCCATCATGGATAACCCAGACCATCCTCTCCACCCAGTTCTGGACAAACAACGGAGCACCTTCTCCAAAAGGCTCAGACAACTCCGCTGTTCCAGGGACCGCTACAGAAAATCATTTCTGCCACATGCAATACGATTGTATAACTCCTCATCCATCTGTAACAGATAACACACCAACGGACTTTTTACTTGTTCATTACTACCTCAATTTGCACACTCCCTATTATTATATTCTGCACATTAAAATTTGCACAATTTACTTTGTTTTTAATTGCACATTATTTTCCTTATTTTTTGTAAATATTGCTTTTTGTCTGTATATGCCTGATGCTGCAACAACCTAATTTCCCAACCTGGGATGAATAAAGTATTGCTATTCTATTCTATTCTATTATAGTTCATTTTAACAGATTCAGACTGTATTGTATGATCAGACAAGTGTAGGGTTTCTATTTTGAACAGATTTTCTCCAGTTTTAACCCTAGATTTGTATTTGCTGTTTTGGTCGATGTGTTTAGTCTGAATCCCTGCAGGACGGGGGTCCTGGGGAAGACCTAGAACATGCTGGAGAGTCTCTCAACTGGCCTGGGAACACCTCGGGGTCACCCCAGAGGAGGTGGAGGATGTGGCTAGGGAGAGAGAAGTCCGGGTATCTTTGTTTAGACTACTTCTGCAACTGTGACCAAGTCCTGGATGGATGGATGGATGGATGGATGGATGGATGGATGGATGGATGGATGGATGGATGGATGGATGGATGGATGGATGGATGGAGTAGAAATTCCTCAGTTCAAAATTAAAGTACACACGTTCTAAAACCTGTTCTCTTTTGTCCAAGGCTGACATTTACAGGAAGTCTCTTCTTTGCACACAAACAAGCAAACAAGAGACTTGAAGGACCAGCTGAGGCATTTTGGGCCATTTACAGACCTAACAGAAACATCTGACCTCTGTCATCTTCAATACAATATCTCACAGTCGTAGTGTTCTTGTTGTAAACATTACGGACCACTGATATCTTTTTAACTGTGGTGACTTGCAGGATCTTGGCCCAACCGTCCCTCCTTACTGGACCAAACCTTTGGCTGGGAACAAAGGGAAAAGGAGTTAATTGATTTTCAAAGCTTTCTTTTTCTTGTTTAAACCACAGACAACATATTTTGGGGAAGTCTATGCTTATTTACCGACCATCCAGAAAGTTTCTATTCTATTCCAGGTTGTAGTCACTGGGATACTGGAGCCTATCCAGCTACTGAAGAGTGAACACAGTGGAAACACTGGACAGTTCTCAGGACAATCATTGAGATTTACCTCCCTGTCAGCATGTGCTGACCTGGTTCACCCAACCCAGGATGTCAAAGTGTGAGTCTGCAACTTTGCTCTTTTCTCATTATGTGATCACACCAGTCTAAAATGTTGTTCAGAGAGCCTTAATGTGGCGCATCCAGTGTTTGCTGCTTCCCCCTCGGGTCTACTGTGGTGCTAGACAAAGTACCTGGTCAAAAATGCGTGAAAAGACTTGTAAAAATGTTGGGGCACATTTTCGGAGGCAGGAAATAAGCACTTCCTTTTTCTCAAATGGCCATTGGCAGCTCATTGGATAGAAACAACAGAGCGGCTGTGGTTTGAGCTGGAAAATAGTTTTTAAACTTTCTCATTCTCTGAGGGAATTCAGAAAAAAGGACGAGCTTTGTGCATCAAGACTATTTTAGTATCTTTGAAAAGATACTGATACTGGAGAGAAGCATCTCTTCATTTCTTCCCTCTTCTTTTTGCATTTTCTCTCTTATCAGTCACATTGCCTTTTTATTTCCTCACTTCAGTCTCCTGACACAATTTTTATCTCCATCTTTTGGCTCCTGATATCGGGCCGGCGCGCTCTTATATTTCATCATTGCTCTCATTGGCTCTGTCTTCACTTTTCTCACTGAGGGAGCCAGATGTGCTCTTTCTATGATTTATTCAGATGCAGAGATTGAGGCTGAGAGCCTCTGCTGCAGGCGGAATGCACATAGCTTTAATTCAGATGGTTGAGCATTCATGCTGCCGTCATTCCTTATGCCAGAAGACTTTGTCATTCATAAATGCACAGCAAGTTACCATAACTGATGAAACAAATCCCAATATCGGCTACGAAACTACAATATTATTGAGTAGACTTCTATTTATCCCTTTAGGGTAAAGTCAAATGTAACGAGCAGTAATTACAGAAAGACGCATATTGAGAAACCCACAATGAAAGCCTAAAGGGTACATGGGTACATACAAAAAAACAAACATATAAAATTAAAATTATATATATTTTTTTTCTTTTTTTAGACTAAAAATTAGTGCAAAAAAAGTAAACTAAATCTTACTATATTTATTATACATTGTAACTTAATCAAATATGTAATGCCAAGTCTTTTAGAAAATGTTGAAAAAGTGTAAGGAAAAACAGGTCATGCTTAGCATGTGGAGACTGCTAAATGCTGTAAGCAAACATGCATAACAGAGCCATAACTTAGTTCTGTCCCAGTGTTAGGTTTCAGGATTAGGTTCACTCTTTGTGGGAGAAGAATGCTGTAAAACCCATTGATATGACTGGATTTTGAACAAATACAACAATAATGACTTGAAACGTTTAGAATAATTCAGCTGTAATACTTAACTCTTGTGGTATCTTATAGGGTCTAGATGACCCAAGCCTTACATTGACGTGTTATCCATCCCATGACCAATGTGGAGGAAGGTGGACAGGATTTCATGTTTGCCACGGACACCAGTGACAATTAAAAATTATGAAATAGAAAAGGTACTGCCTTGTGGGGTCCAGATGACCCCAACACCAACATACCAAGGATAGTACAAGGCATACAGTTGAAGTCCCATTAGTTTCACGCGCCCAGGTGAGTGAAATTTGTTTTCCGCCATCCTCTGGGGGAGCAGTGAGGTGCAGACACAGCTGCACTTTGGAACCATTTGGTGGATTAATCCCCCAATCCAACCCCTTAATGCTGAGTGTCAAGTATGGAGGCACTTAGACCCATTTTCAGAGTCATTGGTATAACTCAGATGTGATTTGAACACTTGACTTTCCAGTCTCAGGGTGGACACTCCACCACAAGGCCACTGAGCTGGCCAATCGTAATCGATCAAGATTGTTGTCAATATACATTACTAAGAACTACGTAATATTTACGATTTTAGTCGTCATAAAATTGAAGAATCCATCCTCCAAACCCAGAAAATCCCTTTAAGGGTCATGGATCCTATCTTAGTTACTGTTCAGTAAAACAGTAAGTATAAGCAGCTAGAGGGTTAATCATTACACCACCGTGCAGCCTTCCAAAAAAAAAAATAATCATCCATCCATCCATCCATCCATCCATTAAAGCTAGCTTTCAGCAGTTCTACCTGCAGTGTGACCAAACTCGAGATCTGAGATAGATTTGGGATCAAAACTGAACTTTTCATTTAAAATGAGCATGAAATAACAAGTTTCTCTGAATTTTCAGTGCATATTAAATATCTCTATATTTATGCAAAGAGTTATTAATTTACAACCAGTCAAGAAGAAATGCATATTGATCTAACAAACATCTTTAGTTCAGGCCCTTTCTTTCATCAGGTCCACACTGCACAGCTCTTATAGAGAGGAAAACTTTGTTGTTCTCTAAATAAGCACAAAGTTCCATTCTGACCTGGACACCATCTTGTTTTATGAAGCATGACCTTTCAGGACATCTTATAAAATATTTACAGCAAGAAAAAAAAAAAAAAAAAACAGTGTTTAGTTGTTTGTATTGCAGTAACGGTGAGAAACTTCCCATGTACCTGTGATGATGCTTGACAGCCATGACTGTTTGTTTTGTTACATTTGGATGCATCTGCAATATTGATGAGTGGGTGGAAAACAAGATGAAGGCATCCAGAAAAGGCTTATGTAGCAGAATAACATCACCCGAGGACGAGCTGCTTTGTTCACACATCTGGCTTCACTTCTGTTTCAGACACATCAGTGAATACTGTATAGACAACATTTCAGCATGAAGGTACAAGGTCATAGTATGGAAAAACATCTGAGTTATAGAAAGTATGTAGGCAAGACAAGGTGTTTGCTTATTCTTGCTAGTATTTGTTGTTATCTTGTGCTAGCCTTACGTGTGGGCGGAGCAGACTCTTCCTGAAAGGGGCCGGCTCATGTTGTGATGTCAGATCGTGAGGACCCGCTTGTTTTTATGGGTATGGGAGGGGCTGCTGTTAAGAGGTTTTTAGAGGATTTCTAGGAAATATATGAGCAGATCAAAATACCACTTTGGAGTTCTTTATAGTGAGGAAATGATCATTATAATACACTTCAAAGCTCAAAAAGTTGTTTTTTTTTCATGGTATGGCCTCTTTGAGATAATTAGACTTCTTAGTTTGTTTTATTTTGAAATATTTTGTTAGGTTGGTACGCACAACAAACAATAAATAAGACCATAATATTTTTAGAAATATTTTAGAATATAACAATTGGGCCTCACTTGACTGTTCTAAAACAGTTAGACCAGAGGTCTTCCACATGTGGCTCTTTTATCTCTCCATAGTGGCTCTCTGGCTGAAGATTAGCTATTATTTTAGTAACATGCTAACATTTTTGGCTAATCTGTTTTCTAGTGGGGTTTTTAAGATAATTTAGAGTTTAGCTAATATTTTAATAGAATGCTGATGTTTTTAGCTACATTTTTTTTGTATCTACTGATTTTTTTTTTTAAATAAGTTAGAATTTAGCTTCTATTTTAGCAACATGCTAACATTTTTGACTAAATTAGTTCACTTTTTAGGCTACTTTGGGGTTCAGCTAGCATCTAAGAAACAATGTAGCTTTTTTGCTACTAAAGTTAAAAACGTTTAAAAAATGCTCTGTTTAAGAGATGCTCATTGTTTTTTATATATATTTTTTGCTTTTGTTTGTGACAAAAGCTTTTTTTATGCTAATTTGGAGTTTAGCTAACATTTTAGCAATATGCTAAAATTTTTAGCTAATTTCTTATCAATTGTGAATTTTAGACTAATTTTGAGTTTAGCTTTCATTTCAGCAACATGCTACACATTTAGGCTGATTTAATTTAGAGAGAAATGTTATGCTAATTTGAAGTTCAGCTAGTGATTAAACAAGCTAGCTTTTTTGCCACTAAAGTTAAAAACGTTTAAAAAATTCTCCTTTTAAGAGATGCTAGTTTATTTTTATTTTATTTTTTTTTGCTTTTGTTTGTGACAAATTCATTCATATTTTTTAAAAAAAAGAAGGTTATGAATGCAATCCAAATTTCTTAAAGGCTAATGTAAGTCCTTCAAGGTCTTGATCAGTAGAAAACGAGCCCAAATGGCTCTATTAGTGTTAAAGGTTGCCGACCCCTGAGTTAGTGGATGATAAATTATTTCCTACAACAGCAGTATGACATTTTCTGTATTGTTTTGAACCTTATGTTTTCCTTTGTTTTGTCCCAAAAACTCCCAGCATCCACTGAGCTGCAGAGTGCAGCTTGTAAACAGAAGAACTTTAACTTTACATACAAATACATCAGATTCAACTTGCTGCTACAAAACTGAGCGTGGCACCAATTTTTCTCTGTCATCCTACTTCGGCTTGTGGATGTGTTATCAGACAAGCCCTACCCTATTTTAGGCTTCAGAGCCCCCATGTCGCATCCCACAGGCTGTTAAAGCACAAATGGTGGAAGGAAAAAGAAAATACACCACTGAGGGTGAGATAGTCTATTTTCTTTTCCCACTTTTTATTGCTGGAACTTCTTCCCAAAACACAGAGCCTCCTTCTCTCCCTGTTCCCGTAGATGTTCAAAGAACAGGTGTTTAGAGACTGAGGGTTACACATTTTCTTAAACTGCGTCATCTGAAGTGTCGGCGTTAATGCATCAGTGACTCACTTATTTGATGGGGTGCCCTCCGAGCTGTGAAAATGAAAAACCTGGATGTAACTGTAAAACAGTTAACAGCAGGGATGCCTGTGGGTTTATCAGCTGGGGACCTTTTGTTGTTAGGGAGACAAGGGAAAAAACTAATATAAAAGTTATTGCGAGCTTTTGGAAGCTTCTCACAATTTAGCTCATCTCTGGAGTTTAAAAGATTTAATTCAGATGTATCGCCAGAGGGAAGCGCTGATAGGAGAGGGCGAGCATTTTTCAACCCGTGTTAGGGGGGAAGAAGACAAAATATCCAACCTCAATCAAAAATCAGTTATTCTTCTAAAAAAGAAATTTCAATTGGTAGATAATGTTCATTTTACAAGACTTTGTTCTGGAATGGAAACATGATTGAGGTTATAATGTTCAGAGTTTCTCTTTATTTTTATCCAGGTGATCTGGTCTTGATCTTGTCATAGTCTTCTTTCTTTGACCACTCCTCCAAGAGGCTTCTCATTGAGTCCAGATGTCACGATTTAAGACAGCTGTGAAAACGAATTAACAATCGTAGTCACAATTGCCCTCACGGGTGGAGACCGGCTGTCTGCGGGTGGAAAAAATTGATTGATTTTATTTGTAAGGGGCGCGCAGGCGGTCTGCTAGACATATTAAAGTCTTAGACCCCTTGGTAAGGTGGAAATATTTAAGCATCACGTGCACACAGCCTGTATAGGTCCATATGGGCAGTTGTGACTAATGCTATGCTAACGACTAGAGCAGAGGTCTGCAACCCTCAACACGTAAAAAAGCCAATCAGATCCAAAAACCCAATAGAAGCCACAAAGTCTGACTTTACCCTTTGGATAACGAGAAACTGATTTTAGTTTATGTTATTACTTTCAAAATAAAATACTTTTTTCCACACATAGGATTATCTCATTGCAGCAAATGTAGAAATAAGAAGTGTAAAGTCAGCAGTGCCAAGAGGAAAAATAGAGAATCTGCCTCATAATCTTCGAGCCTAAAAGTACAAATCCTAATTCTGTTTACTGACCTCCCCGAGGATTTTTCTGTGCTACAAAAATCTGTTTGAATGTTTTAGTTCTGATACATATGATGTGACACTTTTTTTTTCTTTAACCAGAGAGCCTCAATGGAAGGGTGTAGGGGTATTGTCATCACGCATATATTAAAATTGCGTACAACTCACATTCGCCTTACAAATATGTTACAATACATTTACAACAATCATAAGTTTCACTTTCACCAAGCCTCAAGAGAACTACTGGACTCACCTGCTCTCCCTTTAAACTGTTCCTCTGTGGGCCTGGACAACCACAAAGCTGCACGGGTCAACTCCATATAATAAGTCTGGAGGTGATAACAAAGTAAGCAATGCATGTACTGAATACTTTCTGGGAAAATTAAATAAACTATCTAAAATATGAAAATAAGGTAATATTAAAATGTTTAATAAAGACATTTTTTTACTGATTTGAAATAGTCCTCAATTACAAGATTAAATTGAACTTGATGTATACATTTGTTTGTAATACTATCTTTTTTATTTATTAAAAAAAAAAAAAAGTAGCAGACATAAATGTGATGTAATTGTTTGTTGTATCACAATTTTGTAATCTCAGTCAAGAATTCCAGTTTATCCTTTACTAGGCAGATGGAACCAAACCCCGAGCTCACACTGACTGGAGTTTGGTTCCGGTGTAGATGCCGGAGTCTTTACGTAACTTGAAAAGTGCGAGAGGCACTCAGACTGCATCCGGTCCTGTCCGGCCTCCCCAAAATGGATCCATTTTGTTAGCTTCAAACTTTTGCCGGAGCCGACCTGGAGCACTTTTTTGTGAGGTTGGGGCTATTAACAAATTAAACCGGAAATATGTCAGCGAGTGTAAAGTGCATCTGGTACGTTTTTCAAAAATAATTCTCCACTGTTGTCCACTGTACTCACTGTTCTTACCATCACGCTAGTTTATTTTTATATATATTTTTTGCTTTTGTTTGTGACAAAAGAAGATATTTTTGGTGGATTTGGCCTCTAATTAGTTTTTTATGCTAATTTGGAGTTTAGCTAACATTTTAGCAATATGCTAAAATTTTTAGCTAATTTCTTATCTACTGGGAATTTTAGACTAATTTTGAGTTTAGCTTTCATTTCATCAACATGCTACAAATTTTGACTGATTTAATTTAGAGAAATATGTTATGCTAATTTGAAGTTCAGCTAGTAATTAAACAACAAGCTAGCTTTTTTTGCCACTAAAGTTAAAAACGTTAAAAAAATTATCCTTTTAAGAGATGCTAGTTTATTTTTATATTTTTTTTTTTGCTTTTGTTTTGATGAAAATTTATTCATATTTAAAAAAAAAAAAAGAAGGTTTATGAAAAATGGATCTCCAATATGGATCCATTTTGTTAGCTTCAAACTTTTGCCGGAGCGGACCTGGAGCACTTTTTTGTGAGGTTGGGGCTATTAACAAATTAAACCGGAAATATGTCAGCGAGTGTAAAGTGCATATGGTACGTTTTTCAAAAATAATACTCCACTGTTGTCCACTGTACTCAATGTTTTCACCATCACGCTAGTTTAAATATTAGGTCACTACTTGTTACCCAATACGTGTTAAATCGTGTACATTTCAGCCTGTATAATACAAAAGTCTTAAGAAAAGTTCCATGCTTACCCATAGTTGGAAGACAAGTCATGCAGAAAAAGAGGTGTTGTTGTGAAAATAATTTAAGGTGGTATGAGGGTTTGTGTACCCAGCCCTACCAGCGGGCACAAACACTTGAAGTCAAAGGTCTATGGGAACAAGGTCTTTGTACTTTTTATTTCTTGTTGGTCAATCAACTCTGTTATATGGGATAATTGGATGTTCTCATTGCAAAAGGAAAATAAAACAAATTAAATTAAACCAAACACGCTAAGCCATTAAATAATCCCCCAAAAAAGTTCAAAGCAAACTCAGCGGGGCAGATAACTCACTTATACTGACCTCTTGGCCTCTTAAATAAACACATACATTTCTGCTGAATTAAATAAAAAATATGCACGTACTGATGAGTCAGAAATGTTTATAACGAAGAACAGGGATTAAGAACCATCATTTCATAAACTCTACCAGTTTGTTTTAACAGTATTTTTGCTCATAGCATGCCCACTGCTTTATGTAAATTTCAATCACTTACTGAATGGTGTGTCATTCAATAATGGTTCGCTGTATAATGCTACACTGCTGGCTCAAGCATTCACATTATAATGAAGTAAAATGACAAAAAAAAAAAAAAAATCAATGCACAAATGGTCCATTGATAAGACAAAAATGAAGTGTCCCCAAGGCTCACATTGATGATTATTCAAGCTTTTAACAAGAAAATCGTTTTTTTGGTTATGCAGACTGAGAGCAGAGCACTTTAGGGCTACACGATTATTATTATTATTATTTCACTTTTTCATTGTGCATTTGCAGCCATGTCTGACTAAAGCTATTAAATCTGTCATAATGTCCAATATCTTTTGACAGACTTTTTGCACGGACAAAATCTAAAAACTTACAATGTAAATCTGTCCGTCTTTAAGTCAACTTGGTTTGCATTCGGCTATTTTTTTTTTTTTTTGTGAAGTTTCAATCAAGACAACCTTCGTCTAAAAGCACTTTTCCTCCACACTAGACACATGGAGATGCAAGTTGTTTTCTTCTACTGGTTTTATTGGATTATCCAAATCAACCATGAAAACTGTAAAAAACATAGCTGTCACTTAGCAAAGAACAAACAACATCTGGACAATTTACAAAGTTGTTGACTTTATGCTAAAATGGGAATTTAGATTTCTTGTCAAAAGACTTTAAGCTTTAAAAAAAACAGAGACTTTTGTCCACTTCACCTTTCTGTCCCTTTATCCAAAAAAAGCCTGTGTAATTCCATTCCGAGCCCTTCAAAATAAACCTCACTTCAAAATAAAAGCGTTCCATAAACTAAAGCATAAAAAACCCCCTTGAAGGATAGAATTATTTTCTACTGTTTTGTAGAAGTGATAAACTGTTGAAATTCCAAGTTTGTGTTGTGGTTACAAGCTGGAATTTAAATAAGAACATTAAGACTATGTGACCACAACTGCTTTATTAGGTAAGCTTTATCACTTCTTAATAGACACCCTGATATAATTGAGTGTTCACCTGGACCATGGTGTTAAAAGCCCTCCATGAAAATGATTAAAATCATTTAAAGAAATAATAAATAACAAAAAGTCTTAATTTTTAATTTTTTTTACCAAGTACAGTCATATAATTTCATAGAATGCAAACAATCTGTAATCCAGGCCATTTTATCATTAAAACAACTATTATTCCACCTTTATTCATAAAGACAATCCTCTGCATTAAAGTATCTTAACTTATTGCATTTTTTTTAATTGAGCTGAGAAGATTAAATTAATTTATGTAAAACAGAAAGAGTTAGAAACCTTTTTTGTGTGAACACTGCTTCAGGAAAAAGCACAAAAAGCTGCTTTCATTCAGAATGAACAAATGCTTCAGCATTTTATTGAACTAAAGGGGAGGAAAAAATAAAGCTGAGTTTGCAGATGACTGATGTTTCTTGGATTAAAATTGCATACCACTGACATGCTGACTGCCTAGAACTACACAAATAAATTGAATCAGTGCCCTGAATTAAACCTC
This sequence comes from Oryzias javanicus, assembly GCA_003999625.1. Lineage (NCBI taxonomy): Eukaryota > Metazoa > Chordata > Actinopteri > Beloniformes > Adrianichthyidae > Oryzias > Oryzias javanicus. The sequence continues at coordinate 4,340,498 of CM012446.1, forward strand.
ATGCATCGAAGAATCGCTTAAACTTGTCCGTTAAAAAAGCTTTTGTTTTATTAAATGGCAAAAGGAAAAATGATGTGTGTTCTGCAGCTCAGCGTTATTGCTGATACACCTTTTTACTCAGTACTTCTCGTACAGCAAATGTTGACTTCTGATCTTCAGATAAGTTATAGTGAAAGAACAAAATTACAGTTTTATGCGCTTAAACTGACTCACTTCACCTTAAAGCGACTAAGTAAAGGTTTTTAGAAATGATTTTAAATAGTTGAGTGTCTTCTTGGGTCCTACACAATTTAGTTATTGTCCAAATATATATATATATTTTTTTTTAAACCTTGTGAACAGTTAATGTTCTGGCATACTTTTTTTTCTTTTATGTACCACTGCGGTATCATCACGCCACTCATGTTCAAATTCAACTAACTAGGATGACAACGCCACTTTATGGGTTTTATTTTTAGGACCAGCAATGATGTACATGGTATAGGTCATATTAAGGATTTACATTTTTGTTTAGAATCAGAATCATCTTTGAAATCATTGTTGCACAAGGACCTTGTGATACAACAAAAGAACAGTAGCTCTCCAGACAATAGAATAAAAAGATAAAAGATAATATATATAAAAAGATATTATTTACATATATTGCACATGGAGGATGAAACATGTTGAAACATATTGGTACTAGTGGCTGATCTGAAATAATGTTGTGTTTAATTGATAGATTCCAAAGACTTTAAATCCCATTCTGATCATTTTTGATCTGTTGTTCTAGATTTCTATTTTCCAGATTTTTAATATATTTTTTTTTTAATTGTTTTTCAACGTCACGTGTGGCAATATGTCGATGTGTGTATGGAGGGGTGGGGGTGGGATTTGAGGGCATCATCTTCTATTTTTAAAAATGTATTATGTTTTATGTAAAGTACTTTGGGTGAAAATGATCTTTTTTGAAAAGTGCTATACAAATAAAGTTTGATTTGATTTGTAAACATGTTCCTAGGGTTTTTTTTTTTAATTATGATTATCCCACTGTTAGCTTTATTAAGAAAAACAAAGTCGTTTACTGTGACAAAGTTCATTAGAAGTTTGTCTCCGAGTTGTGGGCGGTACTATTGTCGTGTTGTAAGCCTATCAACGTTTCCCATCATCCCTTTGTTGGAGACAGACACCAGATGAGGAAAACAAAGATAAGATGTACATTGATTTATCATCGTAATGGAGCAGAGCTGGGAGCTTGCAGCCTGCTGATTGCAGGTTTTTTCTAATGGAATTGTTTTGTCTGCTCCTGATTTTAATGAATAATTACTTAGAAATGTGATTTTTTGTTTTTCAATACTTCCTCTGTGATTAGAAAAATGCCACAAGAATGTGTTAAAAAGTGGCTCTTTAGCACAATAGAAACCTGTCAGTTTATCTCATAGACATGTATACATACATACATATTAGACTCACACAATTGTAATCAATGGAAAACAAACTATTAAACATCATAGCAGTTTTTGCCACCAGGCTGTATGTGTGTTTATTTTGGTTGTATTGCTACAGTAGGACACCAGCTGTATTTCTTTTTTTTTTTTTATGAATTGAGAGGCCAACTTTGGCCTTGAAGTGGATTCAATTTAGTTTTTTTGGAAGCAGTAAATAATTTCAACTGAGACTCTTATCTTTGATATATTTAAAAAAAAAAAAAAAAATATTGAATTTTGGTCACAAGTATTTCCATTTCTGCATCTGATATTAATACAAATGTATTGGAGTACATCCTTGATCAGACAGAATTGTCTGCAACTAAAATTTGTTATACTTTTTAGACTTTTGCCGGTCAGTTTACAACAATTGTGTTCATTCAAGACTGCTAAAGCTTTTTTCAAGCTTCTTTTTTGTCTCAAAAACAAATTTCCTTTATTTTTGAAGAATTTTTTTTTTTATTGCTGTCTCAAGTTGACCTCAGGTTTATTTTTATAGTGTTTTTTTTTTTTTTTTTAGTTATGTCTTCAAGGTAATTTACTTGAAGCTCTGATATATACTGCTCACAAAAATTAAAGGAGCACTTTTTTTAATTGGTCCTTGCATGAATTGAGTTAAACCTGTCTGATAATGTTCTTGTTGGTTCAGCAGCTGAGGTTCTCGTTCATCAGTTTCAGCTGTATTTGTGTTCATGAATTAACAACAGGTGCACTTCAGTGGCAACAATTAGAAAACCCTCCAAACAGGACTGGTGTTACATGTGGAGGTCATTTCAAGTTTCTCCTTCTTGATCTTTTTTGGCTGGTCTTCCACTCCTGCTGATTTTGTCTTGTGTAATTCTCTCTACTGGCAGTATGAGGAGATTCCTTAACCCTACAGAAGTTGCACATGTTGTCCAACTTCTCCAGGATGGAGCATCCACACGTGCTGCAGCAAGAAGGTTTAATGTGTCTCCCAGCACAATCTCCCAGATTTCAGAAGACTGCTGGTTATTCTGGGAGAGCTGGACAGGGCCGTAGAAGGTCCTCAACCCCTCAGCAGGACCCATACCTGCTCCTTTCTGCAAGGAGGAACAGTCTGAGCACTGCTCGTGCCCTACAGAATGACCTCCAGAGGGTCACTGGTGTGAATGTCTCTACCCAAACAATCAGGAACAGACTTCATGAAGGTGGCCTGAGGGCCCCACGTCCTGTAGTGGGCCCTGTGCTCACTGCCCAGCACCATGGAGCTCCACTGGCATTTGCTCAAGAACACCAGAATTGGCAAGTCCTCCACTGGCGCCCTGTACTTTTCACAGACCAGAGCAGGTTCACCCTGAGCACCTGTGATAGACGTGAAAGAGTCTGGAAGAAGCACAGGAGAACGTCTGCTGCCTGCAACGTGGTTCAACATGACAGTTTGGTGGTGGGTCAGTGATGGTCTGGGGAGGCATATCCATGGAGGGACGCACAGACCTCTACTGCCTAGGAAATGGTGCTCTGACTGCCATAAGGTAATCAGATGAAATCCTTTCCAAACCCATTGTCAGACCCTACGCTGGTGCAGTAGGTCCTGGTTTCCTCCTAATGCACCACAATGCCCGGCCTCACGTGGCAAGAGTCTGCAGGCAGTACCTGGAGGATGAAGGAATTGAAACAATTGAATGGCCTTCACCATCCCCTGACTTAAACCCAATAGAACATCTCTGGGACATTATGTTTGGGTCCATTAGGCGCCGCCAGGTTGCTCCTCAGACTGTACACCAGCTCAGGGATGCCCTCACACAGGTCTGGGAGGAAATGCCACAAGACACCATTCGTCGTCTCATTAGGAGCATGCCGCCACGTTGTCAAGCATGCATACAAGCTCGTGGGGGGCACACAAGATACTGAAAAGCATTTATAGAGTTGCAGAAATGAAGTTTTGGAGAAAATGGACTAGCCTGCCACATCTTAATTTCTCTCTGATTTGATGGTGTCTACACAATTGAGCCTCTGTAGACTGAAAACTTTTCTGTCATTATTTGTATAGATATCCAACTTCATATTGAGATCTGATGGATCTAATGTGTTTCTTTAAAGTGTTCTTTTAATTTTGGTGAGCAGTGTATTTATCAGTTCATTATTCAGACTAAATTAAAGAAGAAAAACAATATATATTTATATATATGATATATATTTGTATATTTATGTTCATAAGAATATGTGTGTTTGTAAAATGTTTTAGATATATGGGTGCCATAACAGATCAATTTATCCCTTGGGATATTAATAAAGTTCAATTCAATTCAATTCAATTTAAATTAAAGAAGAAAAACAAAACAACATATATTTTTAAATGTTTCAGTATTTCAAATGATATGAAAGATCTACATGTTTGAGATAGGAAAGGATGAAAATTGCAGTTTATTATTTTAACTTAAAGTATTTTTTCTTGAAGTCTTTCAGATTAGTTTATTTTAAATCTTCATTTTTATGTTTAAAAAACCTGTGACTGAGCACCGACATAATGCAGTCACCTCTTTCTGTGGAAAATGTAAATCGTCACTGCAGCAGTAAACAGGAAATCTTCATCTGGAACTGTGTTCAGAAGGATTTACAGATCCTGTCAGCCTCTTTTGACCATTCAGACAGCCTCCGTCTTCATCCTGGGGAATGCTTAGCTCATTTTAAAGGCCTTTACATGTTCACCGACGGCGTCATTCATACATGAACTTCATCTTTTCATCTGCGGAGGAGCTCTGCTGCCAGGTGTAGTGGCGGCCTTAATCGCACATGATTATGTAGTTAACTTGAAACCCTCCAGCAGATGTTAAGGGAAATGAGGTTAAAAGCAGGTGCATCTCTGGCATAATCAAGTAGACTGCCTCCCACACATGCAGCACCAGAGGCGAGATTATAAAATCCCTGCCTCCTTCCCCTCTCCTCTGGGGTACTGTCTTCTCTCTTAAAGCAATAAATTGCAGAGGGAGGTGAAAGGAAAAGAAAATGGAGCTCAGGGATGGATAGACGTTACACAAGGTGGGGGTATTAATGCTAAGCATTGTTGAGGCAGCTTGGAAAATCGGACTGCTTTTAAAGACCGCTTGGAATGACCTAAAATAGCTTTGAGGAGAAAATCTGAGATGGTTGTGTCTACTCAAGAAACTGCAGAGATTTGAGAGGAAATTGATGTAGAGTTTAGTTGAGTTCTCGAGAAAGCGATTTAATTTTTTTGTTTTTTTGTTTAAAGGCTTAATTCTGTATTGACGCCATTTTCTTTACAATCGATGGGCCTTGACCTTTGACACTCCATGTGCAGTTACATCTGTGAGCTGGTGTATTGTCAATCTTCTAGTCTGGTCTTCCACAATTAAAGGAACTTGTTATAGTATGGCTTCTGAAATTGTTTACAAGAGATGTCAATATGAAAATTATTTGGTTTATTGTGGAAAAATATTAAAAATCTTAAGTTCACGGTGTCAGATGTCAAATAAAATACTTTATAAATTGTAATCTGAGGTTTGACATTTTGATTTGTGCTTTATTAAATAATCCATACTTTGTGTATTAAGCCTGCAAACGTCTGAAAAGGTTCTGTATTATCTAATAACGGCAATTTAACTGCAAAGCTGGCTAGATATTTTGCTTTTATTAATAACATTTTTTTTTACATAAAAAAAATAATTTGTAATTTCAGCTGACAAGATTTTATCGTAAAATTAACATCAAGAAAACAAGTAAGTTAATGTGATTTTTACAGAATAAATTTGTATTTTATCACATTTTTCTTGTAACTTTTACAGGGAGAAATTGTTCCATTTATTTAATTCAACTTTATTTTATACATTTTTATTATGTTCATTTTGGGGTAAAACAGTGATTTTTCTTCAAGCAAAAACATTTTTTTCTAAAGTAAAATATTGACCGTGCAATGGTTTTAAAATGTAAAATCAACAACAAAAAAATGTTGCATCGTTAAAAAAAAAAAAAAAAAAAAAATTACCGTAATTTTACGGTACCATTCTGGCAACCACAGCTGCCAGCGTTTTACCGTTAAAACAAAATTTTTTTTTTTTTTTACAGTGCAGTCTTCTGGAGTCCATCAGTGTCAGCAGGTTACACAACCAAGACTTCTGAGACCAAGTTCTACTACGTTGGGTTTTCTGAGTATTTTGACATGGAGAATCAATGTATAAAAACTTGTAAAAATATGATAAGAACTGATACTAAATTCGTCATTAACTTTCCCAAATCTGAGCTCTGTTTTAAGTACATGAAAAAAATGAAAAGGAGACAGATGTCGTATTCCAACCTGTAGGTCAAGACGATCCTTCGAGATGTTGGTTCACTTCCACCTTGTGAGTATTACTTAGTAAACCCTGATGAAGCAACAATGTATTTCTCACTATATGGAGAACAATATATTCACAGTATATTCCATTTATGGAAGCATTATTTATCAGTATATTGAAATATGTTGAAATACTCCAACTATCACCGCTTACTTATATTGAAATATGCCGATCTATACATTGTGATGTATTGCTCTCAATACTGAAAAATGCCACATACTACATTGTGATTTATACAGCAATATATTGCTCTATATACTAAAATATGCTATATTAACTATTGCAATATATTCAAAAATACAGTATATGAGTATATCAATGACATATTGAGATATATTTCTTAATATATTAGCATTAAAATATAATGTACAGCATCTCGCAATATATTTATGTTTTGTAAGAGAAATAACTTGAAATGCAAAAGTATACCTATAGTAAGATAAGCAAATAATTGATCATCTTTAAGAAATTAAATTAAATGTTTCACAATATTTTATTTTTTTTTTTTTATGAATGCTCTATGCATTGACCAAAGAGAAATGTTTTAAATTTTCTCGAACTTGTCATGGATACACAAATCGGATCTCTGAAATGCAAAAGACCAGAGCTAGGTCCAGATTCTTTCACTACTATCCTGCAATACGTTACAAACGCAGGATAACATCACGTTGTTAAAAACAATAATATAAATGATCTGGCGGGGCGGATTTAATCACCCAGCGGGCCAGATCTGGCCCCCAGGTCTTGACTTGGACAAATGTGACCTAAGTTGTTAGTATTGATTAGATTTTCACTTTGTGAAATTGGTGATGTTATATCTGCCATTTAGAGAGAGAGGGGAAGAAAAACAAATGAGCATGGCGTCCGAATTGCTTTTAAAATCCAGGGCACCTCATGGTTTTTTAGTAGTTTGGGAAAATGGAGGGAATTGGGACAAAGCCCAGGTTTGGTGTCAGAAACTTAATGAATAAACTCGGAAATGACAAAACCTAATAAGAAATTAATAGTGACAAACAGATGATCTGACCAGGAAGAACTAAGGAAAAATAAAAGACTTAAATACACTGGAGACAATAAACTAAATGAAAACAGCTATGACTTGTTAGCAACCTGGATGGTGTGACTGACATGAAGGAAAACAGCGACTGCAACATGATAAGAACCGAGAAGAAAACTGAAAACAGAGATTTTTCTGAAATATTACATTTAGTTAAGAGACATTTAGGCAAGAGAGGTGGGAGACAGGAGGTGGTTTTACAGCGAGAAGACAACAAGAAGGAGGTGTATGAGTCAAGTCAGGATCCGCTTAAAGTGAATGAAAAATGAGTTGGAAAATTTAAAAAAACAGGAATTGTAAAATTGAAAAAAAAAATTTGAAAGCTGTTTTGAAATACTCAATATACTTTCAAATCTACATGCTATGCATATGCTATGCTATGCATAAATATTCTAAAATACATATGTAAATTTGAAGGGATTATTGAAATGTGATACAATAAAACTGAACTTTTAAAAAATAAATATTGAAAACTTGAAAGACATTGACAATTTGAAAAAAAAAAATGTAAATTTGAAATGGAAGGATGTGTACTTTCAATTTTTTGTACTTTTTCTTTTTTGTTTCTCATTCTTTCCTTACAGTTCTCTGTTTTCAGTCTGATGTGTAGTGAGGAGTCCCAACCAGGAAGCATGTCCTATTAGCCAATGAGCTCAAAGCTCCGCCCCCATGTAACATTATGATCAGCTCATCAGTAAAAACTCAAAAATCTGAATTGAAACAGAGAACTGAAAGCAAAGAATGAGAAAAAAAGAAAGTTGAAAGTACAAATAAACATCCTATTGTTAACAGTTTTATTTTTTTATTTCAATTCAAGTTTCAAATTTCCTTTTTTTTCCAGTTTTCAATATTTCTGTCAATATATATTTTTTAAATGTTCTATTTTTGCTTTTAAAATTTTCAATAATTCATTCAAGTTAACGTTATTTTTTGGAAGTTTAAAACTGGTTTAAAATTTTTTATTCAAATTTTCAATTTTGTTTTTCATTCACTTCAAGCTGATCCTGATTTGACCCCATAGAGGCCCTCCTTCCAAGGTATGATTTATACACACACGTCTCGATTACTTCCTTTGTGCAATCAAAAAGCGTGCAAATTGCACATGTAATAGGATATTAAAGTTGTATAACATGAAATGTCAGTTTTACACAAGAAATCCACATTCAGAAAGCAAGTGGAAGAAAATTCTGTGGAATATTTTCGAAATTTTAGGAAATGAACACAGAATATAGATTACAAAGCCAGACCAGGTGATGCACCATTCCTCCAAAACAAGCTGATTTTTCCAAAAATAATAACCTCAAATGTTTCAATATGTAACTGAATGCTGTTAAATGTTTTGCAGGAATACGTATCAATTGTGTGGGTTTGATTCAAACGCATAAACTATAATTACAGGCTTCATGAATCCACTTTCTGAAAATTAAGCTTTGTCTTTGTGGTATTCAGCTGTGGATATAAATACAGCCTATTTCCATTCCCCACCGAGGAAGACCTCAACTTCCTCCTCTTATATAAGAGTGGGTGTTTGGTCGGTCTGCTTGACCATGAATGGGCCTTTGTGTTCACAATTCAGGCTGTGTCATTGATTTCACACGCGCCCGCGGCTGGAAGTGACTGAAAGCAAATCCTGATATTTTCTTAAATGGGACTTGTAGAATGGATCGGTTGACAGGCATAACACAGAAATGCTAAAGCCACTGTTTCGCTTTGAGGTTATTTCTTAATGCAGTAGAGGAGAACCCTTTGTCTCACTTACTATGCACCGAGGAATTGAATCTTTTGCTTCATTGAGCACATTTACTCATTTATTTATATATTTTTTGTCTGCGCAACAAAACATGGAGGTGGAAGGAGGACAAAAATTCCGTTTCAGAATGTCATTCTCTCACTCTTCTGCTTAACTCAAATAGTTTGACTTTGGTCTTCTTAAAATCCCACTCTGATAATATTTGATCTATTTTCAAAGCATTCTAAGTGGTCTTTTAGTTATGATTATGTTGCTTTTAGCTAAAATCAAAAACTTGTGTTGTTTTCTAGGTCATCGTTTTTGCAGACTCACTTGTTCTCTAACCTCAGAAACACAATTTTGTTTGAAGTGGATCTTTAACAACAACTCAACAATCTGAAATAGTTGAGACAAACATTTAATCCATGTTTTGTAACTAAAAATTCATATTTTATGAGGATAAAAAATAGGAGCTGGGTGGGGATTCACTTTTCTTTCAAACTTCGAAGAATTGTTGATTCAATGACTTACTTTACTCGATTTTGAGGTATTTGTTCTCTGTCACATGACTGTATAATGTATACCTGGACCAAGCAGGGGTGTTGTCACCCGTTGAAAACGGACTTCAGGCTCCAATTAAATCAAATTAATTTAGTCGCCATTTTTCTGCAATAAGGACATTGCTACATTGGAGCCAGACCACGCTAGTAAGCAGTGATTAGTCCTAGTCGGTCTGAATCAACGTTTCTATGGCAACCGCACCTGGGAGGTGGGGACCAGCGGGCAACACATACTTTTATTGAAGCACGTGATTGGCCATTTATTCATTTAACACCTTTCTATAAAGAAAATTGTTTATATATGGTTTATTGTTTAACTCTATGGGATTTTGGTTTCTTGGAGCCTGTTGGTACTTCCTGTTTAGGATGCCAGGGGGAGGAGTCACTCTGTCCAGTGCTCATATACAGATTTAAGTTTTACTAAGAATTCAGATAATTCATTTTTGATTTAGTGAGTAACAAGGACAAACCTTTCAGTGGACACATACTGAGCCTGGTGGGATTTAATTAAATAACAAGTGATGAATCATCTTAAATTTAACCTGACATGTTTGACACAGTTTCAATGTAAACATAGTGGTATGTAGTAGAGATGCAGTAAATTACTTTCAGTTTACTAGTCTATAAATATTTACATACAATTTGGTTTTAAACCAAGAATTGGCGTCCCTTCACCTTTTATTTCCGGGCCTACAAATATTACTGTGTATGTTGCATATTTATGCATATCTATTAATCTTATTCTATCGTTTTTCTAAATTATTATTATCATGTGGGAATGTAAAAACTATTTTTTAAGTCTTGCTAATCAGCAGTCCAAGCAAAAGTACATACGCCACAGAAGTACAATGGGGTATAACCTTTACTCTCTTTCTGTAAGATATAGAGAAAAAAAAAAACACTTTATTTGGAATCCTGACATGGAAAATGGAAAACATTAAGAGAATTGATCAGAGCTGTGAGTTCAGACCAAGGGCTTTAGCAGAGGTGAAGAAGAAAATGAAGGCCAGAAAATCGAAGCAGCTTCGAGCATCGAGAGGGAAAACATTGGAGGGCAGGTTCTGCTTAAAATGGAATATGTGAAAAAGTTACCTGGAGGTGTAGTTAAAGATCTTACATGGAACTTTTCAGATTTTGCGTTTCTCTGCTACAGATTTCTCCACAGTAGCTGGGGATCGGTTGGGGGTGTGGTATTTCTACAACTTCAGCGTCTGGGGTTCAGTCAAGAAACGTGATTACCTTTGATTATTTTTTTTACAGTTTAATGATTAAAAACCGGCAAAAATAAGTTGATTTTAATACTAATTTAGTAATATTTAATGTGAGCTTTTATCTGTAAAAGTCATTTTTTTCAGTTAAAATATAACAATAAAATAATCCCAAAATATGACCTTACTTTTAGCTAAAATCGTTTACTGTAGTGCAGCGTTTAAGAAAAATCCACATTAGGCTCCTGAAAGAGTCAGTTATAAATGATCTGTCACACAGCACAGACAGAGTGTACAGTAAATACTGACTTGTCATGCTTCATGTATGTGGAAACATAAATCAGCACGGCTGGAAGTCACTCATCCTGATAGACTGTTGACCTTTTTCTTTCCTTTCTTTTCCTCTTCCTCTCTCTTGTTAAAGATGGATTCTGCAGGGGAAGACAGCAGGTTTCAGAGCGAGCCCAGACTGTGCCCTTTCGCTTCATTCATCCACACATGTTGTCCTCTTCTGCATGAGTTGCAAATTAGATCTGCACCAATCCTGTAAGACCTGGTGATTTTTTTTTTTTTTTTTTTTGTCTTCCTGCTTTGTTTAATGGATAAAACAGGCCAGTTCAGGAGCAAGAGCGGAACAGCGGTAGCATGTTTGTTTGCACTGCACCTTGAGATGGTTCAATTCTCGATTCATGTAGCTGCATGTGCAATATTCAACAGTGCAAGCTGATAAATCACCTAATAATCTTCACAAATAAGTTACTGATTACAAACAGCTGCTTTCTTAAGGTGGATTCACACCAAACACAATTCACGTGTCGGAAGCAGCTAGTTTTAGTGTTAAGTCAATGGTACACACGCAAATTGAGGCGATCTGAAGTTCTTATAGGTTCATCGAGACAATAATACTCCCCTAATTTTTTTTTTTTTTTAACCCTCTTAGGTTAATGCGGGACAGCCTTTAAACTACCGTATTTTTCGGAATATACACCGAATATACACCGAAGTATAAGTCGCAGGGGCCAAAAGAAATGCATAATAAAGAAGAAAAAACCATACATAAGTCGCACTGGAGTATAAGTCGCAGGGGCCAAAAAATGCATAATAAAGAAGAAAAAACCATACATAAGTCGCACTGGAGTATAAGTCACAGGAGCCAAAAAATGCATAATAAAGAAGAAAAAACCATACATAAGTCGCACTGGAGTATAAGTCGTAGGGGCCAAAAAAAATGCATAATAAAGAAGAAAAAACCATACATAAGTCGCACTGGAGTATAAGTCGTAGGGGCCAAAAAAAATGCATAATAAAGAAGAAAAAACAATACATAAGTCGCACTGGAGTATAAGTTGCAGGGGCCAAAAAATGCATAATAAAGAAGAAAAAACCATACATAAGTCCCACTGGAGTATAAGTCACAGGGACATTCGATCTATGAAAAAAAACACGACTTATAGTCCGGAAAATACGGTAAGTCACATTTGAACAATTTCATAAACCAGACATACCAATATCTTTAAAGAACTATTCACAATAGATAAATCTGATCTCTCAACATAACCCCCTTAACTTCCATACATAGTAAGTGACATATACACTGACACCGTTCCATGTCAAGCTTAAAACATTGGCTGGTAGCTCCTCCCACACAAGCCGTGGAGTCAAGCTCCAGAAAACGTTTTGACAAGCGAATTTGTTTATTTGATGATGGAGGACACATATACAAAGAAAAATAAGCACAAATTTCTTTATTAAGACTGCTGTGAATTGCAAAAAAATGCAGTATAAAAAGGAGCGTATCTGTGATAGCTTCAATACAGATTCTCATTTTTGTTGCACCGCTAATTTTAGTTTTGAGTTGCCAACAACTCAGCGAAATTTCCTAGGAATTCCTGCCACTCTGCAGAAACTATGTCAAAGAAAATACTTTCCTTTTTTTAAATTTTGGCTAAAACCTGAAAGATCATAACTGGGAACGCTTTTACGACAGATTCTTTTTCTACACTTACCTGTTCTTCGTGATCCATGAAAGCAGCAAATGTAAAACTATGAACAGGGTTCTTTAACCTTTGGCGTAAATGCTGTTCATACATTATTGAGCACCAATTCCAAGTATTTTTACTCTAATTCTACTGATTTCTTCAACAAACGTTTAACCCACAACCTTTGAATTCTAAATGCACACACATCTTTTAGCCAATAGATTGACCATTCAGGTTCCCAGCTGTGACAGCTCCGGTTTCCACTCAGGAGCTCACTTTAGCACTTTTCTATTGATGGTGACCTTCGTAGCCCTCTCCAGCAGGTATCATCCATTATGCTGTTACTGAAGCCACTGAGTCTAGCCTTCAGTGTAAACAAATGTGTTTCTTGGGACCCCTCAGTAGCCATCAATCACTGTCAAGATCCATTGATCTCTAGGCTCATTACTATGCACTTACGTTTATGATGTACTGTCTATTTAATGGTCAGTCATCTCAGGGACTTATTTGGGATGGATCATATGAGAGAGGTCAGTGTAGCTTAGGGCTTTGAAGAATAAAAAAAAAAAAAGGAGAATACACCAACAGGATAAAAAAAACAAGTCACCCTGTAAGATGAATAAGATTTTTCCGCATTATCTAGTACCTAAATTGATGCAATTCCTAAAGCTGTGGCCACAGGAGAATCTTCAAGGTTAGCTGCCACCGCTGGATTTTTGGATCGCCGGCCATCTGAAGCTCTGACCGAACGCTGACCGCCACCAGCTGGTAATGTTTCCCGCGCACTTGTGCGATTGCACACAAGAAAACATATGCACAAAAGAAAATGACATACTACTTACATTCACAATTTTACTATTTGAATGAAAAACAAGGTTACAAACTCCAATCGCTCCATCAAGTTCAAACTTCTTAGTTCAGATGCAAATACCACATCAGCTGTGCACACCCAATGTACCGCAGTACCTCAGCCAAAAAAGGTTAAAATGATTAAAGGAGAACCCCAGAACATTGGGGGGGGTGTCATAGTCTGTGGTCACTGGTTACTGGTGAGCTCAGGAAACTTGTGTTGGCACAAACACATGAAGCATAAGTAGGGGATATCCTCTGCTACAAGTCGGCACTGGGCATTATCTCACTTATACCATGGTCAAAATCAATAAATATTCAAACGATGTTTAGTTTTTTATTTATGTTATGTCTTTGGTTTAGAGTGCTTTTTCATGAAACACGTACTATTTGATGAGTGATGTCACGGAGTTGCCATGGTAACATGACAACACCCCATTAAACCTGAACTGCAGCGGTAGAGGGAAACAATATATATGCTGATCGTCACCAGTTCAGAGGGAAAGTTCACCTCTTACCACTTGTTTTTGTCAAGATTATGAAGTAAATATTTGTCTTAAAGAAGCCTGCGAAGTGATACAGAACATGTGGGCTCTGTGACCGGAACTTCTTTTTTTGGTGTGCATTATCACTGCGGATTATCACTTTTTAATTCCCACTCAGCAGCCAATAAGAATCAAGTATATACCTGGGCCGGAGTATAAGAGGGAATAATGGTCCTGGAGTCCACTGGGACTGGCAGATTGTCGTCCCGTCATCGCCGTCATGCCAAATGGGTAACAATAACCCAATTTAAACTTTTCTTAAAACCTCAGCTACCGCCGCACAGCATGTACGATTACTACTGCCACTACCCGATTACAAATGCTGCCACGCCACCTGCCGATTTGCTGAAAAAGTGGCCTTTAGGTCACAGGTTGGCGTTTTGGGATCACAGAGGGAAGTTTGCGAATGGTAAAAATTCTGATTTATGACAAATGTAAAAGTGGTTAAGCCATATTTGTCATCAGAGCTAAACTTTAGTGCACTATAAGATGTGTTTCTGAAATTTATTGGTAGACCAACTAAAACTTTAACTTTTATTAATGTTTTCTTAGATTTATTTATTCTCATTTTAGGAATGGTGGTGGGGTAACTGGATTAAACTTTTGATTACTCCCCAAGGTACGGAGGCCCTAAAAGGATATTGAAGGAAAAAAAAAAATGAAGGAATTTTTTTTTTGTAGTTACTAATTGGTGATAGTAACCATAATTTTTTTTACTTAAATTTTTTGAAAAAGCTTTTTTTTTCCAGTTTCTGTCTGGTGCACACCAGTCACTAACCAGAACATTTTTATTTTAAAAATTTAAGTTAAAAAAACCCAAAATGTCTGGATAGTAACTGGTGTGCAAGACAGTAACTTTTACAGAACCCAGAAGTATTTTTAGAAAAAAATGAATTACAAAAAAAAATATATATATATATATACACACACACACATTTTTTTTTTTTTTTTTACTTTAATGTGCCTTTAGGGGACATAAGCAGACAAAAAAAAAAAAAAAACACCTTTTTTTGATTATAATTTTTCTTTTTTGGGTAGTTAAAGTGTTAAGATCCCCCATACTTTTTCAAAGTCTTCATTTTTTCCGTTCAGAATCCTGTGTGAGGCCATGAGTCCAGTACATATACATCTATGGCGGAAACCGCTGACAATATCTCAACATGACAGTGATCCCACCCTGGATTAGAACCTGGAAGATAAAGCTAGGAGTTGTTACACTGACAAAAATCAACTAAAGCATCCTCAGTGACCCACATTTCCTGCCAGAATCAATGTTTACTGAGCTGCTGAAATTCCAAATCCTGCCCGCTGTTCAGAATGGCGACATGAATCAGTGCTGGACATTTACAGTCCACACAGCTAAGCTTTTGCTCTCACAATGCAGAGGGTAGATACTTTCTTCTCACACTTTGGTTTTCCTCTCAGAGGGAAAGTTGCACTGGAGGGAAGACTGAGGGGATACAGTTTGGTTGCAGCGGGTCATCACTTTGGAGCTTGAAAAAAAAAAAAGTGAATCTACTAATTAAGATTGTAGCTTCATTAGAGAGTCTGTGGAAAAGCTGCAACAAAACTATCAAGATACATTTAATGAATTGCAAAGTCAATCATGACAATGAAAGTGGTTAGAATACTTGAGTTAGTGTTTAATTGATTATATTCACCATTTACTACTGTACTGTGATCAGTCAAGGGACTAAATTATGCTAATCTATGTTTTTTTTATCCATTACCTGTCAAAAATTAGCTTTAGTTTCGATCAGTTTCCCTTAATTCTTTGCAACAACATGGCAACATGTCACAAAGTCACCTGTCTGTGATGTCACAATTGTTAAACATATCGTCTTATCTCTGGTCTGCACATTTTTCCAAAGTAACTTTAGTAGTTAGAAGTTTGTTTTAAATACTAGGATTGACTCTGAAAAATAATATTAAAACATATATTTTCATTTACCAGTTAAAACTGTTCTTTGGTGTTTGGTAACATTTCAAGACCAGAGTTTGACTCAAACATTTACACAATTTCAACAAAATCTGAAACGTTGAAGTGGTTAATCCAGTCACACAAACGCACCAATTCTGATGACATGAAGGGGCATATATCACACAAAATAACCTTTTCTTTTTTTGGCTTTTAAGTCTGAGCACCAGCCACTCCCAATAGATGAAAACGAGAGTGTACGCGGGGGAACAGCCCCTTCCTGGAAGAGTCTAGCTCCGCCCCCAAGCTAACACAAACAAAATCATTTTCTAGTGAGCCAAATGTAGTAAATGCATATAGTTTACTTTAAAATGCTTTAGAATAGAATGATACAAGCCCTTTCTGTGATGCATATCAGCTCTAAGCTGCTTCAGAATCTGTTGAAATTATGTTTGCTCAAGGCAACTCTTTGCCCTTCTGGGCCAAAACACCCGTCAAACATTTGTGACATCTTTCCTTTTATACAGAATCCCCCTACTGAGAATAAGGTGAACCACAATCACATATATGGCTCCTATAATGTTAATTTTGTAAAAAGTTGAAGTAGTTCAAAGATTTTGTTATTTCGGGTTGTCAGTGACAGATCGGGGTAATATTCCTTTAAGTATAGGCTCACACTTGTTTTAGTCATTCATTATATTCAATTTGCTTTTTTCCGACTAATAAAAATCCCATTTATGTAGTAGCTGTGTAAAAATAACCTACCCCTGTAGGTGTATTTCGTCAAACTTTAAGCCCTATTGTCACTTCTGTTGGAAGTGTCTTCCTGTAAAGCCGGGTTTCCACCACCTGGTCCTCTGGGCACTGTCCTGCATGTTTACCAGGTTACCCTGCTTAAACACACCTGGTGGGGCTCATCATCAAGCTCTGCAGAAGCCAGATAATGACAGTCATTAGAGGAATGTGTGTTTGAGGAGTATTAGGATTGAAAACATGCAGGACAGTGTGCCCAGAGGACCAGGTGGTGGAAACGCCGCTCTAAGGTAGTGGTGAGCAACAGTCACAGCCAATTAGGAACCATTTGGTGCTTTACCTCCACTTTCCTAATTCTGGAAAGCTTATTTATTAATATATTTAATTTATTTTGCTTAAAGTTGACACGCTTTACATATATGATCCAAACAGAGGGCTTCAGATGAAAAAGTAAACAACTTAACCGCCAAAATATGACAAAAAAAAACCTCTGAAAATCCAATTAAGGTTGTTAATCTAAAAACATTTAGCTCTAATCAAACTAGCAGGAATGCTTTATATATTTAAATTCAGAACTCACTCAGTTTCCTTCTTAATTTCATGGGGATAAGCTGTGAGGACATTTTCCGTTTGGTAAACCTGTGGAAAGTGTTGAGCTGTTCCACTTCAGAATAATTCATTTCAGCCGTTGTTACAGCAAAAGCCTTCGGATCTGTCAGTGTGAAGCGGGTCAGCTGAATATTGACACTTTAATGCCTGAACACGCATGATTCTGAGATGAAAAGAGATGTTTTGAGATTAAATGCATAAAAAACGTGCAGATATTTGAATGTCGATGCTGTTTAATTAAATCTCAGGTCAAATGTAAACTTTAAAATATATCTATATTAACTACTTTCTGACTTTTAGTGCTCAGTTTTGGCTCACCAGTTCAGAGATACGATTTAGTCTTGAGGTCCTAATACTTTGGCAGTTTCTATTTAGGTCATTGTGTGTTGCTTAGATGTTAGATGCGACTTTGCATTCATCTGTTTTTACAGTTGTGATTTATTGACCTTCAATGATTGTTTAGCACAGGGGTCTATGACCTGTGGCTCCAGAGCCACATCTTGCTACCTAAAGAAAAACAAATAAAGCCGGCAAGCTAAGACTACCAACGTCCAACCCCAAAAATGAAAAAAAAAAAAAAAAAATTAAAAGAAAAAAATAATATTTATTTAAAAGTAAGGATTAATTAATTAGCATTTATTACATTTAGATTAGTTGCATTTATAAATTGATGGTTGAGGTGCACATAGATGATAAACTATGTAGGTTTTCACATCCTGATTGACCTCAAGACGATAAATCAAATTTAAAGAGATGCTAGGTTCTTTTTGCGTTTTTGCTTTTGTTCTTGCCAAAAAAAATAGATATATTTCACATTTAAAAGAATAAGGTCATGAATGCACATTTCTGAAAGGCTACAGTAACACTGTACGGCTTCTTCTAGAACATTCTCATTAAGGTTCTCTTCTTTTTGCTGCAACTAACAGTAACATCAAGCTACAGTCTCATGCACCCATACAAGGTTGAGCAGGACGAGTGCTGCAGGTTTTTTGGCCCTGTCTATATGGAAGGGGTGTAAGGAAAAATGGATTTGACAATATATTGTGATATTTTGTTTGGTGGTACTTGTATCAATTCCAAATGCTGACAAGTAGATATTTAATGATTCAGCGTCTGTCTTTTGTTTTCCACCCATATCTCCGTCTGCTAGTCAGCAACACAGCCGACTGAGCCTCTTAGCACCGAAGTTTGTTACAATGAAAGATGGATTCATAATCAGGTAGGGTTTTTTTTAAGTCGTACTTTTAGAAGAAAAATTGTTCCGATGCAGTGATATGTGTATCGTTTCACCAGACTCTTGCTGAGACACACCCTTAATACATAGGGGGTTTTAGCCTTAAGGCTAAAAACAGTTTCTCAGGATGAAAAAAATGGCAAACCTGTGCAGGACACATGCTCAGTCTGCAGAATCTTGAGAGGACCTTAAAAAAGAAAAAAAGACCTTCACAAGAGGTCTGCTTTTCACCTACTTTACTCACCCTTGGATGTTTTAGAAGTGTTCAATACGACCCATCGCTCACAGAATACTCAGAAAAACAAAAATATTACAATTTCTGCATTATACAAGCTCAAAGAACAGAATATGACCTTGAAATTCCATCCAACCAGCACGTTACTCACAGGTTTTCTCATGTTTTGCCGTTAAGGGAATTTGTAACTAAAACTTAATACAAAGAGTTTGAATTGATTATCACTGTTTCTTTCTCAAAATCTAACATTTTTTGGTCAATGTTAGTGTTATCGTCTATCCTCTACCCATGGGGTCCAGATGACCCCGCCCTTATATCGATGTGTAATCCCTCCCATGAAAAATAATTTATATCTGCCAGAGACACCAGTAATGTGTTCCTTGTTGATTATTTCAAATTTTTCAGTTATTTGCATGTTTCTTGTAATGAAATAGCAAATTATTTACAAAGGACTGTAAAAAAAAAAAAAAAAAGAACTGCATCCTATGTTGTGAAAAAAAAAACTGTTAGATGTCTGTTTTTAACCTTACTGGTTTATTTAAACTGCTTGGATAAATGAATGTGCCAAGCCAGATGGTTTGTAACACCAAACCATCAATCAAACTTGATGTTGGTAAATCTTTGTCAAAAAGACGGGCACCTCCAAAATAAAGCGGACAGGTGAGTTCATTGACTTTTACATCGTCATGAGGTAGATAAATGAGTATTGACAGTTTGAGGTCTCTAAAGCCAGACTTAAACTGTTATGAGTCAGTGTTGTAGGAAATCCAATAAAAGTGAACCAAATTCCAAAATAGAGGAATGACACATTTGAAATGTTTGGATTTGGATTTGAATGAATCACCTGAGTAATCACACAGAAACAGATGAATAATAAATGACAGTAATAAACATTTTAAATTATTTCAACGAAATGACTCAGATTCTCCTCATAAATGTTTCAAATTTGAGAGCTTATCAATCAATGTAAACCTGTTTATTAAAGTAGGTATCCTGAAACAAAGTAATGAACGCTGCAGGAAGTTCCTTACAGCAAACTCGTTCAGGCCAGAGTTTCCCTTAATTCTTGAGGCTTAAGTTTATCTGGTTTAAGCTTTATTTCTACACTTAATTTTATGTAGTAACAATCAAAAGTTCATGTAGATTTTCCTTCAGCCAGTAACCGACACCAACTTCAGCCTCGTCCGACTTTCAAAGTACCAAAACAATAAAAAGTCACTAAAACTGATATTTTCTAAATATGAACGTAAACTAGAATCCACAACTTTATTAGCAGCATCCTCATAACATCAGACAGCCGGTTGCTGAAGATTAGCTTGAGGATTCAATGTAGCTGTCGGTGCAAAAAGTGAGAAAGTAGCAGATGGATTTTTGAGACGTGATTGAACGACTTGACATGCGGGGTGAAGCCAGTAGTTTTTCAAAATAAAATTTACTTTAGATGGTAAAGCTAAAGAAAATGTAGATAGTTTCTAAAAAAATAAATATTGCACTTTATTCATAAGTAATGTATAAAATAGATAATAATAAAAATAAAGACTGTTTTTTTTTTTTTTTTTTTTTTTTTTAAAGCGACACTTGCTGTAACCCTTGTTCCATCCCAGGCATGTTTACATTAAAAGTGGGGTCATCTGGACCCCACCAGATCTGGACCTCAATGATGTCTGTGGCAGGGATCACACGTCAATACAAGGGTGGGGTCATTTGGACCCCATAAGAGAGCACGGGGGTTGTAAAGAACGCTTCTGTGCAAAGACTTCAGGCCTGGGAGATAAGGAAGATGTTTTTGTGGTGAGGGGGAACTGAAAATGTTTTCTAAGGCCAAGATGGTGCTGCAGTGGGGTGTGTCTGTGTGCAGCCACCCGCCACCAGTGCTGAGGGTGAAGATAGAAAGTAATAGGGTTGGCTTTTATGTTGCACAGAGTTCTGCTCCGCTGTGTTCAGGTCTAAACATTTTCTGAGGACATTCATCTTTCAGTTTGATGTTTTGGAAAAGTTTCACTCTTTATCTTTTGAGTTATTTTAAAAGCGTTTCCAGTGGTCTTTTAATTATGGTTAAGCTGTTCATAGACTTGTTTTCAAAGACAGTTTCTGCAGGAGTTTAGTAGAAATTTGCCTCGGAGTTGTTTGGCGTCCCATCAACCATCTGTTTTAATGCTTTCCCACTAGCTTACAGCCCCTCACACCCTAAACTGTGCTAATAGCTACAATATTTCAACTTTACTATTTTTTTTTTCTGCTCCTGATTCATTTGAATAAAGAAAAACTCAGATATTTGGGTAATTTTGGGTTTAATTTTCTTGACAAATGTCCTTCATACTTTATTAAAAATCTAAATTCCTACATTAATGCTTGATGACATAAAAACTGTGTTGGTATAATAATGAGGATGTGGTCACCTGAGCATCACCTTCATGTTAATCCTCCCTGATTTAAGCTGGTTCTGTCTACTCGTGTGTCACATTGCTTCTGTTTTTGCTTTTCCTCCCTCTGACCTCTCCTGCTTTGTCACTGGCGTATGTATTAAGATCAATGCGAGTTAGGTGGGAGGCGGCGTCCGCCTGACCGCCAGCCGTTCCGCTTAACCTTCTGAGATCGCTCATCGTAGCCGGCGCGGTCCGATAAAACCTTCAGGCGCACGTGAATGAAGACACAGACACAACTGACGGCGACGGCGCACGAAGATTTAATCACACACACAAACAGTGCGTCACCCGAGCAGGCGGGAGGGTTACATTGATCTTAGTCATGGGTGAGACTGCAGAAAAGCCTTCATCCTTCATCTCAATCTTTGGTCGCGCTCACCTGTTCCTCGCCTCGATTTTCCTCCCACCATCCTCCGTGACCTACAACTCCATCCTTGGGTTCATTCTCCTTCAGCCTCCTCCTCCTCTTTGGTAATATTTGCTATAAATCATGACACACACAAACTGCCACCAGCAGCCGTCCAAAGCAGGGCTTTGTTCACCTCACTCACCAGCATTAGGGACGCCGCGGCCCTCTTCAGATTTTCTCTGCGTCTGAGCGCACTAAAGATGGAAACGATTTGACTGTGCATACGCACAGACACATCCGTCCTCTGAGTATGTGCACACAAAAAAAAAAAAAAAAAAGATAATGAAGGGAAAATCGGAACATCTTGTGAGACAACTGTGAAGTTCCTCCCCTAATAACCTAGCATTATTCAACCAGGCCACTGAGTCTGCAGCAGACAGATCAGCATGATGAGATTCTCAGCAACAAGACGTGATCAGCGTTCTGATATTTTTCTTTTTCTTAGGGTGGCATTTAGCGAGACGCACCAGTGCTGTTTAAAGTCAAGCCGGGGTGAATAAAGAGCAGCTGAACTATGATTGACAGATAATCCTGCTGTAGTACAGTTTAAAAAAAAAAAAAAAACTCTCCTGTTTGTATGCGCTCACAAGACTGCTATTGTCATTCTAGTAGTTGTAGAATTCCGGTAGACTGCGTGTTTGGACACTAAACTGCTCTGACTTCCTATGCTTAGCAACTTCATTGAAAACATCAACATTTGAAGGTTTATGTTGTAGCTAAACCTTTAGCTTGTTTATAGTCATTATCTGACTCACCGAACAAGTAAGAGTTTGTTTTTTTTTATACCAAACTGCTAAAATATCCCACTCCTAAAACATAAATTAACACTACACAACTGTAAATAGATTGGTGTGCATTTATTTCTTTGTGTTTGTGCGTTTCAGATGGAACAAGTCTACACAACGCAGCAAAGTTGTGCTGCTTTGCTGCAGACACTTTTATGGAGGATGAATGAGGATTTATAGAATGTTCTTGCTGTGGTAGACACCAGCTGAAGGATAGTTGGAGCCTGACACACGGCAATCAGATCCATTTATGTCCGTGGTCATTGCTCCAGAAATGATCTCGCATGTCTGTGAAGGATTAGTTTTTTATCATTAGTCGCTCCTCCTTGCAGCGTGACCTTAATGCCGGCTTCAATCATGTCACATTACAGGGCATCTCACCGATCTATCACCGGCGTTCATCTAACCATGCATGGGCTTGTGACATTACGGCCGCACTCAGGGTCTGAAATCCATCTTTAGGCATGCACGGCCGCCGTTGTTGTGCTGTCATCGGGAGCACCTACTTTCCCTCGGGGTAGCTCCGACCTTCAACTTCAGCTGAATGCGGCATTATCGTGAGGGTCAAAGGTGAAACTTACAGCAGGATGTTTCATGTTTGTCCAGAGTTTGTTGGCTGGAGAGGCAGCCTGGAAGCTTGTCTTTGATGCCGTTTCTCAAGGTTTGAAATCACAGAAGCAAGTATTGAATATTTTCACGTGTTTGCAACGATGATCTCTCATGAGGACATTTTTTATTATTATTTAGTCTGTAATAGAATATCTCCATGGTTTTATGGCTCCAAAAACCAATCCTTCTCTCTGTGAAACTCCGTTCTGCATCGGTGTGAAACATCTCAAATTCCGATTCAAAGATGCTTTATTAATCCCCAAAGGGCCATTAAAGAAATCAAAGCTAAATTAAAGCGGAGGGCCGTGGGGGGCCCACTCTGCCGTAGAATTTATACTTCACTTGTCTCTTTTGGTTCTTTAATCAAAGCATTTTTTCCCCCTCCAATCCGAGCTTTAATTCAACTTGAATGTAGTGCGACAACAACCTGCTCCAGCAGCAAACACTACAGACCAGATGGGTGTTTGTGGAGAACCATTAAGCGTCTAACAGCTGTCTGATGGGATGGAAAAGACCATTTCAGAGCCAGGAAAGACTTTAAACGTCATAACAACCCATGTGAGAGTTTTACACAAACTTTAATCCTCCCCGAGTCAGTGTGGGAGAATATTGTAACGCCAGTCATTTCCATCGTATCTCTGAATACAAATGTTAAAATGGCAAAAGGTCACATTTCCATATTTGTCACATTTTGTTTTTCTATAAAAAAAACTAAACATAGCCTTTTGTTTAATAGGTTAAGCTTTGGTTTCAACTGTTGAAAAAAATGGACATACCAGGTAGCGAGGTCTACGACTGCTGGGTGACCCCGAAATGTTCATGTACATGTTTATCTAAAAGGGATGCTAGAGGCAACAGGTGTAGCAAACACTTATACAACACATATGGAAAGTTCAGTGTGTTGGCATTTCCATTAAAAAATATAACTTTTAACAGTACCTCTTGAAGGCCCACATGCATTGAAGTAAAACAACATTTTTAACGTTTAATGTTTTAATTGATAGCTAAAATCGCTAAAGTTGATAGATGAAAACACTCAAATAGTTCTAAATTAGCAAAAATAGCTAGCATGTAGCTGGAATGTTGGCTAAACTTCGAATCAGCCTAAAAAACAGACAAAAACCTAATTTAGCCAAAAACGGCAAGCATGTAGCTGGAATATTAGCTAAATGTCAAATTAGCCTAAAAAACTCGAAACATGTCTAAATGAGTCAAAACAGCTAGCATAAAACTAAAATATTAGCTAAACTCCAAATCAGCCTAAAAAACAGACAAAAACCTAAATTAGCCAAAACAGCTAGCATATAGCTAGAATTTTAGCTAAATGCCAAATTAGCCTACAAAACTTGAAACATGCCTAAAATAGCAAAAACAGCTAGCATAAAGCTAAAATATTAGCTAAACTCCAAATCAGCCTAAAAAATAGATAAAAGTTTAAATTAGCCAAAATGGCTAGCATGTAGCTGGAATATTAGCTAAATGCCAAATTAGCCCACAAAACTTGAAACATGTCTAAATTAGCCAAAACAGCTAGCATGTAGCTGGAATATTAGCTAAATGCCAAATTAGCCCACAAAACTTGAAACATGTCTAAATTAGCCAAAACAGCTAGCATGTAGCTGGAATATTAGCTAAATGCCAAATTTCCCCAAAAAAGTGGAGAAATGTCTAATTTAGCCAAAACAGTTTGGGGGGCCGGACCAAATGTGGAGGAGGGCCGGATCCGGCCCCTGGGCCGTAGTTCGGGGACCCCTGCTGTAAGCTAGCAACAGCTAAAAGCATTCTGGTCTGGGGATGGGACTGCCGTTCACAGTATGCCAATGTTTTTATTTATGCCCTTTTCAATAAATACATTCAGTTCACTCATACATCAAAAGTTGGTGCAAATCCCACTATCCGTATGAGTACCTCACAATATACTTACCACATGCACCAGAATGGTACGTTCCATTTTCGTGGCGTGTCTTGAGGTGGCCGTGGGTCCAAACACCCCACAGCACCAGTGCGGGTCAACCTCCTCACTAATCCTGGTTATGCGGCACGGACGTTTGTAAACTAAAAGTCAAATGAAACTCTTTAGCTGAACAGTTTTGTGGTAACAGCTCCGGATTAGTGCAGCCCGGCGTCCCGCTCCACACCTGCTGTTCTGACGGGAAATATTGGGTCAACACAGGTGTTACTAATCATGCTAGTTAAGGCTAAATAAAGCAGCTGCTTCATTAATGTCATCGCTAACACCTGCGCTGACCCAGTATTTGATCTCAAAATGGCAGCCTCAGAGCAGCGAGGAAACGAAAGAGCGTCGATACAATCTGAGCACGCCCTCTTATCTTTGACACGCTAACTCAACCTGACAACATTTGAAATGTTCCAGCCCCTCCTGTGAGATTCTCCTTGTCTTTAGCTCCAGGGGATTGTGGGTGTTGTAGTGAAATATTGACTTACCGTTCCTGTGAGGCTTCCCCGGTTAGAAGTATTGCATTTCCCAAACATGGAGCGGCTCCTGCTCTCGTATTTACACCGCCATGTCAAAGTTACTTGCCGTTAACACGAGCTGGATGCACGGACAGGAATAGAAACTCGTGGAGTCGCACACATTCAGGTGAACAGCCTGACTAATGCCTGCGCGCACACACACACAAACACGGATCTGCTCTCATTAATGACAAAGCAGCTCTCCAGAAATAAGCTGTATGACCCGCTGGAGCCAATCAAGGATCTCTTCACCGTTTTAGAATCAACAGACGGAATCCATTATGAATGAATTTCCTATATTCTCGGAATTAAAAGGCCCGCGATCGGCTTTAACTGATTAATACCTATTCATTAGTTCTCCAACAGACAAAAAAAGCACAATTAAACCCCACGAGCGGCGTGGAATTTTCCCTCTTTTCGGCGGATTGGTAATCTGTCTCGGATGTGCCTCTTTTCCAATGACTGTTGTGACAGACTCGCCCCTCTGTAACCCTAAAAAGATGGAGTGGGTCGAGATAATGGATGGATAGATGGATAAATGGATGGACTGTACACACACACGCACAAACACACACACTGGGTATTGGGAGGTACATTTTTCTACAGTTGAAAGGCAGCTAATTATGAAGAAAATTAAATCGGAAGATAGAATCCAAATAGAGTTCAGCTGAGAGACACAGAGAGGAAAATAGAAACCGCAAATGTTTGTTTGCGTAATCCCCTCCTCTTCCCCCCCGCTCGACCCCGCACTCCATTTCTGCGCAACCATTTTGAACACTTGAAACTACACGAAAAATCCTGAAAGATGGCAGGTTATTAAGGGGAAACGAGATGGAGAGATGCTTTGATTGACTGTCAAGGGACTTTAATTGAATTGTGTGGAAGACATATACTGAGAGATTCTCTTTCTTCTCACCCCTTTGCCCCCATTTTCTGGCTTCTTCCTCCCCCCCCAAAAAAAAAAAAAAAAATCATCACCATCAGTGTGCTCCCGGGGTGATGGGATTGTTTTCAAACATCACAAAAACACTCTAACCAGCTCAAAACCAAATCCAGGCCTGCATGTCAAGTACGCCAGAGAACTGGAAATGCAAACATAGATAATGACACAATGAGGAAAGGGTTAGAGAACGTCAGAAGACAGTCGGAAAGAGGGGTGATGTTTACTAACAGCAAATTACATATCTGGTAATGCTAGAATTTTTAAATAATGTGATCATTTTTGGCAGTGAGGTAACTCTAAAAATGATTCGTTGGTGGTTGCTCTTTATGACACAAATTTTGAGCCACTGTTATTCACTTATTTCTTATTCTATGCATTAATTAAACACATTGTTTACCAATACTTTTGCTTTAAATTTCCATGTGGTTTCTCCTAAGTATGTTTCATTTCTTAACAAACTTGTCCTTGTTTTCCTCATATTTCCATTACCTATTTTACTTTTTGTTTTTCCTTGGAAATTTCAGAGAAAGTCGTTGGACATCATCAAATACACTAAATTTATACCAAATTCTGCTCATCAATGAATATTATCTTTTAATGTTTGTGAAAAGTGAGGACAATTCATCTAGATCAGGGCTGCTCATTCCTGGTCCTCGAGATCTACCACCCTGACTGTTTTCCAGATCTCCAAGCCCAGCCAGCTGTTGATTGGCTCAGTCAGATGTCTCCACGATCTGATTGAAAGAACACACCTGGTCCAGGTAATCAGCAGCAAACAGTACATGGAGAGCTGGAAAACAGGCAGGTTGGTAGATCTTGAGGACCAGGAATGAGCAGCCCTGATCTAGATTCTACCTACAACAGTTGGCCGACACGATCAAAGTGTGGACAACATGCCTATAAAAGCACCGGTCCTACAGGATTTGACAGCCATATCGCGGGGAAAGAGAATTGTAAAATCTGCCACGCAAGCTTAGACGCGGAAACTATATGCATGTTTGTGGAATAGCAGTGATCCAGACAGACCGGAGTCTGTTTCACTGCCACCCCACTGCCAGAGCACAGCTCAACCCCGTGTAAGTGCGACCTCCCACGCCCAGCCGCTAAACCGGCGCTGTAAGCAGTGGTACAAACGCAAACTGGTCGGGTACTTGTGCCGGCATTCGCTCCGCGGTCCGATCTTCCATTGGCACTGCTGTTGCACTGCTGTTCCACGGCTGCACCACTGGTAAAACACAGTCACTTGCGGCATAAATTTTTGTGCAGTTCAAACATCTTTCCGCGTGTAACAGCGGACAAATTTTGTACTGCGTGTATTCCACAGCCATACCTCGACCATTGCACTACCAGTGTCTGTACCGAGGGGAGGATTTTTTCTGTCCTCCAGCCTTAAGGCTTTGCTGACTGCTGCACTGATGTCATCATTGGAAACTATTTTAATACTTCTTTGATTCTTGAAACTTTGGCATATCTCCATTCTCTAAATGATCATTTCTAACAGTGTGGAGCTGGTCAGAGGTAACTCCAGGATTTGGGATTGGAGGGTATGGAATGGTATGAAGACAGTCTGGAACACGACCCCATTGAGCGTTCTGAGACTGTTTGGATCAAACTAAAGTCTTTAGACAAATCAGCTAATTTGTTTTGGATATAATTAATCTGAGCTTTTTCAAGCATCTGGTTTTTTGATCCAACTCGATTTTAATGAATAAATCCTCAGAAAACGTAGTTTTAATCATAAACTATTTTATATACGTCAAGGAGCATTAATGAAAACATTTAAATATTCTATCAAATAACTATCAGTTTTGTGCCCACTGTAGTATGTTAACATGTAACTCTAAGGTAACTTTTACGACTAAATGTACTTTTTGATGTCAGATTGATGGACAAGTCAAGACTATGAAGTAGAGCATCAGGATCACAGCTGTTGTTTTAAAGAATGCACAGTTTTAGTGTAAATATACAGATCCTGAGTGGCCTTTTTAAAGAAACAGGAAACTCCCAACATGTAGTTTCCACACATCAGTGAACTCCAACAAACATAAATATACATCATAGTTAAAGAAAACGAATAAACGCGACATAAATAAATCATACAATAAGTGAACTTTTCCAGATGCAATCTAGCAGATTAATAACGCATGACTTCAATTTCACACCCAGATTAAACACCAATTCTCAAATTTACTACTCACTGTTGTGTTTATTGGATAGTATTCAATACATAGTTAATGGATGGTATTTATGTCCCATTGGTTTGATGTACAGTGGTACCTCGCATAACCAACCTAATTTGTTCTAGCTGTGGATTCGGAATGAAAAACACGATTTTATATGGGATTTCTATAGGAAATCATGTTGTTTTACTTTGCTGGCTGTGGAAATCAGAGCGTAGATATTTTAAAAAAAGAGCTGTCCGAAACATCTCAATCTTGTTTGTTTTTCAATTGAGCTCTTTTTTTTTTTTTTTTCAAAACATTACAACATGATTTGCAGTTAAACTTCTTAAATCAATCACATCATTTACACAATTTATCTGGTATATTGTGTGATGTGCCGAAAGAAAATTGTCAAAAATAGTGTAAAACTGACATGTGAGAGAACGTGGATTTAACTACATTTCTTCGATTACAGTTACAAAAAAAGGTACCATACAAAAAAAAACAAAAAAACAATTCTAATATTGTGAACATGTAAACTCTTTCTTCAATATAGACTTTTCCATCCACAGAAACGGATTAGAGATGTTGAACATGTGTTGATCATGTCAACTCCAAGAAAAATTTGACCAAAAACATTTCTCTATGAATTTGAGATTAAATAATGCAACACCAGTGTATTGAAATTTGATTAATTATTTTTAATAAGTCGACTCTGTTTTTATAACTTTGTTTTGAACTCTTTAGCTATGTTATACAATTGCTACAAATATGCATTCAACCACTTCTTTCCAAAGTTAACTTAATTTAGCTTCTACTTTAAAGCAAAAACAGTATTATTATTATTATTTTTTTTTAATTAATTCTTTTTATTTCTAAACTTTAACAAAGTGTTACCTATTAGTGCAACGCTGATGTCCAAAACTGCTTTTCTATATGTCAAATCTTCTGAAGTCAAAGAATTACGACAGTTTAAAGAATGTGTCGCTGGCATTATCTGTTGAAGTGTTAAATATGTTATTTTGAACTATAAAAATGTCTTTAAAATCAACTCTGCCATCTTTGTAATTTCTTTTCTGATAATTACAGGACTATAAATTTAAAACAGGAATAAAAATTCATTAATTTATAATGAGACTGTCAACATTCCCTCCTGCTTGAACAGTTTCCAGGTTTAAATTCACAAACAAGTTTGGAACTGTTGTCACAGTTTGGTTCTACCTTATTTAAGAACTTAATGAGATTTTCAGTGTACAGTGTTGATTCACATTTTTTCTTTTCAGTTCATTTCTAAATTTTCTCTTCCTGCTTGTTCAGAGAGATTAAAAGTTTCAACGTCTTCTTCGTTAAGCTTTTTTCTTCTGTCTTTCCTTCTTTTAGTTATTTATTCTTTCTGTCAGTCGAGCCCTTTGATCTCTATTTTACTGTGGTATTTATTTTTTATTTTTTTCTCTTCCACTTATTTAATGTTCCCTTCACTAATCCTCAGTTTCTTTTCTTTAACAGTGTTCTCATCTGTGCTATTTTCACTTTTGCCGTGTCTTTGTGTCTCATGTCAAAACGTATTTTTGGCTAAAAGTCTGAAAGCATTACGTAAGTTTGCGGGATATTAACATTTTTATTTATTTTTTTACCAGTTTAATCTTATTTTGGGAACAGATCCCCACAGTTTTAGCTGCATAATAATGAAAATGTTTCCAATGGTTCAAACATGCATGTAAGTTATGCTTTTCGTGGTGTTTTTTTCACAGAAAATAAAAGCTGTTAAAGGAAGTTCTTCGCTATTGTTGGGTCTCAGTTTCCTAAAACACATTCTGACTCCAGCCATGCAAAGACACAGGCTAAAAATGTTGATGTTTCCATTACAATCAGTCAGAATATAACCTCTAAACCAGCAGAAATGCACTCCAGGAGCCCCGCCTCGGTGTAAGCTACCTGTTTTGGGTCCAGAAGTGTCAATTTACCCGTGATTACAAACAAAAATGCAAGACTTGTTTTAACCCTAGAATAGTAGTAGTAGGTAAATTTAGCAAAAAAAATATTCACAGCAACATTACAACACCAAAGGTTAGGAATTAATTCAAATTCTGTTTGGAGTCTCTGGATTGCTGGAGCCTAACCCAGCTACAAAGGTACTCACTGGGCCACACTCAAATGCACACCCCAGGACAATTTAGAATCACAAATGGATGTTTTTGGATTGTGGGAGGAAAGCAGAGCATCCAGAGAAAATCCACACATGCATGAGGAGAACATCCAAACTCCACACACTCAAATAAGGATTTGAACCTTTGGCCTTCTTGTTGTGAGGACAAAACGCTAACCACTACCCCACCGTGCAGCCTCCTTATCAGATAAATATTCAACCAATGTAAAAGGGTCACTCAGTGTGAGGTTTTCCTGACTTTCCCATGTTACTGGGCTACTCCAACAAGGGTAGGCAGGTTGTGGTTAGTGGACTTTAGTGAATGAAAGTGTCATCAAAATACACACTTTGGACCAAAGTACGTCTGTTTTCATTTAGGGTTGTATACATCTAAAGCTACGTTCACATCGCCCTTGGGATTGTACGTTCAAGACACTTTCAATGAGAAGTCTGTAAACGTGCGTAAATGTTTTGGGTCTCCCCGTTCAAAACTCTGACGCTCTCGCTGATCTATGCAAGTTTCTACGACCAAATTCTTACTCTTGCGTCAAACGCTAAAGGACTTGGATTTGGTGGCGAGGTATGACTGGCGAGCCTTTCAATTCACGGAAGTACCAACTGTTTTAAAGTTGATCAAGGAGGAGGAATTAATAATTGCATATATATTGCATATATTGGAATAGAGCTGTGAAAGAAAAAGTCTGGAGCAAGATTCACCAGATTTGCATCATTTTGACATTTCACAACAAGTCTCTTCCAACTGTTGCTGGCGGACATGCGCTGGAAAACAGAAGTAAAAGTAGAAGAGAAGCCCCTCCTTGTTTAGCAGAGTCTTGAATCATTCTCACTTCCAACTCGTCACATATTGACGTTTGATTAAGGATCGCTCCGCGCCAAAAATGGACATTTTGGGTTTCCCCAACTCGTTTTTTGATGTGTTGGCTGCTTGTAGAATCAAGAATCCGCAACCTTCAGGATGCATTACTGGACGCAGACTGGTTCTCGGGGTGCGTCCAGTACAGCTAGCCAAACCTGGTACCGGTACCCTAACCCAGCGCCGGACACGATGCCGGACCCGAACTGGTAGCACATTTGGTGCAGGGCGCAAACCAGCCCTATACCCTGTACCGCGTTAGGGTACCAGTGCGCTCTGCTCCATGGTACTGGACCGGTTCCAGTTTGTGAATTGGTGGTTGGGGACCCTTAATTTAATGGGGACAGGCAGCACATCAAAAAACAATGAGTTGGGGACATCCAAAGACTCCTCAATGAGTCCTCAACCAAATGTCAACATGTGAAGAGATGGGAGTGACATCAGTTTGGTAGTACAGTCCATAAACTATATTATCTCACAACCATGAAGGTCTTGGACACTTTCTACATGTGATATTTGTTAGGAAAACATGTAGCAAAAGCAGAATTTATGACTAAATTAATTGACCAATAAAAAAAAAATGTTAGTTGTTTAAAAAGAGGAACGGTCTCCTGGGAGCCTTGGTATTGAATTTGTCCTACAGAGAAACTGAATTGTCAACAACAGATGCATTTACCTGGACACTAGAGTCGCATATCATAGAGTCTTATACACATTCTGACCAGGACAAGTGTTAATCTCAGGTGGGAACATACCAACAATTCTGTTAAATGCAATGTTACAAAAAATAGTAAAAACAGCGCTCTTCAAAATTGGGTTGCATGTTAAAAACTAAATTTCAGTCTCTAAAGATAACCAAGGCTGGCTGTTTGGGTAACGTATAGATACCATTACTGCCTGTTCCCTTCACATACTGGGATGAGGAATCACTTTTCCAAGTTTATTTGCTGGCAAAAACCTTCAATTACATTCCAATTGTGAATGAAATATGCATAATTTTAATCAAGAAAGGTGGAGAAAATGTATGCATGCTTAGATTAATTCCGGTGTAAACACAGATCCACTCTGCAACGAGGCTTCATGCAGATCTGCAGACGTTCTGCTGCGATTTAGACGGAGGCATCTCCATTACAGGGAATTAATTCTACACGACTGAACAGACTTGAAGCGGGCGCTCTTAATTTCTATTCCCTGTTTTCTCCCCAGCTCTCTTTTTCACGCTTTCTTTAGCTTGTTTACCTTCTTCTCTCCTCCTTGCCTTCCTCCTGCTCTCTTCAGAAATGTGTCTGTTCAAAAATTCAGAACAAGATTCCGTTCTTTCCCAAAAGCACACAGGAAAACCACCATCGACTGGTTCTCACACACTATAAGCACACATGTCCTGTCATGCACATGAATAGAACTCTGGACATCCAAGTCCAATCAACCCACTGAGCTGCAGCTATTGATCCTTTTGTCTTCCTCCTCTTCCGTCCAGGCTGCCACCATCCCGCTGCATCGTTTTTCTAGACCTTTCTACATCTTATCTTGTCAATTGCTGCTCCTCCATCTTCCTCCCTCCAGATAATTGATTCCTCTCTCAACATCCTACTGTCTCTTTTTGTTGATGCTGGTGGAGCTCGTTTGACTTTAATGCAAACCAAACTTTGGAGACAACAACAACTCAGACTTTGCACCATTTTTGAAAGGACACTTTGAATCATGGGAAGCAAAATCTTAAAAAAATATATATATAAATTCAACTTACAGAAATGCTACATTCACACCGGCCTCAGCAACACGTGTTCTAATGACTAATTGTAATACATATTGTAATTTTTGCATTACAGGTTTAAAACCATTGCGTTCTATGACCAAATTTGGGCTTTAAGCACAAAAAAACGAAGCATTAAAAGTTAAACCAGTTGAACATGATTTGGTTGGGACGTGTGGGGGGGGCGTCTCTCTTAATTGATGGAAGTACCAACTGTTTGATAATTGATCGTGGAGGATGTAACGCTATGACTAGGTGATAAGTCAGAGAACTGTTCGTTTAAAAGAGCTCAAGGTGTGTGAAGACAACATGGGTTAGAAAGAATAAAGCTCCAATAGACTGGAACAACTGTTCTATACGTTCCATTTCATCTCTGTCATTGTTTAACAAAGCTCTTTTAATTCATTTTAAACACACTTGTTTGTTTTCAAATTCAGAATTGTTTGTCAATTTACTATTGTTTCTACTTTAGCTTGGACTAACTGTGATTGTTTGTTTTTTTCAGTTCACTTTCTGTATGATTTTTTTGCACACGTGTTTATTTGAGCTTTCAGAAATGTCATGTTGGGTAGGGGTTGGGTATTAAGAGCCTGTGCTTCTATGTGTGTGTGTGTTTATGTGTATTTAATCTTTGTTTGTTCTGTTTTGTTTGGTTTCTACTCCGTCATTTGTTAATATTATTTATTGCAAAGGAGGAGTCCCTTGAAAACGAGATGTTTCATCTCAAGGGATTTATCCTCCCATTCCAGTTTAATTGTGTAAATAAATACAATAAATAAATAAAAAAATGTATTAAAAAATATATATGAATATATTAGACAAATGAATAGACAGCAGCTGAAGAACATTAGCTGGAAGGAAGTCCAGAACCGGAACATCAACGCCCCCCTCCCCACACCTAACATCTCGGTCAAAAAAATACTTGCTTTTGGTTGAAAAAAAATGCAAATTTAAGTGGAAACCCCAACTTATATGTTTTTGTGTGTGTGTGTTTGGCCCGTCAACACAAACAGTGTCTCTAGCAAAATCTGCAATGATCTTTGACATTTTGTTACTCCTTCTACGATCAGTGTGAATTAGCTTATGTGCGGAGAAAAGTGGCTTAGCGACACTTCAAAACGGCTTTTCCCCAATATGCAACTTTTTTATTTAAAGTGTTATATACCGATGCAAAGCCGCTTTTCTCCACAGCAGACTAAGATGATTCAAGTTGATTAAATAAAGGGTTGAAGTCAACCACAATCATACATAAACACTGGTTTGGAGCTAAAGCTCGAATATAAAAGTCTCAACAGACCTTTTGAAATGAATAACACCTTGACCCTCTTTTGACACATTTCAAGCTAATCCTGGACATTAAACTATCTCTTCAAATGAAAACGTTTTAAGAAAAGTGGCTACAACTCACAATTATTTTCAGCTGCCATCTTGTCTGCCACCAGCTGACTGAAGAGCGGCTGAATATCCGATCCAGTCAGGTTGAAAGGTTGGTGAGAAGATGCAATTTTGAAGTCTGAAGCATCAACCTGGACTCAATAAAAATATCAATCGGCCAATAAATCAGTCAGTTTGGTTCGACTGGATTAGAAGGAGTACCGGTATTAATAATTGTGGTTTGTGTCCAGACATAATTGCATGACCTCATTTGTTTAATTTAGATAACTCACCAGATTTGCCCTGCTTTGACGTTGTCTTCCAACTGTGAGTTTATGCTAATTCAAGAACTCTCGTTTAGCGCCTTCTTAAACGTGAAACACATGGCCGATGTAAGGAGTATCAAAGTAAACTCTTCTGGGGTCAGCAGGAGGATAAAAAGGTGCAGAAATGAGACTTCATGAACCAGCTAAGCTCGTTCTCTGCCTGTTGCCCGGTGTGTTAACACACGGGGGTATTTTGTGATCGCGACACATGCTCTCACTCTGCACATGTAGTCAAACATAAGTGTTGAGACTTCTTCTTACACCCAACACCAAAAGCATTTCAAATTAAAGTGGACTAGATTTACTGAACAGAACAGGATACAGCCAGCTCCGACATGTTTGATACCCGACACTGTAGAGTGATATGGGAAAGTACCCCGATCGGGGTAAAGCAGCATGTTGGAGGTAGAATGACCTGAAACCAAATGAGCCCCCATATCCTGCTGAAAGCGCTAAATTTAAAAATAATTGGACCCTTACCTGCAGAAAGATGTTAATCTTATTGTTGTTTAGTGGAATAATAATAATACATTTAAAAAAAATAGTATCAAATACTGCCAATGTTTTAAGACCAAAAGTTAGTTTCTGTTTTCTTGAAGATCTCAATGGAGGACAATCAGCTAAGAGGCGGATGGAGACCTGAGACCGCTGAGGAACACAATCTGCCTGACTGCTTCAAGCACCTCTGACATTCAAAACCTTCCCACAGACAAGTCCGGCCGCTCTTATCGTGGTGGAAATCAGCCGCCGCAGTGTCATATACACAACACGGCTGCCCGAGTACACCGGGAACAAGGAGCAGATGATCCAGCTCAATACTAAATACGACTCGAGCTCGGAGTGTTAGTCGGTGCCTGAGCAGGGCTCAGTGGCCACCCATTGATATTTAAAGCGCTCGAGTTTCTTAAGGGGGCGGAGCTTTGAACCCTTTGAACCTGTGTGTAAAAGAACCTGGAAAGGTGGGGACCCTTTTTAGCCACTCAAGTGATTGGTGAAGTGGAACTTTGCAATGAGATGGTTCGTGACCTGAATATAAACTATGACGTTTAGGCCAAACAAAGACATGTTTTAAGCATAGAAAGCGATTGAAATGTGGGTTATTTTCCAATTGGAAAACCTTCAGTCTGCATTTGTACTTTCACTGGTTGCTTTCAAGCTGGAATCAGTCTCAGGAAATAAATGGGTTAGATTTGAACTCCAAAGATGGATTTTAAATGCTAATTTAGTTAATAGTAATTGGAAAACTAAGAAAGAACCCAAAGATGGATTTTAACCATGTTTGCTAATTTACAAGTTAATCAAGCAAAACCAGTAATTGGAAAATCTTTTGCTTTTAAAGAAATACAAGTCTTAGACTTGTGCCTATTTAATAACTCTTGCATTGTATGGAGGTTGACCAGTACAGGTGCTATGAGTTTTTGGGTTGTTCAGGTCTGTAGAGCATCCTCATGAAAATGGAACGTACCATTATGTGGTAAAAAGCCATATCCAAATTCTTCCCTTACGGCTTCGCCCTACCCCTAAATTTGGCCCTCCAAACGAAGAGTTTCTTCAAATTTGGACGGCAATAACACTCGATGACGTCATCAATATTTGTCAATACATAACTGGTAGTACTCGGAAAATACATAACAATGTCTGTTTTCTTACTTTTAAAAAGTTCATGCAAAAAGAAGAGGTCATAACTTCAATAAATGCAAACTTATGTCCTTCAGAGCAAACCCACATGAAGAAAAGTCCTTCTCCTCCATGGCACACCGCAATCCGGTTTACCCTACCAACAGAGGGGTACCAAACTTGAAGTTCCTTTGCTCCACCCTTAAAATAATATATTTAAAGTTAAATGCCCTTTTAATTGGAGCGGTAGGGGAAGAATCCGTATCTGTTTGACTAAAGGAAGTCGCACGCCCTTATGATGTACAGTTGAGGCTGTTGAACAGTCCTTTAGGAGCACTCTAGCCAATCGTAAGGCGCAAGTACTGGCTCCTTACTGACTGCCTAGGTGATGCTCATAGGATGGCCCTACAACCGTCCGATTGTTGTTACGGCTGTGGCCGTATTTGGTTCTTTTCTGTGTTTTAGTCAGAGTGGGACATCTTTGTGTTTTGTGGATCTTTGTTTTGTGCGTCTGTCCTTTTGATTTTTTTCAGGTGTGGCGCTGGAGGGCGTGGCTCCAATTGGCCCAATCCAGGTGGAGCCACCTTAAAAAGCACCATGAGGACCTCCAGCCCACAAGAAGGGAGCTGGGCTGCAACCAGTCTCCACTGCAGCTCAGTGCTCTTCTCCACCTGGTTTTTTTTGTGTGCACACTTTGTAGTTTGTTTAGTGTTTTGTTTTGGTTCCACTCTGTTCTTTGTAGTTTGTATGTGTAGTTTGTTTAGTTTAGTTTAAGTGAAGCCGTAGGGGTGAACCGCCATTTTCTTTAGTAAATGTTTTCTCATGTTTATGTTAGTCCAGGGAGGTTAGTGTTTGTCATTCTTTTACTGTTTCTTTTGCAGGTAAGCTCCCTGGGTTGTGTTAGTTGGGGTTTTGTTTGTTATTTTGGCCTTGGTTCACCCTGAAGCCTTTTAGCTTCACTTTTGAGTTGATTTAGTGTAGTAAATAAATGTGTTAAACTTTATATGGAGACATTTGTGTTTTTGTTTGCCTTTATTTTCTTTTATGCTATGCCTCAAAACCCCTAGACCAAATGGGGCGTAACAATTGTCTACTTACTAAATTCTTACAGTCAGACTTGACACATACCTATGGTATGAACAGCGCTATCCTTGTGCAGTGAATGGAAAAAAAAAAATCCATACAACATTCCTGCGTCTCACCTACTTCTCCCTTATTCAACCTTACACGATGCTTATCCATTTAACAGAACAGTTTATGACGTTCCTCTTTCCTGCAGGCCACCTGGTGGAGGTTTTACTCATACAGCCCATATCCACCTGTAAGGGCAGTTATGACTAAGGCTTTATTTAATTCACATTTTGTCAGACAAGTGGTAAATGATGGACACTTATATAGTGCTTCACTACCTTCCTAAGTGCTTGACTGTCTCATTCACTTCACAACCAAACACTGGTGCCAACCTATAACCACCAGGAGCAATTTGGGGTTCAGCGTCCTACCCAAGGACACTTACAGACACGGAAGGAAATGAACTGTCAATCTTCTGTTCAGAGGTCGACCACTCCACCTCTGCACTTTGGCCGTTCTTGGTTTGTCAGACAATCAAAGTTATTATTACAGTGCATGTAGCTGCCCTGCATTGTCATTAACTAGCAGGATGGTTCTAACAAAGTAGAAACACTTTGTTCTGTTGATAAAACTTGAAGATTTGGAGTCAAAGAAACTTCAGAATTATAAGTTCTTTTGGATTGTGTTTAATTGTCCGGTCAATCTAAAAAAGACCAAGGTGAAGCTCTGATTTCTCATTGAAATGCATCAGATCATCAGGAATCATTAAAGGAGCCCAAAAAAAACCCCTCAGACAGCAGTTAACCTGGCTGGGTAGTGGCCGTCCATGAAAACGTGCAAATCTATAATTCAATCAAGAGCAATCACGCTAACGTTAATATTTAAGCAGGCTCTGTGATTAGAAGTGAATGAGGTAATTACAATTTGATTACATGCGGCCACCTAAGCGGAGCAAGAATTGGATTCAAAGCAGACTCGGTGCTCGCTTAATTGTGACAGCTCGGTTCTGCACCATCAAAACTTTTGGAAAACTGGGATGTTTTAGCTAAAACTGCACAGAAACGTGAGGATCCACACAACACGCACTCATCCTTCCATGAAACAGCGTTTGGATAATGACTCTGTGCTGTATTAATGACTGATCGTATCAGTGGGACGCATTTATTACACCAACACTTATCAGAAGACAGAGGTCTTCCCGCTGAACAGACGGTTGTTTAAAGGTGCTCAGGTTAATGTAATGTCACTCTGGTGCTAATGGAAGGTCGAGTCTGTTGGAATCTATCTAGTCACGAGTCACAAGGTTTTACTTTATTATGCACCCACTTATGTTGAAAAAGTAAAATCCCTGACAGATTAAAATGTTAACTTTGTGGAAGCTACCTACATGCAAGAACTTCCTGTTAAAGACTATATGTGACAGAGCTGCTCCGCCCCTTTATTTGATGTTCCAGTTCCAATGAAAAGTCGATGAAAACGCTTTTAAAGTAAATGTCCATTTCAGGCTTCTGTACTAGAAACTCTCATGTTTGCAAGTTTTAAGTCTGTTATGGTAAAAATGTGTGGCCATTGAATGTGCATTGATATTAAGCTTGTTAAACTTTGACCAATCAGAATGCATGAGTAGCGTCCTTTTTTAAAACACATTTCTCATGGAGTAGAAGTTGACCAAGACCGGGGGTGTCAAATTCAATCGCACAAAATCCTAAACACAACGTAGGTCGCGGGCCGAACACGATAAACATTTATTGAACACTCTGAAACTACATTTTTAAAACTTTAAAACTGCAACTTTTTAAAGAACTAGATATAAAACATTACCTGTGATAATGCTAGTGTGAATGCTGTAAACTGAATTTGGCATCTGAAGATGCTAGTGCAGATAGCTGAAGACGTTGAAGCTGATAACCACTAAAATATTAGCTTAATGATCAATTGGCCTAAAAAACGAAAAAAATAAAATGGGTTAGCATGTAGCTGAAATGTTAGCTTAACTTCAGAATAGCCTAAAAAACTAAAAAAAAAGCCTAAACTAGCCAAAACAGCTAGCATGTTGCTGAAACATTAGCTAAACCCCAAAATAGTCTAAAAAATCTTATTAAAGACCAAAATAGTCATAAAAGCTAGCTAGAATGCCAATTTTTAAAACTTTAAAACCACAACTTTTTAACATAATTATCAATAATAAAAGACAGTATTCCAGAATAAATCAATTCAAACCCTAAATAACTTTCTATAGTTTACTCTCCATATAAATATATTTTGTCTATATTTAATGAGCAGAAGATAACATCGGGCCATTAATATCAATAACCTAAAATGATCTGGGAGGCCGGATCTGATGTGGTTTAGACATTTCGCACCAAACCTCTTCCAACTGTCAGTACATAGTGGTATCGAGTAGTGACGGTCCAGTGTGAACGTCCTGTTACCAACGATTATTTTAACAGTCGACTGATCACTGATATTTTTTTACTCCTGGTTAGTTGACTAAACGGATCATGTGTAAACTGGATGTAAAACATACATAAAATATAAATAAAAATACAGACAATTAGGTCGATAGTTAATTAAAACTTAATTAAACCTTTCTGATGTTAAAACAAAGTGAATTATAGTTTTGAGAGAGGAAAAAAAAAATTGTTGTTAAATGAAATGTTATATGGTTTAGAAGAATTCCTGTGGATTGCAATAATGAAAAGGGATGTCCTGATCTGATTACATGATCAGGAATCACAGTTTCAGATTCAATTAGAATCAAACGATGTGTAACGAACGAATCACATTTTTTTTGTGGTAAAGTGCAGCAAAATATGGTACAAGTTTGAGCAGGAGACGCACGACAAAGTTCGGTAAAGTTAGCAAGATATTCGGGTCCACTAACTTTTTAAATACAAGTTTAAACTCCTGGTATGATTTTCTATTGATTTTTCTTATCGCAAACAGCAATCTTCAAAGACAATTAAAAGTGTATATATTTATTTCTTTTCTTTTGGATAAGAATTAAACATAGAGACCGGAGTGAGACGACTGCCAAGGGACCGTCTACAAAGTGCAAAGTTCAGGGGAGAAAAAAAAAAACAAAAATCAATAACGTCTCAAATAAAACAAAACTGCAAACATTGATAGAAGCTAGCTATCCAAAAAACACCAATATACCATTGCTACAACAACAGCTTTGAAAAAACATCATTTTTAAGAAATTTTGATGGAACTATTAATTAAATCTGATCAGAATTGATCAACAGTTCTACAGATTCTAAAAATTAAGTCACCAAACTTGTTTCATATGACTAACTATCAACCAGAAAAAAATAGTAAAAATAGGGGATAGTTGCTCTTTTTTACTTTATCGTTCAACAACGTCACATAAGTGTTCTTTTTAGGTGCTAAATTATAAAAAAGGTGAATAAGCCAGAACAAACTGCACAGACTGGATCTGTTTTTACGTTTTTTCATTTTTATAACGTGATATAAAAGGATTGAACTCAATAACCACAGAAACTCAGAATCAAATGACTGAAAATGAATGGAGTTGCTTGGTTAGGGGTATATTAATAACATTTTCCCTCTCATAGAATCAATCTTTATCGTGTTAATGTAATGTCTTCTTCTTGGCTTATATATATTTTTTTATTTTATCATCTTTTTGATGATTATAGAATGAACCCAACGTGGCATCCAAAAGCACAAATTCAAACATTTTTAGTTTTAAAGCAGCCTCTGAAAGTCCCATTTCGAGTAGACTCAGAAACCTGTTTCCTGTTTCCTTGTTGTGGTTCTTAAACAGAGCGAGCGCTCACACAGGCTGCATTACTGAGACGGAACAAGATGTTCTGTTGGGGTTTTATGTTCACTGGCAGGGGTTAACGTTGGCCTTGAACACAATTTCTAGTCTTAAAAATGAAGTTCAGATTGGCACAGCCGTCGGGTCGATTATTGCTGCCCCCGGATAATATGATGCAGCTGTGGAGCAATTCCAGGAGGCCGTAAGATCCAGTCTGTCAAAAAGGAGCATTAACGGAGAGACTCAAAGAAGCAAGAGCTCTGATAGCTCTGTGTCTCGATAGAGTCGATCTTCACAAAAACATCCATCAATCTGGGTAATGTCCAGCCGTATGGTTCTGATCCAGATGTCTGCTCAGATCTTCATGGACCGAATTCTGATTCTTTCTCCTTCCAGTTCACCAAAGACTCTTTTAGCTCATTCTCCAATGTTTCTTGACGTTTCTGTGATCAATCCATTGGAAAATAATGAAAGCTAACATCCAAATGCTCTTTCATTCATTTACAATCCTTTCGGTCAAATGAGCCGCCGTTCACATTCCCGTGGTCACATCAAGAAGCTCCGTGGAGATTTTCCAGCATTCTCAGCCCTGCTACCGTAAGTACTGTGGAGATCCGTCCCCTGGCAATTACCCTGATTATTGCCACCTGCTCTGGACAGTATTTAAGTCTCCCCCTTCCCATCCCTCCTTGCCAGGAAGTTGTCATCACAACGCCAGGTCCGCCTCGTAGAACGCCAGGTCCGCACCACGTCAAACCAAGCCCGCCTCGCACCACTCCAAGCCTACCTGACGAGGTTCAGTCATCGTCATTGGTTTCTCCCTCGCCAGCCTCCCCGTACCACTGTCTGCACTTCTCTGTGGATTCTCTCAAAGTCCCTCAGGAGCTCACGCTACTCACCAGCACCATTCCTCCATACTGGTTAGAGAGTGCAACTACAGGACTAACAAGACAATAAATCTTCTTTTTTAATCTTGTCCTGAGTCATTGCATCCTGGGGCTCCCGCTAGCATTATTCCTGACAAGTATTGATGAAACTCACACCAAAAATCCAGTGACGGCTGATTGGACCACAGAAATGTGAACGGCGGCTCATTTGACTGCAGTCAATGTGAAGATAGCATCTTCTCCAGAACCTGAACTAGACATGCTAGCTGGACCAGATGAGGGTTTAGTGCAGCAGAAAGAAGATCATTTAGGAAAAGTTTGATTGATTTAAAAGGAGAAATACTCGGAAATGCAAAAACTAAATGATTTCGTATTACATTTGTTCTTTTTAATAAGAAAAATTCCACATATGCTTGTTAAAATAATGGAGAAGGACTTTAAAGGTGCAGCATTTCTCCTAGTTTTTGATTTTTTTCAGCAGCTAAACGCTTGTATTTTTTCCTGAAGTTTATCATCTTTATTCTTCTGTCTCGATGAGTCTGGCTTCGCTTCCTCCACCACCATCTCTCCATGTTAAACCCAGCATCACCCCAACGTCTTCCAACCTCAAAACAAAGCCATCGTATCCACAAAGTCTGCGAGAACAAGCAGAAAAACAACCCAGAAATCCCTTGCCATCTCTCCGTGTCTGACCTATTTGCAGAAAACTACAGAAGCTCCCTCAGCAGAGCGGGATCCACTAAATCTGGGAACGCTTTGAACTAAGGTGCTGCGGAGTTTCAACCTGCTCCCCGTCGCCCACCTCTGCTAACTACGACACCTCGGTCACATCCAGGTTGAGGGAGCCGAGAGGGAGTCACGAAACACTGCCGCTCGGATGAAAACACATATCTCAGAGTAAGAAGTGACAGCTCGGGATGACGTGAACATAATTGAGAATGAGAGAAGGCGAGCGGCTGAACAGACGGATGAAGCGGAGGTACAACGCAAACGCTCACACCGGTGTGGGAAGGAGAATGGATTGCGGCAGTCTGCGGCAAAATGATTAAAATCGTACGTGTGCGTGAGCCGTCTCACAACACACACACACACACACACAGCATAGTGCACAAATGTCAGAAAGCACACAAAGAAAGGCCCTGAAACACCTATTATAAATCAACCGAAAGGAACAGCCCTTATGCTTCAAAGTCATCTCTGAATCGCTTATCCACACATTGAGCCACAGTATAGGAATACAAATTCATAGTCCTCAATCAAACCACTCAGAGAGAGATGGGTGGAGGTAGCAGAGGGATGAGGAGGAGGAGAGGAAGAGGGTTTCCCACCAAACATCTATTTATACATTGGAATCTTATCGAAAGGGTAAGAGCAGCTCTGCAGACTTATTGACAATCTCTCAATTTGTGTATGAATACTCTCTGACCACACACACACATTCAGATGCACACAAACTTGCTGGTACAAGAGTCCCACAGCTCCAAGATAAGAGAGGAGAGTGTTCTGGGGGAGAAAGCTTCCTCATTGGTGTGCAAGGCTGCACATGTTCCAGCCCTCCTTATTTCCCCGGTGCATGTGCATGTTTGAATGTGTGTGTGAGAGAGAGAGAGAGAGAGAGAGAGAGGGAGAGTGTGTTTGCATGCCTGCAAACCTCTCACTCCTTCGCAGCCACTAAAAAGACACAGAGGACCTATTGTGCCCAAGGAGGGAAAATCACTCCATTCTCGGAAAAAGAGAAGGAATGAACAGCTCTCTACACCCCCCCACATTCACACAGCAGCTGAAATGGCGAAGCTTGTTAAAAAAAAAAAAAAAAAGGAAGCCGGTATGACAGCGTTCACAGCTTTGCTTACCGCAGCATCTCCCCGCGCGTCTTTGCACCGGGAACCGCGGATGAAAGCAATCGGATACGGTGTCGGAAAAAAAAAAGGAAAAAAGTTGTCACCGAGAGGCCCTCGAGTGAACGCATGAAAGAAAAATAAATAAATAAAAGGGTGAAGAAAGCAGGTAGAGAAGATATTAGTATTTGAAGTAAATGAGCCGTTTTAAGCAGCAAAACAACTTAAAAGGATTTGATCTTTTTTTTTTTTTTTTTAACTTCTGCAGAGGAAACTAAATTTAGCTGCAAACACCATTAAACCCAAACTGTGCTTAGCCGTTGAAACCGAGCTTCCTGCCTGGTACTATTGTGTTATTGAAACAATCTATCATGGGAG
This sequence comes from Oryzias javanicus, assembly GCA_003999625.1. Lineage (NCBI taxonomy): Eukaryota > Metazoa > Chordata > Actinopteri > Beloniformes > Adrianichthyidae > Oryzias > Oryzias javanicus. The sequence continues at coordinate 4,384,813 of CM012446.1, forward strand.
AATTGTGATTTTATGGGGTTTAGCTGATGGAAGTGTCCCAGTTCTTCACTTGATGGATGGAAATGGATCCACCTCTGCATTCAGCCTGAGACGGCAGCCATAGTGACGGAGGGAAAAGTCAAGGTTTCCAGTCATTCCTGGTTATTCAAACTCAGCTGATGCTTCTCACTCTTTCTGGTTTCCATTCACATGTTAGTAAAATCCTTTTTTTTACTAGAAGAAAGAGGATAAGGATGTGAATGATAAAATATTTTCAGTAAATCAGTGCTAGGAAAACATATTTCTTAATCAGTTTATTAAAGTTTTTGCAGTTCTCTTATTTTATTTTCTATAGTGTTTTTTTCCCCAAGTACTACCTTTACTACCAGTATTTGTTGTGTATTTATTTATATTATCATCATAAAAAAGTATTTTCTTGCACTGATGATATTTTCCTGTTGGATTTGACAAAAAACACTTTAAATTTTAAATATTGAGTTTAAAACTAGCAGATGACTCAATTAAACCATATGCCAAAAAAAAAAAAGCAAATTAATTAAAAAACAGTTAAATGAAAGAGTAGGAATATATTACACAAATATTTTTAGGAATAAAAATGTTTTTCTAACTTAATTACTATTTAAAACCTATTTTACACGTGACATTTTTCTTTAAAAGTATTGATAATTTTGACTTAACCCTTTAACTGCCAGCTACACCAACACTAGCTGTATTTTGTTCCATTTAAAAGTACTAATTTTAATCAAATTTGAATTTTGTGCTGATGTTTTACTCAACTTTAACATTTAACTTGATAAAAACTTAACCCAAAGTTTTTACAGTAAACGTTTTTTAAAAAAATGTGCTTATTAAGTGTCAGAAAAGCATTTTTTTAAATTGATTTTGTCTTGGTTGGGTAGTTAAAGGGTTAAAAAGAATGCATACATTTACTGCATGGTTTGACAGTTATCAGAGAGCTCTAACATGAGAGAGAAATCTGATAAGTTCTGCTGATACTTCTCTTCTGTTGCACCCACATCTGTCACTGATTCAGAAATAAACAGCCAGCTGAAAAGAAAAGATAAAGAATTCCACATTTCAGGCAACAATAAAAAGAAGAAAAAAAAAACAGAAAACTTTTAGAGTTTGGACAGCTTCAGCACTGCAAGAAAAGCCTATACACAGGCCCTTCTGCAGGTCCCATCCGTCAGGCTGAAACGTGTTGCCAGAGACATTTCAGCACCTTGGACAGCAACACAATGGCCAGCAGAGATCCAGTGGATGAAGAAGAGAGAGGAGAGCATTAGAACAAAAGACAGAAGAGTGGAGGGGTGAGCAGAGAGAGGGGATTTGGCTGCTGGAGGGCCATTCAGGGAAAATACAAAAAAACTTGAGTTGAAGGGTGGAAGCGAGAATTCACAGAAGGGGCGGGACGAGGAGTAGCACTGATGAAATGATGATGTAAACAGGGGGCGTCAAACTCAATCGCACAAGGCGCCAAAATCCAAAATACACCTTAGGTCGCGCGCCGAGCAGGATAAACATTTATTGAACTACATTTAAAAATGTAAAACCAAGACTTTTTAATATAATTGTGAACGAGATACAATGCTAGTGTGAATGCAGAATGTGGCCGCTGAAGATGCTAGTGCCGATAGCTGAAAACGCTGAAGCTAATAGCCTGCTAAAACATTAACTCATGACAAATAAACCTAAAAAAATAGGCTAGCCAAAACAGCTACCATGTAGCTGAAAAAATAGCTTAACTCATACTACCCTAAAACTGAAAAAAGCCTAAATTAGCCAAAAACGCTAGCATATAAATATTAGTCTTACTCTAAAACATCTTAAAAAAATAAAAAAAAAAAGCCTAAATTAGCCAAAACAACTAGCATATAGCTGAAGTATTGGCTAAACTCCAAAACTGTCAAAAAAATAAAAATAAAATGTTAAAAAAGCTTAAATTAGCTAAACTATCTAGCATGTAGTTGAACTATTATCTAAACTCCAAGATAGTAAAAAAAAATTAAAAGAGAAGCTGAAATTAGCCAAAACAACTAGCATGTTGCTGAAAAAATAGTTAAACTCCAAAACAGTCAAAAAAAGAACACAAACTTTAAAAGAAAATACTAAATTAGCAAAAACAGCTAGCATGTAGTTAAAAAATATTATCTAAACTCCAAGAAAGTGAAAAAAAAAACATAAAAGAAAAGCTGAAAGTAGCAAAAACAGCTAGCATTTAGCTGAAATATTATCTAAACTCCAAGATAGTGAAAAAAAAAACATAAAAGAGAAGCTGAAAGTAGTCAAAACAGCTAGCATGTAGCTGAAATATTATCTAAACTCCAAGATAGTGAAAAAAAAACATAAAAGAAAAGCTGAAAGTAGCAAAAACAGCTAGCATTTAGCTGAAATATTATCTAAACTCCAAGATAGTGAAAAAAAACTTAAAAGAAAAGCTGAAAGTAACCAAAACAGCTAGCATGTAGCTGAAATATTAGCTAAACTCCATAATAGCCTAAAAAATCTTATTAATAGTCCAAAAAGCTAGCAGAATGTTAATTTTTAACACTTTATAACTGTAACTTTTTAACATATTTGTGAATAACAAAAAGGCAGGAATATTATTCCAGAATAAATCAGCTTACACCTTAAATAACTTTCAATATTTCACTTTCCATATAAATATATTTTGTCAAAATTATACATATTAGTCGGATCCGGCCCCCGGGCCTCGGCTTGGGAAATATAAACACTTGTTCTCTGCTCTCCTCGTGTGTAGAAGCAAACATCTTTTTAACTGTTTAACTCAATCCGTCCCCTAAAAGTGCAGGTGTACTTTTCTTGACAGATTTCCAAAAGTCATTGTCGGGTTTATTGCAAATTACTCTCCATTTCCAGCGTGAACGCATTTTCTTTTACTGCTTATCCACCAGGGTTTCCACTAATGTTAAGTGTTTCACTAATGACAATCTATCTCAGTGTAAGCTCCCAAAGCTCAGGAAGCAGCAATTACCTTTTTTTTTTTTTTTTTTTTTTAAGTCCATATTATCCCACCTACACATCCTCTTGAGGACTATCAACAACTTTCAAACAATACGATAGCTGTTCAGCTTCCTGTGAGATCGAGACGTGTGAAAAGAGAAACTCCTGCCGCACAAACCGCTGTAATGCTGCGTCAGGTGAGGGAAACAAGAAATCAGCAGCCAACAGAAGAAAAAGGCTTCTCGTCAATCATTAGAGGGGCCATCGCATTTCATCAGGGAGGGGGGGGGAGCTGCCAGCAGGCTCCATTTTCCCCCCACACACACACACACAAACACAGCCTTCAACAGCACGCCGCATCATCCACAAATAATCAAGCACAGTCCCAACAAAATGCACCCCAAGCGCAGTATCTTGACAAAGTGCTTCAGTGAAAATTTAATGGCGCAATCTTGCCACACTGTATTGCTCCCCTATAGCATACAATGTAAGTTGTACATTTGCAAAGACACTTGATAATCAAAGCAAAATAACATAGTTCTCCCCATCGATAACTAATAGATCATTTCACACCCGGATTTAAAGTTCAGTTTTTTTGCCTTTTTTAACAGACATTTTACATAAAGTTTCAATCCATTAAAATACATCACCTTAAAAAAAGAAAAAAATCCATTTGCAGAGGGCATTATTGATGAAATAGTGGAGTGCAAAGGCACTTTCTGGATAGCTAGAATAAGATTTGCCGCTTTTTTTTTCTGGGATTTTTGAAGGAGATTTCATGTTTTGACACTCACCTGTGGATTAGATATATACAGGAATGTCAATCCTCCTCTGCAAAGAATTAGCAGGAAATTCAAATACAAGTTCATTTCCTCCACGCAAGTCATACGTGTCCATTACATACCTGCCGTCATCATCAAAGTCTTTTGATTTTTTTTTTTTTTTAAAGAAAAAAAAAGAAATAATTTATACTTTCTTGGCGGAAAAAATAGAACTGCGTAGTAATATATTTTTTTTATATTCCTTTTATACATCTTGAAATGAAACAAAATGAAGGAAAAGGTGGAAAAAACTCATCAAAGGCTCTGGTTCACTTCAAGTCCATCAAGTGGGATTGAACACAGATAGATTAGATAGATATATGAAGAGGACTATTGTTACAGTAACAGTGTGGTTATTAGGGACCGCTGTCCTACAGTTGGCTCATGGCAGTCTGTTTCTCCAGAACCTCCAGGTAGTCCGGTTCCGTTTTTAGCTTCCCAGGGAGCAGCAGTGAAGGGTGCTCGTTTTTGGAAGGATGTTCCGGCACAAAGTATTTCCTGGGGGTCCCGTACAGCACGGCTTTGTTCAGCCTGTCCTGGTTGGTGATGTGCCGCCGGGCGGTGGCGGCCTCGTAAGGGGGCACGATGCAGGGTCTCTTGGGCAACGTGCAAAAGTTGTAAGTGAAGGGGGGGGTGGCCGTGGGAAGCTCCTTGTTGGGCCTCTCCCCAATGTTTTGGTACAGCCCCTCGTGAGGCTCCGGGGTGGCCAAACCGCACAAGGTTGGGGTCTTATCCATAAAATCCACGGCGTTGATGGTGTAAGCCCCCGGGCTACGAGTCAAGATGTCCTCCTTCTTTGCGTCCAGGGGCCCGAAGCTGAGCTCCTTCAGGTTTCGGTAATACGCCACCTGTTCACCATCTTTCTGCATGTAAATGGGGTTTTGGCACATGGAGCTCATGGGCGGGGGGATGTAGTTGTAGACGTGGCTCTCGGAGCTCTTGTCTTGGGTTCCCTCCGGGGTGTAGGAGCCGTACTGCACTTGGAACGAGTTGAGATCCAAGTTGTTGGTGCCCGTGGGGACGTGCTCCACCCCTTTGCGCCGTTTCAGAACAAAAACAAAGAGGCCCGCGCCGAAGCACACGGACAGAATAAAGACGACGAGAAGGCCCAGAATGAGGACGGAGAGGGGCACCTCGGGGTGAAGCTCTGGAGTCTGGATGCGGGACTGAGTGGGGCTGACGGGACTAAAGGAAGGAGAAGAAGAAGAAGAGGAGGAAGAAGAAGAAGGAGAGGGAGAGGAGGAAGCAGAAGAATAGATGGGAGATGGGGTGGCCTCAGTGCCCGGACTGATGACTGTAGGGGGTTTTGTCGGGGGCGCATGTTGGGGTGGAGGCACTTCGCTGGGCTCGGGGCAGATGGCCTCGTTGCGCAGCGAGCGCAGAAGGCGCCCTGCGTGTTTGGAGGGCGAATCGCAGGTGATTTCGTTGACCACCACGCTGGTGCTGGACAGCTCCATCCAGTTCTTCAGCGCCACAATGTCACAGGTGCAATCCCAGGGGTTCTCCTGCAGGTCGATCTGGATGAACGCCGACAGCTGGTCCAGAACGCCCTGGACGGGGAGGTAAGAGAAGTGGTTGTTCCTCAGGTTGAGGCGGGTCAACATGGTGCCCCCGAAGACGTTGTCGGGGAGCGCCCTCAGCAGGTTGTTGTTCAGGAACAGCAGCTGAAGGTTGTGGAGAGAGTTGAAGGTTTGAGGCCAAACCTCTTTGATGATGTTGTATTCCAAATAGAGGTACTGGAGGGACTGTAGTCCGGCGAACAGAGTCTGAGACAGGGATTCGATGTAATTTCCGTTCAAATACAGACGTCGGAGATTTGTGAGGTTCTCAAAAGCGCCTTCCTGGATGGCCGCGATGCGGTTGTTCCCTAAATGCAGCAGCTCCAGAGAGCTGTACTCAGTCAGGTCTGTTCTGTAAATCACCTGCAGGTAGTTCCCCGTCAGGTAGAGCTTCTTTGGGTAGGTGGGCTTGGGGTTCAGCTCGCTAATGTTCTGCAGCTTCCTCTCCTGACAGTTGATGTTCAGCCCGCTGTCGGGGTTCTGGGACGTGCAAACGCACACGCCGGGACACAGCATCGGGACGGGGGAGCGCGTTTGGTAAACCATGATGGGCCCGAAAACGTGTCTGTCCTTGGATATGCGAGGGGTGGGTCTGTGACGCATCTTAGGTGGGCGGGAGGCTTTGGGGGCCCGAGTGGGGGGGATTTCTCCAGTCCGGTGGGTAGGATGCAGAGCCCCCTGAAAGTGAGAGTCAGAGGGGGGCTGGACGCGCTCCCCCGCATTCCTGCGGGGACACAGGTCCTGCTTGATGAGCTGAGTGATGTCCTTGCCGTGGAGCCTGAACGGCGTCTCGCACACAATGTCCCCCACGAAGACGGAGATGGTGTCCAGCCAGGATTTGAGGGGAATCAGATCGCAGGTGCAGTTCCACGGGTTCTCCTCCAGCTGGATCTCCATGATGCCGCCTATGTGCTCCAGCACCCCTGCGAACGGCAGCATCTTCAGCCGGTTGCCACGTAAATCCAAGTGGGTGAGGAGCACGAAGCGGAAAATGTTGGGAGGCAAAGACAGCAGCAGGTTGTCGTTGAGGATCAACACTTTCAGCTTGTTCATTTTACTGAAAGCGCCCGGCTCTATGACGCTGATGTAATTATAGTCTGCTTGTAAATATTCCAAACTCTCCAGGCCTGCGAACGTGTCCTCTTTGATCACCTCCAGGTTGTTGTTGTTCAAGTGGAGCCGCTTCAGAGAGCGGAGGCCGTTAAAGGCTCCAGTTCTGATCTCCTGCAGGCCGTTATTCCCCAAATGCAGCGAGGTGACATTGCCATAATTGACAAACTCGTTGGCGCCCAGCCGCGACAGAAAGTTTCCATTCAGAAAGAGCTGGGAGACCTTATTCGGGGGCGCCTGGAACGTGTTGACGGTGGTAAATCCTTTACTCTCACAGTTGATGCTCATGATGCTCTCCCGCTCGTCGCAGACGCAGCGCATCTTGCAGATGTCTTTGAAGGCGGAAGTTTTGCGGCTCTCCGTTTCGGACGGTGTCAGGCTGGTGACCGTGAGGACGCTCAGAAAGAGGACGCCGCTCAGCATTTTTACAGCCAAAAAGAGCCGCTGAAATATAGATCCAGCATTTAAATTAGCAGCAGGAGCATCTGATGGAGGGAGGAGGAGGAGGAGGAGAAAAAAAAAAACTCACGCGCACCAACACAAACGCACAGGCGCGCACACTGCCGGTGCTGCTCTCAAAATTGGACCATGACGCACAAAAAAAACCTGAAGCACTCCTTAGACTTTGAAGAATCAAAGAAAAAGTGAAGAAAATCCTGAAAAAAAGTACAAAAAAATCAGTTCATGCAAAGAAAAATGGAAAAAGCATCAAAATCCGGCGTCTCTGACAGACTTGGCACATTGTCAGAAGCTCTGGTGTGAGGGGAAAAAGCCGCTTACTGCAACCTCCTTCCCTTCCTCCAGACGGCTCCGATTTATTCAGCGCCTTGACGCGGATCACCTCCGTCCGCAGCCACAGATGTAGAGGGAGACTCGGCTTGTGAGACGCGCCCTCTCATCCCCCCCTCACATATTGGGCTGCTTCATTGTCGTCCACAATCAAAAACAAGGAAAAATCATCACTTTTTTTTTAAAGCTCCGGGGATAATGCGCAAAGGCGCGCCATAACGCACGGCTGGCGTCGCTGGTCCTCTTCTCCGGCAGCCAGAGAGTCAAAAGCCCAGAAAAAGTGAAGCTGGGAGGCAAAGAGGAGCAGGAGGAGAGCGGCGGTGTATTCCCGGAGCTGAGGCATCACTACAGTGTGCGCTCTGCCTCCTCCGCTCCGCACACTGAGAGCAGCGCCGAGCGTCTGCTGCGGTTGCCGCGGTCCGACTCTGCGCGCGGGCGCGTGTGTGCGTGAGAGAGAGGAGAGGAGGGGGGCGTCCGGGGGCCCTTACGTCACTAACACTGTTAACGCGCACTCAGATGTTTGATTTGAAAACATCTCATTTTGGATCGCATAGACTCGGACTTGATCCCGAGATAAGTTCTGGAATGTTTTACTTTCTGACTCTATGAGTGACAAATATTTATTAAAATAAACTTTACGTGGAATGGACATTGATGACTGCACGTCTTACACAACTTAACAATTCTTTCAAATATGAGGGGAGGAGTCTTTATCTTCTAGGTGAGTTGCGCTCTGCGCATGCGCACACAAAACTATGAAAGAGACAAACATGCAAAAAATGTCCCAATCCAAAAACAGAGCTATCCAAATTTGGCTCTTGGCACTGTTCTCCCTCCTTTACGCAGAGCTTTTCCTCCTCTCAGTGTGGATTTCGTTTTCCTAATTTCACCACTAGGCGGCAGAAAAGGCTCAGTGTCATTTTTCTCACCCACTTTTTTTTTTTTCCTTCTTTTTAATCTTTATCTCTCTGTCTTCACATCCCCTTGTTGCATCAGCTTATTGACATGCCACTATTATCAGGAAGAGCGAAGCAAGCTGGAGGAAAAGAAAACAAGCACTTATGTGCTGCTTATGGGCCAAAGGAGACTGGGAAAGGAGGGATGCTTTGTTCACTAACAGACAAGTAAAAAATGATTAAATAAACTGCTTATCAGACACGTGGTTTCATTGCACTTGGCAAATGCAGAAGAGGGATCAGTTTAATTATGTAATGAATAATTTTGATCATTTTTCTACTTTTGCTTATCAAAAAAGTGACTTATGTGATGATAGACCAAAGTAAAATGTCAATCACTTCTTTTTTTTTTTTTTTTTTTTTTTTTGATTTGGGTCAGTGCTGTTTTATTCTTTTAGTTTATCTGGTGTTTTTATGCTTTTATGTAATCTATTCATACTTTTTTTTTTACCTTTTTAACTGTTGTTTTTATTGTTCTTTGGATTTTTAATTTACAGCGCCTTGTTTTGGCCAATGGTCATTTAAAAGCGCTATATAAATAAATAAACTTAAACTTAAACCGAGTATTTGGGTATTGATCCAATACCCGTAGATATTGAAGATATCGATACCAATATAGATCCTAGCAAATTGATTTTTTAAAAATAAGTTTCCCTTTTTTAATGACTTGATAAACATGAAATCAGAATAAAGACAATATTTTTAATTAAATAGAAAACACTTTATTGATAAAAGCTGGGTCCTTTTTGCAGATACAGAAAAGTTTCAAACAAGATTAGAATTATCGATATATGTGGGCTGGTATCGATCTGATACGATAATATCGATATTTTGGATCGATCCGCCCAGCTCTGATTTGAATCGTTTGCTGCATCATTGTCTTGAAAAGCTCATAAACATCCTTCTGCTTGTTTTTGATGCTAAATCTAGTATAAAATGCATCACATTCCCCAACAGATCAGAAAGAACAAACCATCTGTTTAAAATCACAATTAATCAGTTCACTGCAGCTTCTTAGTTTGAAAATGAGTTTATTTGTGGTGGTTGAGTGATTTCTTTGACCAGATCAACACTAGTTTTCATATGACCTAAATGTTTACAGCGTTCATCCATGAAACTAACAGCAACACCAAAGGAGAAGTGATTTTCGATTTGTTAGAAGTAACTTAGTAAATCCGGAGTCGGTTGGAAGCACCGGGGCGCCCGGAGCGGTTTCAGCACCTGCATTGCCCTCCCTGCAGCCTGGCTGAGGGCTGTCAAAAGGCTGTGACAGCACGCCAGGCGTGAAGACACAGAGGGGAGGATGAGTTTCCATCTCTCGGGGTCTGACAGGACCACTCAGCTTGGTGGGTTTTTCCACAAGTTGGGAGAAAAATATGAAACTATAACAGCAACACAGAGGAGTCAAACTGAATCCTGTCTCATCCTAACTGTGTTAGAGGGGATAGAGATGATGGAGAAAGGTCAGTATGGTGATGACAGTGACATCCTGGGTTTTCTCTGTATATTTGTTTTTTTATTGAGAAAGATGGTCGCCTCTGATTTCAGCTGTGATTGATGGCGCAAAGAAGTGTGGAAGGGAAAACTTTGCAGGTTTCCACTCGAGACCAGCTGGGTATTTATTGTCAGAGTGCAGCTCCACAGCACATTTGTCAAGTCAATCACAGGCCACAGAGAATACCACAGGCCTATCTGATGTGTGTGTGTGTTCTTATTGGAGCAACAACCAAGAAACGAAGGTAAAAACTGCCTAAAACTTTAAAACTTTTTCAGATCACTGCAAAAACAGACCTTTGAGTGGACTGAAGTACTTTTTGTTGTTTTTTTGTAATAGCACTGGATAGCAGTGTGGTGTCAGTTGTTGCGCCCTCACATCAAGGATTGCTAGTGTCAAGCCTGGCTTTACTCCTGTATCGATTTGTGGATTATTTTTGTTTTTAGAATGAAGATTTACATGATGATGATTTACAATCAGTCTTTAGCCTCCTGAAGGGAACATTTTCACTTTTATTTTAAGTAAATTAAAACACCACTCCACAAAGGTCTACGGTCTACATTGGGATGGCATTTGGGCTTGAAAAATACAGTAGGATGATGACAAAGAAAGGTAATGTCCCGTATCAGTGGTCTCACTCCCAGAATAAACAGTATTAGACACTGAGTACTGTGACAAGTTCCTTGTAATAGAACAATGAACGGACGGACAGTCAAATATCTCCATCAAGACTTAAGGTGGCAAGAACTGGACCTATGCAAGAGGTCAGATACCAGCAGGAATGATAAAGGTGGTCAAAGGAAGAGATGCATACTCTTAAGGGAAGGGTCTAAGGAGTAGACCCCAAATGGCAACAACTCAGGAGAGACGGTGGAAGGAGTCTTCATACTTCTTTATATAAGATGATGTAGTTTGCCTTCCTACCAGCATGTGGCGGTAATGAACATTGTGTGTTGAAAGTAGGGTGGATGCAGCAGACAAGTATGGAGGTGAGAAGTCTTTAGCTGGGCGTCAAACTCTTAGCGGTAGTCACTGTCCTTAGCTTAAGCCTGATCCGAGAGTCGGGAGACAGGCAAGAGTTCATGGTCCATGAGTCAATAGAGGATGGAGAAGGCTGGGTTTGAGACTAGAGAGGATAGAAGTGTAGTGGTTGAATCCAATAGGCATGTAGAGACGTACGAGGGAGCAGGAAGGAATCGTGATCTGAGAACACATGCTAGGCAGAGCCAACAAGAATAACTGATGAGATATTTGCTGGATCATTGCCGTGTGCTGGAAACTTTCTGGTAGAGAAACTGCGGAGAGGCATCACTTAAATACAGCTGAGCTCAGGTGAAACCAATCTCATGATTACTAGCTCAGCTGTAGGCAGAGGCAGGACAGGAACTTGATACAAACCACGGACACAAAAGCTCGTCAGCATGCATGAAGGGTTCCATCCCGAATCCAGCACCCTGAGAATGTATGCTAGCTGCAGGGAAGGAGGCTGAGGATTAGTGAGTGTGTGAGAAACTATCCAGGATGAAACATCCAACATCCCCAAATAAATCAAACACAAGACCATAACTGATAATATGGTCAGTGAATGTCTCAGGCAATGGAAGGCAGAGGACATAGTGCTGAATGATAGATCCTCCAGGGAAGATGAGCCACCAGCCCACAACTGAAGTAGCTGATATCAAGAAGTCCTATCAAAGAAAGGGGATGGCCTATAGGACAGAGCAGAGGCACTAATCCAGGCACTTTAGGAACAAGCCCTGAGCTCAGATCTACCACATAAGACAAGACCCAAGATGCAGGCTGGACAAAGACACACCTGAAACAATCAGGTACACAACTGCATGGTGTAAGATGCTGACATCCATTAAAATAATTGATAATTGATAAATATATCCCTTGGGATATTAATAAAGTTCAATTCATAAAAAGAAACAGCAGTTTAAGGATTGTAGGCTGCTTTAACTAAAAGTACAGTTTCAGTAATTAAGAGTGGCAACTAGCTTGACCCTCGTCTCTGAGTGCATTTGTCACTCTTTGAGGTACAGATGTAGATCTATGGGGGGATAGCAATTTGCTTTTATCAAAAATGAACCTGAATATAAGAATGCTTTAAAGTAAAAACAATCCATCCATCTTCCCCTAGTTTTCTGGGGCTGGGTCAAGGGGCAAACTTCTCCTAGTTCTTCCAGGACAACCCCAAGGTTCTCCCAGACCAGCTGAGCTATATAACGGTCTCTTCAACATGCTATGGTCCTTCCCTGGACCGCGTAAAAGTGGAAGGTGACTTCCTGAGGCACTTTGAAGAGATGACCAGGTCATTTCATTGATGTTGAGGAGCAGGAGGTCTATCCAAGGTCCTGCAGGGTGACGGTCCTCGTCACGCCATCTCTAAGGGAGAACCTGACTACCCTGCAGAGGAAACTCTTCTCTGTCACTTGTATCCCAGTGGTGTTATCTTGTCAAAACGTTTCAAATAAGTTTTTGACTTCAGTTGCTCTGAGTCAACTTCAAGACAGTTGCTCGTATTTGAGCCCTTATCCATTTGGCCCTGGCTCAGAGCTCATGACTCCAAGGGAGGGAAATTAAAGATTGAACAATTAAGTGAGAGCTTCGACTTTTTTACTCAGGTCCTTCTTCACCACAACACATGGATTATTGCAGCTTCTGTACCCGTTCCTTACTTGTGAACAAGATTCCAGGAAGGAGCTCTCTTCCTTTAGAGGACAAACCACCTGTAGTAAAGTCACGTTCATGCCTTGTCATCCATTTGAACCAATGTGATATATTAAGGGTTCAAAATGAATACATCTGTTAAAAATTAAAGGATGCTCTTGAATTGAACTACCAAGCTGCAGATTTGTGAAAATGAGGTGGAATTACCTCAGATAATGTAATAATTTAGATAAAAGAAATGCCTCTCTTCCTGTTAACACCGACTCTCTAAAAGACCTCAAAATGCAAGTATGCACTTTTTGGAGCTGTTCTCCACTGACTGGACACCAATAATTTTCACATCAGCAGTTTTTTTTTTTTTTTTTATAAACAGTAATTGAATATTCCACAGACCAGGAGCCTCCCACGGGGAAATGTTTGGCACAAGAAAAAACACAGGCTGCAAGGGAAGGAGGGATGCTGGAAAACTTCCTGTGGTTTAAAATTCTGGTCAGTCTCCAGCTGAAACCCCCCCCTCCTCCCCATCCTCAAGCAGATGCTCCAGATCATCAGGAGACCTGAACCTTGCGTGGCCTCATGGAGGAACACTTCAGGGCTGATGAGCCGCAAGGTGCCTCCAAATAACCCTTGAAGCAGACTGTGAGGATTAACTTATCAAGCCTGTAACAGACCTCCTTATAGATGAAATGCAGTGAAGTACCAAACGTTTAATGAGCAATACAAATATTTAGCGTTTGACTTGTATCACATTGACGGCTGTCTGCCTGAGTCTGAGCTGCGGGAGGTTTCCTCGTCTTTCGTTGCTGTCCTCTTTGTGTGGACATGGTTGTGTGATTGTGGAGATTCAAGCTGAGGTTCAAAGAAACGAGACAAGATAAGATGAGACGACAGATGAAGTCATTTTAGGTTGTATTGAAGCAGATGGGAGGAAAATTACTAAAAAGAGAACTAATATATTTTTATTTTTGAGTTTAGCTGCTGTGGTTCACTATGTATGTAACACAGAGTTATGGGTATGGAATATGAAAGAAGACCTTGTACCTATTTTATCATAACCAAAGCCCATTTTAGACAAGAATGCCTATTTAAACCTATATAAACCAACCTATATCAGGATATGATGGAAACTGTGATGGATGGTGTTTAATAAAGTGGGACCCTGTCCAGCAAGAACTCGACAGTTTTGGATGATTTTAAGCCATTATCTAACTCTAAAACAATAAAGACGATAGAAAAATGTGAATTGGAAGTCTATCAATACATAAAAAGGCTGTTTATCGACACTAAAAACAGACATTACAAAGTCAGTGGAGATGCCAAAACTGCAAGTGTCTGTTTATTTGAAGGCAAGAGATTCCCAGTTTATACTGGTGCTGTCAGAAATGGGTAGTGAAGGACACGAAATGCAGCAAACTTGTCTTAGGGACAGAAACTTAATCATTTAATAAAAGTTAAACAAGAAAAACCAAAAAGCAGAGCATGTGACTTGACAATGGAAAAACCAGATGCTTATGTAATCTGATCTGAAGACAATTAATAGAATGCAAAACAGCTGTGGGTAATTATTGACCTGAACCTGAACTGACTGACAGGAGTCAACATGACCGCTCAATCCTCATATGTGGTGTGAGAGTGTCACTTGAGCAACCCATGGAGATTACAGAAAAAAAAATAAACATCAGGGATTTAAACTTTTTGTTGATTCCTTTGCTAATTATGAGAACATTTTGACATTGGCGCCTTTTTCTCACTAACTTTTACTTTAACACCAGGGCTGGGCAATACTGAACATTTGGGTATTGATCCGATACTAATCAATATTGCAAATATTGATATTTATTGTAAATGAAGTGGATGTGACATGAACCTTAAACAATTCTTTCTAATACCTGAAATTGTTTTTTTTTTTTTTTTTTTGCAAGTTTCAGTTTTTAATATGTTGATAAACATAAAAATAGAGTCAGGACAATATTTCAATGAAATGTTAAAATGGTGTATTATAATAAAAACTTTCTGAAACACAAATGAAATTTAATGCAAAACAGTCAATAAACCAAAAGAAACAAGCCAATATGATACAAAAATAAATCAAGAATGTTTAACAGAAAATGAATTAATAAAAACATGTAGAAATACAAACAATTTGTAACTATTTAGCCATTAAATATAATAATAAAGAGAAGCAAAAATTGTAAAAAAAAAAAAAAACAGTATTTAAATAGATTAATTGAAACAGGCCAACATGTGAATAACATACAGTATGAATAACATGTCTTTTTTCTTTTTTACTCTTTTTACATTTTTTTTTTCATTTTTTTTTTTTTTTTTTTGTTTTAGATGAACTCTTGTTTGACTATCCAGAAAGAAAAAATTCTCTCTGGACACATGGAAATGCCCAAAAAAGTTTGCTGTAGAAATAAAAGGAAATAGTAGTTTTTTTAAAAAGTTATTTTGGGACTAGTGAGGCAGCAACTCAGCTGGGTTTTTTTTTTTTTTTTGCAGATACAGAAATATTCATATCTGGAGGTCGGTATCACTGCGATACCAATACAAATTTGAGATCAATATTTTGGATTGATCTGCCCAGTACTAATAAACACTATTGCCACAAATGCCAATATTAACGGATAAGTATAGCACATTCACAAAAATACATCCTCTTCAAAGAATCCATATATTTGTTAGAGACATTATTGGCAATTTATTTCCAATTAGTTTGCAGCACAAGCGTTTTAAATCAAACACACTTTTAGCCGCTACAACTTTAAGATGTACAAAGCAGCTCTTGAAAGTAAAAGTGGACAGTAGAGGGCAAAGTCGTGTGGCGTCTTTGCTAAGCACTAACCTGAGTCAAATACAAGGTCATTCTCATACCTCACAATGACAGTCTTATCAAATCTCCAGATCACAACCGTACTACACCAAAGTCCACTGTTCCATCCTGTATGGATTTCCTGGTGTGAATGGGCTCTAAGATTTTGGTAAAACTTATAAATTCATCAGTTTTTTTTTTTTTTTTTATGTAGGACACATATTTCTGAGACAAAACTGCGACCAAAATGAACTAATTTGTGTGCAAGCAAGATGATTGGTTCTGTTTGCTGAGACAAAATATTCGGCAAAGTTATTTGAGGCTTATGTTTGCTAAATTTAAAGACAATTATCCAAACAGTTGTGGAAATAATTGTAAAATGATTACATTTTAAGAAGAGTAGCCAGTCTAATTGACTTAATTTAGTCAATTATTTCAGTCCAATTGTAGAATATTTGTCAGATTAATTTCAAGAGCTTCCAGCTGTTTATATTCCACACAATTCTGACACCTGCCTTCATAAAACCGTCTATCCATTTTCTCAACTTGCCTAGTTTTTTTGAGATCATGCGGTTTTCGGAACCGCCCCAGTTACTGTTGGGTGCACCAAGGATAGCTCACGAGTCCATAAGAGGGCCACACATAGTCGCTCCTAAGGCACAATTTAGGATCACAGATTAGCCCTAGAAGCATGTTTTAGGACTGCGTGAGCGAGTCAGAATCCTCTGACGAATGGTACGCAAGCATAGGGAGAACGCACATGTTGTCGTTGAAAAGTTTCAACCGGAATTCAAACCCTGGTTTTCTTAAGACAAGGGTGCTAACCACTACACTACCGTGGAGCCTGCTCCAGAAAAAAAAAAAGTATTACATTTAACAAAATCATATATAAGAAGAATAAAATAAATCCAGTCTGGAAGACATTTTCCTGAATGGTTTTTGTAACTCATTTACCCAATTAATCACTCCAATAGACTTTGTAACTTAAAAAGAAAAGCAAACCGAAATGCAATACTTTACACTAGGGGTGTTACAAAATATCAATATTGCGATTTATCTCGATACTTAGTCCTGCGATTGATTCTTAGTGGGTTTTTATCATGTAAATTTTTTATCAAGTTACTCAAGGGGTTTTTGTTTGAAAAGTCTGTAAGACATAATATTTGTCTTTACTGATAAATAAAATTAATTTGATGCCAGTGCTTGTTAAAGACACAGTGTTACTGATTCAGCAATGTTGCCCAAAAGTCTATGGCACAAAATAAGACATAAGTTGTATTTATTATGATTATGTTCAAGCTAAAAAATAAATGGGGGTACATTTTCCTAAAAAAAATCCTTTCTTCTCTATATTGTGAGTTACTAGAGATTATTTAGTTTTTTACCATTTATCGCAGTATCGCGATATCATCGATATCGTGAGCCATGTGTCTCGTATCGCATCGTATCACTACTTTACACTAGTAAATAATGTAATCGACATAAATCAGCTGATTCTGCTGCTTTTCTCCACCTCAGAATCTGATGTAATAATGTTGATGGAGTAAAAGGTTATAGTTCCAGCAGTTTGAAGAGCATGTGTTGTTTTACTGTCTCTGGCGACAGCTCCAATGTTAAAGGGTTAACAGCTCTTATAGCTTTGAATATATTGGCTGTCATTTTTGGGCTGATGAATTCAATTTAATGTCAATTTAAATATAAAAGTTTAGCCTCTTTGACTCTTTTTATTGATGAAAAGTTCAATCCTCTAACGGCCACATATCATACTTCTAAATTGACCTTGAGGCAGCTGTAAGTGCAAATATATTTGTATCAAAGTATTCTCACCTGTTAGCTGGCCTATATTGATAATGACAGTAATTGCCTGTCTGGGATGAAATTTATGCGGCGCTCCCCAGATGACATGGATACTAATATGTTTTAATGAGACAGAGGGCTGAGGCGACAGAATGAAATTTTCATTTAGGTCCCAGACTGAAGTGCATTTAGACACCTGGCTATAAAAGCCTTTAAGAGAGCCTGTACGGAGTTTCCAGCAGATACTTCAACTTGATAGATTGCCCAGTGATAAAGTTTCTAAATGACTTTTATAACACTATACATTTGGAATGAATGGCTGCCTAGAATTGCTGACAAAGACCATTTTCTGTGATTTCGGGCTGATTTCATTGTTTCAAAGAGTTTAACATCAGCACTGCAGCACTTTCTGTGTGGGCAGAGCATAAAGTATGTGCGCGGAAAAAAAATATTGCACAGATGTTCTCAGAGATTCGTCACTGAGCCGTTTAAAAAAGAAAAAAGGACATTCATCAGTTTTAACCATGCTTTCTTTTTAAAATGAAAATGAAGTTCTTTATTTTTTTTTTTATTTTTTTTTAATTGGTTCTTAAGGTTTGGAAATACTTCAAGAATTAGGTAAGACAAATGTATTTTTTTAGGCTTGTTTTGGCTGTTTAAATGGGGAAAATGAATTCATATTTGTTTGCTTTTTTCAACACAACAGTAAATAGCATTGATAGTAATTTGTTTTGCGTCATCTCAGTGCAGCTTTCCAAAGTAGAGGACAGAAATTGCACCAGTAGGAATGACTCAATGAGGTGGAGAAAGGAAAAAGAACAGGGTAGAATTTCAACAAAACTCCAAAATCCTGCAAAGTGAGGACATCCAAATGCATCACAAACATAACAGGACAGAGAAGACTGGGAACGTCCAATAGTGATGGGAGTATCGATGACTCTGCAACCCTCGGGGCGCGGTGCCGGATGTGTACTGGTCATCAGGACACGTCCAGTACCGGTACTCAAACCTTATCCCAGCACTGGTGTGCGTGTGGAACTGTGTCCGGTTCGTGCCCGGCTCTGGTACCTTATCTGGTCCGGTGTTGGGTTAAGGTTAGGGTACTAGTACCGGGTTTGTGTTCCGCGGTACTGGACCGGTTTTGGTTTGTGGTCCTGAGGTTTGGGAACAGTGATTTAATGGATCCAACCAGTACGTCAAAAAAACCCAACTTGGTGACACCCAAAATGTCAAAAAGTGACGACTTGGTAGTGAGAACGAGGTAGCTCAAAGGAATCTGTCAAATGTATTGAACGTCCAAGAGAGAAGAAAGAATGCCCAGACCAGGGCGCGTCCTGCAGAGGGCCCCCACGCCCGAGAGCGGGAAGGCACAGGAACACAGGGAGTGCAGACCCCAGCCCACCCAGAAGAGCAGCCCCCCCAGTGCGCCAGGTAGGGACAACACGGGGCCCCATCCCCGGAGAGCCCGCCAGCCCCAGAGGGGCACCCCACCGCCACCCAGCAGCGCTGAGATACGAGCCCGAGTAGGTCCAGGCGGCCGCCCGCTGCAAGGGTCCAGGGGGAGCAGGGCGGGGGCTGCCCACCCCCGCCCAACGGGGGGACCCAAGAGAAACGGAGGCAAACAAGGCCCGACCAGGCTCACCCACTGGTGGAGTTTTTGGAGACGCCCAGCTCTCAAGAGGAAGGACTAGAACCCATACCACCGAGACATAAACACCCCTTTGATGTAGTTTGATCCCCTGGTCTAGATGGTCAAACTAAAATAAATAAATAAAATTGCCCTAAATAAATAAAAAATATCTTGAGTAAAAAATTGGGTAGCAAGAACAGGGATTTGGAATGCCAGCGAGGAGCAGCTTGGTCCTCATTTACAGTCAATAGTCGCATCCCAAGAAAAAAAGAAACATCATTATGACTGAATAATTATAAGAGGAAATACAACACTTTGATTGAAACATAAAAAAAACAACAGATAAGTAATCATAATTTTATTCAAATTGCAAAACAAATTGTGACACATTCTGTCTAAAAAAAAGAAGACACCACTCTGTTAAATTAGTATGCGAATAGCAGAGGGAGCCAACAGATGAGTACCTACAAACACACCAGCAGAAACCTTCATTAGGGAGTCAATCCATGTATGAACACAGTAAATCTTAATCCCCACACAGAGCAGGATGAACATCTAATCCTTTAAAGTCATGGTGGAAAGGTGGCTCTGTTTGCAGGATTTTCTCTTACAATGTATCAGTCAACACACACATCTGCCATGAGTATTGATGTATGGCCGTGTCTCCATCAATCCATGTCCGGCTAACACAAGGTCCCGGGTGTGATACCCTTGGCATGTCCTCATGGACTGAGCGGCGACTAGTTACGTGAAGAAAATGAGGAATGGTAGATCATGTGCTGCTAGGATTTGTGTGCAGTACGTACAATTTCAAAAGGGAAGAAACGAATTTCAGAAAATACCATAATAGATGATTCAGATATTGATGTATTTTCTAAAAAAAAAAAAAAAAAACAGTGTTGAGAGCATCTTGTGGCAGTCTTTAATATCCTACTATGTGACTTCCTGGATTCACGGTTGAAGTGTATCTATGATGAATATTACAGACCTCTCAACTTTTTAGAAGGGACGACTTGCAGAGTCGGTGACTGACAAAGACTTCTCTGCCCCACTGTATATCTCCATCTATGAGTTACGACTCGAATGGAATTGAAAAGTAGTGGAGCATAAAAGAAGGTGGCTTATGTGGAGAGGATGGGTGGAGGACAAATAAAATTGGATGTAAGCTCCTCCAACAAACACTTGTTATGCGGATATGCAAATACAGTTCAAGTAATCTTGTGTATTTCCACTTCAAATCCTGTTGTATTTTGAATTATATGGTTTAGATAAGACTCCACAGTGCAAAACAAGCATTCTTAAGCAGGTTTAAAGAATGTCTTTTTCAACCTGGCACGACTCTGACATTTATCAAACTATTTATGAATTTATTTTATTCCATTTTTATTTTCCTCTTATTACTTTGCATAAACAATTATACAGAAATAGCAACTAAGCCTAAAATAAAAATACAAAAAATGTAGAAAAAAAATCAAATTCTCACTCTCCAGTCGTCACATAGTTAAGAACCCCTACGCATTAAGAAATGACATTTTGGGTGTCAATAAATTGTCATTTTTTGATTTGGTGGTTGTTCTAATTAAATCAAGGCTACCCCTTGACTTTGGTACTGCGTACTGGGCGAGGGATAGGGTACCGGGTCAGAAGGAAAGCATTAGGACCCTATTCTCCATTGGAGGGGAGTGTACCAGTATCGGCCACGTCCCGCATTGCATCCGACAAAACAATCGGACCTGTGATTTAATTAGAAAAAGCCATCATGTCAAAAAGTGACACAGAGGGGTCCTTAATAACGCATCAATATGTGACAACGTTTGAATGAGAATGTGTAGAAAAAAAGAGAGGATTTTGTTAAAGTAAATCAGCAGCAAACAAACTTTTTGTTTGAAATATCTGACACTATCTCAATTTGGATGCAATTTGAACCAATAGTCCAATAGCCCGCCTTTCTTGTCATCCAATCACAATCGTGCTTATGTCTTTTAATTCAGTTTAAATGTTTCTCTACATTCTACATGACTCGCCGGCCCGCCTCCATCCTGTTCTTCACCTGGGATGATGCTTTGACATGGTCTGGCCTCATACCACTATCATCTCCAGTTAAGGTGTAACGAATATCTTTGATAACTATGAATTTCATATCATAATTTGTTTGTTTTGATATGACTTATAATTGATATTTATCCATATTGAAGGATATGATTCCCTGATCTAAACTTCAACCAGTTGACCTCAGAGACAAATACCTGGTGCTGAACACCACAGAAGAAGTTTTCCAGATTTCTTTTTGCAAGATTATCAAGTGTAAGTTAAATATGTGTACGAACAAACAAGTAAACAAGAATTAATGACCTATGTTATGCTTTTCTAAGCTTTTCAGAATAAACTAGATCCACTCATATTAAAGTTTTACCTTAAGCACATTAAAAAATAATTTTTAAATTAAACATTGGCTATTTTCGCAAGCTCCTTTTCCTACTCGGAAGTAAGACACCTCGATCTCTGAAGCACCGCCTTTAACTCCTTATGGGTGCCGCCCATTTCACTGCGTCATCCTAGAGGCAACTTTGGCAGCGAGCCGTTGTCGTCTGTGCAGGTTTAGCAGAAGAGTCAATGCTAAAATGAAAGCGTCTAGCCCAGAGGTCGGCAACCTTTAACAGTAAAAGAGCCATTTACTACTGATCAAAAGGAGCCTCATTGACTTACGTTAGCATTTAAGAAATTTGGATTTGCATTCAAACCTTCTTTTTTTTTTTTTTTAATAAATGTAAATAATGTCTATTTTTGGCATAAACAAAGGCCAAAAAAAATATAAAAGAAACTAGCATTTCTCAAAAAGGTATTTTTTTTTTACATTTAGTAGCAAGAAAGCAAGCTTGTTGCTTAATTACTAGCTAAACTTCAAATTAGCATAGCATTTCTCTGTAAATTAAACCAGCCAAAAAATTTTGGCATGTTGCTGAAATAAAGGCTAAACTCAAAATTAGCCTAAAACCCCAGTACATAAAAAACTACCTAAAAATGTTAGCATATTGCTAAAATATTTGCTAAACTCTAAATTAACATAAAAAACTAATTAGAGTCCAAATCTGCCAAAAAAAAAAAAAAAAAAAAACAGCTTGTTGCTTAATTACTAGCTGAACTCCAAAATAGCTGAAAATTCCTCAGAAAATTAACTTAGTCAAAAACGTTAGCATGTTGCTAAAATAGAAGCTGAATTCTAAATTATCCCAACAAAATTTCAGTAGATAAAAAATTAGCTGAAAACATTAGCATTGTATAAAAATAATAGCTAAACTCCAAATTAGAATAACATTTCTCAGAAAACGTAGCCAAAAATGTTAGCATGTTGTTAAAATAGAAGCTAAAATTCTAAATTAGCCTAAAAACTTCAGTAGGTAACACATCAGCCAAAAATGTTAGTATGTTGCTAAAATAATAGCTCCAATTAAAAAAAGTACAATTATTATTATTTTTTTTTTTCAGCCAGAGAGCCACTATGGAGAGATAAAAGAGCCACATGTGGCTCTGGAGCCGCAGACCCCTGGTCTAGCTGATCAACGCTAGTTCCACAGAGAAAGTGTGATTGTCTGTTAGCTTGGGGGGCTGTTAGACTCTCCCTGGAAGGGGCTGTTCCCCCATAGTTTAGAACCCCTTTAAAATAAAATAAAACATACTAAAAAAATGACTTCAACAATCATTCTTTTTTGGGGAGTTTTACATCTGCTATTTTTTTATGATTCACTTAAAGAAAACTATTGATAAATAGTGTTTGAGATGTAGTTGACAATTGTCAATGCCCAATTCCTACTTCACACCAAAGAATATCCACTTTAAGGTATTTCTTTTCCTTGTTTTTCTTCCAGCATCTGCTGCTTCAGAGGTCTCTGCACAGGCAGGTGTGCATTAGCGGCAAAGTGTGTAAAAACCTGTGAAAAAAGACCTCCCTTCAATAAGACCAGCTGTAACAGAACATTGCCAGCGTCATTCAAAAGCGTGTCTGTAATTATACATCTTTGGAAACCAGATTCGTCAAGGTTCCTCGCAGCTAATTTGAGCTGCCAACATGGTTAAATGCAACAACCTCAGGAAATCAAGGACATGCTTTTCTGTGTTTATCCAGAGCTTTACACAACTGGGTACACAAAACAACCTCCGTTTGGCTCAGTCTCGGAACAAAGACGAGGCGGCGCTTCAAGTTTTAAAAATTTAGAAATTCCAGGAGAGATGATAATTGATAAAAACACATGTAGAAGATTTCAGAAAAGACGAATTGAAATGTAAATCAGTCACAAAATGGTTTTCAATATGACCCATGAAGACGTTTATGGAAACACTAACACTGAAAAGTACAGTGTACAATCTCTACTTATGCAGGGTGTTCTAACTGCGTTGGGATTCTTTTTATTGGAGTTACAAAGAGCACTCTTTATCATGATGGGTTCCCAGAGTGCCGCAAACAGAAGCTTTATTATTCAGCTGAGTGAAAGATTGATTGTCCATACTTTTATTTTTTTCTTCCCTTCAAGTTCCCAGACCCACTAAATGCGATATCCCTCTTAGTTTTCTGAGGCTTTGACCTCCTCTGTAGTCTGCAGTCCCTCTTGGAAGCACACAAACACAAACACACCGAGTGGAGCACTCCAGGTTAAACACCAGCAGCAGAAAGAAATCTGTCTCATCCATCAAATATTGACTTCATGTGTTATGTTATAGGGGGAGCCCTGAATTTAAAAATAAAAAAAAGTGGGCTTTATTGATTAGCAAACAGACCACTTTCAAACCATGCAGACAGTTTTATATTGTGAGGTTATTATTTGGAAGGGAGGAAATCCAATGTTTTGTTTTCACTGTGGTGGGTCTCTAGAATCCCCCCCAAATGCCCAAGTGTGTCAAAAATACACTCCCATCATCTTTTAGTTTTCTTTAAAAGCATTCCCAGTGGTCTTTTCGCTTGTAAGTTTAACCATTTTTTTTCTTTTCTATGCCAAAAATATGATCTTTTGTCAAACTGCTATTATCGTCTGCTCCAGATTCACAAAGATTTGATAAAAAAATATACAGAAATGCAATTTAAGGGATTCATTTTCTTTATAACTGTCAGAAAATGCTACATGAGCAGGATAAAAAAAACAAAAAAAATGTTTTTTATCGCAGTGGGGATTTAAGGAGTCATATTGCAGGTTTTCTTCCATAAAAGAAAAGAAAAGCTGCTCAGATATAATATTTAAAAAAATACAAGAAAAATAGTTTCTGGCATTTTTATGAAGTTGTTAAACAGGATACATATTTTTTTTAATGTATTTACTTATTTTACATAAAACAAATATTTTAGTAAGTTAATGAAAGCATGTATAATGAAAGCATATATGAAATAATAACTTTTTTTCACCCATTACTTTTACCTATAGTAAGTAGATTTAGAATGGAAAAAAAATAAAAAACACTTCTATTTTTTATTTTTTTGCAAACAATTACAAAAATTCCCCACAGAATTAAAACGCTGAAAGACAACTGCATGAAAAGGTAATTCTGAGCCAGACTCTCTGCTGTCATGTTGTTGTAGTTCAGGCATGCATTTTGTGTTAACACAAATATGATTGAAGCAAAGTTTCAAATAAGACAGAAAAGAAATCTAATCCGTGTGATGTTTGCAAACATGATTAGTAAAACCTGTTTTAAGGTAATCTATTCAACACAAATAATTTTTTTTCTACTTTTAAATAGGAAATGTTTGCTATAGATTACCAGCAGAAAAACAATAGTTTAAATATTGCATATAAATATTGTCCAAAATGTTTAAAAATATTGTGTTTTGAGGATGAAATAAACTCAAACATTCCTCCTGCATATTTTATTATTTTATTATCAGCAAACAGTTATGAAAAGATGTTTGGAATGATTGGCCTGTCCTGGATTTATTTATCGCTTAAGTGCGGGTTCAAATCTCCCAGTTTAATAGTTATTGAATATTTGAGGAAATGTATTTACTCCACATTTTCCTTTCCTAAAGTGATTGATTATTACTTTTATTCAGGCCTTATATGTCTTTTTTAAATTAATATTTGAGTTTTTACATTAATTTCCCTTTTTCTTTATAACAGTTCGGATGCCCTTTTTTCTTTTACTTAAGTAATAATTTTTTAAGGTAAAGCTACTCCTACTGGGGTTGAATTTTGGGAAATCACTCTAGAAATATCCCATAAAAATAAGATGATGCAATCTAAGAAAATGCAGGGTTATAGACATCTCAAATTAGGATTTTTTTGCAACCTGTCAAATATGGCCAGACCAAACCCTGTGGGGTCTTTTGATCCATCAGCTCCAGATTTTTACTTAGACATAAGTTAAAATGATAAATAAATTGAGTCAGAGACCTTCATAATTTAATTTTAAAGACAACAAAATATCGTTTAAAAAACCAGATCGGCAATAAAAAGAAAATATGTGACAGTTTTAAAAGTAAAAACAGTTCACTGATAAAACATGAATAAGATTCCTAAACAAGGGGTTATTAACACTTTAACAAACATTAATAATGTGTTAATAGGGTGCTAGTAAGATATGCATCAGTAGAATTTGCCAAATAAGGTTTTATTAACATACTTAAGAATTATTACCATATAAAATGAGATCATTGTCTGCAACGGCCATATTAAAAACTGTTTAGCCGCACCTCCTCTAAAGTGTTAAAACATTGTTTGCACATTTAATGCTAGTTCTTTAAATAATAAAGCTTGCACTAATATTTACCACAAAAACTAAAGTAAAAAGAAATATTTAAATCTTAAAAACTCGATTAACCTAAAAATAAAAGGTCATTCTCAGATTTTACCTTCATGGTTTTTTTTTTTTTGTATTCAACTCCCTTATTCCAGCAACTTCCCGACTAAGACACACAGCTTTGGATATCTCCCATAAAATGCATAAAAAGCCTTAAGGCGCCCATCTACTGCACCCAGCAGAGCCGGGAGTTCAATGGAAACCCCATTAATCACCACCGATGCTTATGAAAACTCACGATCTTCCCCGAACATCCTCTCACTTTGTTGTTGCTTGTTCAAACACTCCAGGAGTTAAAATATTTTCCCTCCCATGACTAACATTTAATCATTTTATTGCAATATCAAACGTGGAGAAATCTTCAAGACTGATTCAGATTACAGAACTTTAAAAAAAAGTCTTCTTGTAGACCCTCTTCCCTTTTTCTGTCTGGACCTTTGGTGTCACATTATATTGTGCTGGGAGTCGCAGTTCTCCTCACTTGAGGGGTGATTTGAAACCAAATCATTTTGCAGTTTTTATGTCTGTACTTTGAAACAAGACTCATCGCTGCCTACAAGGCAAACACAGTGAAGAGGCAATAGTCTCTGTTTTATTGGCGGCTCTTAAGGCAAACACGCCGTGCAACAGAGCCGCGATTGCTCTCCGATGTCAAATACAGTCACGGCTCGATGTGTTTTAGCATAAACTGAGCACGCACTCCAAATATACAGCTCACTTTATAATGTGTTATTGGACTCTCCGGGAATACTGTGAGGTTTACACTATCTGATGGTTAAAAAAAAAGGAACAATGATTCCGTTTGATCAAAGATTTTCTTTAATTGAATAAATCTGTTTATGCTTTTCAGTTATGTGATAAAGAACAAACCTAAATCTTGCGATTCAAGTAGACGTAAAGTAAATTAATCAATAACAGTGTAATTGATCCATTTACTTCATATGATGTCAGTTTTCTGTTAACGTTTTCATGTTTTATGGAAAAATTGACAAAAATATGATATTTTTGGGGGCTCCACGGTGGAGTTGTGCTCAGTGATTTCGCGACACATCGAAAAGGTTCTGGTTTAACTCCCATCCGGGACCTTTCTGCGTGACGTTTGCGTGACTTCCTCGTCCACGTGTGGATTTTCATTCGTGCTCTCCAGTTTCCCTCCAAACCAACTCTTTATAGATTAACCGATGTCTCTAAACTGCCCCCATCAGCTGGCCCGTGAAGAGGCCATTACTACGAGATGGAGAAGCGGGTGAGTTGTGACATAGTCACTATGTCTGTAAATTTTCATATGGTATCTTGAATGTTGAGCAAAAAAAAAGAGAAGAAAAAAAAAAACAAAACATAACAAGAGCCATAAATCTGAGCATATGAATTACAGAAATTAAAATATGGGTTTCTGTGAACATTTTAAGTCTGCTGTAAAATTGGTTGTGGTCTTTTTGAGTGTTTTTTGTATGTATTATTTTTGTTTGCTGTGAGCCGTTTACCTGGAGGAAAGGTGGCCACGCCCCTTCCAAGGTTATTAATTGGGCTGGTGTCGGGATGACGGAGGGGGGAAGGAAACCGGAAAACGCCAGGAGGAGACGCGTCTTAGACAGAACAAGGAACAAAACCTTCCTTCTCCGGGAAAGATCTGCACCCCTGGTTGGCGGCATTCCAGCTTTTGTCCAGTTCAAAGCCCGGAGACGTCAAACCGGAGGACGCCCATCAGCTGGTTTCTCGACGCGCACATCTGGACGTAGCGAACAGTGCGAGGCCTGCGCTGGGTGAGATCTGCACTTTTTTTTTTTCTTAGGGCGCCCTAAACTATTTTTTTCCTGGTATACCAGTAGAAGTTTTGAGGGAGCTCTAAGTTATTTAAAAATTATTTATCCATCTGTGGGGACATTGAACATAACCTGATTTTTGTTTTTTGTTAACTTACATTAAAATAACCTAATGTTTGTTATAGAGTGACTAAAGAGGAAGAAACGGTCGAGGGGACGCTCAACATCTAAAATATGAAGAAACTGACATTTACCTCCAGTTAGAATTTAAAGAATGACTACAATACATTTGGTAATGCATCAGACTGATGTGAGATACTATAATGGATGGATGGATATTTTTTTTAGCATTGAGATTGGGCACCAAGGTTACCAATTTGCCCCCAATCAATATGAAAATGACTGAGAAGTTTTTTTTTTTTTTGTTTTTTTTTCTATCATATTTTTTTCTATCCACTTTCTTTTAAGTCTCCTCTTAGACCTTATTTTATTTTAGTTTTTTTAGATCTGAATCCTTTTCAAACAAAATAATGAAAAATAAAAATTCAATTTTTTTCCAAATTATTATGAAAAAATCTAATTTATTTTAGGAAAGTAGAATTGTCATTTTAATAGGGCACAAAACTTTGGATTCATGATAAAGCTTGTGACATAAGCAGATACTGTTTTTAAACAACTTAATGTGGGACTAATGTACAAAATCATTTTATATTCACCCATACTTTTTAATTTTACCCATAATCAATAAGCTGTTTTATTGCGTAAACTTCAACCATACAGAATATTTACGTAAAAATTGCGAAACAAAGGAAAAAAACAAATATTCTGGTCAAATAAACAAACAATAAGCGGTGCTGCATGCGAGCTCCCGATCCTCAGCGGGCTTCTTTTCTGCGACCCGGTAAGAGAAAGCTCCATATAATCACATTAAAACACAGAGGTTGGTTGACACCGCTCCGTGGGGGTAAACACCACCTGCAGCATCAGAGCCTCTTCTGGAGCCCTCGTCGCTCCGTCAAGCCTCTCCTGAGCTGCTTCACTGTAATAACTCCAGCATCCCATGGCAATCTGTGTGAAATAGGGCTTGACAGCTGCGCATGTGTGTGTGTGCACGTGCTAAAGGAGGATTCTCACAGAACGGAGAGGAAAGGTGAGTTCAGCTTGTGTTCGTTAAGTTTGTTTTAAAGAAAAAAAGCTGAATTCTGATTACATGAGAACAACTGAATGTAGAAGCTGTAAATTGTGACACAGTATATCTTCAGTGGTTGTAGTTTGGGGGGGGGGGTAGCTGGGTTGATGTATTGTCGCTTTGACTACCGAGTGTGTGTGTGTGTGTGGGGGTGTGTGTGCAGCTGTAACTCGTGGGTTCTCTGAAGTGATGAATGGTGGTCAGTGTGCATGCGTGTGTCAGTTCCATAACTTGCTGGATGGAGGGGGGATACCTCTGTCCTGCAGTGATATATACCAGGTGTGAGGGGGGGTGGCCAATGAGAAAAGTGCTGAGCCTCACAGTAGTATGTGTGAGTGGAGGAGTTCAATACCCCCCCCCACACACACACACACCATAAGGATGAATGATGTACAGACACCCTTGGTTACATCAATCTGCTTTACTTACCCATCTCACACACACCTTTTGCCTCCCCAGCCTTTTTTACTCACACCCCGCCCCTTTCTTTCCGGACGCCGCTCCCGATCCACATCTCTGGCCTGCATGTGTTCTCATATTGAGGTGATCAGGATTCCCAAACGGCCCCTGAATCCCTATATAGAACATAAACCACTGCGTATGCAGGTCATTTTTAAATCTGTCATTGACTCTAGTGAAGCTGGAAGATGAGAGTGGAAACCTGTTTGTTTTATTCTAACACTTTGTTTTCATCTATTCCACTAGAGGTGGTGTCCATTTTCATTGCATTTTTTCAGCTGGAGAAAAAGAAAAAACATCGTTCCTCTTTTTCTGAATCATGAATGTGGGAAAGATATTTAGTGGAACGGCGACTTAAATACATAGTTTTCATTTTCAGGTAAAAATACTTTCTGTGTTCGGATGATGAGGGTATTTGAAACACCACAGAAGTAGGAAATTAAAAAAAATATATATATATAAATAAAGTCATAAAATGATTTTTCAGAATCAAGTCAAACAAAAACCATAAATAAATTAATAAGGAAAACATTTTACAAAGAAATAGAGATGCCGAATTTTGAGAGGGCAAATTTGTAGAATTATCTGAAAAAATAGGAAAAAAAAGAACAATTTATGAGCACAAAAACATAAACGTACGCTTAAAAATGCAACATTTTCCAAATGAATAACTTGTACTTTTTCAATAACGAAAAGTAACATTTAGCTTTTCATACGAGATGTGAGATCTCAAGGGGCTGACCCTCTTGTTGTTTTTGAAATGTTAAATAAATAAATAGGTTTAAACAAAGATAATCAAATGATAGCTGTTTAATTTATGTTTCAGACTCCATAAAAACGGGATGGACATCACTCAAGAATCTCTCTCAATCTGCTGGAATTGTTTTAAACTATTTTATTTTTGGAAAATCACAACTTTTTCTTATTAAATTGCATCTTTGTAAATCATAAACTATTGGTTTTCTTCTCCAAATGTTTTTCATTTCTCATTTTTAACACTTTTTAAATAAAATGTTATTAGTTTAACTTTAGTTTTTTTTTACAAATTTTATTCTCGTAAAGTTTGGACTTTTTCCTCATAATTTAAAAATATATGTATTCAGCTACGTTCGGATCATGTCAATATGTGGATTGCTCTTTCCACTCATCTAAAATACATTTGCCATTGTTTGTAATTCATTTTTATTTTGAAATGTTCAGATTTTGAATTTGATGTTTAAACTGTCATTAGAGGAAGTGGTAAATATTATGAGGGAGCATAAATATGGCGAGTTTGTGTGTTTTTCTGTGGGTGTGAGTCAGATAAGTAAAACTTTAACACAATTATTATTTTTTTTATTCTCTTTTTGCTTTTTCATTTACACTTCGATGTAGTTTAAATTCTTCATCTCCAGGGGTCAAACTTCCTGTAAATGTAAATGCTTGTACACTTTTCTCACTTTTAAATTCCACTCTGATCATCTTTTCATCCAGTGTAAAAATGTTCCCAATGGTTAATTATGATTATGCTGGTTTTTTAGCCACAATTAACAAATTTGTGTCGTTTTCTAGGACATAGTTTCTGCAGAGCTTCAGGATTTAATTAGAAATTCAACTCCTATTTATGGGCGATATCCTAGTTGAAAAGCAACCCCGCCCCCTCTTTTCTGTCCTTGTTGCTGGGAATACTATTTATGTGCTCTTCAGCTAGCTTACAGCCTCTCACTTCCCCAACATAACACTACAGGTGCCAAAGAGGAGGGATATTGGATATTGGATCTGTGCAGTCTTGAAAAAGAAAATCAAGACGTACATGGAGTGGAGCAGGGAACCCAGTATGTTTTTTTTTTCTTCTATTTCACAACAAATTTGATCTTTTTCCAATTATATTTTTTGTAATTTGCAAAATTTGAATTAAAAAAATACTAAGAAATTCACTTTAAAGTTCCACTCCAACCATATATTTTTTCTTTTATTAAGTAGTTCCTAATGATCTTTTTCATTATGATTATGAAGTTTTTAGTCAAAATCAAACAGCCTTTATTTTTTAGGACACATTTTATGCACAGGATTAAATAATTAGTGCATGAGAAATATGCACAAGGACACACTGAAAACACAAAAAAGACTATTTTTCATCAGAAAAATCCCACAAGAACATTTGAAAAACATAAAAAAATACAATTCTCATGAGAGTGCGGTCCTCTAACTGCATCGCTCTCCTGTGGTGACGATAAATTGTCATTAAATTCTGTATGTTATACCTCTACGTGACTTCTGTTGCTTGATACACACAAGTCATCTACTCGTCTACAAGCGACACGTCAACGATTGCCTCAGTCAGGCAGTTTGAGTTTGATTGAACTTTGCTACCAGTAAAGATATTTATTGGCGCTTACATTTCAAGAAAATATTCTTTCTACACTAGAAGAGGAACAGGGTAAAAAGAAAAGTAGGAGGAATTGGATGCCGAGTGTCAAGATGTATAAATGGAGCGAAGCTCAAGGCAAATTCTGCAGCACCTGCCGTTACCTCATTATGCCACCAAGTCAAATTTATAAAAGCCTGAAGGAAGAAGCAGACAGTTTCTCTTCTTTCTTTCATTATGTCTTCATATGTAAAACCTTTAAATGGACTGCTTGCCTTTTTGTGCCGCGGGACCCCTAATAGACCGGGCTGCTGAGAAATTAGCAGGTGACCTTCTGGGGATTACACCAAAATATGGTTTCATGCGTCAGTGGAGATGCAAGTTACTTCACAACCAAAGTGAAGTGAACTGGATCAAATCCATTTTCACGCTCTGCATGCACACTCAGCCTTGTGATTAAGAGAAACCCAAAAATTCATCAGAGTGAAGAAAGTCAATGCAGTCTGTGAGGAGAAGCAAATGATTCATTCATGGAGCTTATGAATCAAAAGGTGACTGAGAAGAATGAAGACGGTTCTACTGTACTTTTTTCAGCTTATAGGGATGAAAAAAAATCCCAATGAAACAGAGGATTCTAACTTTTATCAGAGAACCAGTCACCTGTCAGCTGCTACTCAGCTTTCCTCAACAAAACACAGATTATGACAGGACTGATCAAGGACTTTTCCTAATTTAGACATTACAGAGTGCAACTATCATCCTAGATAGGGAATTGAATGTTTTTAACCTCACAGAAAAGAAATTCATCAAATATCAAAATTTGTTTTAGTAGAACCAAACAAAATCAGAAAGAGAAATGCATACAGTTCAAGGTTGATTACAGAAAAGTCATAAAAAATGCACAAAAGGAGGGTAAGGGTGGAGGTAACTGCTGACCAAGTTGCATTTTAACACTGGATGTAACATGTAGATACAAGAAGAAAAAAACAATTTTAACCCAAAAGCACAACAGACACAATATCAGTACATATGAGGTGAAATACAAAACAAAATCTAAAAAAAAGAAAACTGAGGTGGGATTAAAAGTATGGATGAAGGACTCATTGTACCATCAAACAAGTTTTCCAGCTGGTTTTTGAATCTATTTTACAGAGTAAAACATTAAAAAAGAAAGGAAATAATGTAGCTAGTTCAAATGTTCCTTCACTTTCTTGATAGTTTTGGCTCCAATTTCCATATTTCTTTGAAATATGACAAATAAGAGTTAATAATTTTTTTTGGTCATTTATATTTTCAATTATTATTGTATTTTTTGTGATTTATTTCACTTTTTTTTGGGGATCAAAGTCATTGTTTTGCTACATTACATCCAAAAAACTTTATCTAAACATCTTTTCAAAAATGTAAAAAAAAAAAAAAGTTTTCTGTCTTGGAAGAAAATAATCATAGTTTGAAAAATCACGTCTGTAGTGGCTAGAAATGGTTTTATATAGATAATCTTGGTAAGATCATTTTTCTACCCCACTCATCTTTTATTTTTTTTCTTTCTTTCTAAAGATTTTTCACATTTTAAGAAGTTTTAACTTATTTCTAGAGGGACTGTTTTCACAGTGTAAGCAAATCTGTTGTTTTTATGTTAATTTGGCAAACTGAAATGGTAAATTTAGTGCAACACACACAAAAATAAAGATTAAAAATTAGAATTCATGTACAGCATTCTTTGATCAATTCTGTTATAAATGTGTTTCTACCAGAGCTGCTGAAAACACTTTGGGAAATTACAGAAACACTAAGTAGAAAGAAAAGTATTAAGACTTAGATTCTCTTAAAAAAAATAAGAAAATGCAAAAATGTGGCTATTGTTTCATTTAAAATGCAGATCCAGTTGTTCTAAATGACTTGAAGTGATCACACTCTCAGATTCTGAATAATAAGTGTCCAAACTTGCTTTTGTTTCTATCGGTTTACCTGTAAAGGTTTTACAGGATGTTTTTTTCATTTATTTATTTCTTTTAGACTAAGAGTGCTCTAATATTAACTTTGCAGCTTCCAGATAACCAAATTATTGTATAACTCACATGCTGTTCTAAAGTTCTGCAGCCATTATTTATTAAGATGACACAGATGTTACAATAACACAATTAGGAACACACATGGGCCTCGTCTGAATGATTGCACTCTTAAACTCATTTTTCAAATGCATTTTTGCCACAGTTGGAGCAGTACATTTTATATTATTTAAATACAGATACAGAAGCAGTGTTTTTTTTTTTTTTGTTTTAGAATAAGTCAGAATGTTGCTGCTAAAGAGAAATGTCAGAAGCAGCAAATAAACATCCTGGAGGGTTAGCTGGATCACTTTAGAACAATAATTAACATATAAACACATTAGAAATTCTATGTAGTGCTTATACTTTACTCTTCTGCTGAGAGGCATGTTGTTACAAAATAATACCATGACAAAAACAAATCCACAATATTCTACAGTATATTATTTTAGTGCTGCAGAGTGTTTCACATACATTTATTCAATTATCTGTGTGGTTTTCTACTATAAAACTATAAAGCTGACATCTATCAAAAACATAGATCGTCTTCTTCCTGCTGAATTTCACACTTGATATTTGTAGGGATAAAGAGACTAAACTTTCCAAAGTAGCATGGATAAAGGAAAGGAAATACGGGAAAAAGATGTAATTTGAATTAGCGACATGGTTCTGAGGTTAATGAGATATTTGTCTTTGGAGTTTAGACTTATTCTGCCATAGTATCCAACAAAACAGATAAAATCTGTGTTTATACATTATTTTTACACAGTAATGGTTCGATAATTTGTAATGAACCTGTGTAGTGGCAGCATTACACCTGAAAGAACACACACAAACACGCATTCAAGGAGCCACTTCCAATAAAAAATCCTCAAACATGCCCATCTATGTATGTTTGAGGATTTCACGTTCAAAACTCACAGTAACGCACCCCTACACACATTTTTAAGTTAATTTTTGGGCTCTACATACAGACTGCACGGCAATTGAATGTGCATAGTGTAATTGAAATATTTATGTTTAGCATTTGATTCAACTTTGATTTCTATGTAACTTTTGATTGAAACTCTGAACCTCTGCTGGAATGCATTTTCTGTATTAACCAACCCCTTGACCGGAAAAGTTCAGCTTCTGTCAAACAATCCATAACCCTAAAGGCATATGCAAATTGGAGTGTTTTATGTAAGACAATGTAACCTCAGATATTTACATACAGGGCCTACATTCCCTAACGCCCCATTTACACTGGACGCGAAAGCGCCGCGAGAGGCGCGGAACAGAGTCCGCTTCCATTCGGCGCCCTTGTTATCCTATGGCGTCGTTCACACAAGGCGCGGAGCGGAGCGGCGCGGAGGGCCCGCACGCCGCAGCGGATCGTTTCGGCGTCTGACCTATTTTGTGCGCGAGCCGCGAGTCTTCCGCGTCAATTCTGGCAGGAAGTTGCATCGAGACACATGAGAAAATCCGGTTTCTTTTCAAAATATAACCAGTTTTTCACAATAAAATGCCGCGATTGACAAATGTGATCATGTTTTTGTGTCTAAACAGACGGTAGACATGGATATAAACATATCGTCACAACACGCACGCACACATGTGCGCGCGCGAGCACAGAGACACACAAAATAGACAAACATGCACACTTTTTTTTTTTTTTGACATGCAGACACGCAGAAAGCAGCTCCTCTTAGCAGAAACATAGGTTAATAATTTTGGTTAATTAATTTACCCGCACACACCTGCGACAACACACAAATCAATACAGTGGGCCGACAGAGCGGATGGGCGGAGTTTTGGATGTAAATCAAGTGCAGAGAGCAGTTCTTCTTAGCAGAAACATGGGTTAATGTCTTTAGGTTATGAAATGATCAACCATGATGGTAAAGACAAAAAAAGCTCTAGCAGAAGCGCCTGTGGACCGCACGTCTGGTGTGAACTACAGAGCAGAGCGGCGCGGACTCCGCTCCGCTCCGCTTCGCGGCGCTTCCTCGTCCAGTGTGACCCCGGCGTAAGAGTCTTTGATGTAAGGCAAATTCCTTACACCTTGAAGATGGTTTGAGCAGCCTATAAAACTCTGGCAGAACGCTCCTGGAAGTTCTCTGAGAAGTTGTCTGCTCCTTCATCGGATTCAACATTTTTCCACAACACATAGAACCAGTTGAACATTGACCCTTCAGGGACTTTGATTTGGTGTTGACATACGGGTATTGTCTTTTTCAAAACACAGAACAATTGGAAAATTGATGGTGTCTGGAACGGGTGGTGGAGGACCCAAATGCAGGAGACTGGGCTTGGTAATGGAAACTTCAAATTTTTAATAAATAGACAGAACCAAACCTCTTCCAACTGTAGGCACATCTGTTAGTAATGGGTAGTGATGGTCCGGTATGAACACTGTACACTTCAAGAAACTGCAAACTGCTGGTGTACACGTTTGATAGACATGAACCAGTACCAATCACTCTGATATAATTATTGATGACACCAAATATATGTTTTAAAAAAAACTAGACGTTTTTAAATAACAATCAATTTGTCAAAAAAAAAAAAAAAAAGATGTTAAATATAATCGTGTTCTTCTGTGTTTGAATGTGGATGGTTGGCGCTGGTAAGAAAACAGGTGGAAAAGGAAAGACACTATAACCTTTAAAACATCTTCAGCCGTTTTTCTGGACTTCATGTTTCATGACAGGCAAAAGCACCGACCGTGTTATCTGTAGAGGTCTCAGAAGTCCACGGACATGACTTGGAGCTCTGATGTCTTCAGTTGTAGTAACAACTGCATCTGGTTCCACCGTCTGGAAGGAGGAGATGAAAGCAAACCTGTGTTGTGAGTGTTGAGCTGCAGCCTGTTTGTGTCAGGGATGTGACAAAAGGTGTTGTTGGCAGTAATTTCACACCTGTAGACAGACAGGTGACAGACTGACAAACAAAAACTGACAGCCCAACGCACGCTATGGCAACCGTGGTGATAGAGACTGCATGCAGGGGAACCATCTTCATGTTTGTGAAGGATGCTCACAGAGAAACTTGTTCTTTTTGTTCTGTCCACTCAAGAAAAACAAACATGAAATGCTCTCACTGTTTTTAAGGTGACACTGACAGACGGTTTTCAGACTAGGGAAATTAGACTAGTCTCATGTGACATCATTAAAAAAAAAAAAAAACAACAACAATTTCACACTGTGTTGGATATTTTGGAATAAGAAGAGAAACATATTTGGAGGAAGACTTTGGAAATCCTGCTTTTTATTCTCATATCTTGCTGATTAATGTGTGCAAGAAGCAAACAAATTATGGCCAGAAACAAGCTCCCGGCGAGAAGCTGCACACATTTCTCCTGGGTGGCGGCCTTTGGCTCAGAAGGATTCTTCAGCAACTTTCTTTAAATCTCAATGTGGAAGTTTTCTGTGGAGATGAAGACCAATAAATGTAATAATCGATACAGAAATAGAAAAAAAAAAGTGAAAATGGTGTAAAGTCACAGTGTCTTCTTTAGACATCACTGACTCAGTTTGTAGAAAAATGTTATTTTAGACAAATTAACAGAAAAGTCATTTGTTTTGTTTTTTCTGTTGACATTATTTTGCTTATGGAACACTTATGATATTGGAGTCAGACTTTATGGTGCCGTGTATTGATTATAATTTTCAGAGATGATTGCATTCGATTCACTAGTGCCTGGATCGATTTGATTCCGTTTTTTTTTATTATTTCGATTCTTAGATTCAATTAAATTTTGAGTTTACAGGTTTAGACGCATTTGTTTAGAAATACGTTAATAATCTACAACGAGTTTTGAAAATGTACATTAATCTGATTCAGTTCACACACTGTAAAATATATTTTTGAAATAATTGTTGATATCAGGATGATATCACACATGTTACAGTTCTAACAAATAACATGTTAACATTGTTCTCTTCTCCTGGAGGGCGTTTCAGTTTGGCCACTAGGGGGCGAACACGCTATATCTGTATACCTTATCAAGAAGAAGACAAAACAATGAGCAAAAAACAGTGCTTTTGACCATAAATGATTAATTTAAAAATAGATTTCCTTAAAAGATTTTGAAAAATTCATGCCTGTGATTTTATAAAGATGTTCATTTAGTCAACAATGTATGTTTAGGTCGACCTTTCGCCTTATCCCATCATAGGTCGCCACAGCAAATCAGCTTGCTCACCAAATGATTACCAGATTGGTTAAAAAGAAATAAACTAGTTTAGAATGAATTTAAAGACTGTTTGTTGACATGGATTCAGTCGTAGCGGTGAGGCGGTCTCTCTCCTCTCCCACGGCCGTTACTAATCTTCCTCCTGCGACCGCATTTGCATTTATATACAAAGCTGTGATAAGTTATGAACCACTGACTCTGCACAATGTTTTCACCGACTTGTCAAGCTGCTCATGCATTATAGAGCATGACAACGTGTTTATAATAGGACATTAATGCATTAGACTGAAGATACCTGCTGTTCTGCTGTAAGCTAATCAAATCAGTGTTCATTTCCAGCATCATCTCTCTCCAGCTTCAAACTGTCAGAGTTATAAGAGGGTCCCTAATAGGTGCAAGACCGTGTGGTTTTTTTTTTTTTTTCTTTTTTGCTTATCCTGCTGATATAATGCGCGATTCACACGACATGAATGTTGATCCGGCTCTCACTCCGCAGTGTCACTTTTTTAGAAAGCACTCATTTAAGATGAAAACAGATGGATATCAGGATAGCTTAACAAGTTTAGAGACAGAAAAGAAGACAAAGAGTATTGTCAGGAATGGAGGAGAGTTATTCCCGCACAGAGGGTGTCTGCACTCTCCGCCTGAAAGCCTAATCGATTTCAGGCTCCTGGGCTCTTTTGTTGTCCTTCAGGCTGGATGACAGGCTCTGAAATAACTCCATATTGTGGGGAGAAGTGGATAAGACAAGAGAAGAAAGAGACTGTACTTAAACTAAAAATAAATAAAAAGACTGGAGTGAGAGAAAGCCCCAAAGAAAAGTTCATTCTGCAGACATTTGGTGACTGACAACTATTTATTTACAGAGGAAAAAGATTTGGACAACATCAGACTAGTGATAGTCCTTATTTCAATAAATTTACAAATCTCCATTAATTAAAAAAATATGCTTGATTTGGCCAGAAAAAAAGTTTCTTTGTTTTACTAGAACAACTTTGTCCACATTAAAAAATCTAAATTATTCTTGTTCCCTCTTGTATTCCACAATAACTGGTAATTTCATGCATTCTGGCTGCTGTAAATGCTGCTGAAGCAACACTAATAAAGCAAAAATACAAGGAGGTGTCTCTTGTAAATAGACACGTGGCATGAAAAATATGGTCTGTTTGTCTAGTTTATGCTGAAACTAGAGGTGAAAGTGAGCAGAAGTGAGCTGAAGTGAAAGAATTGGAGGCGGAACAGATCAGCTGTGCAGGTGTTTTTCCTGTATAACACATGACAGAAGCTCTCGTTCTTATGAAGAAAAAAAAAAAGAAAATTGACATTTATTTGGATGTTTGCATTGTTTTTAGTGGTGCATCGGACAGTTGATTTATTTATTATTTAATGTGTGTATGCGTATACATTTATATATATGTATATATATTTAAATAATATTATTAATATTTTACATAACAATAATAATAACATAAAAAATATATAAATATATAGGTATATGTGTGTGTGTGTCTCTATATATATGTGTATATACATGTGTATATATATACATATATAGATATTACACACACACATATATATATATATATATATATATATATATATATATATATGTGTGTAATATCCTTTTCTGTTCTTACTTAATGGTGTTTCTATTTATTCATGAATGCACCATCATCACCAAGACAAATTCCTAGTATATGTTCAATTGTTCAATATGTTCAATATGTTCAATTTATCATCTTAAAAATATTGCCAGAGTCCGCCCATTTCTCTCTCTTGCCAGCACAGAGGTGCTAATGCATGCTTTTATTTCCAGTAGATTAGATTATTGTAATGCCCTGCTCTCTGGTCTTCCCAGGAAAAGGATTTCAAACCTTCAGCTATTACAAAACTCAGCTGCACGCGTGCTGACGAGGACCAGGGGGCGGGAACACATTACACCCATTTTAAAATCGCTGCATTGGCTCCCTGTGCAATTCAGAATTGATTTTAAAGTTCTTTTATTGGTTTATAAATGTTTTTATGGCATCGGGCCTTCTTATTTGACTGATATGATTTTAAGGTATGAGCCCTCGCGGACCCTGAGGTCCTCTGGAACAGGCCTGTTAGTCATTCCAAAAGTTAGAACTAAAACATACGGCGAGGCCTCATTCAGTTACTATGGACCTCGCCTGTGGAACAGCCTCCCAGAGAGCCTCAGGGCCGCAGAGACTGTTCATGTTTTTAAAGGAAGGCTCAAGACCTACCTTTTTAATCTGGCTTTTAGTTAAATTTGAGAAGTTATCTGATATTTTGTTCTATTCTTTTTTTTTACTTAATTCATATTTATTTATTTTTACTGAATTATGTCTATTTTATGTATATATAATCTTTGTTTTACCCTGTTATTATATGTTTTTTTATTCATGTGTTTTGATCTATTTTACTCCTTTTACATTTTTAACTCCAGTGTTTTCCTCTGAGGGATCCTCCACATCAGTGATTGTCCTTTTCTCAGTAAGTGGGGTCGCCGCAGTGGGATCTCCCGGGTCTGGCTCTTTGCTAGGATCTGGGGGTCCTGTAGTGGCGTACTCTATAAACTTGATGGGGGCTCACTGGTGTGGACAGGTCCCGAAAATATTGTTTCCTCACTGCAGTACAAAGCCAGATTTCTAGATTAGTATTTTCCAGCCTTTTAGTAATTATTTTTATTGTTTTAAACATTATGGTGTGGCAAAATGTCAATGTGTGTTTGTGTGTGCGTGTGTTGGGGGGGGTGGGGGTTTGAGGGCATTGTCCTTTTGTTTTTAACATTTTATTGTGTTTTATGTAAAGCACTTTGGTGGAAAATGATCTATTTTTTTTAAAAAGTGCTATACAAATAAA
This sequence comes from Oryzias javanicus, assembly GCA_003999625.1. NCBI lineage: Eukaryota > Metazoa > Chordata > Actinopteri > Beloniformes > Adrianichthyidae > Oryzias > Oryzias javanicus. The sequence goes on from CM012446.1 coordinate 4,425,050, forward strand.
GTTGATTTGATTTGATTTGAATTGTACTTGGCAATAAAGTTGATTCTGATTGATGAAATCCTCTCTCTTTTCCATTACAACACATCCTCGATCCCAAGTCATCTCATGTAGTTCGAGATCCCTCCGTAACTTTTTGACTTCCGGGATGTCCCTAGCTCATCTGCCCCCAATGTGCACCAGCACCCTAACCCGGTTCCACTTCGCGTCCGGTATCTGGTGGCGTGTCCTGGCCCGGCTGATGGCAGGAGCGAGGGCCTCAAACAAAGCCTTTCTATCTTTTTTATTATTATTTTTTTTTATTTGGACAAGCATGATATTAAGCACAGGGGATTTTGTCTACATGACAATGTACGGAGAACCTGGAATAAGTGAGTAACGACTCATGACTAAACTGTATTTTAACTAAAACTAAAAGAAAAAAAATTCAAAACAAAAAACAAAAGAAAAACATAGAGACAAAAGATTTAAAACCATTAGTTTGGTTTACACTTCTCATGCAAAAATGTTTAATAATCTGGTCTCTGTAACTTCTGCAATTTGTATGCATCCAACTGTAGTATTCAGAAGAAAAAAAGCTGCAAGCACAGTTTTAGCGAGGAGGGTAGGACCCACGGGAAATTGAAGATGCAGGTTCACAGGAAGCGAAACAGAGATTAATACTGCCTGGTCAGAAGCCAACTCAAAGAAGCTGTCAGGGTGAAGAGTGAGTTTGCCAACAATGACTCAGGATCAGCAAAGATGGCCGGCAGCCAACACAATCACAGCCTCAGACGCTCTCCTGCTCGCTGATTTGTCAACATGTGCACAGATTTAGTCTTTAAATAACACGACTTTACCCTGCTTCTGTTTTTATTCTTGATAGAAAGTCCACTAATTTATGTTAAAACATAACTTATAAATCTTATCCTTATATGTATTTCAACTGTTTTCAAACACAGATGAGTTTTTAAGCTACTGAATGTTATTATCATGCATGGTCACCATGCCAAATTAGCTTTACAAACACAGTTTGGTTGATTAATTATGCCCTCAGCTTCTCCTGTCTTTGTCTCTGGACTGTGGATAAAAGATCATTTTTGTGCCAGTTTCTGACCCTCCGCCCTCCCGTTTCTTCCTCCCTCCATCTCCAGCTTGATTCACTGGGTGATAAATGCGCCTGTCCTCTCTGTGTAAATACTCTGTAAGTATCTGCTCTCATGCCTGTCTGCTGAATGCAGCCAGCTTCTCTATCCAGCGCCCGGACCGCTGCATAACACCTTCTCTGTATTCAGCGCTCGTCTCCGCCTCACTGATAACTTCAGTTTTTACTTTAGTGCCCAGTCGAATTACGGAGGAGGCGCGGCATGTGATTCTATCTGAAGTCCAAGATGAGCTCAGAACACTAAAAATGAAACAAAGATGAGTTTGTGTGTCAGGAAGAAATCGCACACTTCCACCCAAAACCAGACACATTAAGACGTTCGTTGGTACAGAATTTAATACACTTACAGCTGTACTTAATGAAAATGTTAAAGAGGTCCCCCCTTTAACAAGAGTAGAGCAGCAAGATGAAAGGGTGCTTGTGTTTGGCTCTGATAACCCAAAGAACACACAAGCTGATGACACTGACAAACACTGTTTATGGATTCTGCTGCATTCAACGAAAACCGTCTGAACTACTAGCTGTAGTTGTATTTAAAAAGCTTCCTCTGCTACATTGAATGAGCATATTAAAGTCAGATCATCTTAAAGTGTGGGTGACATGGCCTATTTTAATAAACCAAAATATAGTAAATGGTCTCTATTTCATGTTGCGATTGTTTTTAATATTTTTCGAAAAATAATAAATAGCGAAAAACGCGATATAAACAACGATGACGGCCGCCGGCTCGCTCATTCTGCCGATGTCGCGCCGCCATGTTTGTGACGTAACGAAAGGCAGACAACATAGCTAGCACCGATAGCTTAGCAGAGAGTGATGCTACAATCTCTATTAGCGATTTCTCATCAGATGAACAGAAAGATGAAGAGGAAAGTTGCGGAGATGATGAGTCACTTGTGCAACCGTATCGATTCGAACCCTTTTGCGAAAGTGAGGAGGATGTAGCAGAAAGTAGTAGTAGTGATGCCGATGACGATAGCCAGCATGAAGATTCGGCTAGACTCCAGAACACGGCATGGTAAGTTGCCTTTCGAGATTTTGGAATCTACGTAGACTGTATACATCTGTAAAAGTACACGCAGAATTAAAAAGTCGATCTAATAATGGTGAAATGTTTTCAGTGATTCCTAACAGTATATATGTAGGACAGGTGAAAGCTGCGCGCCGCGGTCTCTCTGTCCGCGCTTGTTTACTTCGGTTTACTTCCGTATATAGTGTCGGTCTAACATCCAATCAAATTAGAGCCCTTTGGATTGATCTGACAGTCCAACCAATCGAATTGCAGAAAAACTTAGTTCCGCCCTCCTCTTCAAAGCACGTGTGCCTGTTTGCCGGCGTTTTTATTTCTAGCATAAAAGTGAAAATCGTCAACAACAAGCGGTTTACCTTCAGCAGAACATGAGGATTAAAGGATTCCTGACAGAGACTCAACAACAACCAACTTCATCTGATCCAGGAGCAGCAAAATCAAGTAAGTTCTGAGTGAAAGCTGGCGCTAGCATAGCGGCTAACCGCTAGCTGCAGTTAAATGAATGAGACAATAACGTCTTCGTTTAGTTAGCAGGACACTGTGTGAGTCTGCAGCTGGATAGAATCACAGAGAGACCACAGGTGATTTAGACTTTTCCACCGCTCAGATCTTTACCTGGATCTGGGCGGGACGAGAGCGATCATAGCTGGAGCAGCAGCTGCTGGTGACCCGGGGTAGAATGTTCTCGGTTGTTTTCTGATGTAAATCCAGCCATTCACGGAGCAGCTAAGCAGGTTTATTTTCTATCACTTATTTTCTGTTTGCCCATCTTGCTGCTTTATGCTTCGTGGTGGTGTGTTTTGGCAAAAAGCGTCCTCTTTCTCTCACAGATTTTCTCTTTTTGTACTGGCTGCTGCCAGTGCTGGTACTGGGCGTTTCTGTTTCGGTCGTTGCCACGAGATCTCTTTGAAAATAGTGGGGATGGCGTTCGGTTTCAATACTTTTTTTTATATCTTACATGCATTCCCATGTCTTTCATGAGCTGTGGTGTTTCTTCAAAACAGCCTGCCTCAAAGTGTTCGCTGCATAAAGTTGACGACGCAGTTGGCACCCAATTCGCCCTCGTTCGCTGCACTTGTTTTGTCCATTGTTTCAGCAGCGTTTCTTGTTTTGGGAATTTATACACAGATACACTTTCACTAGATGTATTGCTACATCCAGCTGCCACACAACGACTTGGCATGATAATTAACAGATTTAAACACGAGAGAATCGAAGACTAGGCAACCTGTTCTGTTTACATTCTGTCCGAAGCGGAACTGCGAAAATCAATGCCTTTCGTGACGTCACAGGTCATATCGAGGTCACTTCCAGTCTGCGCTCTCAGCGGAAAATAAAAAACTCTGATTCCTTCGAAAGATGTCAATTATTCATATGCTTCGGATTTTTTTTTAGGCTAACTATTGGTATCAATAGAATCGGCGTTTAAAAGGCTTTTTTATTTGATAAAGTTGTTCAAAGCATGTCACCCACACTTTATGACCTCTTTTAGAAGTATTTCCAGTCATTTTTTAGTTTTGATTATGACGTCAGTTTTAGCTAAAATAAAGAAAAATCTGTTGTTTTCTAGGACATAGTTTCTGCAGAGTGGCAGGAGTTCATTAGAATCAAATCCATGTGTTCACATGAACTGGAGTACGTTTTACCTCTTTCTAGGTGTTCTCGGTTCGTTTCCGATCAGACGGAACCTCGGTTTCCTCTGAGATTCCTCAGACTGAATACAATCTACTCCATGGCTGAAATAACTAGTTGAAAACAGACGCAGTAGCCGCTAGTCATGTGATGTAAACGGAGTGGATGAGCTGCAGACAAATGTAAAGCTACAGTTGTCATGTTGTCAAACAGGAAAATATTACATTTGTTCTAACACTGGTAAAAAATGCTTCTTAAATGCTTTCCTGCTGCCCACTGTGTCATGACTCCTGTAGGCCACGCCCTACAACAGGAGTTTGTCAGGCTGATCACCTTCACCTGTGGACCTCTCTATATATATCCACCTCTCAACTCCTCTCACTGCAGGAATGTTAAGCTTTACAGCCTGACTAACAGCCAACCTGCGTCAAAAGAGACAAATTCTAAGTAACTTTCTGTGTTTCCTTCATGCTCCAGGATTCCACGTCAGTGCTCACGTACCTGTCTGGGCTCCTGCTCCGTGCCTGCCGTGTCAAGATCGCCATTCGGCTGGAATTCGCCGCCCACTCCACAACGCTTCAAATCCAGAACCACGCCTCTTCCGAGGTTTTTTCCACCATAAAAGCACCTCTGCCCAACAAACCATCTCACTCAAGTCCAACTATCGATCCCGCATCAAAGCCCAGCACTCTTCTTCTGGCCCTCTCCTCTGACACCGTTCGTCGTCCACTCTGCTCTCTCGACTCCAGCGCCCCCCGCTGGCCGGCGGCGTTACTACACCCTACAAGCTCAAGTCTCCTGTGTATAAATACCTCTGAGATTCCTCTACTCCTGGGGCCCGTTTCAAGAAGCAGGTTTTGTTGGAACTCTGAGTTCGCGAACTCCAAATTCAGCAAAACTCTGAGTTTTCGGTTTCAGAAAGAGAGATAAACCAAGCCCGTTTCAAGAAGCGGGTTAAGCTGAACTCAGAATCAATCACTATGGCAACTGAGTCTGTGAACGAAACCTGGTCTGGACCAGGTTTTCTTCAGGAAACTTAGAGTTCTCTGCGGTCTCCGCCCCTTTTTAAAGTGAAAGATGTTCAAATCTGAGTTCTTCATTAATATTAAGAGAACATTCACATTAGAGACGTCACGTTTCCACCAGCAGAAACCAAAATGACATGTTCATTCATAGAGGATCATGTAGAGAGGAGGCGGGGTTAATCCAGAGGAAATGTTATTTATGTCTGGAGAGGATTTGAGGACACGAGTCGATTGATGCAGTTTCTCTGATTTTTATTTGAGCGACATTATAAATAGTGAGTTATTCCAGGGATTTGCTATTAATAAAGAGTTTTATTTTCATCATTTGGAACCATTAAAAATCGAAACATTAAATCTCAAAAACCGGTAGGGGGTTTAAACTTGTATACGTCATACACAGAACAAGTATTAGCTTGGTTGTCAGCGATGCTGACTAAATAACCTTCCTGATATTGTTATTTATTCGTTATTTGAAAGGATTCAAATGTAGACGTATGCATTAACTCTGCAGATGTTTTCTCTCTGTTTTACTGCTGCAGCTGGGTTTATTGTCTTGCTGAAAATGTTCTTGTAGTGTCATATGCTTGTAGGAACTTATCAATTTCCGTCGCCGGAAGTAGCCTACAAAACTCGGAAGTTTGCTCCCGTTGCCATGGTGAATCCTGCTGTCTTTTTGCTCCATTGATCAGGGCTTTTAATGCTGGCGACGCTCAAACCGGATTCTGGTTCTAACAACTTCAAGTTGATTGAATCAAACATTTTCAGCTGTTCTGAAACCGAAAACTCTAAGTTCGCGAATTTTGAGTCCAGTGACTCTAAGTTCAGGTTTCAACTCTAAATTTGTTGAACCTGCTTCTTGAAACGGGCCCCTGGGTCTGGCATGTTTCTGAGTGGTCCCGCAACAATATCCTGACACACTGCGGGGATGTCATCCTAAAATTTGTATCGTCGTCCCTTAACAGAATTCCAGACGCCTACCTTGAAGGTAGAAAACAGTCCCATTCACTTATTGATGACAGCTCTGCTGCCATTGGCACCGACCTTCCACCCGAGGCAAAGTGGGGTTCAATGTGTTGCCCCGGGACACTTCGACACGGACGGGCAAGGAGGGAATGCAAACTGCAATCTTTCGATCAGAGGTTGACCACCCCACCGCCGCGCCACGGCTGGCTCCTGCCATCCACGAGTGGAGCTTTCTACATATGTGCTGAGAATGACACAAACTGGTTTTTAAATGATTCCTGGGCCAAAATGAGAGTTTCCTTCCTGGAATAAAGGTACGTGCACTATCTTTAGATTGTGTGTAAAGCAGCAGCTTTGGCTCCAAAGTGCTGATTCAGACGCTATAATATACTGGTTGACTGTATCCCAGCATGACAGCGGAGCTAAATACCACTGTACCCAATTCAAGGGAGGAAACACACAGACATAAATAACCCTAGATCCGCTTGTATGAGAGACATTTGTCACTTAGAATCAATAACAGCTTGAAGTGCCAGCTTGACTACATGTCCAGGATTCCTGAAAATTTACGGAGCGCGAAAAGATTCCCGCTAGGGCTTTTCTCTTTCAGCTCTTGCTTTGACACGTTTGGAAGCATAAAAGCTGCTTCTACCTGAGTTTGTAGTTGTCAGATATGACGACTGCTTTCAAGCGTCAGATGGTCTCTGCCCAGTTTTCCCATCAGTTCTGTGGCCACAACATTTAAAAAAAGTCATCTGATCTTAAAAGCGTCACGTGAAGTAATCTTATTTCATCAATTTCCCTCCAGGTTTCATTGAACATCCCATCACAGCTTCCTGCAGACAAGAAATTAAGTCGCTAGAAATGCAGTTTGATGAAAGAAGGTTTGGCGTGCGGCGGGCAGTTCATCTCCGCTCTCGCTGCAGACCCAGGAATGATGGAACGGCACCACAAAGGCTTAAAGTGGGCTGGATGAGAGATGACAGAACTCTTGATATCGGAGTGCCTCAAGTGTCTGGACCTGTTGAAGTTCCGCTCTCGTTCGCATCCCATTTTGGTGGCAAATGTCCCCGGAGGTTTTTATGGGGAAAGTTTCAATCATATCAAAACTAATAGCCTTTCCTGTGAGGAAGATGGAGACAGGGAGATGATGGCGTGTCTTACTGCAGGCTGGTGCGGAGAGAGCAGGAGAAATGATTGGAGTTTTGATTGATCCAATCGCTGAATTTTTCTCAGAAGTTGAAGTGTAATCCCCCACACCCCCCAATTTATAGGAAAAAAACGTTATATACCTAATGTGCATTTTGCAGAACATTTCCCACTGTGACTTTCATGTTGGAATAGACTATTTTTTTTGTAGGAAAATTGATTTTAAAAATTCTTCAAAGCAAAATGAGGTGAAGAGATCTGCCCAAATCCCAGCTTGCTTCTGAATCCTGTTTGTTTCATTAGATTTCCAAAATTTACTGCACTGCACATAGACTGTAATATGAGTAAAAATATGACTGACAAGTTTGACCTGTTTTTAAGTGTGGCTTCTGTACCTGGGATTAAAGATAAACAGTTTTTTTTTTGTTGTTGTTGTAACATTGCAAAACAAGTTTAGTTTCAATGGCTCATCCATTTTTGCAAATGTTTTTGGTTTGTTGAAGCATCAAGTTTCTATTAGCAAGAGAAAGAGGCTAATGCTCCTTTCCTTATAATTTACTAGTACCCATGTAGATGTAGCCAAAAAAAAAAAAAGTTTACTCTTGTAGCATTTTCCTGATGTGTTTAACGCTGGAACACTTTCGCTATAAAGAGTTACACCATCACTTATGCCTGGTTTTTTTACCCAATATAATCTACCCAACAAAATAGTATTTGTCATTAAAAAATAGACCAAAATATGACAACAAGTGATAAATGAGAGTAGTTTTTTTTTGTATTTTCATCTATTGTATACTTAATGAAATGGAAAGTAAAAACATAGGAAGATCCTAAAAACATCCTTGAAAATGACTTAAAAAATGTGGAATTTGAGAATAAGAAATTCCTAATAAATAAATAAATAATGATAATGGAGATTTGGCCTTTGGTCCACCTATTCCTGAGACTTTACCCAGGAACCATTACACTCAAGAAAATGCAACATATTGAAAAAAAATACTTTTGCTCGAGTAAAAAATCCCCTGATGATAGTGATCTAGGTTTAAGACCATCTCTGATCAACTTTTCAGCTATTTTCAAAGCGTTCCCAGTGATCTTTTTAGAAAAAGATTTTTATTATGTATGTGCCTTATATTCAATGACATCATTTGACCACTATGAGCTTCTTTTTATAATTAAATGATTAATAAATTATATATATATATATATATATATAATATTATATATATATATATATATATATATATATATTATATATATATATATATATATATTTTTTTTTTTTTTTTCCAAGTAGATCTTACAATTGTAATGCTGGTAATTCGGATAGTAGGAGGTACATGAGAACAACATCAACATAAGACAATATCACTAACATAAGTGTCATTTGCTACACCCACAGAACTGAAAAAATGATATTAATGATGAAGCTAAAGGGTTAGAAAGGTCCTTCCTCAATGGTCGAATTTAATGAATGAAGCTCCATTTGTCATAAGCAAAATCAACACAAGGTCAATAATGTCACAAACTATTTGGGATGAATTTTAGGGAAATACAGGGAGGGGGCTGGTGCATGAGACGGAATTAAGGCGTTTTAAGAGCATTGAGCCACTAATAAAACCAAATATAAACTAAAAAGCGACCTTTGGGAAGTGTTTTGTTATGTTGTTTTCGTTGTTAACCACAAAATAAAAAGACTCTAAACAGGTAGGTATTGAGGTCTTACAGTCAAAGAGGGACGCTACAGTATATTCATTCTTATCTCCAGAAAACACAATTCATTTTCTCATGATAATGAGATAGGGAATCTCATTATCATGAGAAAATAGATGAAAATAAAATGTAGAGCAGGCTGTTTCGGCTTTTGTATAAAAAGGTTGTCCAAGTTGAGTTACAGCGTTTTTGATGCTAAAACAAACTTGGCTCCTTATTATCCTTATTGTGGCTGTGCAGTTGTCATCATTCCTCCAGTGAAGAAGTGATTTGGGTCAAATATTTAACTGGTCATCTTTTTTTGTTTAGACTAATCCTTAGGTGAAATTATAGGACTATTTGAATGTTCTGTGAAACATTTCAGTTGTTGTCGACCGGCTTTGCTCATAAATGATGAAGTAATCTGGCAGAAACTGCAGATAATTACATAATCCAACCATGTGTGATAGATTTCCCATTTCAGCAGCAGTCTACACCAAAGCCTCTCTTAGGCCTCATTTCTTTCATGTGTGCTCCTACGGCTTCTGTGATGAAAGTCGCAGAGCAGAAATGATGTTGTGAAAGGCAGTCCCACGGCTGAGGTGCTGAGCTTTTTGGTGTTCACGGCAGACGCCCTGAAGCCCGCTGCTGTCGGCCAAATCATCCTACAGTTACAAACGCTGCGACTGATGTCATCATTAAATCTGCTGATGCAAACCTCATAAGGTTCACGTTTTGCTGTTTATTCTGAGTCAAAGAGCAGCATAATAAGCTATTTATGTGGTACTGATTTACGAATTCTCTATTATCTCTTTCTAGTTTACATTCTTGGTTTGGCCAAGTTTCATTTCCCACAAACACACAATAACTACACATCAGTTCCCTCATCCGAGAGGCTCAACAATTGTAATGCTCGCTGTAACAACCAGCACACCTTCCCAAAGCACATTAAAGACTGCTGCATCAGCACTCCAAGAGGAACTCCCAGGCTCATTGAACAGCATGGGGTTAACAAGCACTGGCAACACCATGGGTTCCACCCCTGCCTCTGTTTCTGCGAGGTGTTAACTATGCTAACGGATCTTTCTCCGTTTGTCTAATGAGAGCAGGAGGCACGCTCGGTGCCCAGAAATGTCACAGCTGGAGAACGCCGAATAAGGACCGAAAAGGAGGCTTCAAAGACGTGCTAAGACCTCACCCCCGCGGTGTGATGGAAGACCTGTGGATCTGTGGAGGAGAAAACAATCTGCTCCTAAAAGCAGAGAATCAAATTACCTGTTGATAACCTCGGATTCCTGAAAAAAAATCATCACAAGATTGTATTTTTTGTCACATTTTATTAAAATAGGATATTTGGCTAAATTATCCTTTAAAACTCTATAAAGAAAAGATAATGGTGGCATAAAATGTTTACAAAATAACTTCATAAAACTAAGATTAAAGCAGCATTTCTCTTTGCGGTACGGCTCGCTTTCAGCCGCTCTGAAGTACCGCTCACAAGTCTGAAAGTCAAGATGTCAAGTTTGCTTCAAACTCTTCTCTGTCTATTGAATATCTAAGACTGGCTGTGGATCAACAGGATCCAGAGGGGCCGGTCCATCAGAGTCTGCAACCACCTGGAGCTTTTAATCAGATGAGAGTCGGGCAGAACCAGCTGGAAAACAAACGGCTGGGTCCTTTCAAAGACAGCAGCAGTGCAGTCCTGACATTCAGTTTACACGAGCGCTGAATGGAAAAGTTCGGCTAGTCAAGTTTCACTGCCCGTTTGATCAGATTTAACCACATTTTCTCACTTTTACTGCATTTTAATCATCAATCACATTTATTACTGATTCAAATATATGTAAATTAACCACTCCATGTCACTAATTCACAATATACAGTTAATCCAAGACTGCATTTATTAAACATCACATTAAATAGAAAAACTATATATATATATTTTTTTACATAATTGGAAATAAGTTAAGGTAATGATGGGAGCATTTTGATTTAAATGCTTAATATATATATAAATAAGTATTAATGTAACATATACAAACTATATATAGATGTCAATACTTATGTTAAAATGCAAAAGTTTAAAGGTCGAATAAACACAAAAATGTGTTGACTGACTAGAATGAGAGAGAAGTCGACCGAGAATTTATTCTAATTTGGTGAAACTTTACTATATTAGTTATTTAATTACTAAATCTCCACCATATCTGTTCTCTAAGTATTGATTGATATTAAATACATTGTCCGCTTATGCCAGACTTCATCTTAGAGTTATATTAATAGCTTTTTTATATATATATATATATATATTTTTTCCGGTTATAACCTTATAGAGGCTAATTTTTAGGAGCTCAAATTCACATTTTCCTTAACTCAGGAAAAACATGAAACAAGTTTTCATGATTATGTTTTTTTTCTGTATTTCTTAAAAAAACTTAATAATAAAAACATCAGAATTAAACGTTTTTATAAAATCAAGTCATATTGATACAGCTATTCACAAAATCAAAGTAGATCTCACCACTCTAAAGACTCTAAACAGCGTTTATATTAATCAGCGTTTCGGTTTTAAGTTTTAGGTTTATGCGATTCATGATTCAAACCATAAAATGACTAAAAATACACAAGAGAACAAAGGATCATTAGATCACATCTGAACTCCAAATTCTCTCCATAGAAAAACTCAAGCTCAAAAAATATGAGGACTTTTTCCTTTTTTTTAAACTCTCATAGTTTCAGCAGAATTCTTTGTATTTTATTGATTTTTTAAAAGTTGTGTGGATCAACTGTCACAAAGTCTGTAAAACAAAGCAGTTCTGTCTGCAGACAAATCGCTTCGATCATAACCAACTACAGATTCGTCACAGTTCTCCCTGCAGGATATTTTCACATGGAAGTTTTTGCTCAATAAATTAAGAAGTCTTAACTTGATTTGTGGTAGTAAATGTGTACATCAAAGAAATTAGTTTGTTTTAAATTCTTAGTTCCCTTTTGTTTGGAACTAAACCCAAATGAAGAAAAATATGTTTTTACCAAAGTTGCTTATTTATAACGCATTAATTAATTAATTATTTTTAATACACTTTTACTTCTACATTAGATTTTTTGCTTGTTTTAAATATTTTTAAAGTTTTTATTTAGGACCATCTTCAAAATGTTAAATTGAAGAAATACAAACTATCAGAACAACTCATGGGATGATTGGGTCTGAGTTTATTCTAGTGAACCACTCTGACCTGGTCTTCATTCTGAGAATAACAGAGCTGTCATAAAATGGAAATAGGAAATTTCACAGAACCAGATGTCATGAAAAGATGCACCGTGGGCCTGAATGCAATCCAATTTATTCATTCATTAGGCACAAGCTGAGCGTGAAGGATTAGAAGAACTGATGGGACGGTGCATGTGTGATGACTTTGGAACAAGTCATTTCAAAAGCAGCTATTACAGTATCTAAAAGTTCCTTATTTCACGAGTGACTGTTGGAATAAAAAAATAGACTTTCACAGCACTCGACACAGTGATTCAGATTTTTAATGATCGGCCGTTAGGGCGAAGCTGAAGTTTTCCAGATATTGAAAAATCATCGGACATGTAATTACTCTAAGAACGATCTCCACCGGAGCGGTTTCTCAACACTCCACCGACATATAAATGATGACAGTTGTTGCCCAGGGCCAAACACACGAGGATGTGGTCTTTAAAATGATGGGATTCGATCATTCATTAGCTGTTAGGTGAACGCAAAGGCTTACAGACACAAGAGGATCGATGTACAGCTGCCAAAGTTTTAATTACTCAAGTGTAAAAGGAGAAATTGGTTTTTGAGCTCTCTGGAACAACTTAATAGAGCACATTTTCTGTCAGGAAGTGGATCCTAGAACATAATTATTAGTCCAATATCTACTGGTTATACCTGCAGATGCTTGGGCTTTGGTCACAATTCTCCTATGTGTGGATAAATGGGCAAACCTTTATGAGACACACAGGTAGACGTAGGAAACGTTAAGGTTGTAGACGTATCTAAGGGTGTGTTCACACTTTTTTATTTTTATTAATGGTCTGATGTTGTCTTGCACTTATTTCTAACGTGTATAATTTTGACCAAAGAGAGTAAAATATAAAAAGTTATTTAAGGTTTTAGTTTATTTATTGTGAAATAATATTCATGCCTTTTTATTATTCATATTTATGTTAAAAAGTTACAGTTTTAAAGATTTAAAAATTGGTATTCTGCTAGTATTTTGGCATTTACTTCGCCTTTTTGCCTATTTTGGAGTTAAGCTATAATTAACTTCAAAGTGCTTGTCGTTTTGGCTAATTTAGGCTTTTTTAAGTTCTTTTGGCTGTTTTGAGGTTTAGCATTTTTTTCAGCTACATGCTGGCTGTTTTGGCTGACCTATTTTATTTTGTTTTTGTTGTTTTTTTTTTTTTTAGGCTAGTTTGGTATTTAGCTAATATTTTAGCTGGCTATTATCTTCAGCGTTTTCAGCTATCAAGCTCAGCATCTTCAACAGCGAAATTCACACTTGCATTATCACAGGTATATGTCTAGAGCAGGGGTGGGCAAACTTTTTGATTTGTGGGCCAGAAAGGGTTCTAAAATTTGGCATAAGGGCCGGACAAGGAGCAGATGGAAGGAGTGATTTGGTAATGAACCTCATAAATTAAAATGATAATATGGAATTTAGAGAAAAACATGCTTTAAATTGGATTAAAATTCACATATATTCATTTAAAAACAGAAAATTTGGGCATTTTAATTTCTAAATTTTGATTTTTGTTCTCTTTTTGGTGATCCAATGGGTTGATGTCCTTCAGAGGAAAATGCGAACTTAAAGAAATCCGAAAAATCACCATCTGACTCAGAAAAACAGAGAAACAACACCACTCATGAGAAGAAACCAGAAATACAATGAAAATAAAACAATAATTAGGATTTTTGAATCACTGTATTTTAATTTGGAGGGCCAGATTAAGTAGCTTAAGGGACCGCATGTGGCCCCCGGGCCGTAGTTTGCCCACCCCTGGTCTAGATCCTAATTATGTCAAAAAGTTTAAAAGTTACTTTTAAAAATTCAGTTTAAAGTGTTCAATAAATGTTTATCCTGTTTGGAATAAGGTGTGTTTTGGATTTTCACTCTGAGTTTCCTCCGTCTGAACACACTCTTTGCAGCAGTGGAACAATTGCACCAAAATGACCACCGTGCCAGGCTTTACGTGATGTAAGCAGAGAGATGTCGTCAAACATAGAGCAGTGATGCAACAGTGGAAATTTAGTCCGATGTATGTAGGCTCATTAATACACATTTTTTTGCTCACGGTTTTACCGAGAACTTCTATGTCATGAACACTTCTCGGCGTACCTTCAGAGCTGACGCCTCCTCAGCAACCGCTTGCAGCATGCCTCCACCGTACCAAGGTAGCAGTAAAACGTGACCTGACGATGTTACAGACGTTGGTCAGTTTAAAGTTTTAATAGGTAAGCTATCCCGACAAGGATTCCAAAGCGCAGGACTTCTTTTTATCGCTTTGTCCCGCTCTTGTAATTCCTGGCCAACGACTGAAGAGATTTTTAGTCACGTAGTTTTGTTTCTCCAGTAGATGCCAGTCTGAGTACTGACGAAATGCAAGAGTCATGACTCGATCCTGACCAAATTAAGTAGACTCAGTCCAAACCAATCCACTTTTTAGTTCTGCCTATGTCCGAATTCCAGGCCTCTTGGTGTTCTATATGTTTTAAACTTGGTATTGAAGCTCCTTATAGGCCAAACACACCTAATGTCAGGAGTCGGCGCTCTATCTCCCCCTCTGGCCTCCAGCTGGAACAGTCACCAGAGTACTGACTGAACTTCATCTCCCAGCAGCCCCATCCCACAGTTCCTGGATGCTTTTCAACTGTGTCCGAAGTCTTGTTTGTGCCACTCTGCCTGCATTACTGAGCGTTCTTACCTGGACATGATCTTCTGACCTTCTGACTCTGCTGTTTCTCGGACTGCCTGCCACCTGCCCTGAACCTCGCCTGAACTCTGACTACCATACTCTCTCTTCTCAGATGATCCCATGCTCGTGTATGACCTGATTTAGTTTTTGGACTTTTAACTCTTAATAAACCTACTGTACATGGAACCAGCTGTCTGCCCATTCGTGACACCTAATCCAGGTCATCAGTAATCAGTAGCAGATAAGACAAGGCTTATCATATAGCTATTCTATTCCAAAAAGCAAGAACACAGAAAAAATGATTTTGCAAAAATAAAGTTAGTATTTAAAGCAAATTATCATGAGCTTGTCAGAGACACGGTTGCTTAAAACATCCCCATTTTGAATGTGGAAAACTATTTAAGTTGTGGGAGGCCCCAAGATCCCTTCTTTACTGTTGGCATCATTGAGCCTTGACCCCCTCTTTGTCTCAGTGGAGCAATTTGCAGGAGCGTGTGAAGCTGCCGGGATGGGAATCAACACCCCCAAGTCTAAGGCCATGGTTCCCAGCTTAAAGTAGGGAAGGCTCCGTTTGGGTAAAAATCCTGCAACTCCTTTAATGAGGAGGAATTTAAATATCTTTGATTTTTGCATGAAGATGCACAGACAGATCGATGTGCGCTCTGCACGGTAAATTGCCTTGCCTTTAAGCCTGGCCAAAAGACAAGGCAATTTACTGGTCCATCAACAGTCCTGCCGTCGCACACTGCCAGTTGTAAACAATGGAATAAAATCACAGATACAAGCCGCTTTAATGAACTTTGTGAGCAGGATGCCAGAGTCCATCTCAGATATAAAATAAGGAGCAACTTTTTCTGGAAGATGTCCAGATGAGAGCTGTATATGTGGATTGACTATGATGTTGAATCTTGTCCAATTCCAGTGTAGTTCGACCTGTACTTCAGCAACAAAGTTTACTTTGTCCATCTTTAGATTGTATAATTAAACATTTTTAAGACAGTCACTGCAAGAATGATATTTTACTCTGAAAGTTGGAACACATGCTGGTAAAATCACAGATGAGAAATGGTTTGAAGCTCTCATTTCACTTGTAAAGTGTGCTCATTTAAATCTTCTCTAATCACATTAGAGAAAATCACATCTAAATGCCTGCTTGTGAGGCTACACTTGTTAGCGTATTCAGCATACTGACTGAATAACAACATTGAGGGGAGATCAGTCTTCCAAATCATGATGACAATCCAATACCAAGCAATAGCGTGCTGTTTTGTTTTAATCAGCTGGATGCCGTTCATGTTGCTATTCATTGTTCAAATCTGCTTTTCTCTGATGACGGGATTGCCCCAGCTTTGTTTTTACCCCCAATCATGAATCCCATCATCACTAACATCAACTATAGCCCCTGAAGCCTGATGGGTGATGACTGTCATTTAGAGCGGGGATGTCCAAACTTTAGTGCAAAGAGGACCAGATTTAGTGAGGCAGAAACGTGTAAGAGCCACTTTGGCCAGATATTATTTTAATGGAAAGTTGATTCCAATGAGATACTTTTGATTTCTTCCTACATGTAGACGCATTTTTACCAAAATCATTAATCCCAGTTAGCATGTCTTGTCTGAAAGTTCCTCTTGACATTGATATTCATGAAAATTTGCTGTAAAAATATGTTTGTTCCTGAAGTGATGGCGCTGACTGTTAACTGTCGACAGTATTTTATTATCACCGCCAAAGCGCGGTGTGACGTCACCCATGCAACATTCCTTACCTCTGGTTCTAATGCATTAAAGTCAAATCAGTCGATATTTTTCCTGTTTAATCAGCCTGAGTCATATCTAAGGTCACTCTCACTAATCAGGAGAGAGCTTGTTGGAAAGCCACACCCCTTCCACTTAAAGCGAGCTACGCAAAATCTGTCACTCTATATTGGAGGTGGGGCCAGTGGACATCACATGCTTTCACTGAGGCACCTGATTGGTCACTTTATACCTTGAATAACTTGCAATAAAGAAAATATTTCATGAAAAAAAATGAGGTTCTGGAGCAAGAATGGTTATTCTGACAAACATAATGACTGAGTAATACCTGTTTATTTCTCAATGGAAGTCTAAGGGATTTAAGGGGGTAATAAGTCATTTTCTTTGTATATACCAGGTTTGGGCTAGTTTTTTGACTTGTGGGCCACAAAGAGTTCTAAAATTAGAAAAACAGACCAGGACCAGATTAGTGGTGTGTTTTAGTGATCACTCCCATAAAAGAAACATAACATGATATCTGGATAAAAACATGATTTATTTTGAATTAAAACTAATATATAATATTTTGGGGGTTTTATTTCAAAACTATGACTTTAGTTCTCATTTTAGTGTCGATTGCACTAAAGGTTTGATGTTTTTCAGGGTGAAGCGTAAACTCAAAGAGATGCTGTGTTTGTGTGATGTTGGAATGATTGGAAAAATGACCCAAAAATGAAACATAAATATAAAAAAAAGACATTTTTTCTAACGCCATAGAAATGCAGAATAACTTTCTATTGGAAAACATCCCAATCATTGGGAAAAAAAGCAAACAAGGATTAACTCTTGAATTTATTCTCATTTGTGGATGTTTTAGTAGTATAAACTCTGTGTAAATTTCATTTTTCTATTTATAGCTAACACTTTAGAGTTGGGCTGAAAGGTGTTACAGCGTTGTCCAGTCACAGTATCGCCACAGCCATCGTAAGGTGGCTTACGACATAATTTAGCCAATTACAATCAAGAAACTGTTCACAGTTTTTAGAAAGTTCTGGGGGAAGCATATTGTTGATTCTATAAAAGGAGCTGGCGTACGGGTGGAAATTAAACCAGAGATTAAAAAAAAAAAAAAAAAAATGTTGTGTCCACATCTATCAGAAAGAGAAGAAAGTCCACAACAGATTCAAATATTAAAAAGTAACATTGAATTAAATATTAAACAAAAACACTTTCCAGTATAATGTGATGGATCCGTTCTATTTTATTAACCTAACCAATGCTGTAGAAAACTTTACCCACACAAACTTCTCTGAAATCTTTAGAGATCTTGACTACACTTCCCGCTTTTGTTTGGGATGTTCAATTAACATGTAATTAGGCCAGAAATTCCACATCATTAATTGTCAAATTACCTCTGACAGTCTGCCAGGCTGCGTGTGATGCTAATGGAGTTCCTTCAATGCTGATGTGCTCTGATTGTCAAATTTCCTGTAAAAAAATAAAAAAAAAGAATCAGTTTTCTAAAGATGACAGCTGTTATAAAAGAGCAGGATGTTCTCTTCACTCTTGTCTTAGAGCATCTTGAAGGCAGGAACTTTTTTGGTTTTTTTTTTGGTAATACAGTGAGTATCTTTTCCCATTTGATATGGAGCACCAAAAATCGCTCCTCATGGTTGTAAAAATCAATAATAAAGAACATTTTTGAACAAAAAAGACGAGAATCAAACCTTTTGCTTGGTGGTTTTCAGGGTTTTTTTTTCCCAAGAAAACCCAAAAAAAAAGCACCAGGGAGATTTTGTAGGCAGAAATATTTCTTTTCAAATATCTTTCTAAGGCTAATCTGTAGTTCTCTGGAGCTAAAAATTGTATTTCCACTGAATCTGAACCTTTATGGTGGAAATATCTGGAATCAACTCCCAGAAAACCACTGATTTATTGACGTGAATTTGTTCCATAATGGTCATTTAGTAGAGATATCTTAAACATTAGATTACAGGATAGATTAAAGTGGAAGTAAACATGCAGTCCAATAAGTGAACACTACGTTAAACAGTTATTAAATCTTTTATTTATTGATGGCTGGCTTGCAGGATCTCTGGACTTCTGGGTACATGAATGGTGAGGACAGAATAAAGCGAGTCTCTGAACTTTTTATTTTACATATGAAACTCTACATTATTGACACTGAACGACAGAAAACAAGCTACACTAGTAATAATAAGTAGATTTTGAGTCGCCAAATGGTTCAGAATTTAATTATTTTTCAAACCTATCCAGAGAAGATGCTCCATATCTTTCATCTCAGTTACTACATTATTCTGTTTTCTTTTTATGACTTTGATGGTTGTAATTTTTAGAGAAAAAAGTTGCAAATTTGAGTTATTCACATAAATATACAACTAAAAGTAATAAATTTAGCCTATGACTATATATAATATGAATATACGACTTTCTCGTATTTTTATTAACATTGTTCTCTTGTAAATTTATAAGATTTAAAATCGTAATAAAGAAAAAGAAATTATAAACTGGCCCTAATACTAATATGTAAGTATGAAATAAATGGATTAGATAGTTAAAAATGACAAAAATATTGATTTCTCTGCAGAAGTCTTTTGGATTTTGGCTTTCACTCACCCCTGCAGAGTAAATAATGTTTGACAGACTGAAGACTGTATTAAAATCCCCCTAAAGAAAACCTGTTGGATGTTCTGAAGTTTGGTTCTCAGCAGGTAAATCTCAGACAAGTAATGATGAGGCTGAAAAAAAATAAATAAATAGAAAAAAGGTTTCCCCGCCACTCCCCAGGAACATTTTACAGCAAAAGACACAAGAAAAACAGTCACAGGAGAAAGTTTGAAGACATCATAACACATAATGTACGAGCCACCTCACCCGGGTGTTGCTTCCTCAAATCAGATCTTACTCTGTCAAATTCCTACCATGATTCCCGACTGAGAGCAGCGCAGAACGAAGGCAGAACTTGTCAGCCTTCTTTGCTTAACATTTTCTTATCCCATGTCAGTTTTTTTTTCCAGTTTTTTTTCCTGATTACTACCTGAAGAGGAATCCATTTGAGATGGGCTTTGAAAGCGAAGGAGGAGAAGTGAAAATCCCACTGAAGGGGATTCCTTCTGTCTCGTCAAGCTGTAACTGAGACAACAGTCTGTCCAAAACACCCTTTCTGTTCTTTTCTTATTTAAACCCTGTTCTGAAAGAAAATCCTTATTTTTAGAACATTTTGTGCTCTTAATCAAGAACGCTTAAGCTGCTAAAAAAGAGACTCCAAACTAGAGATGGTAATTACCTCCTCCACTATGTTTTGGTGCTTGGATAATTCATTTTACCACAATCGTTGTGTGAAGTAAATGCTGGGTGTGAATGATTAGTAGTCTTGGTTCAGCTCGTTAGGACATTACGACTTTTGTTTTTGGTATTTATAAACTTTATAGTTTTTGAAATATTGAAAAAAAATTTTCCCCATAGGAAATGAATGAGAACGACTTCAAATTTCAAAATTTTAAGTCGATTAGCAACAAGTATTTAAATATATTTATGTTTTAATCTTTTAATTAAAAAAAAAAATGGAAGTTAGCTAATATTTCAGCTAACGTTTTTGGCTAATTTGTTATCTACTGGGTATTTTTAAGGCTAATTTAATGCAACTTTCGTAGTCTAACTGATCATACTTTAGCTGCATTTATATCTTATGAACTTAACGCTTCGACACAGGAGGGTGTGAGTTTGTTTGCCTTGATGGTGTTACTCAGTGTTCAGTGGGTGCGGAACAACACACGCATTCATCTTGTTCCTGACGGTGCAAACCTGACTGGTCAGTGTGAGTAATCACACGGAGAATACACCAACGCAGCCTCACTCCATAGCAGGAGTCCCCATTTTCAGCCCTGCAGTTCGGCGTCGTGGAGAAAACTGATGAGTTTTCACTCGGCTGGTGGCTGTTTTTATTGGAATGCAGAGTTCAAGGAGGCATTTCTCCACTGCTCAAGCATTATGTTGGCTTCTGCAAACTTATTGTTCTGTCATTGTTTGTTAACATGTGTATTTCAGTCTGTAGCTTCAAGATTCCTGCTGTTTTTGTTTGTTTATCTGCTTGTTTTTTTTGCCTTTTTTCATTGCTGTG
Source organism: Oryzias javanicus (assembly GCA_003999625.1). Lineage (NCBI taxonomy): Eukaryota > Metazoa > Chordata > Actinopteri > Beloniformes > Adrianichthyidae > Oryzias > Oryzias javanicus. Next base: position 4,445,499 of record CM012446.1, read on the forward strand.
TGGATGAAAACAAAATGTGTAATTCTTTGTTCAGAATTTGAATTTTTGGAATTTAAGTTCTTACAGTAGAATTGAAAAATAAATGTTTTCTGTTTGACAATATTGGTACACTGAAAGAAGTGAAATGTTGGATCAATTAAAAAAAAATAGATTTTAATTATTATTTTTTTATCAGCTTACATTTAAGTTTAGTTAACCATCAAATTAAAAATCAAAACTAATAATTTTAAATGTAACCAATTACAGATTTTTTTTAATTGATCCAATGTTCACTTTGTGAAAACATTTTTTTTTATTATTGATAACATTTAAAATTATTATTATTATCAATAACATTTATTAATAACATGGAAAAAGTAAATTGTTAAAACTTTTCAAAACATAATTTTACACATTAATATGAAACATTAACATAATTCCAGAAAAAAAAACAACTTAAACCTTAAATGACTTTCAATATATTGCTCTACATAATATATTCTTTCAAAATTATGCAAGTTTGAAATTAAGTAAATGTTAACAGACAAAACACTCAAATATGTGTTCAAAAAAAAAAAAAGTCTTATAAATATCCTAAAAGATTTTGCTCTCTTTAAAATATATCCAGTCAAAATATTATAATATTAAGAAAATTTCCAACTCGGTTAAAACTTGCATCTAACAAGGCAGCTGATGCACTGTCTTATGGGATTTGAAGTTGATTTTGTTGTGATGGTCGCAGATGCAATGGGCCTGCTGTAAGATTAAGTATTACAAGGAATTGTGGGATACCATTCCCTTTGCCTGTATGGGCTGATTGGTGTTTAGGTGTGGGGGTTTTTCAAAGTGTTTTGTCGTCCATTTTACTCTGTTTTGACCCAGTTTTATTTTATCCTGTTAAGTTAGAAGTTATCAGCCTCCATAATCGTAACGTTGCTTCAATATGTTAGCAATATAACATTGGACTGTTAATATTAATAATATAAAATGATCTTAAGGGCCGGGTATGTTTGTCATGTGTTTCCCGTGGGCTGATTATCACTCCTCCCAGATGGATTACACCTGTGTCCTTTTGTCTTTTCACTCCCCTTCCTGTATATAATGGGTTCCTCCCCTTACTTCCTTGCAGGTTTGTCTTGTTGCAACTAATCTGGGCTTCCATTCCAGGGTTTTTTTTTTTTTTTGTTTTTATTTTTTTTTGGGAGTTTGGCCTTGGTTGGTTGGTTGATGACTTTGACATTAGTGACTAATCCTGTTTTTTTTTTTAGCTTTGTGCTCCTCCTTAGTTTTTGGATTTTTAAGTTATTAAAAACACTTTTTTTGGAGCTGACAGCTGTCCTGCGATTGTGTCCGCAAACCAAATCCTGACAATATTTATCCCACGGGCCGGATCTGGCCCCAGGGCCTCAACTTTGACGTTCTGTAACTAAACTGAATGTATTCTGTACAGAACCATGGCGTGTACAGCAGTAATCGTCAGTGGCATACAGCCAATCAGAATACAGAACACAATCGACTGTAATAATAATAAAAAAAAAAAAAAAATCAGAACAGAAACAAAAAAGTGTCATACAGTAAAAATAGTGAAACACTGGATCAATTAACAAAAGCTTTGTCATTTTTTTTTATGTAAAAATTATTAGTTTTCACCAAATTAAAATTGGAAATTAAATTAAAAATGTAATTTGATAGAAACTATTTTTTTTAAATATAACAATTTATATTTTTGTGTCCAATGTTTCACTTTTTAAAGTGTAGCGGGGGGGGCTATCGAATAGTTCTTGCAAAAAATTAGAATTTTATGTCATTAAAAGCCAAAGTAAGTCAAACATACAACTTTTGTTATTGTATGTCTCACTATTTATGTCATTGTATTTCATTGATTGTGTTTTTATTATCAGATTGAAATAAAACTGGTCTTTCTTTCGGTGACTCTTATTATTTTCAGTCTTGTAAAATTGAATTGAAAATATCTCTGTAAGTCACATTTTTATGCCATCTTTTTTTATTAACAGATTCGAGGAATTATTATGAAAGTATTAAAGCTTTCTTCAGACCAGCAACAGTTTACACTACAGACGTCATCTCTGACAGACGGCAGCTATTCATGTTTCAAACACAAAAATGATTCAAAGCTTGAATTAACCTCATTTTTCATGTCTTAGAAGCTTGAAAAAAAGTATTCCTGTAAAACAAAGAAACGTGCGTGTACAGAGAAGGACCGCAATCATCACTACTGTATCTAATTAGTGTGTTGCACAGTAAAAAGCAGCTGTGGATGATTCAATCCTACGGATAGCATCACAATGAAGTCAAGTTTCCATCCGTCTTTGCTCGTAGCTGAGCCTTAATAGCCAATTTGTGAGAAATGACAGTATCAGGCTGTATAATAGACACGTCCTTGAAGGCTGGATAATAACAGTGTTTCTGCATCCTAGATTATAGTGCTGAAGGAATAATCAAGGTCTGAGCAATTTTATTGGTTCCACTTAAATTCCACTCAGGGGTTGTTGTAACACTCGGGCTTGTTATGAAAGTTGTGTTGCCGTTCTCTGATTTCTCTCATTAGAAGCTATTGTTAATGCTGTTCCTAAACGAGCTGTTGTGTATAAGCATAGATATCTGGAGATCATGGATCTACGATAAAAGAAAATGTCCTTGGAAATATTTATAGATGTTTCTTACAAGAAACAACAGGATTCAAAATAATAAGTGAGTTGATGTTTGTACATTAATTGAACGGCAAAATTACAATTTTTTTTTTTATTTCTGCATATTTAGCCTCAGAAAGTCATTCAATTTGCAAAAAAATAGCCTCATTTTCCAAACTATTTGAGGATTTTTCATTCATTTTAATGCCTTTATTTTACAATTAGCTACCAGTCAGCAGCAAATAAATAGAAGGTGGTCTAAAGCCGCATGAGCCACTTTGCAAGTTACATCTAACATGGTTCTAGCAATTAAAACAGCAGTTGTTTTCATTGATCTCCTGCAGATCCCACCAAGGAGGATCTGAACAGACGTCAGTGTTATCTCCCCCCGCCAGACCTAATGCGGACATTGTTTTCAGGAAAACACTTTCGGATAAGGAACTATTTCCTGTGTTAACTACGCTATGAGCTTTGGAACGTGGTGGTAATTTGACCCATTTTTTTACAACAGACTTAAAAAAATAAATAACATTTTGTGTATATCTACAGACACGTTTATACATCTGAAAAAAGTATTGTGGATCCCTTTAACGCTTTGCACACAAGAAACATTTCTATGATGATTTACCCATTCCTTCAATTTGTACAAGTCCTTGGAAATGTACAAAAGATCCGTACAATCCAGCATAACCGCGGACACCGCTCCAATCCGCCCATCGATCCTCCGATCATGAACAAGACCCCAACATACTTAAACTCCACCCACCTAGAGAGGGTAAACTACTTTTCTCTGACTAACAACAATAGCCTCAGGTTTAGTGGTGCTGACCCTCAATGAAAGGCAAAATAGGAAAAGAATTTGTAAATCCAAAACTCACAACTTAAGCAATCCCCATCCACAGCAGCTACAGAAACAAACTGTATGTTACAGAATTAAACCATGTCTTTAGGAAAGTAAATCGTTTTATTACTGCTGGATACCATTATGTTGAAAGTGTTAAATAGTTCTACTAAATTTAAAGATCTTTTAATTTTATTTATTATATTATATTATTATAATATACAAACCATATATTGAATCAAAGCAAAACTGTGTCCCATAAATCAAGATTTGAACCAAATTGGCGGGAAAGTGAATCATTGCATCAGATTCAGTTAACTAAGGTTGAAAAATGGAAAAAACAAGCAGAAAATGCTGCAATGAATTATTCTTTTTAAATAAAGGTGACCAATCTGGGGAAACAAAAGGAACAAAGAAATAAAAATGCATAAATATAAAAGCTATATCCAATGCTTGTGATTTTAGTTACTGTAAAGGGAAAAAAACAAGCAACAATCACTGTGAATAAGAGGAAATTTGAAGTGTATGTTCCCATAAATCTTGAATTTTGTCATCAAAACTCCAATCTTCTGAATTCTATATTTTTGAGAGGAGCATTGACCAAGAAGTTTCTGACTCCTCTACGCAAACATGGTGATTTTCAGAAACCAACGGACCTTTAACAGGAGGCTCAAATCTGCAGGTCCGCTTAGGGTGAACAATACTGCAGTTCATGAAACACCAGCAGAATTTGATTCCGCTAATGCAGCAAACCCAATGCACAGAGCCAGGAAGTCATTAATCAGTTGGCCAAAGGGGCCAAGATAAAAAGTCAAGAGGTCAGAAAGCAATAACTCACAACTTTGTTTGGAATCATAGAGATGAATATCTACTGCTGACTACTCAATACCCAAGAAGGGAGTTCTCCTCTCCCAAATGCTCTTTTTTTCCCCATAATATCATCTTTTTTTTGAGTAGAGGATATCAGGAATGTCAAATTTAGTGTGTTAATGTTCAAAAATGTTGGTCACTTTGTGTACAATGATTTGTTATATCCACTTTTGCTCTACTTTTAGTTTTTGTTCTTTGGATTGTTGTAACTCTTCAACCATTTATGCAATTAATGTAATTCCAGCAGATTTTAAAGATGAGAAAAAAGGAAATCTTATAGACAACCTAAACAACCTTGTACTACTAGAAAGTCAGTACTGGAAAATACAAAACATTACTAGAGTAACTTAAATTCACTTCCCAAATGAGATCTTCAAAACTCTTTTTCTAGAAAGTCCTGGCCAATAGGAAAATGACTTTATTAGCATTTATTTGAAAATGGTTAACCAATGAAATGAAAGCACACTCTGAACTACTTTACAAGGTCTGTTAAAACATTGAAAGGTAATGAAAGTACAGTACAGTAAGAGGTCAAAGAATGTGGAGCTGTAGCGTTGATTGGGATGGATTTATGAGCGTGACTTCACCTTCTTTCAAAGACAAACATGTGAAAAAGTCATACTGGATTTTATTTTGCGGATCACTCTAAAGAGGTAAACCAAACCATCAGAAATGTAAGATACAGTTCCAACAGCTGAGGGAGTCTTACCTAGAACAAGTTCTGGTCATGGAAAATAAAACAAACTTAAGTTAGAACCATGATGTGTTATTATGGGGTGCCGTTTGTAAATCAGAGATGTAAAATCAATGTTTTCAGATATTTAGCGTGTTTTGGGAGAAAAAAAAACAGGTTTTGTTTTTCAAATGCATATTCTCACCCTTTAAATTAATATATTTATAAATGTTACATTTAATAACTAAATATTTAGTTAACCAACTAAATATTTAATTTTAAGCTAAATATTTAGTCTACAAACTAAATATTTAAGTTTTGCAATTAAATATTTAGTTTGCTCATTAAATGTTTAAATCTAACCTAAATATTTATTTTTTCAAACTAAAATTATACGTTTTGCAGCTAAATATATAGTTAAGATTTAAATATTTAGATTTGAGTTAAATATATGGTTAAGATTTAAATATTTAGATTTGAGTTAAATATATGGTTAAGATTTAAATATTTAGATTTCAGTTTAATATATTGTTCAGATTTATATATTTAGATTTGAGTTAAATATATAGTACGAATTTATATAAAAGTTTACCTTTTTAGTAAATTCATATTTTTTCCCACAATTTGTTTATTGATTTTTGTATTTTCAAACAGGCATAAAAACTGAAAAAAGTCTTATTTCAGACAAATATTTACAAATATAATGAAGAATCACAATAAAAACAGCAAAAGGCTACATTTAAAATAAATGAGACAAAAGAAAAAAAAATCAAGACAGTAGTATAAGCAAACAGAAAATGAGAAAAAGGGGAAAAAACTAATACATTAAAATTAAAAAGACTTTTTTTTTTCCAAAAAATGGTGAGACCATAAAGATTTTTACAATAAAAAAAATGTAGACTAGTGGAAGAAAACCAATCTGGTGAACTGCCCCTGCCTTAAAGTGATGTCAACCAAGATATAATCTTAATATCTGCAATAAAATAATACTCTAATGTTCACACGGTTCCAACACATGGACATAGTTTTATATGTATAGTGTAAATCTATTTAAATCAGATTATAGAGTAAAAATGTACACATTATACACATTTACTATGGAAGTTTGCATATATTTAGTATTTCTAACATAAAAACACAAGCAACAGTTGACAAAATATATGAGGCTTTTCCTATAGAACATATGGCATCTTAAAACATGACATAGAGGATTCATCTTTTGAAATATCTTTTTAATTTTCACTTTGAAGAAAACTGTAAACACATGTTGCATTTTTAAAAGATAAAATAAAGGAAAAAAAAAGTAGCGGGGAAATTGACAGTTAAACTGCTAAGATAAGTTTTAATGATCAGCAGTTCAAAGGACGGGAGACATGGCTGCTGCATTCTCATTAAAAAGAGGAGTTTTATTACCAAAGTTCTTGACACCACACCAAAGGCTTCTGCCTCATGATTATTTCCAGAACTCTTCACTTTTCTGTGAGGAGGGGAAAAAAAAAAAAAAAGAGAGAGTGAAGAGGAGATCAAATCCCAGTAGCTCAAGCCAGGAGCGGCTAAAATCGAAACATAATCGAGGTAATCATAGTTTTGAACCTCTCCAAGTCATAGGTCTTAATGTATTTCTGTCTGAGGTGATGGAGGAGGGAGTCTTTGCTGATGTGGCAAACCGTTGCTTCATCAGCGCACTGGCCAAGGTCTACTCTGAGTCATTTCACTATAATTTATGGCTTAAAAAAAAAAGAGAAATTTGTAATTTCATATTTTAGTTTTACAAGGACCCTACAAATAAATAGCTGTCAGTGATGGCACCAAAACATATGCATCAAAGCAGAGCTGGTCATTAGCTTGTGTTGTTACTGATGCATTCGTGCGTTATCACCGTGCCACATTCACGTCTGCCGCCTCTCTCAAATTCACTACTAGACGCCTTGGTGCTGTAGCTGCGGAGCAACCACCAAAGTTGTTCTGGACTTCATTTGTTGCTATATCATGGAAAACGTGGATGATGTAGAGCGAGTAGGTTGGGTTTTTGTGTTCTGGAGAGCACTACAGAGGCGACGGTAACCACGTCGCCGCGTCTTTATTTACCAAATGTTTCAGAGTCTCTCCCGGTGCGGCATATGTGACTCTTTTACCGGAACCTGATGGTGATTTTGAACATGAGTTCAGTCTTTCTTGAGCATTAACCCAAGAAGGAAAAAATAAAACTGAAGTTCTTTTTTGTTTTTAGTATTGTCTTGATGAAAATAAAAATATCATAAGTCTGAGGAACTGGAGTGACTGCGCCTGCTATAACTGCAACTGCGGTGCCTCTCCATCTGCCAGCGGGCTAGCATAGCGCCAGCTCCATCACCCAGGGACTGGCAGCCGGGGCAGCAACCTCGCTAGCTATGCCTGTCCTTGGGCAGCGGAGCTTGCTAGCTCTGCCTGTCCAACACTAGTCCCGACACATATTGATGAATGGTTAAAGGACCCTCTGCATCAAAACTTGAAGTTTTTGGGGTACCCTACTCGTCAAAATGTGACAATTAAATCGAAGCTCCTTAACCTCCGGCTGTGCTACCGGGGCGCGGTACTAGAGGCAGCACCGGAGACGCAACGGTCCCAGAACCTGACCCGCGGCGAGGACCAGTCCGGGTTTGGACAAACCGCCCGAACCCTTCATTAACTGGGCTCTGAATTGAAACCCCCCAAGGCGTCTTCTTTTGACACACTGGCAGCTGCCACTAAATTTTTTTATTTTTTTTCTCACTGCCGCTGGCTTTGGTAAAGCTAGAATGAGAGAACACAGTCTGACTACTTCTGGTCCAGCAGATAATGCAGATTCTCAACCACAAAAATGTTGCTTGCCTCATAAACTAACAAAAATGTCATTTATTTTTAGTGAAAGACAGAAAAATTAATAACCTTTTGATCGAGTTACAGAAAGCATCACAAGCCTAAAGCTGATTTGCTAATTAGTTAACACAACACATCAACCTCACCTCGTGCACCGGATGCTGAAATTGCACCGCAGGACCTCACATTGCATACGTAGATATAATTAACATAGAAACTCGACACTCTCGCAGCGTGAATCTCATCTGGTGTGAATGCACCAAATGCTACGTTCATGCCGAACGGGATTTGTGCATCAAATTCGCTGCTTGATGTTTGTCCAAAAAAAGTGTTCAAAAACTAGACGCTTCTGACGTGTGTGGGAGGAGCTAGCATCAAAAGTTTCTAGCCTCATCGATGCATGATAGGATGGACTTTATTAAATAATAAATAAAATTAAAAAAATAAAAATAAGATGAAAGTTAGAGGAACGTTCTATTACTGTCTGGATGTAAATAAAAAAATATATTATGACGTTCAGAAGGAGAACGATCAGATTTTCCTCCATGTTGGTTTTGGACTCCATCCACTGATCGTATCATCAACACTTTATAGCCTAAAGATGATTTCCTGATTGGTTGAGGCAACGCAAATTCCTCCCTTAAAGAGTAACCAAACAGGAAAGTTGGAGGTTGGCTCCACCCACAGCCCAAATTTGAAAATCCAGTCAGAAGGGTGGTGCCGGACTATTATCATTACTGGAGCTGCAGATCATGTAACTTACATGGTTTGACCAATCACAAGATTCAACTGTAATACCTCGATTTAATCTGTAGGGGGCAGCACACAGACGTTTTCTGACAATATTAAACAATTTTATTTTAATTTATTATAAATTTGGCAAAGACCAACAAATTGTACTTTTAAAGCCCCATTTATAGAGATCAACAAAAAAGTTGATTTATGTTTGGTGACCCTTTAAGTTCAGATATTTGAAATCTGAAACCATGGGGCCTCAATGCCGAACACACCCAGAACATGCAGCTGGCAAACCACCGCGCCCGATGCTCGAATCTTATCGCAAGGCTCTCCAATTGCATCTTCACGCTTAGTAATGTGCAAATTGTGTTCAGTTGACTGAAGGGAAGCTTTCCTTTTTTTAAGTATTAAAAACTAAAAACTCGAGTTCCTTTTCTTATTTGGTGCAAAACCTTTAAACTTTAACCATGAAATGTATTCAGTTCAAGCATTCATGGATGTCTTTATTTCACCACAGGATAAAAAAAAGTTAGGAGTTTTGGTCCCAGAACGGTCAATTAAGGCGCAATAATTCTGAAAAAAAAACAATTAAAAATTGCACGCTTGCAAGATAAGAAAAATAAGTATAAATAGAAACAGAAGTACAGAAATGGCTGCAGGGGTCCGTCCTCCTGAGTTCAGGAAGGAAGATGTTCCAATATGTTAAATATATAAGAAATAGCTACATTTTGATCCTCAATCAATGAGTCAATCTTTCGATTTGGCCCCTCGTCGTGTTTCTTAAAAAATCATCTTAAATTTGGAATTTTTTTCTCAGCAGTTCAAGCAAACAAACCTAAAAATCTAAAGAGGACGGAAGAGTTTTCTAGCAAATGGCCAAACATTTAGAATATTAATGTTAGGTTTTGATGGTGTCAATAAAGTAAGAAAAAACTTGGCGTTACAATATTTACCATTAAAGAATTGATCTGGACTCACACTGTGAAATATACTAAAGTATTCCCTTTAACTGGAAGCAGTTGAATCTTGCTTTATTTAATATTAATTAAACACTTTTCCTGTTTTATATATAAGTTTTCTGTAGCTTTTAGTACATTAAAATCAGCTCTGCAATGATAAATAACCATCGTGAGCGTCTGCAGTCAAATAGACGGTCTGACCTGCATGACACATTGTCAAATCGGAATCTTTGACAATCATGAAATCCTATTTTACCCGCCGCTGGTGCAGGAGTCCTGCCTTATTTAGAGCTTTTTTTTCATTGTTTTATGGTGAGTCTTAAACCCTGTGCAGAATGTCACGTCTCTCCACCTGTGTGAAAAAAGGTTGAAACAGCTTCATGAAAGGTCGTCAAACTATCACTGTCAATTTTTATTCAAATAACTGGAGAAGTTTGGGGTAGATCGAGGTAATAATGATGCAATCTCCTCTGTGTTTTGAAAAGATAACCAGTAAACCCACACATGCAATTTTTTGTTTGTTTTTTTGAATTTGTATGCTTCTAAAGTGGTTTGACCTGACTGCTGCTGTTACTGTTGAAATATGATGTTTTTACTGTTGGACTTCAAGGTGAAATTTGATCGTTTAATTTGTTGGGGAGGATTGCAATTACCAGCAAAAAAATAATGTGAAAGATTGGATTTCCATTATTGTTGACCCAATAATAATTCCACAAAAGCCAAAAAGAAAATCGCCTTTTATTTTTCTTCTTATCGACTAGTCCAGGGGTCTGCAATCTTCTACACTGAAAGAGCCTTTCAGGTTGATTTCTCACTGACGACGACTCAGTAGGAGCCACAAAGTCTTCCTTCACCCTTTAAAGAAATAAGACTCAGATTTATTGTCACTACTATGATAAACATATGTTAATTATGCATGAAACACAAACAATAAAATACACTTTTAACAGAAGTTCCTTTCAAAATAAAAGACACCCTGTCATATATGATCAGCTCCATGCAGCAACAGTAATAATAGTGAGGGTAATGTCAGCAGAGATTAAATAAAAATAGTGAATTTCACTGTTGTTGGTGCACCAACAAAATTAAATCTGAGCTAAGTGACCTCTGCCTTATTTTTTAAACACACTTAATAATTCCTTAATTTTTTCGAAAATAGGAAATTTGCGCAGTGACGTTGTAAGGACGAGGCAGAGGCGTGTGGATCCATTTGCCACAGATTAGTAGCACCAAAACAGGAAGACGAGTAGCAGAGTCAAAAAACGGGCCAAGAGGCAAGAGGTCAAAAAACACGAGTGGGCAAAAAGGAAATGAAAACTTAATCTAAACGTGCAAAACAACGATTCAAGACTACGCAAAGATGATGGTTAGTGGAGAGAATATAAACAGTGATGATGTGAATCAGCTGAGCAAACCGGAACTGGAGAATGATGGAGGAAGAGCTAATATTCTGGCGAGAGCTCCCTCTGGTGGTCGGAGGAGAGCATGACTGGGTGAGTCCTGACAGACGTGCAGTCAGGGGAGGCAAAATATAGCTCATAAAATGCATACATTAAATAAGATTAATACACTTTTTAGAATTGAAAAATAAAATCAAATATTATTTTTCTGACATGTTTTTTTTTTTTCTATGATTACCTTTCAATGTTTCTTCAGTAAAAAAGCAGCAAATTTACGAGTTTCCTGTTCAAATGCGCTAGACAGCGCTGGGTGTGGCTGGGGGCGGAGCTGCCTCACCCAGCGCCGCACACTGACTGTAGCTGCGGCTGATGCATGTGTGTGTTGTTTCAGTCAATATTCATAAATGAATGAATGCATGAATGAATGAATAGCTTTGTTAATCCCAAAGGAAATTTAAAAACGCCCAGCTGCTTACAATCTCCACACAGACATAAAAACAGATAAAAAAATAAATAAAACCCTAAAAACACTGAAATACACTGTTAGAGACTTGTTAACACTGAAAGAATAAAAGGGAGACTTCTACAAACAGGTTATTCATCTGGTTCTTCAGAAGGAGCAGCTCACAGACTTCATTCATAAAGAAAAGTACGTCAATAACAACAATTTTGATGATTTTTTTTATGCTACAGTTTGTAAATAGAAAAATAATGCTGAATTGAAATTTTAAGCGACACTTTATCCTTTATCACTTTATTTGCCTAATAATGCGAAGCGCTTTAAATCAGATTGTCCTCATTGATTTTTTTATTTTTTTTGTACTACAGGACGCACAAAAATGTGTCAAAATGTTTTAGTTCGACTCAAACACAATTATAGAATCAGTTTGTTGAGCAGGTAGTTGAAGGGTTTATAATGTGTGGCTGAGAATTCATCATCAGATCTATTCCTCACTTTCTTTGCTTGATATACTGAAAAAGATGTTGAGAAACAAAAACATAAACACAATTTGAAAATATTTGAATTATTTATGTACGTTTAACTTTTAATTTATCTTTTTTTTGCAGCACATTTATGCCAGTTTTCTAAGTGCACCAAAAAAAAAAAAAAACCCCAACAACCTACATTTTTATTTTGAAATGCAATTCAGTCACGAATGAGTCATAAAATGGTGTGAGTGTGTACTGGCCTTTAAACAATCCCAACAGACAGAGCAACTATTTGCTTGGAAAGACCTGTTTGTTTAAGCAGTTGACTGGCTTATTGGAGATCATTTCTCACGACGCCCTTTCCAGTGAGCTCAACTTTTCACCTCAGCATTAAGGATATACGAACCATTTAATGGTTTGACTACAGATTTTATCTTTGAGGTTTTTCTTCATAATTTAATTTATTTAATTAAAACAAATTTTCATTACTAGTCTTTTCCAAGCTAAAAACTCATCTGTCCAAATGTCTCCTTTAAATCAGCTAAATCCATACATATTAAATCAAGGATTCACTCTAATTTGAACCCATTTTCGGTCTTATTAAAGCAGTTTTGTTGCTGCACATTTGTCAGTAGTTTAATATACTTTGATTCAAATATAAGTCTTGACATTCCTCCTGATAATTGTCAGAGTTCCTCTTGTTTTTGGTTTTCGACAGCATTCAGGGCAAGCGCAGTAATGATTGAGGACAAACCAGTTTCTTCAGACGCACACATGGCGATGGCCTGGATAGCTGCAGCCCCCAGTAGCTGTGAGTCACAGAATAGAGCCAAGAACTGTCTTTTACAAGTCACTAAGGAGAAAATATCAAACTGCGTGTGTGTGTGTGTGTGTGTGTGAAAGTCAGAGTCAGTCTGCATGTGTGCTAGTGGGTGAAAAAAGATTTTTTTTTTTTTTTTTTTTTTTGAGGATGATGAGGCAAGACAGAAAAATGTGTGATGTTCTCGGCTGCCTCCATTTTCACAGATTGTGGGGAGAGAGGAAAATCGCAAAACAAAATGACCAAACTTTTATTCAGGAGTTATTCAACAAAGGAATCTAAATTTAAAACATTTCTCTTTTTTCCATCTGCTGTTCTACTCATTAGAACTGTTCTGGTCACGACTGTGTGAAAGCGCAATGACTCTTATTCTGAAAATAAAAATGTGATTATGATGTAACACAACAAAAAATGTTCATATATTAGAGTTTTATAAAAAATCATAAAAAAAATCCATACTAGAAGCAGAAAGCAAGTACTTGACCTGTTTTTCTAAACATCCACAAAACACACACACAAGAAACCCAAATAATTATGATTAAAGATAAAAAAAATAATCATTTCTAAATAATGTGTCATAAGCAAATATACAGAAGATGTTTTATTATAAACATAAATGATAGCCATGGTATTTTTTTTTGACTAATTTTGTTGTTACGAAGTGTACATGTCGACTTTTTTTCCTTTGATACCTGGAAGATTTTCTCTTCAAGACCAGAAGAAATCATTGACCTATTGTTATACCATTTAAACTCCACTAAATCCATTTAATTTATTTAATTTTGGATTTTCTTTCTTTCTTTCTTTGGTAAAACATGCTGGTTTTTTTTTTTTTTTCTTTTTGGTCTTTTACATAGAAACGTCCAGCTAAACTTAACTGTTGACCCAGAGCTCTTTTTTTTATAGACTGAGAGGTCTGGATTGTAGAAGCACTTCAGGCACCATGTTCAGGACTTTTTTTTTTTTTTTTTAATGTTAACTGTGACGCAACAGTTTTTTTTAAGTAAAAACCAAATCAATACAAAAACTATTTCTGAATCCAATAGGTTTGGATGATAAAAGCTTGGATGACTCATAGATAAATAAATAAACATAAATACAACTTTTTCAATTGACAAACTGTTAGAAATGCTCTGGATTTGCCAATCTATTGAGTATCGATTCATGACAGTTTTTCACAGACTTCTGGGAAATGTCCTGGATTTTATTTATGTATATATATATATATATATATATATATATACATAAATAATATGTATATATATATTCGGACACAACCTTTGTCTCGTTTATTGCTACAAAAGTCAACAGAAAGCATGTTAGCTTCAGTTTGTTAGCATGTAATATTGTATATCTTCCAATAGTGGCCAGTTTCTAATTGACACCAGTTTCTGTTAGACGCCAGAGTCCAATAGCGGTTGGGTTCCCTGAAGATCCGACCATGAGCTCCATCATTTTTCTGATACTTCTAAAATGGTGTTTGATTCAACCAGGATTCATTTGTTCGAACCGCAGAGTTTGAGTGAAATTTCTCCCGCCAAACATGCAGACCGTCCAAGAAAAAAATAAACTAGTGCATGCTTAGAAAGACAAAAAAACATAGAAAACATCTTAAAACAGAGCATGATGAAATGATCAGACTGGGATGAACTCAAAAATCAGAGAAATTAGAGTAATTAGGTGTTAGCCATTTATAAGCTAAGTGGACGTGTTAATAACAGACACATATGTATATATATATATATATATATATATATATTATATATATATACACAAGTTGGAATTTTGAGAAAAATAAATATAAACCAAAACTGAAACACTCAATGCATAAAAACATTAATTATATACAAATAAACAAACAGAAAGCAAGGCCGATATCTTCACTCGAGTCTGCTTATATTAAAATAAAAGTCAGACCAAGGAGAAACCCACCAGAGCTTAAGCTTCAGTGTTTACATTTTTTCTTCTACCAAAACTCTTTAGCCATATTTACTAACTGTATTTTCGTCCTGTGAGTCACTATGGAAAATAAATCACAGCAATCAAAAACAAGTTGCAAAATCTGCTTAGCCCGGTGCAATGAAACACAACTCATGCCTCTAATTCACGTCCGTTGCCTTTTCTTTCCAACATGAGTTGATGCTCGTCACAAAAACGTCTTCATTTGATGCTTCTGCCATATGTGGGAGAAGCAACCGTCAAAGGTTTTAGCCTCATTATGGAAATGTAAAGTATGTTTTTAGCGTCATGTCTAGGCTTTGGATTCTGAGCTGACACCGTGAGTGAGAATTCCCATCCTAATCCCTAACCACTAAAAAACTATGCAATGTAGGGCTGTATAGAGCCATGGATTTTAAAGGCGATTCAAACACCGCTGTTACGTCTGTGGTCGTATTTGGTTTTGTTCTTTTCTTTTGGTTCTGTGTATTTTTGTCAGAGTGGGACTCCTGTATGTTTTTGGATCTTTGAGTGTCTTTTTGTGTTCATTTCTTTCAGGTGTGGTGCTGGAGGGCGTGGCTCCAATTGGCCCAAAGCAGGTGGAGCCACCTTAAAAAGCACCTTGAGGACCTCCAACGAAGGGAGAAGGGAGCTGGGCTGTCTCCTCTGTGCTCTTCTCCACCTGGTTTAGTTTTATAGTTTCTTTGTGGTTGTGTTTTGGGTCCCAATCTGTTTGTTATTTAGTGTTGGTTTTGTTTGTTTTGTTAGTGTTGGTTTTGTCATTCTTTTACTGTTTCTTCTGCTGCTAAGCTCCCTGGGTTGAGGTAGTTTGGGTTTTGTTTGTTGTTTTGGCCTTAGTTCACCCTGAAGCCCTTTTTGTTTCACATTCAGTTATTGTTTGGCTGTTTTTGTTCTTGTAAATAAATGTTATATTTAATGGAGCCATTCTTTGTGTCTTTTGTTACACATTTCCTTTAATTTTCATTTATGCTACGCCCTAGACCCCTAAACAAAAATGGGGCGCAACAACCGTGCTTTTCCTTTGTTATTCTACACATTGGATACGAAGACGCTAATTTCACAAAGGGAAAATTGCATCAATAAGAACATTTCACAAGATCTAATTGTGACTCCACTGTGTTCTGATGATGAAAATGTAGACGGTTTGTTAAAATACATCTCTCTCTCTCTCTCTCTCTCTTTATATATATATATATTTTTTTCTAAAATTGTTCAACCTCAAAGCATTTTGGTCTATATTTGCTAAGTGAGCATGCTAATTTTTGTGGGACATTTCTATTGCGCTCAATTTTAGAAATCTAGATTCGGACAGCACTACAGAACGGTGCACACACTGTTGCACTACATAGTGAGTGGCACAATGACAAAATGAGAAACAGTCGTGCAACTGGTGACTTATAAGAGCACCAGGTGAAAGAGTTTAACTGCTGTCTGTAAATATAGATACACACACAGAGTCCTATTGATTTTAAGTTGGAAACTAACAAATTATGAGTCTATTTATGTTTTTTAGAAAGTTTCGCGTCTAGCTAAACTATGCTAAAACATGGAAAAAAAGATTAAAAAGTACGGTAATATAGTTCTAGTGGATTCTGAAGCGAAGAAAAGCAGTCTGTAATCAACCTAACTCAACTGATTCCATCGTAGAGAAGATGCTGCAATGCTTATCGGTGCAGTCAGCTGATTCTAAATGGAGTTTTGGGCGTGTCAAAGAGCGCGCCTCCAGCGTCATCTCCGGTACTAAAGACGTACACCAAAACATCCGGTGTGCTTTGTTGATGAAAACAGAAAACAGTGACGTTGGAGGTTCGCTGTACGGCTTGCGTGCTTCTCTTTGAAACAGAATCAAGGATTTTATTGGCACAAATGAGAACAGCGAGCCCGATGAAAGGTGCTGCTAGAAAGAATCCTTCTATTTTGGAGGTTAAGCAATTCCTTGTTCTTAGTTTCAGCCAAGAATTTATTGGCTGCAGCTTCATGAGGGAAAAACGCAAGTCTCTTGAGAGAACTGAGGAGCTATTTTTAGAACAAATCCAATTTCTTAATCATGAAAGATAAACTTGCTTGTGCATCATTGTCCCTCTATTCTGTAAACCTCAAAGAACTTCAACTTTTCTGCAAAGGGAAATCTTGTGCATTTTTTCCTTGCATTGCAGTGGTTGATTATTGCACCATCTGCCACAGGGTGCTTTTGTTTCGCAAATCCGTCACTGAAGGAATAAATAAACAACATTCTGATAAAAACAACCATCTTCTCATTTCCCATTTACTGACACCTCATAGCAATTCTGGGTCACAGTAGGGGTGTGAGGAAGCCGGTCCCTGCAGTAATAATCGCACACCAGCACGCTTTGCATGATACAGATGTGTGTGGATCTGCAATCGTGTTGTTTCAGAACTTTACCCTTTGAGAGAATGAAAAAAACGGTTCAATCTGATAGCTTTTGCCATTACTCGTTTCCATTACACCAGTTTGGACTTCGGCGCACTTCTACAGCTTTTTTCATTATGCATCGACTTTGCGTTGAAGTGGAAGAAAAACAGATGCTATAAATCACTGACCAGAGTACACAATAGGCAGTAGCTGCTTTGAGTAAACCATGAGGCTGCCTGCCTGCACCCTGCAGTTCTGACCTCATTACACATACTGCATGCTCCAGGCTGTGTCACATATCTTTCAGCTGCTTTCACCGCTTTTCCTTTGACATTAAAAAATCTTCAAGCTGACAACAAGCAGGTTGACAAGATGCAACATCAAAGGTTTTACCAACTCCCACCATTTCTGACATCCTCAACTCAAAACAAAACAAAAAAGCAGCTAAGCTTTACCACATGCACTTTTTAGTACGTCTGCAGAGATTGCTGGCATGGCACCCAAAAAAAAAAAAAAAAAATGCTATTCTTAGTAAGAGCCTACTATATGGCCCTTGTCTTCATTTTTTTCTATATTGAACATGGCACTACTCTGAGCATTTTCCAAGCAACTGTTAACTGAATGTAGTGGGAACAGTGAACTGTCATCTAGGAGTAATCAAGTTTAATTTGTCTCAAAAGAACAACTCGGACCATATGTTGATCACTCTAGCTGTTAAATAAGCTAGCACAAAAGAAAATGATGGTTTTCCCACTGGTATTTTTACTTCAATCCTCCTGATGTGACTGACAACTACTCGAGGGGGACGCGGGGGTGTTATAATGCCCATATGTTACTGGGAACATATGAGAAAAAAAAATAAAAACACTTCTTGTTCAGTCATTTTTAGTCAGACGTATTAGTTTTTACTCGGGAAAAAAAGGAACTTCTGGGGATTCATTTTAGTTCCTGGAACAAGAAGAAGCTCAATAGTGGTCTTAATGGCGTTCCGTGTGTTAACATACAGGCTGGAGATGCTGATCTTAAATGGTAACCAAACCGTAAATCAACTTTTTTTGGCTTTTGGTAAAAAAAAAAAAAAAAAAAATGGAGCTTTAAAGTGCTGTCTGCTGGTCATTGCCGATTTTTTGACAAATTAAAAAATGTAATCAAACACAGTCAGTGTGCTGCCCCCTAAGGGTTGAATTGAGATTTTACATTTGAATTTTGTGTCTGATCAAAGAATTTAAGTCCCACGTCTGCTGCAGCTCCAGTAATGATAACAGCCCACGCCCACCAGATTTTCATATTGCAGCTGTGGGTGGAGTCAGCCTTCAACTTCCCTGTTTGGTTACCCTTTAAATCCAGCTGCACCAGTCGCGTTTCCATTAACTCTGAAATTTCGAAAAACGGAATTTCGATATTAAATTCTCCTAATGGAAACACCACAATTTCGAAAAAACTCGCCTTTTTCTAAATGAAGTTTTTGCACTTACAGGAGGAGGTGGTATTTGGGCCGTATCGAAACAGTAGTTTTTCGAAAAACTGTAATGGAAACACTTTTTTCAAAACAAACGAGTCACGTGACCATTAACCGGATATGACGTTTCGGACAGGAAGCAGGAAAAGCTTTTTCACAGCAACTGGCTGCCTTGGTCACCGCACAGCGGGCGCCACGAGAGGTCCCACAGCATCGCACAGCTCATCAAAAGTTGAGCGTGTCATGTGAAAATGCTGAATCCACAGCTCTTCGGTGAATTCTTCAACCACGATTTCCCAAAAATGTTTGACTCTACGTCGCTCCCACGTATAAGGAGCCTGCCGCTCCGAGGCTCGGATCAGACGTAGACGTCTTCTCTGAATGGCGAGGATGAGAGCTAGCGCCGTGGCAGAAATGTGAATGAATCTACTGCACATCAAAACAGTGTTTATATCCGTCGCCATGTTTTTTTTTATTGACTTATCGCGGGAATTACTTCGAGTTTTTCGCATAATCATGGTTTAATGGAAACGCTGTTTTTTCGAAACAGTGTTTTATCGAAATTCTAGAAATTTCGATAAAGTTTTGCGCAAAAGTGTAATGGAAACGCAGCTACTGAGTTACAGGTTTGCTAGGAGTCCAACCCACAATCTTATCCATAAAAAATATGACTGCTATAGGAACAAATGAACACACCAGACATTTGATGCATATTCAGACACACTTGTTTACCATACAGTATTCAGAACAGACCGTCGATTAGTCAAAGTTCAACTACTTTCACTTTCAACGCATGTTCATTGAACCAAGTGTTTTGTACACGAGCCTGAAAACTGAATGAAGTACTTTGGTAGCGACCCCTGAACGCAGGCTTTTGAGCATTTACAAAGACTTTTCACTGGAAGAGGTTGCTTGGACGCATGTTTCTCTGAGGCTGGTATGAACGTATTGAGAAAGTTACAAAAATAAATGAATAAATAAGTAGTTGTATAGCTATCTTTATTATTACAGACTCAAGGTCATTTTGCCATAAGAAACTTTAAACAAATTAAAGACTTAATGATAATGATAATGATAGTACAAGTATAAAAACGACGACATAAAAGTATTATAAACCAGAATTATGACTAAAAACTTTAAAAGAGGAGACAATACTGAAACTTCCAAATTGGGGACTGGTATCTAAAAGTGCTGTATCTTACATTAGTGAGGGTTAAAATGAATTTATTTGAAAAGTTAAAACAATAAATAGTTCAACAAAGCTTGGAGAATATTAACTCCTGCACCAACAAACAAACATATAGCCACTTCCTCTTACTGCCTGTTGTTGTGACTGATCATTTATCCTTCAGACATCTGAGATTCAAGCGCAGTCTTACAGCTGCTCTAGTGCATATTCCTTCTGAACGTTGATCAAAGGTGTTCCGGAAATTCCGCTGAGGTTACAGATCCAGCAGAGAGTGTAAGAATTATTTGGGGACAGTTGCTTTTAGCTCACAGCTTGTTCTTTCCATCAAGCTTAACCTGTTTCAGCCTTTGGAGCTTTTTTCATTGCTACCATTATCATGTGAAATACATACATACGATGCTTTCTGTCATTTTAATCCCCTAAATTCTCACAAACCTCTATAGTATTGCTACAATGAAGGTCCCAATGTTGTCCCAAGTCTCTCGCTGTATAGTCTTGTGAATTAGAGTATTTGTTTTCAGCATAGGGCTGTACGGTACTGTAGCTGAAATCCCAACTGGGTCATTTCTGTGTATTTTTCTTGTTTATGATTCCTTGTTCTCCGGACATTCTAGCCACCTTCCACAGTCCACACATATGTTTCAACGTTATTGATGATTCTAAAATTGTCCCTTTGGTGTGAATGTGAGACTGTGTAGTAGGGTTGTAAAAAGTATCTGAATACTCAGATAGTTGGGATTTGTTACATAAAAATCAAGTATGACTATGTCTGAGATTGCTGGTTTGTGATCTGTTGAAATTCAGAAATTGTAGAATAATGTTGACTTTTAAGTAAACTAACAGAATGTGCTACTGAAACCAGAAGTAAGTAAATATTCAGAGTTAAGTGTGGGTAAAAGTTCTCGTTTTCATAGTAAAACTATCTTTTTTTTTTTTCTTCTAGTTGAATGAAACTGAAATTCTGTTTACTATGATGGAGTATTAGGGCCACTTTGTAAAGAAAAAAATATTTTTAAAATTACGACTTTAAATCTCAGAAATTTACGAGAATAAAGTCTTATATTTATGGCCTTAAAAGTCATAGGCTAAATTTACGACTTTTAAAGTTGTAAATTTACGAGAAAAAAAACGTGTAAATCTACGGGATTAAAAGTTGTAATTTAATGAGAAAAGAACCAAAGTTGTCTGTTTATCAGAGCCGTGCTTGAAGATGAAAGACGTGGAGAATCTGGTGTAGATTATGTCCAGATCGGTGTTAAAAACAAAGAAATTCGGAACCTTTTGGACTAGTCCTCTTCAGACTGAAGCATCACAGAGTTGGAGGAGATCTGGTCTGTCGTAGAGGAAGAAATGACTGAAGTGGACAGCTGGAGGATATGGACCGCTTCATAAACGGGATCTGCAGAGATTCTGCAAGCAGCATCAACGAATAAAACATTAATAAACTGTAAATCAAATAAAGGAACTACCAAATATTTGAAATATTTTAAACATTCAGTTTACCTGATGAAATCCAAGACGCTTTTCATAGTTTTGTCGGTCTGTTTCAGCTCTCAGCATCAATTCACTGGACTGTAGACTCCCCTCGATTTTAATACATTACGAGAAAAAAGTCGTAAATCTACGATATTAAAACTCATAAATTTACAAGATTTAAGGTCATACATTTACAAGAAAAAACCTTGTAATATTACTTTTTTTTTTTGGTGGCACTAATACTCCGTTTACTGAAATATGTCCTGGAAAAAACAGTTTTGCTTGAAATATAATGGACTCTTTGAATAATATCATGAAAACGGATGTAGGAAGTTAGGCAAATCTGTGTTAAATTCTGAGTGATATATGGTCCTGGTGGAGATGACAATACGGAGCGAAACTTCAAAATGTTCATCTGAAGTCAAAGAGTTTTGCAGAAGTTCCTCTAAAGATGAAAATAAATGAGTTTGTCTGTTGGAAACTGTTTTCAGTTGAGATGAAAAGATTGAGTGTTACATTTTATTTATTTACACCCTAAATCAGCGCGTATATATCGGAGACATCCGAAGAAGAGTTTTTGTGACAAACCATGAGAGACAAGTGACTGAGGAAAAAAAAAGCAAATACGTGAAACCGTGAAAAAGCAAGGGGACACCATACTGTAGTCAACTAAACTTTGAGAATAAAAAAACTGAAGAACATTTTCAGGATTTGTAAAGTGACACAAGGAATCAGGAACGTTTGTCTTTTTTACTGCTGATGATAACCAGGAAGTTGACAGAAAATCATTCGACTTTGTTTCAAGTGATGAGTATTTTCTCTTTCTTTTTGGCTCTGATCCCTTTTCTAAATTAAATGTATAAATAACTACTGTTAAATACACATTTTAACTGTTATACTTCCAGTAAAAATACATACTAGCAGTAACCATTCAAACATAGTAGATTAAACGGTAGAAATCGTGGTTTGAGCTACGAATCAAGATCTTGATGAACAAAAAAATTCTTCAAGTAGTAAAAAGACTCCAGAATCCATATCCCAATCGGAGCGACAGCAGGTTTAGATATGGATAGATGTAATTTTTTAAGTTTAGCAGGTCCTTTAGCTTCCTAATCAGAATTCCTCTGGAGCCACAAGGCCTCAACTGTCTGACCGTGTTACCTTTCGGCGGTTTGGGCCTTTACACTATGCAATGTGTCCAGAGTTGAGTTCTAAAGTTTAACAAAACTTTTGTAGAGCAAAGGAAAACTCCCTGGAGCCTTCGCACCGCCGTCTCAAAAAGTTGTCAGCAATCCACGAAGACCACCTCTGTGAATTGTTGCTGCAAGATTTATGATCTGGATTCCATTTTAGCTGACAATGAAATTATATGCTTGCTCACTTGCCAGCTACTTTACCAATATGAGGAATTCCCTCTTTGTAGCAGAAAAGCTATTTTTATAGTGTGCTACACAGTGGCACAGAATATTTTAAGTGGTTGGCACTATCAAGATCTTGCACCAAACTTTAACCTGCTGAGACAAAGTTTCCAGACTTTTGCTGATCTTGCATGTTTAAGTTCCAATTTCATATAATTATGAATTTAAAGACAGTCTTGTGCCACGTTTCCTCTCACCCCCGGATCACTGCAGGTGTGTGCACTTTGTCTGTGTTAGTGATTTATCAAACTATGACATCTTGAAGTGGGTGTTTTGTCTTGGACAAATAGCACTGATGCTCCCTCCTGCTTTGGTGTTGAGACGCTGACGGATCAGTTCATAAACGCTTGCCAAAGTCAGCATTGTCATAGTAATACGGTCCGCCGTGATGTGCCAGATAGATCGCGGGCACTGACCAATATCCTCGATCATCTACAAGACCTCTGCACTAAGCTGCTCTGTGTTAGATGCTGTTCTTAAAACGACTTGAAAGTTTTGAACCCATCTGTGTTTTTGGTTCAAGCTTACATTAAACGGTCCAGCCGACCCACGTTTGTGTGTGAGACAGCTGGTCCAGACTCTGGAATGAACCAGTACACAGGCTTGACAACAGCTGGTGTTTTACAACATTTCAAATGAACCATTTTAGTACTCATAGTTTTGGTTGTGCTTTTCCATTCGGAGGGATTTTATGGATGTTAATCTCTTGTCAACAGATTATGCTTTTCATCATTTTATTATACCTGTGGAAGACGTATAGCCACATAGTGTTTGCAATTTCAACAACATTCTCCGCTTTAGGTGTCCCAAACAATGTCCTTTTTCATTTTAAAATTGAAATTTGATGCTTATTATTTGCACCATTTTTTAGATACTAAAATCTTTACATGCAAAATTATAATCTCAAAGTCCCATTAGTTGAAACGGACCTAGGTCTGTGATTTGACCCATCCCCTGGGGGAGTGGTGAGCTGTAGACACAGCCATGCTTGAGAACTATTTGTTGGTTTAACCCCCCAATCTACCTTATTGCTGAGTGTGAAGCAGGTTATCACTGGGTCCCATTCTTAAGAGTCTTTGGTAAAACTCGGCCTGGACTTGAACTCACCATAATCCAGTTTCAGGGCGGACACTCTTCCACAAGGCCACTAAGATAAATAAATAAAGAAATTCTATGCAAACAATGTCAAACTCAGCTTGAATAACGTTCAAAAGATTTGACACAAATTTTAGTAAAAAGAAAGTTTAATTTTATTTGCTTACATCAGGAATGTCTATTCTGAGTCGTGTTCAAATGTCTACTTCTTTGAAGCAAATCGATCATATGTGGCATCTATCACTTTCAAAAAACTGTATGTAGGATTTTTTTTATTGTAATCAACTAAATCACAATATGAGCTGTGATAAACCTGAGGCACAAACCCAGTGGTGACTTGGCAAATCAGAGCCTTGAGGTCCAAAACAGAGGAAGAGAGGAACAAAATGAAGAAAATGTGTGTAACTCACCTGTTTGCATGATTTCCATTTAGAAGTTTACAGTGAGATGCATACATATTATTCAAGAATATGTAGGACTTCACCACTTTTAACTCCTTAATGCCTGTTGTTGCAAATATGCAACAAACCATTACCTAAATGTTGCATCAACTAGAAGGAAAAAAAAAAGCTTTTATGTATTTTTTTTTTTTTTAACAGCTGGAGATAAATTCAGCTGTTAAGGGGTTGAAGTTGACTTTTTTCTTTTTTTTCCTATACAAACTTTATTACATTTCTGGTCTTTAATTTAATATTTTTATTTTAGATGAAAACACATTTCATTGATCTGGTTTCATGTGAAGAAATACAAAATGTCCCATGAAATAAATACATAAAAAATAAATAAATTGATATTTTGCATTGTTTGCATTTCATGTCGATTGATTTTCACCTCACTAAATCTGTCCCTCTTTGGACCCCCTTCGCTTCCATAATAAATCAAGGTAAAGATCAGCAAAACTTCATAAACATCACATAGATTTATATGGAACAACAAAGCTGAGAAATGAGTCCCTGCTTTATAAACTTTAATAGCCTAAACCATTATTTTAGAGCAACAATGTTTGGCAACATTTAATAATCTCATTATAAAGTCATTTGAAATCCTATGTAGAGTATTCTAAAGAAGCAGGGGACAAAGTAATCAGAGGTGAAAGACTGGGTATAAACTTACTCTCAGCTAACAACCAAACTACAAATAAAGTAAGATGGAAAAAAAAAGCATGAAATAAAAACACTGTTCTCATAATAAATTAACTATAGAAAAGTTGTTTAATTCCTGCTGGGCTTGATGTAATAAAACAGTGGCCTTGGAAATCAGAATCCAAACTATTAGGCGAGAGTAAACAGAGGGAACACTTCACATACTAAGACATTAACGTTTCTGTACTTTGGAATCAGTTTAACCCCCTCTGTAGCTTTCATGCCGTTAGTTGAATGGGGGGAAGATATTTGGCTTTCTCAACCATGTTGACCACACTTCAACAAATCTTTTAGAGACATGTATCCTACAGGAATCTCAAAGTAAAAGGTTAGATAACGCCATCAAATGTCTTTTAAGAGTCTTTCTAAACAGGATGGTGTGTTACTCATCCATTTTTTCTGTTTGGACTCTGGATTATTTTAAACTATTCATTCACTTTTGTCACTCAGGAACGTTTTCAGGAGGATCTTATTGGACGCCGTGCTCCCCCTCCCAATGGATGAGCCTCAAACAATCAGGTTCTCCTCGTGGGGGGGCGACAGAGGTTACTTTGGACATTGGAAATCCTAATTTGTTGTTATCAAAAAATCCTCCCACCTCCTCCTGTGCTCGGACTGTTTTAGATTCCTCACTAAATCCGGACAGGTGTAAGTCTCACGTCATTTCAGAAGTTCTATATTATCATTCTCTGCAGCTCCAGAATAAAAGCTCCGCCCATCTTTGAACGCTCAATAAGAGTTAAAGCTCACCCCACAACCCGCAACGCGACACCGGAGTGGTTGAGCTAATCCCAAGAATGTTGGAGCTCGCAACGCGACGCCCAAACCATTTCCGGTGCACCACCTCCACCACTCTCTACGACATCTTTGATGCTGACGCTAAGAGTGTTAGCATCAAAGTAAGCTGAATTTGCTCACTGATAGCTGAAGATGCTGAAATTAATAGCTACAAATGCTGAAGCTGATAGCTGAAATCACTGAAGTTAATAGCTGAAATCACTGAAGCTAATAGCTGAAAACACTGAAGCTAATAGCCAAGTAAAACATTAGCTAAATGCCAAATTAGCCTAAAAAAATAATAAAAAAAAAAAAATAGGTTAGCCAAAACAGCTAACATGTAGCTGAAAAAACAACTAAACTTCAAGACAACCAAAACAATTGAAAAAGGCCTAAATTAGCCAAAACTGCTGGTTTGTAAATACTACCCTAACTCCGAAATAGCCTGAAAGGCTAAAAAAAAGAGTGTAAATCCGCCATAAAATCTTGCATGTAGCTGAAATATTTGCTAAATTCCAAAATATCCTTAAAAAAGAAAAAAGACTGAATTAGCCAAAAAAGCTAGCATGAAGCTGACATATTGACACATCTAGCAGAATGCCAATTTTTGAAAACTCTAAAACCGCAACGTCGAACATAATTATGAATAATAAGACAGGAATATTATCCCAGAATAAATCAATTTCAATAAATTTAAATAGTTTATTCTCCATATAAATACATTTTGGCGAAATAATAAAAGTCAAAAATAGGCTAAATTTAACATCGGGCTATTACTAACTTCGACTTTGACACATGTCTTAAGCTAACCTCACTGTGGAGTCGGCCTCCAACTGTCCTTATCTCAGAAAACGTTCCTGTGAAACACACATTTTCAATGTTGCCCATTTCTCATGCCAGCGATCTCACATTCCCCCTGAGCGTCACGGGACTAAAAAAAAAAAAAAAAAAAAAATCGTCTTTCAACTTTTTTTTTTTTTTTACCATACATCAGTAATGTCTCCTTTTAAGTTGTGTGGGATTTGGGATGTGCACGCAGCCGTGAGCTCTTTGGAAAACTCAATCATTCGCTCCTGTGTGTAAACAGCTCTTCCGCTGCCGTGGCTTCTCATCACAACAGATGTTGAGAACTGTCAGTAGATAATCAGTGGAGCATCAATGCATACAAACCTCCTCCAGTAAACGCTGGAAACTCACTTCTTCAGAAAAAGAAGAATAAAAATGAGATGATATTCTGTTATTTATGCCCAAAAGTTTTGATAACATTATGAGTTTAACTACAGCTTGCTAATTAATAGATAATAAAAGAATAATCAAATACAAGAAAAAGAGACATGAAGTAAAGAAAGTGGAGCAGAAGAATGGAAGTGAAATCATTCTATTCATCCGTTAGCTGTGGTTTTGAAGCAGAGAGCGACTGCGGCACACAATGAAACTTTAGAGAAGTTGTGGAAGTCAGCTGGTTCAAGCTGGCCTACATTTTAAACACCAATCCTGTCACATGTACCATGTTTATACCCCCACCCTCCTCCTCCTCAGTGGTGCACTGCCTGGTCGTTCCATTGCAATTTACATTTCTGTACGTATTTATCAAATCTGTTTTGTCACAGCTGCAGGCCAGCTAAACGCGACCCTGCAGGGAGTGGAAGTGGTCGCTGATTTCGCCGTTTCTGGGGCACTTTTTGCATTTCTGAACGATGAACATTAGATGTTATAATCTTAAATTATTCATTTATTTCATTCACCTATAGGCGTCGCCCACAGTTCTGAAACGAATGGAGAAGGTATTGAAAATAGATAAATGGATGAATTTCTGCACATTCATTTAGTAAATAGAGTTTAGGGAGGAGAGCAGGCTCTCTCCGAAGTCTGCTTAATGCATTTTTATCAACGGTGGGATTCTTTTGCTAAACTGGGACAGTCCAATAGAAAAGCAAGCGTTCAATAAATTAACCAATTGAAAGCTAAGTATTTATGATTCCCATGCTGCCTGACTTTTATATAATTTATATATATTTAAATGTTTTTTTTTTCCTGTTTTAAAAAAAAACAATCTTTCACGTGTTTCCTGCTTAACATAAAACTTGTAGTGGGTTTGTAATCTATTACAATTTTACACTAAACTTTTGTAATAACCTCAGTAGAATGAAGCACTGATAAAACAATTGAAAATCAAGTTACAACACTGCCAACTTTAAGACACCATCCACAAGTTAAGATCGGAAATTGGAGAAAAAGACCAACTAATCCAAAAGATCCTCTCGGTTTTAACATCTGTTGGAGCGCGTTGCGTACCTCCAGCAGTAAGGATTGGCAGAATGCCCACTGAAGTCCATTCTGACAGCAATTAACCAGCAATTAATTAAACCCGTTATAAAAACGGTTGCATCGGCTCTTTTAACGGTTTATAAATGTTTTAATTGCCTTTAAAGAACCGGCTCAAGACCCGCCTTTTCCTAAGGCTTTTAATTGATTTGATTGGATTATGTTATTGTGTTGGGCTGCACTAATTTAAATATTATGTCAATTTTAATATTAAGTTGATGTTGATTTTAAATATGAATTAACTTTAATATTTGTAATACTTTTATAATTTTAATCTGTGTCTTAATGGATTTTCTTCTTCTTCTTTTTATTTATTTCTAAGCTCTAGTTCTTCTTCACACATATCTCTTATTTCCAGGCTTTTGCCAGCTTGTTCTGGGGGGGATGGCGGTCACATCCCTCCAAAGTGGTCCAAGCCTCAAGTGGTCGGGCCTGGCCCTGGAGTAACTGGATCCTGTAAAAATGTTTTTTTCTTTTATATGTTAGAAATTGTCTTATAATCTGGCAAGAGTTAAATTAAAAAAAAAAAAAAAATCAGTTTTTTTTTGTAATAATGCTTGCCATGTTTTATATAAAGTCATTATTTGTCGGTTGCTTTCATGTTTAGCGCTTTGAGTTCCCTAATTTGGAATGAAAATCGCTTCTATAAATAACATTTGACTTGATTTTATCCCTCATTCATCATTCCGGCGTTCAACTTACACTGTCATTTATCATTTAGTGGGTAGAGAGGAGGAACTGTTAGCCTTCCATCGTGTTCCATTACAGCAGAATGTGCTGAGTAGAATGTAGCATTAATGAGTCACTCTGCGTGTAGGCTGCAGCACGCGTGTGCGTGTGCGTGTGTGTGAGCCTATGCCCTCCCCAGCTCCTGCGTTGCATGTAAATGTGGTTTTTCTGCATTGACTTAATGAGAATGTTTTAATGTGTGTTTTCACATGAGTTTAACATCATGATCATTCACTCTTCTGCTCTTAATCAGAGCTTTTATATTTTATTTTTATTTTATGAAGCTTTGCAGAAAGTCATCATCTTTGGAAGTTCTATATCATTTGAGTCCATCAACCTGGTATCTTGTAAGGCTTCATGGAAAGGTGAGGTGTTAATGGACATGCATGCAATGCAAATGTCTGTGACAGGATCTGGCTGCTGACCTTTGAGGTTGATCAGATACTGTATCTGCAGGAGCCAAGGAACCGTGAACGTCACACATGTTCATTTCTTTGTGTGTTTTTTTTTCTTTTTTCCACAAGTCACGATCTGATTTTAGCTAAAAAAAAAAAAAAAAAAATGGATGAGGTTTCAAATTCACAATGCACAGCAGAAACGGATACCTTTCTTTAGCAAAAGAAAGATTAAATGACTTCCTGAAGACTGCGCATGACTGGTTACGTTCAGCATTCTTTTGGTTTCCGGATAGAAAGGTCACATTACAGGATCACATTATCGAGAAAAAAATATGAAAGATCATTAAAGATAAAAAACAAACACTTTAAAAACATGAATGTACAAGTTATTGTAAATCAAACTCATGCTGGAAAATACACTCATTTTACACTATAAATCTGAACAATAAACAAGAATTTCTACTGCAAGAAAAGTTTGCTACAATGCTGTCTTTCTAAAAAAAAAATGAAAGTGTGTTTCTATTAGTAGAAGCAGTCCTTTTGCCCAGTGATGGAAAATCCTGTCACTTTGCTGTGCCTTGCTTTCCTACAGAAATAGAAGTGTTAGTCTTGAGTTCAACTTCTTATCTGCATTGATTGGAGACTCCTCTAACTTGGAATGTCCAATTTAAAGATTAAGTCAAATAAACACTGAACAGCTTTAAAATGTAAAGCAATTTGTAATAGTTTATTAGTGGAATCTGCATTATAGAGATACTTTTACATCACTGATGTTTTGATTTCTGTGATGAGGCGTTTGGATCCATTTGCAAGCATCCAAAAACAGAGACGTGGTCAAGGGCCGGGCAGAGGAGCGAGACAGGAAGGCGAGTAGAACAGGCAAGGGTCGAAAACACGAGTAGGCAAAAGAGTTAAGAGAAACGCTCAGAAATAGCTAGGGAAAACACTAGGCAATACTTCGCAAAGAACTAAGTGAAAACTGAACCTAAATATGGTGAGCCTGATGAAGTAATTCAGTACAGCTGTTGAAGATGATTAGTATTCAGGAGAGGGCTCCCTCTGGTGGTTGGGAGGGAAACTGGAAGTTGGAGTCCTGACAATTTCCTTTAGAGGAACAGCTATCATTTATTTAAATACAGCAAATAAACTGTAGTCTAAAGCATGTAGCTTGGATTACAGTCAAGTTCTGTAACAATGCCCCCCTTACACAACTGCAATGAATAATTTGCACACATTGCATAGGATGAAAAAAAAAAAAAAAAAAAGCAGTAAATAGACAAGGTAACTAAAAAATGTTGTAAAAAGGGGGCGGGACCACAAAAAGATTTTCTTCTACCCACTCTTTTTCAAGCACATTGTTTGCTTTGCTTGTATATTAGTATTTTTATCAATTCTTGTATTTGTATTTTTAGATTCTTATGTTTATTTTGTATTTTTGTACTTTTAAATTCTTATATTTTTATTTTTTAAATTCTTATTTTATTTTACTTTTGTGTTTGAAACAAAGAACAAAAAAAAATGGTTATAAGTGAATAGACATGAAAATAGTGATAAATTGAAATTTTCACAGTTGTATCATGAACTAAACTTTAAATTTTCAGAAGTGTTATGAATAAACCACCCAAGAAAAGCATGTAATCCTGCACTTCATTGACTTTCTTCACTTTGGCATTCGAAGCTTTAAGCAGAAATCACATTGCGTCAGCACCATGGACAGCACCCGCCGCGGGTCCTCATGGTGCTTTGTTTCATTTAAACAGCTGGATCCCCCGGTCCGCACCAGTGCTAAGTCAGCCGCTACAGTGAAGGACCCAACGCGTATCCAGTTGCATCCGCGGCCGCCATATTGGACCCCTCCTAGCCAGACACTGCCCCAGCTAGAGACCCGCTCCCAGACGGGGGAATGGGAAATCCCCTCTCATTATAGACTGCTGGAGGGGTCAAAGATTGGCCGATTTATATACCAGTCAAAATATTCATGAACCATGCGTGACTATTGTGATGTTTATTTGCAACTCATGAGGGATTCGTGTATCAGTTGCATCAGGGAAATTTTCTTTGTGATATTGGGCGGTATAAATAAAATTAAATTGAATTATAACGTGATATGTGCCATATACACAATATAAAGGTTATAATTGGTGGAACATGTGTGAAAAAAGCCACACATTTGCATATGGATTTCCCAAAAGTCATGTAAGATTTACATAATAATAATTACATATATATACTACATAAAAGACGCACAAACTAAAAAATTCTCAACAAACCAACACATTTTTGAACCAAACACATGTAGAGATCCATCGGCCGAAACCCTCGATAGATATATTCACAGGACGATGAATGACGAATGCAAGAAACGTTTATGAATTATGTATATCACACACCACAAAAGACAGAAATACATATGCGCTAATTGTATGTAGGAGTACTGTGGCGCGGTCTTAAAAAAACAAGGGAATGATTATTAAGAGAAAAAGGGAGGATCCTTTTACAATTCTTTATATTCACAGTTTAGCTTTTACAACGGCTGTCAGGAAAATAAAAATAATGGACAAAAAACAACTCAAATGAACTTTTTATCATAATTATCAATACATTATCAAGACGAACACTGCAAAAATAAATACATAAAACTGTGGATCGATTTATGTTGGACTCAAAATGGCGTTATGTTAACCTGGCCACATTTCCAAGTCTTTTTGCTTAAAACCATAACAGTACAGTTATTATCAACCAAAACATTTCCAGAGTCAGTTGTGTTGAATATATTTAATGTATAAACCACCTTATGTGTTTTACTGAGTTACCAACTTGTAAAAATATATGATGAGACGGGACAGCAGCAATGTTCCTCTTGACTTGCTTCCATCATGTGAAAGGGGAGGGGCTGACCTCTCATTGAACCAAACGCTATCTACTGGCGGGAAAGTTGAACTTCACTATCACTATGCAAATCAGAGTCTAACAACGTAACACGATGGGAAAACATTCTGTGTCGCTCTTATGATATTTGTTGTAAGACGAAGTAATTGACATGCGTTTATTTTGACTGATTAAACTCACACTGACAGCTCTACTCTTCTAAAACATCATATATGTCTTAACGTTTTACTTGGTTGCATTAAATCATTGCAATCGTAGTTTGTACACACTAAAAAAAGTAAGACGAAAACATGTCCTTTAGTCAATTAAAAAAAAAATTCCACTTCAATTCCATAGAAGCTTGTTTGAAAGATTTATTGAAATATAATGCTCTGCAATCATTTTTACAAATACACGTCTGCGTTCAACCCTACAGCATATTGCATGGCAGAACGATCTTAACGAGAAATAAAAAATGAGGCTGGATAAGAACACATTTCCCTTTTCTTTAGCTCTTACCGCATGTTTTAGATAAACTGGGATTTTTTTAATTTTATTTCAGAAATAATAATTTTTCATCTAAAGTCAGAATAAAAATTCCATGTGAATTATGTCGGGTGACATTCAAATTTCTGCATCTTAAGTGAATCCAGAATTGTGTAAGTGGATTCCTGGCATGACAGTACATATGTTTTATCATGTAAATTAGAACTCCATGAACTCTAATGATCACATGTTCGTTAAGTTCTTTTCCATCCGTGTAGTGATAAATGAAATGCCTTATTATTTTTGAGTTAATAAAAAAAAGAGTTTCTTTGCATGAACAGGTACAGCCTGAAGGGAAATGTTTGGAAATTGGCTTGCTTATTAAAGTATTCTAAACCGTCTACCTGGGTGTTTTTTTTTCATTTTTTTGTGTGTGAAACAGCACAATGGGGAGGATATGAAGCTAATTCCAGCCCGTTTTTCTTCCTCTCCACAAATCCTATTATGAAACGAACTCAGACAAAGCATTTACCTGCTTACCAGCTGACAAACACAAACCAGAGAGAAATACAGATCTGACATAATGTACTGTGTAGAAGAATAAAGAAGAGTGAAATGAAAAAAAATACATGTATCATCACTTATTTTTGCTTTTACATTTTCTTTAGATTGCTACAAGCTAATCAAACACTGTTTATGTAATATCCATCCATGTCTTGTTCCAAATCTGTGGATGGGGATGTAGGAGTCCATCTCTGATAGGTCAGGGCGGTGGTAGGGTACACCCTGAACAGTTTGTCGGGCTGCACAGAGACAAGTTTACCGTATAAAACATGTTTTTGAGCTGGGGGAGGAAGCTGGAGTGAGAACGTTCACAGGAGAACACACAGACTCAACACAGGAAGGACCTAGCCGGGATTTGAACCCTTTTCTGAGCCAACAACTGCGAGACCATGCAGCCCCATTTACGCAGAATTCTGCTAACTGGTTATCGTTTAAATTGCTTATTTTTCTACATTTGTTTGCTTAAAAATAGACGGGGTAATATTGTGTTGGGTTCATAGAGAAAGAAAGAAAAAAAAACAATCTAAGACTAATAACAGTGTCTTTGTTGGATTTAAATAAATGTTGAGGAGAGTGATAATTCAACAAAAAAGCCTCGCGAATATTCAAGTGATCCTTTACATTCTTAACAGATAAATATGCCGATTATAAGGCTGGTCAACAGGCGAAAATCACTACAGTAATACTCCCCCACATACTGTATAGTCGCAGATGGAATGGACTGATGTTTCACAGATTCACTTCAATGAACTCAATGTAATGTGTCATGTTCAAAAACTTAGTAAAAGGAAGTTGGATTATTCTATAAATCTCTTTAAATGTTGCTTTTCAAGGATGTCATTTTTTTCTGATGGAATTTTAACAAAGCATAAATGTTCATCAAAACAAGACAATTGAGAGATCATTTCTTTGTTAGACTTCTAATTATAGCTGTTTTTCCTGCTGACTGAGTTTTAAAGCTATTTATAGGTTTTCTAATCAACTGCATAATTGCCCACTTTAGTAAAAACACCTTGTTAATCTACTTTAAGGTGTGATGATTCCCTCCTTCTATCAGCTACTTCAGTGCTATTTAAAACATAATTCTATTTTATTTTTTTTTTTTGATAAAACAAAATGTTTCAATCAAAATCTTGGTATCAATTTACACAGAACAAAGTAATCACAAATTTGACCATATTTTCATCAATTTCATGAGGTTTTTTAAACTCAACATTTTTCATTATTAAAAATACATTCTTGCTTTAGAATAAACCCATTTTTTAAGTTTCTAAATAGTTATGTATTCCTTTAAATATAATGTTTATGGATGCAGGGCCAACTCAATTAATTATGTTGCTACAATTATATATTTATAGTTCCAGCTTTGCAGCTGCCAAACTTTGCAATTTGATACAACACATTTGTACAGTTCAGACTTTAACCAGCAAAGTGGTTAAGAAGTTCATGGCACTGACTTCCTACTGTTAGCTTAAAAAAACCCTCTTAAGCCTTTATGTTTACCAATATATTTTGCTACACAATTTACCATGTAGCAATAAATCATCAAAAACTCCATAGACACACGTGTCATCTCTGCTCTGTAAATTAATGAACTTTCAGAGGAATTTCAAAAATGGTGGGTGTTCAAAAAAGCATGAAAAATAGTTGGATTAAAAAAAGGAAATCTGTTAAGAAAACAAATAAATAACTTAATCAATAATGGAAGTAATGGGTTTCTTTTTCCTCACTTTAAATTCTTCTTCCTTGACTCCATTTCCTCTGGTCTATTTTTGCGTTTACTTTGTTTCAGAAAAGTAATGTTTAGTTGATTGTTCTGAATCAGATTAGGACTTTACCATCTGATCTCTTTGAGGCTCAAACATTTTATGTTTTTTAAGTTTTTTTTTTTTTTTTTAAATACATTGTTTTACTGTACAGTCCAGGTTGAACACTATCTACCATGATTGATGGATGGATACAGAAAAATTAAATAAAAGAATGTTGAAAACTTGCATGTGTCTCATGTGCGTTCTGGCATCTATGGGACCGAGAATTTATCTTTTTTTTCACAGCGCAGCTTTTTTACAATTTTTCACAGTGAATTTATTTTTATCAAATAAGCATTTGGTTTGTCAAAGTACAAAAAAATAATAATTTATTGGCTAAACAGTAATTGCTTATACAGTTAAGTTTAAAATTAAAAAATAAAATAATACAATTAAAAAATGTTGAATTATGCGATTGACAGACGGACCTAGAAATAGGAGAGGGATCTAAGGTCTAGAGCAGGGGATCCAGCTACATCGGAGCCGTGGGGTGTCCAGGTCTCGGTGGTTCGGGTTCCGGTCCCTGCTCTCGAGAAATAGGCCTCTTCAAAACTCCATCAGTGGGTGTACCTGGTCGGGTCTTGTTAACATCATTCCTCTGGGACCCTCGTTCCTCTTGGGTGTCTCTCTGCTTGGCGGGGGTGGGCGACCCCTACCCGGCTCCGCCCTGGACCTCCCGCGGCGGGCGCGGGCGGGTGTCTGGAGCACGGAAGCGGGTCACCCTAGCGGGGGGGGGGGGCTGACTTGTACCTGGGTGGGCGGGGTGATGCTCGGCGCTGCTGGGTGGTGGTGTGCTGCTCCTCTGGGGTTGGGGGGCTCTCCGGGGGTGGGGCCTTGCGTTGGCCCTCCTGGTGTGATGGGGTATTGCTGCTCTGGCTGGGCTGGGGCCTGCACTCTCTGTGCTCCCTTGCCTTCTGGCTCTCGGGCTTGGGGGGCCTCTGCGGCGGTCCCGCGTGCCCTGTTTTTGATGTTTGGCGGGATTGCCCGGCGGGCGCATTCTCTTTGCGGCTCCATGGCGAGTGTTGGGGGTCCGGACTACTGCTGCCGTCCCAGTGGGGGGCCTTGGCGTGGGGATGGCTGGGCTCTCTCTCCTTCTATACATTCCATCAACATCCACATCAGCAAAACATAAACACTCACCTGAGCACAGGTGTCAGCTCACCTCGCACTAACAGAATGTGTGATGGAATGAAAGGCTTTATATGTGTCAGCTTCTATGATTGTGTGTGAGCTGCAGTGGTATTGTGTACATTTTTGACTACTTTAAATGTAAAGATTATTTTAGCCAAAAGGTATGTGTGTAACTACTGAGTGTGTGTGTAGACAGGCCCCGCCCATTCCAGATTGCTATTCAGACCTGGTTGTTTTATGATGTTACTATCCTCTGTTATCATCTTCTTTTTTCTCTAACCCCCCCCCTTCTTTGTTTCCATCTGGTCAAACAAAAAAAAGTAAAACAATATTACATAATCAATATAAATAAAGTTTAGTATAAAATACAACAGGGGTTTATACTCAATAAACCCCTGTTGGGACATTAAAATCTGTCCAACACAAGATGCTCTCAGCCCATATCTGTTTGCTCGGCTGTTGGACAGGACAAGTTAAAAAAAAAAGAAAATGCCAGAACATACATAATTGTTCTTATTTTTTGTTCTTATTTTGATAAACATAAAAGAAGAGTATTAGTAAGTAAGAGATACGGGTGTATCATGTTATTGTTAGAAAAAAAAAGCATCTCATGATATCTTGATATCGTATTACGTTTCTTGATCTTCCTGAAATGACTCCACTGAAATCCATACAATTCAATATCGTCTCACTTAACCAGATATTCTTACAACCTGAATATGACTTTGAGGTCCCTTTGAAGTGTTCGGTGCGAGCCAAATGAATAATAGAATTTGAAGTCCAGCAGATTCTGGCACAATAACTGCACATAAACCTGATGACTTCAGTGACTTAAAGCTGAGTGGAGCCATACACAGACTTTATATCACACACTCAGAGTCCATATAAACCTTCAGTAAAGCAGTGATCAATTCTAATAGAACGTCAAATACTGTTTAGCTGAACATCTTTTCAAAAAGCCTGTTTATTTTATAACTTGCATGCAAGGTGGCATGCTTTCTGAGGTTACCTGGTTATTCTGGAGCCTAGCTTAAGTATTATTTTGTTACACTCTGACCAGGGTGTCCAAAGTCAGTCTTGGAGGGTCAACCTCCTGCTGGTTTTCCAGAAACCTGTCCTTCTCTGCTGCTGATTACCTGGATCAGACGTGTTTGGCCAATAAGGAGCTTCAGTGGCAGGTAGGTTGGAAAACATGTAGGACAACAGTCTTCGAAGCCTGACTTTGGACACCTCTGCTCTAGACTGTCTACATGTCCAGGAAGGTATTACATTGAGAAAAAGCAAGCCGCCATTTAAAATTGCAATAAGTGAAGAAAATGAACATGCAAAGAAAAAAAAAAAAAAACTGGGATATTAAACTATTTAGCCTGGTCTTGTTGTTGGATTGAAGAGAGAGACTTAAGTTTGGTTTATTGTAGGACGGGGAGCTGAGCTTGAGGCTGGACTTGGAGCTGAGCTTGAGGCTGGACTTGGAGCTGAGCTTGAGGCTGGACTTGGAGCTGAGCTTGAGGCTGGACTTGGAGCTGAGCTTGAGGCTGGACTTGGAGCTGAGCTTGAGGCTGGACTTGGAGCTGAGCTTGAGGCTGGACTTGGAGCTGAGCTTGAGGCTGGACTTGGAGCTGAGCTTGAGGCTGGACTTGGAGCTGAGCTTGAGGCTGGACTTGGAGCTGAGCTTGAGGCTGGACTTGGAGCTGAGCTTGAGGCTGGACTTGGAGCTGAGCTTGAGGCTGGACTTGGAGCTGAGCTTGAGGCTGGACTTGGAGCTGAGCTTGAGGCTGGACTTGGAGCTGAGCTTGAGGCTGGACTTGGAGCTGAGCTTGAGGCTGGACTTGGAGCTGAGCTTGAGGCTGGACTTGGAGCTGAGCTTGAGGCTGGACTTGGAGCTGAGCTTGAGGCTGGACTTGGAGCTGAGTAGACAGGCTGGACTTGGAGCTGAGTAGACAGGCTGGACTTGGAGCTGAGTAGACAGGCTGGACTTGGAGCTGAGTAGACAGGCTGGACTTGGAGCTGAGTAGACAGGCTGGACTTGGAGCTGAGTAGACAGGCTGGACTTGGAGCTGAGTAGACAGGCTGGACTTGGAGCTGAGTAGACAGGCTGGACTTGGAGCTGAGTAGACAGGCTGGACTTGGAGCTGAGTAGACAGGCTGGACTTGGAGCTGAGTAGACAGGCTGGACTTGGAGCTGAGTAGACAGGCTGGACTTGGAGCTGAGTAGACAGGCTGGACTTGGAGCTGAGTAGACAGGCTGGACTTGGAGCTGAGTAGACAGGCTGGACTTGGAGCTGAGTAGACAGGCTGGCTTGGAGCTGAGTAGACAGGCTGGCTTGGAGCTGGGCTAAGAGCACAGACAATCAGGCAGAGAGTGGAAGCAGAAGCTGGGTCTTTATACTGGAGGCTTAAGCAGGTGATTGGAGGCAGCTGTGTAATTGGTGAGGCCACCAAAGCACTCCACTCACAGCCTAACAGAGAGGGATCCCAACACTTGTGAGGCCAAATAAAACTATATTATAAAGTTCAGCTTCCCCTCCATGTTACTTTTCACCCATTGATTACATCATCAACATTTCACAGGCGAAAACAGAGTTCTTGATTGGCTGATGAGACACAAATTCTTTGGAAAGTCTTGGTATCTAAACTCTGGACGTGGTCCAATGTGCTCTAACAGCTGATTTACAGTGGTCTATCTCTGCTGTGTCTCCATTGTGCTACCAGAGAAACAAATTGAACGTTCATTACACAATTAGAACTTCTGTCTCACATGGTTGAATACAACATAAAGGGCCCACCGGGAGAAGATATAGTGTATGTGTAACACAGTACCTACAGAAGTTCTGATGACTGATTTTCTGCTTGATTCTTCTCTGTTTGACCAGAGATCCATGAGCTTGGTTCCCATAGCTGGCAGTAAGTTGGACCTGTTCCCAGTGCATGTTGGACTCCAGCAGAGCTGCCCTTTATCACAGGTTTTATTCATAGTTTTTATAGACTGAATTTCTAGATAGAGCCAGGAGCCAGAAGGGGTCTTGTTTGGGGCCCACAGGATTTCTTCTCTTCTCTTTGCAGATGATGTTGTCTTTTTGACTTCATCATCCTGGACCTCCAGCATGCATTAGGGTGGTTCACAGCCGAACGTGAAGAGGCTGGGATTAGTGTGAGCAGTACAAAGTCTAAGGCTATGGTTTCCTTCTCTTCGTGGGTGGAGTTCTCCCGCCCCAGGTGGAGGAGTTTACGTATCTTGTAGTCTTGTTCACAAGATGAAATCGACTGGTGGATTGGAGCAGCGTTCACCCATATGGGGTCTCCGTACCAGTCGATTGTGGTAAAGAGAGAGCTGATCAATTCAATTTAACGGTCAGTCTTTGATCCAGTACTCACCTATGTTCATGAGCTCTTTGTCATGATAAAATACGAGATCCAGACTATAAGCAGCTGAAATGAATCTCCTCTAGACAGTGGCTGGGCGCTCCCTTATAGATGGGGTGAGACTATCCGTCACCCTGAGAGAACTTGGAGTAGAGCCACTGGTCCTCCACATCAAGAGGAGCCATTTCAGATGACTTGGGCATCTGGTCTGGACACCTACCTGGGGAAGACTCTGGAGAGATTACGTTTCTTGTCTGGCCTGGGAACTCCTCGTGTCCACCAAGAGGAGCTGGAGGAAGTGCCTCGGAAGAGGGAAGTCTGGGAAGTTTTTCTTAGACTGCTTCGCCTGTGATGCAGTCCCAGTCGAGTGGAAGAAGACGTATGGATGACTGATGACAAGAGTTCAGAGGACTGATCCTGAACTTTTTAGGCTGGTGTCAGTAGAACAACCTCTAGGGTAAAAAAAGGAGCTTATGGTGGACAGGTAATCACTCTACACTAACACAGGTGAACATTGAGAGAGTGGACTCTTACCCGTGTGTTCACCTCAACAATAAGACAGACTTTGTGGTGGATTCAGACATTTTCTATGACGTTGTGCAGCAGCATCTTAGGAGTAGACAGAAGAAGCTGTTCAGCTTCATTCTGGGGTTGTTGCTCAACTCAGTGCAGGAGGTGGGTAATAGGAGGATGATAGCCAAGCTGTCATTGTTGATTGAGAACGACGCCCACCCCCCAGATGACACGGTGCTAGCTCTGAGCAGCTCTTTCATCGACAGACCGTTACACCCCAGGTGTCTGAAGGACTGGCATCATAGGTCATTTCTACCTGCTGCCGTCAGACTTTATAATCAGAGTTGTTCCCCATGAACCCAACTGGAATGTGCTAATCTGCCTTCTTAGTCCCCTCCCCCGGAGTGATGCTCTTGCTATGTTTTCTGTAAATATGCATATATTTTCTCCTGTCTTAATCGGTACGTCATTTTCGCTCTTATCACTTCTGTCTGTAAGGCAGCACCATTCAAATTTACCGATTGTGAGGTTATCCTTTAT
The DNA here is from genome assembly GCA_003999625.1 of Oryzias javanicus. Classification (NCBI taxonomy): domain Eukaryota; kingdom Metazoa; phylum Chordata; class Actinopteri; order Beloniformes; family Adrianichthyidae; genus Oryzias; species Oryzias javanicus. Next base: position 4,485,812 of record CM012446.1, read on the forward strand.
TACATTTTGGACTAACTCTGCCATTAAGGCCTGCTGGAATTATTGTTTCTGTTGTATGATTTAAAAAAAAATGCAAACAAATATTGTTTTAGAGATTTTTTTTGGTGTGGAATTCTTCAGTTCTTTAATTTCAGTTTCTCACTTTAGTTTTTAACAATAAGCAAGTGCTCCACATCATGCAGTTGTTAAGCCTCTCAGAAATATATTATGGTGACATTTCTGATATCAGTGACAAGACAAAACCAAAAAAAAACTTTGTTTTTTTATATATTGCAACAAAATTAAAAGAAAGGCCATTCTGTTCTCTCTGGGAATCGATGCATTACAGTTTATTCAGAACAAAATGAAGATCATTTGGAGCAGAAGGCTTCACCTTCCTGTGGCAGTGTTGGTATGTTTCAATGTACCCCTCCCTTTTATTCTGCACTGCTGTGTCCGTGACTCCTGAAGTGAAATTATGTATCAGTGTTGGTGTGTGCATGAGGTGGAAAATCCACATGGCCAGCCTGCATCACACGCCCCTGGGGAAGCGGTCAATCAATAACACAGCCAACTGCAATACTGTCGGTCCGCCTCACATGCAGGCAACGCAGCGTGGTGCACAGAGGGCCGAAGTACGAAAAGCATCAAGAAAAAGGTGTGTTTCCGAGAGAGACCAAGTGCGTCTGCAGCGTGGCTCATACATGCATCTGCAGGGAGTTTGCCGCCTTTCACAAAATGACCTGCAGAAGGTTTGGCACCAGAAGTTATTTGAGCTTTATAGAGGCTCCTTCACAGCTGAAAGGCTAAGCGAGTCTAATTGGAAAGCTTTATAAAAACTCTTCACTCTTTAAACCCAACAATCAGCAGCTTTAAACTTTTCACTTGCACTTCTGTGATTAGTATAACTGATGACCTCAAAGCAGGAAAGACTATAAAGAGAAAAATAAAGTGTTTCCACGTAACAGCTTGATGTCAAAGGAACTGCTAAGAGAATTCCAAGTAATGCAGCACTAAACTGATGCAGGAGTTCACAGAGATTAGGGCCAACTGTGCCTTTGCTGTTTTATCGTAATATTATTTGCCTGACAGAATAATCTTGATAAAACATTAGCAGCTATTAAATGTTGAATTTTAGGGTTTCTTGATCCTGGAAAAGCAACAACCTTTTTACTTTTTTTTTGCATTTCCTGCCTGATTTGTTTCTCATCGGCTTGATCAGGAAACTCCAGGATGATCCAGCAAACAAGCAGGTGGATTATCTGAGAGACTGTCATGCTTGTTAGTTGCAAAAAAACGGTGCCGGTTGGCTCTTATTTTTATTTTTCACTGACTTTTGAGTGATTGGGAAGGAAAACATCACTATAAAAGTAAACACCATGTCATAAAAAAAAAAAATATTTCCGATTTTTCCTTTAAAATATTTACTCTTAATAACCTCCCACGAAGGCAAAACAAAGGACTTCCTAGAAGACTATTACAAAGTGAACATAATGCCTCCATGTGAGACAAAGAGACTGCAGTGCACAAACTATTTTACTCTCCCTCCTGATCTCTCCCTCTCATGATGAATGAGGGGATGTGCTGCCTGGGAACAAGAGTGTATGCATGGAGAAAGACACACACTCAAGGGCACACACATACACTAAAGATGGTGGATGTGAGCTTGTTGTTTCCTTATATAAATGAGCTCTGCTGTACAGGGAGGTCTACTCTGATGACGAGGCAACCTCTGGATTCATTCAGGATTGTGTGACCTCACAGTTACGTAAACACTAAAACAAACTAATCGGACAAACAGTTGACCAAAAAAACTCATTCATTATAACGTATTGTCATTGGATTAACAACTGCAGGGCATTTCCCAACATATAATGTCAATAATCCAATGAACCCATTGATTTTCATGATCAACTGCCAGAAACAAAATAATGGAAGACAAAAACTCTTAAAAGGAAGGAAACAAATCCAAAAGGACAACATTTGGGTCTGAGTACATGTCTATGTTAAAGCAGGTTTTGACAGAAACCCTAAATCGTAAAATGATAATCTTAAACTACTGATCAAAGAAGTAAATTATCTGGTCACAAACAGCAAACGACTTGAACTTAAATGCACTAAGAATGTTTAAGAAAGCTGAGAGACTGTGACAAATGGGGACAAACGCAAAAACTGAAAACAGAACGTGAGTCAAGAAAACAGAAAACACACAAAAAAACATCAAACAAACCAAAGACAAGGACACAATCCTCCTATACATGTATAAAGAGAAGAACGGTCAACAAAAACTAAAATGAAATGTTTGGATGTATTCAGTATATTTCAGTTGATTAAAATGTAGAGTTGATCCAGTTCGGCCCAATCCGAATTCTTCCCTTCTACTTTCTCCTTTATTTATCCCTCCAAACGGAGAATTATGAAAATAGTGTCTCATATTTCGGACGTAACTTTCCTCGATGATGTCACCAATAATTGTCGTTAACGCGGTGCTTCCAACGCTTGGATATACAAAAACTTATAACTTTATAAAAGCCATGCTACATCAAAATGTCATTACTTACATTGAAATGTAAACTTCTGTGGTGCAATGCGGTTTACCCCTCGCAATACAAGACTTTACATCCCTCCGTTTGAAAAGTCTGATTTAAAAAAATACATTTCCTGGACACGACTAGCACTTAAAATCCACCTTCAAATGGAAGGACAGGGAGAAGTGAAGAATTCAGCCTTGGTATGCAATAAAAATATTTTTTTTCTTAAATAATAAACAGAAAGACTTAAAGGTTTAATTTTTTTGGATTATTTCCTGAAAATTCTAATTCTCTTTTAGGCATCAATGCAACATTACTTAAGTGTAAGCAATTATTATAGACCTTTATGTAAAATGACTGATTTAAAAAAAATAAATAAAAAAATAAGAAATTTGCTACTAATACATGTCTAAGTTCGGTTTTTGTTCATTTAAAGCATTTTTCCCCCCCCTAAAACTGTTTTAGCAACTGATTTAAGTGATCGTAGCACACAAATGGGTGGATTTATTGTGACCATGAAACATGTTTACCACTTACTCTCTCCATCTGAGATGAAGTCATGACCAGAAAACTCTGCTTTCATGCCACAGTGGAAGGTTTTAGTGGCATTGATTTTTGAAAGGTACTCTTGAGGGAATGCGGCTGCTTTGATGGTTTCTCAGTTCCACCGGAGGATTTAAAGATCTTTACTACTCTGTGTGTGTGTGTGTGTGTGTGTGTGTGTGTATATATATAATATATATATATAATATATATATATAATATATATATATATATAATATATATACACACACATATGGAAAACTTTTTTTCCCAAACTTAGTTCTGGGAAGACATATTTTGGGTTGAGACCCTGCTAAGGGAGTAACAGAAGTAAGATGTTAACACTTTCAACATAAATAAGCTTATTCCGGTGCATAGAAAAGTAGTACTATTGAAGAGTTACAGTATTTCAAAAAGCGTCTTATTTTTCTCTTGCTGGTGACAATCTGGTATTTAAGGGTTAAGCTTTATTTAAATACTTTCTAGAATTGGTTACATTTGTCATCTTCTAAATTTGAGTCTACCAAATCCTACAATGGGATCTTAAAGAAAAAAATTATCAACTTGATTGTTTTTTTTTTTTTTTTTACTGCTTTGGTTAATGTGGATGTTCAAAAGTGTTTTCCAGTGCGGAAAATTGTTCAGAGCTTTGCAAACTGATGTTTATGTGATTTGTCCCTGCCTGAACAAAAATCCACAATTTCTTGAATATTTTCTTTTATTTTTATTTAAAATATTTATTCTATGTTTATTTTTTATTTTAAGTCTTTCCAGATTAACCATACTTGGTAAGTCTTATTTTTTCCTTTTTTTCCTTTTTCGACTTTTTAGTCCTGATCAAATCAAAGGTTGGCTTAATTTTTTAATAATTAAATTATTTACTAGTTCTTTTCCAAGTTCTTTGGTCAGTTTTCTTGTTTGTATTGATTTATGAAAATTGACTTCATGATATAAACCATGCTAAGCCTCTGGATGTTTACCTGACACAGAGGATGCAGTAAACTCTAAGCAAGCTTAGTTACTTCAAAATTTGAACCAAGATTCTTTCTACATATCTGAGATGAAAAAGGTTGTTTTATGTGTACTTATCTTCTGCTGCAACAACATCAGAGCATGCAGAATTTCAAAGAAACTGATAAAGACGCCTGACTGCGTTCTGAAGAATGCTCTTGACCCATCAGACATCAAAAGTGAAAGATCTAGGCTTAACAAATAATAACTATGCATGGAAAAGGCTGCAGACTTGCATTCATGATCCACTAAGAAACAAACACATGAAGTCCGAGCCATTTTTGACTTTCCTGTAAGAACTAGTCACAGCTAGAATAATTGCAGTGTAATTTCAGACTATTATTATACAGTATTAGGTTTTACACTTCCTGTTTTCAGTGATTCATCTTTACATGAGTCAGTGTGGAGGGAAATGTGATAGAATCATTGTTCTTGGAGAACGTTTATTGACCCGCTCTGCATTTAGACAGACATTTTCTGATTCCACAACAAATTATTAAATGTTTTTAATATACTACACACACTTTTAGTGTTTTTCAGAGAATGTTTTGATGAGTCTGCATGCAATCCTTCCTTGGGATCTTTTCTCTGTTCAGGAAAACAAAGACACAAGTGAAGTTTTGAGGCGGTTTCAACAAGGACCATCATCCTGACTTACAGGTATATACGCTGGGTGGTTACATCACTCTACACAACCAATCGACTGCCTTTCTTTTCAACCAATCACAATCATATTTCTACTTTCTCTGCATTCTGGCCTTTATTCTGGCTCCCCTTTGCCTCATTGTCCACCTGGTGTGACGCTTCGGCACCTCTAACCACCATCAGCATCAGGACCACGGGTATCCAAAGTGGAAGCTCCTTATTGGCCAAACACAATGAATCTGGTAGTCAGCAGCAGATAAGACAGGGTTTCTGGGAAACCAAGAAGTATGTTGTTTTTTTTTTTTTTTTTTTTTTTTAGAAATCACTACTTGCATTCCTACGACGGAGTATTAGGGTCACCTAAAAAAAAAAAAAAAAGTAATATTACAAGTTTTTTTCTCGTAGATATACAACTTTAAATCTCGTAAATGTATGAGTTTTAATCTCGTAGATTTACGACTTTTTTCTCGTAATGTATTAAAGTCGAGGGGAGTCTACATTCCAGCGAATTTATGCCGTGAACTGAAGCAGACCAACCAAACTGTGAAAAGCGTCTTGGATTTCATCAGGTAAACTGAATGTTTAAAATATTTCGAATATTTGGAAGTTCCTTTATTTGATTTACAGTTTAATAATGTTTTATTCGTTGATGCTGCTTGCAGGATCTCTGCAGATCCCGTTTATGAAGCGGTCCATATCCTCCAGCTGTCCACTTCAGTCATTTCTTCCTCTACGACAGACCAGATCTCCTCCAACTCTGTGATGATTCCGTCTGAAGAGGACTAGTTTTTGGAATTTTCAATGTTCTTGTGCTAACGTGACAGACTATTGTCATTTCTCAATGTTGTTTTGTGTTGAGACGGGACGTTTCATTTGGAGAAGGAGGCGTCCGGAGCTCTGTTTACATTCTCTTTTGGTTTCTGAGCATGACAGAGACATGATGTAAGGTGGCGAAAGGAAATGAAAGATGTAATAAAGTGACGATCTTGATGAACGTGTATCTCTGAGCTCTTTATTTTACATATGAAACTCCGCACTGTTGTGTATTGAAGTTAGCTGTTTAAGAACTGCATTACCCAGAAGGCCAAGCGACTGGTCACATGTTCGGTGCACGGCAAGTAGATGAGCGCTAGTCATGCACAGTGTAGCAGTATGAAGAGACTGTTAATAAATAGTCTGTTTAACACAATAATAGCGCCTCTTTTGCTTACTTGAAGATACGCAAGACAACACACGCACTACCGAACCCGGAAATAATTTGATTTTGAATCGCCAAAAGGTTCAGAATTTCTTTGCTTTTAACACAGATCTGGACATAATCTACACCAGATTCTCCACGTCTTTCATCTTCAAGCACGGCTCTGATAAACAGACAACTTTGGTTCTTTTCTCATTAAATTACGACTTTTAATCTCATAGATTTACGTCTTTAAATCCCGTAGATTTACACGTTTTTTTCTCATAAATTTACGACTTTAAAAGTTGTAAATTTAACCTATGACTTTTAAAGTCATAAATATACGACTTTATTCTCATAATTTAGCAGTTACGACTTTTTTCTCGTAAATTTATGAGATTTAAAGTCGTATATCTACGAGAAAAAAACTTGTAATATTACTTTTTTTTTTTTTTTTTAGGTGACCCTAATACTCCGTCGTACATTCCAGATATCTCTCCTTATTGAAATAAATGACAGTGAGCTAAAAGGCTAATGGCTAACATTGGTTTGCTGATGTACTTAATAGACATCTTCTATAGATCTAATCATTCTTTGGTTAGTAAATACGTCTACGATTACACACCCTCTCAGCTGTAGGCCAGCAGTCCACAACTCCTGGACCGCGGGCCGGTACCGATCCATTGGACAGTTGATACTGACCTGCGGAGAAAAAAAATATAACCTACATTTTTCCCCCTTTTATTCATAATCTTATTCGAAAGGAAGCTTTATTTTGGAAACCTGCTAGATATTCCCCACCACATGCGACTCATTCTTGACTCTCAATTGAATTCAAGTTGCTCAGTTACGTGTTGAAGTTAATGCGTCTGCGGCTGCCGCTAAATTACAATACCCAAGCTATCAGAGGTAAACATATTTGGAAAGTTTTCAGTTACTTTTTCAGATTTAGTGAAGAACCAGAAGAAGAGATTTCAACTTCAGAATAAAAAAAAAAAATCTCAATTTAGCAGACAAATATTTATTTAGACATTTTTTCCCATAGACCATAATAATAATAATAATAATATAATGCATGATATTCAGCAACCAGCTGTATAATGTTATAAGTGCTGCTAATAAAGTTGCTCCAATGCTGGATTCATTTATATTATTATATTTAGAAAATAACAGTTTTAGTGACTTTTTTTCCCCTGTTTTTGTCATTCGCACCTTAAAAGTCAGATAAAGCTGAAGTAGGCGTCAGACATTTTAGCTTTCACTTTCACAGCTATGAGTTAAGGAAAACTTTATCACATTTTCATTGTTTAAACATGAAATATAGTGTACAAATATTCTTAATAGTCTTAACCAGCTGATTTTTTACACAGGATGATAATAAACGTGACCCTAGAAAATTAAGGCAAAATAAATCAATAAATAAGATACCTACTTCAACTTTTTACAGACCAGTCATGGAAATATTGTCTGCCATGGAACTGGTCTGTGGCCGGAAACCACTGCTGTTGATCACAATTTTAAACATTTTTGTAAAATATTTCAAACACTAAACTGTAAAATGGCTACGGTATCCACTAGTATGCCAACAAATCTGCTTTCCAAACCATAATTCACCATAAAAATCCTGTTTGGCTCACATAAAATGGCCAGATTTTGTTTTTCATTTAGGATGTTTTTGTTTTGGTTTGTGCTTTCGGTTCCCGAGGGAAGATATTAAAAAAGACGCACCTGGCGTTAAGCAGATGCACCTGGTCTTTATTAGCCAGAACTGCCGCCTCATACTGGAGAAGGAGGACAAGGGCAGCTGTACTACTACAGGGAGTCTCTGTGGGAGATGACAGCACTTAAAGGGGGAAAGTATGAGGAGGAAGGTGAGCGCTGTAGGGGGAAAGCCCAGTGCGGAATTAAGTTTTAGAAAGCATTTCAAGCACTTTTCAAGGGTGAATTACAGAATATTGGTTTAAAAACAATAACACATTTTGTGGATTTGACTTTTTTCGATTCAGTTGTATTTTCTATAAAAAAAAACTGACATAAATATTAGAGAATTCTGAGATTCTCCTATTTTAAAATAGCCAATAATGCTAACGCCTTAGATGGATTGTTTCAAAGCATCTCCTCATCCGTTGGGCTGATGCTTACGGAAGTCTTGATTCCACTTTAGGACTTACTTTCCCATCTTACGGTGTCTAATACAGCCACTGAAATGAATTATTTAACACCTCCTGTGGTGAGCTTGTGGTTAGTTTAACAGACAAAGCAGAGTCCTGATTCATCATCATACACTCCGCTGGAAGATAAACCCCACTTTTAATTCATTTTTAATTGCCGGTTCAAGACAATTTTTCTTCAGACAAAGATTCCACAGTTTTCTCACTTTCATGAAAAGATAGAAGATCTTTGTGCGTGTTCATTATTTCATTCATCATAAACTGATAGCCCGACCTCTCAAATTTGAGACCAAATAAAGATGAAGCTTTATCTGGGTTGCATTGGTTTGTGATGGTATAGAGACAGCTGCGGAGTCACGGAGGAGGGGGGGGTTCAATCATCCGTCTTCATTGCGGTTCTCACCTGTGGTCTGGACGGAAGAACGAGATTGCAGACGGGGGCAAAAGGAATAAGGTTTAATCCACAGGGCTTCATCTGAACAAACCGAAAAGAGGCAATTTAACAGTTTTGTGTATCTGGTAGAAAAGTTTCTATACATGGAATTAGATGGTTAGATAAGCCTTCGTTTATCAAAGTTTCTTTACAAATATGTTTTTGCTATGACGTTTTGACAAATTTCCTTTTATGCGCTCAAGTTTCTAAAATTCACAGTTTGTCGGGTTCACGCATTATTTTTTTGCATTCAGTGACATTGAGGTACATTTTTGTAAACATACACTCATCAAACTACACCTGCCTGCTCACTTCTGCACCAACAATAGAAGCTTGAATGTGTGCTGACATGTACACATGAACAATCTATGCATTTCTTTGTGTATGTAAGCATGCATTGTTAGCTTGCATATGTTGTATGTATAGTTGCTTGTGTGGATATCTTTCAATCTGCATGTGGACCATTTTGTGCAGACACTGGCTTATTTATGTGTTTTTTAGTGTGTAGTTGTGAACAGTTGCGCACAAAAATGCAGCCCTCTTGAAAGAGCTGTTTTTGACATTTATATCACAAGCCTCAAGCAACTTTTGCATTTGTATTTTGATGTATTTTTGATGTTTTCTCTCTTTCTGTCCAACATTTTTTGTTTTGCTTTACTTTGTCTTTTCCAACTTTTTACCCCTTTAACCTCTTTTCTTCAGTTCTTCTCCTCCACCAGGTTCAGAATAAAAAGAAGTTTCAAAATTGTCTGTAAAATAAAGTTTAGTTTGAGATATATGGACAGGTACTTGTGCAAATTAGCACAAATGTATCCGATATTCCTTTAAAGTTCATAGCTGGACTCCAATTGTAAAAATAATACCAGCAAAACAAAAAAAAAATACTAACTCCTAACATGTATTTATTAATTTAACAATTAGCTTCCAAACAGTTTCAATGCAGGTCTTTAATAAACGTGTAACACACTAAAAAATTAAGTTTATGACCCCAAAATTCCAGTAATTTGGCATTTCAACCTCACAAGGTTATCGTCACAAATGGACCATAGGAACCTGTGTTGTTGTCATATTATTATTAACATTCCTCTCCACATGTAAAAGTGGTAAAGATGACCTTGAAAGCCGGAAAGCTGAAAAATAAAAAAGCACCCAAGCTAAACCTCACAAAAAAAAGCAAAACAAAAACAATGTTAAGGATGGGAAGAATAGAAAGGTAAAGATCTTCCTCCAGGATTTTGCTGGTCCCCATGGTAACAACTGCAAATTCTGGCTACGAGTCTAAAATAAGGTTGTAAAACAATGTAAGTGGATGAACAGAAAAAAAAAAATCACAGTAAAGTGAGAAAAAAAACGACAGATTTCACCAGGTAACTCAGTTATAGGTGGGAGTGATGATATTTTTGATACCTAGTAAACATTAAACCTTAAAGAGACTAAATAAAAACCCTGACAGAAACAAGAGGAGCAATTGATCTGGGTATATTGCTTGGTAAAAGAACTCCTCATAGGCAAAATGAGTTCACTCCTTCAAAAACAGCAAAAGCTTTGAAAAAAAAGTGCAGAAAGTGTCTTATACTGTTACAAGCAGGAAGAAACTTCGGCAGAATCTCTATTCTGCATGTCCTCATTGTAGTTTTTCAACATCAAAACGTCTATATTTTCATGAAGATTCTACAACAAAGAATGAACTTTTGACAGTGATGAAAAAGCCTTTTTTTTCCAAGCAGAACAAAATTCTCTTATTGCTGTTTGTTCTACCATCCTTCTCTGATTATAACTGTGGTGGGAGGAGAACATAGCTTCAGAACTTCAGCTGTCTTCAAATATTAAAGGAAGAAAGCATTGCTCAGTCCTCTGCTGCTGTTTTCAGTTCAATATTTTTGGGACACTTCAGTGCAATGACAAAGAAAACCCTGAAAAGGAACAGTCAGAGGCCCATGACTGATGGGAAACTACTTAACAATGGTTCCTGACTATAACAAAACCAGATGTATAAACAGAACGTTTGCAAATCAGTGTGCAAACATGTATGCCATTTTACGCCATTGACACTCGGTGGCAGGCAGTGCCACCAAAGTTGGAAAGTGAAATCCAGTGACAGACATCCAAGAAAGAGTTTCAGGTATTAGAGACTGGATACTGGCATGATACATGACTACTGGCTAAAGTAACTCATTACACTCCAAGAACGCCTTGATGGCTACCAATAGGTGAGCAATCCTGACCCAGAAGTCTATCTCAAAAGGACCAGTTCCATCCAACTATTAGCCAATAACCTGAATCTCCATACCACAGGAGCTTGTGCCAGTTATCATTGAGACCAAGGTAAGTGGACATGTAGATCAATGCACAGAAGGTCATTGGTAGACTCATTAGAAGAGCCAAACTCTTGGTCAACAAAACACTCAAAGCTAAATGTCACAACCCACCCACATGTTCCCTGCTTGGATTGAATATGAGACAGCCTTTGACTCAATGTATCACAGATGAATGCTTGAAACTGGACAATTTTAAGACAGTTCTAGGAGGTTTCACTGCAAATTCAAGGAGATTGTGGAGGTTGAGGTTGTGAAATTCAAAGGTTGACCCTTGAGGTCAATGTTAAGCCATTTGCACAAGGGTCCATCAAATGTGACTGTTCCCACTGCTGCTCTGCATATCTCCAACTGAATACCAACTCAGGAATAGGGCCAGTATTGGTCACCTGATCTACATGGATGATTTTGAGAATGAGTGAGACATTTAACTGCCTGATCAACACAACCAGGACCTACAGGACTGACACTTGTAAACGGTCATTTGGTCAAATGGTCATTTGTAAACGGGAAGCGGTGGTCATATATTTAAATGTTGTGTGTTGGCTGAGGAACTTTTAAGAAAAAGTTTAAAACTTTACAGCTACTTGATTTATGTGTCAATTTTTTTATTGGTCAGTGGCCGCCCAGGTTGAGGTTGTGCGGTGGCAGTCCAGGGAGAGAATGATGCCATTATGAAATCAGGCGACAGCTGGATGGCCACAGGTCGGTGGCATCCGGTATGCCCCCCCCAACAACAGTTCTGACTAGATGATGAAAAAAATGTCTCCAGATGCTGGCCGTCCACATCAAGTGCCGCTGGCTGTGAATCGCCAGGCAGCCAGTTGGTATATAAAAAGTGGTCCATACCACGTAAAACAGTCATTATAAGCCCAATTACAAAAGAGTCAGTTAAAATACTGAGGAAAAAAGAAGGTTTTAAGTTGGATTTTAAAAGCGTGAACAGATTCCAGAAAAGACAGGGAGAGGAGGAGCTAATTCCAGAGTCTAAGAGCAACAGCCTGGAAAGATCTGTTTCCTCTCGCGTGAGCGAAGGACTATCCACGGGTTCTGATACGGACCTCAGCGAATAAGATGGTCTGTAGGGAGTGATCAAATCACAGACATTTAGAGGAGCTTTGAGGATGGAGGAGATCAAGCTCTTCTCTTAGAGTGGGTCAAGATCCTCACAGCAGAGTTTTGAATTAACTGCAGACGAGACAGCTCCTTTGTATTCAAACATTTGTGACTGTAGGATATGAAACCATGAAATGAGGGTTAAGTAGTACTAGAAATCTAGCAGACGCAATGTTGAACTGGATGCCACTTACATGTATGTCTTAACCATTCTGGAAACCAATGTAAGTAGTTCTGACAAGTCATTTCTTCTAAATTAATTGAAATTAAGGTGGTGCACAGAAAATTCCCATCACCACTTAGAAAGAGAGAAAAAAAATGAAGACTCAACAAAATACAAGAAACTGACACTAAACCAGGGGTCACCAACGTGGTGCCCGCGGGCACCAGGTAGCCCTCAAGGACCCCACAGGGTGTCCGCAGGTCTCTTCTAAAAATAACACAACTCACTTGTGAGATGCATCTTAAATTAAATTTTCTTCTGTTGTTTTTTTTTTTTTTTAATTACACTCACATTTATATGGATTTGAAAGTGAAAATGTCTTAAAAATATGTTCATGATGCATGAACTTTAGATAAGTTTGGGTGACCTGTGACCTACTCCTATTCAAAGATCATTCAATTTGTTTAAATACCGTGATTTGTTCAAAATGTGAAGAGATTTGTTTAAAAATGTGTAAGTTGATTTTTTTTAACATTAAATTATTGATAAACATGAAACAACAGAGTGGAAATGGGACGTATTTCCATGAAATGCAAGTGATCGTCGGAAAATTTAACAATTACTGAGATTAATAAAATGCTCAACATTGATACCTTTTTCCTAGCTTGTTGTCGTTGTTGATAATTCTTATGAGAAATCTGTGTCTTTACATAGACGAGTATCATTACTCATAATTGATCATGTAAAGCTAACTATAACTATTCAAAATTTGTTATTTCAAAATGGTAGCCCTTCGTATGACTCTGTACCCATGAAGTAGCCCTCAGGTTCAAAAGGGTTGGTGACCCCTGCACTAAACTAAGCAGAGTGGCCATAAAGTGCAATGGAAGACAAGTGGATGAGATGGGGCTTAATTGCATGAGGAAACAAAAGGAGTGCCAGGTGGCCCCAAAAGTATGTGGTCCAACCTGAATCAAAGAAATGGGGTACACAAAAACCTCAGAGGACCAAACGGAAACAAACTACCACCGATCACAATCAGTTTAAGTCTTATGAAAAAGAATCTAAAGAATGCTTTCTGTCAAACAACATTGGACAGCCACACTCAGAAAGTCTCCTGAATGATGCTATTAGAAAACAGACGGAGTAGTTGGTTCTGTTCCAGGCCTTTTATCCTACATTTGTCAAATGAGATAAATAGGACATCACCATGTCATTATTGAGTTCACATAAGCACGATATGTGCAGCTTGGTTAGATACAAGGGATGCCAGACTTTTCTTCATAAATCCCTTAGATGTAGATATTTGAAACTAAAGTCAGAGATTACATTTGCTAGTGTTAAACACCTTTGGGTATTTTTATGTGCATAGACATAACTTAAAAAAGGAACACAAGTAATACACGCTAAAAAGCTGTTGTATACTTGAAATTGCTTTGATAACATTTTCACACAACATTGATTTGTTCTGTTTCCAGAAGCTCAATTTTGTTTTCAATCAAATAGTTTTTGTTTCATATTCATTTGAAGTTTTAAATGGTAATCCCCATGGATTAATTTATTTACCAAAACAGTAAAAGTTAACACGCTGGTGCGTCACACCCTACATGATTTCTATGTAGATTATTTGAGGTTTTTTTTTTTTTTTTTTTGTGATGGTCTGTTATCATATTCCTAATATGAAGTCAAATGTTTTTACTTTGTGCAACAATGGATATCTGCAAAAAATTGGAAGAAAATGAAAGAACCAATCTCCATTTAGGGCTTTCAAATCCAAACTGATGGGTATCTAACGTGACATAATGAAAGTTGCCCTTGCCCTTGTGATGTTGCTGATGTCTGCTTTATAGAAAAATAAAGACCAAAGGAGGAAATATTACAGATTTTTTTCATTGTTTCTAAGTGACCACAAACTCAAGAAATGTCACATATCCTAAAAATGACAAGACATGAAAGAAATAATAGAAGATGTTTGAAAATCAATTTTTAAGGGGCCCTACCATGATTTTCTTCAGCCTTTCAGAGTAAACTATGTCCATACATATGGTCATATATTACATTGAGAACTTTAAAAAACAAGTTATTTATTATTATTATCATTGTAGACTGGGGGCGGAGCTTGCAGCACACACTCTTCCTGGAGGGAGTTGTTGGCAGCGATCTTACGTCAGCATGTTTCCAACCGCTCGTTTTCGTGGGTATGGGAGGGGCTGCTGCAGACTGTGCAGGTTCTAAGAGGATTACTCTTAAATGCATGAACGGATCAAAATCATTAAATCATTTTAAATCAGTAAAATGCATTTAAAGCCTCAAAAAGTAGACTTTTCATGGTAGGGCCCCTTTAAGATATCAAATCAGGTTCACAAACTGGAAAACCGTAAAAATATCCCAGACCTTAGTGGTTTTGTCTGTCAGCCTGAAATCTTGACTAATCTCTACATTTTGCTGACTGGTGGCTTTTTGGCTCTTTATTTAACAAGTTTGAGTCTGAAAGAAGCAGAACAACTGGCGCCAACCTTCCACCAGAGGCAATGTGGGGTTCAGCGTCTCGGCCAAGGACATTTTGACACATGGCCGGGCAAGGCAGGAATTGAAACTGCAACCTTTCGATCTGGAGTCGACCGCCCTACCACTGCACCACAGCCGCCCCCAATGGGATGAGAGGTCTATTGGACCGATCTTGTAAGCCTAATTTGACAAAAATGAAATTGTTTTGAGCCTGACAGTATTTCTAAATCAATAAATAAGGTTCCTTGCTGCAGTTTGTCTTAACATCCAAGTATAAAAGTTGTTTTTAATAAAACTATCTTAGTGCGTTTCATTAACTTCCAACTCGTTTCCCTTCTTTAATTTTGTATATTTGACTTTAGATGTGGTGCACGTTTACTTGTGTAGTTTATGAAAATCCACAGAAGTTGTTTTGACAATGGTCAACGTCTTAAAGTGTTTTTAATTATCTTCTCGTAGACATTGGTTAAAGAACAGAAAGTAGCTGAAGATCTTTAATGGTTGTGGGAAACAGCATTTTTTTCTGCGATTTTGTCAGGGTTTTAGGTTGTTCTGGTGTGTTTTGCTGCAGGCTGCTGTGCTCCTGATTGGATGCAGCTGTTTCCAATTAATTCTTGCAGGTATTTAAGAAGCCCTCATGTCAGGATGTTCTGCTTGTTTCCTGTGTGTTATGCTTGCCTCTGTCTTGGATCAATAGTGGTTTGTGGAATCTGAGCATCCAGCATCTTGGGTTATGGTGTTATCCTCACAGGTTCAGGGACCTGAGAATCACAGCAGGTCTTCAATGTTATTCTTTATTTATAAACTTAAAGGGGAATAAATAACTTGCTTGGTTTAGAGACTCTGATGAAACAACTGCTGTAAATCACCCAATGTAAATAAAGGACAAATAGAAAAATTCCACTCAAAGATGACTGTATGAATTAACTGTATTTATACAGCACTTTGACACCTTTTAGTATCCCAGAGAGTGTTACAATAAAAGAAAAATGTTTAAAAAATAAGCAAACAAAAAAACACCCTGACAAAACTGTTGGAAAGTACTAATTTAAAATAGAATTGAGCTAAGTTCTGTTTTCTGAACATTTTGCCCATTTTCACACCTTTTCAAGCTAGAAAAGAAAAAAAAAAACTCAATTTGGCATTTAAAAAAAAATTTAGTTGTCAAATAAAGAAATTGAGATGATCATTTACTCAACTTAGACATTAAATTTGATAAACTATTAATTTTAAATTTAACAAATTGCAGAACTTTTCTTAGTTGATCCAATGTTTTACTCTTTACTAGGGAAATCCCAATCTGGTCTTGTGATCAAAATCGGTCCCGATCACGTGGTTGATGACTCGGATCAATATCGGATGTTGTCCCCTGATCAGCAGCAGATATTTAATTTGATTCTTAATATGATCAGCGCTTTATATTTCATGCTTATTATTTTGGCTAAATACTCAACTATAAGTCTGCATGTCATGAACAGATCATAAAATGTTGTTGTGGTGTGTGTAAATGGGACAAAAATAAATATTTTATTCAAATTCTTCAAGTTTTTATATGTGTAACAAAAGTATCAGATTGGGATAGATGCTGAATTTATTTAAGCTATTTTCTAAAATCTTCTATAACCATTCCTATGGAAGGGTGTTGTAGTTGAATGGCTTTCATAATATTAAAACTTTATTTAAAAACAAAGGTTTTAAGACTCTGCACAAGAAACAACAGTTTCTACATAAAGTAGATGGTTAAGAATTAAGAAGAAACATAAAATGAAGGGAAACCATATAAACATGTTCTTCAAAGTTCCAATCATCCTGCTGTATACCCTTGTGATTAGGAATAGGACATTTAAATTAAATTCGGTGATATGTATTCATACATTCTCAGAGACGTACCTGTTTTCTTCTTTTATAATCAGTTTAAATGTAATGACCTTTTTCAAGGGCTTTTTAAATGCCAGGAAATGACAAAAAAAATTGCATAAATTTAACACTGTGACTTTGGGTGTGATGTCTTATTCCTGAAAACAATAAATATGGAGATTTTTATTGCAACACATTTCATTATAATACATAAATTTAGACCTTTTTGCCGCCTTTTCTCAAAGTCAGAAAGGCAAAGCTTTCTTTTCCCTTCATTTTCTCTGTCACACAGACATAAACAGTTGTATTCCTGTCCTCTTTGAACCCTTTGACAGCTTTTGGGAAAACACGCATGTGAACCTTTTCTTTTTCTGTCGGCTTATTATTATCTCCGTCTCTGTTATTGTGATCATTTCTGCAGACAGTTCTGCCTATTCAGGGACACGGAAGATATCAAAAACACATGCCCACGCATATTTAAGCCATTGTTCACACAGACATGCGTGTGAAAATGAGGAAACACGATTCAAACTCTTCATCTCCCAGGTTAATGGCTGACATTTGCGCTTAAGCCGTCCTGTGGCTCTCTAACCTTTATTGGCTGTCAGAGAACAGAGCTTGCTGCTGTAATTAAGAGTGGGACGCTTCCTTCTCAACGTGCAGTCACTCTCACATCTTTCATGGATCTGTGTTTCCATTCTCTGCTTTTCAGCAATCCTTTTATCTTTGTTCTTTTGTCCGGGCGTGATTATTTCTTGCATACCTCATTTATCTGTCCATCCAACGCCAGTGATGCACAGATGAGAGATAGTGTGGGGGGGTTGTTGGTATCTGAAAGGACCGGCAAAGCGGATTTCAGTCATGCAGTTGAAGAGTCAGATTTGAAATATAATTAAAGCTATATAATGGTCTGCATCCCTCAATAAGAGACAAATATGAGGTTGATCAAGATATTTCTCTATAAAACTCATTTAATTAAACAGATTCATATTTATCCTGAGGACAATACTTATCAGTATTTGATTTAAATGAAAACAACTGAAAATGTTTATGGTATGGTAAACAAATAAAAGAAAAAAAAAATCTTAGATATCCTAGGTACATTTTAATTCTTTTCATCTGAAATGGTCAATACAAAAGTGACCAAAATTTTTGGTGACATCATTCATCAATATTGGGGAAAAAATGTAAGGATAATAATAATTTTGGGAAATCTCACAATTTATAGTGTACTTCACAATTTCTCTAGTCAACAAAGTGATGCAATAGAAGGTTGAGAAGACAAAGATCATTGATGAATCTACCTCAAAGTTTCTATCAAATTCTTTTTTGACCAAAAATATTTTAGTTTATTGGTTTCTACACCAGGCAAAGAAACTACAACAAAGAGAATGCTAGTTTAGTTTGTTTATTATCTTTTTTATTCATGCTTTCAAAAGTTTATAAACATAATTAAGATTTTTTGTTTTTTCTTTTAGTTCCGATGCTTTCTGTCCAAATATTGGTACTCTATCCGATTTAAATTGTAATTGTATATCCCGACATCACGATACAGTTGTCTACAGTTGTCATTTTCAAGAATGTTTTTAGGATCTTCTTATATTTTATAAAAAATTTTTTTGACAAATACTTATTATTGGATATATTATATCGGGTTAAAATGACCCAGCAAAAGCGGAATTTGTAAAGAGAAAGTGCTCTAGAGTTAAGGTCGTCCGAGCCTCAATGGAACTCCAAGACACACCTGTCTTAACCCTCATTCTCTCTTATAGGGTCCAGATGACCCCACCCTTGCATTAAGGCATTAGGCCTTCCATGACAAAGGTGGACAAGACTTCATGTCTGTTATTGGACACCAGTAAAGATCCACAATCATTGAAAAAAAAAGCAGTCTTGTGGGGTCCAGATGACCCCACTTTTATGTAAACAAGCCTCGAAGAGTGGAAGGGTTACAATGCAGCTGCTCGTGTCTACGCCCCTCAACATGCCAGGACGCCCCGAAAACTGGCAACAATCCTAGTGCTATAGCTTGAATTTGAGCTATTGCCGAACTGTGAGGATCAATTCAGGTTTAATTTGGGTTACTATTCAGAAACCTAATGGTCATAGAATACAGTCCTGGTGTATATGCAGCTGGATGTCTGGGGTTCACTTTCTTATTTATATATAATATTTAAACCAGCTGCAATCAGATAATCCAGTTTTATATTGTTTTACACTCGCCTAAAAGGTGGAAGACACCAGCTTTAGTGAAGAGCTTATAACTTTTGCATATAACTGTATTTAAACAATGTCTGAAGGATGTAAAAGCTGCTCCCCCTCCGCCGCCTCATAAAGAAAATGATATTTAATAGGGAAAAGTCTTTTTGCCTCTTGCCAGAAATACTGAATTAGATCGTTTCTGTGGAATGTCATGCCACTGAATTCCCAGACCTTTCTGCTCTTATCAAGGTTTTGAGAGCTGCATCGGAGGGAAATGCTCCATCAAGAATGACCCACTTAGCTTCTGGAGAGGCACCAAAGGACCACCGTGGCAATTATTTAAACCTCTGCTTTATTATTCATAATTAGCAGACACTTCTGAGAATGTGAACGCGTGTGTGTGTGTGTGTGTGTGTGCTCCTGAAGCACTCTTAATAAAATGCCACCTCCATGCAGGAAAAGTATTAGAAGAACAATGTGTTCAGTGCTGATTGCGCGACGGTGGTGGTGTGTGTATTTGTGTCAACTGTGAGTTTAGGCGAGTGGGTGTGTGAGCGTTTGTGTTGCTTTGCGTTCATTCACGTAGCGGTGTGTATCACTGCACTGAGTGCTGTTGCCTGAATGAGTCTGAATTCCCAATGGGGACGGGGTGCGTTTATCGTGGGCTTTAATGAGTGGATGTTACAGCATCAAATTTGACTACGTAACATATATAAAACTGCATGAGTGGTCGTCAGTGTGCAGAAAAGCCACTTTGCAAATAATAGCATTGACCAAGTTTTAGGACACTGGAATGTTCCTGAAATGATGACGCATATGGAATATTTTTATTTCTATTGCACTTTTCGCAGAAAGAATCACAAAATGCTTTAGAACACGAGCATAAAATCAAATCAAAGCACAGAAGTAATGAAAACCAATAAATAAACAACTAAAACACAATAAGTTATAGTTAAAAAAAAAAGGACCTGTGATTTAAAGCACTCGGCGGAGTCGATCTGACGCAACGGTAGTTGGAGGGAGTTCCAAAGACGAGGAGCAACAGTTTGGAAGGAGACATCTCCTTTAGTCTTAAAGTGGGTTTTTGGAACGCTTAATAGATTTTGGATGGAAGACCTCAAGGATCTGGCTGAAGAGTTTGGGGTTAAAAGGTCAGATCTACGCTGGAGCTCAAGACTCTAAAAATCAATCAATGTAAAACAGACGTTAGTGGAGTGATGTGTGCCCGTTTACCGGTCCTTGTTAAAAGCCTCGCTGCAGAGTTTTGGACAAGCTGAAGACGGTTTAGCGAACGTTTGTTAAAACAGGTCAAATCTAAACGAGAAGAAATAAAAGTGTGAATAATAGTTTTTAGGTCAGATCTTTTTAATTTTGCCACATTTCTTAGATGATAAAATCCTTTTTTGAGTGACCTTCCAAGGACTTATCAAACAACACCCCAAGATTTCTGAGACTTCACTGGACAGAAGAGCTCAGAGACCCGAGGTGTTGTCTAATGGAAGGAATTTTACTTTCTGGGGCAGAAAACAGCCATGTTTTAATGCTCGTCAGTCTGTGGATGTTACCATTATTGTGAGGTCATTTGAATAGAACTGTGGCTCTCACATTTAACTGGTATCCATCAGAATTCTGTCTTGTATGCCTCCAGTGGTGAAGATGCCTTATGTCTGATGTTTCTTCAAACTCTGTTAATTTCTGGTAATAAACACCTTATTGGAGATTTATGAAGAAAATAAATATAAAATGACTATAAAAATCTATTGAGGGTACTTTAATATTGGTGAAAAGCCAATATATATATATATATATTTTTCCAGTTTACATATATATAGCTTTTTGCAAGAAGCAGACTAATTGATAGATGGTTTGATGTGTTATGGGGCTAGCGAGCCTTCATATGTTTAGTTCATCGTTATATATGTTTAACACCATATTAAGTGATTAAAACGAATCATTTCAGTGGAGAAAGTTCATCTTTTTGTCCAAATGGTAAAGAAAAAGTTTGTTTCAAAGAAACAAAGTAGACAAGTAGTTTTCAACAAACAAAATATTTATTTCATTAAAACAACTGTTTACTCGGTATAAAGCAATATGGTAAGTAATTCAGACAGACAGGCAGTAAACTATTTAAAATTAAAGGCAACGTTGCCATTGATGGTAAAATTTGATGGATACCGGCTTGACCTTCATGAAGGACAAATCATTTCTACTGTTTTATTTTTGGGATAAACTCTGGAAGCTTGAATTTGGGCCAGCACATTGTAGAACATTCAGTTCCATGACACTTTTTAATGGATGCCCTGCAGCCAATCAAATTTGAGTATTCAGCCAGACCATGGTAAATGACGTGATAAACTAAGATTAGACTTTTTGACCACAATATTCCGCGATAATCCATGTTACAGTAATATTGCTGTTGTTTATACCATGAAATGGAGAATGGAGAAGTCGGTAGAGCCAGTCCCAGGAGTGTTAAGGTAAACAGCTTAATTAAAAGCTAGGAGAAGCAAAATGAGGGCAGCAGTAGCGAGGAAGTCCACAAGGCCGAGTCTTTAGAGGACTGAGGACAAAAGAGAAAAAGGTGAAAGTATGAGTTCAATGAGTTCAGCTGAGGTAAAAATAACTGAGAAATCAGTCTTACTTAAGATGTGAGGGATAATAGGAAACGCTAGCAGTAAGATAGATAGATAGAATTTATTCCGGACACATAGTCCAATCAGTAGAACTACATTAAAACAGTGCAATGTCAGAAAATACACAGGTTAAGAACAGTATACAAAAAAATTACAATAATCAATAAAACTACTTAAAAAAATCAAAATGTCACAAATACATAAGTTAAGAACAGCATACAAAAAATTATAAAAGTTACTAAAAAATATTAATTCCATAATACACCATAAAAAATTAGTTAAAGGGATTGTTAAAAAGACAGTCCCTCCAGTGTCTCCAGATTTTTGACTGGAAGCGTATGGCACTAAATCTAATGTTACTTATTGTCATGATGAGGTGTTCTCTGTTTAAGATGAACAGTTAAACAGAGTCCAGGTCAGCAAATCAGCAACTTGATAACATGTGTAGTCGTATGATTTTATATATATATATATATATATATATATATATATATATAAGAAAGGTGCTCCAAAAAGAAGTCTGAGTTTTCACTATTTAATTTTTTTACTTCAAGAATAATCAATCTCAAGAGTGCTGTCCAATGAGAAACCAATGCAGTTTTCTGATTCCCAAGAAAGAAAAGGATCTGGACACGTATAAAAGAAATAAAAAAGGAAAAAAAAATGTAGGAAACCGACAAATCCCAGAACTGTTTTTGAAAGTTTGCAAAATGAAGTCCTACTTTTCACATCTACATTCTCCATGATGTTTGGAAAAAAGTCATCAACGTATTTATTTTTGGAGACTTTCTTCACCATTGTGGTGCAGAGCGGCTCGGGAAACTCGCAGTCGAGTCAACGTTAATGGCTTTGCTTTTGTTTGGCCGGCCTCAGTGATTAGTAGCAGAATGTAATGAAACTAATATCACAGCAACAATATTCTGTGCACTATTGGAAACGAGAAGAGGATAAGAAGAGCGTGTGAGATGATTAGCCATTGCCAGCGTGTCCGTGTGATGAGAACAAGAGTTAAAGTGATAAGAGGGTGTTAAATGGGAAGCCTTGATGATGAAGTGCTGCGTAATTGAGTGTACTGTGGGAGTGTGAAAAGGAAAATGGGAGGAAGTGGGTCTGCGTGCGTAAAAAAAGGGCTTTTGTCAAAGAGACGACTGTTTTTTAAGGAGGTATGGTTGCACTCAACCACCCAAAATGCTGCAATTACTCATCCTTTTTAGGGGCCTGTGCTTTCAAAGTACTATTAAGATCTCCAAGAGGAAAACATCAGTTCATCCATGTGAATTTTCAAGTTACTAAATGAGGTTGTATTTAAAATAAATAAATAAATTACGATGTTCCCTTGCTATAACTGGGTTCAGCCTTTGCTGATACTAGTGCAAGCTTTTGATTTATTTTTTTCTTTTTATAGTGATCAGCTGCAACTTTAATCAACTTCTTCCATGAAATGTTTCCTGTACAGACTGCATGTCATTCGTGAAGTTTACTATTCATAAATCTACTCTGTCACGAGTAGATCCCAGGTTTTAGTCTCCAATCTAGAACTTGCATATCTATGAAGGTATGAGCTTTGAGGGAGTTTAAAGATTATTTGGTGTATTAAGTTTACTACTTTACAGATTTGATCTATTTTGGTTTTCTTTTTCTTTTAAACCATGACTTTTAGGATAAACGAGGGGTCACTGTATTCTATATAAAGTGTATGAGGCGAAGGAGATCTAGATGTTAGCAACCCATAAGGATCACGGAGGGCAAACGGATGATTGAAAGCTTTTGTTGTGTCTCTTGGACACAAGATGGAGTTCTTGTGACTTGTACTGTCTTGGGAAGATGAGTACGCTGAATCCAGGAGTGGCGACGAGGATTCATTTGAGATTGCCAGCGAAGGCTTGAGAGGAAAAACTTCTTTAGCTTTAACAGAAGTACAAGACTGTACCAAGACTGCACCAGAGAAGACAATCCCAAGCACTCATCACATCTCCTACAGACTGAGTCCAATCAGGGGGAGCCGCAGGAGCACCATGACATAAAACAATAAAAACAAAAACAGACTTACTCTAAATAAAATGTTTTTCGTCTTTTCAAGACATTTCTCATTTAGAAACTTAAGCTTAAATTGTGATTTCTGAGTATGTCTTTATTCAAACTGTTGTAAATCTGGAGCAGACGAAAAACTGAGTTTGAAAAAGCTGATTTGTGATTTAAAAAGTACGCTGGACAGCCACAGCTTTCCTGCTCTGCCAACACATTCTCACTCCCAACTTGTCACACCTTGATGTTTGGAGGATGACCCCTCCGTGTCATTTTTTGACACTTTGGGTGTCCCCCACTCATCTTTTTTTTTTTTTTGGGCGTGCTTTAAGTCACAGGTCCCCAACATCAAGGGATCAGAACCGGTCCGGTACTGGGACGCAGGGCACACCCTGTACCTCTACACTAACCCAGTACTGTTTTTTTTGTCTGGTACCATTTTGGGTCGGGGACCGCATGCTGTTCCAGGTCCGGTGTTGGGTTAGAGTACTGGTAACGGTACCAACCGCATCCCAAGGACCAGTCCACGTGTGTGAGGGTTGTGGACCTTTGATTTTTGGGTTTTTAAGAGGAGTTAGGAGTGAGAATGTGTTGCCTCTTCAGCATTCCAATACATTTACTTGTTGACCATTTTTGTTGCACCAGCAGTGGTAGATTGCTAACGGGACAGCCTATAAACAGAGTTCTCAGCAATGGTAAAGGGGGCGGGGTTGCTGTGCAGCAACTCTGAAGTGAATTTCTAATGAACTGCTGCCCCTCTGCCAAAACTGTTTCCTAAAAAAACAGATTTTAAGACTGGCTAAAAATGTCATAATCATAAATAAAAATAAAAACAGCTGGAAATGCTTTAACGAAACATCAACAGATGATTGGAGTGGGTCTCTAAGTAAATTTCATTGCCTCTCTGTCTCAGCAGGATGGAAGGAGACGGTCAGGAGGAGGGAACGTCCCAGCCTCCGACAGGCCTTAACAAAATTTGAGCTGAAAGTGCTTTACTTTGTGTAATCAGTGTACAGGCATTGCATCCATTTCAGTAATGCTGCAGTGTCAGCTCCCGCCGCAGACTTGATGTCATTCTGTCAATCCTGAACAAATTAGAGTGTCATTCACTGTGTGCCGAAGCAAGCGGGAGGAGGCGGAGCTGCAGACGCGCAGTCGTGGCATTTATCTAAGGGGGGGCAAAAAAGAGCCGACTTTTATCCAACATTTAGCAATAGATTTTTTTTTTTTTTCAACCATAAAATCAATCAGGAGAGTCATTTTTAAAGATATCCCTTCATCAATCAATGTCGGTTTTGTGTAACAGTGAAGTATTGATGTCTAAAGGCAAAAACACAGCAGGATAGAAACCACACGGTCACTTGTCTTTGTGCTTCTGGAATGACACAGTTGTTAACTGGAGATGGTTCTGAACTCAAAAGCATTTTACAGACGTCCTGCTGTTGGGTCAGCGGGCAGCTGTGACCGGTTCCTGCAGTCATTTCAACAGGGTGATGGCTCCTTCTCACACAAGCTTGATACCTGCGAGCCACTTAAAGAGCAGGAGAACACACTCTTTGCTCTGTATGTCTATCATGGAGAAGTGGAAACATGAAGAGAAAAGTGACCCTAACACCAGTGTTCACTTGATTTTAACTAAGATTGAAAATCTTTTAAAATTACTGCTAAATACAGAAACATTGTACATGGATTTTATAATATACTTTATTTTTCCTTCACTTTTTGTTGAAACAAGTGGTGTACGGTCAGGTCAAAGCTGCTGTCACAGTTTTACCCACATTAACGTTGATTCAACCAATCAGAATTTGAATACGTCTCTGAGGCTTTGTGAAGACTGAAGATGACATAATCACCTCTGATTGGATGGTCAAAACGTTAAATTCTTCTGTACTTCAGGCCATAGGCAGTACCTGCACTTGATTTTGGTTTTAATTTAATAATACGATCAATTGTAAAGAATTTAGTCTATTTAAATTATCCATTTGTGATAGAACTGGATCAGGCATATTTAACAGGATAGTTATAAAAAATGTAGTTAATATTTACAAGGATGTTTTTAACAGAGGAGGACTGAAGGCTCACCTCCGATTTTCACAGACCACCACTAAATGAAGGTGGAGATGTAGCAACACAGACCTTGAATGTATTTTTTTTTCAGAGTATATACTTTTTTATTTATTTATTTGAAAAATCAAATCACTCCTAATTGTCTATAGGTTGCATCACATAAACTATTAAAAAACTATTGTTTGGTAACAACTCCAGCATATATAAAATATGTACATTTTTGATATGATATCTTAAGGAATTTAGGTGCTTCTTAATATGTACATGCATGTAGCCATAAGTTTTTTGAGGATAAAAAAAATCCCCAATTTTAGCTTTTATTTTGTAATTTGTGGTTGTAATAAACAATCATTCAAACAAAAAAATGATTTTTTTGATTTCCTCTCATGACAATAGGGGTGACATTGATCATTTGATTCATATAATCATTTTGATCTTATTCACTGACCTACAATGGATCCAGCACTTAAGTGTGACTCAGATATAGTAAATATCTCTTTTCAAACAGTTAAGATGAAGTTTTCCAGATTTTTTGTATTTCTTGCAAAGTAATTAAGTGTAAAAACAATTTGTACAAACATGTGAACAAAGATTAATGTCAAATCCTTTCACATTTTAGTTTCATAAAGTTCAGTCCTCTGTTGTTTTTCAGCATCAAAATAATTGAACATTATTAGAACAACCAAACTGGATGGTCACGTCTTTGCTAAATTCATTAATGATGGTTAATCTATTTATTTGTTCTCACGAGTGCTGTTCGCTGCAATGGCGCTTCATTTTTTTTTTTTTTTTTTTCAATCTAAATGATATTTTCCAATAAGATACATTTTTATCATTTAAAAAAAATGACAATGTCATTGCTAAATTTTATTTGCCTCGGACAGATCACATTATAGGCATAAAAATCAATGTATCAATTATTTGCTTTCCTCTAATTAAAGGGCAAAACCAAAGAGGATGTAACCCAGATTCTGAGGGATTCTGCAGCACATTCTGAGATTCTGTTGATTTTCTTTCTCATTATAAATCTGATCCAACTCCATACTATACATTAGAAACCTTGTATACTGTGCATTTGATCAATTTGGGCTTTTCTAGAACTAAAATTTCCTTTAAAACTTAAGAGTCATTCTCTCTCAATGATTTAGTTCTTTCAGTTTCGGGTGTGTGGCTCTTCTGCTGGAGTCTTCTGTTTAACAGTAATACATTCATATGAATTTTATTTATAAACCCTATATTTTTTTATCACATCATCACATTGCAGACACAAAGTATATATTTTAATCAAACCTTTGTCAATGATGACACAAACAGCTGAAACAATTGTCATTATCCATTTTATATTTTACAAAAGAGAACAGTTTGAGGCAAAGTTTGGTCTTTGAACTTCATCAAAGCTCTTTTTCTCATTAATACATTTATGATTTAGCTTTTTTAAATAGTTGAAGCATATTGTAGAATTATAAAATTTAACATTTAAGTACATATACTAAAATGTAGGCAAACGGGGTCAGTTTACTCTCTTCAAAATATGCAGAGAAGCATTTCTTCTGTTTGCTGACCCAGTTTGTGATTAAGGCCAAGATAGACATGTTTTCTTCTTTATTTTTGTTTCTCCTGACATTAAAGCCCTAGCCTCTTGCTTGTCTTGAAGCATATGTTTCTGCCAGATTTTCTCACCCTTTTCCTTGGCCTTTCATTCCCCTCCTTGCTTCAACCCTCACAGCACTGCAGGGCTCTTCTGGCTGTTCTCAAAACAAATGCCCGCCTAACTCTCCTAAAGTTACACGGATACATTGGAAAAATACTTTTTGACAAGTTGAGTAATGCATCAGATTGTGTTCTCTTTCCCCTGGCAGACTATGTATTTCCTCTTTAGTTTTTCAAGCAAATGGATGACTGCCGTAATGCTTTCTTTATCACGCTGCCGGAGAAGAGTCCTGCTGCCCGCCACAAGCAGGAGGTCCAGTTCAGTCAAAGAGAATATACAAAATATTGGTGCTACATACAGAATGCCAAAAATTTTGACCAATAAACAAACTGTTATAGCATTAAACCAAATGATGGGGAAAGCCAAGAGCTACATTGCTACTGCACACAGTATGTTTACGCTGCAAGTGTCAAACAATTGTGCTACATTCAAGAAATGAATAGTTTCATTACATTACACTAATATAAGCCATCAGAAAAACTTCCCCTTATTGTTACTTGCTTATTTGCACATTTAAAAAGTGACTCCAAAAAACATTTTTTTTGTTTTTTGTTGTCACAAATAATTTATCAAATCAAAACCATGACCTAAAAATTTTGGTTTGACCCGAAACACACAATCTTACACTTAAACAATACATGCAAATATTTATTTGTACACATCAAGATGCGTTGTATGCCTTAGCCACAACTGCAAAAAATGGGCAAACCTGTTCAGGACGTGCATAAAATCCACAAGATGGTAGACGACTCAGTGAGATTGAAGAGTAAAAGTGCTCATGCATATTATTTTAAGAGAACCTGTCTGCAGACATCAACATCCAGAATCGGAAGTCCTTAACGGAACAGGAATTCAACCTTTTTTTGCTTGAAAAAAACTTTATATTTTAATTTTCTCTTTTTTGCAGTTTTAAGCTTTAATAAACATTTTTTCTACAAATTTCAACACTCAAGTTGTATAATTCCACTTCTAGAACTGTACTCTGTTAGGTGCCTTTTTGCCTGCTGCCAAGTCCCAATATGATTTTCTACGGGTATGCTGCGGGTTGTCGTGTGGCAGTTTAGCCCATAAATTCAAAGGAATTGTGCATTTTGTGATACAAGCACCAAATCTGGCACACATGTACATAAACATGTTGCAAGCATTTTCAGATATTTGGCCACTTGGAATTCTCTCTTTATGTCCGCCATATTGGATTTCAAAATGGCCGACATTTGAAATATACATTTGTGATTATTTTTGGTTCTAATTCTGCCATTGACTTGATTCTGGTGTCTGCATGTATGTTTTTGGGGATCTAAATATCTATTATCCACTGGTGCCATTACAGCTACCGAACAACCACTACTGCCACCACCACCCAAACCAAGTCATTTAATCCCAAGATAAAGGCAAATGTAGATTGAGAAGCGGCCATGTAATGTAAAGAAGCCATTTTGAAATCCAAGATGGTGGCGCATTGGGAAAAATAGGCAATATATATTGTTATCATTGGATTCCTTTTCCCCAAAAACATACATTTAGACACCAGAATCAAACCAATAGCAGCATTAGAACCACACATAATCGCAAATGTATATTTCCAATGTCGGCCATTTTGAAATCCAATATGGCGGACATAAAGAGAAAATTCCAAGTGGCCCAATATCTGGAAATGTTCCCAACATTTTAATGTACATGTGTGCCACATTTGGTGCTTGTATCACAAAATGCACAATAGGTTTGCTATGCTGCCCCACTATTACAGGTCGTGGCGACACTAGGGTAACTCGGAAGGATAAGTACGGGTGAAGAAGATACATTTTATAGATTTTTGTTAAGTCACCAAAACCTGTACGTCAGTGCTGTTCACGTTGCAGCTTGACCTGTAGAAACAAGGAAATTAGGCAATCCGATTGTAGTTGTTACATTGTTACATGTTGTTGTATATGTTGTTATATATATATATGTTGTTGTGTATATATATTACACTGACACCAGGAGATAGAGGCCCTGTACAGGCTCTTGGTAAATGCTTTGAGGACATTAATGACTGGATGTGTCACAACTTACTTCAATTAAACAAAAACAAAACAGGTTATTGTCTTTGGGGCTAAAGAAAAAAGGTTAGACATCACTGCAGAGCTTCAATCTATTCAACTAAAAACTACCAACCAGGCTAGAAACTTGGGTGTAGTGATAGACACAGACTTAAATTTTGATAAACACATTACGGCAGTCATTAAATCAGCCTATTATCATCTCAAAAATATCTCAAGGATTAAAGATTTGATGTCTAAGCAGGACCTGGAGAAACTAGTGCATGCTTTCATCTTTAGTCGACTTGATTACTGTAACAGTGTTTTTACAGGACTACCAAAAAAATTCATCAGGAAACTGCAGCTGATTCAGAACTCTGCTGCTCGGGTTCTCACAAGGACCAAGAAAGTAGACCACATCAGTCCAGTTCTGAGGTCTTTACACTGGTTACCTGTCTCTCAGAGGATAGACTTTAAAGTTCTGTTACTGGTTTATAAAGCTTTGAATGGTTTAGCACCAAAATACATGACTGACCTCCTGACCCAGTATGTACCAGCCAGACCTCTCCGATCATCAGGATCCGGTCTTTTATCAGTTCCTAGAGTCAGAACTAAACATGGAGAAGCTGCATTCAGCTTCTATGCACCACAGATCTGGAACAAACTTCCAGAAAACCTTAGATCTGCTGAAACACTCAGTGTATTTAAATCCAGGTTAAAGACTCACCTGTTCTTAGTTGCATTTGATTAATATGTATTCAAAAGTTTACGTCCGCACTTTTTATCTATGCTTGTTTTAAATTAAAATCTTTTTACTTTCTTTTAATTTTATTTTAATGATTTGAATAATGAATGACATTTTTACTATTTCTTTTGATTGTTTCTTTTAATGTTTTATGTAAAGCACTTTGAATTGTCTCTGTACATGAAATGTGCTATACAAATAAACTTGCCTTGCCTTGCCTTGTTGTGGGCGTCGTACCGGTGTCCTATGAACACCTGCATATCACTTGCGCACCTGTGTATGCAGAATTTGCACTCGGTCAGTAAGGAACATCTCTGTGCATTCCAGTAATGACGACGAAGTCAGCTTCTGATCAGAAGGTTGCAAGTTTGAATCCCGCCCTGTCCATCCACGTGTTGAAGTGTCCTTCCACACATTGACCCGTTGAACCCCCGCTTGGTCTAATTATTGATTTCCACACTCGTGGCATTTTCTTGATGAGCTTCAAGAGGTAGTCACCTGAAATGGTTTTCCAACAAGCTTTAAGGAGTTCTTGGAGGTCTTTAGCACTTGTTGGCCCCTTTGCCTTCACTCTGCAGTCCAACTCGCTCCAAAACACCTCAATGATGTTCAGGTCCAGCTGACTGTGGAGGCCAAGTCATCTGTCAAATCACTCCAGCACTCTACTTCTTAGTCAAATAGCCCTGACACAGCCTTCAGTGAGAATCTACAATGTAATTAGTCAGGAAAATTAGGAAACCCATCAAATGAGAAGGTGTGTTCAAATGTTTGGCCTGTGCTGTATACATAAATACGACTGATTGTAAACCACTTTGGGTCTTTCAAGAAGGTAGTAAAGAGTTCTAGAAGTATATGTCCTCTACCATTTACCAAGAGTGGACTGTCAAGTGGAATCACCCATATGTCATCACTCCACACAAAAAGACCACCCTTAAGGTGGACTCCTGAGCCTCAAGGGAATGGCGAGACACACCTGTACTCCCCCTAAGATTTGGCCACTTCTCTCTATGAAGGTCAACCCCCCCCTTACAGATGCATGTGACCTGTGATTATTTTCAACCAGCTACTACTATGTAGAGGTGGGAACACGTCTCTAGTCAGAACCTTTAAGTCCAAAGTCTAGACCAACATGTCTCAAGTCGTACTAATAATGTTTCAAGGCATTTAAAAACGGAGTAATATTGATTCCACTGACAATCTGTGTTTTTAGGAACTGTATTTTGTAATTTTTCTTTCTTTTTCCGCAATCTGATTGGTTGGACTGTCGGCCCTAATTTGATTGGATGTTGGGCCATCACCACACACGGATGTAAACAAACACAGACTGAGAGACTGCAGCGCGGACTTTCTCAATATACTTTTTAATACTTGGATTTTAGAGAAAATAGCAAGTCTTTCCTAGTCAAAGGGCTAAAGTCCAAGTAAAGTCAAACGTTATTCATATTATATTCCGAGTCGAGTCACAGGCTTGAAAGTTCAAGTTGAGTCTAAAATTGTCAAGTTCATGACTCAAGTCTGACTCTAGTCCAAGTCATGTGACTCGAGTCCCCGCCTCTGCTACTATGTTTCAATATTTTTCTATAAACACCTAACACTTCTCCAAACGCACAAACATGCTTGTGTGCGTGTACACAAAACCAAACTTCAGAGCTGGCACTGAAGCATACTTAAACTAGCACAAACGTTGACATCTCAATCCGTCTTTCCTTCTTTACTCTTGCATGTGTTGTCACCCCTACACACACACACTGTAGATCCACACATTTCCCCCCATGGACATGCACCATCCTCTGTTAGACATCCATTTAAATGGACTTAAAGGCTTTGTGTGTCATGTTATCCGTCAGCTCTATGATCTACTTCCAACGGCTGAGCCAGCTCACAGAGGACATGTTCAGACGGTGAAGATGGAGTTTGTGCATGCGGCTCACACACAGCATTTTATTCATAGACGCTCTGGAGTAAAGCAGCCTTTTTACAGATTCTCAAACCCAAATGATGTTGATTAAAGTGTCTGTAGATGTCTGCACATGGAACTTTCTGTAGCCCCTTATGGAGATGAGTGATACATTTCAGGTAGGATCAAGGAGACCATATGAGCTTATGAGCTGGACTATTGCAATTACAGTAATGCAGAAATGTCAATAAGATATTGTTTTTTTCTTCTTTTTTTTTTATGTTCCATTTATTGGGATTTTTCTGGATATACATGAGCTGACTGAATTGTCTTAATTACATCCCTGACACTTCAGAAATTACACTTGCTACATTTAGAATTAATCATATGCTAACGCATCCAAATATATAGTCTAAAATTATATTTTTATTTCATTTTACATTATTTTTGCTGTTTTTTTTTTTTTTTTTTTTTTTAACCAGCCTGTTGTTAGAGGTTATTTCGTACAAATGGCATTTCTTCAAATGTGACAAATACCTCATACAGTAAGCTGACAAATAGCTGTCTTTGCTAATGGGAACATCTAGCTAATTCCTTGTTTTAGCTTGATGTTGGAAAACTGCTGTGGGGCTTAGTTCCAGCTAAAGCTGTCACAGCCACTGTTGGTACGTTTAATCATTTATGTAACTTTGCTTGTTCCTTGAATGACTATTATAGAGCAGAAAACGGCTGACGTAATCATAGACGTGTTTGCTGGATCCTTGTGTTTGTTAATAAATTTGAAATAAATTTCAATAAATTCTGGCATTAACTATTTGCCATCAGTGTGTAAACGGGTGAAGCATAGGCGTCTGTGACTGTAAAGCTCTTTGGGCCTTTGAGAAAGGTGGAAAAGTGCTATATAAGTATATGCTATTTATCATTTGACCAAAAGTAACACCTTTATTTATAACTTATTATTGTTCAGTCACTAAAAACTTTTAGCCACGATACAAACACACATGGAGTTCCATGTCCTATATGTCTGGTCTTACTACCATTCTTACTGATGTCCCATTTAAGAATTGCATTGTGTAAATCAAATTTAGTGTAGGAGTTTCCACTAATATTACTGTACAACATCAACTGCTGTAAGATTAGTTTAAAACTAGGAATGTAAAGGCTGCATACATGCATCAAAAAAACCAATCTAGTTATGAGAGAAACAGCAGTATCAGTTGAAAACCATACATACAAACCAGATTTTGTTGATAAAAAGGGTGTCAGGATGTAAATAATCTTTTTTTTTTTCTGGCAAACTTTGTTTGTTATTTTCTTCCTGTTGTGTGTTTACTGTCTTTGTCTTTTAGTTTGCGTCACATGTTCATAAAAAGGCAACCAAACACAAGCTTGCTCCTTCCAAGTCTGGTCAATCACAATCATGTGTGCGCTAAACCAACACATTCTCACACCCAACCTCTGGGCC
Organism: Oryzias javanicus; assembly: GCA_003999625.1. Taxonomy (NCBI): domain Eukaryota; kingdom Metazoa; phylum Chordata; class Actinopteri; order Beloniformes; family Adrianichthyidae; genus Oryzias; species Oryzias javanicus. The sequence goes on from CM012446.1 coordinate 4,519,024, forward strand.
ATGAAATGGTAGTGGTCCTCGGACCGCTTGGATGCAGATGGGGGGAAAAAAATGCATACTCTAATCAGGGGTCCCCGACTCTCGGTATGCAATACTACCGGTTCCCCGTTCGTTACCCGTGATTTAATGGCAGCAGCCAGCACATCAAATAATGGTGAGTCCAAAATGTCAAAAAGTGACATGTAGGGGTCTTAAACCATATGTTAGAAACAAGGAGGTGTAGGCTAAACTCATATAACTTTATTTTTGAATACATTAATTTGACCCATTTTTTAACCAAAAAGGCATTTTAATTTTTTGTTTTAAATGCCAAATGAGTAATAAATATCTAGATTTAATCAATTTAGGTTAAAGGATTGGAATGCACTGTGGACCATGTATGTAGATTCCTATTAAATCATGTGAGACGGAAAGATACAGTTTGATACTGGAATGCATCCTCTGAATGCAGGGCAGCAGTGTCTGCCAAAAAACTGTTATCCATCCATCCAACCAACCAACAAACCCAGAAACTGTATTTGTGGATTGTGGTCACCAACTCTTGTGAATAAGGGGGAGAACTGAATGTCAAAAATGTTTTATACTTTGCAAGAAGATTGTGGGAAGTGAAGAAGAAAACAGCCAAAAAGAAGACAAAACCTTTGTTTTGGATCTTGAGTCGGGAAAAGCCCTGGTTGGGTGGTTACATCATGTGACGACACAAGCTCCGCCCTCACGGGTCCATTCTATTTTTCTATGGCCTTACAACCAACAGGGAACCAGAAATGTTACCAATCAGTCGTTGAAATGAAAGCGCTCTAAAGTTCAGTGTGGCCCGGTCCAGTTTGGTGGAAACGAGGCATTAGAGATCCAAATTCACCTGTGAAGCATGTTCATGGAGGAAACCGTGTAAGAAAACATGCAAACTCTAAACAGAAGGAACCCAACGGGAGTTGATCCAGCTGCTAACCGCTGCACGACCATGCCTCCCGTCTCTATTAACATAACCCATACATTTTACAGTGTGGAGCAGCTGCTTTTGTTAACCAGATAAGCTTGATTTAAATGTATTTTAATATTTTATTTGCTCATCAGTTTCCACTAATATGTTGCCCTTTATTTTTGCCAGATTACGAGTTCATTTTGTGCTTTTGTGTTTGAGAAACGTCTGAATCTGTTCTTTCTCTCCATTAATTTGTGTGGAACGGTTAAATGCCAGGCGCAGGCACCTCCTAATAAGCTGACACTAACGGAGAGATTTTCAAGAAGGGGGAAATAATTGTCTGTTCAAGTGGTTTTTCAGAAGTTCTGCATCTAATTTGGCAACTCATGAAGTGTGTCATGAAGTGAAGGAAAAGGGGAGACGATCACAGCTCTCTTCACCCTAAAACGCTTTGTTCTTTGTCTGCATTTTCAGCTTTTTTCTGCTTCTCTTTGTCTTTTTTTTTCTTTTCTCAGCCTGAATCCCACATTTCAAGACTCACCTTCAATCTCGTGTTTTTTATCTGAACTCTCTACAGCCTTCAGTTCCTTCTTCGCTGACATGCCTTTCAACAGAAACTCCAGACTTTTTTTCCTTAACTGTCAGGTATACTGACGTGATTTTAGAGCCTCTTTTTTTTTATGCTGAGTTTACAGCATTTAAAGCATGTATTGTGAGAGGCTGGGATCAGCGAGGGTCAGTGCAACCTCTAAACTGAGGCTCGTATAGAATTAGACAAGCACAGCGGGAAGGCAAAAAGCTGCAAAGCACATCAAGTTTACTTGATCATGTTTAAATCCCTTTTCACAGTGGCAGCATGCAGCCAAGCTGGAATATTATGAAAGGTCAGGGCATGAAATGAGTAAAGAAAGGAGAAGGGTCATGGAAGTGATGCAGATTGCAGAGGAAATGAAACCGAGAGAGAGCCAGATGCAGCCTGTGGACGGGGATATGAAAGAGTGGAGAACGTACCGCGGCGTTTAAGTGATAACGTCAGGGGAAAATTAATGCCAAGAGTAACAATCCGGTTTATTTGGGCTTTGTTGGAGCCGACAGACGCCGCAAAAGTAGTGATTTGAAACCACTACGTTGGCAGCTGCTGCATAAACACAACAGCATGGGGTCTGATACACGAGCAGTTTGAAAGCATTGTGTGGAAGATGAAAATGAATGCTCTGAGAAGCCTTTTGACTGCTGATGTGGGAGAATTTGCCAACAGGATTAGCAGCAGTGTGGAAGCACAGACGGTAGTTTTCATTCAACATGTGGACGAGTTAGAATGACGACTTCATCGGGACGGACGGTTGTAGCAAACTATTCTAACACAGGATCATGTAAAATAATCTCCCTGGGATGAGAAGAGTGAAATAAGAGCAATTAATAGAAAAAATAACAATTATTATATTTAATGCATCTCGGATACAGTAAAAATGCATTTTGGGCATAATGATAGAAAAGCCAAAAAAAAAAAAAATTGAAAGAATGAACCGTATTAAAAAAAAAATCTTATTGGGAAAAAAAAGTCAAATCAATAAAACGCGTTGAAGTTTTAAAATTATTGTTAGATAGCCATAGAACCTAGGACTTCAAATTTCAAACTTTTTCACAAATTTTTTGCAAAATATAGGATGAAAAAGTTTTGTTTAAGCAAACTTCATGATCTTTGACTTCAGTGGGAGGCTGCCATTTTGAATCCTCCACCCCCACCCCCCCAAAAAAAATCACCTATAATACCAGCCACAAATTCAAGCTCCTCCTTCTTCCTAGGGATTTTGAACTATAGCCTCATAATTTGTTAAGCATCGTTGAAAAGTTACTTGGGAAAATTATTTTAGAAAACAAGAGGCAGATTTTAAACATCGTTTGTGTAGCAAGCTCACAAAAATGTGTTGCTCATACATTGTTTGATGACATCACACAATGAGAAACCCTTTAAAAAGTTACTGGAGACAAAATCACTTTAGGGGAAAATTTATAAATAGTCTATAATAACAAACATAACAGAAACACACCCGGGATTTCCAGCTGAAGTTTTAAATTATCGTGGGACAGCAACAGAACCAACAACTCGGAGGCAACTTTGTGACAAAGTGGGAAAATTGGTGTTGTTTCACATTTTTTGCACAATATAGTAAAAAAAAAAACCAAGTTTGGTTTCAGGAATCTTCATGAAAATTCACACACACACCACAAAGTCGCATTGACAAACACAACGGAAGTTTTGTTGATCTTTGACTTCAGATAGAAGCTGCCAACTTGAATTTTCAAAAAAACAAAGAAGGGATATGAACCTACTAAAAATGTGGGCGTGGTTAACAAAAATCATGGTTGCAAAGGAAATACAAACATGTACTTTTGCTAGTTCTTCTAGAAATGACATCGACCTGTTTGTTCCCTAAGATGACAAAAAAAAAGAGAAAAAATCAGCAGAAAAGCCGACTTTTTGAAAAGGCAGAAGGGGAAAGTAATTGTCCCACCAGACCAGTAGATCCTTTCAACTTTTTGGAAGATCTAAAACTGATTGTGAGGAAAGTCCCTTCAAACAGTTGTAATTTGGATGAAGTTGGTTCCATTGGAGAACCACAGAGACAAAGAGGAGAGGAATTATGTCAAGCACCTCGAGAATCACTGAACAGCTGTCTGCCTCAATCCTTGTCCACAGATTTGTTATCTGCCTCATAAAAACTTCAGCTCTCATTTATTGAATCATTTTTACTCCTTTGTTTCAACTGTGACATATTGTCTCTATTTCGTTGATTATTTTGTTTCCGTTCTTTATTCTCGTAAGCATACCAGCATATTCCACATACCGTTTTTGTTTCAGTCTTGGTACTCGCACCATCATTTCTGTCTTTTTTAATCTGTTTAGCAGCAACCTGATATCTGAACATCATGTCTGGACATCAACCCCGTTCAGGAGGATACTTTAAATTGTTTTTAGTCTAACATTAAAACAATAATAGCTTCAAAATGATAAAAAATATGTAAAGTATTAGTTCTAAAAGGTTCAATAAAATAATTACACGATTCAGGTCTATGATCCGCTTCTCATTTCCGCTTATTTTTAAGGGACAATAAAGAACTAGCATGACTCTAGTGATCAACATGGATGTAATGTATAGAGCTTTGAATGTGTGTGCAAATAAAGGAAAATAATAATAAAAAAAAAAAAACTTAAATCATTTAGCATGGGTTATAAAGGGTTAATTGGGTTTCCTAATATGATTCAGAAAACCAATAAATTAAATAATTGCAGTTTAATGTGTTTTATCTACACGAACCATTCAAATTAATATATTTGTAATATATTTGTAAAAAATGTGAGAAACTCAAGTTTATGCATGTGTGAGCATATAAAAAAAGAAAAGAAAAAAAACATGACATGCATTCATTTGAGGTGGTTATTACATTAAGAATATATATAAACATTTTTTTTTTTTTTTTGGTGAAAAATCCTCTTGCGTCATAACCTTGAAAACAGCGGTCCCATGTCCTTAGAAATTAATGCAAATAAACATATTTAATTAATCTGATAATCTAATACATGAAAACATTGCTCTTTTTATTTTGAAATGATTGAGTAATCCAAACTGATAATTTATAAAATCAACTTTCAGGGTAGAGATTCAACATATATCTAAAAAAAATAAAAATAAAAAAAGGCCACTATGGAAATAAGTCGTGTGTTTGCACAGTATATTTACACAATTTTGGCATTTAAGTGAAAGCTACAAATAATACAAACCTCATTTTTTAAATAAAATGTTTAGAATTAAATGAATTTTCATACCTACTGACTCCATCATAGAAACATCAGACTCATCGTTGATAGTCACACAAAGTAACTACACACATTTTACTCCCCAAAGATTAGATAAGCAGCATTGAAACAAGTAAGCAATGTAAACTTAGAATGGTATTATATATTTTGTTTTTCATGCTGTTTTGGTTTTTTTTTTTTTTTCCATTTCTCAAAGGGAACAGCATTAAAATGAAACCAGCAACGGTTACTATAACTTCCATTTTCATAACTATTAGGACTTCTTTTATCTTCATTTTGCCAAACTTTATTATTTAATGTCGTTCAGTATTTTCAGTACTATCCCCGATAGGTACAGAATATGCATGTGTCTGTGTTGAAATATTCCATAATTTTCTGCAAAAGAAAAAAATGATTACAGACTACAAAATAACACAATATTTGAAATGTTTCTGCAGCCTTAGAAACAAGAAAAAAAAAAAAAAAAAACCCTTGGAGTTCATATTCTCTCAAAAAGTAATAAAACATACGACTCTATACTCCGGCTGTTTACTGTGGCCTACTTTAAAGAAATGGAACAGATTTGAGTAAAGATAGGTACCTACAGTTGCTGCAGGTGTAAAGCCCAAACAAACCAGCTTTATGTTGGAAAGCAGCCTAACCTCAAAAAGTTCCATAATTTATTAATCCTGGAGAATGGGCACTATGTAACTGTCAGGCAAAAGAAAATGTTGAGAACCAACTTCAATATGATAAAAAAAAGAAAAGTAAACATCACGACTTAAACTGGCAAACACCAAATCAGTGAGGAAAAAAAGCAAAAAAAAAAAAAAAAAGAAAGAAACTAAATCTCCAATTGGGAATAACTGGTGACTGATTAAGGTGAATAAATCTGAAATATATATCAACAATTTAATGACAAAGTGGGCCTTAAGTTGAGAAAACCACAAGAAAAAAAGCTAAAAAAAATAACCTGCTCTGAAATTCATCTAAATTAGTACAAATAAGGAAGTAAAAATGTCACAAATCTGATCCTGAAAAATTAAACGGCTAACATCAACTTACTAACTTTAACTGAATATAATGGTACGAAGTTTTTAATATCTCTTTATTTTCCAAAAGGCCTGAGTTTTGGCCAAAGGATCACAAGAAATTACTTAGCACTGAAAGTCAAAGAAAGGTTCCAGACATCAAACTGAAGGAACCCGACCGTGAACACAAAGCAAAGTCTTTAACTTTCAGAAAGCAGATGACTGGCAGTTAATGCTACCTTCTCACCTGATGTGATGTGTGCATCAGGGGAGTCCAGTTTCAGTGTGGAGTAAATGTACAGACACGACTGGAGGTCCTCTGGGGCATTCTGATTGGTGAGAGAAGTTCAACTGTTTCTGGAGGCATGGTGATGGTGTCCAGAAGGGCTGCAGCAAAAATAGTCGGAACACATTCCAATGAGTTGTTTTCAGAATTCAAGCATCCGAACTTTAGCAAAGTGTCTTTTCCCATCAACCAATCAGGAGATCTGCTTTGGTAGCTTAATAATAATATTAAAATTAATCATATTATTAGTAATATGATATGTAATATTATTTCATATTGACCCTAGGTGTGAATGTGTGTGTGATTGTGGCCCTGTGACAGACTATAACCCATCTGTAGCCGGGTTAGGCTCCGGCACCCCCGCGACCCCGAAAGGGACAAAGCGGACAAGAAGATGAATTAATGAATTATTTCATATTTTCATTCATTCTGTCCTTGGATTAAAAGTGGTTAGCGCTCTCGCCTTACAGGAAGAAGGTCCGAGTTTGAATCCCAACCGGAACCTTTGGAGTTTTCATGTTCTCCTTTTTTTCCGGGTTTCCTAGCTTCCTCCTACAAAAACATGCTTCATAATTTAATTGGTGGCTCTAAATTAGGTGCATGTTCATGTTTATTGTCAGAGCTCTGTCTCCACCTCTGGTCACCGGTGGGAGCATCTCCGGCTAACTGACACACTTCATCTCCCAGCTGCCCCAGTGCGCAGTTCCCGGATGCCGCTCACCTGATTCTCCTCTACACCAGAGACTTAAACAGTGCATGGATCTTCTGTTTACCTGACACCACTCGGACTCTGCCTCTGATTGCCTCTCTCAGTCAACGCCGGCTCCAAATTCTGATCTCTCACCATCCCATGTTCGTGTTTGACCTCTGCCTGCCTGACCCTGCTTTAGCTTCACGGACCTCTAATTATCGACTCCTGTCAATCCTTCTGTCAATAAACATGCTGCACTTGGATTCAACCGTCTGCCTGCCTGATTGTGGGAATTGTGTCTAGTCCAGGGCGTACGCCGCCTTCGTCCAAAAGTAGCTGGGATAGGCTCCAGCAACCCTGAAAGGGATTCAGCTGGTTCAGAAAATGAAGGGATAGACGGACTAATGGAAAATAAATGCAGCATAAAAACAAACAGATTTAACACACAAGTACAGATAACGCTTCTGAAGAGAATTTGTAATAAATACACATAAACTGAAATGTAATGTTGGATCATTTGAATATTAAAGACAGGTGATCTAAATAAGGTGATCTTTAAGCAATATTATTAAAAAAATATATATATATTGTTGTTGAACATCAAGTTTTTGTGATTTTTGGTCAGTTCAGCAAACCTTGATTTTTTTTTTTTTTTTATTATACTTCACTTTATTTAATGGCAGTTTAAAAAAAATGCTGGTTTATTTTTTGATCCATGAACTTCACATAAAAAAAGAAAAATCTGCACACAAGAAAATTAAGTTAAATAAATAAATCTGTTCAACATTTTCCTTAGGGTTTTTATCTCTAAAAAAGTCAAATTTTTAATCAGTCAAAAAAAAAAAGTTCAGCAATTTGTTATGTTTACATTTTTTTGTTTTCATTAAATTCAAATTTTGGGTTGATGATGGGTTATTCCAATTAAAAAAATAATCAGATAAAATAATAATAATTCTAAATGTAACAAACTACTGAACTTTTGTTAATTGATCCAATGTTTCTCTGTTGTAACAAGATCATGACTGTTTTCTTTTGCTGTATTGTTTTAAATCAAAGACATACGTGCAGAAATGTCTTTTTACAGAGCTGACTTGTGCTTTGAAAGTCCTCTGAAGTGCTCCCAGCCTTAAGAAGATAACAGATGACTTTTCTCTCCATACGTTTCAGGCCAGCTCTCATGCCTCCTTTATTGATTGACGAGTCTTTTTATCCTTCCTTTCTTTTTTTTTTTTTCTCCAAGAATCTTTCAGTTGACTGATGGCTCCTGCTGCGTCTCTTATCGACCTGACAACATTTCAAGGTTTTTCCTTAAATCCCTGATGCTCGCTCCAGCAGTCTCCAAAGCATGTACTCTGATGGTCAAAGCCCTACAGGTTGATATATAGTCGCAATATTGCCTTCAGCAGGAGACGGGGATTGATGTGACTGGATCAACGGGGATCAAAAGGCCTATGGATAACAATGATCCCCATGAACAACTAAGACATGGCCTGAGGAATACATAGGTTAACATGTACATGATCAGATACTATTAATAATATTCATTAAGAATAATTCATAGTTTTGTAGATATTTTGTTGTTTCATGTGTTATAATATTAACCTGAATATTAACCAGTGAAAACATGTTTTGATCAAATCTTCTCTGACTCATTATGTCTGAATCCAAAGATTATAGTCTTTGTTTAGTTGGATCTCTATCCCTGTAAGCTACACTCTGGACATGTGACCGTGTTCAACATATGGTGTTCACACTGGACAGGCAGGGAGAGGCTTCTTCTTTTTTTGGTGTGTGAATCTCATTCCAGGTTTTTTCTTCTTCTTTTGCAGCTCTTTTCTAATACATAAAAGACTTGGAGTCATTGGATTCTAAAAGCGTAGATCCCAAAAGCGTTAGTAGAAACTGGCATAGTGACTCGTGAAGGCATGACTAACCTTAACCCACATGTGTCAAAGTCAAGGCCCGGGGGCCAGATCTGGCCCTCCGGGTAATCATATCCGGCCCTCCAGATCATTTTATTTTATTGTTATTAATGGCCCGATGTTATCTTGCACTTATTTCTAACTTACTGGTATGTAATTTTGACAAAATATATTTTTCTAAATTATTCTAAATTTAAAGTTATTTAATATTTCAATTGATTTATTGTGGAATAATATTCCTATCTTTCTATTATTCTTAATTTGTAAAAAAGTTAAGATTTTAAAGTTTTAAAAATTGGAGTTATGCTAGCTTTTTGGACTATTTTGGCATTTACTAAGATGAGACTGTTTTGGAGTTTAGCTAATATTTCAGCTACATGCTAGCTGTTTGGTTAATTTGGGCTTTTTTTTTTTTTTTTTAGTTTTTTTAGGCTACCAGTGTTTTGCAATTTTTTCAGCTAAATGCCAGCTGTTTTGGCTAACCTAGGTTTCTTAGGCTGATTTGTCATTTAGCTTATATTTGATCTGGCTATCAGCTTCAGCGTTTTTAGCTATTAGCTTCAGGATCAACATTCAGCTGACAGCATTTACACTAGAATTATTGCAGGTAATGATACATATCTAGTTCATAATTATGTTAAAGAGTTACGGTTTTAAAGTTTTAAAAATTGAGTTTTAGCGTGTTCAATAAAGGTTTATCCTGTTCGGCCCACGGCCTAAGGTGTTTTTTGGATCTTGGCCCCTTGTGCGATTGAGTTTGACACCCCTGCCTTAACCCTTAAAGTTCACTTTTCATTGAAGTGATCTCTCGGGCGCAGGTCAGTGTGAACGTACCTTAACTGTCTCACCTGGTTTCCTCAGATAATAATCACATTTTAAACACCTGTCTTTTTTTTTTTAGGTTCCTTGATGTATTTAGGGATGTATTCAGCTTTGATCTCTTCTGTCATTGGCTAGGAATTATGAGGGCGGGGCAAAGCAACTAGAGACAGAAATTATGGAAGTCCAGTGCTATGCAGGCCTTGTCAGGATAGTTCACTTAATCAAACTTGAGGCCTTGAACGCCTGTATCAACTTCTGGTACAATAGTTTACTTGCTATATTGGTGGAGGTGGAGGAAAATTGCAGGACGGTTCCTGGCAGCTATGAAGGTACATTAAATCAAATCAAATTTATTTGTATAGCACTTTTCAAAAAAGATCATTTTCAATCAAAGTGCTTTACATAAAAAATAATAAAATGTTAAAAACAAAGGACAATGCCCCCCCCCCCCACACACACACACACACACCCCCTCGCACAAACACACGTCGACATATTTCCACACCATGATGTTGAAAACAATAAAATTAACTAATTACTAAAAAGCTGGAAAATAGAAATCTAGAAATCTGGCTTTGTACTGCAGTGAGGGAATAATATTTTAGGGACCTGTCCACATTAGTGACCCCCCCAATCAAGTTTACAGAGTACGCCACTACAGGACCCCCCAGATCCTAACAAAGAGCCAGAACCGGGAGATCCCACTGTGGCGACCCAGTTTAATGAGAAAGGACAATCACTGATGTGGAGGATCCCTCAGAGGAAAACACTGGAGATAAAAATGTAAAAGGAGTAAAATAGATTAAAAAAAAAAAAGAATAAAAACAGATATAATAATAAGTATTTATGACGTACAGATTTATGGCAAAACTGAAGCAATGTATCAGTTGTTTTACATTTACTACATTACAATGAATTGTTGTTGCTTTACATTTGTCTGCGGCTCAACGGTTGCTCCATTCCTAATCGGTTTACATCACTTGACATCCAGCTACGGTGGCTGTTTGGGTCCAGTTGTTGGGCTCTGAGAAAAGACTATATTCAGCTGAAGCTCAGTCTGATTGGAAATGAAAAGAGACCACCTTCAGAGATAGGTCAGTGAGCAGTTCCCGGTCCCGGACCTGGGTCCACTTGGGTGTGTTCAGACGCAAAATGTGTTCCTTGATTATCGGAGGAAATGAAATCCGGTTCACTTTAAGCAAATGTGTCCAGTGTACAGTATTTACACTCTAAGTGTCTGGTTGTTAGTTTATCCTTGCTTTGTCATTTTTTTTGTTAGTTTTCTATCGTTCAGGTTTATTAAACTTTTAAAGTTCCATCCTTCATAACCATGTCTCCTCCATTTTGAGTGTCAGTTCCTAACAATGAAATCTAAAATTGTAATAAAACGTTGGAGGAACTGCTCCCCACTTGAAAGTTTCTTCCTCTCAATTATATTGGATGCTTTCTTTTAGTCTTTTTACATCCAAAGAAATGAGCCAAGTCATAAAATCTAATTAAAAAAAGATCAATGTTTGCAGCAATTTGAAATAAATGAATAAAATTAAAACTCTGTTTGCTGAAAGTCAATCACAGTTTTATAAAACTTTATACAGATATATATATACCAGATCCCACAAATTAATTTTATTTACGATCCACTTAAATACTCATAAATATTCCTGTATTTTTTTCTTTTTTTTAGTACTTTTTTGTTACACCAGCTCTACTCATTTAAGGATTTTATATTTCACATTACTTTGCACGCCTTTGATAGATTTTTCGCACACATGAGCCACACTTGAGCTACACACAGACACATTGTTAGGAGCTATTTTTGAATCGTTGTTTGGACACAATTCAGTGTTTCCATTTTCCTCCTTACGCCTGAGTTGTAACACCTTCCTGACATGAGGGACTCTCGCACGTCTTTGGGGAAGCTTTGTTTTCTGGTGAACGTTGTGCTTTTCAAGCTCTGTGAAAAGATTTGCTCCTTTTGGGCAAACTGGATTTCCTGAACGCTCCACACCACCAACTGTTTGGAGACCTGGAACTGTTTGTGCTGGAGGATGTTCATGTTATTATGCATGCACTTGTCTTTTTTTTCTTGTAATTTACCAGAATTTCACAGAAACTGACTTTATTGACATGGAAATAAATGGAAAAAATGGAACACTGTGGTTACTGTATATGTGTTATCCAGCAGAAATACAGTGTTGGATGAATTTGTTTGGATCTTATTCTGTTGGTACTTTTGAAACGAACTTCATGCTTTAAAAATGAAAAAAAGTTTTTCCCCTAAAGGTATAATGACACATTCTTTCTGACAGTCTGTACTGCAGCGCTGAATAAACACGTATTCTTCTGCTTTTTGGAGCATTTTACTCATCGCTCCTACCCATCAAGTCGCCAAATAAACCAATTATTTACATTTCCAGCCTGTACAGCAAGACTGAATAGAATACGAGGAATTGAAATATCTGAGATGAAGTATCATAAAAAAAAAAAAAAACACAAATATGCATTGTCATACGCTTCTGATTTACATCATTAGTATCTGTACCAACTTAGTACATCTGTATCTATCTCTATTTTCAATTTTGAGGAAAACTACAACCAAAATCTGGTAGGTTGATTGCGAAATCCGGTAAAAAAACCTGTTGAGACGCACCAAAAGTGATTCAGTTGAGGGTCTTAAAACTCAAGTTTGGACTTTTTTAGAGTTTTATCAGATCAAAGCAGAATTTATCAATAAAAAAGGTGCTTCTCATACTTTTGCAGCTCAAAGTGCATCACAATTAAAAACAAAGACAAATCTAGTTATGAAATTATTATTATTATAGTTATTATTGAACCACCAGATACTATAATTATTGTGTATTATATTAATATAACTATGAATTATGTAATTATATTTTTACAAAGTCTTATTATGAAATTATTATTGTTTGTAGTAATATTAGTAGTAGTATTGTTAATATTATTGAGCAACCACACATTATAATAATTATGTATTGTATTATTAAATTATATCACATGTGTTATTAAAGTATTATTTTTATTACCAATATTTTAATCGTCTGTGTATCTTTCATTGGGTTTACCTTCTTAAGAAATTTCTTACATATTTTTTTTATTTTTTATTATAGGAATCAGTTATTGTTTTTACTTTATGACTTTATGAAGCCCAATGAGGTCATTGTTTTGTGATATTGGACTATATAAATAAAATGGAATTAAATTGGTTTTGCATTATTTCACTAGTTTCATCTACTGTGAATCACTTTGAGTTGCACTTTGTGAAAAGCTTTATATAAATAAAGATTTACTTACCCTTTGGGGTCAAGGGGAGGTCGGAGCCTAATCCGGTCACTCAGGACCTCAATCACACACCTATACACACTCACGTTCACACCTGGGAACAATTTAGAGCAACCGATGAACCTATGAAGCGTGTTTTTGGATGTTGGGAGGAAGTCCCCCATTGATGATTCTGGTTCTGGTCTTCCAGCCGGGACTTGAACAAAGGCCTTCTTGCTGTGAGGCAAGAGCGCTGACCACTGCACCACCATGCAGCACAACAAAATGTCTTCATTCTTGGGTTTTTATTTGTACAAAAAGTTGAGGTAGAAATTGAAATGGTTAAATGCAGCAGCTGAAGACTCCAGAGACTCGAGATTTGACTTGGATTTGAGTTATGTTGAGTCTAATTGTTCAATTGAACCATTGTCCTATTTCTGCCAGTGTTCTTTTTTTTCCATCAAACACCTTGACCAATAAAACTAAATTTTTCTTCTTGTTTATCTCTAGTGGTTGAAGATCTTTTTTTTATTACTCGTGACTCAAAAAAACAGAGACTTGTCTGAAGTAACTGTGAACCCATGGAGACCCATTTTTATTTATTTATTTATTTTTACTTTATTTATTTGACCAAGAAATACCATTCAAGGGAGACTTAAAACAAACAAACATGCATTTAGTTTAACTGTCTCAAAAATTGACTGACACTGCCTTCTTTGACTCCTCCCCCTCACACGCTCGAGTTGCTGTTATTCAGATGCAGGTGATGGAAGAAGAAAAGTTCCTGAACTTTTATACAAAATTGTTGAAGTTGAGTTTGAACTTCTCTTAATTAAACATTTTACTACGTATCCCAGTAACTTCATACTTTTTTTTTTTTTAAATAAAAATAAGTTTTACAATCAAGCTTTTTTTTTTTTTTTTTTTAATAGTCCAGCCTTAAAGCTGGTGTTTCCTTTTTTTTAACCCTACTTGTAAACATTTGAGGGAACAATGAAGGTGAGAATAAATGTAGCGCCCTCCGCTAGTAACTATTAGCATCTGCGATTGGAAATGAGGCTTCTGGAACTGAACTCAGTCTTGGGAAATTGTTTCCAAATGTTCCTTTTTCTGTCAGGTTTTTTGGTGTTTTCTTGATTTTTGTCACTAGTATTAGTAATCTTCTACTCAATTCGAGACATTCCTGCTCACAGTAAAACAGTCCGTCTTTTTGTCCGTGAGCAAGGCAACGAAAAGTACCATAAAAAGTGAGCCTTGGCTGAAACCCAGGAAAAAGATCTGTTACTCTCCATCTCGGATCCACATCACTTCCCAGTCATACACAGGGCTCCAATTTTAGCAGCGGAGGACGCTCTCAGAGTGACCTTCTAATTTCAAATTTGCTCAGGCAGAGCACTCCAGACTCCAGAGAAACATACGTTGGATGAAACTCAAGTAATTGGTGCCATCACAGCACTTTATTATTATTGGAGACGAGGGAGCGAATGGAAATTTTAATTAGGATGAACACTCACCAAGTACTTCATTAGAGCCAAACGATTTACACTGGGGTCACGGCGGCTCCTGTTCATTTCTTGAGGTCATCAATATGAAAGTGGTCAGAATTTTGACAATTCCTAATGTGGTTTCTGCATGTTTAAGGTTAGGACTTTTCTTCCGAATGCAGGAGGACTTTCACACATGAATTGAGCCTTACGTCTAATTGCAGTGGATCCAAATCGTCCTGAGAAATGATTAAAAAAAAGAAATAACAAGACAATATTAGACAGTAATCTCAAGATAACCGGAATTACCAAAATGTCCTTGAATTGGCATGGACTTGGAACAACAGGGATCCATGAATAAACAACTGAAACAAATGATGAGCACAGGTTGGGCCAGCTGAGAAAAAAAATAAAAAAACTTACAGTGCAGGAGGCAACACAACCACACTGACACGCTGAGATAAAACAACAAAAACAGAGAAATATCAAAACACAAAAAAAAAAACAAAAGCAAAGCATGAAAACAAAGCAAAGTCCAACAGCTCATTGAGAATCAAAGAGAATTCAAGAGAGCATTATGAAGAGTTGAAGAGTTATTAAAGAGAAGCTTGTCATCAAAGAACTCAAAGCAACAAATAAAAATGGTAGAAACAAGTGGAAAGTTCTACACTCACAAAGACAGACACTCACGCTTCTGTAAATTACTCAATATTGCTTATTTTCAGGGTTCAAAATTAACTTTTTTCATCAGTAGCCAATGACGCTGGTGTTTTTTAAAACAAAAATTAAATTACTGTAAAAAAATCTCAAAAAACAAGCAAACCTGTTTTTATTTATTTTTCTGACAAGGAAAAGGGAACTATTTCTGTCCCTCCTACTTAACAGATTGGCGCATTTTTTTATTTCAATTTTTTTTTCTGCTCTTTTATTATTATTATTATAATTATCAGTATTAATATTGTTATTTTTGCTTGTCCTGTCCAACAACTAAGGACACAAATAAGCTGAAGCCATTTTTTTTTTTTACATTTTCGTTGGACCTTCTGACACACGAGGTGTATATTTGTATAAACCTCTTTTGCAATTTAGGCTAAACTTTATTTCCTATTGATTATATTTATATTATTTCTGTTGGATTGGACGGAAAAGCATAGTGACCACCTGTAGAATTTACTAGTTAAATTAAATTAAACTTTCAACCAGAGCTGTTATAAAACAGGTTATAAAACTGTTTCATTTAAAAGTCATTTTTCTTAATATTTTATACAGTTATCGTACAAAAATCATCAGTTTTTCACTCTTTTTTTTCCTCAATTTTCTAAAATATTCTGAATTTTAATAGAAATTTAAATAGAACCCAAAATAGGACAATAAAAAAAAAAAAAGAGTTTAGTCGTAGATTTAAATCTAAAGTGTTTATTTGACTGAACTTCTCATTACTTTGAAGTTTTTTTTTCCCCTTCCCACATTTTCCTGACCTTTTACATCTGGGTCGCTCAAGTCCATCAGTTCTCTGTGTTTTCTGCGAAAAAATTTGATCCATAATCAAAACAAGAATGGATTTTTATTTTAATGTTGATGCACCAGATATTTTGTCTTTGTTTTATTTCCTTTTTTATGATTATTTTACATTTTAAACATGTTTTGATAACAGTTTCTCTTATTGTTTGTTATCTAAAAAGGTTTTTCTGGTCAAATTGTCTTTTCAACATGCAGCCATTAAATGGATAAAGAACCAGTCTCCATAAGAAGTGTAGGGATTTTTGACTTAATAAGAACTTTATGAAAATAAAATGTAAATTAAAAAAATTTGGATACTTTCTCGCAAAATTGGTGTAAAAGCTTTTGTTTCTTCTGGCTGGATTGATGTTTATGTAGTGTTTAGTGTGCTGGAGGCTGTAAGTCTGAGCCCTGTTTATGTCTAACTGTCTTAAAAAATAAAAATACAAAAAAATAAATTAAAAAAATACTAAATCAAGATTTATGAGTTTTTACTTTTAACAATATGGATAGTTAGCAGAACATTTTTTTTTCATCATGGGTAAATTTTGAAAATACCGCTTTAGATTAAAATTATAAAGTACTAATAGAATTAACCCTCCGGTCGTGTTCGCATTCAGCCCCCTACTTTAGTGTTCCCGGTCAAAATTGACCGGTCTGTTTTAACTGCTCTTAAATTAGCACACAAAAAAAATTTCACCACCAATTTTTTTATTAAACATTCTTTAGTTGAGAACAACATTTAAAAGTAGTGTCTAACAACAATTTGTAGATGTAAACATTAAATAACATCAGTGAAAATACAATTGGGCACTGAAAATGAACTACAAAATGAACATATAATACAAAAAATAAATGGAAAACCAAACACCAAACTCAACAGGGTGGGGGTGTGTGTGTGTGTGGGGGGGTGGGTGTTTTGTGTGTGTATTCATGCACATGAACATGGCATGCATGTGCACCTGTGACAACTCAGGTCAGAGTGGGCCTTGCAAAGACAAAATTATATCATTTGCAGCATGTCAGGCTCGTTTTTGATGTCTCTAGGGGCACAGAGGCCACAACGCTTTTCTTTTTGCAATGTCCTTGTTTGGGGGAGAGCAGCCAGGGCAGCGGGCTGGGGCTGGAGTGCGCATGCTCCTAACCAGACTGGGCAGAGGCTGGTGTGCGGGGAATGTGCTGCCGTCGCTGTATAAGAGGAGTCACCAAAGCTTTCCCCAGGTCTGCGAGGAAAAGTCTCCTCTTGAAACTTTTCCCCTGATTCCAGGTTGGGTTGTCCCAAATATTCCTAATAGCAGCCAGTTTGTCATTTCGCCAGCGGATGGATCGTGTATCTCTGTTGTCAAATCGAATAATTCTTGAAATGACATGAAACTGTTGTAAGGACATGGTTCCCGGAATATAGCCTGCCAGACTCTTCATCCCACAGACTTTTTGTAGCCTCATCATTTGAGCGATACACCAGCTAAAATCAACAGACCTATGTTGGCTTGGAGGTCTACCAGGATCGATTCTCTCCAGGTGTCCCCCAAACACACGCTTCCCCTCCAGATTTGTCATCTCAAGTATAATTCCCTCAATGACTCTGTAAAAAGATTGGAAGCTGGACTTCTTGATGTCATCCACACAAGATCTGCGCATAACGCGTTGGTCCTGGTGTCATCTTTATGATGTTTTCCACTCTCGCTCTACCTCCTCGGTCCTGGGGGGATGATATACCAGAGCAAGTGTCCACTTTTGGACTGAAATGTTTCCTCAGGTGCCTGTTCTTCAGGTGCCTCTCCCTCCTCCATCTGTTGACTGGTCAGTCTCCTCAGAGTCTGGTTCAAAATCTGTGATGCCTTCCAATTCCGAGACATCCTCCTCTATCTCTGGTTCAATTTCAGTGCCCTCTTCATCATGCCCAGAATCTGGAGCAGAACCTCTTCCACAGAAAAACGCTTCAGTCGTCTACTCATTGTGCTCAGAGTAAAAGGAATCCAAGGCAAACATCGAGCTATATATAGTATGGGGTTGTGTAAAAATGATACATTGATTAGTCTGGAAGGTGTGGTTCACGTGTGATAGGTACAGAAGCGTGGGAAAGAAATGGGTTCACATAATAGACACCTGTCTAGTCTGTGTAAACATATGATACATTGTATCATTAGGAAGTTGGTTCACGTGAGAGGATCGGCACATAAGCAGAAAGACATGTGTACCCACAAAAGACATTGTGTGTGTGTATGGGGGTGGGGGGTGGGGGGGTGGGGGTGTGTGTGTGTGAGAGAGTGTGTGAGTGAGCTGGGGCAGTGTGTATGGGGATGTTTTCTGTATGTTGAATGAATTTACTCTGGATACCCATTCATTTCCTATGACGGTCACTTTTGACCGGGAACACCACAGGTGTAACAAGGTTGATTAAAACACTCAAAATTGAATGAAATAGGTAATCATCACTTTTATATGTTCAAGTACACATTGTGAAGGATATCATAAGGTCTTGAGGTAATCAGATGTAAAACATAATATTTATGAGTATTATAAGTTGTAAAACGGTCAGATTTGACCCGAACACGACAGGAGGGTTAAAAAAAGTGATAAACTCTTGATTTTTAATTGGTCTACAGTTTCAGAAAAAGAAAATTTTACTCACTGGACAGTTTGTAGTTCAAAAACAGGGAAAAAAAATGCATAAAATATGAAAAAATATTTAAAAGAGAAAAAAAAAAAGAGTCAAATTTTTAACATATTTCCCTAAACAAATATTTTTTTCGATAATAAAACTTTTTTCATGAGATTATTTTTCTCACAAGACAGAAAAAATACGTTTTATCTTTTAACATCTAGTTATTACAGTGTGGTGCATAGGAGGACTTCAAAAATCTTCCAAATCCTGCATGTGCTCCCATCTGCATGTGGCTGCAGAGGCTGTTCAGGGACTGAATCCTTTCATTTGCAGATATCAAAGCTGTGCTGACATCAGAAGAGTGAGAGGAGAAAGAGACCAAGAAAGACAAAGACAAGGAAAGCAATAAGGAGTGATAGCACAGCTGGGAGGAAGGAGGCGGATATTAAATTATTCTCTTTTGATTTTTTTTTTTTTTTTTTTCATTTCATCATTTCATCGCTGGAATAGTCCTTTTCTCCCCCTTTGAGGAAACGCTCCTCCCATAACAAATATTTGTCAATACTGTTTAAAAGTTTTGAGTGTTTGGCACAAAAGTGCAGGATTAAAAAAAAAGAAAAAAGAAATGTAATGTTCAATCAGGGTGGACCCGCCTTCACCCAACAGCAGCAGAGATAGGCTCCAGCAGCTCCTGAAAGGACTTAGCAGGTTTGCTTTTTTGTATTATGGTCAAAACAGGCAATACTTCTGGAAAGTGTTTATTTTTTAGGTGTAAACATATTTATATATGAGGCACTTGGTCGTTTTTTCTCTTAATACAGTCTTCTCTCAGTTATTGTTGGAGGTTACTTTCTAAAAAAAGTAGGGATGTAACGATTCAGACTATATGGAGTCAATAAGTTGAATATATTGAACAAAGAAATTAAAAACGCCACATTAAAAAAAGTATAATCAATGAATATAAATCTATGTAGTAAATAAAAACTATGGAATTCATTTTACACTGGTTTATGTTTACAATTGTATATTTTTGTTCTTTTTTTCTGAATTTTCTGCCATTCTATCCTAAATCGGCAGAATGTTTTGTGTTTTTCTTTCTTACTTTTTGATTTATTGATTTGTTAAAATCAATACGTTTTTTCTTCTTTCTGTCCCATTTTCCTTTTTTTTTTTCTTTTATTTCCAGCATGTTTGAGCTTCCATTTCAATTTATGGGTTTTTCCTTTAAAAGAATACAAATGAAATGAATTTTTTTTAAAAAAGCACGATAAGTCTCTTCAGTCTCTATGTCTAGAATAGATCATGTATTCATAGTTCTACATTTGGCGTCTGCTCATAATGTTTCAGTCTTTTAGGGGCTCTATGGGGTTTTGTTTTGCAACAACTCAGTTTTTTGCTTTTCTTCCTTCCTCCTGCAAAACTTTACTGCATTATCTCTGAGGTTCCAGTTAATTCTTCCATTGAGCATTCTGGGCTGAACAGCACAGAATCTCTGCCTTCAACATGTGATGCCAAGGATAGGCTCTAGCAACCCCGGTGACCAGGAGACATGGGTTAGGATGAAAAGATTTAAAACACTAACAGTTGTTTCACTTTCAATTGAGGCAGTTTACTGCAAGTTGCTGATATTTATAAAATGTTGATAAACAAAACTCAGTTAATAATGTTAATTAATTCAAATGTGTGCAGAGAATTCAGTTTTTTTTATTTCAAAAACATGCATCCACACAGAAATCCTTCAGTGTTCAGGTACAAAGCTTGTTGAATCAGGGCTTCATTCACTCTCAGTCACTTTCATTCAGAGAGTAAGACAGTTAGAGAAGGAGAGCTGGAGTCTGTGCTGGCTTTACAAAATGACTCAGCAAACAAGCAGTGTGAAAAACTCAAAGGAAAAAAATAACGGAAGCAAAAAATTAAAAAAAATAAAAAGAAATTCTCCCTTTAGAGAAAGCCTTTCTGAAGGACTTCTGTCATTCTTTTCTCACACGGGACGAGAAATGTCGTCTTCTCTTGAAAAGACGCTGCTGTTAAACCGGCTTCAAAATGAAGGTGAAATATTTGTGCTTTTCATCTGACAGAAATGAACTCTTTGATTTCAAGTGTGTCCGAATGAGATAAATTCTGAGGGAGAGGAGAACGGAATTAGATGAATAAAAGAGGAATTTGGCATTGCAACATAACTAATGAAACACAAAAAAAATAAAATAAAAAATACAAGTTGATAGGAAAGTGCTGCAAATCCAGTTCTCCAACAAGGACCTTTCTGTTCCCGTACCTGGGTTAAGCTGATTAATGGAAAGTGATTCAAAGTACGGTTCAAACCCTCCCAGTGTTGCTGCCTTTGGGAGATAGCAAATACTTACACGGACCAAAGAGCAGCTCTTTGAATATGAATGTAGCTGGATAAATCGATGCACAGTCGAGTCAAAATGCTCCTTGAAGGACAATGAACACAGACATGCTCACTTGGACTTGACACTTTTCCATGACAAGTTTAAACCCATAAAGAGCGGGTAAAATAAAATGCACACAGACAAGATAGAAAATTAGAATATGAAAAATTAGCAAATCAACAGAATGAATGCCAAAGAAGCTGCACATTAGTGGAGACGCATTCGGTTCTTGGAGCACTTAAAAGCAAAATAGAGAAGGGGAAATTATTCCTTATACAGGAAAAAGTTTTTTGCTCTTAAACCTTTGAAAAATGGCAGTGAAAGAAATTCCTCCATAGCTCAAAAGTGATGTGAACATTATTTTATATATCTTCTTTGACTTTGGAGTCTCAGCTCTCTAATGCCAAGTAAGAAGGAAACATCTTGAAGAATGTTGACTCCTTGTTGCTTTTTTTTCGTTTTGTCGCATAAAGGTTGAAAATTGCAAGTTTATAACTTAAGTACTAAAGTTTAACACAAAAGAAGAACAAGAAAAAGAATTGGCAAAGACACAAAAACTGTTTTTGTCTTCAAACCCAGACTAGAGCTGCAAGTTTTTTTGGACAGTGGAGGAATAAATAAGCAGCAGGCTCTCCACATAAATGACAACCACTAACAGAGGTCTGACGCCTCCTATCAATTACTGTCACTTACTTACTTACAAATAACTCCAGTATAAAATAAATTTGTAAATTAAAAACAAATAATTTCAACTGATGAATAATTTTTGCTTAAGTTTGATACCAGTAGAAATAAATGTGTCATTTCAACACATTTGATGTAGAATGTATGTGCAGTAAAGAAGATTAGCTCTGAAATAAGCAGGAAAAAGTGAATAATTAGATGTAACTTTAAGGTGTTCTTATATATTTGTTCATTCCTGTCAATGGGTCTAAAAAAAATAAAATTCCTCGTGGACGTCAATAAATCTTTTTTTTTTTTTTTTTACATCAGGTAGTACATTAGCGTGTTTTAGATGTAGTAATTGTTTTTAATATGAGAGAAAACGAGAGTTTGCTCTTCTAAAACTTGCCTCTAGTGGTCATTTGGGGAACTGCAATAATTGGTACTTCTGGATTTCCCTCAAATTTAACATCCAACATCTGAGGACTAAATCAAACTTACTTCATGGATTTTTTTTTTTTTTTTTTTAGCATTTAACAATAGTTTCACTCTGGTACTCTTTTTTAATAATAATTTATTATTATTATTATTATTATTATTATTATTATTATTATTATTATTATTATTATTATTATTATTTTTTTTTTTAAATGCTTTATCACTTTTTTAAAAAACAAATAAAATTAATTATTCATTTAAAATTCAAATATTTCATGTATTCTTAATCCATGTGAAACATATTTTTCTCTTGTATAGTCCTTAAAAAAATTAAGTAAATAAATGAAAAAGAAAAAAAAAAAAAACAAATGAAGTGCAACACGGCAGAATTGGATTTTAGGCAGCTTCTTCAGACCCTCAAAACCCAGATAACATTAAAAAATGTATTAAAACTAAATAGTTTTATTTATGTTATGGGATCAGTTAAATACACTTAGTTTCTTCAATATTAATGACTAGTAAAAATAAAAACGTGTGGTTTTACTTTATAAAGTTAGTCAGGAAGAAGAAGATGTTAGAAAAAAAAAATGTTTTTGCTCGTAGACTCAGTCAATAAAGAAAACCAGACCAACAAAACGAACAAAAAAAAGATTTCCAGACATTTTTTTTTCTCTAGTTTATTAACTTTGTTTGCATTTATGAAACTCTTGCATCACTTAAGATAAATCAATAAATAGGTAGATTCATAGATATATATATAGATAAACAGGTCCCATTTCTGCTGGGAGATTATAGAATGCAGTAACTAATAGCAACTAGTAAATAAAAACCTTTTCCCGGCAAACGAGGAAGCAGCTTTCATGTGTCTTCTCTCCGTTGTAGAAAGTGAACAGCAGCTCAGTTGGTATGATCAATCACAGCTCCACACCAGAAAGATCACCACCCACACAAAGCACAGAGAGAAGCCATCAAAGGAAGGAAGACATCACACTGTTCCACTGATGATAAATGCTTGTTGTTTTTTTTTTTCTTTATTTGCTACCAACTATAAGGAGGAAAAAAAAAAAAACTACCCAAGTTTCGATTTTATTGTTACCTTAAATCTAATGATCCAAAAGAGTGAGGAGTTTTTGTGAAATCCAACTGTTAGGAAACACAGGAATTGTCCTGAATTTATTTCCGGGCTTAGAATCTCACCTTTTCACACACCGCTGCCTGTGGCCTCATTATAATATATATGTTTGCTAAGGTAGCAATTAGGTCCCTATGCTCTGCCTTTTCACGTTGTCTCTATGTGTACAAAAATAGCAACAGGTGACCTTTTCCATTCTCCCTCTTCAACTTTTCTCGTAGTTTCTCCTCTGTCACATTTCTTTTGTTTCACACTTTGCGCTGAAGCACATCGAGTCCAGATGGAGCCATAATTTGGAAAGACACGAGACAGCGAAACAGTCTGCAGTCCCAGCTGTGTCATTAAAGCGTCTTTGATAGTGGACACATTGGTTTTGCCAAATGAACTTATGAAAATGAGATCCACGACACTAATGGAGCCATTCATTTAAGATCTAACAGTCATTTTCTCCAATAAAACAGACCTCAGCCTTATCATATATTATAAGAGAATATTTCATACTTAAGTGACAGCTACAGCCAAAGAGACTTTTTCCCGTAATGTTTGAAGCCCTAAATTAATTAAAAATTTTAATAGAATTCTTTACTGTTGAGAAGACGAAAAAGAGATTCCAGCTCAACCTCAGTTTGGGTAGAGAATGGAGTAATCGAGACCTTAATAAATGACTAATAAAACATTGGTTTGAATTTGAATATAAATGTTTGACCTAATAAAAAAAGCTATTTCAGCAACTTACAGAAAATAGACATTTGTTAAAAATATGTGTTTTGAATTTATACCACGAACCGGGTGACTGCTCAGTTCTGATCGGCTGTGGATTAATGTGTGATAAAGTTCTGATACCTAAATGTTCTTTATCATTACTTTTGCTTCATCATCTGGACAAAAACAAGCAGTAAGACGTAAACTTTTGCCGATGCAGTCAAGGTTGTAACGCATTGTAACATGTATGAAATAATCGGCTTTTGATGAAAAAGCTATTTAAACTGAAAAAAAACGAACAAGAAATGTGTACCAAAAATGTATTAAAATGACTGCGTTATAATGCGCTTTGAAGTGCGCATTATCAGAAATTAATGCACTTAACATGGAGTCTTCCATACTGTGTGTGCACACTTCAAAGCTCACCATCCCATGATAGATTTGACTTGAACAGTGAATAAAATACAAACTTAAATACTCCAGTATGTGATTTCATGTCTTGCCATCAAACAATAGAAAGCAAAAATACAGTGTGTTAAAAAGGGAAAACACACGTAGACACACACATTTACAGATCTGTGTGAGAGACAGAGAAAGTGTCTGTCAGACAGAGTTTTCCATGTAAGGTGTTCATGTCCTTGGATTTATATCACAGCTTTATTCCCCTTCCTCTCGGAGCGCAGTTCTGTCTGTCGCTTCAACGCATATTTTAATTTTTTTTACTTCATTCTTTCTTTAGCTCCTGCTGAAGAGTAAACAGACCGTTAAAAAATGATCAATTTGATGCAATTTATTTTTTTTCTCCAAAATTCAAATAAAATAGGGAGAACTGAAACATAAAATTATTTAAAACATTTTTTAAAATGGTTTGATACTGTGACGTATTTGTTTGTTAAAGAAGACAAGGAATTTATTCACATTTAAAGCAACTAAGACAAACCGAAAGGAAAACATCAAAATAGCAAGACACAACCGGAAAGAAAAGTTCCTATTATAATTGTTAAGTCATAGGTTTAAATTAAAATCACCATTTTAATTCCAGATTTTAGTTGTATGAACCACAAACTTGACGCCGCTTTTCTCCTTCACTGGAATTATCGTGTTAATAGTTGAAAAGTATGTTAAAGATTTTGTGTTGAGGCTTAAAGACGGTAACAAACATTGTGAGACTTCATGTCGTGTCTCTACTGTAATAAAGACTTTACATATATAATAGTTTGAAGCCCCAGATTTTCTCCTTTATATAAACATGACCCAAATCAGCCATCTGTTATTAATAAATCCCTCTACTTAACTCCTAACCCTCCATCTGCTGGTTGATAGCCTGGAAGTATTGAAGGGATGCTCTTTAAACATTTTTCACTCTTCTGCTTCTACTTTACGTCTGGGTTAAACGATTTGTTATCGTATGAATCAGGTACTACGTTACAATAGTTATATCTAAAACTAAAATTGCTTAGATATCATGCTCCCTCTTTGTTGAGCAAATGATTAAAGAAAAAACTATACAATCGTTTTTTTAAAAGCTTTTAGAGTAAAGTATATATATTATTTTTGGTACACTGAAGAACCGCTTTTTAAAATTAAAAATGCCTTTTCTAGAGCTCTTTTCCTACGCTGAGGGCCTGCCTTTCACTCCTTGTGGGTGCCGCCCATTTCATGACGTCAACCTTGAAAGGTTGCTTTTGCATGATATAGACCAGGGGTCTCAAAGAGGCGGCCCCCAGGCCATTTGTGGCCCCCAAGTCGATATAAGTCACCTTAATATGAAAGTTCTGCTGGTGCGGCCTGCAGGTTTTGTATGAATGGCACTTTTAAAGTGCTGTGTACAGAGCTGACGAACTAATCAATCATGGTGGGGTGCGTGGCTCTTGGGTCGTGACGTTGATCAGGCTTGAAGCAGGGAAACTTTTGGGGCGGGAAACCTGACACCCCCCTCCCCCAACCAGATTAATGAGTTACTTACTTCCATTTTTTTTTTTTTTTTTTTTGGAGAGTGAGTATCTGCATGCGATTTTGCTTAAACGTGCAGCCAGGCTGTATGGGGTGCCATTTGTGTCAAAAAACGTGTTTTCGCGTCAACTATATAGTCTTTGGTCCATTGTCTAGGTCAGGGCTTGGCAACCTTTAACACTTAAAGAGCCTTTTGGGTCAATTTTTCACTGATCCCAACCCGCTAAGAGCCACACATCTGTTGGAAAAATAAGACTTTGTATTTATGTTTTTAGTATTTGTATGAGAAATATAAATAAACAATTATTTTTTTGGCATGAATAAAACAAACTTTAAGAGAAAACTGATTTATTTTCCCAAATATGAACCAGTTTATAACTTTTAAAAGAGATTCAGAAGACTTCCTTTCAAAATAAAAGACTTCCTGTGTGCAAATCTGGTGGTAGATCGTGTAATGTCAGCAATGAAGAAAAAAAAAAAAGAAAAATTTAATTTTAGACATTTGTGTTCCTTCTTAGCCACGAATGTATAAATCTAACTATCTGAAATGAAAACAAAGATAATTAAGTGTATTTTTTTAACCAGGAAGAACATGTAAAACACTAAAATTTGTCAAAAGCTTTAGTTCTCGATTATGGAACCACTATGGCTACTGTGCTTTGGAGGCTGGCAAAGTGATAAGTTATTTTTTTAAACCAAAAGCATATTTTTCTTCAAGAGCCACAATGGAGGGTAGAAGAGCCAGATGTGGCTCTGGAGCCGCAGGTTGCAGACTCCTGGTCTAGGTCTACTGAACAAGTTTGTTTTATTTGAGCAAAATCTTCTGCATGTTAAAGCTTCTTTGATAATAGATTTATATTTGCTGTGTGATGTTTTGGCTTGCTTTGTGTTTAAAACTTTGCGTTTGCTATTGTCGTTGGATCTGGTGGTCAGAAAAGTCCCTAGCAACAGTTGCTGGCGTTGTTAGCTCCTGTTGTTTCACAGGAAACGTCAACGATATTACTTCAGTAGTTCATAGACATAAACAAATGTTCACTAAACTTGTTCAGTAGACATAGATAGTGGACTCAAAAACATATTTTTGGCACAAATGGAGCCCCATACAGCCCAGGCTCAGCCTTCAGTGGCCCCCAGATAAATTGAGTTAGAAAACTCTGATATAGACCCTTTTAAGAATCTATTTTAATCTTTATGCTAGTTTCAAATGAATGCTATTGAATAGCGTTAAGGTCTGACTATGAGGCTGAAGTTTGCACTGATAAATCTGTTCATGCATCGGGACAGTTTAAGAGGAGTTTTTACAGGGATGCACGTGTCAGGCACGCAGGAGCCAAATCCAAAAACAGCTTCCTGGAACATCAGTGATCTTAAGACACAACATCTGGTGCACGCAAAGCTAAGCGGATAATTCCAAAGTGTGTTTTGACAAGTGATTTTTCTGAAGTCTTTAAGAAGTTCCTAATTCTACCATCTCAGTTTAACAAGGAAGACAAAATGTTGAAGCTTTTCACAGCTTTCATAGCAACAATCGTGGATTATTGTTGTAAGAGATACACTCGCAATGCCTCAAAGTAACGTTGTAGACAGTTGACAGCAAGTTCTTACAGGCTTTTAGTTAACAATTTGAAGAAAATCGGTAAATTAAAAGCTCTGTCAGTGCAGTGCAACTCACATTTGAAAGGTTGTGGTCCTGGCTTTGACAGATATTGGAGAAGAAGTATTTTCTACTTTTTTTTTTAGCCATGGAGTTGCAGATTTACTGATGCTCAGAAAACTTTGTCTTATTCCATTCTCCAACACAATTTTAAATTTGTGGGAGAGATTTAGCAGAAAAAAGAGAGTGAAAACAACCTTTTGGGCTGAAAGTGCTGTTACGCATTCAAGGCCATGTGTTCAACTTTATTTTTAGCTGGAACCAGGCCAGAGTTACTTTGGTTTTGAGTGCTTTCTGTAAACCAAAATAGTGTCGTTTAGGTTGTGTTTGGTAAAACAATCCAATTCCATGTTTTTGATGCAGTTCTTTGCTCTCCAAGACAAATGTTCAGCATCATTTTTTGGAAAGTGTTGAGTTGGAGATGCCACTTGTTTAGAAACTGAAAAGAGACGATGCTAGAGGCTTTAACTAAATACTGTTGGCATGGAAATGATTACTGCTTGACACCTCATCGGTGTGGTGTAGTGACTATAGACTTTGTATAGGTTCATAATCTAAAGTTTGATTGATCGTACGACCATTGCAAAACCTTTATTTTCATTCATTTGACTGGAAAGATACTGAATGTTTGTGACTTATATATGCATATATCTTGTTTGCTTTTCATCAACTCTCTTTAATTATGGGTTGCCACAGGAAAGAACTTCCTCCCACACTATTCTCCACTTCTTCTCTCTCATATACATTCTCACACTGGCCTTGGCATTACATGTTCAAGCGACCACATCCAATGAAAAGTCTGAGAGTAACTCTATATTTCAGGCTTCTATTTTTAACATTGAATGCAATCAAGTTTTTGGCTTGATGTACAAAACATAATCATATATATATATATATATATATATATATATATACTCAATCTTTTTTTTTCGCTGAATGTCCTCATCGTTGTCTCATTGGCTGTATTTAAGGCTTCTTAACAGATGTTATCAGTTATGAATGCAGATGTTAACATTTTTTATGGGTTTTCCTCTGTCTTTTTATCATAATCATTAACTTAGTGCCTCTTTTAGACTTTTTATTGTAAATATTGATGTGAGAAGATGTAGTGTTTTATATATATGTAACTTATTCCACTCTCTTGTTGTAAATGAGAAATTGTTCTCAATCCTACCTGGATAAATAGAAATAACAATAATAATGATAAATAAAAATTATATGTATTTATATATATAATGTATATGTGCATACATACAAAAAAATGGTGTCTCGACTGATTATCTCTCATAAATTGGGAAATAAATCACACATCCATTTTTTTCTAGACCCACTTCATTCCTGTTAGGGATCACATGGATGCTGGAGCCTATCCAGCTTGGGCACACACTGGACAGTTTTTAATTTTTTTTTTTCTAATTTTGGCCCAGCAAGACACTGGCAAACAATTACACACTCCCATTCACACTTAAGGGATCATTAGGAGTCACCAATTAGCCTTTGAAGCATGTTCTTCCGATTGAAGCCGGATAGCCTGGAGAAAACTCAAACCAAGGACGCATAGATGTGAGGTGAGCGTGCTAGACACTTCCCCATTGCACATCCCTGAATTAAAACCCATAATAAAAATCATATAATAATGTTTTTTTATTTTTGTTGGTTTTTTTTTTTTTATCTTGAAGTCATAATAATATTAAGAAAATCTTTGAAGGAAAAAAACAAAATCATTTAAAAGATTGTAATTCATTTCTATAACCATGCTACCAATATGACTCACTTCCTGTTAGTGCAAAAGCTCAAACTCCATCTTGTCAGTTTAATTGATCGGGATCTCCTTAATTACATACAGTGAACCGAGAGGTCCCCCCAAAAAAATCTAGTTCAGAGCCGACCCTCTCGCTCCTCTTAACCTGCTTTAGAATCAATACTTGAAGTTTGGGGAATAGGAGGGTTACCGCGATCATTACTGGGTCAGTGAGGAGCCTCATCTGGAGTGGAGCTGAACTAAAGTCTCTGTAAATTGCTTTGGGATTATTAAAAGGTTCTGCTGCTGGGGTCTTTAGAGAATATTATGTTTGAGAAACAGAACAAGGGAAGAAGTAAATGGGTAAA
The DNA here is from genome assembly GCA_003999625.1 of Oryzias javanicus. Taxonomy (NCBI): domain Eukaryota; kingdom Metazoa; phylum Chordata; class Actinopteri; order Beloniformes; family Adrianichthyidae; genus Oryzias; species Oryzias javanicus. The sequence continues at coordinate 4,548,412 of CM012446.1, forward strand.
GAAGGATGAGGGAGGAAAGGAAAGAGAGCGTGAACTTCTTTAGGGATCTACTGATAAGATCACCCGTTCCCTGCCCTCCAAGACACCTAATTAAAGCACCTCAAAATAGAGGTGACCACATCTGGCCTGATTGCAAAGCATGATCATTAATCTACTTTCTGCATCTAAAGACCTGGGAGGGTTTGGACTCCTCTCCAACATCCTATCTGTAGACCTTACAGAATCATTAACAAGTCAAAGATTATTTCATTTCCACTTTAGTTTCTTATCTTTTATAAAAATGTCAAAGTTCAATTGCACCAAATTATTCCAGCTAAAAGCTGTAAAACCCACTTTTCATTAATGCAATGTTTAACTATGTGTTTACAGATTAATATACCACCATCATTTGATAGTTTGACCCACATCTTTAACTCAGTATCAACTTAACCAATAACACTTTACTAAAACCTGATAGTCTTTCCAAAAAAAGTAAAAAAAAAAAAAAAAAAAAAAAAATTAGAAATGCTTTTGAATATTTTTAAAAATATTTTTCAAGACTTGAAGCTCTCATTTTAACATCTCAAACATGTCTCGGATGTTCTGAAGTTTCCATGACCTATAAAGAACGAGAAAACTTTAGGACAACCATAAAGTCTTGTTTTCATGCATTTTATTTGTAGCATAAAAGTGCTAGCACAGTTTACAACCTCAATGAAGCATTTGAAAAATAAAGATCTATCTACAATTGTCATAGAAATAAAACCTATTTACTCACATCTCTGCAGTGTTGTTAGAATTCCTTCTTCTGGGTTTCTTTCCCTGCAGTTTCTGTACAAACTGGTTCTTGAACTTCTTTTAGCAGTTACTGGCCATTGCTTACAGTGGCTATGAAGTGCAAATCACATCAACAAAAAAATCAGTTAAAAATCACAATTAAAAATGATAAAGAAAAAAAAATATAAGACAATTTTTTAGAAACAAACAAAAATATTTAAAAAAAAACATTAAAAAGCAAACACAAATGTAATTTCAAGAAAGCACAATTAAGTGTTAGAAAAGACAAAACCAATATTGCTTTGTGTCAGATACCTTTCTGTTGAAATTATGGACAAACTTCATCACCCGATTAGCTGTATCCCATACCTACCTTTTCTGGTTTCTTACGTTTGATTTTTTAACATGTCATTTTAATTTCTGTAATTTTTTTTTTTTTTTTAAATGTTTTCTTGTTTTTTTACTGAAACCAGAAAAGATAGTTCGATACCATGGGGCATCGACGATTAACTGATGATGTTTGTTGGTCATTTCAATCAAAAGTTTAAGTTTTTTTAATTGGTGTTTGCTTATTTTTTTACATTTTATTTTATTTTTTTCAACATTTTGGATTTTTTAATTGTCCTTGTGTTTTTTTAAATGTTTTTACTGCAAGAGATTTGTTGATGAGTTTTCCACTTAATGGCCACCATAGTTGATTCTTGTGACTAATTAAAAAAAAAAAAAAAAACATCTATCTACTGCGCATAAGTCTACATTGTTCCCTCACCCTCTTTTTCTTTTGAAATCTTTGCTGTGTTGCAGATTCTTTTCCCATTTTTTTCTTTTTTCTCTGAGAGCACATTGTGTTCTGTGTCCCGATTGGCTGAAAATCATTGTCAATCAACCTTCTCAGTGCTGAACAGTTGATAATGTTGCCAAATATACAAAAATATTCAGTAGATATTTTGTTTAGTTTAATAATAGGGGAGCTTTTATATGTAGGTTTGAAATAAAGACATAAAAAGTGTTGAAATATGATTGTCTGTCAGAGAAAACTGAATAACATATTAAGTGAGAAGCCTCATTAATAATAGTAAAGTAGTTACTTTGTGTATTTTGTCCATAGCTCATTATTTTTTTGAGAACATATAAACGAGTGACCAAATGCAAGTTGTATTTAACTAGTGTCTGAAACTTGCCAGTAAAAAATTCCTCACCCTCCAAAGTCTTAACACCGACACAGTGATGATTGTCACTCTCAACTTCACTTCCTGGTTTTGAAAAGGACAGAAAATCCCCTTCAAGTTGTAGTTGTTCATCCTGTTTTGTTCCTGTTCACATGAGCCAAACCATATTGATTGTCACAGTAACTGGGGGCTTTTCAGCCCCCATTTGATGTCTAGACTAGCTTGTTCCGCCATTCCGGCTCTTGTTTGGACAATTACATTATTTCAGCTCTCCAGGCTGCTGGCTCCATTCAACTCTTTTGTGTTTCAAACACAAAGAGGTCTGACTCTAAAATAGAGGGTGTTAATGAAGTTCTGTCATTGAAACTAACATAATGGTAAAGGGCTCCATTTGGCTGGGAGTGGAGGCTGTGGGATTCAGGGGAGAAATAGTGAAATCCACGTTTGAGGTTACAGGAGGTCTCCATTTCCTCTTGTGGCTCCTTTTGTGACAATAGAAAAGGAAAAATGTTTTAAGAATTTTTTTCTTTTTTATTTGAGTAAGTTAAATCTCTTCTGACCCATTTTTTAATATTAAAAAAAACTATGTAGAAGCTTTGTTTTGGACTGGCTGCTTAACTTAAAGTGAAGTATTCTTCGAGACAAATGGCACATTACTGTACAGTAGCTGATCCGAATAAAAAAACAGTCATTCAGAATACCCTTCAGATTTATTCAGATCAAAATATCCTTCTGATAAAGATGGGTGGATCGTGCCGATTGGTGATCTGATAGTGGGTCGGTACTGCACTGGATTTTTGGTCATGCATGGAAGGTGTGCGCTCCAGAGGAGGCTTTAGATGAGAACAGGACCATGTCTCTAAGTAGAGCCGTTGGACTCATGGTCTTGTTTGCGAACAGGGACCTCCCAGGAGAACAATGTCTCCGATCAGCTTCATAATGGTGTAATAGCTGGTGGCGGCGGCATTTGAATGCGTGCATTCCTGAAAAAAAATGCAAACAATCGTGAATTTGTGTTTGCAATCGTGTCCATATTGTGTTTGTATTAAACTATCTGTAACCCTTCCACCCAGAAAATTATGTACAAATACTTGCCAACAGCAGCCATGTTTGTTCACAACAGAACTTCGCTACTATTTCTTCTTTGGCTGTTTCTGGTGTTTTAGATATTTTGCGTATCACTGAAGGATTTTTTTTTCCTGAGCTAACGTGCGACGGATAGTTTTTTGAGCCAATGTACAGAGTTCTACTTCAATCTATCTATTCCACTTTCTCCTTTCTTTAATTCTGGATTTTTTTTTCTAAAAACATTTAAACTTTGAGATTTTAAACATGAGAGAACAGTAAAAATGCTCAGATCTGTCTATAAGAGAAGTGTATAAAGCATGTAGTGAAGGGTTTTGATGCCTTAAACATCTATAATCCTATTTCACAGACCGCAAGTTATTTATGGAACACAAAATGAGGGAGCACTATTTTGCATTTACTGATTTGATTAGTTTATTTCAACGGTTAAAATAATGGAATATTACAATAAAAAATACAAATATATCAAACCTATTTTAGTAGTACTGCATGCGTACACGCCACCTGTAACCCCTGTGTCATTCTGAATTAGTGTTTTTCCCATTTTAAAATTCAACTTTTTCATTTTCCAACCAAACTGTTGCCAAAGATCTCAAATCAGCAACTTGTTGATTGGCCAGCCAGTTGCGCGTCCACTGCCCTGCAGCCCAGGAGATGCTGCATTCATTGACCCATCTGGTGCATCCATATAGTGGCGGCCCAGTGAGATAACTGTGCAAGTGTAACCTGTAGCTGGAGTGGAAGGTGCAGCTTCAGCTGAAATGAAGATTCATGAGTCAATTTCAGTGTCCAGGCTCTGTGAGCCTGTGCCCACCTCAGCCTCAGATTTCTATCCAGCCTGTTTTGCATTTGCAGCACATCCGCCTTCACACGGGAAGCGGGTTTTTTCTATCTGAGAATCTCTGCTCTCTACATCAGTTGTAAAAACTATTTATCTGAGAGACACTACTTTGCTGTCATGTGCAGAAAGGCCAAAAGGTCATTCCGAGCTGACGGAAATTCTGACAGCAGCAGTTTCAGAGCATTTTTATCCTCCACCAAACCGTAGACCACTGTCAAAAACAACAAAGCCCACGGTTATTTCAGCTCGAATGCTGCAATTATCTGCATTCTGCATAATGCTGCTTGTCTGACTAAGTGACCTTAAAGTACTTAGTAACGTTTATGTCAGAACTTCACAAAGGTAGCATATTTTAAATTTGACATTTTCTTTAGGTTGTCTGTCTAATAAAGGGAATACATTTTTACAAAAGTTATTTGTAATGAAATTAAATCAAAGCTCCATTTCACAGTCATTGGAATCATTGCTGAGATTAGAAATATACACTTATGAATCTGCCATATGAGACTCCACAGTTCTGCATTTGAACAAAGCTTTTTAACAAAGAAATGTAAATCCTCTAAACAGTTTTGACTTCTTTTCAAATGAGACTGGAAGCATTTTCATAGACTTGGTGGATTAAGAAGGCAAAGAGAAAAAAAGGGATGGAAAAATTGAATATCTTATATGGAATTTGATTGACAGAAAAAAAAGCTGAGCCCACCAACTCTGCTCTATGAAACTTTAACGTTCTTTAAAATAAGTTTTTTTTTTTTTTTTCTCCAAATACAGAAAACATACTTTATGACTTTCTTTTTTGCACTTTTGGTCTTTTTTTTTTTGGTCACTTATTTTTTTAACCTTGATTTTTACATGGATGGTAGAACAGTTCTCACTTATATATATATATATATTTATGTCTTTCCCTAAAATATTGTCTGCTGGAAAGAAGACCTTGAAGCTCCATTTTATTTTTATATATCCATCACAATTAGGGGTGGAACTTTCCTTCATCGCAAATTAGCTGGGATAGGCTCCAGCAACCATGGTGGACCATAGGACATAATGATACTTATCTATTATTCTTTGGAAATCTACAGATATTTTTAGAGTCTTTCTTCAAACAACATATAATAGAGTATAAAAAATAATAATAAATTTAATTCTAGTGGGTTCCACTCATGGAATATGCAACAAAAGGACTAGAAACTATAAGATAACTTATCTCTGTGGATGCTTTTAAATTTAGATTGCCAGCACTTGAGTCTGTTTACATGTTTTAACTAATTAATTTTTATTAAATTTAATCAGCATTTCTGTTCATATCTGTTGTATTGTATTGTTGTTTTGACTCTTGCCCAGCTGGGCACCCCTGAAAAGAGGTTTTAAATCTCAGTGGGACTCACTCTGGTTCAATAGGGGTTAAAAAAAAAAGGGAATTGTTGTCAACGGCATGCTATAATTTCTTTAAAATAATAACTTCTGTTTATATTATAATTTTTGAGTGTGACAGATGGAGGGAGATCCAACAAATGAAGTGTAAAAGCTGCAAAACAAGATGTGGCTCCATCTTTTATTAGTGTGTTTTTGTCTCCACTGACCACATTTTAAAAGAGAAGTGCTTCAGAATGACTTGCAGAATTATGAGTTTTCCTAAAAGTAACTTACACATATTTTCACTTTTATTAAATCCTTTAAAATGCTTCTGCAGGTTATTTTTTTTTTTTAATAGGCGTTCTCTGTTTTAATTGGAGTTATCTAAACATAGCATTGAGACAAAATGACTTTCCTCCTTACATAAGGCAGATTTTTGTCTCTGGCATGACCTCAACACTAAATGACAAGTGTGAGTCATTTTTGCTGCTGCTTTGGCAGCAGACCATGACCACACCAGAAGTGTCTAGAAGCAGTTGGGTAAACTCAGATAACAGGGAAACGTGTCTCTAAATCTGGACTGAGCCATTTTCAGTTTCACAATACAGTCGTTACACCCGAAATAGAGCGTTACTAATTAAAATCCAGCATTTGTTATTTAATAATCTAATATTTAACCAATTAGTATATAATTGTGCCAAGGCAAAAAAAGAAAAAAAAAGAAAGACAGTATGTCCACCTTTTACTGGACTATAATTTAAAAATAAATGTGGGAAATAATCTTTACTTACCTTTATCTTTAACGGCATCAGGAAAGAAGGCTCATGTTCCTATTGAGGTTTTTATTTTATTTACAAGGGGACAATGCAATTTAAAAAAAAAAAAAAAAAACCACACGGTTAAACCAGACAAACACATGGTTAAAAGAGCCAGAATTAGCCAAAAAGCTAGTTTTCATCTGTGCTACCCTGGCCATGATAACACAATTTGTGTACAAATTCCAACATATAGTGTGTCCGCCATTTTCCAAATCAATTTCAAAAACAGTGCCATAGAAATTTCCCAGAAGTCTTTGCAAATAAAAGTGTGCATCAATGCTCAAATTTAGACCACAATGCATTGCATTTGAACAATTTTTGTGAGAAAAATGTGTTTAAATGTAATTTTTTTAATAAACCATCTGCATTTTCTTAATCAGAACACAGTAGAGTCAAAAAATAAACGTTGTGAAACATTTATATTTGTTTGGTTTTTAATTTGTGTAATCAGTGACGTCATATCTGCATTTTGGAAAAAAAAAAGTCAGCATGGTGTCCGAATTGCTTTTAAAATCCAGGGCACCAGACAGTCCTGCACTTTAGACGGATATGACGTCAGTGATGTCACAAAATCAAAATCGAACCAATACAAACATTTCACAACGTTTATTTATGAATCCACTGTGTTCTGATGGTGAAAATGTGGATGTTTTATTAAAAAATATATATATTTAAGCACTTTATTTTTTTTTAATGTTCAACCCCAATGCATTGTGGTCCATACTTGCTAGTCTAGTGAACATCGATGCACGCTAGTTTTAAAGACTTCTGGGAAATTTCTAATGCACTCAATTCTAGAATTATTAGATTCAGACAGCACTAGAAAATGGCAAACGCACTATATAGTGAGTAGAGATGAATCCAGACACAGCTTAAGTATAACAAACATTTACTAACATATAATGTCTACACCAGGGGTCAGCAACCTGCGGCTCCAGCCACAAGCGGCTCTTTTATCTCTGAATCGTGGCTCTCTGGCTGAAGAAAAATAAAATAATAATAATAATAAAAAAAGATGATTATTTTGGCAACATGCTAATGTTTTTGGCTAACTTGTTTTACTGAGGAATTTTATGCTAATTTTGAGTTCAGCTAATATTTTAGTAAAATGCTAATGTTTTCAGTTAATTTGTTTTCTACTGATTTTCTTTTTTTTTGTGGATAATTTAAAATTTAGCTTCTATTTTAGCAACATGCTAACGTTTTTTGATTAAGTTAGTTTACTGAGGATTTTTAGGCTTAGTTTTTTTTTTTTTTTTGGCGGATTTGGCCTTTAATTCGTTTTTTATGCTAATTTTAAGTAATATTTATCTAATATTTAAGCAATAACATTTGTAGCTAATTTGTTATTTAATGGGGGTTTTAGGCTAATTTTGAGTTTAACTTTTATTTCAGCAACATGCTAATATTTTTTGACTAATTTAATGTACAGAGAAATGTTATGCTAATTTGAAATTCAACCAGTAATTAAGCAACAGGCTTTCTTTTTTGGTACTAAAGTTAAAAACTTCTTAAAAATCCCTTTTGAGAGATGTTAGTTTCTTTTTATATATATTTTTTGCTTTTGTTTGTGCCATTATTCATATTTATTGAAAAAACAAAACAAAAAGAAGGTTATGAATGCAAACCCAAATTTCTTAAAGGTTAACGTATGTCACTGTGGCTCCTTCTAGATTTTGATCAGTAGAAAACAAGCCCAAATGGCTCTTTTATTCTTAAAGGTTGTCGACCCCTGGTCTACACCAAGTCTTTTTTCATCTTTTTGCTGATAGAAAGCAAATTACAAGACAATGTTCTATAATTTACATGTTTAGTATGGTAATAAAGCATTTTACTAAACCATTGCTCTAAATGACAGAGTAAATTGAATATACATGTTTACAATCATAGTGAAAACTAACTGGAATCAATGTTATTAAAGGAATAACAAAGCAATTTGTTCATGATCAAACTGAATAAATCAAATAAACTATTTCTGTCCTGCAGCAGGAACTTATTTTCCTTCCCTTGACTTGGCGCGAGCCAACTGGGCTGATTGTACACACCAGACTTTCATCTGCCATAATCATGGGCGCGCTTCCATGACAACACAGGATGATTTTCCTCCGAGGGGAGAGCAGAGTTAGAAAAAACGGCAAGCAGAGATAGCACAACAACAAGATGGTGTCTGCTAAAACACATCCATAGAAGACCAAAGAAATATTTTTAGAGTGGTGAGAGAGTGGCAGCAGTTCACCTACAGCACAGTGATGTGGGAGGGGCCTGCATGTCCTTCACACTCTGTAAGCCTCACCTGCTTGCCAATGGATCTATTAGTCTAATATTCCGTCCCTAAAAGTACTTCCACGATCCTAACCTTCAAATGAAAATCCAATAAGTTCTCTGGCTTTCGAATTAAAGTTTTGCAAGATTCCAGCATTTTCCTAACAAAGTAAGACTCTTGGTTTAACACATTAATCTTAAAACGTACAAATGGGTGGCAGCGGGGCAGAATGTTGGCATTTGCCACCAATGTCCCTTTCATTATGTGACTCATAACAGGTTTGTGTCGCAGCGCCGAGATGACGAGTGGCTCAAGCTGTTCACAGATGGCTGACTTCCTCAGAGCTTGAAATGGTGATTAAGCCAACAAGTCCTTTCAGTCTAAATATATAAAACATCTAATTTGCACCACTGGACACAAGCTCTGAGGTGACGCGAGGCCTTATCTCGCTACAGGCTGGCAGCACAGCGGGGTGGTGCGCGTGTACCTCCTAATTTCCCCACCAGCACGATGACCATTTTCAGCCCATGTGTACCCTGCCGCCTTGTTAACAGGCAGCAGTTTGTCGGCGTTGAGCTGGCAGATGTGTCTGCATAAAAATAGGGCATGTCCAGCTATGCCGTGAGTGCACTGGTAATATGATGTTGTCACAGGCGGCTCACCTCCGCTGCTCACTCCTAACCTCTTCTCATTAAATTTAACAGTTAGTGGAACTGGAGAGAGAAAACACATTCCAGTAGCAGGGAAGGGTGACGCAGGAATATGTATTTCTAATTGTGTGATCCAGTGCTTTCTATGCAAAGTAGTGCATGGAGTGACTCCATGTTCTGCGGAGTTCTTTTTCTTGGAATTTGAGTGAAATCGTCTGTCAATATCAGTTTGTCAGAAACTGTTTTGTCAAAGTTTCAATTCCAAGTATTTAATGAACTGACTTACACCTGAAAAACAAATTTCTAAAATATGTTGACTGACTGGAATTGTGTATATTGCAAATAAATGTGCAATCTGTCTTTTGTAATTGGTCAACGTGCAATATTTACTCTCTTAAATTTGCTCTTGCTCTACTTCCAGCCTTCTAGTGAGCTTGAAAAGATACTTATTTTGATTTTTTTCTGGTCTACATATTTCTTGATCTTGTTATTTAAACTTGTACAGTAATTCCTATTTATTTCCCTTAATCTAAACTGTGACTTCGGGAGCTTTGCACAAGAATTCCAATATGCTTTAATCTGGGTTGATGCATACATGGCAAATAACAAACATTGAACTTCATATGATCTAGCAACCAATGGCGTGATAGTACCTCAATATAATGCGGTCATTTGGGTCTAATTATGGCACTTTATCTCTGCAAAAAAAATAAACATTTGTTTACTCTTCCTCAACTGTGCATATAAGGACAAAAAAATCTTTTACCATGTCTCTATAGCACACTTACTAGATTTACTGGTGCAGAAGGTCCAGAGTTTACTTCATATTATTAGTTGTTGACGTCACTGATACGCAACAGTTTGTCTTTTTTAGGTATTCTATAGCGGATACTTTGCTTCACCCTACAGATCAAAAAAATCCCTTTGTGATCATGTCTGCATGTCTCCTTCGTCTCTAAGCCCATGTTTACCCATTGACTGTATAATCACTGGACATATCAAGCCGTCTCTCCTCGTGTTCCAAATATGAAGTACCTGCTAGCTTCAAGAAGGTCAAAAATATGATAGACTTGCTAATCCTATTTTTTTTTTTAGATATTTTTTTTCTTAATTTTATTTCAAGTTACAAACTGACCAATCAGTTAAATGTGGTCCCTGTTGGTCCCATCTCCAACATTTGATTGACAGATTCTCCCAAGCCCTCTTTCAGTGGGAGAGGTGTGGACTTTGAACAAGCTCAATCATGATTGGCGATCTTAAAAAGTGACTCAGACCGACTCGGACCAATCATTGTCTACGGGTTTCAGAATGGGTGGCAGACGACCAGGGAGCCACGGTGACGGCTGTCGCCTGATTTCGCGAGAGCTGGAGGTGAGATATTTTCTATGAGTGACGTCAACACTTTATTTTGTCCAGTGAAATGATATATGTCAATGTGTTTACCTTATATTCAAGACCCATGGTTTTTGCAGGTGTTGTAAAGTATCATCCTCTCCTCACAATCCTATCACTTTTCTCAACACTCCAAAGCATTCCGATTGTTTTGTGCCCAAGAACAGATCACAGCGCTCTGGCAAGAAAACAAATTATTTTTTTGAACGACCCAATTGATGAAGGTAACAACAAGATAGATGATTTATTGAAGCTTGTATCAACTAATCATGTCACAATCCTGTTCTATTACTCATTCCTGTACCTTTTTTGGTCTTCCTGGGTTCCTGTACATCCTTGTCTGCAATCACACTCATGCTCAGCACCTGCTACCACCAGCAGCCTATTTGTTTTCTGGTTCTGGTGTTATTTTCCCAGTTCTTTGTAGATTCTCTGCTCATTACGGTCTTCTCCTCTCCCTCCGACCCCGTCGGTCAAATCTTCCCTGTTTGTGTCTCTGATCACGCTCAAATCTCAGTTGTTATGATTCTGCCCCTGTGACCGAGTATAAGCCCCTGGACCTGTTGACTCTGAGGATTTGTGATTCTGGACTGTGCTTGTGGATCTCAATTTGGGATTTTCCTGCAGATTCTGACTTCCTGCTACCCGCTTCTGTCTGCCAGCTTTCAGGTTCGACCTCGATGAAATCATGAATCTTTCCTGCTGGTTCTGTGATTGCTCTAATTACCTCACTTTGAGTAAATGATGGCTTTGGATCTTGGGTTCCTGCAGACTTTGAGACTAACTCAATTTTTATTTTTAAAATTTTTAACTTTAAATTTCATGATGGATTGGAAAATTGTTTCTGATTTCTTTTTAAAGAAAAAAATCTTTTTCCCAGATGTGATTTCCTGCTGCTATAAGTCAACATGTGGTCTTCTGTAACAAGCAGTTCTTGGTGTTTTTATTGACTTTTTATGATAGACAACTGATGGATCTTCAGAATTGTTGCTTTAACGATATTTCTACTTTTTACCACTCTGGTGTACAAACAAACAAAAAAATAAATGTTGTAAATAAAAATGCCAGGAAATCTATGAAAATACATCTCAGAATTACTTCATCAAATAACAAGGACTAAACCATACTGGATTGGTATTTAAAAGCTCCAGGATTTGTCAGATCATGTAGTCATGGATTGCACTCTTGTCCCGTGGTCAATGAGCACTCACTTCTCCACTCCTGAAGGGAAAAGGTCAGAATGTCTCACATGAATTCAGTGTGATCACATCCTGCTCAGTACAGTGGTGTAAAGAGCCAAGAAGCATCAGGGAATCACTCCTGCCCTCTCCTTTTGTTGAAAAGCTTTCTTTATTTTTAAATTAAGGCTATTTTTTGCTTTCCCTCCCTAGAAAGTGGGTTGGGGAACAGTTATAGAGTCATTCTGAGGACAACAGCTTCTCCGCAAATCGCAGATTGCTGGTTGTTACTGTAAATGTCAAGCATCTGTTGTGATCATTTTCTTGCTGTTGGCGAGGGTAGAGCAACTAGCAACCCTCCATCCTCATGCTCCCGAGTGCAACCTTTAAAATAATGAATTCCTTGATGGTTCAACTGTTGCTTCTTACAGTAAAGTAGTCTTTCTCAACCAGTTTACCAAGGCACATAGTCAGGTGTGCTGTGGGAAATCATTCATTTTCCCTGATCTAAAAACATTAACCATTGACAGGATATCAGCTCTGTTCTCCTCCAAAAAGGTCCCAAAATAATAACACTGAGTAATTAGGAATTTGAAGATCATAATATAATTTAAATGTATTTGATAAAAATGACAAATGTTCAGCCAATGCTCTGTTTTTGGAAGTCCACCCTCTTAAACTGTCTCCACCAATCATACTCTGAGGCTTTATCAATCAGTCTGACCAATCAGAAGTGGGTAACGTCTTCATTTCCTGGTGCTGACCTAACTCTAAGGTTGAATTTTTCTTTAACTACTTCTTCCTACCCTTCCAATTTGAGTGGCATTTGGCAGAGTAGGGTTGTGCAAAATATTTTTTAAGGGCAAACTCTAGAGGGAAGCAGATCCCTCTACTGTGAGGGTGTTCCGCACTGGATTGTGACGCGGAGAAAAACTTTTCTTTACATGGGTGTACTCTGAAGCACAGAAGTATTCATTTACAAGTAAGTAATGACTTTTTTTTTTTTTTTTTTTTTTTTTTGCATAACCTTTTTAAAGTTTAAAAAACAATGATGTTAGGTACTTTCCGAGCCCAATTAACCCTGCGCTAATGTAGCTAACCAGCGACTATTGATGACACATTCGAGTGGGAGTCACGTCCAAATTTTATAATTCCCCATTTGGAGGGCTAAATATAAGTATAAAAGAGTAAGGTACGGGAGACACAGGTGCAGTTTGATATAAAAGTTTTCAAATCTTCTCGATTAAATCAGAAATAAACAGTTCAGTTGTCTTTGAGGGTTTCAGGTGTTGGAGCTTAAATTAATTAGCAGCCACAGATTCCAGTGTTTGGTCATCTTTACAACTGAAAGAGCACTTTTGTTTTTTAATGGTGTCTGGTTGAGAGATAAATTTAATTAAAGACTCCAGTTACTTTTAAAGCAAAGTTTACATAAAAGTAATACAAAAATAAAGGAAACAGAATTAAAGTGGAGTGACCAACAGACACGTGTAAACTCAAGAACTGATCCACCCAAAAATAAATTTAAAACATTTTTGTTGAAATTACATTTTTGATTAAGACAAAAAAAACAACAACAAAAAAAAAAAACAAAAACGTTGTGTTTATGTTTTTGTGTAGTTAAAATTTATACACATAAATGCTGTATAACTTTTAATAGTTTCTGTTGTGTAAGCAATTCAAGTTTATGAACTGATTGTATTTTAAGGACTAATCATCCCTTAATATCCCACTGTGATCATCTTTGGTCTATTGTACAAATAATGTACAAGCATTCTCAGTATCTTTTTATTCTGATTATGCTGTTTTTAACCCCCACAAATCCTCATTTTCAAGGGCATAGTTTCTTCAGAGTAGACGTAGTTCGTTATAAATCTGCCCTTAATGTGCATGGATGGAGCTGCTGCTGAACAAATGCGCTCTTTTCTGGAAGTAATAAGGATAAGTGTTTTAAAAATGCTTATTTAAACTTCTTTCATATTCATTATATGGAATTTCTTTTTAAGAAAGTGGGAAAATATCAAGTTTTACTGGATATTATTCACGATCGAAAATTAAAACGGCTAACAAGAAAACTATGATGAACGAGCATTCTCGTAGTACTTGAACGCATCACTCACAGATGAATTGGTGAGACGTGAAAAGTCTCACGATAGATTTGTGCATAACTGATTCGTTCTAGATCATGATTCATGCATTTTTTTTAAAAGATTTATGTGTAATTAATTTCAAGCCGTTATCATTTTAATTTGTGCATGTGTAAATTGTATTTTTTTAAATTGTGTAATTTTTTTTTTTTTACTTTAGTACAAAATGTATTATATGAGTTACAAATCAATTACAAATCAGAATTCAATTACAAATCAATTACAAATCAGAATTACGCACGCACAAATCAGAGTGAGTCTATTTTCTCTCCGTATCAGAGGCAGTTATTCTTTGTTGTTGTGTGTATAAACTTATACACCTGCGTTTGTCATCTTGCAGTCTTGTTGAAAGCTGTTAAAGAATCATATAAAGAAAAGTAAAGTAGTCAAAGTTACATGTGTGCCTAATAAGAAGAAACTGTAATTAACATAATGGAATCTGGGGTGGCATTAAGGTCAGCAACACTGTAGAGTTGGAAAAAATTATGTCAACTCATGTCACGGATAATTTTCATCAGTGAGAATATTCCACACACATCTAGAAATATAATCACACGTTTGAATAATTTATATTACAGCAAATTCAGTCACATGTGTATCCTTTTATCATAAGAGAAATAAATTCTCTAACCTTAAAAATTTCACTGTTTCAGATGATTGAAAAACTTTGCTTAGCGACATTAAACTATTATTTAGAAAGGATTTTTTTTTTCTTTCTCAATAAAACCAATGTCAAACCAATGTTCTTTTATAAATATATAAAATGAACTTGCAAGTCATATTTATGTTTTTTGTTGTTTTTTTTTTTTGTTTTAGCTTCATACCATTTTTAGCAGTTGTTTATGCTCGGTACACACAGAAAAACAAATAGAAGTCACCCTCTAATGTTATGGTCCAATTTACGCCTGAAAGGTTCCGGTGTTATATAACTTCCTGAGAACACGCTGCACAGTTCTGGACAGCAAAAGTGAAACAAATAAAAAAAGAGCAGACTTTAGAGTACAGATGAAAGAGGGAAATTTAACTTCCAAGAAACCTCGAGGCCACAAAACAACATAAGTGGATGTTGACCAAGCATGAAAGTACATATAGTTTTAGAGCTTTTCGGTTGATTTTTTAAAAATTATAATAAGTAATGTTCTTTGTTTTTATTGTATAATGCAAATGTAGCAGTTTGTGAAGAAGAAAACATTTGTTTCTGAATTATATAGAAAGATTTTGTGTTGTTTGGATGTTATTCTGCTTTTATTTTCAAAGGTAATACTAGATTTTGTCAGACTTAAAAGACCCAAACCATATAAAATTGTGTTTTTAACATTTTCTTATAGAATGTTTCTCATGATAGAGGACACACATACAAGAATTTAAGATTAAAACTGCATTTCTGAGTATTTCTTTAATCAAACTGTGATGGCTCAAGAGCAACCTGCAAGTTAAAAAAAGCTCTGATTTGTGACTCATAAACTGTGATGGGCGGGCCAAAGTCTCCCTGCACCATTCCGATTTGGATGCATCCACTTACAGACAAATGGATACCGTTTATCTGCGGTTTTTGTGCCGTTAGTTCCAAAAATTGACTAAGAAAGATTTCACAATAAAGAAAAAGAAGAAAAAAAATTACACCTGAAATTAATTTTTGACATCTATTGTATTGACAATAAATTATGTATCAAAATCTACAGATCAAACTCTATTGACGAATGTTTATTTGTGCATGAATGAATAAAAAAATCTTTGTCCAGCTGCTGTCGAGCTCTAGAAATCTGAGTGTAAAGATTTGTGCCAATAATGGCGCGATTACTATCATATAACTTTGCTTACAGTGAAGTTTTATTTGTCATTTCTAAAGAATTAAAGTTTAAATAATAATGGTTTAACCTATTAATGCAAATATGAATCAAACTCAAATATATGCATCAAAATCATAATTACCTTACTTTTGTATGTATATGAATGCAAATACATAAGTGATTTTTTTTTTTTTTCTTTTTAAGATGGAAATAATTCAGACATCAAGGGAATAAAGGTGACCCATTAAATCGCAGAATCATTGCCTAATGGTAATGCAAGCATGGCAAAGCCAAACCATGAAATATCCTGGGCCTAGCAAGTTCATAACATGTTTCCTTGTATTTTAAATTCAGGTGGGATAATTGTTTGCTGTTTCATCATTTAAAGATTATCAATAATATCAAATTTAAATGCTGGAAATGCTCAGTGAACCTATAGGGCAAAAATTTTCATGCACTTATTTTTCTAGAGGCTTTCGGCGCGCCACATAAAAAACATGTAGAGGTTTGAACAAGTAAAGTAGGTGTAGTTTTTCATTTTGTCAATCTGCCCTGAACCCTGCACAAGCAACCTATTAGTTCTACTCAAGTGATAGGTACGCATTTCTTGTGCACCCCTACAGTATTTGCATGTGGAAAGCACGTTTATTTGTAGAGTACATTTCATGTACAGAGAGAATTCAAAGAGCCAGTGTGCGCACCTTACTGGAGTTCTGCCTAAAGCGCACCGCAAAATTACATCAGAGGTGTGTGCTCCTTACTTTATTCTTACAAATACTGCACAATGTATTTAGTAAACATAAACCAAATTGTACATTTCAGTTTCACACCCCTTCTCTCTTCAACCCTTGTAAGGATACATGAGACTGAGGCATTAATAGTGTGACATTAAATATCATTGGTGGTATAGTCTATGGCAGGGGTCTGCAACCCATGGCTCCGGAGCCACACGTGGCTCTTTTATCTCTCCATGGTGGCTCTCTGGCTGAAGAAAAATAAAATAGTAACTTTAAAAAATTTGGAGATTAGCTATTGCATTAGCGACATGCTAACATTTTTGGATTATTTATTATCTACTGGGGTTTTGGGGGTAATTTAGAGTTTAGCGTCTATTTTAGCGACGGGCTAACACTTTTGACTAATTTAGTTTACTGAGGAATTTTATGCTAATTTGGGTGTAGCTAATAATTTAGCAACATGCAGATGTTTTCGACTAATTTGTTATTTACTGAAGCTTTTTAGGATGATTTAGAGTATAGCTTCTATTTTAGAAACAAACATTTTTGACTAATTTAGTTTACTGAGGAATTTTAGGTAATTTAGGAGTTCAGCTAGTAATTGAGGAACAAGCTAGCTTTTTTTTTTTTTTTTGGCTAATTTGGCCTCTAAATTTTTTATGCTAAGTTAGAGTTAAGCTAATATTTTAGCAACATGACAACATTTTTGGCTGAATTAATGGTAATTTGGAGTTCAGCTAGTAATTAGGCAATAAGCTAGCTTTTTTGCTAAATTAGACTCTATTAAAGGTAAAAACGTGTAAAAAAAATGTGAGAAATGCCAGTTTTTATATTTTTGCTTTTGTTTGTGCCAAAAAATAGACATGGTTTATAATTATAAAAAAATGAGTGCAAATCTAAGTTTCTTAGAGGCTAAAGTAAGACAATGCGGCTCCTTCTATAGGTTTTGATCAATAGAAAACGAGCACAAATGGCTCTTTTACTGTTAAAGGTTGCCGATCCCTGGTCTATAGCAAAAAAAAAGATAAGAAAAATACACTGTTTTCCTGCCAATTTTTTTTTCCCGTTTGTTCCAGACTAAGAGAAATACCCCATTATTGTCCAGTGAAGTAATAGTAATGAAAATGGGTGAAGCAGAGACACATATCACCCCCCCAATACCCAATAAACAGTCACAGCACAGGAAAGTTAACTGACTTTAAACACTAATGAACAATCAACAAAGACCAAATTTCGAACAAGCAGTTGGTATTTTATCTCTAATTTGTATTTTCTCAAAAAAAGACATGATACAACTATTAAAAGAAAACACTTTGTGCATTACAAAAAGGACAAAAACTCTCAAAAAATTGCACATTAGGGGTCCAAGTAATAAATGGTAGCTGTCATTACAAAATGCCATTTGAATCAGATCTTTAAAATATATTAGTTCAGAGCTTAAAATTGCATCACTGAGTGGTCATCAAGACCAGAGAAGTGCTGTATAATTGTACCCATTTACCATTTCATTTATCCTTCACTTGGATGACAGCGCCAGAGGAGGAAAATTACAACAAATGACAAGAGACCGAGCAGTCATACATTTGGGATAATTAAATTTAATTTTCTGAACCCAAAACTTGGTGCAGAGGAGGAGCTTAGCGTAGGAGCCCAAAACTTGATTATATTAATTAAATGTCATTTAAAAGCCCTTGTTAATCATCCAGGCGTGCTAAAATAAAAGCTAGCGTCTTCGTTGGGTCACTGCAATATTGGTAGCAGATAGTGGAGATTAGTGTAACATTGTTATATTTCTATTTAAAAGAAGAAGTGTTTTATAAATGAAAAATACAAGTAAAAAAGATAAAGTTTTGTTTGGGGTCATGCCCAGTAGGATACTCAAACTCTTTAGCACATATAGATACTTCATAAAATAGGACTTATTGCTTACATGAAATCTGAAAAAAAGGAAGTATCTTGATTTCCACATTACCATTTTTTTTTTTTTTTTTTTTGCAATGTAAAATTGACGTATACAAAAATATTCTCCAATCCTGAATGCAGAAACTTTTATGCTTTCAGTTACTCGTTTTTATAATCATGACTATTTAACTGAGTGTTATTTTTTTTCTAAAAGATGAATAATGACCAAGGGGCTGTACGGGTGCAGTGGTTTGCACTCTCTACTCACCGCAAATTGGTCCTAGTTTGAATCCCGGCTGGTACTTTCTGTTTGGAGTTTGCATGTTGTCCTCATGCACAAGCCTAAAACATGCGTCGGCGATTGATTGATGATTCTGAAATTGTTCTGAGGTGTGATTGTGTGGCAATGCGATTGACTGGCAACCTCTCTGGGCTGTACACTCCGCCATCTCCCAACAATGACTGGAAAAGGATCAGGCAGCCCTGCGACCGCCAAAAGGGATTCAGCGGGTTAAGAAAATGGATGGATGGATAAATAATGACTAATGCTAAAGCAGCTTTTACAGGGCCTATATGATTCTTAAAGGCCTCGTGCGGTGAAAATCATGATTTTTCTAAAACTGCAATAAAACATTAGTATTTATGTCACAAATGAACCCCCGTATAATTATTTTGTCATCCGTGGCCCCGTGCACTCTCTACAAGCGTTTAAAAATAGCGCGGTCACTCAGATTTTCTGCAGCCTCCGATAAGTAGGTCATAGGTCGTGTGACGTCATGGCAGGAACACACAGCTAGATCCCCTATTGTTGTGCTGACTTTCTGGGCTTACTGACTTACTTCGCATGATAGAATTCGGACTTCCGTGGATTTGGGGATAATGGTGAATAGGTGTGTTGTATTTGGGTGCTCTAATGTGCCGAAGAAGGGGGTCTCCCTTCACGAATTTCCCGTGAAAATGAAGGAGAGGGAGGCATGGAAGAGGTTCGTGTGTCGGACGAGGAACGGGTGGAATGGACCAACAAACAACTCAACAATATGCAATAAGCTTTTTTACGGCCAAAAGCTTTGTAAACAAAATGCAGGTGGACATGGGACTTGCCAAAAGTCTTATTCTCAAACAGGATGCTATCCCGTGCTTGTACCCCGAAGGGACATGCCACAGCCAGGCTGCGGGTGGACTTGCCACACATACTCCCCAACCCAGCAGTGCAATGAGAAAAAGACAGGTTTTACAGGTAGGTTTATAAATCCAACGAAACCTAAAAGCCGTTCCTGTTGTTTTGAATGGGCTGCAACTGCGTATCATATGCACGCAAAAACCGTGTTTGGCGTATACTATGCACGGTATTCCGAGGGTGCAAAGCCGTGGAATAGGGACGCATTTCACTGAGACCGGGTTGGACCGGGTTGATAAATCATGGGTTTCATAGTTTGGACCGGGTTGATAAATCATGGGTTTCATAGTTTATTCCCACATCATTTTAAAACTCGTATATCTTATATCTAATATCTGGTTGTACAAACAATCGTATTTCAAAAGAAGCTTCATCAACACACATATGCTTAATTTAAGATTTCATTACAACAAAATAAAACATTTTAGGCCAAAGGTCTCTCCAAAGCAACACAAAATACATACCATGACAAATCCTGCAGCCTCCATTCGGTTTCGGCTTGATCCCCGCTAACGCTGTGTGAGCTTTCCCTATCGTCATCCGAAGCTCCGGTATCCTCAGATGAGGAAACCTCCGGCTCAAATTGGTAGGGCTGTACACCCTCTGAACCCTGTGTAGTTAAAATTTCCCTGTTTGATGAAGGGTCATCACTTTCATCCTAAGAAATACCATCTAAATCGTGGTCTACGTCGCTTCCCAGACCGTCCGCCATTGTTGTTTACACTCTGGGATCCCTGACGTGACGTCACGCGCAGCCCCCGCCCATCACCTCCTATCACCCAAATTTAAAGCTGTGCAGGACCATAAAATGATCAATAAAATCGCCCTGGATCATTTTAAGTGAATATTTTTATCAGATTCGTTTTCTAAGACCCATTGACTTTCTAAATTAAAAAAAAAAATTTGCCACTGCACGAGGCCTTTAAGAGTAAACTATCTATATATAATATATTACCTTAAGCACACTCTAATGTTGTTTTTTTTTAATGCATTGAGTTCTTTTCCTACCTGGAAGTGATACGATTTTATCTCTGCCTTCCACTTCTTGTGGATACGGCCCGTCTCAATGTCAATAATGTTTTGCGAGGTTCTGCAAATAACCTGGATGTGTGTGTTAGCCTGGGGGCGGTGCCTGCAGTGCAGACTCTTCCTGGAAATGGCTGTTCCCCACTTTGTGATGTCACAATGAGAGGACCCACTCGTTTTTGTGGATCGGGAGGGGCTGGTGCTCAGAGATTGAGGTTTTAGAGAAATGCTCAGAGAAATGTGAATGGACCACCGGTTTGGGGTTGTTTTTTGTGAGAACTGACATTATAATACACTTAAAAACCAGATTTTGTATTAAATAGAGCCTTTAAATAAAGGTTGCAGTGTTGTTTTATGCATTCTTGCTAACAGACTTAAAAACTTTCAGGAGAATACATAATTTAAAAAAAATTCTCCATTTTAAAAAATTTGCATTTACTTTTTTACAATTAAAATTTTTATGTTATCACCAAAAATGAGAAAATGTGTCTCTGTTTAAAAGTCATGTCAGCAAATTACAAGTCTTTTTTTTTTAATCAGCACATGGATTTCTTAATTCGAAATAAAATTGAAGTAATTTCACAATTTTGAGAGAAATACTTTTTAATTATAAAAGACTTACACATCTACATCCAGATGATACTTTCACTGCAAAAATAAGTTTGTAAGATTAAAAAATATAGATTTTTGTCAAACTAATAACTTCCAAACCAGTCTGTTGCAAAGATAAAGCCTTTGATTGGTAACCCATTTCGATTTTTATTTGTAAATTGGTGGATTAAAGCGATGCACAGGTTCTCACCTTGGTTTTCGCTTGTCTCGCTACTCTTAAATGCACACTGTATGTGATTATACTTTTCAAAGATAATAATTATCTTTCACAGAGCGGTTATTCCCAACTACTTTCAAACGAATAGAGCTGTAAAGTGGGGAAGAATGTACTTTTTAGAATGAACACACCTTTACTGTACAGACAAATATAGCGTGTGAAAAAACTCCACAACTGTAGTTTACAGTTTGAATAGTGGGACACTTGACAGCAGAATAAAAAACTCTAAACTTAATACGATATTTTTAATAATAAAATCCCACTAAGAATTTTAGCAAATTAGACAGCTCTCAAAAATGTTTGATCCACAGGTAGAAAATCTGCAGATTAAATATCAAGACTTGGACCAATTAGTAATATTTTCTGTGAACATGTTTTGTCCGTGACAGCAGTGCCCTCTACATTCTGTCATCCTGGAAGTGGATGTTGATGACAGCAGTGTCTCACCAAAATGTTAAATTTACAAAAAGACATCCAGCTCAGTCACATAAAAGAGAGGGGAGACGGATCAGCCTTGATTCATGAGAAACACGATTATAAAGGCTGAAGAAGCATTACCCTGCCAAAGAAGAACAGACAGAAAACTAAGAGGAGAAGAAAATAAACTTTAAAAAAAAAGATGGCACCCAACCGTCAAAGAAGGAAAGAGGGGGATCTAACAAAGTGGCTGAAAGAGGCTGAGTGGCAGAGGGGAAGTTGCCTACAGTGAAATGGGATGTGGAGCTTTGAACAACCAGCAGAGGGTCATGGCAACTTCATCAATCTCAGTCGCAACAGCCCAGTGAGGACTCGAGGCTTAGTCTGATCACTTGCATAAAAGAAATACAAGTTATGCCCCTGAGGGGCACCATGGGAAGTGTATTTTTTGTTTTTTTTTTTTGCACAGTTGGTTGGTTTTAAACAGAAACGTCTTTGGTCACTGGTTGTAGTTCAAATATGTTATCGAGAAGATGCTCAAGAATACAACAAATGGTCACATCACAAACAGGGGGGAACCTTGTCTCCATCTCCCAGTAGACTCGTATGTTGGGTATATGCACTAACCCCATGTGCATGTACATACCTAGAATGTTCTCTATTTCTTCAGGATTTGTGTTTACTGACTTTTCATTTGTTTCTTCTGAAGTTTCGTGTAGCATTTCATCAGTTACAAAATCTTTAAAGTACATATATCAGAGTCTTCTTCAGCACATTCCATAAACTCAACATATGGATGTTCAAATGTTTTTTTTTCTTTTCCACTGATACACCTTTTTTCTTTTCACTTAACCACTTGCTGACTGGTTTGGCGTTGTGTCCTCTTCTGGAACTTCTGGAATCTCATCATCTCCACTGCTCTCTAGGTTTTCCCCAATCCCTGCGCCAGGAGTCCATTCGTCTTTTTCAACATCATCTTCTCAAAGCTGCTCCATGTCACATGAGTTTCCATCCGTGATCAAGTTTAGAACATCTTCAACACTGATTTTTTTTTCGCCATCTTAAAAAAAAAATGTGAAAGCAGTAAACAAAAGGAAACTACAAGTAATTTTATCACGACAACACCAAACTAGTCATCAATCATCATACAGCAAGTTAAAAATGTAATATTTTTTACATTAATTATAACAATCTATTGTCATTTAAAAATAAAAAAGGACTTTATGTTGCTAGATGTTATATATGATACATTAACCCCACTCTTTTACCCCCCCCACACACCCCCCACCCCACACCCCCCTTTGTTTCCATCTGGTCGAACAAAAAAAGAAAAAGATAAAACATAATTAAAATAAAGTTTAACATGAAATACAACAGGGGTTTATACTTAGTAAACCCCTGTTGGGGCATTCAAATCTGTCCAACACAAGAGGCTCTCAGCCCGTTGGGCAGGACAAGTTTGAAAAAGAGAAAAAAAAATATTAAAAAAAAAAAAAATATATAATATTATATAATATATAATATATATATATATATATATATATATATATATGACACATGAAATACAACAAAATGACATTTGACTTATTTAGGATTACATGAGCTTAAATCCCTGCTGTATCAAATTTAATACAACATTTTCAACACGGATTTACTAATAAATAGTTTCTGAAATTTTAATATTTTTCACCATACATCAACTTAGTAACCGTTCCTATTGATGTTTTAGTACAAATTTAAATGTTTTTCTTACCATAAGTTTTTCAAATTTATCAACGTTTTTCTTCAAAAAACGCATGTGTCCACTTCCGGAAAAATGGCGGCCTTTTAGTTTCACTGGAAAGCCTTCCAATGAATTAATTACTGCCCTCTGGTGGAATATCTGTGCACTGCATGAGTCTGATTGTATGCCTCTTGTTTTTTAGGTAAAAAAAAAAAAAAAGCCACACTATTATTATGTTGTGGAGGGCTGACAAACTTATCTATCAAAAATGATACTTTTTGTGTTATTGGGCACGTTTTTAAGCAGAAATGCAATATAAAACTCATTTACCAATTTATAAAACCAAAATGGCAACACAAAAATAAACATGCTTACTACTTAAAATTAAACTTCTACACGAGTGTTCTGGTTCTCCAATAGCCATCAAATGATCTGCTATGTTCTTCATATTTGATGGAAGTCTAATCCTTTAAAAGCAATTGCATCAATCCACACAGTTTTTAGGGTAAATTAGACTTTATGTTGAGAAAGTTACAGATTGTTATATGTCAAACCTCCCCTGTTTTAGCCCCATCCCTCTGGGTTAAATCTCTTTTCTACAGCACATGCTCTTATCAACTTGCCTCATTGTAGTCTTGATCTTTTGGGCTGTCTGCCCCACAGCCAAAGACCTCCTTCAGTCCTCACCTGAAAGCAACCTGTCCGTCCAGCATCACTGCACTGCCTCTGTGTGTGTCGCTCTCAATCTCTCCATCCGCCTCCCCCCCACCTTTCCCGTCTGCCTTGCTGTCACCGCATTTCTTTTTTTTTTTTTTTTTAAATTCTGTCTCTCTTTACCTGAGGTTGACACTTATTTAAGTTTATTTTATATTTCACACTTTTTTTGTTATCTCCTGTTGTTAGTAGTATTGCAGTACATCAAAAAATATAAAAAAATTATATATTTATATTGTCTCTTGTCTTTTGGTATTTACAGAATTTAGAGATAAAATTGGCTAAAAAAATTGATGAAAGGATTATGTATATGTGCATGTGGGGTTTGGGGCCTGATGTAGTTGTGTTCCTGTTTCACCTTTTGTTTTCACCTCCCTCACGTTACAGGTGTGTTGATTTCCTTCCTCTTTCCACCTGTTCCTCCTGCCCTCTTATGAATACACTTGTTTCTGTTATAAGCTGCCTGTTTCCCTCCGCTTGCTGCCAGATGGTTTTGTGTACTTCCTCGAGTGCTATGAGCCGTCCAGCCTCTTTGAGTTACGACTCAGCAAAAAGAATAATTATAAGAAAAGGAAAATGACATTCTTAGATCATCCTTTTTCTGCGTCCTCACCCGGTTCTTGAAGCATTCACAGTAAGTATATTTATAAAATAACGTCATATATTGACATTACATTTATATTATCATAAAGTGACCAAAATGTATTTAGCAGTCATTGATTCTGTTACAGCTAGCTACAGGTTTTGGGCAAAAGTAATTTTAGATGGTGCTTATATACAATCCATATAGTTTTAATTACACACACCAAATATAACTTTTTTCTAGGAATTAAAAGCATTTCAACAGAATTTTGCAAATGCATTAAAATTATTTCTTGCAGGTAAAAAGAGACTATTTTGTCTGCAGGGTACGTAGAGAGGTAAATGACTAAAGAGACTTTAGTGGAATAACAAGTCTGCAAAGGAAGGACTTTAATTGGGGGTTCCATCTAAAGGTCAACAGTGGCTGAAAGAAAAGGGTCAGCATGCTCGAACCACAACGCCTTGTGGAAAGACTGTAGATCTCAAAAATGAGAAACAAGGCTTTACCGTACCTTAGAGAGAAGGCAGTCAGGTTTAATCTCTGCACTACAAAAGTCATGTCCCAGAATCAGCAGCAAAAGGTCATGTCAATCTGTCTTTTTTTTTTCATTTAGCCTTTATTCATTATTTAGAAAAACAGACTCTGAATGGATTCAGCTTGCTGCAAAGAAACATCAATATTCAGAGCTTTGAGGTCAGTCTTTAACACCAGTCTTTGGTTCAATAATTTAAATGGAGAAAGCAAAGCTAATGAAAAACAGTATTGTTTTTTTTAGTTTTATTAGTGTAAAGAGATTTATACAACCAAGAGTTCCTTGTTTTCAGTCAAGTATCATGTAAACAATGTATCCATCGCTGTATGTGGCAGAATTAGTGTTTGCATTTATTGAGATGGAATTTAAGAGTTTTTCAAATGATCAGAGCAGACTGTTTGTTTTGACTGATGAAACAGGCGATTGATTAATCAATCGTGAGAATGGATCCTCTGCAGTAATGGCTCATTCTGTGGATCTGCTGCTTCAGCGTCATTTCACTGAATTTGGATTGGTAACACTGGCAGCTGTTTGAATTCCTGCAGTTCTTAAACGTTAAATATATCCCTTTTATGGTTTGTCTTTTTGTCTCCTAAGCCAGTGGTCTGTAACCATGTGGTTCTTCTCTTTTACCCCGTTGTTGTGGATCCCTGGTTAATTATTTAACAAACAAACAAAAAAAAAAAAAAATTTTTTTTTTTTTTTTCTGCTGCTTATTACCTTGGTACAAAACCCCTAAAGAGACGTTGAATTAAAAAAATAAATTAAAGTAACACATTTTTTTGTCTTAAATTAACAGTTATCCTGAATTGTTTTTTTCTAAACTTCAATTTTCCGAAAAAAAAAAAAAAAGGTTAGTAACTGGTGTGCACCAGATCTTTTTTAGCTTCAATTTTTTTTTATTTTCCCTTTAGGGGCTCCGTACTTTGGGGAGTAATACACACAATCATTATTTTTAAGAAGATGTTTTCTAAGTGTTTCCCAGCGTTTGGTGGAACAGGCAGTTAAAGGGTTAATAAAGAATAAAAAGACGACAATAGTTAAGGCACACCAGAATATTCAGCAGATTTTCTAGTTTTAAAGATTTTAAGTGTGCCAAAAATACAGTAATAGTCTTTTAAACGGCAATATTTACAAATTCCTCTCTGCGATACACCAAAAATAGTAAAATAAATTGATTTTTTTCAAACCACTGTAGACACTAAGCTACCTGGTAACCCGTTTGCTTCATTGAGATGATGCCATGTGACACAGGATGTCTTTTATTTTGAAAGGAAGTAATTCTTTTAAAAGAAACAGTATTTTTTCTATGTGCATGTTTTATTTATGACAAAGACGACAGTTTATGTATATAAATGATAAAAGTAACATTAATAAAGATGCAAATCAGTGTTTTTTTTATTTTTCTAAAGGGTGAAGTCAGACTTTGTGGCTCCTTATGTTGTCAGTAAGAAATCCACTCAAATGGCTCTTTTACGTGTCAAAGGTTGCAGACCCCTGTTCTAAACCAATCAGCAGCTGTCTTAGTTTCTAAAGTCAGATATAAAAAATACATGTCTATTGAGAAAGGGACAATGCATATTAATGAACTTTAAAACAAATGTAAATATGCCAGATTATAGTCTCTGGCTAATTTCCATCTGGAGTCCCTTGACAGGTTGACGTTAAAAGAAATAAAATGGAGAACTATCTCCCGAGTTCAAGCATTTCCTGTTTCTCCACATTCCTCCTCCCATCAGCCCCTGCTGTCATTCCCCACAGCTGGTCCCCATGAGTAATCACCCCCAGCAGTATTTAGTCTGAGCTCTGCTCAGTGTGAAGTCTTGATTGTGCCACTCTGCTGGCATCACTGAGCGTTCTTATCCTGACCTGATCTTCTGTTTCATCTGAACCCTGCTTCACCTGCTGCCTGCCCTGACCCTCACCTGGACCCTGACCACTCTGGTTGTTCTCTGACCCCCTCATGCTCGTGCTTGACCCCAGCCTGCCTAACCCTGATTTAGTTTTGTGGACTTTTAGCTTTACTTTACACCTGTTTTCCTGTCTGTACAAAATAAAGCTGCTGCACTTGGATCCAGCCGTCTGCCTATTTTTGACAGTTCCTTTTTGAATAAAAACTTTACTTGAAATGGAAGCTTATGCACTTTAATTTGTCGCCAGTTTTTAAAGAAAAAAAATCTTTAAAAACTGTTTTATTCTTCTTGGGTCTTATTTTTTTCTTCTTTTAACCCTTTAACACCAGAATTTTATCTCCATCTTTACCTTTTTTTTTTTTTTAAAACTAACTGTTCTACTGTTGACACTAATATCGTAATTCTAATGGATTCTGAAGTAGACAGAAGCAGCTGTTGCTCCACTTTAAACTAGTAAAGTGCTGTTACGCCCCATTTGGTCTAGGGGTTTTTAGGCGTAGCATAAAGGAAAAGAAAACAAAAAAGTCTCCATAAAATATAACAAATTTATTTGCAAGAATAAACCAACTCAAAAGTGAAGCAAAAGGCTTCAGGGTGAACCCAGGCCAAAACAACAAACAAAACCCCAACTAACTCAACCCAGGGAGCTACCTGCAAAAGAAAGAGTAAAAGAATGACAAACACTAACCTCCCTGGACTAACAGAAACAGGAGAAAATTCACACTAAAGAAAATGGCGGTTCACCCCTACAGCTTCACTTAAACTAACACAAAACTACACATACAAACTCCAAAGAACAGAGTGGAACCAAAACAGAACATCAAACAAACTATAAAGTGTGCACACAAACTAAAAACAGGTGGAGAAGAGCACTGAGCTGCAGTGGAGACTGGTTGCAGCCCAGCTCCCTTCTTGTGGGCTGGAGGTCCTCATGGTGCTTTTAAGGTGGCTCCACCTGGTTTGGGCCAATGGGAGCCACTCCCTCCAGCACCACACCTGAAAGAAATAAAGACAGAACAGACACACAAACAAAGATCCACAAAACATAAAGAGGTCCCACTCTGACACAATACACAGAACAAAACTAAATACGGCCACAGCCGTAACAAGTGCTTATGCAATAAACGTAAACCAACTGTTTTTTAACAATATTTTAACCACGATATGCAACATATCAGCACAAAGCTTTTCTTTTCTCTGCTTCAGAATCCGTTGGAATTAAGTTGTTTGCGTAAAACGGTCGAAGACTTATGACATTATGAAGAGTTGCGTGACGTTCTCAGCGACATCTTGTAAGGGTTCTATGGTTTTGGAGTATTATTTGGTCATATTTCGAGTTTCCCTGCCAGTCACACTAGTTTCAGGCTGATCATGGTTCACAGCTGTCATCATTTCAGCTATTTACCTTCAGACTATTTAAGTTTCAGGTTTTCAGGTGATCCTTGTGCGGTCATATAATCTGTTCAGTTCATATTTTTTTTTTTTTTTCATGTTTTTTTTTCTGTCATGTAAACTAAATATTTGAAGTTTCTGCCACCAAGCCTGGTCTCCTGAGTTTGAGTCCTTCATCTCTGGCACTAAAAGATTGAATGGGTTTATCAAGAATCTTACAGGTTCATCCAAAGTGTCTCACTGCAGTTCAAGTCAACACACTAGATAATTCCAGCAACTGCATCCATTCTGATTGTTGGTCAATAATCGGAAGCTTTAGCTGTAAAAGACTGCTTCCTGGCAACGCACCATTTAGAAAAACTGTACTGAGGTTATATATTGAGTACAATAATGTTATAAGCTTTAAGACATAAGAGTACAACAGTGCCAAAAGGTCTAGATGTATTGTAGGTATAACAACCTCAGAAGCCGTCCTTCTGTCACATTTGAAGACCATAAAAACTGTGGACTTACGGGAGACTTCATACCTCTTGACAAGCTGTAGAATTACTAGAATTTCATCTGGTCCTGGAGAAAACAGGATTGTTTGTCAATTGCTCACGACGAATTTCATTTTTCAGATTAAAATAACTGTTGGAACGTTGACTGCTGAGCACATAAATGGATAACTGCTTTGGCTTTTTGCAGCTGACAAAAGCTTGTGGAGAATAAAGATCAGAAGCTGTTCTGCCTCAGCAGCACACGTCTAATTTTAGTTAATGATTTTCTTTCCCCAGTTTGAAATGGGATATTTTAAGACGAAGCCAGTGGTCAATATTACAGTGTGATTCTTTTATATTCTATTATTAAATCAAGTATACTTCAGAATTTATTTGTAACCACTATAAAAGGGATTTATTTTGCAAAAAATCAAATTTTTCATTTGTTAAGAAAACTATAAAAAGACAAACTTTTGCTGGAAAAAAGGTATTCAGCTAAATGTATTAACCTTTAATTGTATAAATGTATTTTTATAGAGTCTCAATTAAATAAGCACTTAACACAACACAAGTTTAAAGCTTGATCAAAACATCACATAAAGGCTTTAAAACTACAAAAACTAAAAAAAAACGAACTGTAAATCATTTCAATTTTATACTGCTGTCCTGCATATTTATGTCAAATTTCACCACCTAAGTTGAAATTCAGCTCCCCTTAAGCCTCCTTAACACATTTTCTTTTTTTTTTTTTTCAATTCTTTGTTTATTAGATTTTTCTTTTAAAATGGAACATTACAATTAAACATAACATAAACTTTAGGGATGGGTGCCTTCTTTGCATTAGGAATGAAATCAAAAGCTCAGGTTCAATCTCAAAAATCAAAACAAAAAACAAATGTTAGGATATCCTCAAGTTAATCCATGTTTCAAATAAAATCTCCCCTTAAAGGTGTTACACGCTCAATCCAGCTTTTCCATTTTTCATGAAAGACCTCTTGTTGCAGTCTTATGCAAAAAGTAATCTCCTCCATTTTATAAACATCATAAACAATATTTATCCAGTCATTAAGCAAAGGCTTAATCACTTTCTTGTGATAGCTTTCCTTGCTGTCGCACTCAACAAATATTTCTTCTTTCGTGTGACATGATCTTCTTCCAAACATCCTAGCTATAAAGTCTCTAGCGTGAACGGGATGTCCATACGGAGAACATTCCTTAGAATCTTGTGGACTTCAGTCCAGAAAGGAATTATTTGTGAACACGTCCAGAAGATGTGCGCATGTTTGCTTCCAGTGCTCAACACTGCCTCCAACAGGATGATGAATATTCGTAACGTTTTTTTTGGACTGGAGTTTTGAAGAACCTGATGAGGTTTTTCCAGCAAAACTCGCCACATCAGAGAATTAGACGTTTTCCATTGAACTTCACACAGTGTTTCCCAGCTCTGAGTGAATGTCAGGTTACCTTCCTTTTCCCATTTCTGTTTTGCATTACAAGACAGATCTTTTAATTGCTGCAAACCTTTATACAATCGAGAGATCGTTTTTTGCTTGTTATTCTTCAATCAATCAATCAATCAATCAAACTTTATTTGTTGAGCGCTTTCATGTACTTCTGTACAGCCCAAAGTGCTTTACAAGTTAAAAGAAAACATATTTCAGCAAAATAGATCAGAAATATCCACCCCATCAAGACAAAAACAGCATAAAAACACATAAAATCAAGACATCATATAAAAAACTTGTGACAAAAACTATCATCATCATTGAAATAACAAAATATTAAAACAATAATAAACCCTAAAAGTTCAAAGTGAGTCATTAAAAGCTTTACTAAAAAGGTAGGTTTTTAATTTGTTTTTAAAGATCTCCACAGATGTAGCAGCTCTCAGGTCCTCGGGCAGGCTATTCCACAGGCGAGCGCCTAGACACTGAAAGGAAGCCTCACCATAGGTCTTGGTCTTAGTTCTAGGGACAGTTATTATAGTGGAGCCTGAGGATCTGAGAGCTCTTGGTGGTTCGTAAGGACTTAGGAGATCTAATAAATATAAAGGACCTAAACCATTAAGACATTTAAAAACTAAAAGGAGAATTTTAAAATCTATCCTAAAACTGACAGGCAGCCAGTGCAGAGACTTAAGGACAGGAGTAATATGGTCTCTTCTTCTGGTGTTGGTTAGGAGACGCACAGCTGAATTTTGTATCAGTTGCAACTTGTTGACAGACTGTTAAAAGAGCATTACAATAATCAAATCTCGAACTTATAAAAGCGTGGATTAAAATCTCAGCACTAGATCTTGAGAGGAAGGGCACTACCTTGGCAATATTTTTTAAGTGAAAGAATGCAGTTTTTGTTACATTTAAAATATGCTGCTTAAAATTGAGATCTGCATCAAACACAACTCCAAGGTTTTTTGCTGAGTTTGTCACATCCATGCTAAAGTTTTGACATTTCAGTCTGACTCTCTCTCTTTCAGCTTCTGGACCCATAATTAATATCTCTGTTTTGTCTTTATTAAGTTTTAAAAAAATTGCTGCCATCCAGTTTTTTATATCATTTATGCAATTTACAAGTTCATTTATTGAACTAGTACACGCTTCCATGAACACTTTTATTAGTGTACAGTCTTGATACTTTTGTTTGTTTGTTTGTAAAATTTTTCCAATATATGTCCTAACCTGGAGGAACCTATAAAAGTCCTTATTTTCCAGGCCATGCTCCACTTTCAGAGTTTGGAAATCTTTCACAGTCCCTTGACTTAAAAAAAGGCAGTACGCTGTCAGGCCTTGGGCCCTTATCACATTTTCAATGAAACTATCATCTTATAAGAAGCATATCTGTTTTTCGTGTGTAAATTTCTCAAAATCTGAAAAACATTTTTCCAAAAAAAAAAAAAAAAACAATTTGGGACTTTCATGACAAAAAGGTCCACACCATACCGTTTCTTTAAAAAGTACATGGATTTTTTTAACCTATAAAAGGAAGTAGACAATGGTGTTAAGATTTAATACCTTTTCATTGCACTGGAGATAATTAAAAGCAAGGAGTCATCATTTAGTTGGTCTTCCCCCCCCTGAGTCGGAACCTGTGCAGGTTTCCTGCGCTTCATCGGCCATTTGATGGATCGCAGCGGTTAAATGAGAAAATCAGTTTTGTTTAAGATTGCACTGCATTACTTAACAAGCGTGTATTGCATCAAGTCACATCCACAAATATAGATTAAGTCACAAGACCCCTAGGATGTCATTGCTGTTATTCTCATCACCTAACAGTAACTTGATCAAAGAGCTCATTTAGCGGTGAGTCATTGCTGAAATTACTGAGTGCTTCTGGAGCGTTTGCTCAGGCAGACAGAGGGGAGTCATATGTTTTCATCCTTGCTGCAATGAGACGTATTTATAGACCTAATAATCAGCTTTCATCAACTGTTACTGTCAAATGAGTCAGGCAGAGGTTCAGGAGGAAGAAAAGCATTTGTAAGGAGAGTTTGTCTTTACAAACATCACACTTGATCTCCTTTCAGTTATTTATATTTTACATATATTACCAAATATCAATGAAAAAGATGTATCTGAAAGACTATAATGAATGCAGTAAAGTAAAGGCTTAAGAACTGGTGATTTAGTGGAGTCGGTAATTAAAATAATCATGATGCTGTGGCATAAGCATATATTACCCCTCAATTTAAAGACTGCATTTTGTGTGTGAACAGCTGTTGAGACCGGGACACATAGACATTGAACATTTTTTGTAAACATTGAGTGTGTGGCTGCCATCTTTACACATGGATTTTCTGAAAGAGGGGATTCCATGGCAATCACGATGGTTTTTGTGCCAAAAAAAAACAAATAATTTGTCTGAAATATCAACTTAACAACCTAACCGGCTTTTTAGCTTTTAGTTTTATTCTGTTAGTTTTTTTAAAAAGTCCATTCATCCATTTTCTAATCCACTTTGCCCCTTTTGGGGTCATCACTTTCACACCTAGGAACAATTTGGAGGAACCAATTAACCTATGAAGCATATATTTTTTAGAATTTTTTAAACGGATATACAGAAATGGATATCAAATGTCCGTGCAGTGAAGAATTAAATATTGTAGAGTTTCTGAGGCAGAATCTCCTACTTGTGGATGGTGTAGTTTCATCTCCAGCTCTCTCCGGAGAGCTTTGCAAGAATCATCTCCTGCACGTTTAGAGGGGCTGTAATTCTCAGCAGGAAAATGTGAAAAACACTGCAGCGTCTGCTGCAACGTGTCTTCTCAAAGGTATTTACAGCGGGGAGTATTGTGGTTAAACCGTAGGAGTCACACTTATTGGTTGGAGCTGACAAATTATAAATATATTAAAATTAAAACAATGACAGAAAACATTTTTAATAACAAAACAGCAACTGAAATAGTTAAAAACTCAAAATTGAAGTTGCTGTGACCATAAAGACAAAAAATAAAACACGAAGAATGACTTTAAAAAAGGCAAAGACGATTTAAAGACCCTCTCTAATTAAATAGTCTTTTTTTGTGTGTTTTTAACATGCTCTTGTCATAGTAGAGGACCTAAATAAAATAATTCAAAATTAAATTAAATTTTTGGGGTTATCGTTAATTCAAATTGCATTGGATCAGAAAACCAGAAGCTTGAAAAAGATCAGATAAGTTACTGCCGTTGTGCATAAAATATGTCCTAGAAAGCTAAAACAACTTTTTAAATTCAAGCTAAAATCTTTATAAGCATTAATAAAAGTTCAACAATTTTATGATAGAATAAATATGGCGGAAGTTGGACTGTAAAGGAAGTCACACATTGATTGAGCAGTAACTTAAAAAGTTTGTCTTCCTATTAAACTATCTTAAGGCACATTTACAGCGCGCTGATCCATTAGTCAACCAAAAGTAAGTCACTTTTTATTGTTGTCTATTTTGAAAGCATTATCCTTGCCATTGGCATTGAATGACACATAAACACATTTTTAGTTCAGATAAAGTTTTTCTTTTTTTCCTTCCATGCCATTCTATTCTTACTGGTGAACTGGATAGCCATTGCTCTTTAACTTCCTTGGCTCTGGAGGAATCCAAATGAGTCATTAGAGGGCTATTAATAGTGGTCTGTCATTCTGAACAGTCCTGGGAACAGCTTTATCTTTTAGTTTTAATGATGTCAGGGCCAGGAGAGTGAATCAGTGTTTCTCTGATGCATAAATCTCTCTTGACATTTTAGATGCATTAGTATCGGTCTTTTTAATCAAGCAAGACCTTGAAGGAATTTGGAACTGCACTCTTAAACTTCGTTATAACAATGAGACAGAATCTTGACTCTTAGTTTTTTATAAGTAACTTTGTTAAAACTACAGATAAAATACTCAGATAAGTTAATTAAACAACTAAAACTATGCAATCAACGCATGTCATTGATTTCAGAAGGTGATCAAATATTTTTTTATAGAGATACATATGAATACATTCATATTTTATTGAAGGATTTCTGTGTTTTGCTCAAGGACATACGTGGTTTAGAACTTCTTCCATCATAAGTACATCCAGTCTTCAGTATCGTGACCTTTAGCTGTGAAATACACTGCATGTTGCTGAATATGTAATTAGATCCAGCAGTAGAATTATGGGGAACACGAGGTCTAGAGTAGTGTTTAGTAAGTCCTATCTTTCTCTTATTGATAGAAAATCTTAAACAAGAGTCTATTATGGTTAGAATTCTACTATTACAAATTCAAATTCAATCAAACACAATTTTAAATCAATGTTTTAGGAGTTTGGTGTTTAAGTTCGTGCGTTGATCCATTGCTGACATGTACCCTCATTGTGTTTTCCTCCTTGGGACTTAAAGGTGTGGTATTTATGAAGTCAGGATGATTATTTGAATTGATTTTCTGTGACACTTGTGACATTTCACAGATGCTCATCTTCTCTGAGCCACACTGATCCGTTGATCTGCTGTCAATAAGGGAGCAGACGGGGGAGCTCGGAGTCCGGTTGCTGTCACACCGGCTTGTTGTTTGAATCTGGACCCGGGATGAATCGATGTGCTTCACATGATAGTTGACAGTCCCAAATGTTCCATAATTACTGACTTATCGTTCAGCAATTTGTATTTTTTAACCAAGCAACTATTTTCTATTTTTTTTCCTCATATTTATTAAAAGAGGGAAATTTAACAAAGCGTCTTACTGTTATATTCAGCTTTTTATTTTTATAACAAACCAATTAAATCACATAAATATAGATTTTACTGAAAGGTTTAATTTATGACCCAATGGATTTTATCTGTGGTCCTCAAGATTTAAACATAGCAGGAAAATTTTCTTTGCCTTTGCGGTCTAATTATTTTGCATAATTATAACCTACCGTCCCATGTCCCTCTAGGGAAATTAAAGTAGTCATCCACATAAAATTGAACTTGGTCATCCTAGCTACAACTAACCTCCAAATTATATACACAACAATGTCAATTCTGCCATAATTTAAATTAAAATATTTAAAATTATATTTATTTTAATGATAGCTACCCAATTATTTATATTTTGTTTTTGTCTTTTTTTTTTTTATGTATTTTGATCTACAATAACCACAATTTCAATACAAAATCGACCAAAAAAAAAAAAAACCTTACACATACATTAAAAATCTAACTTTAAATATCCACTGATACAGAAGTATCAGTAACATAAAAAAAGTATAATGGAATGGAATACAGTTTTTTTGTATTATTTTACATATTTCACAGTTATGATCCAATCCGGTTTAGATCTGTCCAATACGGCCATGACAATAGTGTGTGACTATTAAATTTTTTATAGGTTTTTTTTGTGTCATTCTTGAGCGAGGCATCAATGAACAGTCTTAATTGTAGTTGGAAATGGGGGGAAAAAATCCATAAACCAAAAAAATAAATAAGTCAAGTAAAATGTGTAATTGTCTTTGCAGAATATTTGCTTCTACCCGTCTAAATGTTGGCTGGGGCCAATCCCTGCTTCCTTTGAAACACTTCGGAAAAATCTGGAAGTGACTCGACATTCCGTTCTTAATCCGTTTTTTAACTACTTATGGTTTTAAGAGGTAAAGAGAAAGAAAATATTTTATTTTTTTGTTGTTTTATTCATGCTTCTTAAATCAAATGCATCTTTCTATGACCTTTCATTTTATACCTAATTTTTTTTAAGTCAAAGTTCTTTGAGTCTGACTTGGATGCATTTTGTGCCTGGAGTCAAACTGTCAGCGAATTGATTGTACTGATCATTCTTGGTGCACAAAGGTCTTCAGATATCTCCGAGATGTAGAAGTTTGGCTTGAGTGCAATAAAAAGTTAACGGAAAACACTTTAGAAAAGCAGATAAAAATCAGCTGCAGCTTGATTTATTGTCAATGTGTTTGCAATGGTAAGGAGGAAATAAAAAGAGTAACGAAAGAAAAAAATAAACCATTTATATCAGGGCTGCTCAGTCCTGGTCCTCGAGATCTACCACCCTGACTAAATTCCAGATCTCCAAGCCCTGCCAGCTGTTGATTGGTTCAGTCAGATGTCTCCACAATCGGATTGAAAGAACACACCTGGTCCAGGTAATCAGCAGCAAGCAGTACATGGAGAGCTGGAGAACAGGCAGGGTGGTAGATGTTGAGGACCAGGAATGAGCAGCCCTGATTTAAATCATTCTGTCAGGTCTCACTCAGTCATGTCCTCCCCCTACCACCAGAGGGACCCCTCTCCTGAGTTTTAACCAGCTTCTCTTTCTCACTCCAACTCCCATCAGCCTTTGCTCTAGTCTTCTCCATGCACAGCTGTTCATCATCATCATCATCATTACTCACTAGCATATAAATGCACTCCAGGCCACAGTTCAATGTGAAGTCTTGATTCTATCACAGTCAGTCTAAGCATTTCTCCTAGTTTTATATTCTCTGGTTTTTGACCCTCGCCTGTTTCCTCATTTTCCTG
The DNA here is from genome assembly GCA_003999625.1 of Oryzias javanicus. Lineage (NCBI taxonomy): Eukaryota > Metazoa > Chordata > Actinopteri > Beloniformes > Adrianichthyidae > Oryzias > Oryzias javanicus. The sequence continues at coordinate 4,585,225 of CM012446.1, forward strand.
CCTTGCCTCTGTGATTTTTGACCTTTGCCTGCCCTTTGACGCCGACTATGTCTTGCCCTTGCTCTGTGAAATTATACCGTCTGCACGTGGATCCAAACGTCTCAGCCTCTGTGTCACACATTCAGTATTTAAATCTTGTTCTGAAAATCAGAGAATTCTGGAGTTACTGGAATGGTTCAAGTCTTTTCATATGTTACAATATTTTATAATTTGTGGCTTTTTGTCTCCAATAAATTTCTGGATGTGATAAATTACAGATTAATTTGGACTTGCCTAGGACATAAAACTTATTTTAAGCCTGTTTATTTTGTTCAGACTGCTAAAAATGTTAAGAAATTTAAGCTGCTACAAATCAGTAACCCAAAAAAAAAATATATATTACTCAACCTGGTCAAAGTAAAACAAAAATGTTGACATGAAAAGAAAAAAAAGGAAGAGTCCAGTGCAGTTCTGTGTCAGATACATTGAAGAGAAGCCAAATACTGACACAGGAGTGCAGCGAAAAAAAGCTCTGAAGATTATTTGAAAACTTTGGTTTACTAGTTTATCTATAAAAAAATGGATCTCAGTGTAAGGTAAATAAATAAAGAGAAGGGTATGAAAACCAATCACGTGTGTAGAAGAAAGTAAAAAAAAAAAGAAAACATCACAGATATATTTCTGAACATCCATTTTGATTTGTTTTCAAGCACATTTGAAAAAGAAACTTGGAAAAAAAAAAAGCACACAACGAGCAACAGACACTCAAGTTTAGTTTTGTATTTTTCACAAAGCATCTGGTAAGTCACCGGGGTAAAGATAGTCATGAATAAATCAGGAAACAGGCATTTGTATTTCCAGCCTCATCCAAGATGCAGTGGTAGAAGGCATATGTTCATTTAGTCCTTGTGGAGATGCACTGATGCCTCATTCACTGGAGAAAAATTGAGCTTCTTTGACTCCATCAGTCTGGAATGACTACGAGACCATATTCTCCTTTTATTGACAAAAATTACATTACAGAGGCAATATTTTTACTCGAGTTAAAAGGCATTTTGTGATGCAAAAATAAACCAGCACAGAGGGACACAGAAATAAAATTCCATTTATGATACCGTTGAATGCTTTGCACACGTATACTTTTACAATTTAAGTGCCTCCTGGTTTATGTAATACAGTCTGGCACTTGGCCTCTGTTTCATGCAACAACATGAAAACGTCATCTAATGCCAGTAAATGCTTTCAGGCTTGATGTCCATTGTCTTATCTGTTGCCATGGTGATTTTAGATGGGGGTTTCTATCCCTCTCAACTTAATGCATTGAAGTTCGGAACTAAATAAATGTACGGTTCTTGGCAACGTTTTCTTTGATGTAAGTGTCCTTCATCAGCTGCAGGGCTTCAGGCCAACCCCATAAGTAATTTGGCGATCTCCACTTTAAGTTTATGACTAAAGCATAATTGCATCTACTAAAAAAAAAAAAGAAAAAAAAAAAAGAAAATACCACACTTGTGAATTGGTATATGCAGAACAGAGGACGGGAAGTGCTTCAGTTGGATGGTAAATGGATAAAGACACTAAATGTAATGTAGTTTCTAAATCTTTCTATAGAACTATTGACAAAAAAGAACACTGGAAAGGTTTAACTTATCATGTCACTGAAATAACAGGTAAAATAAAAAATTAACTAAATAGAGGATATTTTTTCTAAAACTAAGAGCAGATGAAGACGGGATGAAGAAAAGACCCTGTTTTAGCATGAAACTTCATCATTTCCATGACTACTCTGTGTAACTGTTTCTTGGTACATGTAGTATTGCTCAAAAAGCTGATCCAGAATCCAATAAAGTGTTTCCATCAAGTGTTAACGACAACAGACTGAACCATCTATAAGGAAGGCGGATACGTTGTGGGTTTGAGGCCTGAGTTGGTGGTGGAGCGGAGGATGCTAGCAAAGCTGAAGAATATTCTTGAGAACTTCCTGCACTGTACTTTTTTATTGTTTTATTATAATATAACTCTACTTATTATTTTAACTCTAATACGGTACTTATGTAATATATCCACCACTCTAATTTAGCTACCTACCTAGTATACCTACTTATACCTATTATACCTGCCTACCTAGTCTGCATACTAAGTATACATACCTACATACCTATCTAGTATACTCTCCTACTTAGCATAGCCCACTTACCCACCTACCTACCTACCTAGAATAGCCTACGTATGTACCAACCTAGTATACCTATTTAGTATAACTACTTGTTGTACATACCTTGTAGTATACCTCTCTAGTACAGCCCACTTACCTATCTACCTAGTACTTATCTACTTACCTATCTACGGTAGTATACCTACCTAGTGTATCTATCTACCTCATTAACAGTCAGACGTATGAAAACTTTCTTACTGTAACCAAACTCGATTGGATTCATAAACAAAAATGGATCAAAGAAGAGGAAAACACCTTTTATTCCAAGGCCAACACAGTGGCTAAATGCTAACAATCCATCAGTACAATCCATTCAACTCGTATATATCTTATTTATTTTGTATTGTGTTCCTCTTCTTACCGAGCGATTATTGTGTTTTTACTGTGTCTATGTGATGTTGATCAGAAGCTACTGTCTGCACTATGAATTAGTTGTCCCTCAGGGAAAGATACAGTGTGTTTTCAACCACATGTGGACTAAGTATGTGGACTTCCTGTTGCACTACAACCTTTTGTTGAGGAATACATGGCAGCCAGGAGAACTTAAACTCACTTGAACAACTGTGGAAATTAGTGAGACCATGACCAGTAACAACAGAGATGTAGTCAATGTAGCGGGCAAGGACACTGTTCAAGTGAGTACAGAAAAAGAAGCTATTAAGATTAAATACCAAATATATATTCTTTAACAGGTGCTGTAGGATTCTGGAGAAGAAAAGACAAAATATTTTTCTACAATGTTTAGAAACCATGCTGTCATGGTAAGCAGTATTTGTGTTCCCTCATGAATCAGACATTTTAAATAAAGCGTTTAGTTATTCTGGGTCTTGACAGGAAATCAATTCAACCTGGACATTATTGACTGAAACTACAGAAAGAAGAAAGTGTTTAGGAAGGATTTTTTTAAAGAAAAAACAAACTTACAAGAGTTTATTTTATTTTTTTTAGTCAGAGTGTAAATCCCTACAACCGCGCACTCAACTCCACGTGGATTCTATTTATCTTATCTATTTATTTATCTTTAAACATTTAAGCTTTCTGTTCTGCACATGCAGCCACATTGCAATCAAACCTCCCGCATGCTAATGTGGATGCATGCTGGCTGCTCAAGGTGACAGGTTCTCCTTATTCCTCCATACTTCACTTGTTTCTACACTAATCATGCCAATATAAGTTCTTGAAGTCTAGGCCTTCATTTTATTAAAGTGTAACAAATATTCTTTATCTGCACAGGTTAGTTTGTGTATCTCCTATTGTTTTTATGGTTATATTTTCACTATTTTCAACAGCTTTTTACTTTATAAAGAGTGTGTGAGGCGGTTTATGAATCCATATATTGCACAGATAAATACACAAACACACATCACAGGAAGTTAAAGTTTTGTGTTTATTTGGGAAGAACAACTTGTAGTACAAACTGTATATTACTACAACCTAAAGTACGTACTCTTGAATTTTAAGGTTTCAGATAATAATAGGGGTAGGTAATTAGTGGGGATGTCCCGATCAGGTTTTTTTGGTCCCGATCCGATTCAGTCATTCAATTTTGTATAATTTCTGAGTCCCGATCCGATACTTTTCTAACAAATTTAAAACCTGAACAAATTGAATAAACAGATTTGTGTTGTCCTTTATTTATATTTCATAACCTTTGTTCATTATAAAAATTTTAATTGAACAACTCTTTAAAATAGCTTTAATAAAAAGGCAAAAATACAGCAAATATAAACTAGGAAAAAAAATATTATTTTCTTGTTGTATAAGTGATAATTGTCCATGGGAGAAAGTTTAGTGATTTTATCTTTAATATCTTTAGAGCTATTGAACACTTTTAACCAAATGTGATCCATGTCCCCATTTGAAATGCATGAAAAGTGAATGATGACTTTGTTTTAGCATGAATTTGATGAATGTTCATGACTAGCTGATATCATAAGAGCAATTTTTTAGACTTTTTTTTTTAAGATTGTGGGAATCTTTTTCTAACCTGTTAAGACATCACATTTTCAGTTTTATTACCACAGTAGCTAATTTAATGAGCTTTTATTTCTCTTTGAGATAAATAAAACAGGCATATCACGGCGCTAGCATTTAGCTTAGCATAGTTAGCAGCTGCTGTGATTGGATCAGGACATTTCTAATAATTAGAGGCCTTTTAAATGCCTATTTTATAGAATTCCATTCTCTGTAGGAATTTTTGAATGTTTTTAATAAAACCTCAGAATAAATGAGAACAAAAAAAAAAAAAAAAAAAAAAAAAACATCTGTGTTGTTTGGTATCAATTGTAAATATAGCATTTAGTCATGCCTGGTTTACACCGGACGTGGAAGCACTGTGAATAATGGGAGGAAATATTGGAGCTATCCAGTAGTACAGTTTTGAGCCAGCCCAGATAAAGAAAAGAAGAAAACGAAAATGTACATGGATCTAGTCGTTCACAAGTGGATGCATCTGAATGGGGCGGGGCGTGGAGCTGATTGTAGCTTCTAAATCACGCTTTTTCCAATACCATTTTTGTTTCCTGTCTGCTTCTGATTCGCAACAATTTGAATAAAGAAATAATCAGAAATTCAATTTCTAGCTGAATTTTCTTCATATATGTCCTCTATAATCAGAAAAATGTGACAAGAACATGTTAAAAATTCCAAAATAGGGTTTTAATCAGAGTGGGTTTAAAAAATAAAACAGTACAGATGGACCATTTGGAGCGTTTTATAGTCTAATAAATGTTGGTTGCTTAGCAATTACCTCCTAAAAATTTTGTTTTTTATTAGTTTTTTTTTTTTTTTCTTTTTTAAGACTAAGTTATTTGTCATGTTTTGGAGCTAATGTTTATTAAATAAAAAGGGAGTTTGAAGAACTTGGAGGAAGGAAGTTAGAGATTGAAACAGTGATGGTTCAAATGTTGGAATGAGGCGAGTTCATTGATAATACATGATGACAAAAACTTCTTTAAAGCTCTAAAGAAACATCAAATGATGACAAGTGATAGAATTGACATATCATTCAAACAATAGAGCTGTGAAAGACAGATTCATAAAGGAGAGGGAACATCAATTTCTCCTTCTGCAGATGACAGGTTATGGTCACCAAACAGGCTGGCTGGTGTCCCCTGACTGCCAAACTTCTCATCATAGAGAGCTGAAAGAGAAAGCATTCTTTTTGTCTGTCCATCTCCGTTTTATTCTTCAGTAAGGAATTCCCCCATCTTCTTTTGCTTGGTTCCTTTCGGTCTCTTTTGTGGCCCCTCATCTCTGCTGAGCTGCTCCCGTCTCCTCATCCGTCCTCTAGGTCAACGTGACATGTTGATTACACTGTTGCCATCTGCCCTCTGTTCTCCCCTGTTCTCCTTCACCTCTCACTATGCTGTTCATTGTGTTTTGTCCCTTATGCTATGCTGTCACGTGTGTGTATTTGTGTGTGTGTGTGTGTATCTCCTGTGATTAAAGAAGGTGTCATTCTTGTCACAGTATGCCACCTCTGCCTGCTGTCACCTGTCTACCTCTAATGGATGTTGTCAGGGTTTGTAGGTGTGCGTGTGTGGGCGTGCGCCTGTTTGTGTGCACGTTTGGGAGGGATTCAGGGAAGGAAACTGGGAAACTATTTGTTTCTTGGAATGTCTGCATTTATGTGTAACTAACTGTGTGTTTGTACGTGTGAGTAAGAGGAAATGTCCCACACAGAGTATTAGAACGCACATTCTAATACAATAATGAGAGTAGGCCAGAGGATGTGTAAGATAAACCAGGAAAAGTCTATATGTGTATTTTTAAGAGAGGGCTTTATAATAAAAATATGAGTATTGGAGTATCCGAAACTGCCAAGTCTGCAATCCATCCATTTACCTGTCAAATTCCCATACCTGCCTAATCCTTTTTGGAGTGACATGGTTGCTGGAGCCTATCCTAGTTACCATTGAGGTAGAAGGCGGAATACACCTGGACAGGTTCCTAGTCTATAATATGGCCACACAACCCCAAACACTCATATCTATAGACGGTTCAGAGATGCAAACTCTACACAGAAAGATCCCAGGTGGTACTTGAACCTCTCACTGGGAGGCGAGAGTGCTAACCACTACCCCACTTGTACATGCCAGAAAAAAAAAAAAAAAGTGTTGTCCTCAGTAATTTCAGAGATTTGGAACGAGTCCATCCTGCACAGAAGAAGAAATACTCTGTTGATCAACCTCTGGATCTGAAACGATTCTTTTTTTTTTTTTGTGACCATTTCATAAATTCAACAACAGAATGAATGACTTTCTTGATGTTTTAGGAAATATTTGTATTTATGTTACTGTTGCTATAACAACAATGACATAATATACTGTTTTTTTTTTTTTATTTACATAGATTAATCATAAAGAGAAATTAGCCTTTTCTTTCAAGAATAAAGCTGTTTACTGTTGACAAAAGTTCATGTGAATACCTTTCAAAATAAAAGCCACATTTGTACCACATAGGATTATCTCAGTCCAGCAAAAATAGGCAGTGTAATGTTAGTGGTAGTTTAAATATTATCCTTTTGCCCTTTGTGTTGTATGTGAGCCAGACATTTGCAAATCTAATTAAAACCTAAATGTAATCAGAGCTAACGAACTGAGCCGTTTTGCATGTTTTAAACCATAAGGTGCACTTAAAATCTGTGACTTTGCTAAAAAAAAAAAACATCTTTAATCCATCTCAACTCTGGTTGTGCTTAATGATCTCAAATTGAATACAATTTGAAAATTGATTGATTGATTGATTGATTGATTGGTTTATTTCAAGCATAAGTTGAAAATACAGGACAAAACACACAATTATTTCAAACTCATTACAGAAACAATAAGACGCATTGATTAGAAAATAGAAAACAAACAAAAATAAAACACACTTGGTTCATTCATTCTTTGTGATTATTGGCTAAAGTCAGTAGAGTTTGATTGATTGCTTGAAAAGGAGTGGGAAGAAGCGAACTTATATAATCCCAAATTGAAATTCATCTTTTGGTGACTGCAACTCAAGACCTTTTGCATTCATCTGGATATTTGGGAAATGTTAACCGATTGCAATAAATCTCAGTTATGATATATTAAAATGTGGCAATAAAAAAAAAAAAAACATAGAATTTACATTTCTCCCCAAGTTCAACTTGTAATACTTACAGATCACACTTAACTCTCCTTTGAATTTTAGTTTTTACAACACAAATATGGGCCTTAAATTAAGAAGTTCTAGAGATATTTGCTATTTCTGTGGAAGTTATTTAATCAATAAGATTTAAATTACCCTTTACCTTAATAGTTAAATAGTTCACCTTTCTTCTGTTTTTTTTTTCCCTTTAAATTAATGAATGGTTGTCTCTCTGTGCATTCAAGGCGGTTTGCTGGTCCCCCTCCACCCCATTCTCCACCTGGAGACATCAGCGTCCAGGCATCCCAAGACGTCATCAGCCCAGAGCCAAAGATTATGGACTTCATTCACATTTTTTACTTGCATTCAAAAAATCTGTTCTTATTGAAGTATAAATACAAGGTTAAAATAAGGGAAATTGGAGGGCAAAGTAATTGTACTGAACTTGAAAACCATTTTCAACCAGTGTGTCAACATGAGAGGAAGAAATGTGATTAAGGTCCAACATAATCTAAGATTTGTATTCCAGTCATGCTACAGTCACATTTCTTCCAGTACTTTTTATTCACTTTCTCCAAATTATTTATTTTTTTTTTTTTCCTAAGCCTGCACACTTTATCAAATGCAAAACTATTCATCATATTCTCATTGTGCACTTTTAAAGCTGAGATTCGATTTTTTTTCCCTCTTTTTTTAGTTTAAGGGAACATCTGTCGGTAAAAGCTTCTTATCAAAAAGTCCCAGCTAAAGCAGGTTCACAATAAAAGTGGGGAACAGTTCCTTTTTTCTCACTTGAACTCATACATTCTGTCAGAAATTCTGAGTCGTGCTACATGACATCCAATAATGTACTTTCTTCCCACTGTAAAATGATTACTGAATGCATAAAACATACAGTATTCACTTGTGTATTCTCAAACTGTAGTAGTACTTCATAACAAAACATGTTTTAAATGTGGAGACGGTGTGGAACAGCAAGTGAATAATAATGTTAGAAAGGTTTTCTGTGACAAATACCTGGCAGTGACTTAATAATTGAAACAAGCTTTTTCATTTTGTTTGATTCCAATAAAGTATTTAAACTATTAAACTACAACTTTGCAAAATGAGCACCAGATGCTAATTAGAGCACCAGATACTAACTGATGCACAATAATTAGTATTTGGTGCACATCAGTTGGTAACCAGAATTGTTTTGCCTCCCCCTTACAATTTTTAACTAGCTTTTTTTATTGTAATGCAAGAAATATTTGTATATTTTAATCTAATAATAACTATGTCCTGTATGGTTAATTAACGCTTTAACTAGAGTTGTAGGCGGCAAAACAAACATTATGTTTTTTCATTAATGTACTTAAAATAATGCCAACAGATTCTGAAACACCAGAATCAGTTATTTTATATTAAAATAAGCTTAGATCAGACCCTTTTATTTTAAAAGCATCCATAATTAATAATTTGAAGAACAACGCAGCTCTAATAAAGTGTACTGATTGTTATGTTTTTAGATTTTTTTTTTCTTTGCTGATGTTTCTTGTCTTTCTTCCATAACCCAGTTTTTGTTATTATCTTTTTTTTTTTTAATCCTAAAAGGTCTCGTCTTTTGCCGGGCCACATTTTAAAATATAAAAATTGCTCCTAATCTGTCTTGCCTGGAAAACTTAAGGCCAAACAAATCAAAAAGTTAATTTTTTAAGCACTTCACTACCGTAAAGTGTTGCGTATCAATGCAACGCTCCTTTTTCATTTTTGTTTAAATCAGCTAGTTACATTAATTGTGCAACCATATTTTTTATTTCGTAAAATAATTACAAAATAGTCTTTAAAAAATCATGATTGTGCAGTTTTTAGCCAAAATAAAAAAGTCTTTCAGGTTTTCAAAGACATATTTTTCTGCCCAGTGGCAGTAGCTTATTAGGAATAAAATTCTGCGTTTTGGGCGGGGCTACAGCTATTGGAGCAACCCCGCCCCTTCCTGCCGCTGAGAACTCTGCTTGTATGCTTAAGCTTGAGCTTCGAGTCTCAATCTAGCATTAATAATGACGAGCAATATTGGTTCAGTCCAGTCATATAGTTGTGAGCCAGGGCCCAGCTCGGACGGGCGCGAGCGTTGAAGGCTCATCATATAGGGTGCACGCAAGGGAGAAGAGAGAATTTGGGACGGCCATTTCAGTAGATGAATCCTTAGTCTGAGCTTTTTTATAACTTTTGTTCTCTGATCCAACATGATATGAATTAAGAAAAAGTCAGGAACTTTAATTAAATGATTTTGTCTATGTTCTCTACTTTGAGAAAATGCTACAAGAACATGTTAAAACCACAAAAAAAAAGACAATTTTCATTACAGAGTTGAATGAAAGTAGCACTTAACTGTGAAAATGTTTGCTGACCACTTATAATTCCAACAGATGACAAAAAAACCTGAACAATTTAAGTCATTATCCATCTTTAATTCTTCACATGAAACTCTCAATGCGATGAATAAATCAGAGTTTAATGGCAGAGCTTCTGTCACTGAGGCTTCTGCCTCTTAGCTCCACTTGATAGAACACATCTGTGAATGTCCACAGTGATGAGTTTAGACTAAAAACCTTTTTATCATTTTGATTCACACTTTTTTTTTTCCTGTTTCACTTGCTCTCAGAAATGACAGCTTTCATGTCAGCTCGGACAAACTAAAATGTAAAGGAGGAACTTTTTTGAGAAAGGTTGGAGCTGTCAGCACCCATTGGTACTTTTTCCAAATGGTTTTAATAAATAAGAATTTGATTTTTTTTTTATATTATAAATTGATTAACCCCTTGTTGTTGCTTCTTCCCAACAGTACTGCAGTATTGTCTTCCCAGTAACTCAATGATCCTCACGGGTTATTATCCATGGCTAAATTATGAATTTTGGCACCGGCATCTCGTCGTTCGCCCACGCTATCTGGGATGAAAAGATCTACATTTCAAGGAGGTGCTGCCAGACCCCCTTTAAAGCCTGGGCAGTGGGAGCTGGCTCTGCATGGTGAAGACTTTGGCAAAGGGTCTGGAGGGGACTCTGCCAGTGAGGACCCGTCGTACAGAGGACAAACTCTTCCCTTTTCAGCGAAAGACTCCCGAGCCCTTCCTGGCTGGTAGCTGAATGTCTGGCCACCAGCAGACTCCACAGATGAGCCCAAAAACATAACCGCGATGGGCTAGATGAGATCGAGTCTGGCGAGAAAGATTTTGGAACGCCGGCTCTGAGGCAGGCAGGAAATTGGGAAACTTAAGATCTTTTCCTAAAGCTCTGCCTCATCCTGGAAGGTCTCTAAAGAAACAGATGGTAATCTGAATAATCACCAGAATTAAATGGTCATTTTGGTATAAATGTTTAATATTCCTTCGCTTGTATCTTTAAAGTTTAAATGATGATCTCGTTAGTCAGTATTGCAGTTGACGGAACACAATTGGTCAAGATTTATTCACATTGACTTAAAATTTTACTCAGTCTTTTATTTTTGTTCAACCAGCAAGTCATTTCTTGATTAGAAATGACCCAAGCAGTTCAAATAATGCCAAAAAAACGACTTCAGAGTGGAAAATAATGGGAAAGATAATGGTGATAATTTACATTTGAACAAAAGAAGATAAACTTAACATTTGACAAGGTATAGAACATTTTTTTAGACTTGATGGTATCTTAAAACATAATTATAGACATGAATTATTAAAAAAAGCACATTTATAGACCTTGATTGTAATAAGAAGCTGCATTTTAAGTGTGTATTAGCATAGTTAAAGGCACTTAATCTTTTAGTTTGTTCAGATTAACATCTACTTGGTCCACACTAATAAAAATACAATTTGATTTTTGAACTGCTTAAAATCCTATTTGCATTATTCTACATTATTTACTCAGCCAGTGTTGCTTGAAGTTTAAGCTGATCATTTATTTCACCTGTTAGCATTCCTTGAGTTACAGAGAAAGGAAGCTTTAATTACCTTAAACTCAACACTGCTTTATTACTCCTAACTGGAAAGAAAACATCAAGTTACTTTATAACCCAATTACATATGGGGCTATCTCTTCTTTCCTGCTGCAAACTTCGTCTCCCTCCGCTGACTTTCATTTAATTCCTGCGATGCATAAACAGTGAGTCTTACAGACTCTTATAAAGTTGCCTTTGGTGGGAAATCCTCTGATTGAATACTTTTTCTCCTTTTTCTGGCTGTAATTATAGCCCATAAAGTGGGCAAAAGACCATATGGCAATCAGCATTATCATTATTATCATCATCATTATTGTAATTATTATGGGTTGTAGGAATAGTAGAAGTGTTTTTCTGCCCCTTTGATCCGCTCAGCCTTCATGGAAACTCACCAGAACTGACTCCAACCGGGAAAAAGAAAACTAACTCTGAAGACAACAAAGTATCAGTAAGTTCAATTTATTCATTATTTAAACAGTTTGATTTAAAATAGGATGGACCCCATGAGATGGAACATCTGGTTTTTGATACAAACACACAAAAATTACAAAGCAAAAGAAAATCAAATATGTTCTTATAGCCTTTTTTCATTATTGAGGACATGTATAAAATAATTTAATGTTAGAACTGTGTTTTTGAGTATTTCTTTAATCAAATTGGGATGGATCGGGAGCAGATGAAAACCTGCGGAAAGCTCAACCACGGGTGAACCAAAGTCTTCCTTCTCCACTACAACTCTGAATCATCCACTGGTTGACAAATAGATCCATTAATGTCTTCATTTCTCTGCAATTTGAATAAAACTGATATCTCTGATGAAGCAAAAACCAAAAAGGTGAGCAACACCAATGTTAGCTTGGGCTTGTAAGATGCTACAACTCAGAGGGATACATTGTAAACAAAGGAATTCTGGGAAATTAGTGCAGCTAATGTATGTGCCAACAGTCCCACCCACAAACCAGAATCAGATGTGCTAAAATATCTTAAAGAACGACAAAGTAAAATAAGAAATAAAAGACTGTTAAAAATGATTTCAACAGAAAAAAATATAGTTGGAGTGGGACTTTGCCAATAAAAGACATGGGAGTTTTTCCAAATTTGACGTGACAAAGCAAAAGTCTTATAAAATTGATCAATGACTGACGGGGTTGGAGACATTTTGTGGGGAATAACTTGGTGCTAATGTGATAACAAAAGACTAATAAAAACATGAATACTTTGACATTTAACCTTGAGAAATTGTCAGCATGTTAAAAATAGGAGCAGCATTAAAGTGAACTTGTTAAAGTCTCACTTCGATCTATCGCATAACTTTTCCCTGTAGTCTTTTAAATATGATTATAATGTTTTTAATAATTATAAAGAAAAACTGTGTTGTTTGGCTGGACATATTTTCTGCACAGTTTCTGCATAGTTTAGTGGTGGAAGTGGAAGAATGTAACTACTTACATAGAGGAAGTAAGCCTTCACTTATTTCCCATTATCTCTTTGTTTACATCCTCTCCTACAAACAGACAACCCCAAGCTAATATTAGTGATGAAACAAAAATGGTGAGTAATATTGGATCTATCCAGAATTACAGTTTTAAACCAAACAAAGATGTGTATGGATGTAGTTGTCTGGAAATGGATCCATCGGAATGGAGCAGAGCAGGAAGCTTGTGACCTGCTAATTGTAGTATGTACATAACTACAAGCTTTTTCAAACAGCTTTTTTTCCATCTGCCATTGATTCACCATGAATTGAATAGAAAAATATACTTAAAAAAGCTTTTTTTTTTATTTTTTTAAGACAAGTACATGTCAATACCGCCACAAACACCGTTTTAACTGGAGTATATCTTCAAAGGAACTCTACCTACAGCATCGTAGAACAGTTACCTTCCAAATTAAATTAGTGTTCAGTTCCAAAACTTAAAGGTTGTAACCACAGGGTGGCGTGGACCCTGAAACTCAGACAAGCCCTGACCTGAAACAAAGTGAAATTGCCAACAATGAAGCCAGATCTGAAAGCAATAATGTCAAATATATTTGTGATGCAGCTCGTAGCAGGAAATGGTGCCAAATTCTGTCTTTGAAATTTAACTGAGATCAACCTAATTCTTTTGGCTGTCTTGATTCCATAAGATTAATCATTGGTTGGTTCTCAAAAGCCCAGAAATCCCTGTTGCATCGAGACAAAATGTGGCACAGGTATTTATGTTCGATTTTTTTCAAAAATAGTCATTGTTGCTGTTGTCTGTCACTATCTGAGAAGATGTTGACTCACAAGGTCACTCAAAGGTCACTTGGAGGATTCTTGTAACCCAGGTAGGATTTCTGTCATCTATCCCATAGGATCATCAAAGACCCCAATATCCATTTGGAAAGCCTTATAGCTTTTTGTTTGGTTCTTGAAAACATGGAATTCATATAAAAATAATGAATTGTTCTTAATATTATCTGCTCCTTTAATCTACAAACAGATGTAGTAAGCACCCGTCTCTGCCATGTATTATTTATACTAAGTAGGTTTTTGTACCTGTACAAAGGTGAACAGGTGTTCAGGATGTTGACAGAGAAATTAATCACATTGCAGGTGAACTGGAGCCTATCTGAGACGCAGACATGTACCAATTTGCAGAAGTCGTTGAGCTTAATGGAGACAGTTTTGCTGCCAAATGTTGACAGAAGACATTAGATGATGAACTAAAGATAAGAGAAAGGTGTTTCTGCCCTTCAGTCTTCACAGTAAATGTGCTGTCTTTTGTAGAGTGTTTGGACCAGTTTGCACCATGGAAATGCTTGGAATTATCAGAAAAGATTGAAGAAAGTGTTTTGCTTTGTAAGCTTGTTGAAGCACTTCATTATGATGGAAGAAATAGTCACCGAGACATGCTTCTGTGGGGTTTTGTGCCATGCAGTCAAGAAATACAGTATGCTAGTCTGACTCTGTGAATGTATAAAATGTCTTTCAGAACTGTAGCTTTTGGGTCGACATGTTCTCTGATGTCCATCAACAAATGGCAGACTTGACTCGAGGAGTTCTTTTTCCAGTCCGTGTGATTAGAAAGTGTGTTCATTGGGATGTTGTAGCTAGTAAAAACACAAAGTTATTGTTAATTCCTCTTGGTGTTGAAGAGATTACAAAAATTAAGCACATTTCCTGGTTTCAAAGTCTTCCGAAAAGAAAAGTCAAGCTTGTTCTGACTATTGGATGTCATCAATTTGTACTTTTACCGTCCCATATTTTAAACTTTGTGTATCTGTGTCCAATGACGGTTTACCGGTTTATAGATGTGTGATACTCATCTTTATTATTTCCACTACATTTGGGTTCGGTAGTATGTTGGAGCCTTCCTGTCTGTGAGTTTCCACCTGCCAGACCTTCTCTTGCATCACAGATGGCCTTTCTCTAATTAGCATCAGCTTGTGTGCAGAAGTTATCATGGTGGAAAGATGGCCAAATGAGACTAAATTACTGTTGGAATAGCTCTATAAATAATAATCTTTGCAATTTTTCTTTTTAAGATTTACAAAAGTTTTTTTTTTTTCACCTAAATTTTTTTCTTTCTGATTATGTCTCAAGCTACAATCATGATGTGAACGTCTGCTGTTGGTGGTGAGCTTTCAGGACTTCCCTGGTGTTGACGGCACAGTGGGAGGATGTGTTCCATCAGAGGTCAACGCCGTGAGTTCTGTAGACACGTTAGCCAGTCAGTATTTCAAGTCAAATATTCAGTCAAGAGAGCAGCGGCTTTCAGCTGTTTCCACATTGTTACACCAGCTGTTGTTGATGTAAACAAAGACACCACCCTGAGACTTACCACTGAGTTCCCGCCTCCTGTCTGGATGAATGTTGTGTGGAACGCATACCTATTATAATAGCACTGATGTGTTCCTGCATTATCGGTACTTCTGTAAAATTATTGTTATTTTTAAACTGGATTGATTTGGTAACTTTAGAATGCATAAAAAAATAAATAAATAAACAACTAATAAATTAATGTATTGAAATGTTTTGTTTTCTCTTTAAAAGAAAATATTGGACCGATCATTCACTTTCTTTGTACCATGATGAGTTAAATATTTTACTTGTAATAGCGTTTTTTTTTTTGTTGTTTGTTTTTTTGGCTTGAATGAAAAATATCAACCCTATTTCTGAGGAAAAGGCACCAAAAAACAACTAAGTGAGTATAAAATTAAAGCTTTGGTTATCGGTGTTACAAAAAGAAAACCTTTTTTTTCCATTTTAAACCTTTTTCTATACACATCATTTAATAAAGCATTTGTATTGGTATTACTACATACTGAAAACACATATACTGGTGTTGGAGTAAGTAAAGCATGTAGAAGACAGAGTTAGATGGAGGAAGCTCTTGTGACTCCAATAATAAAAACCTAAATGGAAAAAAAAGACTAAAAACACGTCCATATTTTAAGACAATGTGTCAGTCTGGGTGGAAGCTTTCAACCTCGACCTCTTCTGGTAAACTGTAACAATGTGGATGGTTTTTTTCAAATTTATTATTATTATTTTCTTTGTTTTTTGTTAAATAACAAATGCATATTATTTAGCAACAAACTGGTTAAATTTCCTGTTCTTTAATTACTGGCTAAGCACTTTTATGTATTGTTATGTACTATTTATTATTTTAAGAAGTACATTTTGCAGGCAGATGGATTCCAGACTTGTAGTCCAATCAGTAAACAGGAATATATAACCATTAAACAATACAAGTGTAGTACCAAGAATACAAATGATTACTAAAATAAATAAAAAAATACAATAGTGAAAGTCTACAATTAAGATAACAAAGATAATATAGTTGAAAATACATGAATTAATTAAAAAGAGAAGGTAAGAAGGCAGCTCTGACAGCTAAACTAAATGTTGTGTATAGACAAAACACAAGTTTTCTTCGAATAATCTAGCCTACACATAAATATAAGACAGCTAAGTATTTGAAATCAATAACAAGAAAATATATGTAAATATTGGTCTTGAATGTACTTTTCTGCAGCCCACTGACTCTTAGGAAAAGCCATTCCCTCTTCCGGGTTACAGGGTAATGTACGCTCTGATTTCTACAAGAGTTAAATCAGACTGTCATGCATGAAATCATTTACATATATCATTGCCAAAGTAATCACATAGTCTTTGCTATATTATGCAAACATTAGGAGATTAATCTTTTTTTTTTTTTTTTTCTGGCACTCCAACAAATATTTCAGCGTGGCGTGACGTTGAAAGTGGCACAGTCAGACTAATTTCAACAAATGAGCTGAATCTTCACCAGTTTCTGCCTAAAAATTATGGTGTAAAAAAAGACTTAAATTTTCCTTGAACTGAAATGACATAATTGATAAAGTAACATATAAAACAAAGGATGGTTCAAGATTGTTGTCTGAATAAAAGACAGAAGAGATTTTGTTTTATCATAAAATTCGAGTTATTCAACTACCAGGCTCACTGTGTTTGGCCTTTACATTTGCCCATTTTGGGAAAGATCAAAGTTTGACGTCATTAGTTTAAAATGGGGACAATAATAAGAGCTAAAGAACCAGCATTAAATTGACTCAATACCAACCAATAAGTGACTTTGTTCTATTCGCTGTTGGTTAATCTACATTGATTAGTTTTTAGATACTTGAGTTTGTCTGCAGGGATCTGACTAAAGATGTGTTCAACTGACTGCTGCAGTTCAGCGTGTTTGTACAAAAAGTCTCACCAAAGTGTTTAAATATCACTATAAGAATATTTATATTTTTAATATTCGATACTGAATATTTTTATACATGTATGTATTGTTTGAAACAGCAATATACATATACATATATATATATATATATATATATATATATAAAGAACAAGAACCATGCATTGAGAAAATATGTGCTACTCATTGTTTGTTCTAAAAATAAATCTAGACTCAGACTTTTTTATTTCACTTTTTGAAATCAGTCATTTTCCTCTTAACATTCAATTTAATTTAGCTGTTTTTCACCAGAAAGAACATAATTCAAGGAGATAGTTTAAACTTTACATACAGTAAGATGGCCTTAGATTTAAAAAAAAAAAAAAAAAAAAAGGTTTGGAAGTCAATAACCGAATCCAAATGCTTTCCCTACCCCTTTTTAGCTCTCCAAATGGAGAGATATGGAAAAATAATGTCTTGGAATTTGGACTTTATCACTACTTGATGATTAGTTGCCGGTCAGCTATGTTAGCAGTGCTCAAAAAAGTCATGTAAAAACAGCAAGTCATTACCAACATTTAAAAGTACATTTCTGTGCTTCAGAATACGCCTTCATGAAGAAATTTGTATCTCCTCCCAACCAGTGGAGGGATACCCAGCCCATAGTCTCTATGGCTCTCTTGTAGCCAGCAAAGCCAAGTAGGCCTCGTATGGTTTAAAGCAGGGGTGTCAAACTGATTTTGGTTCAGGGGCCGCATTCAACTCGTCTGATCTCAAGTGGGCCGGCCCAGAAACGTAATAGCAAAATAACTTTTGGTCAACTTATTTGTAACTTTGTTTTTCTTTGAAGCATTTTTTCCAACTAAGAAAAAAATAAACAACCTCGTGGTCGAATCACTTATTATTACACTTTCATTCACAGAGTCCAATGCATTTCAAATAGAATGGATTTCAGGAAAAAAAAAAAAAAAAAAGTTTATTCAATTTTATACAGACTGCATGCTTTACATCTGACATTAAAGCCATCCCGATAGTAAACTCAAGAGGAGACTATGGCAAAAAAATAATACCCTGTCTAACGAGTAAGATTGCGATTGGTCCGGACCATTAGACCACAGTCACGTGATACGGAAAAAGACACACTTCCACCATAACAATGCAAGGACTCTTCTCAGAACCGATGAGGTCCAAACAAGTACGCAAATAATCACTAAAGGGGGCGCAACATTTGCAATTAATCACAAAAACCCAACAAAATAATTCAATCTAGTCGAATCATCACAGGATAATGATCATTATTGTAATCGAGAGAAATCAGAATGCAAAAGTGAAGTTTGTGCTAAAGTGGGTGCTCAGGAGTAGCATGCTAGCTTGTTATTGGTCGCACATAAAAAAAAAAAAAAAACAAAAGTAAGTGGTTATTAACTCGTAATTTTTTAAAAATACATCGTGGCCGTGTTGAACTTCTTCCAATTGTGGACGGTGTCCAATTGATGGCGGTCTCCAGTAAACATCTGATCTAACAGATGCTTGTTACTCTCTAAGAAGACACCACCCCCACCCCCTTGTGCACATTCATGCAGACCCTGGATGCTTGTGGTATTTGAGTTGTGAGCCAGTGTAGCAATGACCAAGAAACGTTCATTCGATTAAGCGTTCAAACCTTGTGCGGTGGCAAATGCCAAAGAAACATTCTGGTGAGGAACCTGCACCGAATTTTTGGGGGGATCCCAAATGTATCCAAGAATGGCACCAACAGATGGGGGATATTGAGAAAACGGCGGCAGAGATGGGAGCAATAAGCAAGCAATGAATTGGAAGAACTAGTTTGAACATGGATTACTGAGAAACACTCACAGCCTCTGCTAATCAGAACACAAAAATGTTGATCACGATTTTGATCAATCCTGAAATGTTCATCTGGTGTTGTTGTCTACATTTGAGACCAAATTTCATTGCAAAATGAACCCAATAACCATCAGAATTCAGTGTGTGATGGAATAGACGGCTGTCTCTAATAAACATCAGGCCAGCTGACACATTTTTGGAATAAAGGCTGGGGCTACTAGGAGAAGCTACAGTAACAAGCTTGGACACCTCTACTGCTCCAGAAGGCCGACGATTGGAGCACCAGGGAGGAGGTGTAGTTGGTAGGGGATGGATCCTACCAATTTAAGCATCGAATGAGTTTAATAGATGCAAATCTTACTTTAAATATTTGAAATGGAAATATTTGCTATCTAGATCCTTGCAGACATATTGACTTGCAAATGTGTACAATCTTGGTAAACATTGTTTCTTCTAAAAATCTTAGTGAAAATAGCAGCACCAAGAAAACACCAAGAAAGACCAAAAACTAGATATTCTGTACAGAAAAACTGTATTACATAACCCGGAGATCCATTTAAAAGGGAACATGTGTTATTGAAGTGATTGATGAAGCTATTAGCAGATTTGCCAGCTATCATCTATTTCAGTTTGATACCAGTTTTTTCCTGTTTGTTTCTGTGATTATGAGGGAATATGCTTCATGAACACAGGCTACACCCTCCCCCTTTATGGCTGTAGATATTTCTCTGTCTCCATCTGAGGGTTTGTTCGCCACGCAGCTTTTTGAAACCAAGCTGGGCTCACGATTTCAAAACCAATGCATTTATTTACCGTCCTAAGTATGAAAATAAATGGAGTTCCAGCAGTGATATTCAGATGAGAACATTCACGCGCCTCTACTCTGAATTGGACTGTCTGCATGCGATGAATGCATCAACAGATCCGTTTGGAGCGTTTACACACTTTTTGCAATAATGCATGTCTTTGTTTGTTGGTGACCGATTGTAAGTATAACTGATAACTATCCTGCTAATTACAAATGACACCTAAACCATTGGAGACAACTGAGAGAAACCAAAAGTTCAAAAAAAGGTAATGCAATTAAATTATTCATTAAAACGATCCCGTTTACTCTGTCATGCTTGACAAATGAGTTGTGGCTTCTGGTGGGACTTTAATTGGTTTGAGCCTAAACACATACATAAGCCTGCGTGTCTAGTCTTATTAGGACACTGCAACGACTCCCTTTTACTCACAACTTACAAAGTTGCCCAATTACAAAACAACTGATCCCTTTTATTCAAGGTGTATTCAGACCCCAAAAGTCAGTTGAGTCCAAACATTTTGATTCCTGAACCTTGTGTTTTGAACTAAGTCTTGGTAAAAAATCACTTGACTAAAGATTTCTGCAATCATTGGCCAGGAATTCCGAGGGCGGGCAAAGCAACCAGAGAAAGAATAATTGAAGTCCTGTGTTTTGCAATCCTTGTTGGGACAGTTCACTTATTTAAAATGTATATTTAGCTGACCAAATTGGAACGTCTGTATCAACGTCAGGTACAATACTTTTTATTTGCTGTACTGATTATTGTTTACGATATATAGATTGTTGGGAAAATAGTGAGTTTATCATGATAAAAATTGCTTTCATCAATCCTACTTTTACTGAGTTGGTGTTGCATCACTGTCCACGCCTCTCTGTTTATATGACGTAGTTCACAGATACGGTGGCTGTTTTGGATCAATTGTTTCGCTCCTAGAAAGGAGGACTGAGGGTACTCAGAACTCAATCCGATTAAAAAAAAAAAACACACAAACAGATGGGTTCAAGACCAGTTCCTGGTGTATTCAGACTGAAAATTTGTTCAAGATTATCGAGGTGAAACAATTGCTGGTTCACTTTAAGCGAAACACATGCTGAATACACCCTCAGTAAGTGAAGGAATCACAACTGAAAAAGAGGATTTATAATAAATCTGAACGCGCAGCTTGACAGTTACATACATTTTCATCTCGATCTGACCAGTAAATGTGAAAATGTTCGTGTCAAGTACATAGAGTGTGCAGTGAGGGGGTTACTTAAAAGCCTTAAAACATCTATAATCCTGCTTCAATGGTTTTTTTTATAGAACTTATCGCGATAAAGGAGGAAACAATGTATTTGGTGAATAATGTGCCTTTTACTTATTAAAGCTAAATCTTAGAAACTTGGATGCATTCTTCACATTTACATTTTCACATTCCTCACTGTGAGCTTCCCAGTTTGACCACAGATCAACCTGTGGTCAAACAAAAGTCCCACAAAAGTCACAGAAAAGCATTTAGATTTCTTTGAAGTTGGCAAATTACTTTATAAACTAAAGATTGATTGATTACACTTGTTGATCTATTCCTCTGAAAGTGCTATACAAAAATATTCAATTGATTTGATATTTGATTCTTATGCTGTATGTATGTTTTTTTTTTTTCTTGTGATGTTGTGTCTTCAGATTCGTCACAGTCTCACCTGTTTTGATTTTATAATTATCCACAGCTGTCCTAATTTAAGTCGTCATCTGCAGTGTGTTTAAGCAACCGGTTTTCAGTTCATCTCTGTCAGCCCATCTGCACCATCATCCTTTTGGTTTCATCATTGTTTAGGGTTTATCATGTTAAATAGTATAATAAAAGTTTAAATTTCCAGCACTAGTCATTGGCTCCTGTGTTTTGAGTCCACCAGTTCCTGACAGTCATGTTGAAGTTCTGTTATGATTAGAGAAAGCATTCAGATGCTGTTGCAAATTTTTTGCTCAAACAAGATACTATTTATCTTTAAATCGCTGCTGCTATACCTAATATTAGTTAATTCCCTTCCCTTCTATGACTGGTGTGCAGTTTGATAGAAGTAGGACATATGTATGTTACATAAGCATGCATGAGCAGCCATTACTGTTCTGTTTATCCTTTGTTTCTGAGTATAAATATGTGCCTTCTTTTTAAAACTTAGAGATAAATAGTGAAAGTAGTTAAGAAAAAAAAAGAGGTTATGCTGGTGGAGCATAAATGTTTCATAAAAAGTTCTTCCCTTATAGATTTAACTAAAAAGTAACAGAGCTCATCCATCTAAGAAGCAAGCATTCAAATGGTGAATTTGCCATTAAAATATTAATTAAAATGAGTCCATCTACTCAGTCATCTGTGACATATCGCTTTGTAAGCACAGTTTGCATTTCTCCTGTGTGACCAGGAGGTCATAAGCCAAGAACTGACAGAGATGAAGCATTGTCACATGCAGAAAGATTTCCACTGATTACATTAAGTATTTGTTTCTATTATGATATTGTGACTCTGTCCCACCCTGTTCCAATTTACTTTAGTTATTAAGAATGAAAAATTTTTTTTCTTTTTTTTTTCAGTTAGGACATCACAAAGAATTTGTTTTGTATTCTTAATATTTGGGATGTGAAACTCTGTGCTAAGTTGGTAATGACGATTAAGTCATTTCAAGTTCATTTTGGACTTGTCAATCTCTAGTATTCAGTTTTTTTCTGTACAATTCTCGCTATCATTTTACTTTTCCAGCCATCGTGGGTGGGTTCATAGAAGACTAGTGGGCGGAGCTTCAGTCAAAAACCAAAGGTGAAATGAAGGAAGGTTTGTCTGTTCTTCACAGCAAAATATTTCATTTCAGGGACTTGTTGGATAATAGTGACGTTTCCAACGCTCAGAATAAAGATGGACGTAAAATACATGTTCACTACAGTGTTTGTGAAGATAAAAATCCAGCTCTGAAATAAAGCAATTTAGTCGTATTCTAGTGCTGTCCTTGACACTGTAACGCTACTTTAACACACTTAAATGAAAGTGTTAAAGTTTTTGTTTTTTTTAGAAGCACCTAAACTGTTTCTAATGTACCAGTTTGGCACTGAAGAACCTCCAAATGGTACCAGTTTCTAATAAAAATGGTTTCAGATAAGACCAAATGAAATAGTTACTCTTCTAAGAAAATAAAATAAACTACGTTTGCCAGGAAAAAAAGCACATTGTTTGGCAGGAGAAAAGTTTCACAAGAATACGAGGATAACTTTACAAAATCTTTCCACCTATGAAATATTCACATTTTAATTTCAAGTCTTCTGTCAGGAACAAGATGGCATAAGCTTCCATGTGGGTGTATGTTAAGAATATTAATTGGCAGAATTGTGTGGATCTGTGTGTGTCTTGAAGCAACCCCTCCCCCTAAAGACTGAAGCTGCTGGAATGTCTTTGTGCTGGCCCACATGGGCTGAGGATTTGTGATCTCGGACACAGGAAGTCCCACCTCTGACACAGGAAGTCCTTCCTGTCCCAGGAAAGAGTATAAAGGTGTTGGCCTGAGGAGTTTGCTGAGAACTCTCACTGACGTGACTCGGTTCGGTTCGGTTCCTGTGAGATTTTTCCCTTTTGCAAAAGTGTAATAAACAACTGTGATCGATGAGACCTGGTCCTTGATTTTTCTTAAGAACATTTTGAGTAATTTTTTAGTAGATTCATTAAAAAGTCATTCTTAACAGTTGGCTGCCGAAACCCGGTAACAGACAACCGTCGACGAAGGACCGCGGGACGGAGAAAGCCGAATTCCTGCAGGGCGGTGACCGGTATCGGGATCCGTAACAAAGACCTCGGACACGACGTTTGAGCCCGAGGCCGGCGCTAGGGATCGTCTTGCTGCAGCCCTCCGAAGGCGGTGACGTCTCCTGAGGGCCATCGGACCAGGTCAGTCATTGATTCAGTCTAATAAAAGGTTTTAAAAGGCATAAGAAACGTGAATAGGAAAAAGTGTTTTTAAATCCTAGGGGGGTTGTCGAATACAATCGCCGGGTCCGTTCTCCGCTCGCGGCACAGGAGCATTTTGGTCGGTAATATT
Organism: Oryzias javanicus; assembly: GCA_003999625.1. Classification (NCBI taxonomy): domain Eukaryota; kingdom Metazoa; phylum Chordata; class Actinopteri; order Beloniformes; family Adrianichthyidae; genus Oryzias; species Oryzias javanicus. The sequence continues at coordinate 4,608,882 of CM012446.1, forward strand.
TTCAGCGGTTGCCAATGTACATGGTAATATTTTTAGCGGTCGCTAAGGTACATTGTACGTAATCGTCGATTAGAAATCGATCAGGTCCGTCGGAATGCACGTGGGAAAAAGCATTCATTGGCAGAAGTAATTTTAAATCAACTCTATCGCCAGCAGGCACCAATGAAAAGTTGTACGTGTTTGTCGACAATAGGTTGGTTAGACGGAATAAAAGGTTTTGTGGAAAAAAAAAAAGGTCTTTGTAAAGAGGTTTTATTTTCATTTAGAGAGGGAAAAACACCGTGGGGGGAGCTGACTGTGGAAGAACGAACAAAGAACTGGGCCGAGCTAAGCTAGTAGGCCATGTGCAGATGCTAAGCTAACTGACATGAACAAAGAGGGATCCACGTGGAGACGCTAACAGAAGGCCTCGTGGAGCTGCTAAGCTAACTGAATAGACACGTGGAAAAACGCTAGCTACCAGACAAAAGACCATGTGGCTGAGCTAGCTAAGCTAATTGTAGAGGCCGCAGGACAGGAGGGAGGTTGCTTGCAGGGACGTTCTGAAAGGGGGAATGAAGGGGGCTTTGACGGTGGAGACTTATTGTTTTTAGCTGTGAAATTTAAGGTTTGTGGATAACTGAGCTCATAAAATTGCATAGAAGAAAACTGGATATTGGGTAAATAAAGTAAAATAATTTCGTACGAAAAATTGGATGTGTTTGGCCATAAATAGTGTGAGTGCATGCAACATTGTCTGTGTCTAAGGGTGTGGCTGTATGTGCATGGAACTTGTCTCAGTGTGTGTGTGCGTATTTTAATGTCTATGTGTTTTTCCTGAACTGCTATTCCTAGCATTTAATTCTCCCTTTTCAATTAAAGATAAATGAACAAATAAATAAAATAAGATAACTAAATAAATAAAACTCTTTTTATTAACGTTTTTCTCTTAAATATTGCTTTTAATTTCATCTTATTATTCCCTTATTTTCTTTTACTTCATTCCCTTAATTCATTTTATTATTATTTTATTTCCACTTAATTTCAGTTTCTTGGTCCTTTAATATCATTTTATTGTTCCTGAAATTTCACTTTATTATTCCTTATTTCCTTTAATTACATTTTATTCTCTTTTTATCTCCTTTTAAATTTTTCATTTGAGTATTTTTCAATTAAGGCTACATGAATATAAATGCATAAAAATTAAAACCCTTTTCTTTAAATTTTTTAATTAAATACATAAAAATAAAAAATCTTATTTTTACATTCTCTCTTGAATATTCCTCTGAAATTCATTTTATTATACTTTTATTTCCCCTTACGTTTTCACTTAAATATTCCATTTTAATTTTTATAAGATCCTTTTTTTTAATTTTGTCCCCTTAAGGCTTTTAAGCATTTAAATCGAAATAGCATAGAGATTTGAAGGAATAATTAACTGAATAAAAGAAACAAATATATATAAATAAATAAATACGTAAATACATAAAAAAACTAGGGACGTACGTCGCATAGACAAATATTTTCAGTTTCATAAAATAAATATTTTCATAAAATAGTGGATAAAAGTAACTCAACATGGGTAAAAATCAGAGTAAATTAGAATTAAAAGGGGATTCTAAATTTATGGATCAGAGAGTCCCTGGAAGTGCAAAGTATATTGCGAAATGGAACAAGAAGCCCTATTATTTCAAAGGCAACCTCTCCGTCCCAGCCTGCACAACCCTGCGCGATAAGATTCTGGTGGACATTAAAAAGGACAAAAAAGAGAGAAAAGAAGGGTGACCCAGAACTGCAAGCTGTTCTTGCATGGCTGACTCAAGCGGAGAAGAGGAAGGAGGACAGAGATAAGATGAGGCGGAGTGTAACTGTTGCAGCTGCGGTGATCCACCCACAAGACGAAACATCAAGTGGAAGACGTCCACAGATTGTGAACCAACTATCCCAACAGCTTCATCCACAGGCTGATGGTGGTGCTGCAGCCCCTATTCCACCACCTCAACAGCACCACTCACAGGTTGGTGTTGGTGCTGCAGCCAACATTCCACAAGAGGAAGGAGACAGCACGGCGTCCACTTCAGCTATGCTTCGTGATTCACCTCCCCCTTACCCTTACCCTCATGACCGCCTTGCTGACACTGTGGCAAGCCGAGTAAACTTTACGGCCGTCTTCCTGACTGCTACGGGAGCTGGTTCGCTCATCGATGATTTGGAAGGAGAGGAGAACACCGTCTACTACCAACAACACGGGCCCCCTCGTTACCCCAACTCAGGACGTGGACGTTGGCACAATAACAACAAATATAGAGGGAACCTCAGCGGAAGAGGAAATCACCAGAGGTCCCGGCCAAATACCGGACAAAGGAACTGTTACACCTGTAACCAGCCTGGACATTTGTTCAGAGAGTGCCCTTATAACAGGGCCCACATCAGCAAGGCCCACATCAGCAATTCCAAAGTGGTTTCAACAAATGGCGACACTACGACTACCAGAACCAGCACTACCAGCCTTACCCTCAAGGTGGACAATACCCAAATCCACCCCCTGGACCAAGCCCTCATGACATCAACCACTAAGAAGTGACTCCCCTGGAAAAAAAAACCTTTTCAAAATGGCAGCAGTGATGAGCCATGGGTCTTACCATGTCTCTACAGGGGGGATGATGGACATTTTGGACATTTTGAAGAGACATTTCCACATTGAAAAGATTTTTAACTGTTAATGTAGCGGCTCAGGTCAAGAATTTCAAAGTTTTTTTTAATTTTCTCTTTTCTCTTTTAATTTTCTCTTAAGTTTTAACTTGAATGTTCCTTTAAAGCTTTATTAGTCCTTTGTGTGACTTAGACTAACAGAACTTCTAAGTCCTCTTTGTGTCTTGTTATTTCTCACCTGGTGTTCACATTTTTGTGCCTGCAGTCAAGAGACAACTCCCACACACTCACTCAGATCTTCATCCACGCATGCACACAAAAACACCTGCACATACACATTGTTGATCAACCAACTAACCACAGAAACAGCAGAATGGATGAGAGAATTGTTGCAAAGTGAAGAAGTGTCGAGAACAAATAATCTGCCAGATGTTCCTTGTTCCCCACAGGTGGAGCTGTTGCAGCCAGGTGACCAGATCCTGATCAAGGTGATCAAAAGAAAAACCTGGGCTGCACCCCGCTGTGGGAGATCCTTTCACTGTCCAGCTGACCACCTCCACTGCTGTGAAGATTGCTGAGAGAGCCACTTGGATCCACCAGAGCCATTGCAAGAAGCTGGTACCTCTGAAGGATGGTAGGAGTGGAAGACGCCCGGTACCAAAACCTTTGGGTGCTGAAGAAGCCAACTGATCTCCTACCCCAGCTCTAGTCCTTACAGCAGGTCACAAAACCCAGAGCAATGACGATTTCTGTGACAACTACCAGAACCACCTCAAGATTCTATGGGTTGTCCCTCAGCGAAGGGGAAAACAGACAGGACAAATTCACCAAAGCCTCAGTAACTGGACCCAACCTGGGTTCGAAGCTGTCAAGAACAATTAGTGGCAACCGCCACCGATGGAAGCCTGACTCGTGCAGTAGGAGGACTGCGTAGTCTGAGCAATAAAATGAAGGAACATTCAGGTGTTGATACATCCATGTGGGACGGTTGGTTAAATATGTTTGGGGCGTACAAGACCCTTATTTCTTCTATTTTGATTTCACTTACAGTCAACTTATGGTACATCTTTTGCAGGCTGGTAACGATGATGATTCTGATGATGACGATGATAAATGTATTTTTTAAAGTATGTTTTTGAAGTACATTTTTATAGTCCCTGCTTTTCTTAGCTACCCGTGGCTTTTGAAGTGTTCGCACCTTAAGTGGGACGAGGGGGAATTTTCCCCACTGGGTTTTCGCCCCCTCCACGGGCTTGGAACAGAAAAATCTGTTTATGATGTTTTAGGTTAAAACTGTTCATGCAGGAGACTTAAAACTGATGTTTTCAGGATTGCTGTTGTGAGCTCGTGTGCTTCAAGACCCACAACAGGGCCGAACTGTTAAGAATATTAATTGGCAGAATTGTGTGGATCTGTGTGTGTCTTGAAGCAACCCCTCCCCCTAAAGACTGAAGCTGCTGGAATGTCTTTGTGCTGGCCCACATGGGCTGAGGATTTGTGATCTCGGACACAGGAAGTCCCACCTCTGACACAGGAAGTCCTTCCTGTCCCAGGAAAGAGTATAAAGGTGTTGGCCTGGGAGGAGTTTGCTGAGAACTCTCACTGACGTGACTCGGTTCGGTTCGGTTCTGTCTGTGAGATTTTTCCCTTTTGCAAAAGTGTAATAAACAACTGTGATCGATGAGACCTGGTCCTTGGATTTTTCTTAAGAACATTTTGAGTAATTTTTAGTAGACAGAAAAAGTCATTCTTAACAGTGTATAAAAGAGATTTATTTGTGAGTGAAATAAGACGGCATGACACTAACAACTTCTCAGAGGAAATGGGTGAGAAACAGTCACAGAGAAGTAGACAAGACAATTAAAATGATTCTTGACTGCAGCTCTTGTTGGGTTCTTTAGTAGCTGCTTATGTTTCCAGGTACCTAATGATGGAAACAGAAGACTTAGACAGACTGATGACTTATCGTAAAGGATATATGAGAGGAAAGAGAAGATACAATTAAACAAGCGGTACATAAGAAGAAGAATCTCTTCATTAAAGTGTCTTTCAATGAAAACTTCAAATGGCCATTCTTCTTCTTTAAACCTGGAAAAACTCAGTTATAGTAAAATTAAATTAAAACTTCTCAGGATTTTTGGTTTTGGAAGATCAAAATGTAAGAAACAAGTTGAGGAACTGGATTATATAAAAATAAAATAAAATGTATGTGGCATAAATAACACAATCACAATCTAAAAATTAATTAATTATGGAAAAAAAATGTGATTGGTAAAAACCAACTGCTAGAAAAACATTTAAACACAGCAAAACAGGATGAAAAAAATGTAGTTTTGACTGAAGAATGAAGACTCTTCACTACTCACTCATAAGAACCCTGAAGCTGAAGTATCTACTTTAATGTGACAAGTAGCAATGAAGTGTTGATTTCAGATGTCAAAGTAAGGAAAAGCAGTGGTGTTCTATTTATTAATCATCACAGAGGATAAGAAACTTTTCAGACATGCCCAAATACTTGATGCTTGTGAGTTCTGTCCATTTTTCTTGCAATAGAGATCTAATTATGAGCATAAAATAAATGTAAAGAAAATTAGCTATTTCATAAAAATCAGTAACGACATGAACATTTTTGTTCAAATGAATGAAGATGTGGACTGTCTGATTTAAAAATGCTTATTTTGCATTACAATCATACACACATTTTCTCATAAATGAGTTCATAATGGACATTGAAGCATTTATTGTCTTAGATTTACAGATATATGGTTGTCCTCCTCCTTCCTCATTCAGGTACTCTTGTATATTTTGGAATCTAAATAAATCAAAACTTTAACTGAAGAAAGTGTCGAAGTCTTTCTGGATTATTTAACTTTGAGAACGGAAGCTCTGCGCGTGATGACCACGGTCTACCGCGCTGGCCCCTGGGAGGGTCCAAACACGCTACACTTTGTGTCGTTGGCCGAAAAACAAGAAAGCATGCCGAGCCAGAGTCTAATGTCATCTGTAGCTGGATCTTAGTGGATTTGAAAAAGTTGGCACAATGATAATGTCCTTCTGAAAACATTTGAAGATTTGATTCAACGGCATTTTCTTAAGCCAGTGTGTAACTTTTTCAAATTGTATTTCCTTTTACCCAGAAGGAGAACAGCCGGTAAGTAAAGCTTGTGTAACCTTCATTGTGATAAATCAGAAACTATGGGTGGCATTATATAAAAACATGTCTTCCCACTTTTTGTCGAGCAATAAATCAAACTCTGCTTGACTTTAGTTAATAATCACTAAATTTGCTAAATTAAATTAGACTTAAGTGAGTTTTTGTTTTGTTGTTTTCTTTAATCAATGCATTTCATGATGTCTTTAATGAGTTTGATACATTTGTGTGACTTTTTGTTCCCCTGTATCATCTACAATTAATGCTTGAAACTAGCCAAATCAACCAATCAATATGATAAAAGACTTATATTTAGAATTGAATAAATTCTTTTTTTTTTAGCTCAGAAAAATAAAAATAGAATTGAATAAAGTCTGACATTCATTCTCGTCCCATCTACAGATGACATCTGAACTTCCACAGCAGCTCTTCAGATAGTGAGCTCTCTTCTTGGAAGATTACCCCAAAATAAGTTTTCAATATATAAAAAAAAGTTAAAAAGAATAGAAAAAAAAGAAGCATAAAACATCAAATACAAATAAAACTGATGTCTTTTTAAACATTGTTAGGGGGTAGGATTAAAAAAAGTTTTTTAAACTTCTTCCTACTCCATTTCGGACAACATAATTGAGGTGTAATGTCTTTTATTTATAATTTATATAAACATTTTCAGTTTTCTTGTTTTTCACCATGTATTTTTTGTATGTTCGAAATAAAGGACTAATAATAATTAATTAGTTAACATCTACCCTTTAGAAAATTTAAGTTTTGATTTAAACGTCACCATTTCTCCAAAAATGGGTTATTAGGCTTCACTGTGGCATTCCTTGCACATTTATGTGGAAGCTGTCTGAACTAAAAGATTGACATTTACACAACTATGGGTTCTTTGCTCTCTATTAGTTAACATTATACATCCAGTGATGTGAAACTTGTTTTCCACAATCAACCACAGACCTCCAGCCCTCGCAAAAATCTGACGCTTCTACCGCCGTAATGTAACCGATTGCAACTCGTTGATGGTGATTAGTCAAAGTCTGTCTGAGTCACGTTTATAGAGGAACTTCTCTCGCCAATCGTGAGTGAGCTTGTTCCGGCTTCTTTGAAGTCCACACCCCTCCCACTGAGAGTGAGCTTAGGAGAATCTGTTAATCAAACGCTCATGGTGGGGCCAGGGGGCACCACATGCTTTCACTGAGGATCCTGATTGGTCAGTTTATAACTTGCATAAAAGGAAAAGGAAAAAAGAAAAATTAGAATGTGCCAAGAAGAAAGCATCAGAGAAAAAACTGTTATTCTAACAAATAAAATGACTGAGAAATAGAACTCGATTTATCACTGAAACTCTATGGGATTTTGGCCGTCTTTCAACCAGCAGGTACTTCCTGTTGGAACACGACTGGAGGGGTTGAGCAGTCCACCTTTAAACAAACTATGCATTCAACCCATCCCCTGGGGGAGCAGTGAACTGCAGACACAGCTGCAATTGGGAACCATGTGGAGGTTTACTTCGCCCCCCAAAAACCTATATGCTGAGTGTCCAGCAGGGAGGCATTGGGTCCTAGTTTATAGTCTTTGACATGACTTAACCATGGATTAGGACTCACAAACATCCAGGCCCAGTGCTGGAGCTGTCCCACAATGCAATTGTGTTTGGTTATAATATATTAAAGGAGAATTTATCAAAACTAATAAATGAATCAAATATGTACCCTTAAGATCGTTATGTCATCGTTTTTAGAATTGTTTTCTAGAAACAGAAACGACTGAATTCAGTACCAGTTGTCTACTGGTTCACCAAAACTTACTGGCTTTTCAACCACCGAGAGCAACAATAAGCACGAATCCCCTCCACCCATCCTGACAGTCTTTTGGGGGATGTGCTGTAGCTTTCATTGCTTGATTTATGACTTTTAAGTCATCAAGGAGCCTGGATTATGCCAGCTAAATGTTGTTGTCAAATGTGTTTAGGGTGAGCATTAATTCAGACTTGACATCAACCTACAACTCCCAAACAGTATGAATTAAGGAGGCCTCTTTGATGATTTATGGGGCACTTCGCTTTTTTTTTTTTTTTTTTACTGCAATGCATACTGTACTTTTGGCTTTAAATCCTCATTTTATTCAAAGCAGTAGAAACCTTGTGCATATTAATGTGTAAAGCTAAAAGTAAGCCTTTCTGATGTGCTGGTCCTGGGATTGATGTGTCAGGGGCTGCATGAAAGAGCCTAAATAATGATTTCTGTTCGAGCCAGATTTCTCACCCGTCAGTATTCCTTTCACGGTACCTGGGCATGCTCATTATTTTATAAAGACATTAATGATGGCCTAAAAAAGTTATGCTGCAACTTTTGTACTGTCATCTGCAAGGAGGATGTGAGATAAAGTTACATAATGCCACGGAACGGGGCGGAAGCGCTACAACTGGAGCTGTACATTACAAAGCGAAGCACATTCCAATGCAGTCTCACTTTAAAGATGACTGCATTGAAAAATAGGCTTCAAAATATGAAGGCAATGAGACGCAAGTGCAGCAACATTCATCTAAAGTCTCTGTTCTTTTGTTGAATGGTAATTTAGCTCGCATGGCTGCTTCTTTTACAGCTCTGACAGGAAATGTCCTGTCTGTAGGAGCGCTATAGCAACATGGTAAAGGACCGTTATGCCAGAGCAGATGTTATTCAGCAAATTGGACAGTTTTTTTTTAAGAAATTCTAAATTCAAATTCTAAATTAGATTCTTCAATCTAATTTAAATAATATTTTGTAATTCAACGTGACACTTTTTCTTGTGTATCATTTGAATTTTTTGTAGACTTCCTAGTTAATGTGATGCAGTTTGTTATGGATTGACAGAGATTAAATTAAGATTATTCCATCAGTGCCAATACAGCAGCTGTCTGTCTAGTTGATGGGGAGATTTACTTATTACAGTTCAATGATTGATGGACAGAAACATGCACTCCAACAGAAAAGCCAATTTATAGCCCACAGGGACGTCCCTATTGGAATGAGGTCCAGAGATAAGCTAGAACACGTGTGTCAAAGTCAAGGCCCAGGGGCCGGGTCCGGCCCTCCGAGTAATTATGTCCAGACTTCCAGATTATTTTATTCCATTGGTATTAATGGCCCTATGTTATCTTGTGCTTATTCTACTAGTATAATTTTGATTGATTCATTCTGAAATAATATTCCTTTAATATTCACTTTTGGTCTCATCTGATCACATGACATTTTCCCAATCTTCCTCCGGATCATCAAAATGGCCTCTGGAGAACTTTAAGGATTGCTGGCTTAAGCCAGGGGGCCTTAGGAGCACTGCGAGACTTGAATCTCTGATGTAGTAGAGTCTTTGTTACGGCAGTTCCAAGAGCTTCTTAAAGTTGTCAGGGCTCAACACGTCATGACTTCCTCTGACCACCAGAGGGAGCCCTCACCAGAGTATTGATCTGTTCCCCTCCTCCCTCAATGTCCCATAATGCATCTGCCTGCCACTCCTGCCTTCACCAGCTGTTTCCCATTCAAGTTGATCACCAAACTGGATTTAACCCAGCTCACCACTCTGCTCCATGCAAAGTCTTGTGTTGTTTCTCTGGCATATTCAGTCTGAGCGGTTATTCTCTGCTGCCTTTCTGCGTTTGACCACTGCCTGTTTCTTTATCTCCTGCCTTGCTCTTTGCTCTGACCCTGGCCTGTTTCCTGACTATGCCTTGTCTTGTGTTTACCTGCTCCTTGTCATCATTAAAACCTTGTTGCATATGGATCCAAACGTCTCAGCCTCTTTGCCATTTAAAATGTCCTCCATGAGAATCTTTTTTTTTAAATAAATTTTAGAAAAATGTTCCAAGTTGTTTTAATCATGAATATGAAGTTTTTAACCAACATCCCACAACCTAAATGTCTTAAAGTCATTTTCCATGTTGATCTGAAGCCTCTGTTTACAAAATCACCTCTGAGGGGCGTGGCTTTTGATGCTGAGCTGTGCAGCCCCGCCCCTGATCCACCCCTGTCTGATTTTGAATGCTCTGTGTCTCGCAAACGTAAATCTTCATCTCTGCTACACAAAAAATGTCAAGCGTTATTGGTAATGTCCATCCGTATGGTTCTGATCCGGATGTCAGCTCAGATCTTCATGGACAGAACTTCCTCCAAAATCCTGATTCTTTCTCCTTCCAGTTCACCAAAGACTCTTTCAGCTCATTCTCCAATATTTCCTGTGATCAATCCATTCAATCCATTGGTTTCTCAGAGCAGAAAATAATGAAAGCTAACATCCAAATGCTCTTTCATTCATTTACAATCCTTTCCAACTGCGGTCAAATGAGCCGCCGTTCACATTTCTGTGGTCACATCAAGAAGCTCCGTGGAGATTTTCCAGCGTTCTCAGCCCTGCTACCGTAAGTATTGGATGAAACTCAAACCAAAAATCCAGTGACGGCTGATTGGACCACAGAAATGTGAACGGCGGCTCATTTGACTGCAGTCAATGTGAAGATACCATCTTCTCTTCTCCAGAACCTGAACTAGACACGCTAGCCGGACCAGATGAGGGTTTAGTGCAGCAGAAAGAAGATCATTCAGGAAAAACAGAGTCTGTCCAAGACAGTTTGATTGATTTGAAAGGAGAAATACTCGGAAATGCGAAAACAAAATGATTCCTTATTACGTTTTTTTTTTCTCTTTTGTAAGAAAAATTCCACACAGACATGTTAAAAATAAATTAAAAAAAAGAACAGGATTTTCATTGGAGGGAGACTTTAAAGGAGACATATCAAGTATGTGAGGGCCAGGAGTCTTGTTTGTACTTTGGAGCTAAAAAGCAATTTTATGAACCATTATACAAATAAATTATGGAAAAAAAAATATATAAAATAACTTTACATTCAAAGTTTCCCCTTTTGAGTGGATTTAGGCTGTCTGCAAGCAGAAATCAGAAGACTAGAATGGGGAATGTAAGGGTGAAAGGTGAAGGTGAGATTCAGGCGTCTTGTACATATTTTTCTTTTTTTTTTTTTTTTCCCCCAAAACCAGTGCACTGTGCAAGGAGCCCGGTAATGCTATTCAAGTGATAAGTGTGTGAATATTGTGTATCCTATCCAGCCTGACTGTTAGAAAGGAGAAAAGACAGTATGGACATCCTGCGGGTGTCTTATCACACTTTCATATCACCTGCACACAACGTGTGTCCAGCATTTGTCAGTAAGGAGCCACTCCCCGCACTTTATCAATGACTAGTGTGTGGCATAGAGGCACTGTACAACAGCATCATCTATAGTGCATGTAACTTAAATTATCCTTATAAGTACTTTATGACGCACAACATTGGTATGTTCCATTTTCATGACGTCCCTCGAGGTGGCCGCTCCTCTCTATGGAGGAAAACCCAAATACTCGCTCCGCCCATACAGGTATATATGGCTGCGGCATTACAGAGCAAACTCTTCTCTTTCAGAGGGGCAAATTGCAGAATCATTTACTGGCAAATATTTTTTACCCCACTGTATATATCTGTTTATGTGTGTGTAAAAAAAATGTGCATGACCTCACAGAACCCTCGGTCCAGTGAATTATTGTCCGCCTGTGTGGGGAATCAATGCTGCAAAAAGAACTGCAAGTAATTTTAGAAAACATTAATTTAAACAAAGCATTGTCTTCAGGCTATAACCGTTGTAAATTGGATTGCAATTGCAGTAAGAAGCGGCAGATAAACGTCCTGCTTAATCAACTTCTGCATTGTTTGTTAAGAAGGTCAATTACAAAAAAAGCAATACAATGATCCGCGCTGAAACGTCATTTTTTTTAAAAAACGTCATTTTTTTTTGTTCTAATTTTTTAAATTTTCCCTGTTTTGTTGTAGAAACTGCAGTTAAGGGACCCACATGATTGATAAAAGCCTTGCATAAAGCATCATTACTGTGGAACATTATAACAAAGACGCGAGCAATGATGCCTGGCATCAGTAAGGCGGCGACTCCCAACATGCGGCACCTGAAAATGCCCCATCACCTGTGGAGTAGAGTGCTTTGTCTCGCTCTGATGCTCTCACTCCATGTTTGTTAGGTGGGAGTTATTGTTGTGCCGCCAGATGCTGCAGCAAGAATTGACAAGCACATTCCAACCCTTGAGACTGGCTCAGATTCACAAATGAGAAGACACACAAAAACAGAAGAAGGGTGGGCTAAGCTGATAAGCAGAAAAAAAGTCATAAAAATGAAGAGAGTGCGGTATAGGAGAGGAAATTGACAGCTGTCTGGAACACACGGGCCTGAAACCATCCCAAAGGAAAGTACAATTTATAGACCATTTCCGAGCCTTCCCAACAGGAAAGTATCATTTTCCACTGCATAATAAACAGTGGAGTGGAGAATAGACGGCAGTAACACTCATTGAATAGAGCTCCCATTGCTGCAGGGATGAGCTCAGCTGTCTCTCACACACACTCCCACACACGCAAACACATTTGTCTGGCTATATTTGTGACGCACGTTGCAGATAAAGTCTGGCAGCCAGAACGTGATGCTTTTTAATTTTACAATGCTATCTACAAGTAGGACATTTACTGCTGGGTAGAGTTTTAGATGAATGTGTCACTTCAGAAAGAAGGAAAAAAAAGGAATGTCAGTGAAGCTGATGGGAGTGTGTTAAGGGGGCTGATGGGTAATCAAGAATGAACTGATCATTAAAAATGTAGACGAGCAGCTACAAATTTATCTGGAGGTAAACTGTCATAAACAGACTTCACTGGGGCAGTTATAAGGTCTGCACAACCAGCAAGGACTGTTTTGTGATTTTTTGTTTTTTTTGGATTAGTCATAATTTTGTCAGTAAACTTGCCCTAAATATTTTGCCACGTTAATATGATAAATCAGTTCACATGAGACTAAATTACAAAATTTGATGGCCAATCAGATAAGAAACGTTTATAATAAATGATTGTTTTTGGAGAAAAAAAAATACAATCTGTCAAAATAAGAGTGCTTTGGATTCTTGTAAGATCTACAATAATAAATGCATTTAAACTCAGTTTTAATTTACTGTCTAACGGTTGTATATCAGTAAATCTCTGCAGTCATTGGTTGGAATACACAACAATTACAAATGAGGTTTTCTAGAAAGACATTTGCTCGTAGGTATTTTGTTACAATATGGAGAAAACACTAATGTTGCACAGTCTTGCTTAGTTATATTTATTTATATATATATATTATATATATATATATATATATATATAAAAATTAATATTTCCATTTTTTAAAAGACTATTTTGAGAATTTTTTTTGATGATATCAAGGAAAAATGATGTAAAAACCATAGCCCAACATGATGTTTAAGAAGTGGGCGTATTTGACTGAGATCCATCCATCTGTCCATCTTTGATATCCACTGGTTGGGAGACGTTGCCGCAGCCCGGTTGCTTTAGGGGTGAAGGCGGGGTTCATGGGAAACAAAACTTTGAAAAATGTCTTTAATAACCATTTTCCCTTTTACTGCATTGAAAAATATTACACTTTTTGTAATGCCAGAAAAAAAGTAATTGCAAAAATATTTCAAATATAATAACAATCAACAAAAGTTTGTACACCATAAAGACAAAAAAAGTCATTACACCAAATCACGAAACTAACAGTATTTGGAACAAGGTGAGAAACTCTGAAGAGACATAATAAACAGAATAATGTTAAAGATGTACATTAAAAAACACTACACCAAAAAAGTTATTTAACTCCATGCAGGATAAGCTTAGTATAAACTATTACCAATACTATAGTACAAAGTAAATTCAGAGCTTGGTGTTAAGTGCCACACGGGTTCATTCAGTGTCGTGGGAAATCTGCATTCTCATATTGTTACATGCATATTATGAGGCAATGCTTTTTTCCTCCTCTTAAGCCTTTGGTCTCTTTCCCCCACTGCTCCTGTTTTTAATGAAGGGTTTAATTTTTCCTGGCCTTGAACCATGAATAGGAAGGAGAGCTGAGCTGCTTCACGTTGGGTCAAGGACGCTGCCATTTCAGTTGGAGCCAAAAGGCTTCAGGCCAAGAGGTCGCAGGTAACACAGCCATACTTTGGAAATGCAATTAAAATGCTCAACATTATTGACGGACTTAAGAAAACAACAACAGTGTGATTTGGCTTTTAGACAATTTCCTAGAACTGCAATAGCACTCTGTTATATTTTTATTTTGATGTACAATGTTGCAGATATGTTTAAGTTTTATAAAAACAACTATGAATAATAAATATGGATAATAAGTAGCAAGATTACTTTTAAACTTAAGATTTTGCACTTGGACCTGTCCTGGGTGTACCCTGCCTTCCACAACAGTTGCCAGGTTATTATCTGGTCTCCCCTTGACCCTGTAAGGGATAAGATGGGTTCAGCCAATGGATATTTTCTGTTGATTTAGACTGAAACTGGAAGGTGTTCCATGTGACACTTTTGGAGATTTAGCTCCAATGGTGGCCTTCTTTTGACTACCGTAACCCTTCAGTCGTTTGCGCAATAAACATAATTCTAGGAGATCCGGAAGCTGAGAAAATCCGCTTTGTGCTGATATGCTATACTTGGTAATAAAATGCATATCGATATAAAGCCAGTATCTAATACCAGCTGATTCACATGGATCGTGTAAACAACCGAGGAGTTACAGTATGCAAAAGAGCATGCACCTTTTAGGTGTTACTCCAGTGTCAAATGGTGTTTGGGATGGGGTCTTGGGCACCATGGTCTACAAACGGAAGGTGTCGTAACTCCTACTATTCTGTCTTCCTCTCACAGCCCTTACAGGGGGTTCACTCTGTACCTTCACCACATCCTTGGACATCCATTGGCTTGGAGAGCCATCCAAAAATCATCACCCTGGACAGTGGGATGGTGGTTTTTCCCATGATTCTCAGGTGGTGACAGGGCTGGTGGAGCCTTTGGATTATCGGGGCCCTATAGACTGGATCCCTTGCACTTGGGGGGTCTGGTTTCTGCCTGGGGTGAGCTTCGTGGTTTCTGGTCCCTTCTATTAGAGGCAAGTATTTGGTTTTCTGGAGATGTGGAGGGTTTCAGGCCTCTTCATCTGTCCTGGCATGCTTTGCTAACACACTGGATTATTTTAAGTACTTACCACTGAAAAAATACATGCATAAGTACATAGGTATGGCTTTATTTGAAAACTTAATTCATAAGAAACCATGATGACATCAGTGTAACAAAAGAACAGAAATGTATTCTATGGTCCACTTGGTCGCTCCCATGTAATTTTCCTTTAAGGAAAATTGGGTTCTTAGGGGTTAATATCTTTTTGTAAAAGCATCTTTCAACACAAACAATGAAATTCCTGGTATATCACAAAAAGTGGTTATTTTCTAGCCTTTAAAAAGCCTCTCTACTGTTAGTAGACATTAATGTAACGTCACCATGGCGTAGGTTTAATTGATTTTGGTTTGATTTATGAATCACCACATCACATCTTTCTAGACACACAAAAGCAGAGAAGATTCAGGAAAAAGAACTATTCCGATGGAAGCAAATGCCAATATTCTTTCTGCAGAGCTTCCAATCCTGTTTTCTACTGGAATTTGTTTTTCTTTTTCCATCGGAGTTTCTTTAAGTCATAAAGAATAGATACAATCCTTACATTTTAAATTTTGTCGACTTCGCTATTTTTTTTTTTTTTTTTACTTTCTTCCACAAAGAAAAACAAGTGTGAATAGAGAAAGGGAGATTTAAATCTCCTTGTTTCCGACAAGCTGGCTAAAAAAAAATAATGCTCAGAGGCTGCTTTGATTCCCTGGATACAAAAATACATCTTAAAAGTTTCACTTGACATGCAGTGACATTACGAGTTGAGGGGGGTTCAAACAACAAAGCTTTGCCTCTGTAACATTTAATTTGCACTGAAAAGATGGTCCTATTGGCTGTTGATGCTTTTTCTTCCTCCTCATTATTCACTTCATTCACATCCTTTACTGGAACAAAACAGTGATGCTGTCGTGAGCCTGTTCTCACCCCTCAGGAAACGGAGGAAATGAATGGATTAATGTGGTGAGAAAGCTTCTTCCTGTTTCCCAATTTAGTATATACTTCTTTAATAAAACAGTCCTCTATATTTCTTTTTAGCAGATGCCACTATTCTCTGATACGATCTGTTTAACAGCAAATGCTACTGGTACACAGGTCCTTAATTATTTGACATAATTTCAGGAAGACTCCAGTTATCAGCTCACAGAGATCATTTTACACAGATTATTTTAATAATCTGTTACAGAAAAGTTCAAGCAATTTATCTTAAGTTGTTCAGTTTTCTGTATTGGAAAATGAATCACACAATTTTGTTTTGATTAAAGTCCAAATAAGTGAACAGAATACAACAGTTATGGCATTTGTGTTATTTTTCGTAAATAAATAGTCTTAAAGGTCGTGACAGTGATACTGTTTACAAGGTAGAAACATTCAGATTGTTTATGAATGTCTGTGTACATGTAATCCCTTTATGAGGTTATGGACACTGTTGGTAGATCTAAGGTTTATAGTATATCTGACTAAAGACAACTGTATTATTTCTTTTTCAGTTTAAAGATTTTCTTTATCATTTTTATGATTAATGTGTGTTCCCTCACCAGTTCAAATCAGACCATGATTTTTGCTGACATCTTGCTGAAATAAAAGTTTCTTCTTAAGGATGTAAAAATTTGTATTTGTCCCACAATGAGAACATTTTATGTTGCATCATTACAGTTTAATGTGAAAAATCACACAGTAAGAAGGTATAAGGACTTACCATTAAGGGTCCAAATACTGGCTTGTTAAAATTATTACAAATAATATGATTTGTTTATAAATGTGTATTTAAGTATTAATAACTTATTAATTTTAGGTGACCACAGTATTTGAAAGAAAAAAAAGTAGTATTGGTAACATTTACTGGGAGCAGTTAAAGGGGCCCATAAGGGGCTCCAATCCGTAAGTAAGATGACTCAATCCCTGAGGCTCCGCCTTCCACTGCCTGTGGATGGTGTCCATTTCATGACGTCACCCTAGAACCGGTGTCGGCAGCGTGTCATCTCTCTCCCACAAAACACAAATACACTCAGCCCTGAGTTTGCCCAAACCATGGGGTAGCGGGGTCTTAAAGGGGCCAAAGTAATAAAACACCTGTAAGACACGGAATTTATTGGACAATATGGCATTGTGCCTTTCAAATTAAAGTTGTTTTTTTCTTCATCTGATCACCGTTAACTCTGTGAAGAGCACAGACTCTTCCTGGAAGGAGCCATTCTCACTTTGTGACATCAGCTTGTGAGGATTCCCTCATTTTCATGGATTGGAAGGGGCTGGTGCTGAAAACACAAGTTTGTCGATGAATACTCAGAAATGTGTGAACGGATAAAATACCGCTTTGGGGTTGTTTGTTTATAGCAAGAAATGAACATTATAACACACATAAGAGCACAGAAATGTGATTCTGCATGGTGTGTAGGCCATATAAAGTAAAGGGAAAAAGGGTCATTTCTTTTTTTTGTTTCCAAATGTGACTTTTAAATTATGTACATAAGTTACAGACCTACACAATTTGTCCACTGTGTTTGTTCAAGTGATAGCTTTAAGACATGTCCAACAACACAGAGAGACATACAGTACTTTGTGTGATGCTTGAAGTTTTAGATAAATCTCCTTTAGCTAGAGTTTGTTTGTTTAATAATCAGAGAAGAAAAGATGTAAAGCTTATAAATTTGTGTTTTTTTCCGCTGAACCAAAGATCTTTTTTTTTTAGATTTTTGAATTGGTCAAACTTTTTTTATTTTTTAAATATTTTATGTTAACTTTGGGATTTGATTCTGTTAAATGTCATCTTAAAATAACCAGTCTGGGCCGCTTTTGATCATAAGAATAATAATGTCAAAAAGTATGCTTTCCTTTTAATGTTTTTTATCTCATCAACAAATGTTTTCAAAAAATAAAAAAAAATCTTAATGATGCCTACTGATGGCTGACCTATATATGTTTGGAGTGATTGTTTTATTGATATAAAATTGTTTTTATGACATTTTGTTATTTCTTAGAATCCCAAATTTATGGAAATTTTATTTCTTTTGTTTGCTGAGGAATTGTGAGTTTGTGCTCTCTTCTGGGGTCCAGATGACCCGACTCTCATATTGACGTGTGATCCCTCCCATAACAAAGTTGGAGAGGATCTTATGTCTGCCACGGACACCAATGGAGATAAAAAAAAATATAAATAAAATACTTGAAGAAAAAAGTCCAGTGCACTGTCTTACGGGGTCCACATGACCCCACTTTTAATGTAAACATGCCTAGGAAAGCACCACGGCTTTGATTGGCCAGATCCATGGCGTCAAAGTCTAAAAAATATTAATTGTTGTCAACAAACTTGTGGTGATTTACAATCCTCTACATCCAAATTTACTTTAAAATGTTTCATCTTTTTTGTTCATGTAATGTGTGTCACATGCATGTTTTGTGCACATGTGTTGTTTCCTCTCGGGAACACTATGACTAAAAGAAAAGGCAGGCTGCTAGAAGACCATTGATGACTGACGGATTGCTACACTTGGAGGAAATGAAAAGTTGATTACTTGATTTTGATAACTTTTATTCCTGCTGGTTCTGCTAGAATCCATTTATTTAGGCATTTTGTTGAGCGAGTGTTGTAAAAAAATTATATTCCAAAAGCAATCTAGTTTTTGTAGAGCGTAATAGTCTACTTGAAAGCTTTTTGTGTGAGGTCTGGACAGCCCACTGAAGTGAAAATTGCCTCACTGCCTATAAATCAAAAAATGCTCATAAAAACTTTGAAAAAATCTGGATAACTTTGACTCCATTTCGATTGGAGTTCCTCGCCCAACTCCTTCTTTTCTATTAGGTCTAACCCTTTCAATGATCTCAGTTCGTTTTATCTTTGCACTATTTTCTCTAATACATGTAAACAAATTGGTACTCTAAACCTTTTGGCAACCAGTGCTGAAGGAATGCTTCTTCATTTTCACATCAGAATACGCCACTTTTATAGGGTCATGCCTTTTTTTCGGATGAGCAGGTAGAAGGGAGTTTGTGGGACATACCCATGGGAAATTTGCTATTTACTCCTATTTGGTGCATTGGATGATTGGAGTCTGAAGAAACAAGCCATATTGACAATTTAACTGTGGAAAATGCCGCTCCACTGGGACTTGAGTCAAAGACTTCCCACCGGACTGTTCTTAAAGGGATCCACTTGTGCACTGACTGCAATCTCAGCAGCAGCCTCCATCAGGGCTACAAGTTGAGCTGCCTACTTTAACCATTTCCACATCTCTGACTGCACGTCCGCACTCCCAAGCTATATAACCAGCCGATTTGCTGTTGACACTTACCTGAACATCACGAAGACTCTAAATAGCTGATTATGAATCTTTCTGAGGAACTAAACTGCCTCCAGTCCATTTAACCTGCGGTTCCAGAGCCACATGTGGCTCTTTTATCTGTCCATAGTGGCTTTCTGGCTGAAGAAAAATACAATTATAGTAAATTAAAAAAAAAAAAAAGAAAAGTGGAGCTTCTATTTTAGCATCATACTAACATTTTCGGCTAATTTGTTATCTAATGGCTTTTTTAGGCTAGATTCTATTTTGGAAACATGCTAACGTTTTTGAATAATTTAGTTTACTGAGGAATTTTATGCTAATTTGGAGTTTAGCTAATATTTTAGTAACATGCTGAAGTTTTCAGCTAATTTTACATCCACTGATTTTTTTTTTTTTTTTTTTTTGGATAATTTAGAATTTAGCTTCTGTTTTAGCAACATGCTAACGTTTTTGACTAAATTGATTTAGGAATTTTAGGCTATTTTGGAGTTCAGCTAGTAATAAAGCAAAAAGCTAGCTCTTTTGGAGGATTTGGCCTCTAATTAGATTTTTTTGCTAATCTGGAGTTTAGCTAATATTTTAGCAGTATGCTAACATTTTAGCTAATTTGTTATCTACTGGGGGCTTGAGTTTAGCTTTTATTTCAACAACATTCTAAAATTTTTGGCTGATTTACTCTACAGAGAAATGTCATGCTCGTTTAAAGCTCAGCTAGTAATTAAGCAACAAGTTTGCTTTTATGCTACTTACGTTAAAAACATTTTTAAAAAAATCCCTTTTTGAGAGATGCTAGTTTGTTTTATATATTTTGTTCACGCCAGAAATACATTATTCATATTTATTTAATGAAACAAAAAGAAGGTTATGAATGCAAATCCAAATTTCTTAAAGGCTAACACAAGTCAATGCGGCTCCTTCTAGGTTTTGATCAGTAGAAAACGAGCCCAAATTGCTCTTAAAGGTTGCTGACCCCTGATCAAGTCATCAGATATCCAGATACGTTTCAGACAAACTATTACACCTGCCTTAAGGTGCTACCTAAAATCAAGGAAATATCAAACAGAGAAGGACCCTAGGACTACATTTAGTCCAAATCATTTCCATAAAACCAAAATATCTTAACTGTGTGGTAATTTTAGATGGTGTAAGTCAACAACAGATGACGCAGATAAGCTTTTCTGATCAAGCAATGAGGGACCGTTGAGAATTAAAAGCCCTCCAAATGGAAGATTGGAATGAAACTCATCTTTACAGGGACCTGAAAGTTTGCTGCTCTCCAACAGAATCTGAAAATATGTGAAAATCTTTCCTTGACCTTGTCATTTACGATTATTCTGCTTCTCTCAGACAGATGTTTCATGTATTTGAAATCTGTCAAACTGCTTGACAAACAGTTTTATATTAATATGTAATGTGGTTGTTGGTAACATTTTAATCGGTTTTGTTGTCTTAGTAATATTTTTTGTCTTTACTTATGTTCTTTTTTTCCATAGTCCTAACACATCTGTTTTCCAGTTAACAAGTCTAGGTGTTTGTTTTGTTAGTTTGTCCAAAGTATAAATAGGTCTAAGATTCTCTGTTCGTTATTGGCAGAACTTTTTTTTATTTCCCCAGGGTTTTTATGAAATTTAGATTGAAAACTTGCTTCTTTTAAACCGTAGTCAGTGTGGAATCCAAAACGGATTTACTCTAATTTGCCAAAGGAAACCGGCTACAATGAGTTCTGTATCTGTAAAATACTAGACACGATTGTAGCGGCTGAAGCCCCAATAGGAAACACTGATAATGTCTAAAACTGTTAAAAGTTCAAGTGTTGGCAAAAAGTTTCAGAACCAGCATAGTGAATACATAAAATCTTAACCATCAACACTTTTTCCTCTGCATTCCAGTGAAGGATGACTAAAGAATTGTCATCTTCTGAAATTCAGAGCTTTAATTTTTGAGTGGCGCAAGACTCCCCTTTAAAATGTTCTCTTTATTTACTAGTTCATCACATCAACAAACCACAACAAGAAAACCTTTAGATAGATAGAAAATAGACACAAAAAGAGCATTTTAGACAATTAAATTAGCACACATAATATATAATTATACAAATTTGACTCCTGCCTGTCATTTTTCCTGTAATTCCCTTAAATCATTTTGTGTCTGAATTGTTTTTGTAATATTGTTTTTGTAATATAATGTATATTACTATGCCGCAATTATGTTGTATACTTCACCTCTGTATAGTTTCATATTATTATTCTGTCAAATACAGTATATTTTTTTTACTTTTTATTCTACTTATTTATTTTGTTCTTATTTTTAACTTCTTTTTTATATTTTTATTGTGCTGTGCATTGCTGCTGGTGGACTCCCCACAATTTAACTGTTCCTGACAGTTACAATAAAAGTCTTTGAATCTTTGAATCTTTTAACAATAAATCAATGTTTCCGTAATGCTAGCGGCTTAAAATGGAAAATAGGAAAAAGTTTATCACATTCAAGACTTTATAGACATTATGTGACTTAGCAGGACAGCATGTCTGCAGTACAAGCATAGAAAGTATAGAAAGTAATATAATTACATTTATATAAAATAATATATATATATTTTTTATGTTTAAGGCTTAAACGTCAAATTTCAAATTTCTGTCCAAAAAGATGCAGACCCCGGTCGGGGACCGGGAACCCCTCTCGGACACATTTTTTTTGAGGTGGTTTCCAATCGGACTGGATCTCGGTTTGCTCTGAGATTACTCTATCTGAATGCAATCCACTCTCTGAGTGAAATAAATGGACTAAAACAGCCACTGTAGCTGGCGGTCAGGTGATGAAAACAGGTTAGAAATGAATTGACTGGTGAGCTGCAGACAAACGTTAAGCATTGATAGTTGTGTCTTCAAAGGGAAGATAATTGGTCAAACTTGTTAAAATGTTTGTTTTAACACGTCTGTAAATGCTTATTACATGCTTTTCTGTGTCTCGTTTTGTGGCACGTCCTAAAAGCTACCTAGATTAATACTTCAGTTGCTAACACACTAAGTTAAAGCACACATGGCACGTTTTCATGCCAGTCTTTCAGCATGACTCCAAGCAAAAATGGTTGTTGAATTTAAAACTGGAAATCTAAGTACTAAGTTTTAAAAGTTAACTGTCTCGACAAGGATTTTAAAGTGCTGCACCTGCGACTTTCTCTTGCAGTTTTGTAGTCAATGGCCGAAGAAATTTTAAGGTTTTGTTTATCAGCTTTGATCGGAAACAGAAATCTCTGGTAAATGCCAGTCTGAATACAAACGCAATCTTCAGGACTCGATCCGGACCAAATTAAAGGGACTTGGTCCGAAAGAAATAGACTTGATGAGTCTGAATACACCCTTATAGATTGATTTAAGAAATACATATTGGGAAAAAAAATCCTCAATTTTTCTTACCAGAAAAAACCGCATTTGAATGCAACAAAACCTCAGCCCTCACAAAAATTTGTGTAAGAGGTCAAGATGAGATGAAAAAAAAATCTAGTTTAGGCTGAACTAATTGGGTGTGAGTTTTTCAATCCAGAACAAAACACGAGTTTGGTTGAGAAGTGTCAGATAAAAACAAACCAAATCTAAAAGCCGAAGCGACAGCAGTAATGGCCCGGAAACAACGGATGTAAACACAGCACTTTTCCTTGGCCTTGATCCTCAACTAAAACATTAAATGCAGCAAGCTCAAAAATGAGAAATAAATAAATAAGAGTGGTTTATGTCTGGAGTTAACATGGTTTCTTTTTCAAACAGGCTGTTGACTTGCTTTTAACAAACTTCAATACTCATGTATTTGAATATAATTTAATTTTTAGCGGAATCAAACTCTCTTTATAAAAGTGATTCTCATGCTTGAAGCAGCTCAAAGGGCTTTACAAATAAAAATACAAAGGTAAAAATTCCAATTAAAACCAAATCACCCTTTTGACCTCCCTGAAAACAAAACAATAAATACTCAAGGAACTTATAACAGATTTAATACTTACAGTTAAGAGTAAAATAATCCCACAAGGAGTGCAGTGACAGAGATAAAGTGAGAACTGGAAAAGTAATTTGTTATTTGTCAAAAACCCACCAGTATATCAGTTCAAATGGCATTTCTGTTTTATTGGAGTCTGTGGCGAATGTCATGTAATGCGCATCTGAGATTGATTTGAATAAAAAAGCCATTTTTGGAGGCAGCATCAGTTTCTTCAGGCTCAAGGAAATATGGACAATAATAAAATGAAGAGTAAAACATACACCTGTCATTAAGTTCAAGGTCAAAAACAATATTTTTTTACTAAGTTTAAATTAGTTTTTTTTTTTTTTTTTAATTCAGGAAAAATTTATCAGGGTCAGTAAAGTTTAATTTTAGCAATTTCATTTCAAAAAATGGGATAAAGTTTTATATTTGTTTACAAAATGTCTCATTTATTTTGTTATCATTTATAAATGAGAGGATATTAAGAGGGAATGAAAATTAATGTAGTTTGTGTCAATACTTGCTTAAAAATATCCTAAATTTCCACATAGTTTTAGTATAATTGAAAACTGTTTAGAATAGTAGCAGACATTTTATGGTCAAAGTATGTCTTCGGAGGCTATGATAATAACATCTTATAAGGTTAATATAGCACTGAAAATGTTTATCATTTTTTGGAGTTAAAAAAAAAAAAACTAAAGGAAAAAGACACATTAAGTGTCTGTACCGTTCGATCGACTCCTTAAGAAGATACAGCACCACTTATTTATGTCAATTTCTGTTGCAGTAGTCCGTGACGACTCCGAGTAAAATGTGCACACTTTTCATCTTTTTCTGTTTCCGATAAATGAAGAATAAAAACAATCAATTGACTAGAATGACTCCAACCTGTGTCTATCGTTCAACATAAAAAAGCAATATATGATTATACAGTGTTGCATTTGGGCAGTGTTTTATTTATTTATTTTTGGGGGTACTGCAACCAATAGTTCAATGCACAGAAATTGTGGCGACATTTAAAGGGTGACCAAACAGGGAAGTTGGAGGCTGACTCCGCCCACAGCTGAAATTTGAGAATCCAGTCAGAGGGGCGGAGCTGTCGTCATTACTGGAGCTGCAGATCATGATGTGAGACGTCTGAAATTTGCATGGTTTGACCAATAACAAAATCCAACTGCAATACCTCAATTCAACCTGTAGGGGGAAGCACACAAACAATTTTTGACTTAATTTTAGTTTAATTTATCAAAAATGTGGAAATACCCAACAGACAAAAAAAGTTCATTTAGGATTTGGTTACCCTTTAAATGTAATTTGTTAAAAAAAAAAAAAAAAACATAATTTTCATAATCAGAACACAGTGGATTTATAAATAAATATCGTAAAATATTAATATTAGTTTGTTTAGATTTTAATTTAAAGAAATATGTGGTTTAGGAAAAAAAAAAAGAGTTGTGAGCATGGTGTTCAATTTGTTTTTAAAAACAGGGCACTAATATATATCATAGTACACGTCACTTTTGACCTGATGTTAGTACTCGTTATTAACCTTTTATTAATTCTCCTTCTGATCATTTCCATTGTATTTTATTTTTCTTCTTTATTGTTTTACCTGTTTTTTTTAATGTTCTAGTGTTGATGCCTTTCAGTCCACGTCTCTCTTGAAAGAGATTTAATCTCAAGGGGATTTCCTGATACAATAAAGGTTAAATAAAAAAAATCAACAAATAAAAAAACAACATCTTTGTTTTAGCTGTTAGTAGTTAGGCAGTGCACACAGCCTTTGACATTTGTTGCTCAACTCATCTCAAACGTCCATCTCATAAGAAATCTGAACAGGCTGAAGCTCATAAATTAGCCACAGGGATCCTTTCATTTGTCTCAACTCTGCTGACCACGAGTGCTGCTCAGATTAAACAACACATCGGAGCCTGGGGGCAGCCGGGCTGCAGCGGCCAAGCGGCACATTGGATTCCTCTCCCGGCAGCCAATGCAGGCATCTGCAGTTGTAGTGGACACAGGTGTTCTAGTCAATCTCCATCCCTGCACAGGCTGAAAGTGGCGTTCTTACAAACTGTTGTGTGAAACCATTTTATACAGATCCAGGCTGCTGGCATTGAAAAACGACTGAGCGTTTTTGACCCGAATGCTAATCAATCGTACTTTAGAAGCTACCGAAGGCAGAACTGACCGGTAGAAATATGGCGTTCTGGGTTTTTTTCACTAAAATAACCTGCTGCGCTTTAAAGTCATTGCCAAATAAGGCTGATCAAGAACACGAAACGCAGAAAGGCTGGCCCATGAATAATGTAATGTTCTGTGCAATGAGATGTGTGGGGGGTGCACGCCGGGTGAACTCGTGCAGTGCTCAGTGAAGTGAGCCAAAGCTTTACAGAGACCATCTTCCATGCAATGAAATCCCAAACAGGTTAAGTTATTCATGTGGATATACGCTGTCCTTAAAGAGCTCATCCTTGACTAAATGTCGCCTGCATAATCTTTTCTTTTTTTTTCCTTTCACTTCACATTAAGTAAACAATCCAAAGTGTGAACCATCTGTAAACATATTACGGCCCCCGGGTTTGCACGTTGAGTGGATGTAGGAATTAGATCAGATTAATTAATCTTTGAAATATTGGATGAAGTCGAGCCAATGCTGGAAAAACGATGGCGAAATGTGTTCTATTTCCACCAAACGCGTCAGCAGGAGGAGCCACGGGCTAAATCTGAAGGCATATTCAAGCCCTACATGTTCAGATATGAATTACTACCAAGATGCCAAAAAGCTCCGACTGATGCCATGCACGCGTCCATCTGTCATTCCTGGAATATGGGTTTGGACCTCATCCAAGCTATTACCCACCGACGTCAGGCCAGGCGAGCCACGTCCAGGACTGGTCAGATCAACAAAAAAACCCTCACTTACATCAGTAAAGCCTATAGAAGTTTTATTAAACATTTCATTTGTAGTGTTGGGCTGAGAGACTTTTTCCATGACCCAAAATTTCAGTTACATAATAGTTCCTTTTGCCTAAAACTCAATTCATGTTATGACAGAAGCATGCAAACATAAATCATCTTTCTTTATCCAAACTTAAAGACCATTTTTAGTTTATGGCATCTTTTGTATTCAGAGATTCATATATAACAGCAGAGTTTAACCATGTTCCAGCCACACATTGATAATAATTCACAATGATAATAAAGTGATTTTTACGTTAAATTTAGAATTAACAGATTATTGGAATTCCAACTCAGAAATTGAGTTTAAAGACGCACTCCAAAGAAAACTGTGTTTTAAACGTGATTTTTGTGCAATTTTTATCTATGATTAAGGACATTATTGGGAAAATTAGGACCAAAAAACTACATCTGAGTATTTCTGGACGAATTGTGAATGATTTAAAATGGGAATGAAAAAGTGATTTTTGAAAAAGATCTTATTTGTGACCTAGAGGAGCGTTCACCAACCTTTTTGAGGCTACCGAAATTAAAAGTTTTTACATTTTTGGCTAAAAATGTCATCAAGAGACCGAATGCTTTAATAGCTCAAAATATTATATATATAGAACTGTTCTTAAAGCAGTTTTTTTTAACAGCTATCCAGGACTGGAACTTTGTTCCCTTCTAAGATCATGAAACATTTATTTTCCTTTTTAAGTTTAATGTCTTGCTTCAGCCCTCCTCTACTACATGCAAAAAAAAAATTAAATTTCTTAAAACAAAAAGATTTATCTGAAAAACTCATTATAGCATTATAGATATTAAAAATACATCTTAAAAAGAGGTTATTCATAACAAAACATTTGTTCAAATTAGTTAAACATGTAATACAAGCATTTAAATCTGCCCCCAAATGACTATTGTTGTGGCCCAGATGGAGACGTGCAGGACAATAATTTGGCTTCATCACCTCTAATGTGAACAACACGGTCAGAATCTGTTATATGAAACAGATCAGGGTTCACTGAAAGTGCTGAGGATCCGGAGGTGACGGCGCCCGTTCACGTGTCATTAGGCCCGGCTCTCCGTTGCGTCCGGTCCCCGCGGAGGGCTGAGCGATTCCAAAGACGTCTGGAGTTCAGCTGTGAAGCAGGAGCGGCTCGGCGTCTCCCTTTAAGATTCAGCTGACGGCACATTCAGCAGACAGCAGGGATCACGCGGAAACTGTGGAGGAGGCGGCCGTACCTCGAGTGGAATCGAGGATATCCGGTCAATGTGTTGATGTTATCACTGCCAGTACTCGGTTGGACATTTTCAGAATGTTGTTTTTTTTTCTCCAATGGGGATTAAAATGAGAGTGTCAAAACATGGCCATCCGGGTCAGCTGCCATGCATGCATACACACTGCACAAATGAAAACTCACTTCCACTGCTCCTAATTTGATGGATATTTGAGCAGCACACACACGCATCCAGCCTCTGATAGCGTCTCTTGTTTCCCTGTTTCTTGTGTATTTGCATTGTCAGTCTCTTGTTCTCTCTTCATTCCTCTGCTTTAATCAGCACTGTTGCAGCAAAGCCTTTGAGCATGTTGCATCAATTTTAGCTGCTCCTTCATTCGTCCTGCTCTTTATGATCACGGTCTTCTTCCCAAACTAACACTGCCACCTTGTGGTGAGTAACAGATCACAGCTTCAGATGAATGATGGGACACAGACGGCTGCTGAACATCCAACGACTGGGAATGACAGCTGTCTGTCATCTGAGTAATCCTTTGATGAGTTTACAGATGGGATAGATTTGACATTTTTTGCTATTTTTTCTACGATCATGGAGAATAAATCTTTTGGTAAGAACATATTCAACTACTTCCTTTAGATGTTTTTTTTTTTTTTTTTTTTTTTAATTTAAGTAGGTCACTTCTTCTTGCCCAACACAGTCATGTTCATTTTTCATCAACTATAAACTATGCAAACAGGAAGTTGTATAGACTAAGCTGACAAATTTAGCATTTTATTACAGATAATTAAAAGTGAGCATGTATTATGCATATTATTACACATTTTTGATTACCTTAGAATTATTTGGGAGGTAAGAGCTAAACTGTTGTGCTAAAGCTGTTTGTGATTTCATTTTGACTTTAAAGCCATTTTTTTTTGTTTTTTTCTCAATTTATTCACCAAAAGTCTTTGTACTTGACTTTCCCTTGCAAAGTATTTCTTCAGAGTCCCACTCTCTTCAGAGTCCCACTCTCTTTAGAGTCCCACTCTTCTCGTTTTATAACCTGTTTAAAAAGTGCTCCCAGTGGTCTTCTAATTAGGATTTGTCTAGTCAAAAAATTTTTCATTAAAAATAAAGAGTAATTTCCAATCATCTCTTTGTTTATACTCTCTCCTGCTAGCTTGCAGCTCTTCACACGCCCGATTTACTTTGCAGATGTGACAAAAATGGCGAGCAATTATGCCATGCAGTTTTTATTCCAGGAAAACCAAGATGTTCATGGAGCTTGTGGCTTGCCATTGTAGGTCCTATCTCAAATCTGCTTTATTCTCAAGTATTTGAGAACAAACAAACACTAAGAAATGCTATTTTAAGCTTAATTTCTTCAAATATGCTCTTTGTCATAATAAAAATACCACAAGAGCATGTTAAAACGCTATTTCCAGTCTTTAAGCATTCATCACCACACTCAGCTTGTTTTTGTGTTTTTATTTTATTTTTTGTCCTAAAATCACCCAAACTTTTGGCCAGTGATTACAGTAGAAACTAATATCTCAACAAGATGTAGTAAAGAACCGAGTAATAAAGTTGTGTCACTCTGCCGCTACGTACAGTTTATGCATAATGCGTGGATGAAAATGCTTCTTATGTAAATATATGTGCAAGGTGAAAACAGTTGTGGTCTTGACGTCAATTTTTCATAGATGTATCAATTCAATTCAATTCAATTCAATTTTATTTATATAGCCCAAAATCACAAAGAATTTTGCCTCATTGGGCTTCATGCAGGTAGTTTTACAGTTGCAAAAAATAGTCATGAAACATGAAAGAAAGATCACAAAAGACTAAACCGACTAAATAAACTGGATATCCCTGCTCTTAGACCCTCCCTCTCGGTAAGGAAAAACTCCCAAAAAAAACCTGAAACAGGAAAAAAACGAAGAAACCTTGTAGATTCCCACATGAGGGAGAGATCCCATCCCAGGACGAACAGGCGATACCAGAACTGGTAAGGGAAAATTAGCTTCTACAACTACGTATTTGAATAGAGATCATTCAGACAAAGCTGCAGATAGAGCTGAGGGACGAGTGGGGATGAAGTCCTCAGTCAGACGAAGCAGAAGTGCAGTCCACTGCCAGGAGCAGGAGCGTGGGGGATCCACCTGGGATCTGAAATCACTCCCGCTCCCCAGAGGGGAGTGAGAGAGAAAAACAACGTGTGAATCGAACTGCACCAACAAAAACATGGAGAACTTAATACAATGAATAATAGAGTAAGAGAGAGAGGAAGAAATAAGAACAGAGAACAGAACCCCAGAGCTGATGTGGAGAACAACTATGATAGAAAATCTAGCAGAACGCCTGTCCAAAGAGGAATGTCACAAATATCACAAATGAGCTACATTAAACCACAAAAGAGTTACGAATAAAGCACATAAGAAGACGTAAACCTGCGATCCATTGAATACCTTCACGTTGACCTTCAGAACACTGGGCAGAAATCACATTGAATCAGCACCATGGACAGCACCCGCCACAACCCAATGATGCTTTGATATCCTTAAACAGTCGGATTCTCCTGCTCCGCACTAGTTCTAAGTCCGCTTACTTTACAAGTTTAAAATACATATATATGTATGTTTCTATTTCAATCTATAATCTCTTGTAAATGTACGATAAAAAAGTTGTAACTGTTAAATCACCAGAATAAAGTCGTATATTTATGTCTTTAAAATCTTAAGCTAAATTAAAGACTTTATCCTCATAAATTTACGCATTTTAAATTTGTAAATCTTACATTTACAAGAAAAATAGTCATAAAATATTCAATTTATTCTCTTATCATTCAGTCCATTTGTCATCTCAATTCATGTGATTGTCATGTGCACATTCAACACCGTAGAAGTAATTTATGACATTTAAGGTTGTAAATTTAAGACATAAGTAAAGACATAAAGTCATAACTTTAGAACTTTTTAAATCTTGTAACTTTACTTTATTTTTGGTGTCACTGATGCATCATCATAGGCAACAGCAATCAACAGTGGTCAAAAATAACAAGATAAATATAAATTTTAAATAGTGACAAATGTTGATGCTGTGGCTTCTCCAGGATAAATTTGATTGACTGAATACTGATTTAAATTCCAGCTGGAATTGGCCTGAATATATCACGGATACTCAGATACACATTCTGTCATGGAGCTTCAAATACATTTCAGTGACGAAGCCTCTCATCATCATTGTCCCTTTCAATGTTTGTGTTGATTTAACTGGACAGTTGCCCCCCCATATTTAGTTCAAATGAATATACTACATATTGCTGTTCAATGGTCTGCTGTATGTAGATGTTCTAAAGTGTTAGGAACATAAATAAACGCATCTTTTCGTGTCTATTGTGAGCCTTCTCTTTGTGATTGCTGTTGATAATTCATGTTTCTCTTCTGCCACTTCTGCCCCCAATGATTGTGCCAATTACCCATCCATTAGATGCCTCCATTACAGTCCACATAATTGTTAGATATTTGGCTACGAAGAGAATTTTATTGTCTGCTGTCTCTTCCATTACCATTAGAGTGTCAAGGCTAATATTTTAAAGCTCATCTCATTACAAGTCTATCTAGCATCTTCTTGTTTTTCTATGAATCCAAATAAGCACAAATGGATACGCAGATGTTGAAAATTACCATTTTGTTTTCTCTCGTACTAGTTGAAATGCAGCAGGTGAGGTGTTTAGTGGATGACCTCGTTTGTTTTTAAACTGCAGGAAGAGTGGATTAATGCTAATTGGGAATATAGAGCAGTGAAGGAAGTGGACTAAAGAAAATATTAAAAATATGCAAACACATCATGGACAGTATAAGGAATCCTATCTCTGTGTATCTCATTGGGGTCGTCCCATCTCAATGCTAAGTCAACGTACAGGCTCGTTCAGAGGCTCTGAGGCATGTTTTGAGTGTTGGGCATGGTGCTGGCAGCCCTGTGTTTTGTGTTTTCAGACGTCAAATATCTGAATCTTTTTTTTTTTTTTTTAATTTTATAAATATATATACGATATCTCACTGAAGTGAGTACACCCCTCACTTTTACTACCAGTTTTTTGGCTATTTAATCCCTCTATTATGATTTATTTTGCAGAAAAACAACTTTACACTGTTATACAAGATGGACACTAACTACTTTTCATTTTGTCAAAAATTCATTTTGGCAGTGTTGTCCCATGAAAAAGATGTGAATAAAAATATGCAAAAATGTAAGGGGTGTACTCACTTTTGTGAGATACTGTATATATATATGTATGTGTGTATATATAAAATAAAAAAAAATAAAATATCTGAACTTTGACAAAGTATTCATGTTGCCTCAAATAATCAACTGGAGCGATCTAGCTACAGCAGATGACTCACATCGGCTGCGCTTCTGCTGCAGCCACACGCTCTGCTGCTGACCCAAGACTCCGAACTCACGTAGGTTCACGTGATAACTCACCATTTCTGTAAACACACCCTCATTCCGCTGTGATTTTAAATTATATTCACAACGCTTATTTTTCTGTGCGACTTGTCTTAATACAATGGGTATGCAAGTATGTTATTGATACTTCTGTCTTTTACAGGCTTAAATGTACATATTTGATTGTGATACCAACACATTCTCACTCCCACGACATTTGGTTAAGGAACCCTCCATGTCAAAAATTGATGTTTTGAGTTTCCCCAACTCTTTGTTTTTTAACATGCTGGCTGTTGGGTCCCAAACCGGATTGGTCCAGTACTGGGACGCAGAGCGCACCGGTACCCTAACCTAGTACCTCTACCCTAATCATGTGAAGGTACGTTTCCGGGCTGGTTCTGACTGGTACCAGTTCTAGTTCAGTACCATATCTGGTACCACGTCTGGTGCCGCTTTAGGGTTAGGGTACCGGTAGTGCCGGTTAGTTTGGGTCTGGTACCGTATTCGGTACCGCATTCTGAGGGTTGCAGACCCCTTGATGTTACGCACAGTCAGAACGTCAAAGAACAAAAAATTAGGGACACCCAAAATGTCAAAAAATGATACGTAGGGTCTTTAACCAAACTTTGATATGTGACGACTCAGGGATGGGAATGTCAGTGTTACAGGTGTTCCATAAGAAGTAAGGGAGATGGGCTTGGTTGTCACAATCATATAATGTTTACAACACAGTGATGACAGCGAGTACAGCAGAAAATAGGCTTTAATTTGAAAAATATACTGAATAAACTTTACATTCGGTCACATGATTTCTGATCGTTAATAGCCCCAACTTCACAAAAAAATGCTCTAGCTGGGCAAAAATGTAAAGCCTCTGGAGAGGTCACACTGGACTGGATGCTGTCCGAGTGCCTCAAGTTACGTAAAGACTCCAGCGTCTGCACCGGAGCCTGACCGGATGCATGCGAAACAGCAAAAACGACAAACACAGAGAGACTTAAGAACATTATCGATGAAACCGTCAGTCATTCAGATACAGCTCCTGCAGTAGATGGAGAACTTCACCGTTCTGGGAGACCAATGTTTTTGTAAAGTTCTTTTAAATAAATAAATTGATCTCTCAACGGCATCTGTCTCCTCTGTGCAATGTAAATGAGAACTATACAGACGCTGCTCTATGTGGCTAAACATAGAAGCTCCTCCCACACACATCAGGAGTGTCAAGTTTATGGACACATTTTTAGACGAGTGTCGAGCAACTAATTTGATACGCGTCATAACAGGGAGAGGACACAAGTTTGCTACACAAAGCTTCTACACCATACAAAATCAAAGTTTACAGCATCAAATCAGAAATCTTCCAACTTATTTTACACACTTTTACTAACAGAAAATTGAAGCTGTGAGGAGTTTAGCCTTTTTTTGGTTGTCCACCTATTTTAAGTCATGATTTGTGCTTAGCTATGTTTTTCCTTTCCTGTCACTGCACACCAGCTTTCTGTTTTAGTCCACCGCGGTGCATTTTATAATAGTTAATTAATCCTTAGCCTTGTTAAAATCCATGGTTTGCTGTCTGTTTCTGCCTCTCCTCCAACAGTGTCCCACTTCCAATTTTAGAGTTCTTTTGTTGGTCTCAGTTAATTTGAAGTTTTGGGCTTTAGTCCATTCCTCCTGGATAAAGGTCGTGACAGATCTCCCTTTTCTGTCGTTGGACAGAATAGTGGATATTCAACAAATAACCATTGTGCCTCTTAGTTTGTAAAAACTTATCCCAAAGGGGGAAAAAAAACTCAAAATAAAATAAAACTTTATGCATTTTGTTAGCGAATTCTGTAAAAGAAATTGACGTAAAATGAGTTGTAAACATTTAATTTCAAAGCCTCTTTTTTTATCTGAGTTGTTTAGCTCCCAGACGTTGTTTCATTCATAATTACTGGCTGCTACAGTTTTGCATGTTAATCATTTCCTCCTTCAGATGCTTCTAAATTTAAAAGCTGTCTCTTGCTAAGCAACAACAGTGCAATAACCCCACATTTTCCTGTATTTGGCAACCTTTGAGTACAATTTTGAATATTTTTCAACACATTTGTGACAATAAGTGTTTTATTTTTATATTTTTCTGTTTTGAGTATTATGTCCTTCTCTAAGTGCTTTCATTTAGCTGAATCCTTATCTATATTTGCCTTAAGTCAGCAGTTTGTTGACACCAACTAAAATGCATACATATTAATTTAATTCTTATTAAAGTTTAATCCTCAAACAACCTTTCCTCCCACCACACCTTCAAAATCTTGTTACCAGATTATTTTTTTAAGGATCTTATGAGGTGCAAAAGTCCATTCTTTATCTGAAACTTTTGGCTCTTCTACTAAATGTCCTTGAGCAAAAAAAAACGGCTGTAATCTTCAGGCATTAGCACATTTTTAATGCAAAGCGGGCAAAACTAATTCCCTGTGTAAAGGGTTTGAGATAAGACGCGTGCCTGTAATTCATAATCAGAGCATGTACGCGGATTATAAGTCACGCTATCAATTAAAATAACGGAGGGCTCCAACAGATCCAAACCATCAGTTTTCAGCCCTTGGACTTGGAATTTCAGAGCAAAATAAAACACGATTGAACAAATGTAGTGGGGAGCGCTGAACTTCTGCTTTTCCAGGCAAAGCCGTGTTACTTCAGATAGAACGTAATGGGTGGAGATGGAGGGCGCGCGGGGGAAATCAAGCAGCGACTGAGGTAAAGTTGGCGGGTCGATGGTTGGAGGAGAGGTAAGCAGGAAGTGAGAGGAGGGGAAGGAACGACGGCAGCAGTTTACACAAAACAAAACACCACAGTGACAAAGTGGAAACCCCAGCGCGCCATGTAACAGCATAGCTTATGAACTCGGGGATTTATAACGACACACTTTGCAGACACTTGTCTGTTGTAATCAGACAGTAATATACCTATTTAGATAGGAAATAAAACGATAAAGCCTTATTGCAACTGCTCTTGTGGATTTGGGCAGTTGAAAAATGGGCAAAACCACCAAGAGATCCATAAAAATATCAAATCAAAATTAAAAAAATCCACAAAAAAATATCAAGGTCAAAGACCAATTGTCATAGACAGTGAATTCTTAATTGATTCATTTGCTTATTTATATATTAGGCAGTTATTTGTTTATTTATAATGTTGTTTATTGTTATTTGAGTGTAGTCAATGTTATATTATATTAGATTTTCCAAACTGATTTAAATACCGTTGTTTATGTGTTTGTCTGTTTGCTTGTATGCAGTTTTTGCGTGCATATTCTATTAATGTAATGCACAATGCATGCACGTTCATTTTGTCAAATTCTGCGGACGTCGCGAGTGCTGCTGATGTGATCAAATCAGGCTTTTTTGAGACAATATAAAATATTACAAAAGAAAAGGATGAACAGCAAGTAAGTAAAGTCCAAAACAAACAAACTGTAAATACAAAAAAAAAATCTGTAACACTAAATGTAAAGAAAACTTTAATTTTTTAAATTTATTATACAATAAAATAAATAAAAAGAAAAATACATAATGTCAAACAGTGGGGATTTTGCGTCTCAAACTAAAAAAAAAATTAATTAATTTTTAATTTTTTTTAAGGCATTTAATTACTTAACCCATAAATAAGTCAAAGACTGAAAACAAAACGAAATAAATCAGTGTTGTAGATTTTTTTTTTTTTTGGTTCATTGGATTTTTTCCATCTTAATAAGAGTCTTTAATGAATAATTTATTACTTTAACAATACTCTGCCTTGAATACTAGTACGTGTTTAATTTCAGTGAAGTTAATCAGTAAATCTACAAGCATAATCACGAATAAATGGTTAGTCTAAGCTTATCACTTCCTTCCGAGAAAAGCTTTTTTTTTTTCTCTGTTCGTCATCGATTCACTTTTTTCAACATTCTGAATTGTCATGTTTCATTCATTTTACCAATCTATCTTTTTTTTACCTCTGTTATTATTTCAAATTTGCCTTTATATCCTTCCTTGTGCATTTATTTGCTCCATTACATGAAAAGAAGGATTTATCTGGTGACGTCAGCGTTGAGGTCAGCGTTGACCACATTTATCTAATAAATTTGCAAGAGTTTTAATACGGAGAAGTATAAAAAAAACTTGACCTACAATTTTAAGACACAAATGTAGGTTTGGCCCATTGACCGTAAATGAGAACTGGACCCACCAACTCAAAGAAGCCAAAATCACATAGACTTCTATTGATAAATTAACAGCTAATACTCAGTCATTCTATTTTTTAGAATAACTATTCTTGCTCTGGTACTTTTTTTTCTTTAGGATGTTCTTGATAATCCTTTATATGACATGTTTTTTCCTTTGGTGGAAGTTATAAACGGAACAAACCAGATGCTGCAATAAAATGAGGTGGTTTCGTATTGTTCAGTCGAGTGGTAGGGATGTGGCCTTCCTAAAAACTCATTTCAGATTCATCAAAGTGGTTGCAGTATAAGCGTTAATTCAAGCTGGCGTTGACCAATGACTGTTTTCTGTGATTGTCTGGCTCCAACATGGTGGCGGCCATATTGCAAAAAAAAATGGCATCTGAATTGATTTCATTAGGTTGGAACTAGAAGAAGGACATTTCCTGTGGGTGATGTCACACTCATGCAGTCCAGTTCTTTGATACAGTTAAAGGTTGTGGGCTCCTTGTTATTGGACCCTACAGAGCAACACATGAGCACACACGAAATACAGATGACTGGAGAAACCTATTTAGGAAAAGAGCTGCTTTCATGTTGGATGCTATTCAACCGTCAAATTTGCGTCTGATGCCTTTTGACACACAGCAAATGTGTTGCTTGATGCCTGTCCAAACATGCCCTCGATGCCCTAGCCGTGTGTGGGAGGAGCTAATGTTTTGAGCCTGGTCCCTACATGGAACAAGTGTCGGTGTATATCTGTATTCTTGCAATAGAGGACAAAGAGGATATATTTTTTAAAAAGCTCTACAAAAAACATCAGTAATCACATCTCCATGTCTGGGTTCATGAGATCATTCAGAGATTCTCCCGGTATGGGGCGCTTTACTCCTGCGGCTGGACTGGATCTTCCCTGTTTCTTCAACCAAGCTTGATGACTTTCTGTCCCACATTAGCGTAAAGGGAAACTGTAAAAACAAAATCAAATAAGTAGCCAAACTCTGCAACCCGTAACCCTGTAACAAGCGCGAGTGCTCCAACCCCATGGGCCTTCGGACAGGCCGATATCCTATCCAGGATGTACCCCGCCTTTACCTAACAGTAGCTGGTGTTCTAACGATCAGTCCTACCTTGTGAGATTTTCCTAGCACAAACTGATGTATAGCTGTCCAACCTTGTCAGGTAATCCTACATACTGCATATGAACGAACATGCCATTTTTGTGTTTGGTCATAAACACAGCAGGGTAGGAAAGAATTATGCGCAAAGTAGAGCAGAATTACAGGGAGCAGCGGAGCCTCCGAGGGTGGTCGGACAGCTTAACTGGGAGGCGGCTGCGACCATATGGTGGGGTCCGACAGCTCTACCGCAAGGCAGCAAAGCCTGATCACAAGATGGAGGGGTAGCACAGATTTATGGGCGGTCCGCTAAGACTAAAAAAGAGGACGTACTTTCGATTTGTGCATGCGCAGTAAGCATAGGAAGGATAAAATCGTGGGTAGGACGGATTTATAGAACACCGAGACAGACTGCAGCAGCCCTGCGGCCCCAGTGGGTTCAGAAAATGGAATTGGCTCATTGTCAATAGAAGTCTATGGGATGTTGGCTTCTTGGAGCCAACATTTGGGACCTAAAATTAAAATACTCTGGGATTGAGTCACTGAAAACATCACATCCCCAGAGCTGAGTCCTTGATTGGTTGATAGGCTACATTGACCTCACCAATCTTCCAATTTTAGAACATGTGATTTGAGGTCCTGTGGTGCAATTTCAGCGGCGCTAGGCTATTTTGGCATCAGACATGATGCATCCTTTGACTTGGCATTGGTAATTTAACACCCCTGTTGCACAAATTACGTCCAGTGTGAATGCAGTTTAACAGAAATAATAATTCTCTCCTTTTGACAATATTAGGATTTTGGTAAGTTGTCACTATGTTTTCGCATTTTTTTTTTTTTTTTTAAATCTGAGCAATGGTTCGTACCACTCAGCTTCATGCAGATCCTTAAATGAAGGCCAAAGTTGATGGTTGATGTATGTTTTGGTGATCACCAAACTGGATACAATCAAACACAGAACTCATTTACAGGACATCCAGTTTATGTAGGTTTGATTTCTTAACCTCCAAAAGAGCTTTGCTTTTATTCCCCATGAACAAACATATAAACAAACACATTATTCTGCTGTTGGAACAAACTAATCCGGCAGGCAATCTCATTTATCTGCAGTGCTTCAGATCGCATCGCTGGACCCGATAGTTTATCCAAAGTCCCCGAATAGCAGGTGGTATCCCCCCCCTTCGTCTGAACCCACAAGATGAGTGTATCTCGGTTCAGAGCTTCTCGCTGCACTTGCTATTCAAATAAATGATTTGTATTAGAACCAATTAATTAGACAGTCTGCTAGTAATTGGCTTTTCATCGTGACAAAGTTTGAATTATACCATTTTATTTTTTTTAATGAGAGGCTGTTGTTTGGACACACCTACTCCTAATCTATCCCAAACATTGGGCTTGTCCACTCATTTCAATTCACCACAGCCCTTATAAAGCACAAGAGATATATTTTTTTCTCAAAATTAAGAGTCAACATATTTTAATAATTTAGAGCAAGAATACTGAAGAAGTGTGTTAACAAACTTTAGCTGTGCTTTGTTTAAACATAATTAAATCTAACTCGAGTTTACAACCAAATGAATGAATAAAATATTCAACTGCATCAAAACATGTCCTAATAATATGGTATAAAAGGGTCATAAGCACATGTACTCATACTCTGATACTTGTTCAAGTATTGTCTAAATTAATGAGAAGATTCTCAGCCTCGTGTCCAAATTACAATAACACGTTACCGCACACACAAACCACACATCCTCATACTGTTGTTTTGGTGAAGTTCAGAGTGAGTTACTTTCTCAAAGTGCCCCAGGTAAAATAAATACACAATTCATGTGATGGGGTGTCAGCAGCAGCATTTTTCAAACTGAGGAAGCAAGCAATCATCCTGCCCCAGAATGCATTTAAAAATGACATGACAGCACTGTGAGGAAACTGCTAACACGTCTAAAAGACAAGTCTTTCTTTTCTTACTGGTAAAGAACTGTCACTTATGTGCTCATACAGGACACATGTAATTTCTGGAAGATATTACACAAGAAGAAGTAAACTACATGATTGTTACATTATATTGTAAACAGTTACTTGATTCTTTCCCGAAAACCTTAAAAAAATCACTCTGGTGACTTTGGGAGTTAGTGCTATTTGTAAAGTACTAAACAAAACTCTTAAATAGTGTATTCAGACACTTTTAGTTCACTTAAAGTGAACTAGAGTTTGTTTCTCCCAATAATCCAGAACAAATGTTTAGTCTGAATGGATCCAAACGAACTCTGGTACCGGGAGCCGTTCTCGGACTTATCTTTTGAGGTGGTCTGGTCCAATTGGACGGAGCTCCAGTTCACTCTGAGTCATCTTCAGTCTTAACCCATTTATTGCAAAGTTTTTCCCAGACATAAAAATATTCAAATGATGGTGTCATTAGTATCTCTTTGAAACGATCAATCGTAATTTTTGGCAAATTTGACGAGTGCAGTTTGTTTCTGTGTGTGTGTGTACAGGTGTGTGTTACAGTCGGTTGAAAGCGAGGTGACACCAGAACAAACTAGCTAGCTAGTCTTTCTTAGGAATATGTGTATGTGTGTGTGTGTGTGTGTTGCTTTTTGTGTGTGTATCTTCATGTGTCTGTGTGGATGCTAAAGCACTTTACTGTCTTCTTATAAGCCCCAAAGTACTTTATAGTTACTGTCCCATTCATCCGTTCACAATGTGTGTGAGGAGTACAGTACGTGTGTCGGTGTGTTGGCGTGTGTGTGTTTGTGTGTGTGTGTAAAAATAGATACAAATTTATGTAGCACTAGAAAATAAAGTAGAACAGTTAACCTAAGTGTATTAGCATATCAATACAATGGCTAATCCCACCCATTTTGTGAGTTATATTATCCCATTAAACGAAATTGATTAATTGCAAATGCAAATATCAATACTAGACATTTTAAACATGATGTGCACCAAAAATCAATGTCCTATCTTAATGTTAACATACTTTTCTCACCATCATCCTCCTCTCTTAGCACAAACAGGAAGTGAGCAGCTCTGGTCATGTGACATTTCGCCATACACATGTGACACCTCGTATATTTCAATGAGACCCTTTATTATTTCAATAAATTCTGAAATTCATAGATGGATCATTCAGTAGGATTTAATGGGTTAATAGGCTCAACTTTAATGTCCCATATTGTCTTGTTTTAATTTATAACTTTAATTTTGCATCGCAATTAACTTCCATGCATACAACAACCCAGTTCAGACTATCTTGAGCCCAGAAACATTAGAGTTACCCAGACTTCCCTCTTCCAAGTTATTTTACCAGGGTATTTGGGGAGACCCCAAGGCTTTCCTAAGTAGTCTAGATGTGCAATTTGTCAAGCCACTTCTAAACCTGCCCCCAAACTCTCATCCCTTTGGGACATGTCCCAAACACCTGCACTAAGAAGCTTCCAGTAGATATCCATATCTAATGTTCATTTCTGAAGCCAAAACCCACATGAATGTTAAACAGGCGTCTTAGCATCTCTCTTATTTGACCAAAACAATCCCATCACTGTAAATATGAGTAATTAAAGAGTGAACAAAGTAAACAACACAACAAAAAACTAAAACAGGAGTTTGAATGTGAAGGAAAAAGCACTGACCTATAAAAAAACAAGCTGTGAAATGAAAATATCTAGCTTTCCCTACAGAGTTATGGACGAGAGGCGATGCATTTTTTTTTTTTTTTTTTTTTGGTGGTGGGGTGTTACAACTTTAAAAGTTTGAAGGAGTTTAATGCCTCCACACCAAGTTTGCTCCAAATGTGGGACAGTGCAGGTGAATTCCTCTCAAAGGATGTACACAGACTTACAACTAAAAACTGTCCTGTGATTTATTCAATTAGATGGATCGTATTGAGGCATAAGTGGGCACAATCTCACACATAAAATCCATCTTGAAGATAACGTGTTGAGTTCAAGTGTTTTACAACTTTATTGTCCAAACCCAAACTGCTTGCCTCCTCCTCTGGCTAATTCCTATTGCTCCAATTAGAAGCTGGAGGGTTTGCACGTTTTTATTAAAGAAGGAGCCGTAGAGACTTAAAGTTGACCATCTCTTTGATCCGCGTTGTACATGTTTCCTAATATGTTGTCCATATCTTATAAACGCTATTGTGAATGTATTTTCCAAGTGCTGGCAGCTGCAGGCTAATGTAGATGTCCGGCGATTATTGATGATCTCATCAACCTGTAATAATGTCTGAATTTGAAGACACTGACTGTGAAAATTCCCACCCTAATCCCTAACTACTAAAAAACGACATAGTGAGGGACTACATAGCGCCCTATGACATCACCAATTTCACAAAGTAAAAATCTAATCAATACGAACATTTCACCACATCTTTTTCTGACTCCACTGCGATCTGATGTGGAAAATGTGGATGGATTATTAAAAAAAATTACATTTTTTTCACAAATATTGTTCGACTGCAATGCATTGTGGTCTATATTTGCAACTGTAGTGAGCATCGATGCACGCTTGGTTTTCACAAAGACTTCTACTTAAATTTCTAGTGCACTACATTTTGGAATTGTCGATTCAGACAGGACTATAAAATGGTGAACACAATATATAGTGAGTAGTGAAGGAATTTGGACGTTGAAACTATATTGCGGCCCTGGATTTTAAAAGGAATTCTGACACCATGCTTACTAGTCTCTTTCTTTCTTTGATAAATTACATATTTAAGTATGAAGCAGTTATATATTCAATGGAAGCATTTTACAATGTCTGCGTGTGACTCCACTTTGTTCTGATGATAAAAAAATAACGTTGATGGTATATAAAAAAATTAAACTCAAACATATTTTTTGGCAAAGAATTGTTCAGAGGGAAATATGTGGTTTATATTAGCCGATGTAGTGAGTATCGATGTACAATGCTTTTCTAGGGCAGTCGATTTTGGAATTTGTATATTGAGTGAGCATTACAAAATGGTAAACTCATTACAAATATCCCACTATATAGTGAGGATTGAAGGAATTAAGACGTAGCATTTATTTGTTCTATTTATCTCCACTTAGAGGGATACATAAGCCGTAGGGAAGCAATTTGTATTTGTTTTTTGTTTTTGCAGTTTTTAGCTTTTCTGCATTTCAAACCTCTTGTCTGCATTTCTTTCAACATCTCAATGTGCAACTGCTTTTCCAAACGTTTTTAATATCATCGGTTATTTATCCCGTCACATTCTTGATGATAATAGTCAGAACACTCAACAAGTGTTAACCATTGTCAAACAACTGTGTCGGTTTGCTGTTGACACGAGTTATGAGTCGTGTGTTTGCTTTGCTGGTTGGGTTGTCAGCGACTGTTAAATGGTGGATTTTCTTTTCTTGTTGTAATAGCAAACAGAAACTAATTTTCTGCTTTCCCAGATCTCCCAGCAGATCATAAACACAAAACAAATACAACTCTATTCCATTGTCAGATTACAACAACAACACAAATAACAGCGGGAAAGGCCACGCTGCTTCCATTTATCAGCCCCTTCAATGGAAAAAGAAGAAATGTTAGCAATGCGCAGAGGAGAGCAGCAGCAGGGACAGCCAATTCTAGTGTACAGAGATACAGACAATGAGAAACCTGCAGGTTAAAATACCAGCAGGCTGCTCGCTATTCTGAAAGAGGCACATGCTGGAAACACGGAGCCTTGAGATGATTACTGACCAGTTTAAGGTTTGTTGATATATAAGCTCACTTTATGAGCACCAGGAACTTCTCAGCTGTTAAACTTTAATGAGAGGCATTCGGGGGAGCTACTTTCAGACTGTCTAAAAAAAAAAAAAAAAAAAAGTTGTATATCACGACAGTTTATGCCTCCCATACACAGCTGCTGTCAATCATCCAGCCTCCCTTGTTAGCGAGCCATTATTTCTTGATGGCAATCATAATGGTCAGAAGTGCCATCTTCATTCTATCAAGCTTTAACAAATGTTCACTGCAATAACCTGCAGTTCTTAAAATGCTTTCACACATTATTTCAATTTGAAATTAGCCGGTGTGATGGTGTGCTCTGTTGCCTGAGGGTGGAACCATTAAAATCACATGGGGGTATTCTGAAGAAATGATTGTTTTGTGCTTGGGTAGAAGTGTGAGTTTCTTTGGGTGTCTGTTTTACCACACTACAAAAACAACCAACAAAAAGGAGCTAACGTAGAGTCCATAAATGCATATTTCATAAAAAAAACAGTGCATTTTAAACAGTATTTATTCATGGATTATATGCACAAACCTTTTTTTTCACAAATATGTTTTATTGACATTAATCAATTACCCAACTGAAAGATACATTTGACAATTTTTGTCTATAAGAACATATTCAAATTTAAAAAAATAAACATCAGATGTGGTCCATGGAACCAACCATCCCAGCAGAACGATCAGAGAGAGAGAAAAAATATAAATAAATTGTGTATCAGTCCTAAACTTGAAAAGTAGTCAATAAAACATTTCCATTTACTGTTAAATATTTCATGAATCCTCTTATGCTACATTCACACCAAATGGGATTTGGTGGCAACCAGTTTCATGAGGTGATCTGAAATTTGAACGACGGGTGTGACACGACGGTCTGGCAGCAGTAAGACTTGAGCGTCGAGGCGTAAATTTGGCGGAGTTCAAATATCTATATTTTGGTAGGTCGCAGCGTCGACCAATCGGAAACTCAGCTTTGGGCATGTGATTTAAAATACTGATCCAATGCAAGCGTTTTTGTCCTGAACTTCCATCCATTTCCTTAACCCTCTGGAGCTGCAGGTTGCTACAGCTTGTCCGGTTACTATTGGCAAAGGCAGGACACACTCCGGACGGATCGCCATCCTTTCCCCACTTACTTAATACGCCGGCAGACAGACCCCTGATTTTATTTATTTATTTCCCTTCTCCATTGAAGTGAGATATTGAGCCTTCAAACTCTGTCACAGAAACAGTGCAGAAGTGCCTTTCATAGGAAACTCAGTGCCTGGATGATGGAAGCTCTGGGTCCAGAAACATGTTTTTAATTATCACATAAATCCAAACATGGAGACGTGATTACTGATGTTTTGATTAAACTCTTTACAATAAATAAACCTGATTTCTCAACATCATCTGTGTTTTCCATACACTGGAAAAAATTAAACATTGGATGCATTTACAAAATGTCTCTAATTTGTTAGACCAACACCAAATATTGCAATATGAGAACAAGTTTGCATTTTACTTTAAGAACAGTAGCAACAGCAAAATAACCAATTCAAACATTTCTTAATTTCGGGCAAATAAAGAACATGTGACTGAGGTGGCATGGTGATCCCCGACATTTGTATTTCATATTCAGGTGAATTTCAGACAGTTTAGTTTTGGAAAAAATGTGCCCTGTGTTGAACCTTAAAGGGTAACCAAACAGGAAGTTGGAGGCTGACTCCACCCACAGCTGATATGTGAAAATCCAGTCGGTGGGGAGGG
Source organism: Oryzias javanicus (assembly GCA_003999625.1). Taxonomy (NCBI): domain Eukaryota; kingdom Metazoa; phylum Chordata; class Actinopteri; order Beloniformes; family Adrianichthyidae; genus Oryzias; species Oryzias javanicus. The sequence goes on from CM012446.1 coordinate 4,653,390, forward strand.
GCTTGGGGGCAGGACTGTTATCATCAGGTGTGTTTGAGATCATGCAGGCGGACGCGGCGCTGCGCAGATCGCCTGGATTGCGGTGCATGCTGAGTAGTTTCTTGTACTGACGTCACGTGTGCGCCGTCATGAAGTATCGCGAGAAAGGGGCGGGTTCAAGGCGCCTTCCTAAACCAGCGCAGCCAGAAAATAGGTACTGCGCTGGCTGCAAGCCGCCTTGATGACTACAAAACAATGCATTGTGGGAAACGGTGTCCTGAATGTTCCTGTAGTTCGACGTGAAATAACTGGTGCTAAATGAAGGAAATTGGTTTATTTTTTAACATTTTCTGGAAGGTAGTGAATCACTGATGACAAATAAACAAGGTTTTAAATAATCTGTGGTTATTTGTGTTATTGTTGCCTCTAAAACTAACTTTAATTTCAATTTTATCTGTTTATTTGGGACAGTGCACATGAAATGAATCCCGCGGCTATTTCTTTTATCTGCTTTACTCTGAAAGATGTTAACAAATAATATAAAAGACATAACAGCACAGATCATACTAGGAGGAGTGGCGTATTAAAAGTCAGCCGAATGTTGAGGACAACCCCCAACTCCTCGTTCTCGTACAGTCTCGTCGTCCACCTTCATCTCAGGCGCCTTTCTCCGCCCCCTCCTGCAGCAGCTCAAACACGCCTATTACTGGAGCTGCAGATCATGACGTCAGACTTCTGAAACGTACATGGTTTGACCAATCACAAAATCCACCTGTAATACTACATTTCAACCTGTAGGGGGCAGAACATAGACGGTTTTTGGCTGTATTTTGAAGAATTAAAGCGTTTTATTTCAATTCATCAAAAATTTGGCAATGACTAACAGACAGCAAGCCCCATTTATAAATGTCGACAGCCAGAAAAAAGTTAATTTAGGGTTTGGTAACCCTTTAAATGAGTCCAATGCACAGGAAGTAGATGGTTGAACCTTATCAAAGACATTCTTCTCCAGAAGCACAACCTATGTTTACCATGATGTGGGGGGAAGGATTTTTGAAATTGATCCAATCATTTCTGTTTGTGTTGTCACCAAAAATGAAAAGAAAAAAAAAACAAACCTAACACATAATTGGGTTTGCCAAACATTTATTTTTCTGATTTTGCTTAGATTGCCATGCATCTGATTTCAGTTTTTTTTTATTACATATCGCAACAGGTGAAAGAACCGGAAATGGGTCTAATTCAATCTTCTGTTTTTGAGAAACATGACGTGGAAGCAGAACGGAACAGCTCACTTCTCACACAAATGAGGCTCCAGGAGAACGAGACTAAAGGAGAAGACGGTAAACCGGCGAACACAGCAAATATTGGAGGCCATTAAACAGGATTGTCCATGTAATGTCACACTGAGGCGAGATGAAACCCTCCATGTCTCATAAATGCTTTTTTTTTTTTTTTTTTTAGATGTTTCATATGGGAAAAACCACTAAATTATCCAGTTTTCTGATAAATATAATATTTTTTTGGCATCTCTAATGCAACATCTTTTTTGCCAGGATGGCGACACATTCTGAAGGGGTAATCAAATGTTTTTTTTTTTTTACATTTTTATTAACACTTAGAAAATCATTTGCTTGTTTGCTAGAAAAATTGATACTTTTTAATAATATGCATCGCATGAAGCTGCAAATGGGAACACATTTCCTATTTAAGAGGAGAATAAAAGCATCCCTCTGCATGGATTTCCATCACTTTGTAAGACAACCTGCCTCTCTTTCAGCTTCACTGCAGATGGTGTTTTCAGTCGTAGCCGAGCTCTCACTCCTGCTCTCTGCTGAGGACCTGCTCGTGTGAGGAGTAACCAACAGTGGCTAACTTACAACTACCAGCCTCCTGCAGCTTTCCTTTCTCTCCAACAAACAATGGAGCAGATGGTGGCTCCAGAATGACTTCACCTCTCCTGTTACACGCCCGCCGGTGTGTGTCTCACTTGCTACACATTACCTCTCTGCGTATTCCCTTACTAAAGTTTTTTTTTATGCTTCATGTTGTAAACCAAAGCATAAATGATTTGAAATAATAATTAGTTTATCTTTTATTTGTTTGGCAAAATTATAGCACTGAGAGAGAAGGATACATAACCTTTTTTGATATAAAATAATTGGGATTGAGTGAGTAGTTTGTCTAAAATAAAAATGTGAAAAAAAGACAACAATAAAACAGATGTTTAATTTATTGTTTTGATGTACCAGAATGTTTTAGTGAATGATAAAAATATAAAATTGTGAAAGCAAATGATTTGCTAAAAGGAACAGGTGGGAAGCATTTGAAAGCTCTTTTTTTTTCAAGCGGTTTGATGACAACTAGCATGATTGGAATTAGGTTGGATCATTAATGAATGAGGTCTAGAACATGGGTTCCCAAACTCTTTTGAGGAGTTCGTGGAGTGTTTAGTTAAAACCCCTTACCTGTTTCTCATTGATTCTCTTCGATGCTTCTGCACTCCATGGCTGTAATATACTTTGGACCTCCGGGTGGCGCTGTCACAATGTTCTCAGAGAGATGTCAATATTTTAAACTCGTAAAGTTCAAACCTTTATTTGTGAAAAATAAAT